>CAMAPF010000921.1:3350000-5750000 GCA_945859915.1 Cuscuta epithymum | reverse complement strand
AATAGAAAGAAAATGTGTATGAATTATATTGAAACACCTATGTTTCGTGAAAAATATTTGCACAAATAGTCAAATAGAATGTTAAAATGGTTGGTGTATTAATTTTTTAACCATAATGCTCAAATTGTTTATGGAGAAATTAATAACAAAAAGGGAAAATGGAAACTAATAATCCAACCTTGTAGCGGTCTTCTTATAATAGTCCCACTTTTTCGTTATTCATGAATAATCCAACTTTTGCACCTCATCTTTATTCACTGGTCCCTGACCGGTTAATGATCTGTTATTCCAAAGAATTTTCTTATCTTAACAAAATATTATCTTTGTGAGAAGTGAGATTTATGCTATAATGGTTTGCAAAGATAAGAAACTAATTTAGAATAGCAGGTCATCAACCGGTCAGGGACCAATGAATGAAGATGGGGTGCAAATGTTGAATTATTCTTGAATAATGAAAAGGTGGGACTATTGTAAGAAGACCATTAAAAGGTTGGATTATTAGTTTCCATTTTCTCTAAAAAAAAAATAAATCACAGAACCGCAAATAACAATTAAATTCTGGCAGCTGAATTTCTTATAATTGCAAACCACACATCGGAGACTCATGGAATCGTAGTGCGGGGTATACATTATTGCTGCCGAATTTTGCTCTACGGACTACGGTACGTTGTGAATTCATTTCACTAAAAAAAAAAAAACAAGCCACGTGTCATACATAGAGCAATGGAGTGAAACTTGGGAAGGCAAACACGTGGCATATTTTAGGGGTAAAATAGTATTTTAAAGAGCTACTATCTCCTTTCTTATATATAAATAGATAGAAAGATAGAATAGACTAGGCGAGTTACTCAGGTTCTTCTGGTTTGGCAGGGTAATAGGCCGGATTTCCGACCAGGTCAACAACGGGTCATCGATTTTAAATGGGTTTGGGCATATTTGTGGGTTATCCATAACCGCCCGATATTTCCAGCGGGTTGCCAGTTTCCGGGTCGACCTGCCCGGGCCGATTCAATTCGGGTATGGTAACAAGAGTTGCACACTTGTATTGTCGCAGAGATAGATGTGCTTACTCCAAAACTAAAGGGTTGTTTGGTGCAGAGAAAATAATGCGAGTGACATTTAAATTCCCATGTATCAGAATTACCCAAGCAAGTCAAGTTAAAACAGTGAGAGTTTTGTGCTTGTGGAAGTTTAATTGATAATTTTTTGGGGGAAAAATAATGAAAATACCTCAAACTTGCATATGTAATTTAAATACCCTAAACTTTATATAAAAAGTTATTTTAACACCATGATCATGTATTATTTCTTTCAAAAATGTTAATATTGGTGTGAATTTCATAATTTAAAATATTTTAACATTCATGAAGATACAATTAATATTCTAAACTTCCATTGTAAAATAAATAGTATTACCCCCTCCCCCCCACTGTATATAATTGCAACGTTTTCAATTTTTTATTTTAAATAATGCAATTAACACCATAAATTTACATATTTGAAAGAAATAATAAATGATCATAATATTAAAATAACGTTTTTATAAAGTTTATGATATTTAAATTACATATGAAAGTTTGTGATATTTATCTCACACTCCTTCAAAGTTTGGAGTATTTTCATTATTTTCCCATTTTTTAAAAAAATAATACTGAAATTTATATAAAGTGCACGGCTGCACAAATCAATCTTCATTATTTTCTTCCTAGAAAATCATTCACTCTTGTGTAGAGGTTTTATCCTCCAACATAATTACTACTCTATCTGTATTGTTTATAGACTTTGTCATGTTTTAATTGAACAATAATTTAATTACGTAAATATGCAAATACATCAATTATTTTAAGAAGTGACTATTCACATATCAAATTCCTACAATATGTTATATACACACACACTTTTTTCCGTCGAGGCTCGAGGGTAGTCTAATTTAATATACAGATGTTGTTCGCCACAATGTGCAAACAATAAAAATTGGAGAAAAGATGATTGCGTATCAAAATTGCAGTAAAGTATTAATATGAACATTCCATTCCTCCATCCAAACACGCCTCCCCAGTCAACTCAGCTAGACAGCTATCTGGCTAACCAATAGCTGCTGCCCCACCGGAAATATACAAACATGGCACTCGGCTGACCGGCTCTCCACATCCGGCTCGGCGTCCACAGCCGCGGCTACTTTTCTTCTCCGCTTCGGCGACCCACTTTCACCGGCCGGTGACGACGGCGCAATCGGCTCGGGCAGTCTTCTCTTGCCCGTAACTCTGACCGGGTCCGGCTCATTCAAGCCGATTCTGTGCGGGAAATTCAACAGCGCCTTGGAGCCGCGCATCCTGTAAGCCGCTTTATCATAAGCAATCGCGGCTTCCTCGGCTCTCTCGTATGTCCCGAGCCAAACCCTCGCGCCGTTCTTAGCCGGGTCCCTTATCTCCGCCGCGAACTTCCCCCACGGCCGTTGCCTCACTCCCCTGTAGTGCCGCCCTTTAGACTGCACAGCCGCCGGTGCCGCCGCCGCAGTCTCCACATCAGCCGCCCAGTTCGGGGTCGCAGCTGGCTCGGTTGATTCCCATGGCTCGGCTTTAACCTCACTCGGCGCGGCTGTGAAGCTAAACGGCGTCCATCCAACACTAACGGCGTCACGCAAGAGCCCATAAATAACCATATCTTCAGAATCATCCACTTTGAGTGGCAAGTCACCCCACGTTTCTGTTAAACATGGCATGAGACTTATGAAGCTTGAACTCCGGCGATACACCGGAATGTTCACCGGCGGTAACTCCTTCCATGTTGGTTGATCCATTCGACTTTTGTTTTGTTTGGGTATTTTTATGATTTGGGTTTTTGAATCTTAGAAGAGGATACTGGAGGAGGGGTTTTATAGTATAGGACAATAAAGATAAAGAAATTTATTCAACTTTTTGTTGGATATTTTATTTAACAGATAGCTCCACCAGATATTCTTTGAAACTTCTAGTGGGCAAGTGGGCAAGTTGGTGGAATTACTTTACATTTTCTCTCACGTGGAAAGATTAATAACGACAATAAAATTGAGGTTTGTAAGGAATGACGTCACTCACTACATTTCGATCGGAAACCAACAGAGAAAAGTCTAGCCCTCTGTCGACAAGCGATATCATTGTTAACTGGGTTATTTACCTAAATTGAGAGTAATTAAATTCTTAATTGTCAAAACATGAGTAAAGCTAAAAAATTCCCTAATAGCTGGACAACAATACCCATAAAGCATGACATTACTGACTGAGAGACCACCTCCGGATGTCTCTGGCCGGTGACCGCCTCCGCCACGCCGCCGACCGTTGCGCCGCTGCCGCCGCAACCTCAAAATTACCTGCCGCGGCAAATCAGATCGCCGCCGCCGTCGAACTGGCCGCCTTCTCCCTAGATCGGGCCAGATCTGGCCTCTGCCATTCGCTGACCGCCACCCCTACAGATCCAGCCTCTGCCACCACAGATCCGGCCGCCACCGCCACAGTTCCGGCCGCTGCTATAGCAAATCCGATGCCAACTTTTTATTAAAATGCCAACCTAAATCAAGATTTTTCCATCATTTGCAATGGAGCCAAAGATTCATTATTTTTTGGCTTGAGAATATGATGGAATAAAGCAAAATGACTCACTAAACTGTCTGCGCTTCTTTGTTATGAAGCAGCAGTTAGTCCATGCAATTTTGGACGCAATTTTCACTATGGGTCATCCGGAAACAGTCTCTATGCTTTAATACGGGGTAAGACTGCGTACATCCGACCCCCCCCTTACCCCACCGTAGGTGGGAGCCTTTGCGGCACAAAGGTAAATGAAAATGAAAATGATGAAATGCCAACCTAAATTGAGAATGCCATCTTAATGGCATTTCCAAAGAAAAATATGAAAATTTTAAAGAATAAAAATGCCATTTTGATGGCATTTTCAAAATGAATTGACAATTGTTACTACCAAATACTCCGTAGCATTTACTCAAGACATTAGAACCTCCCACAAGTCAAGTAAACCAGGCCAGTTTGATTTCAACCAGACAAATATTGAGCAATTAAAAAACCCAAATGAGGAAGAAGAAGAAGAAGAAGCAGATAGACAACACAGATGCAAATCGAAGGGAAAGAAGAGAGAAGAACACTCCAAAGCTTGCCGCCGCCACCACACCAGATTCAGACGGGAAAAATTTGCTGAAAAAACAGACCTGACGCTTGAAGCCGCTGCTTGCCAGCGCACTCGACCGCGGCTCGCCGGAGCACTCGACCGCTGCTCGCCGGAGCACTCGACCGCTGCTCGCCGGCGCACTCTGCCGCTGCTCACCGGAGATCGCCGCCGTTGCTCACCAGCGCTCGCTGCCGCTGCTCACTCGCGGTTGAAGCCTAGGTCTCTGCTGCGCAGAAAGATGTTACGAGCGTGCGGATAAATTATAGTAAAAATATACGGGGGTTATGAGCTGGAGTGGTTGAAATGAATTAGAGGGGTAAAATTGGACAAATGGTCTTATTTGGGGAATAAAATTATACTACTTCTATTTAGGAATTTCAGCATCAATTTGGTCTTATTTGGGGCTATTTTCCCTTGTTAACTCGAATGACTTCATTAGAAATAGACTTAAATATTTCATCCGATTTTTTATTTGTAACGGTCTATTTTCACGCTTTCCAACACATAATTTTGATCATTAATATCTTTCATCTCTTATTAGTAAAAAATAAAATATTCAGATTTTCAAAATTTAAAACAAGAGGAATTTGCATCTGTGTACCAGCAAATTAAAACCAACCCAAAATCCACCTCCTAGTACCAACAAAAGAACTCCTTTTCCCATTAGACGCATGACAGAAAAGGAGACGCAAGCCCGCTACAACTGCAATGAGAGGTACCGTCCAGGACACTGTTGCCAAACAAAGCCATTCCTCATGATGATATCTGATGAGTTGGTTGATGCCATGGAACAAAGGACTATAGTTTCTAAACATGAAAGTGCGGATGAAATTGAGGTTGTCCCTGTTAAGGAAACAACATCAGAGATATCATTTCATACTACTACCTTCGTCCCAAATTGAGTTGCAAATTTGACTTTTCTTAGTCAAACAGTCTCATTTTGTTCACTTAATTATTATGTCAATTTTTAATTATATTCTAATTTGGAGTTTACAACTTTGAAGAGATTTTAATGTAGTTTTTGAATATGTAAATTTTAATTATTAAAAATTGAATTAATTATCCATAGGGAGGGTTGACTTTTATTATTGGTTGACTAAAAAATGTTAACTTTGCAAAACAAATTGGGACGGAGGGGGTATGAAAGAAACTATGGGCCCCACAGACTTTGCATTCAATAATTGGTCCGATATGGCGAATCTTCTATGTGGAACATTATCAAGGAATGATTCCTTGTAAAATAAAAGATGACATTATCAAGCGGCCATCAAGATATTGAGTTTGTTTCCTAACATTAAGGTCATATTAAGCTCTACTTCAAGGAAGAATTAGTAGTAAATACTTTTGTTATACATATGTCTTAATTTCCAAATATATATTCCCAAAAACCAGTGATGGTTCATGTCATGGGCTTAATGCCATGTATGAGCCTAATCTCATGATAGAGAAAAATCTTAGACATGAAACAAATTTCTCTTATAGATTTTTACAACCTTAACCCAAGGCTCATGTATTCAATTCTTCACACAAATCCAAACTTGGAACTCAACTCGGACTTCAACTCAAGTAGTAGATGTTTTGATATTTAATGCGTTATTCAATAATGATCACAATAACAACATTACTCACACAACTGGTAATAGCATTGTTAAAAATAGTATATGAATTAGTATATGTTGATTGTTGCTTTGTATTTGATTTTTATTTATTTATTGTTTGTTGCGAATTTTAGTCCTAACAAGTTTTAAAAAATGTTCCATTTTTGCATGATTCTCTTGCATGTGACAAAATACAAAGATGCAAATATTTTGTCGTAGGTCGATTGGGTGACATAAAATTGAAAACAGTTATTACTTTATCGCATGCTACTTTTGTGACAAACATTTATTTTTAAAATTTAATTGATTGGTTAAATTCTAACACATATTGTTTGTCACCGCATTTCAATGCCAATTTCCAAGACAATGTTTGGCATGGATAGTACGTGAATCAGTGACAAATATACTGTCATGATGTTAGTGGTTCGTATTCTTGAAGCAATAGAACCTACCGTATTAGTTGTTGTTTGGTGTCTTTCTTTAGAAATAAGTATCTGATAAATGAGTGAATCGTGAAAACATTGACTTTCTGCCCAATTAAGGAGCAAAATTTATCAAATCCATATGCATAGCTAAAAACTCCTTCTCTGTAGTTGTAATGTAAACTTTAGCTTCAACTACAACTTGCTATCATAGTAGACGACATGTAACTTTTTGTCCTTTAAGAATTCATTTGAATGTCTTCCCGATTGAATTGTTAGCTGATATTTGGTATGAGTAAACTATATATATTTAATGAATAAGATGTTCAAAACATTTCATCAAAAAATTCCACTGGGAACTGCCACAAATGGCAACGGGCAGACAGAGTCTCCTATATAATGGCTTATTTGACCTTTTTATGTAAGTTCGAGGGGCCTATTTGACCATTTTTCCTATTATTTTTGTACTCCGTAAAAGCAAAACAAAATATTTATGGTAGAACGAATGATGTATTATATCTATGTTTATAAGTTCATTTATTTTCATAATACTTTATGAAAAATGTCACACCCAGACCACAATCTAAGCGCGTGTACAACCGCCGTATAATCAAGTGACGTCACTCACGAGTCAACCTCACTTAATTACCCAAGGCGTCCTAGAAAACAATCCATCCATACTCAGTAGTAAACATACATAACAACATCACATTTAAACCAATGAATAGCGGAAATATTCAACGGTAAGTCATGAGCCACAACCGACCAACAACATGGGCATGCAAGCCCCAAAAATAGTTTATAGTAAAACAAATATCCATGAGCAAGTGTTCGGTAGTTTGAAAGAAAATAAGGAAGCACGAACCACGTCTTCCCGATATGATACCACCCGTGAGAAGGTGCAAGTAGCAAGCCCTAGCTTCAACCTGAAAATGGTGGGGCCCCCCGAAGGGGTCAGTACAAGTACCGAGCGAGTAGCAGGCTAAATATAGAATAACTAGCGTTTCAAGTATAAGACCCAAACATAGGGTGATACTTAAATAATTAGTCTTCCCCCCCAAGTTATGAAATACTTATTAGTATATATATACTTGGAAAATATCCGCTCCGTAGATCACCATTTTATTTGGGAAAAATAGTAATAGTCAATATTCTTGACTAAAAACCCCAACCCACCCATATACCTATGAGTGTATAGGACTCCTCCTTGTCCCTAATTGTATATCATAATCTATGAGTTTTAGGATCATAATCCTTGGATACTCCACCGGTTTGTGAGTGTTAAGGACTCATAAGTCCTAGGGTCCTCCACCAAGTTTTGAGTGTTAAGTACTTTTAAGTACTAGGGTCCTCCACCAAGTTTTGAGTGTTAAGTACTTTTAAGTACTAGGGTCCTCCACCAAGTTTGAATGTTAAGTACTTTTAAGTACTAGGGTCCTCCACCAAGTTTGAGCGTTAAGGACTTTAAGTCCTAGGGTCCTCCACCAAGTTTTGAGTGTTAAGTACTTTTAAGTACTAGGGTCCTCCACTAAGTTTGAGTGTTAAGTACTTTCAAGTACTAGGGTCCTCCACCAAGTTTGAGTGTTAAGGACTTTAAGTCCTAGGGTCCTCCACCAAGTTTTGAGTGTTAAGTACTTTTTAAGTACTAGGGTCCTCCACCAAGTTTTGAGTGTTAAGTACTTTTTAAGTACTAGGGTCCTCCACCAAGTTTTTGAGTGTTAAGTACTAGGGTCCTCCACCAAGTTTTCCTATGATCAACCTCCTATCAACCTAGATAGAGTCTACATCATACTTAGTTACTCATAACTAATCCAATACATAAATCTTATGTATCACAATCCATGCAAAACCATGCATTTATATAGATTTATAATTAATTAATACCAACCGGTATTAATTAAATCCTTTGTCCGTCGGTCCACGTTTTCGTTGACCGCCATTTCATGCCTTGTGTGTATCAACTTAATCATCATATAATTAAGTTAATAATATTCATTTGTGCTTCTAATACACTTCAAACAAATATGCATTTCATATAATTCTTCATATCATATTCCATGCATCAACAATTAATTTCTTTCACACAAACTTAACCCTATTGGCTAATCACATGTTTAAATATCTTTTAAACATCATTATGAACTCATATAACATTTATTTAGGTAATCTCATAATTAACCCAAAAGTTATAAGATATTAAGCCGTCCACTCACCTTGAACTAGCGTTATGAAGTTCCACCCTTCTTGGTTGAACTCCGGTGAAACTCCGGCGACTTTTGGTCAACTCCGGCGACAACTGCGGCGACTTTTCCAACTTTGTGAAATCACTTGAAATACCTTTCACAAGTTCCTAACAAGGTTTTATAGTCATAAAACCCATATTAATACAAATAACCTCAAAACGGTTATTTTCCGGTGAACCGGTCGTTTTGGCTTCTAAGTCCGTTCTTGGACATAGAATCACGTTCCAACCCATTATTCCACACTCACAACATGTAGAACAATCCTAAGGGTTCTTCATATGACATATATCTCATATGATAGAAGAAAAATAAGGGAAGAGTTATGATAAGGTTATTACCTCAATTTTCACACTTTTTCCTAGCTTTTTCCTTCTACAAGCACTCCTCTTTGGACCTCCTTCCTTGAGCTCGAGTTCAGCTATGGAGGAAGAGTATTTTGAGAGTTCTTCTTCTCAAAAAGATGGGGCTGGACGAGTTGGATGATTGAGGTGAGAGGGAGTGGTTTATTTTGTCTCAAATGACAAAATGTGTGATGGGTGAGGGATCATCCTTGTACTTTGATGCCAAAGCCTCCTCCTCCACACATTCCTTTGTCATATCCAGCTCCCCTTTGTCTAATTGAGCACAAAAAAACGTGGGGTGGCCCCCACTCATGTGGGAGGTCATCCCTTTGTGTCCCGATGTGTACAATCGGTCTCGAAAGTTGTATTTTTCGGACTGTTTTAAATATATTTTATTTTATCGGGTCCAATAAAATATATTACGTGTTCCCAACCGTAATGGCCTTTTGAAATAATATATATTCCAAAACATTAATTTAGAAGTCTCCGAAATTCATTTTCGGACTGTTATCCGTTAAATTGTCGGTACCGGTAATTGGGCTTCTTTTGACCAACCGGTCAACCCCAGGCCTTCCCATGGCCCAAATAAGATATCCACCACTATATAAGTATTATTTCGACCCATAAGAATAATTTATGTGATCTCGGAAATATCGGGCGGCCCCCGCTCCCGGTATGGGTCCCACGTGTAATTTACTATTCACGCGAAAGAAATAATAAAAATTTACAACTTCATAAATTCATCAATCCTTTAATAAGGTTCAATACCTTATTTACATAAAAGTAAATATATTTGGGGACGGTGTTACAAAAAATCCTATAGTGTATTACTATTACATAATTTACATACATAAATCACAAGTACATCGATGTTGTACATAAAGTCAGGTTTTTATAGAGCCCGTTTAGTGCATCAGAATTGCCTGAATTAGCTGAATTGTGAAGTTTTTACGAATTATGAAAATTTATAATAGAATATTTTGATTATTAAAATAACAAAAGGATTATAGAAAATAAGTAAAATAGTTTTTGTAGGAATTTCAGCCTACCCAACCAATTCAAGAAACTATTTTCAACCTTACTTAGTTCGATTATTAAATATTTCAGGCACAAAATTAAAAGTTATACTTGCTAAAATAATTCTGATACAGCGCAGCTGATAAACTGAAGACATCATTGTTAAACGGGCTCATAAATATACATTTTTAATGTTTTATACTAATAAATTAAATAATGATATTCCATCCATATTATAACTTTACCATCTTTGCTATTTTTCATAATTGAAAAATATGTGTTAGCGTTAAACAAAGTGTTTGTTTCATTAGACATTAAAATTCTCACAAATGCTTTTGAATATCTAAAATCATAGGCTTTCGTCAGATATGAGATAAGTGTTTGTCATAATTTAACAATAGACCATTCTAGAAGTTCATTTGAAATGCAAGAGAATCTACACTCATATAATAAAATATATAGGCGATTTAGCTTTATAATGGACTTTAGAGTAACTTTTGAATGATTTATTCATGTATATAATTTGAAACTGACCTTTAATTTTCAAACTAACTTTTTAGTAGGTGTATCTATCACAAATCATATTTTTATTTTTACAATAGAAGTCAACGAAATGGATATTTTTAAGTGAAATTAAATTTTATCGAAGTCAAATCGACACAAACATCATTTACCAAATACACCGTAATTATTTTATTTATTTTTATAATTAAGTCAAAACCCCTTAATTACCTAACTTTTTATCAGATATCATTTGGGCGGTGGATCCCATGATTGTTTAATGAAATTTTAAAATACCTAACTTACTTTACATTCAATAATTGGTCCGATATGGCGAATCTTCTATATGGAACAATATCAAGGAATGATTCCTTGTAAATAAAAGATGACAAATTCTGCGATACCAAATATTTCGATGACAAATTCCTTGATACCAAGCCGCCATCAAGATATTGAGTTTATTTCCTAACATTAAGGTCATATTAAGCTCTACCTCAAGGAAGAATTAGTAGTAAATACTTTTGCTATACATATGTCTTAATTGAAGTTTCGAACAATAGGATCCATATTATTTGAGGAACAGATTATTCCCAAAAATTTCAAGTTGGTTTGTACTATGGTACAGATAATTCGATGGAGAAAGCCAAGAGTCAAGATGAAATTAAACATTGATGCTAGTTTTCTACCTGACCGAGCTTCAGGGGGAGCTATTATGCGCGACTTCAGGGGTGAACTTCTTGCTGCTACTGCTTTCCTCTTAACGCTTCTTCTCCCTTAGATGCAGAAATGAAAGTCATACACTTCGCTATTAGATGGGCGGTGAACGACGGGTTTGAGGAATTCCAGGTGGAATCTGATTGTTCTCTTGCGGTCAATTATTTCATTGGAAGGAATTCGAGGAGATGGTCAGAACTGATTCAGGAAAGTTTACATTGGATAATTAGGAAAGGTCTGGTTGTTGGATATACGTACAGGGAAGGTAATTGGGCTTCTTATTATCTGGCAGATCTTCATGTCTCTCAGCCCATTATTTTTCGCGGATCATCGGATTTGCCTGTTTTTGTAAAGCGGGCTTATTTGATGAATTTTTTTGGTATTCCCTCCTTTAGATTGTAAAGCTCTGTATTGTTCTGATATTGGGTCAAGTATAGACCCCCCAATATTCTTGTTTTGCTTTTTATCCTCGGTATTTTTCCCTGAGAGGTTTCGGTCTGGCCCCCCTCTCTTTATGTTTTCTCTCTATCATTAATAAAACTCGACAACTGCTCCCCGGCTTTTGCCCCACTGTTGAGTGGTTTGCCTTCCGGGGTGAAAAAAAACATTTGTCTTAATTTCCAAATATGTATTCCCAAAAATCAGTGATGGTTCATGTCCTGGGCTTAATGCCATGTATGAGCCTAATCTCATGATAGAGAAAAATCCTAGACATGAGGCAAATTTCTCTTATAGATTTTTACAACCTTAACCCAAGGCTCATGTCTTCAATTCTTCACACAAATCCAAACTTGGAACTCAACTCGGACTTCAACTCAAGTAGTAGATGTTTTGATATTTAATGCGTTATTCAATAATGATCACAATAACAACATTACTCACACAACTTGTAATAGCATTGTTAAAAATAGTATATGAATTAGTATATGTTGATTGTTGCTTTGTATTTGATTTTTATTTATTTATTGTTTGTTGCAAATTTTAGCCATTACAAGTTTTAAAAAATGTTCCATTTTTGCATGATTCTCCTGTGACAAAATACAAAGATGCAAATATTTTGTCGTAGGTCGATTGGGTGACGTAAAATTGAAAACAATTACTACGTATTACTTTATCGCATGCTACTTTTGTGACAAACATTTATTTTTAAAATTTAATTGATTGGTTAAATTCTAACACATATTGTTTGTCACTTCATTTCAATGCCAATTTCCAAGACAATGTTTGGCATGGATAGTACGTGAATCAGTGACAAATATTTTGTCATGATGTTGGTGGTTCGTATTCTTGATGCAATAGAACCTAGCGTATTAGTTGTTGTTTGGTGTCTTTCTTTAAAAATAAGTATCTGATAAATGAGTGAATTGTGAAAACATTGACATTCTGCCCAATTAAGGAGCAAAATTTATCAAATGCATATGCATAGCTAAGAACTCCTCTGTAGTTGTAATGTAAACTTCAGCTTCAACTAACAACCTGCTATCATAGTAGATGACATGTAACTTTTTGTCCTTCTTTTGCCCCAAAAAGCCCCAATGGTGTAGTCACTTGTATTGCACATAATTTCGAAAGGCAACAACTAGTCAGGTGAGGTTATGATTGGCACAAAAATGAAGGCTTCCTTCAGCTTCTCAAAGGCATCCATGAGCCGTCAAACTTAAAGGGGGCTTATTTGGAAAGAAGCTCACATAGAGGTTGTGCTATCTTTGAGAAACTTTTATAAATCTCTTGTAAACACCTGCATGACCAAGAAAACTCTGATTGCTTTAACGTAACTGAAGTAGGTGGGGATAAGTTTTTCAACTACTTCTACCTTTGACCTGTCAACTTTTAAGCGCTTTGCAGACATTTTTGGACCAAGACGATTCCATTAGACATGATATAGTGGAACTTTTCTCAATTTAGAGACAAGTTAGTTTCCACATATCTTAAACGTCATCTAGATTCTGAAGGCGCATATAAAATGCATCATTGTAAATGGAAAAATCATCCATAAAGACTCCAATGATGTTGCCGAGAATATTTTAGAATATAGCCATTACATAGTGTTAAAAGTTCCTGGTGTGTTGCATAGGCTAAATGGTATTCGCCTATAGGCAAAAGTTCTTAAGGACAAGTGAATGCAATTTTCTCCTACTCTTTGAGTACTAAGGCAATAAGAAAGAGTCAGATAACCTATCAAGGAAGCAGTAGTGTATGTGTGTCCAACTACCCTCTCAAGCATCTCAACTATGAATGGTAATAGAAAGTGTTCTTTCTGCGTTCCCAAATTTAAATTTCGACAGTTGATGCAAATTCTCCAACCCGTGTCTTTAAATTAAATCTATACAATTTCGTTGCATAACATTTAGAGGTTTATATGGTCACTTAACCCGATGCCTTGGTCATTTTATTCCTCTACGAGTCTATCCCCCTGCCACTTTTTTTTCTTTCTTTTTCCTCTCCTGGCGCGGCCAACTAGGCCTGTCAATGGGTCGGGTCCGAGCCGGAACGTAGTGTTCCAGACCCGACCCGTTTACCCGGCAGGTCTGAAAATTTGGACCCAGTCCCAGACCTGTAACACCGTCCCCAAATGTATTTACTTTTACGTAAATGATGTAATAAACCTTATGGAATGATTTATGAATTTACGAAGTTGTAAATTTTTATTAATTCTTTCGCGTGAATAGTAAATTGCATGTGGGATCCACACCGGGAGCGGGGGCCGCCCGACATTCCCGAGACTATATATTTTATTCATCTTGGTCTAGATAATAAATATATAGTGGTGGATATTTCATTTGGGCCATGGAAAGGCCCAGAGTTGACCGATTGATCAAAAGAAGCCCAATTACCGGTACCGACAATTAAACAGATAACAGCCCGAAAATGAATTTCGGAGACTTCCAAATTAAAGTTTTGGAATATATATTATTTCAAGGGGCGTTATGATTGGGAACACATAATATATTTTATTTTACCCGATAAAATAAATTATGATTAAAACAGTCCGAAAAAATACAACTTTCGGGACCGATTGTACACTTCTGGACAAAAAGGGTTGACCTCCCACATGGGTGGGGGCCAACCCACGAAATTAACCTCATTTCTCAAGGCATTGGTCGGCTGGTGTAAGATGGGAGGCATGTGAGAGGTTATGAAGTGAAAGAATAGGAATCAAACAAATTGAGGTGGATCCCATCCACACTCATTTGATCATTAAGTCAAAAGAACTATTCTCACCTTCCCTCACCCCTCACCCCTGCGGCCAGAACCTCAAACAAGAAGCCAGGAAAATTCTCCATCTTCTTTCTCCATTGTTGAAGGGAGCTCAACAAGAAGGAATCCCAAGAAAAGGAGCTAAAGTGCTAAAAGTGTGAAAAGATTAAGGTAATGACCTCATTATAACTTTTTCTTTATTTTTCTTCTACCATATGAGATATATATCATGTGAAGAATCCTTAAGGGGGTTCTACATGTTATAAGTATGGATTAATGGGTTGGGAAGTGATTCCATGTCCAAGAACGGACTTAGAAGTCAAAACGACCGGTTCACCGGAAAATAACCTTTTTGAGGTTATTTGTATTAACATGGGTTTTATGATTATAAAACCTTGTTAGGCACTTGTAAAGGGTATTTCAAGTGATTTCACAAAGTTGGAAAAGTCGCCGGAATTGTCGCCGGAGTTGACCAAAAGTCGCCGGAGTTTCACCGGAGTTCAACCAAGAAGGGTAGAACTTCTTAACGCTAGTTCAAGGTGAGTGGACGGCTTAATATCTTATAACTTTTGGGTCAATTATGAGATTACCTAAATAAATGTTATATGTGTTCATAATGATGTTCAAAAGATATTTAAACATGTGATTAGCTAACATAGTTAAGTGCGTATGAAAAGAATAATTGTTTATGCATGAAATATGATATGAGAAATTATATATAATGCATATTTGCTTTAAGAGTAAAAGAAGCACAAATGGATATTATTAACTTAATTATATGATGAATTAGTTAATAAGTGTAAGACTTGAGATGGCGGTCAACAACAACGTTGACCGATGGTTAATGGATTAATTAATATCGGTTGATATTAGTTAATTATACATTTATATGGTTGCATGGATTTGCATGGATTGTGATACATAAGCTTTATGTAGTGAATTAGTTATGAATGACTAAATATGATATAGACCCTATCTAGCGTGATATGTGGTAAGTCATAGGTTGGGTGGAGTACCCAAGGATCGGGCGGTTATCCTCAAAACTCGGTTATATAGGGTGGAGTACCCAAGGATCGGGCGGTTATCCTTAAAACTCGGTTATATAGGGTGGAGTACCCAAGGATCGGGCGGTTATCCTCAAAACTCGGTTATATAGGGTGGAGTACCCAAGGATCGGGCGGTTATCCTCAAAACTCAATTATAGGGTGGAGTACCCAAGGATCGGGCGTGTATCCTCAAAACTCATAGATTACATTTAATGATCTAGGACCGGGCGGTGTCCTTATGATACTTTATTTGAACAAGGAGGAGTTCTATACACTCATAGGTATATGGGTGGGTTGGGATTTAAGTCAAGGATATTGGCTACTATTATTTTCCCAAATAAACAATGACCTACGGGTCGGGTATTTCCAAGTGTATGTATACTAATATGTATTTCAAACTTGGGGGAAGGACTATACGTATATGTATCATCCTATGTTTGGGTCTTATACTTGAAACGCTAGTTATTCTATATTTAGCCTGCTACTCGCTCGGTACTTGTACTGACCCCTTCGGGGGGGCCCACCCTTTTCAGGTTGAAGCTAGGGCTTGCTACTTGCACCTCTCTTACGGGTGATATCGACTCAGGAAGACGTGGTTCGTGCTTCCTTATTTTCTTTCAAACTACCGAACACTTGCTCATGGATATTTGTTCTACTATAAACTATTTTTGGGGCTTGCATGCCCATGTTGTTGGCCGGTTGTGGCTTATGACTTACCGTTGAATATTTCCGCTATTCATTGGTTTTAATGTGATGTTGTTATGTATGTTTACTACTGAGTATGGATGGATTATATTCTCGAACGCCTTGTGTAATTAAGTGAGGTTGACTCGCGGGTGACGTCACTTGGTTATACGGCGGTTGTACACGCGCTTGGATTGCGGTCTGGGGCGTGACAATTAAGTGGTATCAGAGCCATCTCAGTTCTAAACTATATAATCAACCTCTCACATGAGATTTTACGAAAGAGCTTTTACCGAAAACCATGAGCATTGGATTTTGACGTTTATGGGACTATTGGAGCTTAAGTTGCAAGGCCTCTAATTGTTAAGACGGTACCCTTAACAATTGGTATGGTGGTGACTTGGGCCAATACGTGTCTGTAACGTTCTTCCGTCAATTGACATTTATAGGAGTCTAATGACTCATCCATATTTCTTTCAGAAATGGAGGGCAGGCGAATGCGGACCAGGAACAATCCGAGGGGGCAGGCGCCGGTAACATCCCAAAGGGGGAGCCGGGCTGCATCTCGGGGTTCAAGAGGGGGCCGTGGAGGCCGTGGAAGCCGTGGAGGTCATCAAGCTCAAACTGTGAGTGATGGCCATGTAAGCTCGGTGTATGAAACCAACACCGAGGACTATGACTCTACGTATGTTCCTGAGACAGAGCATGAGGAGACCCCATACGATGGGGGTGACACATACACCGACGAGGACAATGATGAAAGTGATGCCCGTTTCGCCCAAATGGGTGAATTACTTGAGTGGTATCAAAAGGAGAAACTGAGGAGAGACCTTAGGCGCCAAGCGAGGCGTGGCTCTCGTGGTGGTTCGGGTCAAGGGAGCCGGGGAGCTTCCGTGGCCACCCCAGCGGCGTCACAAGGTGGGCGTGAGGGAGGTTTTGTTGTGAGAATCTCCAAGTACCTCAAGGAGGCTAGGGCCTTGGGGTGTAGGTCCTTTGACGGCACCGGTGACATTACCGTTGCCGCCGATTGGATTAAGAAGGTGAAGGATGCATCAAGAGACATGCAAATCACACCGGACGTGAAGTTGACTGTCGCTTCACGGCTACTTGAAGGGATAGCCTCTACGTGGTGGGAGAGCGTGGAAGGGAAGTACCATGGGGAAATAACATGGGCGGACTTTGAGCTAGAGTTCTATGCTCAATACTACTCCGAGTACGAGGTGAGTGTGAAACGGAGAGAGTACACTAACCTCAAACAGAAAGATGGCGGCACGGTTAAGCAGCTGGAACAAGAGTTTAGAACCTTGGCGAGGTTCTTGCCAGAGTACGCGGTTGATGAGAACCGCATGACGGAGCACTTCTGGGATGCATTACTCTTGGACATCCGCGACCGAGCTACGTACTCTCGCCACATGTCATTTAGCGAGGTGGTGGAACAGGGTCTTCTTGGAGAGGCCCAGTGGAATGAGAGGAAAGCAAGGGACGCCGAAGAGGCGAAGAAGAGGAAGTGGAATAATTCGGGGCCACCCGATCATTCTCGAAGGAACAACCACGGGGGTGGTGGTGGCGGCGGTGGTTCATTCAAGGCGCCGGCCCCACCGGCAAAGAAGAACAGGGATGCGAGGTGGCACGGACCTAGGCCACAGAACTCGGGGCCACCTAGATGTCCCAATTGCTCAAAACAACACTTCGGGAAGTGCAATGAACCACCGAGGTGTTTTAAGTGCGGGAATGCAGGCCATATGAAGGCCAATTGCCCTCAATTGATGCAAGAGAGTGCCTCGGGAACCGGGGGAGGAACCATGACGGGGAGAAACCGTGCGGGCCCGTCAAACGGCGGTACGGGAAGAGGCGGCGCGTCCACAAGTCATGCCGCGTCCGTAAATCAAGGCGGGACCCAAGCACGAGTGTATGCAATGACCGAGGCGGATGCGCGAGCAAACCCGGACTCCGTTGCGGGTAATACACTTATTTTTCTGTATTTCTAGGCTTATCTGGGTCATACGAGTCATTGGGTTTGGGTGCGGGCCACCCCGGGGTCAAACCCCGCGAATTCGGAGCGAAATGGGCTAAAAACAACTACGCGCGGTCGCGCGTACCTACAGACGCACGACCGTGCGTGCGAGGCAGCAGCCTCTGGCCATTTTCCGCGCAGACGCACGCCGTGCGTGCAGGTAAGGCACGCCGTGCGTGGGACGCACGATCGTGCGTGACCAGCTACGCACGATCGTGCGTAGCCGGCAGTGGCGGGTTCCGATTTTCTCACTCACGCACGACCGTGCGTGCCACCCAGGCACGCCGTGCGTGGACCCCCAACACCCGAAACTTGATTTTTTCACCCCGTTCTTCTACGTTTGGACCCCGTTTGATTCCAAACATTAGTATGAACCTAATAACCTCCTAAAGGTGTGTAAAAACATTAGAAAATGTATCTTACATGGTGTATAAATGTAGGAACATTAAAGATCAATGGTAGGTGTGCGAGGATCCTCATCGATACCGGGGCACAACGCTCATTTGTGAGTGAGGCGTTTGCTGAGGGGCTCGACGTGCCATTGACGCCTATGACACAAACATTGCTAGTCTCCACACCGTTAGGAGACGACGTGGAGAGAAATCATTACTATCCATCATGTGAGGTGGAAGTGACGGGTCAACCCTTGACTTGTGATTTCGTACCTCTAAGCATGTTGGAGTTCGATGCAATCCTAGGAATGGATTGGCTTGAGAAGCACCATGCTCGAGTAGATTGCTACACCAAGGTGTTGGAGCTCGAGGATGATCTTGGAAACACGCTATGTTTCGAAGGAGATCGGGGGAAATCTAATGCTTGCATCATATCCGCGATGAGGGCAAGGAAGATGATGAGGAAGGGATGCCACGCATACCTTGCCTACGTGGTGGACGATACCAAGAAGGAAGTCGACATCAAAGATGTACGGGTCGTATGCAAATACCCGGATGTCTTTCCCAAAGACCTACCGGGGCTTCCACCCGATAGAGAGATAGAGTTTGTAATTGAAGTGGAGCCGGGAACCAAACCCATTTCGATTCCTCCTTATCGAATGGCACCGGCCGAGCTTCAAGAGTTGAAGGTCCAACTACAAGAACTGTTGGACAACGGGTTCATCAGACCCAGTCATTCACCGTGGGGAGCACCCGTACTCTTTGTAAAGAAGAAAGATGGTACACTAAGAATGTGTATCGACTACCGACAGTTGAACAAGGTCACCATCAAGAACAGGTATCCCTTACCGAGGATTGATGACTTGTTCGATCAACTTCGAGGGGAAATAGTATTCTCGAAGATTGATTTGAGGTCGGGGTATCATCAGTTGAAGATCAAGGAAAGTGACATACCTAAAAGTGCGTTCCGCACTAGATACGGTCACTATGAGTTCCTTGTGATGTCATTTGGTTTAACCAACGCACCGGCGGCATTCATGGACTTGATGAACCGTGTGTTTAGTGAATACTTAGATCAATTTGTGATAGTATTCATTGATGACATCTTGATATACTCCAAGAGCGAGGAAGAGCACGAACACCATTTGAGGCTTGTACTTGATCGGCTAAGGGAAAAGCAACTCTTCGCCAAGTTCTCCAAATGCGAATTTTGGCTCAAAGAGATTGGTTTCCTCGGTCATGTCATATCCGGTTCAGGTGTTGCTGTGGATAACGCCAAGATAAAAGCGATCATGGATTGGGAGAGACCCAGGAATGCGAAGGAGATACATAGTTTCCTTGGCTTGGCGGGATACTATCGTAAATTTGTTGAAAAATTCTCCGTATTGGCGTCCCCATTAACGAAGCTCACAAAGAAAGGGGCCAAGTTCATATGGGACGACAAGTGTGAGAAAGGGTTCCTTGAACTCAAGAAACGACTTACCGAAGCACCAGTCCTTGCCCTACCCATACAGGGGATAGGGTATGACATTTACAGCGATGCTAGCATCCAAGGGCTTGGATGTGTACTAATGCAAAACGGTAAGGTGATTGCCTATGCTTCTAGGCAATTGAGGAAACACGAGGTGAACTACCCTACCCACGATCTAGAGTTGGGGGCGGTAGTGTTTGCATTGAAGATTTGGAGGCATTATCTCTACGAGGAGACGTGTCACATTTATACGGATCATAAGAGCTTGAAGTATGTATTCACTCAGAAAGAGTTGAATATGAGGCAGAGGAGATGGATGGAGTTGATCAAGGACTATGACTTGATCATCGACTATCATCCCGGAAAGGCCAATGTAGTGGCCGACGCACTGAGCAGGAAGAGTACGTCAGGGACGTTACTTACTTGTCTACGAGTGTTGAGGGCACGCGTGGAGGTGTCCACGACCGGGGCGCTCATTGCTAGGTTCGAGGTGAGGCCTACATTGCTGAGTGAGATCAGTAGATGTCAGGCCATTGATGAGGAATGTCAGAAGATCCGTGAAAGGATCCTTGAGGGGCCCGTTGAGAATTTTCGAGTACGTGATGACGGTCTTTTGATGTTTAAAGATCGTGTGTGCATACCAAAAGATGAGGAGCTCCAGAAGTCTATACTTGAGGAGGCTCATTCTTCAGCATATGCTATGCATCCAGGAGGTACTAAGATGTACCGAGATTTGAAGGAAAGTTACTGGTGGTCAGACATGAAGAGAGATATCGCAGAGTATGTAAGTCGGTGCCTTACTTGCCAGCAAGTTAAGGCAGAGCACCAGCACCCAGCAGGGCTCTTGCAGCCACTCACCATCCCAGAGTGGAAGTGGGAACATGTGACCATGGACTTCGTGGTAGGGCTGCCACGAACAGTGAACAACTACGATGCCGTATGGGTAGTGGTTGACAGGCTCACCAAGAGTGCACACTTTCTGCCTATCAACATTACTTATCCTCTTGAAAGATTGGCCAAGCTATACACGGAGGAGATTGTGAGATTACATGGAGTCCCAATATCCATTGTCTCAGATAGGGATCCACGATTCACATCCCGATTTTAGCCAAAGTTTCAAGCATCGTTGGGTACTAAACTGAAGTTTAGCACAACTTTTCACCCACAGACGGATGGACAGTCCGAGCGGGTGATACAGATTCTGGAAGACATGCTTAGGGCATGTGCTTTGGAGTTCCAAGGAAGTTGGGACAAGCATTTGACCCTAGTGGAGTTTGCCTATAACAACAGTTATCAGGCAAGTATCGGCATGCCTCCATATGAGGCATTGTATGGGAGGAAGTGCAGAACACCGTTGTGTTGGGACGAGGTTGGCGAGGCCAAACTCGAAGGGATAGAGCTGGTTGAGATCACCAAGGCCAAGGTGAGGATCATTCGGGATAGACTGAAGGCCGCTCAGGACCGATAGAAGAGTTATGCTGACAAACGGCGGAGACCGTTGGAGTTCGAAGTCGGTGATGAGGTTTTCCTAAGGATTTCTCCTTGGAAGGGAATCATCCGATTCGTATCGAGGGGGAAGCTTAACCCCCGATACATAGGTCCGTTTGAGATCCTTGAAAGGATCGGGGCTGTGGCTTACCGACTCAAGTTGACGCCTGAACTTGAGAAGATACATGACGTGTTTCATGTATCAATGCTCAAGAAGTACATACGAGACCCATCTCATATTCTTGAGAAACCGCCGGTAGAGATCCGTGAGGATTTGCAATATGCGGTAGAGCCGGTGAAGATAGTAGGTCAACAAGTGAAGAAACTTAGGAACAAGGAGATTCCTATGGTGAAGGTTCTTTGGAGGAGTGATCGAGTCGAAGAGGAAACGTGGGAGACCGAGGTCTCAATGAGGGAGCAATACCCATTCCTGTTCGATTAGACACGTGGATTTCGGGGACGAAATCCCAAATAAGGGGGGGTGAACTTGTAACACCGTCCCCAAATGTATTTACTTTTACGTAAATGATGTAATAAACCTTATGGAATGATTTATGAATTTACGAAGTTGTAAATTTTTATTAATTCTTTCGCGTGAATAGTAAATTGCACGTGGGACCCACACCGGGAGCGGGGGCCGCCCGACATTCCCGAGACCATATATTTTATTCATCTTGGTCTAGATAATAAATATATAGTGGTGGATATTTCATTTGGGCCATGGAAAGGCCCAGAGTTGACCGATTGATCAAAAGAAGCCCAATTACCGGTACCGACAATTAAACAGATAACAGCCCGAAAATGAATTTCGGAGACTTCCAAATTAAAGTTTTGGAATATATATTATTTCAAGGGGCGTTATGATTGGGAACACATAATATATTTTATTTTACCCGATAAAATAAATTATGATTAAAACAGTCCGAAAAAATACAACTTTCGGGACCGATTGTACACTTCTGGACAAAAAGGGTTGACCTCCCACATGGGTGGGGGCCAACCCACGAAATTAGCCTCATTTCTCAAGGCATTGGTCGGCTGGTGTAAGATGGGAGGCATGTGAGAGGTTATGAAGTGAAAGAATAGGAATCAAACAAATTGAGGTGGATCCCATCCACACTCATTTGATCATTAAGTCAAAAGAACTATTCTCACCTTCCCTCACCCCTCACCCCTGCGGCCAGAACCTCAAACAAGAAGCCAAGAAAATTCTCCATCTTCTTTCTCCATTGTTGAAGGGAGCTCAACAAGAAGGAATCCCAAGAAAAGGAGCTAAAGTGCTAAAAGTGTGAAAAGATTAAGGTAATGACCTCATTATAACTTTTTCTTTATTTTTCTTCTACCATATGAGATATATATCATGTGAAGAATCCTTAAGGGGGTTCTACATGTTATAAGTATGGATTAATGGGTTGGGAAGTGATTCCATGTCCAAGAACGGACTTAGAAGTCAAAACGACCGGTTCACCGGAAAATAACCTTTTTGAGGTTATTTGTATTAACATGGGTTTTATGATTATAAAACCTTGTTAGGCACTTGTAAAGGGTATTTCAAGTGATTTCACAAAGTTGGAAAAGTCGCCGGAATTGTCGCCGGAGTTGACCAAAAGTCGCCGGAGTTTCACCGGAGTTCAACCAAGAAGGGTAGAACTTCTTAACACTAGTTCAAGGTGAGTGGACGGCTTAATATCTTATAACTTTTGGGTCAATTATGAGATTACCTAAATAAATGTTATATGTGTTCATAATGATGTTCAAAAGATATTTAAACATGTGATTAGCTAACATAGTTAAGTGCGTATGAAAAGAATAATTGTTTATGCATGAAATATGATATGAGAAATTATATATAATGCATATTTGCTTTAAGAGTAAAAGAAGCACAAATGGATATTATTAACTTAATTATATGATGAATTAGTTAATAAGTGTAAGACTTGAGATGGCGGTCAACAACAACGTTGACCGATGGTTAATGGATTAATTAATATCGGTTGATATTAGTTAATTATACATTTATATGGTTGCATGGATTTGCATGGATTGTGATACATAAGCTTTATGTAGTGAATTAGTTATGAATGACTAAATATGATATAGACCCTATCTAGCGTGATATGTGGTAAGTCATAGGTTGGGTGGAGTACCCAAGGATCGGGCGGTTATCCTCAAAACTCGGTTATATAGGGTGGAGTACCCAAGGATCGGGCGGTTATCCTTAAAACTCGGTTATATAGGGTGGAGTACCCAAGGATCGGGCGGTTATCCTCAAAACTCGGTTATATAGGGTGGAGTACCCAAGGATCGGGCGGTTATCCTCAAAACTCAATTATAGGGTGGAGTACCCAAGGATCGGGCGTGTATCCTCAAAACTCATAGATTACATTTAATGATCTAGGACCGGGCGGTGTCCTTATGATAATTTATTTGAACAAGGAGGAGTTCTATACACTCATAGGTATATGGGTGGGTTGGGATTTAAGTCAAGGATATTGGCTACTATTATTTTCCCAAATAAACAATGACCTACGGGTCGGGTATTTCCAAGTGTATGTATACTAATATGTATTTCAAACTTGGGGGAAGGACTATACGTATATGTATCATCCTATGTTTGGGTCTTATACTTGAAACGCTAGTTATTCTATATTTAGCCTGCTACTCGCTCGGTACTTGTACTGACCCCTTCGGGGGGGCCCACCCTTTTCAGGTTGAAGCTAGGGCTTGCTACTTGCACCTCTCTTACGGGTGATATCGACTCAGGAAGACGTGGTTCGTGCTTCCTTATTTTCTTTCAAACTACCGAACACTTGCTCATGGATATTTGTTCTACTATAAACTATTTTTGGGGCTTGCATGCCCATGTTGTTGGCCGGTTGTGGGTTATGACTTACCGTTGAATATTTCCGCTATTCATTGGTTTTAATGTGATGTTGTTATGTATGTTTACTACTGAGTATGGATGGATTATATTCTCGAACGCCTTGTGTAATTAAGTGAGGTTGACTCGCGGGTGACGTCACTTGGTTATACGGCGGTTGTACACGCGCTTGGATTGCGGTCTGGGGCGTGACAGGACCCAACGGGTCTCAGAACCGGGTCGGGTAGACCCGCCAAGTATGATACCGTTATAAATTTTGTGAAAATAACAAGACCTCTATGTGTAATGTAAAGAAAAGTGCGTAAACTAAAAAGCAAAATATATCCCACTTTCTCATATTATTACTTTTATCCAATAAAGTATTGGTTCTTGCGTATAACTCCACACTCTATGTCACTTTTTCTCGTACATAGAGCTCGTAGAATAAACTTCAAATTAAGTCATAAAAGATGTCTTGGACTATTGAGAGTATAAAAAAAGGATGACACCCCATCCCTGAGGGCCCCCCAACACCGACCGGACAGCATGATGGGAGGATGTAAATTAGACTATAATAACAATCTGACAGATAGAGAGTGGGTCTCTGTCCCCGGTACTTGCAGAGGCCCTATGCATTTTTCAGCATAGTAACCTCTCATCGCAGTTGTCGGGATTCGAACCCGAGACCTAAGCCTTGTGGCACTCCCTCGCTACCAGTTGAGAGTATAAAAACATATTGTACTACATAGTGTATGATCATGATATAATAATATTAATAATAATTATTATTATAATAATGAATATTGTGTGTTGCTAACCGAGCCCAATACACATTTATCATTATGAATAAACGGCCAAAATGGGTATTAATTTAATGCTATCACACTATCTCGATCAGTATCACTTATATAATAGGTATGGTATATATTAGTGTGTTATTTTGGATCGAAGAATTACAACTAATAATTTTATGTATTATTATGTATATAGGTGTGTGTGTGTATTAGTTTGTAATTTTTTACTTGAAGTGTTATAATTAATCACTTTATGTATTAGTGTGTTTGTATACAAATAAGAAATTTTAAACGGGTCCGCGTCCTTAACGGGTCAGAATCATATGTATCATACCCGACCCGTTTATTAAATATACTAACGGGTCCGGGTCCGGGTCCAGATCGGGTCCGGGTCTAGACCCAACCCATTGACAGGCCTAGGCCCAATTTTACTTTTCTGTTTGGGAATATTCAATTCCCAGCCCTTCACCACCAAGGCCTAATTTTACTTTTCTCTTTGTTTTCCCAAGTAGATAGTGGAGCCCCTCTAGCAAACTGAAAATATAAATCGTAATTATAATTTAGGTGAGAATTACATACCCAATTAAAAAACAGAATAGTGTACTTAATATTAATTAAATTTTTATATAAGTATTTCAACTACAAGCATTTTTATTGGTCCATGTGTAAAAAGGTATAATACCTTGAGGATACCATAAAATTTACCTATGAATTTGGAGGCCCTGTTCTAAACGTAAAATCGAGACCCCATATTAATAAAAAAACTCATTCCAAATATTTATACTGAAATCAATTAAATACACATTAAATAATGAAAAAAAAAAACAAATTCTAAAAATGATTTAATACTCGATTTAAAGCAACACAACTCACAACTCAATCAAAATGAGTAAAACATGAGTAAAAGTACTGACAAAAAACTTTATTTTATTGATTAGTATTTATATACGAAGTATATTTTACTATGTAATACTAATAATTTAAAAAACAAAATTGGTGCCCCAAAAATTGGGAGGCTCTATTCTCTAGAACATGCTAAGAACCAGCTCTCCCTGACTAACATCATATGTAGTACATAGTATATATGTACTTATTTAAATGCTCCAACAAGCCTCTCATGTGGCTAGTCAAAATGTATATATGGCCAGTTGGCCTGACCAATCGATCGGGTAGTTACGTTCCAGGTCTCATTTTGCTTCAACAATTGGACTTTTCACTTCGGGATTTTTACATCAATGTCTTAGCCTTTTAATTGAGTTGAGAGTGTCCTATTTTTTCACCCTAAAAAGATAATACACCACTTAAAGTACTCGTGAATCAATAGAATCAATCAATTAAGCATAATAAAACACAAAACCCCCAACTTTGCTCTATATGATACACAAATCAAAAACAATTATGAGGTATAAAATAGGACCGCCACCTACTATAGTACGTAGGTTATTTTTAAAATGATAATATAAAACTAATAAAAATGCAAAAAAAAGATATATAATTTAAAAAGAATTAAAATAAACAAACAAAAAATATACCCCGTATATGAAAAGTTAACATAATAAAGTGAAAATGTAAAAAATACCTAGTATAAAATTAAAATGTAAACGTTTTTGAAAATATGTAGAATGTGGAAATAATAATTCCAAAAAGGCAAAAAATATTAACTTCTAAATATATGTTAATTTTTTTAGAATTTTCATTTACATTTTTTTTTCAAATTTTAACAATTTTTAGACTTTATTTAAAAAAAACTAAAGTTATAAGTCAAAAACCAATTAAATGTCCGAAACTAATGTTATTTTTTTAAAAAGTAAACTTATATACTTCGTATATGATATTGTTGCTATTGACATGGTGATGGTGATGGTGTATGGTGGAGTCTTCGGATCAAAATGCTATTGGGATTTAAAGATAAAGCATATAAATCTCACTATATAGTTCAAACTCTTATTGAATTTAGATTGAGTTATTCCCTAAAATATTACTAATAAAAATGCTATAAACAAAAGTGTGACTTAATTGCTATAAGCATCATAATAACTATAATTGTGTTTAATGTTTAAATCGTTTTTAGTTTTTACCATAAAAGTATGTTAGGCTCTAGAATAACATACTTAAATTTGTCCTAACCATCATAATAACATTTTACCATGTACTCAAGACAAATTTTATTGAGCCTCAAGTCTTCTCTATTAAGTATTAGAAACTTCCAACTGAATATCGTGATCACTGCTCCTAGGTCATCTAATGCACTTTCTCATTTTTAGTTTTTTGGTCTTTTGTTAAAAGTTCTTAAATTATAATGTAATAATATACTTTGGAGATATGGTTTCATATGATATTTTAAAATAAGCATAACATCAATGCCAAATAAACATACATAACATATAAAAATGACTTAATGAGCTTCAATAAATTCAAAAGTTTATTTGAAATCTCTAATGTGCTCCGATATTCATTTGAGTATTCTTGATTTAGAAAATTTATTGTGTCAGATTAAAATCTCATCATGCACATTTATTTTTAACACTATATGCATATTACTGCTCAAAGATGAAAGGTAGTTTTTCTGATTAAATTATGCCCGTAGTCAATACATTTTGTTGATTCGGTGGATTTAATTTTTGAGACCGAGCATTTGTCAATTGCTTAAAAAGAAATGTTAATGATTGCGGTTGGAAAAATCTATTAATATGATTTAAAATATATTTTAAAAAATGCGAAAGTCGCAATGCGATAAGCAATAGCAGAATATGAGAAGAAGAAACCAGTATATTCAAACTTCAAAGTTAGAAAATGGACCTTAATCGCTTCTCCATTTGTGGATCTATCCGTAAGGACGAAAAAAAAAGTCATGATTAAAATACATACACAGACTATTTTTATATGTAAAAGACTTTGTCATTGATCAACTTTAGCATATACATACCGTATTTCATTCTACGTATAATTCTCAAAACCGGTAGTATGTTTCATGGGCGTACGTAAGATTGTAAGAATTGCTTATTTTATAATATAGACATATATTAATATACTCCGTATGTGATAGGTTAGTGGTGACATAATTTAAAACGTACTTCAATTCAGAAGTTCAAATGTATCTCAACTGGGAATGGTTAGGCCAATAAAAGTATGTTAGGCTCAATCTCTTGTAAATAGCAAGTGCATCCTGTACACTATTTTTTAAGAAAAATGTTTGGTGTATACATTTCGGTGTAAATTTTTTGTACATTTGTCTATCTCACGCACAAGGAACTGTCAATCCACAGACAACTCTACATAATTGTCTGTAGACAGACAATTCTATATGCTTGAGACAGACAAATGTACAAAAAGTACTAGTGTATACCAAAATGTGTATACCAAGAAGAGCTCATTTTCTAATGATATACGGAGTAGTTCAATGTGACTTTGTCAAGACATAATTAAGACGTTTGCATTCCTAAAGGTGAATGAGTGAATAAACTTAAATTTGCCTATACATAGACGACTCTTATTTGGCTAATTTGGGTGAAAGTCTTGTATAAGAAGTGTAAATAGGAAACGCTCCAACTCAAATGGTTGCTGATTCTATCTCGTATGGGAGATCTTGGAGTTCTAAACTCCATAGAAATAGTTTAAGCGAGGCTCCCCTATCTTTTAAGGGTAAAAAATGTGTGAATAAATAGCTTAGGTAGATATTGGATACTCCTTTGGGTGCTCATATGAGTACACTTCATACCATACTCCAGAGAGGTCTCAAATGATCGTGTATTTACTATACATCCCTCATACGCTCTGTTGGGAAACAGTTTGGGAAGCTTTGAAGTTGGGATTCAACCTTTTGACACTAATGAAATTATGAAATGACCGAGTACTACACACGTGACTCGTTTCGCATGTACATTTGTTCTTTAACCCGGCCTCTCACGGCTAGTTTGAGTGTGCCGCGCAATAAATTAAATGCTTTGTCTCTTCACAGACGGTACTATGGGAGATAACTTCTTACTTAGAACCTGGATATGTTTGATAATCCATAGTGGTTCTCCCATGAGTTGTGTTGAGAAACCTAAAGATACACGGAGCCGATCGGTCAAGAACAATTTTTTGTGAGCAATAAGATACAAATTGAATGTTACGTTGGGGATCTAGTGTACTCTTCGAACGACTCAAGGGTTTGAGGTGTGTATGCATATGGATCCTTGCAAGAATGCAAGTTCAATGTTAGTTTGACAAAATCCGGATCACTTTGTGTTAACACAAATAGGTGTTTCATGAATATAACAAATTTTGATTGAAGTGAAATTAAAGGCCTATTATTTTATTTGACTTTAATAAGAAAATTTTGGGATAACCAAACTCGACTAGCTTACCTCTAAATCTCAATTCCTAAGTCCTAACGTCCGAAGCAAAATTGAATCTGTGTTTTTCATAGTGGGTACTGTGCGATTTTGTTCCGATTCGTCTAGGTGTGGGCATGAGATACTTCAAGAGGTTATTTAAAAGAGCATGGTTCCTCCCAAGTCCCAAACTACGATTTTAATAGAACTCATATTGTCTCTTATAATTAGCAGATGCCTCATCCTCCACCAACATTTGGTATTGTTCTCGGTGCCATCTAGTAAAAACAATATATAACTCATCGACAGATAACGGGATTGACAGATATTTTTGACTGGAAATCATCATATTCATTGAGGGCCAGATTTTGGCATGAATAAGTTCAATCCGTGTCAACAACATCTTTTCACGAACTATTTGGTATGAATTCATCGACCAACCTGTGTCAATTCTGTGTCAATGATCCTTTTATTGTTTTGTAGTGTACGTTTGCAGGCTTATGACTATAAAAATTTATTAAGAACATCAAAAGTTATTAAAAAGTATTTTGTTAGTCAATAACATTATATATAAACATTTAAGAATTCAATAATGTAAATTAACAAATACAGTACAAGTGTACAACATATAAATTAGGTTTATTTTTCTTTTTTTTTTGAAAGAAAATCACTCATTTATTACTAATAATTAAAGTAAACAAAGACAAAGCAGAACAATAGTTTAGAACAACCCTGAAGTGAGACATATAATTGATCAGTCCCGGAATGCCATGCTAGATCGCTAACTCTGCATAATGGTAGGCTATTTTATCATTATCGATGTACTTGCTAGTAAGAGAGAAATACAAAAAAATGGGGTTCAAAAGCTGAAAAGAAACAAAAAAATCACAAGTCCTGGTTTTACAAGCCACCAGCAAGGGAGAGGAGGTTTGATCAGCCACCTCCAGAGACGCCATTCTGATTTTACCAGCCATCGGGAAGGGAGAAGAGATTTGCCCAACCACCTCCAAAGGAAGCACCCCACTCACAAGATCTAAAAGATTTTAAGACGGTGTTGATTCAATAGCACCGTTGCATAGTCGTTTTTTGGTTTGATTCCATCAACCTCGATATTGAGCTCTAGCACCTTGATCGTGGCTAAATTTCCTAAACCGCGACAGTTCCGGCTTACATAGCCCATCCAAGCAGTCACCACACCTGACTGGCCAAAACTAGCAGGGACAGAAACACCCTACAATCGAGGGGAACAAAAACGCTGAATATACCGGGAAAGAAAAAAAGTTAACAAATATAATTCTCCATAACCTATTCATTCTCATTATTGATGAATATATAGCAATGTACAAGAGAGTTGGAAACCAACTATACAACTACAGGAGGATAACCTCCTTACCTCCGTATAAAGAGATAACTATAATAATAGATACAAGCATAATTATCTATCTGGTAGACTGGTACACTAACTGATCGGATATCATGGGATAATTATTCGTACAAATAATTCTTAATTATAATGTTTATCACGGCCCCGCATTCAAAACAGAAGGCTGGCGAACGGTGAGGCTGGAGTGGAAGTAACCCGAGGAAGGCCTTTGGTAAAAATATCAGCAAACTGGTGACGGGAGGAAACATGGAACACATGAACAAGACCACGTGCAACTCGAGGGTCTAGCCCAGCAGTCGCCAACTCACTCTCCCTTACGGGAGGTCTCGGGTTCGAAACTCAATGCAGTGAGTTTCAGCCCCAATTACTCCAGGCCTCCCAACCCCCCTCCCCAGATGCCCCCTGGAGTAAAAAAAAGGAGAAAAAAACGACCACGTGCAACTTTTTAACGAACATAGAGGATGCCCATTTCATTATGTTTTCGTGCGTTGATGTTGGACAGGGTTATCGAACATTTAAATGGAGCTAACGTTATCACAATAGACAATAGTAGCTTTCTGTAGCGGGCAATGCAACTCTAGTAATAAGTTTCGCAACCAACTGACCTCAGCAATGACGTTAGCCACACCCTGGTATTTGGCCTCCGCGTTGGACCGAGACAAAGTGAGCTGTCCTTTAGAGGATCAAGAAATCAAATTATCTCCAAGAAAAATATAGTAGCCGGATGTAGAGCGCTGAGTATCAGGGCACCCGCCCCAATCGGCATCGGAGTAAGCAACAAGGTCAGAAATGGACGAGGGCCGAAGATGAAGTCCATGATGAAGGGTACCCTGAATGTAGCGGATAATGCGTTTCAAGGCATGGAGATGCGAGGTACGTGGATCGTGCATGAAAAGACATATTTGTTGAACGGCGTAAGAGATATCGGGCCTAGTGAATGTCAGATATTGCAATGCTCCAGTGAGACTACGATACAAAGTTGGATCAGGAACCGGAGGCCCTACGTGAGCACTTAACTTAGCTTTAGTGTCCACAGGAGTAGCAACAGGTTGCATCCAGTCATCCCAACTCTAGAGATGATGTCAGCAACATAAGTGTATTGTGAAAGAAACAAGCCTGCTGCATGAGAAGTAACAGATACACCAAGGAAGTAGCTAAGCGGGCCCAAACCAGTCATGGAAAACCCGGAACTCAACTGGGAGATGATACGACATCTCAAGTCCGGGGACGAAGCTGTGAGAATTATGTCGTCGACATATAGTAATAAATAAGCCGTATGTATGCCCTGTTTAAAAATGAAGAGGGAGTTGTCACACTTGATGTGAGAAAATCCGAGAGTAGCAAGAAATGTAGCAAAATGGTGGTACCATGCCCTTGACGCCTGTTTAAGACCATATAAAGATTTGAACAAGCGACAAACATGATGTGGGCAAGAAGGATCACGGAATCCGGGCGGTTGATGCATGTATACAGTTTCCTCGAGGTGACAGTGGAGGAAAGCATTCTTAACATCTAGTTGGTGAAGAGGCCAAGAATGATGGAGAGCCAAGGTCAATATTGTACGTATAGTAGCCGGTTTGACAACCGAGTTAAACGTCTCATCACAATCAATAATGCCGGGTTGTTGAGACCGCCCATTAACCACCAAACGTGCTTTATGACGTTCAAGAAAACCACCCGACCTGTACTTATGCTTGAAAAGCCACATTCAATGAATGATGTTAATATTAGGAGGACGCCGAACGGGGAACCAACTCCCACGTTTTATTTTTCAAAAGAGCATTAAACTCGTCATGCATTGCGGATTTCCAACTCGGATCACGAAGGGCAGAGAGTGGAGATTTTGGGAGAGGGGACGGTAATAGGGTGGTGTGAGTTTTCTCGCACTTAAAATAGATTGTAGTAAAGGGTAGAAGTACGAGTATCGTCTCCACAGGGACGGAAAAAAGTAATTAAGTATTAATTAAATTTAGCGATTAAAATAAATAAAAAAAATGTGATTGTGCGAGAATGGTTGCGGGAAAATTAAAATGCGAATAAAACGATTAAACAAAAGGGTTCTTTCTAATTAATGACGAAGGGAACAGAGATTGATTCTGGGTAACCAAATTTCTGGCACATCAGGCTTATTTACATGAAATTAATTTAATTAAGTCAAGTTAATCATTACTAAGTTCTTACTGCTCTCGCGGCGTAGATCGAGTACAATAATTTAGGGGACCAGGCTGATCTCTCATGCGACAGGTTCCTAAATTATTGCCAAAATGAGCGAGCTTACGGCCCCTTAATCGCTACTAATCTCTTAGCGAGCGATTAAGTGTGTGTGAAGGTGTCTTGGAATAAACTAGATGTCTCTTAATTTATTCTACAAGTAATTGTAATTCTAGTCGCGATTCTAGGTTACAAGAGACATCAGTTAAATTATTCAAACACAAATTAAACGGCATTCATGCAATTAACCCATCAAGAAACTAGCCATACATCATGATTAACCCTTTCATCAATCCCAAATCCCTAATTAAAACTACTCACAACTCATAATTGATGAATCAACAGAATTGGGATAAATAGAAATAATTGTCATTAATTAAAAAGATGGAACTTACAAAGAATCCCAAAAGATTGATGAACAAGGCTAAAAAGCTCTCTAAATTTCGTGCTAGGCACTCTCTCTAAGCTCCTCCCTGAAAACGTGGGTTTACAGGCTGTTTAAATAGAAAAAACGGGTGAAATTTGAGCTGAGTTGGAAGTTTCGGAGGCAGGCATGGTGCCAGGAACGACCGTGCCTTCGACCGTGCCTCCGGATTACATGCGTTCCGCATCTAGGCACGATCGTGCCTTCTTGGCAGTGGCTCCTCGCGAGTTCCTTTTTCACGCACGATCGTGCCTAGCTTCGGGCGCACGTCGTGCGCTCTTCACTTCCGAATTTGACGACACTTCTTTCATAAAAGTTGTAGATAATGAACTCCTCTATCCACCACAACTTGCTAAATTGTATTTGAATCATCCAATCAAGAGATATGAATAAAATGGTGGAAGGTCGCATTCTGAAATTGCAACAGGGATCATCTGACTTAGCTTCATCGTCTGTTTTCGCCTTCTTCCTCTTCGATTCTCGCAATGGGGTCTTCATATGATTTGTATCCCTTGAAGTTAGCTTTCATGTGGAACTTGAATCGTGTCCTTTAGATGTTTCTACAAAGAGATATGCTTGAACGGTTAACAGAAGGTCATCCTGATCGACGTTTTCAAGCTCAATTCAGTAGGTCACAATTTAGGAACAATCATTTAAACATATGAAAAAAGTAGACATGGTGTACAACTAAGTTAAACCGCCGCAGCACATTTGTGCTTTGACGTATACTTGAAGTACACGAAGGACTAAACCTAATTTTGCTAAAGCCTCCAAGTTCATTTAATCAAGTTTAGTTTTCCTTGTCAAGTTGGCACGAGAACGTCATTTCTTTCGAAAGATACCCAAGTCTCATCTTATTGTGCTAACACTTACGCTTTTTGATCGGGCTCCCATTCTCTTTTTTCACAAGGTAAGAGATCTAGTTATAATTAATTTTGTTCAATTTTCGGATTTTTACTAGGCATTACCCCCATTCTAATCTCTGCCTCACCAAGGAAAATTAGTAATTAAAGTTCATTTATTCAAAGTGAATCCATGCCTACAATGCAATCCTCGAAAGTATCAAATTCCTAAAAAGTGACTGCTCTTACCCCATTTGGGGCATAGGAATAGTGCCAAAAATGGCTCCTACAAAAATTTTCTAAACTTAGCAAATTAATCTCCTAGTTCTCTAAACACCAAGACTTTATCAGAAATATTCACGGGTAAGGAAACAGGTCATTTGACTATGGAGCTCAATTAATTGGGTAAAGAATAAATGGGCAGGCTCAAAGTGGCTTCTCCCAAAGGACTTATTCAGGTGGGGTAATTGACTTATGAATTAATTTAGTGGGTGACTAATGTCTTCATCCTCTCAACAACTAGGTTATAGTGCAAGCACTTTAAGCCTAAACACTTCAAAGGTGTTCTAAATGCATAGTCAAAACGCTAACCAGCTCACAAAGACACAGTTTAAAGAAAATTTTCAAAAGTTTTGACATGACTTTCCTATGAATATACAACTAACACCTGTGCATGCTAACTCTAATAAGCACATGTAACAACTACTGCCCGAATGCCGAATTCACTCCCCCACACTTAAACTTTGGCATCGCCCTCGATGACCAAAAATGCACTATGCACAAGGAGGTAAAAAGGAAAGGGTCACGCGTGCTCAACTCAACTCAAGTCAATTATTACAAACAGGCGAGTAAAAGATCACAGAAACTTCCCTAAGGCGCTGGTCGGTGCAAAACTAAACTGAGTCAAGTGATCCTCGGCACATCATCACAATGAAAAACTCTGAGCTGCAACAAAAACACAAAGCAAAACAACCAAACAACAAACAAAAGACAAAAAAACAATGTAGAAATAAGCTCGGGTTGCCTCCCGAGAAACGTTATTTTTTACGTCGTGTGCCCGATGATACCTCATAAGCTCTCAAATAGCAAAGACTGTAATGATGCACTAGTTTGCAAACATTCTAACTTTCGCTCCACGAATGCCATTAAGTGGCAAAGACCTTTAAATTCTCGAGTACATGTAGGCAGCACATGGTCTTCATAACCCTCATCAGCACAGAAGTGAAGGATGAAACCCACATCCTCTTCGGGTGGACAGAGAACATGAGTCAAAACTTTGATTACTTTAGGCATCACCGGATGCTCAAAACATGTCTCAAAGCAAAGATTAGGAGCAACACCGTAATTGAACTGCACCATGGAAAAGTCTTCTTCTTCCTCATAAACATTATGAACATTCCAAACACCTCCTCTGGACTCTGTATCACTCCCCATGTGAGCATCTCAACTCTCGTTAACATTGTTCTTATCAATGTCTTCTTGGATGATGTTGTCACTATATGATGGTTCTTCTTTCATGGGGAGAGACACTTCTTTATTGTGATCAGTTCCCTCAAGGTGCTTCCCATCAGTATGCGTGACAACCTCGACGTGTTCACTCAGATTGGTTTCAGTGTCGCTGGGATATGATCTCTCAGACTCCTCAGATAGGGCGCTTAACAGCGGATCCAAATGATTTTGTATGGTCTGAAAACTTGACTGCGTTAATTGATGATTTGCCGCAGTCGTTTGCATAAACTTTTGGAGTGTTTCTTCCAAGTCAGACAGCTTCTCTGAAATTGTCTCTTCCAATTGATTCTGTGGCTCATAACTCGGCAAGGATGTAGGACTGGCTGAAACATTTGTGTTCATAAATTGTGGGGAGGAAGAAGTGGGGAATGCAGTTGCCCAATAAGGATGGTCATATGGAGGAATGGGGCAAAGACATAAATGGTGACCTCCTCCACAAAAGGAACAAATGCTTTTCTTAGGAAAGTAATCAGCTAATTCCTCGGGACTTTTAGTTTGAACGAGAAATTCTAGCATGAAGCCTGGTTTTGCCCGAGGATATGGTGGATAAGGATAATGATGAGGAGAATGAGATTGGGAGTATTGCGTATTTGGAAGAGGGTAAGAATAGGAAGATGGAAAATTTTGTGGTATAGAAGAATAATATTGGTGAGGTGTGTAAACTTGAGGAAACAACGTTAGCCATCTGGTCAGAAAGCACTTTGAGAGCTTTGCAGTAGGCGGCGATGCTAGGAAACTGTTCCATACGAGTGTTGGAGAAGGTGTTTTCCAAGTGAACAGCCCTGGAGTTCTTATTATCGTGAAAAATATCCTCCAAGCGAGTCCATGCCTGTAGCATAGTCGAATCAATCTCGATGATGGTGTGAAGGAGGTCTATGGAAATAATACCATAGATCCATTGAAGAAATATTGCATCGAGTCGTTTCCACCTGGCACGAGTTTCAACCTGAAGAGTTTGACGGGCAGTACGCTGCTCGGGGGTGAGAGTTTCATCAGAGGTGTCATCGGAACAGTCAGAATCAGAGGAAGGAGCGATGTGATTCAGAACTTGATAGGCATGAGCAGTAATTTTAAAGAGCTCAACCCATGAAGTGTATTCGATCAACAGTCTGAACATCAAGAGTTATTGGAATAAAGTTTTTGATGTTAGAGACCGTAGGAGCAGGATGATAGAAATTTTTGGCTGTAGGGAAAGCCATGGATGAGAAGAGAAGAAAGGATCAAAATATAGTCTGATACCAAGTTTAGAAATATAATTCTCCGTAAACTATTCATTCTCATTACTGATGAATATACAGCAATGTACAAGAGAGTTGGAAACCAACTATACAACTACACGAGGATAACCTCCGTATAAAGAGATAACTATAATAATAAATACAAGCATAATTATCTATCTGGTACACTAACTGATAGGATATCATGGGATGATTATCTGTACAAATGATACTTAATTATAATGTTTATCAAAAACAAACTAAAATTATCACCTTTATTCGATCTCTACCTTGCACGTTAATCTCCTTCGCAGGCCTCACTCTGTCAAGAACGATCGAACGAGATTGTCTCATTCAGGGTTTGGCAGCTGCTTTTAGCGCTAGAGTTAGCGGAGCTCTCAAAGGGGAAACCGCATCATTTGTGCGTGTTCCATTGAGTTTGATCATTTGCAACTAATTAAGAGAATCAATATTTTTTGCATTTAGACTTATCCAAAGAGAAGGATTAAATGAAGGGAGAATTTAACTTTGCACCACACTTTTTGGGTGATATTGGACTTTGCATCCTATCATATAACATTTGTGAAGAGAAATTTCTAAATGGGATGCAAAGTCAAAGGGGTGCAATGTCCAATATCATCCAAAAAGTGAAATGGGATGTAAAATCAATTTTTTTTAAAAATGGGATATAATGTCCAATATCATCCAAAAAGTGTGATGCAAAGTCAAATCCCCTAAATGAAATAGATTTCCTTAATTGTGTGTTTTTGTCAGCTAACCAATGTAAAAAGTTTTAGAATACAAAAACTTACCAAACATCAAGTAAAAGTTTGCCATTATGTCAAAGTATGAATTTTCATAGAAAAGGACTGGATGCACGAGGCGAAGATCACTTTGAATTATCATCAGCTGCGGACCAGAGACCACAAAGTCACAAACCCGCGATTTACGTTTCACAAAATTATGATAGTAAAAAATGCGGAGTATACAAATGCAATTTTTTTGAAAGATCAGAAGTATTAAAATGAAAATTAAATTACATGTTACGTACTTTACATACACTTAAATACAAATTACTATACGATTAAATGATTTGTTAATTAACTTTTAGATCAAACTAGTTAAAAAATGAAAATGGTTAAAAATATATGAGATGTTTTATAAAAACAATTGAATATGTTTTTAAAAAGGGAGAAAGACCAAAAATGGAGTATTTTCCTGAAATAATGCTAATTAAATAAATAATTCCGAAAATATTGTTGGGTTAAAAATAATTTCCAAAATAGTGCGGGATTAACCAGAGTTGGAAAGTCGCCACTTGAAGAGTTGAAGTAGCGGTTTATCTCCTACAATACAAGAGCCGCCACTTGAAGTGACGGCTTTATCAAAAGTGTACGGAGTATAATGCAGGTCCATCAACTATGCCAAAGTTAACAAATGGGACCCACCCAAATTATATATCTCCTACTCCCTCCGTATCAAATTATTTGACCCACTTTCCTTTTTTGGTGTATCAATTTAATTGACCCCTTTCCCTTTTTGGAAAGAATCTCACTCAAAAATCAGCTACAGTACTGCTACAGTACCGCTACAGTGTCGCTACAGTACCAAAAACCTCTTACTTTTAATAAAGTCTACAGTAATTGTCTTAAACTGCGTGAAAAGCAAACGTGTCAATTAATTTGATACGGAGGGAGTATTTTCTTTGAAGTGCCGTAACTTTTTTATTTGTACTATGATTGTTACAAAAAATATACCAAAATTCGTAACTTTTTATTATCTTTCATATGACACCAATATTGAATATATAAAATCAAAAGATTGAATAATTTAATCAAGAGTATAGATGAAAACAAAATTACACAAACTCCATCAAATTAATAGATTTTCTTTTTATTTTTCTATATGAAACATTGCTTTCCTATAAAAGATAATAAGAAATACTCCCTCCGTCCCAAAATGGTTGGCCAAATTTCCTTTTTTGGCCGTCCCAAAAAGGTTGGCCATTTCCATTTAAAGTAAGGAATATGTGGCTAAAGTTAATTCTCTCTCCTCTGCACAAATTTTAACCACACAGTTTTTACTTGATTAATCCACGTGCAAGTCAACATTGGCCAACGATTTTGGGACGGAGGGAATAATAAATTTTGATATTTTTTGTAATAATTGGAATACAAATAAAAAATATAAAGCACTTTAAGAGTTCGTTTGGCAACTATGTTTTTTTTGTTTATTAGGCTTATCAGCCAACTTTCGCGCGCTAAATTGTGTAATAAGCAGAAAAAGTAAGGTTGAAGTTACTTTTCTGGCTGTATTGGATGAAGTTACTATAGATGACCATTTTAACTATTTTAAATATCATTTTTTCTTTGTTTTATTAATAAAAGATATCTTAAAAATAATTTTTCTTGAATCAGCAGAATCAGTCAATGCAGCCACTTCATCCAGAACTTCATAAATTTCAGCAGAATCAGCCAAATCAGCTGATTTTCTTGCTACCAAACGGGCTCTAAAAAGAGGTACATAGTAATTTTTAAAGTGTTAAATTATTTTTTTGATTTTATATATTCAATATTGATGTCATATGAAAGATAATAAAAAGTTACGTATTTTGGTATATGTTTTGTAACAGTCAGAGTACAAATAAAAAAGTTACGGCACTTAAAAGAAAAGAGGAGATATATAATTTGGGTGGGTCCCATTACTTGTTAACTTTGGCATAGTTAATAGACCTGCATTATACTCCGTATACTTTTGATAAAAAAAACCCACTTCAAGTGGCGGCTTTCCTTAACTCTGGTTAATCCAGCAGTATTTTGGGAATTATATTTAACCTGACAGTATTTCGAGAATTGTTTATTTAATTAGCATTATTTCGGGAAAAACTCCCAAAAATGACACCAAGGTTTTTTTACGAAGCTCGGATTAGACATTAAAGTTTTAAATAGGCCAAATAAACACAAAATTATAGTTTTGTTCTATTTTGACCACTCTTTAACTAGTCCGTTAAATGACCCTTCCCCATCGTTCCAAAAGCCCTTGTCCAACCCCACTCCAACACCCTGCCCCTCCCCAGCCCCTGTCCCGCCCTTGCAACCTCCCCAGCTCCAGAACTGAGCAGCCAAACCCCGATCCGCACCCGAGATGCAACCTCCCTAACCCAAGCTCCGACCAGCCATCCCTAGCCTCCCAAACTAGCCCCCACCCGAGCCCCAGCCACAGTCCCCTCGCAACCCCCCTCTCAGTCTCGTAGCCCTCGTCACCAGCCCAACGCCATCCCTCACCTATTGTCGCTGCGTACAATTACCGCACCATCGCCACCCCTAGTTGCCGGCGAGATGCTCCAAATCGAAAGGAGCAGCTCTTTCTTTATTGAACAAATAACTCCATATATTGCACTTCAACCTCATCCCCAGAATTGGGAGCCTCAAAGCTTTCACCCTATTTAATAAACTTCTTCTTCAAGCCCTAATTTGATGAACCAGAAAACGAACGACAAACACAGGTTGCAGCAAAGTTGCTGACCAACAACCCAGTCAATCTTAACTGGTCATCCAAGCAACGCAGTAGAAGCAAGACACACCAAAAGCAGTAAACAAATGGAAATCTTGGGAAGAAGATGAGAGAAATTGATGAGCTCACAAGGTGGTCAGTCACGGCAAGTCTCCTCAGCCAACTTCCCCTAGCTTGTCTGCCTCTGTTCTACGCTGGAAACCTGCTCTCCTGGATCCAAGCCAGCTTCAATTGGATGGGGAGTTAACGGGGAAGGGTTGTTTGACGGGGAAGGCGTTAAAGGGTGGTCAAAATGGAACCAAAAACTATAATTTTGTGTTTATTCTGTCTACTTAAAACTTTAGTGTCTAATCCAAGTTTCGTAAAAAAACTTGATATTTTTGGTCTTTCTCCCTTTTAAAAATGTGTTTGACATTTGTTACATTTTAGTTCAACATATGTTAGAGTATTGTAAAATTAAGAATTGTGAAACATTTTGATAAAATAAGCAAATGCATTTTAATTGTATATGTTAAGGAGGAAAGAGTACACCAATTTTTATTAGAGTTCATTAGTCATTACCTACCTCAACTTGTTTTAACGGAATAAAAAGTAAGAGTTAACAAATGTTTTTTCTACTTTTTTCAACTTGTTAAAAACATTTTAAAAATAATAAATTAATTTTATAAATCATCTCATATATTTTAACCTTTTCAACGTTTAATTAGTTTAACGATAAAAAAACGTTTAATTAGTATAAACTAATGTTAACAAACCATTAAATCATTTTTCTTAAGCTGTCCATCTATATTTGAACGACGTACAAACTATAATTCCATTGTCAAAACAAGTTAAAATACTTCCATAATTCTGATTAAAGTTAATGTACTTTTTATTCTACTGGAGACAAATTCAAGTACATACTCTAGGAGCTCTAATGCAAGTTTATATATTCTTTAGTCGAACAAAGACAAGCTTTACTCTACCAGAGACAAAATCGTATCAAATTGACACTGCTCGTTTTTTACCGAGATAGTAATTTGACTATCAATATTGTACACATGTTGACAATTTTTGTTATACTAAAGAAATTAAGAGTATTTTTATAAAATATTCTGCATAGAATTTTCGGATGTGAATATTTAGTAATTTTATGACAAATTGACATTGTTTCTTTTGAATATTCAAATTCAACAATTAAATTCAAAAGGAAATGTGTTTTCAAAAAAAAATCAAAAGGAAATGTCGTGGAGACGTTCAGTTTGTTCATTATTTTATGGAGCATATACGACATGTTTAACTGGTGTTTGTTCAACAACTTCATACAAATTAAATCATCTGTCAAATATTATGTCAAGTAAACAATCAAGTTGTTGAATTGGTGAGAAAAAATAATAATCAAAGATTAAAATATGGAATAATAACAAATATGTGTAGTTCAAATAAAAGTAATGGAAGAACAAGATGATTTCTAATTTTCTATGTCTTAATGACAACGAAGGTATTTGGAAGTAATTTTAGTAACATGTGGATGTTTGAATTTAGGTTACCATAGTGGCATAGTGAACATGATAATAATTTATTTGTGGGTATAGAGATATAATATGTCCAGTAGAATGTCAGTTCTTCTATCCCGAATTCATTATCTTATTTCGTTTTGATACAATAATTTTTCCTATTGAAGACACATGATACTCCGTAAAAGCAAAACAAAATATTTATGGTAGAACGAATGATGTATTATATCTATGTTTATAAGTTCATTTATTTTCATACTTTATGAAAAATCCTATAGTGTATTACTATTACATACATAAATCACATGTACATCGATGTTGTACATACAGTCAGATTTTTATACAACCCGTTTTGTGCATCGGAATTGCCTGAATCAGCTGAAATTTTGTGAATTTTTTACGAATTATGAAAATTTATAATAGAATATTTTTATTATTAAAATAACAAAAGAATTATACAAAATAGCTAAAATAGTTTTTGTAGGAATTTTAGCCTACCCAACCAATTCAAAAAACTATTTTCAACCTTACTTATTTTGATTATTGAATGTTTCAAGGCACAAAATTAAAAGTTACACAAGCTAAAAGAATTCTGATACAGCGCAGCTGATAAACTGAAGACATCGTTGTTAAATGGGCTCATAAATATACATTTTTAATGTTTTATACTACTGTAATAAATTAAATAATGATATTCCATCCATATTATAACTTTATCATCTTTGCTTTTTTAGTTTTTCTAAAATTGTAATTTTTCCTTTCAAATCAATTAGTATGTGGTTCCTATTATGATTTTTTTCTTGACACTAATTTCTATCACACAATTTTACTTCATTATTCTCATTATTGATTAAATATGATAAAATCCGAACAAATGAACTAATTAATATACAAGAAATTCATCTAATTAGGACTAAAACATAGTCAATACTCCAACTTAGGACTTAATGTTTTTAATTCCCTAAATGGGACTCCCTATTACCATATTACCCCTAATATATTAAATCCCTAGCTCTTCCGTGTTTGTCTTTCCCGATCTCTGCCTCCTCTTCCGCATAGATCGCCCCAGATCACTCTGTTGATCTGCAGGTCATCTTCGATTCCCTCTCCGCTGCCCAGGTCGACATATCTCCAGGTAAGTGTTTCTTCTTCTTTCTTCTTCTTCTTCTTCTACTTCTTTCTTCTTCTTTTCCTCCTCCTCCCTCTTTTCCTTTTCCTTATCTTCTGTTCTCTACTCTCTGCTCCATTCTTATTCGGTCAACATTTTAGATTAATTTTATGTTGATTTTTATGTTAATTCTTTAGATTCAAAATGGAAATATTTTTTAATTGAAAATTTTTGGATTTGGAATTTTTGGATTTGGAATTCGAGGCACTATCAATTGTTCGAAAAGATTTTGGTCTAAATTTTTTTATTATGTTCGTGTATCAACTTTTAAAAAATGCCACATGGTTGACAATTTTTTGGAGATATATTGGCAATTTTTTGGAGATGACAATATTATATCTTTGAAAGTTAAATGATTTTGACATTTTTGACAAATGATGACATTTTTGCATCTAAAAATATCATGTTGTAATCTCAAAAATGACATGTTTTTGCATCTAAAAATGTCATGTTGTAATCTCAAAAATGACATGTTTTCAGATCTAAAAATGTCATGTTGTAATCTAAAAAATGACATGTTTTTGCATCTAAAAATGTCATGTTGTAATCTCAAAAATGACATGTTTTTGCATCTAAAAATGTCATGTTGTAATCTCAAAAATGACATGCTTTTGGACCTAAAAATGTCATGTTATAATCTAAAAAATGACATGTTTTTGCATCTAAAAATGTTATGTTTTTTTTTGGTGTTATGATGATGGCAATTCCATCTGAAATTGATAACATACTCTCCAAAGAAGGTAGCCACAACGGGAAGATGTAGACACATCCTGGGGAGAACTTCACATTGGCGGATGAAGGTGTAGCACTATTCTCACTAGAGGGCGAGGTAAGCCATCTAGCATGATGTGTGCGTTCTTGCCGAGTGTGTGCAGCGGCGATCTCGCCGGTGGCAGCGGCGGTCTCGCCGGTGGCAGCGGCAGTTCCTCATCGGGTAGTGGCGGCGGCGGCGGTCTTGACGATGACAATTGGCGCGGAAGGTGTTGTTGGTGTCGGTGGTCTGGAAGCCCTGTTGCAAGGAATTATCAGAGGAAGTGCAGCGGCGTTTTTTTATTTTTATTTCATTAAGGGTAATTTTGTCAGATCATCTTTTTTTAGTCCTATTTGTGTTTAATAAAACATAGTGGTCCTATTTTTGCAATTCTACCTTCTTTTAATCCTATTTAGACAATTCTCTCTTAATATACTCATTACTCATATATATACTCCGAAAATTACGATAAAAAAAAATACTCCGTAAATTATGACTTGCCACACAGCCCACACGTGCAGCAATTTGATAGATGCAACTCAAGCTACCAATCACGTAGGCAATAGCCATAACACCAAGTCACTAACCATATCCCTATCGTGCAATTTTGTCCACCCTCTCTTTGATCCAAAAGGTAGAATCTCCCACCCCATGAGCCCCACCCGATCCGACAAGATGGTGGGGAGGTTAGTCACGGTCAGTCGGTGACTCAGTCAGCAAGTGGCAGTAGGCACATACATACGTGCGCACCATACACTCAGCCTTATTTCAGATTCTGTGATCTTCACCCGATCGCTGCGGGGGTTTGAACCTTGTCTATTGATCCAAATTCCCCACCACTCGACCTTCTGAGCTATCCGTGCGGGTTTGTTCACCCTCTCTAAGGAGGGTAAGCATCACTCCCTTTGCTCTATGGTTGCCATGTGGGGTTTCATTCCATTTTTTCTTTAAAATGTTATAACTTTTTTTCTTATTTATAGTCTATTTTTTATTAGGAAAAACATATCAGATTTTTAGTTTTTTATGATTTTTCCTATGGTATCAATATTGTATACATAAAAAATTGAAAAAAATTCATTCATTTCTAAATATCTATTTTTAGTTGATTTTTTTTATTTTTTATATGCAATATTAGTACCATATGAAATATCATAAAAAATGAAAAAAAAATTATATATTTTTTTAAAAAGGGATTATAAAAGAAAAGGATAAAACAATTGCCAAATTGTAAAGTATTGCCTTGCCACATGAATGACAGATTGAAATCCTCTGCCCTGCGGCAGAGGTACTGCCTTGCGGCATCAGATGGACGGAAGAGGAAGTAGGCACTTCGAGATGCGGTGCTCCAAGATCTGCGGCCGTTGATTTGTCGATCGGACGGCTCTCTAAATCCGGGCACCCTACCTTGCGGCAAAGCAACGCAGAAGTTCCGGATCTGGAAAATAGGGTGGGCCATGGGGTGAATGTCACCCTCTCAAAGGAGGGTGAACAAAATTGTTCTCCTCCCTGTCTCTTAAAGTCTACTGGTATTCAATTTGATTTTCTTGATGAATGACAATAAGTTTTGGATATCTATTTTAGTTACTAGTATTATATTTGTGTTAAAAATATAAATATTACGGAGTATATTTTTATGAAAATATTTTCAAGAAAATACATTTTATAAAAAAAATTATTTTAAATAATTTTTGTTATTTTAAATAAAAAAGGTATATTCTATGGTACGTATAAGGTATCATACCTTTGTTCACATGGACCAATGAGAATGTTGCATTTGAATTATTTAAATTTAAATTAAAAATGATATCATGATATGGACTGATCAATTGAATGGTAAGTACGGTACCCCGTTTTTTAAATGAGTATCGGAGTTGTTACCAAAAAAATGTCCTTTCTTAGATATGTATAGTGGAGTTTAATATATTTCGGTGTGAGCATTGATACTCTTTTATTTTATGAAAATGTTTAATTTTCTACCTCTAATATTTTGGTGTGATTCAATTTGTACAGTTGTTTTCTACTCCGTACTTCACATTTAATTTGTAGACTCGTTTAACGAGATTTTATTACCATATTCCAAATTTTGCTTTGAGGTTATTTTTCATCTTTTTACCGCACAATGAATCGAAATTAAACTCTAGACTGAATCAACTAATTTCAAATGGCGCAGATAAGGTCAGATTTCTATTAATGGACTTGTTTCAACTAATTCAAACTTACACATTTTATTAGATTTGTAGATATTTCGGATCTCACGAGCCCTTTCACACTCTTAACTGAAATTTGCAATTTTCTTCTCGTAACTTTTGGTCGCATTCATTATTAATTAGTCTCGTAACTTTAGTCACTTGCAAATTTTGTTCTGTGACTAATTAATACTCCCTCCGTCCCGCAAAGATGTTCCCGCTTTCCTTTTTGGATGTCCCAAAAAGAAGTTCCTCTTTACCTAAATGGAAAGTTATCCTATATGAAAACAGTGTCAAACAGTGCAAAACAGTGTCAAACAGTGCCAAACAGTGCCCAAACAGTGTTGAAATAGTAAAATTTACCCTCTGGTAAGTTTATTTCCTTAATACGTAGTATGTGTGTAAGTCAAACCGGGAACATCTTTGCGGGACGGAGGGAGTATTAGCAATTTAAGAACTTTTCCTCTGAAAAGTACACTTCCCGACGATAGCATATCAGAAAATATGTCGCCGGCGTCAGATTTTTCTGGCGGAAAGTTTAAAAGACCGTAAATTACAAAGGTTTATTAAATACAGGACTAAGTTTACAAGTGATTAAAGATACAGGACCAATAATGATAACAACTGAAAATTACGGGACCAAAATTGCAAATCACTCTGTTGTTAATATGCTTCCTATTTAACACTTGTTCATTTTAATCATCTTTTAACCGACTTGAGTTACTCCAAAGTAGGGAAAAGGTGCAAATAGGCCCATGTACTAACCAAAAAAGGTCAAATAAGCCCTTATTTAGGAGGCTCTGTCCGGCCGTCATCATTTGGGGTAGTTGCCGGTGGAATTTTTTGATGAAATTTTTTGAGCATCTTATTCATCAAGTCTAGTTTACTCATACCAAATTTTAGCTAAAACTTGAATCGGGAAGGCATTCAAATGAATTCTTGAAGATAACTGCGCTTCTAACTGCGCAGTTATTTTCAAGAATTCATTTGAATGCCTTCCCGATTGAAGTTTTAGCTGAAATTTGGTATGAGTAAACTAGACTTCATGAATAAGATGCTAAAAAAATTTCATCAAAAAATTCCACCGGGAACCACTCCAAATGGCGACGGCCGGACAGAGCCTCCTAAATAAGGGCTTATTTGACCTTTTTTGGTTAGTACATGGGTCTATTTGCACCTTTTCCCTCCAAAGTATAAAGGGAAAACATCACTTTATTGGTAGGTTCAGCCCACTAAACCGGCCCTTGACTACCCTACCTTTGTCTGGGTAACTACTTTTACTCCAACATGCAATGTCGATCGATGCGGCTAATTGGAATGCCCCTCAATTCATGTTTGGTTCAATGAATTAAATACTCCGTATGCTTTTCAGCTCGATACAGAAAAAGCTAAGCAACACGTTTTGGAATGAAAGCTTCCTGGAAATACATCAGTGAATATTTAAAATTAATTATTTCTCCCTTCGTGCGCCTAGTGGGTGTTCTGGGTCAAACAAGCAATCATTTTCATTATAATACTGTACATTTCAAGAATTTCATACGTTAGGTATACGAAGTGGAAGTTTTGTACTGATTAAGAATTTTTATTGACCTATAAAGAATTTCAAAAATATAATGTATTCTCAATATAATTTATTAATTTTTTATGAAAGAAAACTGACATATTATATTAAATCAAAATCCTCGATGTGTAACCGAGAAAACAATACAATCGAGCAACAAACAAAAGCACTAACCTCCTTCTAACCAACATTAACTATAAGCCCTCACGCCCCCTCACGCCTTGATCAGACATATAGAGTATTTCACCCCAAAAAGAGCGAGACTAATCGCTGAACATGTGGGAGCTTCGAAGCTATTAACGCTTGAGTCAGCCTGATTGCCTCCAAACAAAAACCCAACAACTAGAATAAACCAAACAACGCACCTGCCACCATTATTGTTTAACAAAACAATAACAAAATAAGAAATACTACGTAGAAATTAGAAAATAGCACAAGTAAAAAATCTTCGTATGCTGGACCAATTGAATCCGTCCTTCAAGCATCTTCTTCCAACCCCTAAACTCACAATTCTTTTGTAGCGGCGGTTCAGGAGGGGGATGAATCAACACCACTCATTGCTCTTCCTTCCACGCTTGTACCGGGTATTCTGCACTCCACCTCATTAGTCTATCCATCGCTAGGTGATCTCTATGAGAATCCGTGCGGTAGTAGTAGTAGTAGTAGTAGTAGAGAGAGAGAGAACGGAGCGGGAAAAAAATTATTTTTTAAACTGTGCTCTTGATACCATGTGGAATAATGGAACAGGATACTCTCTAAGGAGCCCTGACAAATATATTTATAGTGAAAGAGTTTAAATGTAAAATACATAAATATCTCTAATCTATTTATTCTATTAATCTTTGCCCATGGCGAGGTGATTCGCCCCTTTCACCGGGGCCCAAATCGCCTATGTTCCACCTGGATCAAACACCTCTGGTACCACTGCCATCTTAGACACCACTATAACCAAAATTGCCAAGACTAACAATGGAAAATCAAACCTCATCATTGTTGCTCCGCTGAAACACGCAAATAGCATCCCTGGGATGAATCTTCTGTCTTCCTCAAGGTCAAATCGAGGCAGCCCTGTTCCCGGATCTTCCTAGGCCTACCGCTGGATTGGAACCGGCTGAGAATAGATCCCTCATCACCGTTCGAGATTTAGCACCACCGATGAGACCGTAAAACAAATCGCCGAGCACTTGTAAAACCGCCGGCCCCAAAGCTAACGCCGAGCGATTATGAAAATCGCCAGCCCCAAAGCTAACGTCGAGCAAAATATCAATTAGTACATACCTTGTTTAAAACCTGATAATATATATTTTATTAATTATAAACTCATGTAGTGATATAGATTATGAGCATAATAGAATATATATGAGCTAAAATTGGATCCATTTTTAGGATCCATTTTGAGACAATGCATCACAATATAATACTCCCTCCGTCCCGCTAAGATTGTCTTACACACTATTCACTTGGTCAATACAAATTACTCTTAATCTCTTACTTTAAATAATAATTTTTTATCAAATTTCATTCTGTTTTTTTGCGAGTTTGTAAAGTTTTTAATTTAGTTTCTGAATATGTAAACTATTTTTTCTAAAAATAATTTGAGTGCGGACATGGATCTGTTTACTTTATCGTTGGTCAAGCATCGTAAATCAAATTGTCTCAAACATAGTGGGACGGAGTAGTAATAAATAAACAATCTTTATTTATTGCTTTGTCTCCATTTTTTCAAAACGGATCCAACCTTACCCGTATTTTTATCATGTTCAAAATCCAGGTTACTCCGTACTATAGTGTAAACTACTCTTTCTGTCTCACACTCACCATAATTGGTCAATTTTTCATATTTCGTCCATTTCAATATTTCATTAGATGGAAAACAGTCAAATAGGTTCTCGAACTTTCATAAAAAGATCAATTAAGTCCTTCTATAGGAGGTTCTGTCCGGCCGTCGCGATTTGGGATAGATCCCGGTGGAATTTTTTGATGGCTTTTTTTGAGCATCTTATTCACCAAGTCTAGTTTACTCATACCAAATTTCAGCTAAAAATTCAATCGGGAACACATTCAAATTAATTCTTTAAGATAACTGCGCATTTTTGTGTTCTCGAATTAATTTGAATGCTCTCCCGATTAAATTTTTAGCTGAAATTTGGTATGAGTAAACTAGACTTGATAAATAAGATGCTCAAAAAAATTCATCAAAAAATTCCACCGGGAACCACCCCAAATCATGACGACCGGACAGAGTCTCCTATAGAAGGACTTAATTGACTTTTTTATGAAAGTTCGAGGACCTATTTGATAGTTTTCCCTTCATTAGATCTATCTCGATCATACTCTGTATTGTATTAAAAAAAATTGTGTGACTCTAATTTATTTTTACCTTATTCTCACTTTATGAATTCATTATTAATCACATAATTCTATTTCTCTTAAAAAGTACTCTACACTCATTTGTCCCAATCTTAGGGGAGGCGCAGAGAGTACTATATTGCCTCGTATCAAATTTAGTATCCCCTCCGTCCCACAAAATTCTTCCAACTTTCCTTTTTGGGTCGTCCCATAAAATTTTTTCAACTTACCTTTTTGGAAATATTGTGTGGCTCAAATTCATTTACTTCTTTCTTACACAATTATAACCATACATTTTCACTTTATTCTCACTAACTTAATTTGCGAGCCAAGTTTGACTTGAAAGAATTCTTCCAAGTTTGACTGGGAAGAATTCATTTGTAAAACGTGGTAGTTTTTTTTAGTATAAGAAGACGGTAATTGGGTTATAATTCAGAAGAAAGAGAAGGAGAAAGAAAGACAAAGAATGATTAACCAAATGAACAAATGGCTTATATCAACATAAGCTCCAATATGTGCAAACTATTGGTCTTGGGATTAAGATTAGATAAGCTGAGTAAATTTTATTATCGAGTAAAGGGTGAGTTTGGTACTCGAACTTGTAAAAAAGATGTCAAATAAGTCCTTATATAGAAGATTATGTCCGGACGTGCCATTTGAGGTGGCTCCCGGTGGAATTTTTTGATAATTTTTTTTGAGCATCTTATTCATTAAGTCTAGTTTACTCATACCAAATTTCAGCTAAACATTCAATCGGGAAGACATTCAAATGAATTCTTGAAGATAACTACGCTTTTAACGACACAATTATCTTCAAGCATTCATTTCAATGTCTTCCCGATTGAATTTTTATCTGAAATTTGATATGAGTAAAGTAGACTTAATGAATAAGATGCTCAAAAAATTTCATCAAAAAATTCCACCGGGAGCCACCTCAAATGACACTTCCGGACAGAATCTTCTATATAAGGACTTATTTGACTCCTTTTTTGCAACTTCAAGGACCAAACTGACCTTTATCCCTTTTATTATCTCAAAATGTTATTCCATTCTAAAATTAGAGGATGTGTTAAACGTAACTCACTCATAGACAATGTATTAATATTGTGTTCGTAATTGTTAGAAGATGTGTTAAACTGTATTAAAATTCAGTAATGTTTCTAAATAAAGGCAATTTCTTAAAAATTATTTTGTAAATTAATGTATACAATCCATATGCATGAAAATGAGTTCTTCGTTTGTTATCATACGACTTTTTTACTCTGTTTAATTACTTTTTGTATAATAACAACATACCATCAACCTTCGTATCATTTTAAAATGTTTTTCGTTGTGTAATTTTATAAACTGCGATTTTGTATTTTTTATATAAACAAAAATATTGAAATACTAGTTATATATATGTAACTTGCAAAAAGATTCAGTGCTTGCTAAATACTTCGTCATCTGATTTAACTTTTAAGGAACCTGTTTATTTGAATATATGTGTGCTGAACCAAGCAATTCAGCCCAGCTGGTTGCGAGGTTATCATGCCAAGTGGGAGGTCTCGGGAGAAAAAAAAAAAAAAAAAAAAAAAAAAAAAAGAATATATGTGTGCTGAATTTTAATAATCGAGCATTTGAGTATGATTTGTTCCTACTGCTGTCCGAGTGTCCGGTTAAATTCGACCTCGTCCTTTGTTCCTAGTCTTCCTACCATACTTCGTATAATCGTATAAAGGGTATTCTAAGAAGTGAGTTTTTTTGGTTTATCACGCAACTTTTGTTGTATCTATCTCACTTTTTAACCAAACACGTAACATTTGATTACATGCGCTGAATTGTGTAACAATAAGAAAAAGTAAAGTTAGAGTTACTTTTTGTTGTATTGGCTGAAATTACTGTAATCTGTAGATGACCATTTTAGTTTTTTTATCATGTAATTTTTTCTTTATTTTATTAATACAATATGTTTTAAATATAATTTATTCATAAATCAGCAGAATCAGCCAATACAAGCACTTTATAAATTTCAGTAGAATCAACTGATTCAGCCGATTCCAATGTTACCAAATGGACTCTTAATTGTGAATTACAAGTTGAGAACTATTGTAAAAAAATATAGATGATCATTGTACAGATCTTTTCTTAAGAAGTTATTGAAACATAGGTCTTAATTATTGAGACATGAGTCTTAATTATAATGAATATAATTTTCCGAAATTTTTTTTAAATTAAAAGTGCGGCCAACTGCTTTTTATTGGACCTGCATGCAGTCCTCTAAATAAGCCTCTAACTTAGCTTATTACTCGTGCATTAGAATACTCGGTTGATATTGGGCAGGAAGATACTTAGGGGTGTTTGGATCTGATTCTCAAAACTGATTCTGCTCCTTCAGAGAGCAGAAGCAGAAGCTGTAGTGTTTGGGTGAAATTCCAGAAGCACTTCTGGTGCTTTAATTTACTCCTCGAATCAGTTTTTTTAGAAGTTGGGGGTGACCAGCTTCTGAAAACTGATTCTGATTCTGCTTCTGCTTTAAAAAAGAAGCAGAAGCAGAATCAGTTCCAAACACCCCCTTAATTGGTATGGGTGATACGGAATATTTGAGATAAATCACGTGAGCATTTGTCACTTTTAGTCCTTCGATTTTGATTTTTTCCACTTTTAGTCCTCAACTATTGCACTAGAGACACTTTTAGGACTCGTCCTTAAAAATTTCCATATTTAGTTCTCCGACTTTCAAAAAAGTTACACTTTTGGTCCTTAAACTATTACAATAATGACATTTTGTTCTCCATTTATTGTGTCAAAATCAAAAGAGAAGGATTAAAAGTGTTAATTTGATCATGTTCAGGGGACTAAGTGTGAAAAACTTTGAAATCGAGGACTAAAAGTGTACCTAGCACAATAGTCGATGACTAAATTTGAAAAAATTAAAAGTCGAGTATCAAAAGTATTGTCAATGACACAACAATCGAGGGATCGAAAATGGCAAAAAATCTAAATCACATGTTAAACTTTTTGAGTTTCGTTAACGTGGTAGTTCTAAAGTAACCTAGAAATAGTTACAATGATATTGCTACAAGTTTAATTACGAGTCCTTCAAGGAAATTAAAGATAAATACGGAGTATGTGCATATACAGTACTTATCAATGTATTTTTAAAATATTTGTTTCGTACCATAAAGCGATATATAAAACAATTAAATACTAATTTAGAATAGGTTAAAAGTATTTTGAAAGCGGTCGTGTCTAGGGTTTTCCTAGTTGGACGAGTACGTCGGTAACGGTGGTTGCCGAACGCTTTTCTCTTGTGCTTCTGGATCGAGAGGTGATCGTAATAATCGAGTCGTCGTCGTCGTCTTAAAGCATGAGTATTGTTAGCTGGAATTGCAGAGGTTTGGGGAATCCAGCCACAGTGCAAGGACTTACTGATATCGTGAAGCAACATAGACCGTCTGTTTTGTTCCTCATGGAGACCAAACTGCGTTGCCAAAGGGCGAAGGAGATTCTGAGATCACTGGGATACCTGAATGCTGCCGGCCATGATAGCGCAGGTCGGAGTGGGGGTTTGGTGCTTGGGTGGTATGACGATATGGATGTCCATATATTGGACGAAAACCCTAACTACATAAACTGTAGGGTAAAACTTGGAATAGGAAATCTATCATGGAGATTAACAACATATTATGCGTTTTCAGACACAGTTCGAAGAAGGGAAGCTTGGGCAATGATGAGGGCATTGGCTGAAGGGATCGCGGAACCATAGATGCTTATAGGGGATATGAATGATATACTGTATGACTCGGAAAAGAAGGGTAAAGTCATACACCCTCTCTGGAGAACGAAGGGCTTCCAGGATGCGGTTCAGGATTGTGGGCTGTGGGACCTCCTTTTTGAGGGGTATCAGTGGACGTGGGAATGAGGTAAAGATACGGAGTACTGGGTAGAGGAGAAGCTGGCCGGATCGAATTTTGGTGAATGATCTATGGTGGGATAGTTTCATGGCCGCCAAGGCCTCGTCCATTGAAGCACCGACTAGTGATCACATGACGCTTTTAGTGCATATCAAGCCTACAGTTCGTGATCAGGGCAGGCGGACTTTCTGTTTTGAGAATTCTTGGTTGAAGGAGGAGGAATGCTACACAGTGGTTACAAATACCTGGCGGGCAGGGGAAGGCATGACGTTGTGTGACCGGCTAAACTTTTGTGGGCAGGAGTTACATCGATGGGATAGCCGGCGCACAAAGGGGTTCCGACATAAAATTAGTGCCTACAAAAGTAGGCTCATTCAGTTAAGAGGTAAAGAAGACCAAAACAGTTTAAGGGAGTTTGTTCGGGTGAAACATATCATTATTGATTTGTTGGAGAAAGAAAACATGTATTGGAAGCAAAGAGCTAAGGAATTTTGGCTAAAAGAAGGCGACGTCAACTCAAAGTTTTTTCACAATGCTGTCAAAGCAAGGAGAAGGAAGAATAGATTGGAGGGGCTTCGGTCCGAGGCAAGGGAATGGATCACAAATAGGAGGGAGGTGGCGGGTATGGTGGAGGATTATTTTAGTACTTTGTTCAGGGATCCTGGAGGTGAAGGAGATTATGAAGAATTGGGATGTTTTAGTAAGGTAAGCACTATCCAAAATCAGCAGCTGCTCCGGCCTATAAGTGCACAGGAGGTTAAAAACACTATTTTTGATATGCATCCTGACAAAGTTCCAGGTAAGGATGGCTTGAACCCAACTTTCTTCCAGAAGTTTTGGTATATTGTGGGGCCGGAGGTAGTAGGATTGTGTACCAGTTTGTTCGGGGCAGGGGAGGTTTCTATGGAGTTAAATGTAACAAACATTGTTTTAATTCCTAAAAAGGATAAGCCGGAGACGCTAGGAGATTGGCGTCCAATTGCATTGTGTAATGTTGTTTATAAAACATTTTCAAAAGTTATGGCAAATAGGATGAAGAGGATTTTTTTTTTTTCGATAATATGTAAGTATATTATAAACCGAAAAATAACATTTTACAATGCATCAAATCCAAATCAAAATGGCTATCTAAGCTAGAATAAACTAACCTAGATGTAATGCATCAAAAAAATGGGACATGCCCCATTTCACAAATAAGGTTCAAGACAAAGTCAAACTATCACAACAAAATATTAGGTATCCCTAATTTAACCTCCAAAGAAAGCCCGGAAAGGAGTAGTAAACAACCTCCCCTCTCTTTTTAGCAACTCCCGGCATCCCCTCGAAACATTTGGCGGTGAAGGTAAGTCCCTTCTTATCCAAATCATCCGTAAATCGAAGAGAAGTATCCACTCTAATCACACTCGCATGCACAAATCTAAACGGTTTGACAACCAACTTGAGTGTCTTACCGTTTATTACTTCACCTTTAATAACCACATCATTTACCTTCAAATCTTGTTCTTTCATCACAACCCTTTCAATATCCTCCCCTGCGACGCCAAGGGCATTATCCATAGCTTTAGAAGGTCCCTGAGCTGCTGGAACTGCGGCATCACCTTGCTTTACCGAGGTCTGTGCATTAGACCTGGTCGGGTGAGGGAGAGGCCCGGTCGGGTGGGCAGCAACCATGTCTTGGACAGCAAGTTCAGCTTCGGGTGGGACAGCAGTAATAATCTGGGCATCAAGCCCGGTCGGGCCAGAGCCTATTTTCTCCTTATCCACCATGTTTGGTACTTTACCTCTTCCTCCATCATCTTGTTTGGCTAGCTTTTTACAAATAAATGGGTGGTGCCCAAATTCTTTGCAATGAAAGCAAAAATTAGGAAAAGTTTCATAAACCACAAATTGTTTGATTACCTTTCGGGAAGGTAGTCGTATAGGAAATTGAAGCGGTGGCGGCTTTGAGACATCAACCTCTATTAACACTCTAGCATAATCATTGTTTGCCCTCTCTTGAGTGATTTTGTCCGTGGTAATTGGGACCCCAACCATAGATGCCACCTCACTCATAGCCTCATCATTCCATAAACTCATTGGTAGTTTAGGGAATTTGATCCAAATTGGAATTTTTAGAAATTCCTCATCCTCAAAGGTGAAATCCTCCGAGAGTTCTTTGAGCATTAGGAGTTTCCCAAATACGGTGTAAGGTCCCTCGAGTAGTACCTTCGATCTATCCTCTTCATTTTGAAACTTAAAATTACAAGGCATTTTACCCCCCATTTAGCTTTCAACTCGTGGACCGCTTTGAGTCCGGGGAATTTACCGGTGAAGTGTCCCACTAGGCAGTAGCCCCACATTTCAACCATCGAGGGTAGTACTCGGTCACCAAAGTCCAGTGTTTCGCCTTTCGGTGGAACATATTTCAACTTAATCCCATTTTTTGGATCACGGTTGTCTCTAAACAGGGAGTTCCAAGCAGCAGGATGAACCCCTTCATGTTTTGCTGCCAGCATATAAGTCTGGCCAGCACCTCCAATCGTTTTTGCTGCCAGAGTAGCTGCTGTCCCAGCTTTAGTAACAACCTGTACCTCAGGAGCAGGAGTGACATTAGTAGCATTAGTCCCTGCAGCAGTAGTTTTTTTTTTCAGGCTAGCAAGCGACTCCCCTGCACAAGTCGAATGTCCTGCCTCAATGGAACCCGCCCCAGGTAGCTTAAGAACTGGGAATTCTTCATCTATGTTAGCAAGGAGGGAGAGCTTGGACCTAGTAGCACGCCCAGTTGGTGGCTCCACGTTCTTCTTCCTCACCATAATTCGCAGCTTTCTTGAAACCGAGACAACCAGTCGGCTATGAACAGTGTTTCTTCATCAGACTAGTCAGAAACAGAGCTTCAAACTTTTAGAGTTCGCACCCCTTAAGTAACCATCGTTCTCAGAGCTGCGATTTCCAGAATAGGCAGGACCAGAAAATCAACTTTCCTTGATGATCAAATCAAGTTTATTTGCTTAATTGTCACACCCAGGGGAGCCTAAAGACACTTTCCAATCGAAGATTGAGCCAAAGAAACGAGAGATACAGGTGTTGACCTTCTCGCGTGAACAGTAAATCCGCGTGAGATTTTGAGTAAAACCAGTCCAAAAAGCTCAAAACTGAGCTCGAAAATTGCAACAATTACACCCCAATGAATTTTAGGATGAAATCCAACCAATATCCAAGCTTGACGATGCGAATGGATGGAAAATCGAGTGATAAAGTACGTAGAAGAGCCTCGGAAGAGGGAGAGAATCAGCTCTCAACTTCTACTTCAGAGAATCTTCTATTCATCTTATTTAGGATGAAGAGGATTTTAAGTACACTTATTGGGGATAGCCAGAGCGCTTTTGTGCCAAGAAGATCCATTGTGGATAATATTGTAGTTGCTTTTGACACACAGCATTTTTTGAAAAGAAAGACAAAAGGGAAAGAGGGGATTGCGGCATTGAAATTGGACATGAGTAAGGCATATGATTGAGTCAGTTGGAACATTTTGAGAAGAATAATGATATGTATGGGGTTTGATCCGAAGTGGGTGGCAATGGTTATGGCTTGTGTAGCCTCGATTAGTTATTTTATCCAATTGGATAAGGAGTTTTTGAGACCGATCACTCCGGAACGGGGCTTGAGACAGGCGGACCCTCTATCCCCTTATTTGTTCATACTGGTAGCTGAAGGTCTGAGTTCTATGATAAATAGGGCGGCAACAGGAGGCAGGATTCATGGGGTGGTAGTGTGTAGAGGGGCTCCTATAGTCTCTGTTCTAAAAGTCGTCCTAGGCGTCCGACTAGTCCCCGCCTAGGCGCTAGGCGGTGGCCGGGCGCCCCGATTTTCGTCTAGGCGTTCCGACTAATTGGTTTGCCGTCTAGGTGAATTAGTCGGCCGCCTATGGCACCTAGTTGCCCGCCTAGAGCGCCTAATCGGCCGCCTAGGCCGTCTAGATTCGCCGAACATTACTTTACTTTTTAATTTTAATTTACTAAGCGATATACGTGCTTTAGCTTTAGCCGTGTATATAAAGAAATGAAGTTGTAAATTAAGATAAAACTATATATGTTTATATATATATACCTACATTTAATCATTATTTATATCTATAACATAATGAAGTTAAGTGATTATTTATCATATACTACATATGATTAAATGTGATAATTCTACCATTCATGTTTGTTAATGTATATGTATATATGAATTTTATATACACAAAAATACAATATTACTTATCATATTTATGCAAAAATATAGATAAAAATGCAATTTCTTTATCTCCGATTAGTCCCCGCCTAGGCGCCCGCCTAGCCGCCTAGGCGCTAGGCACTGGGCTGGCGCCCGACTAGCGCCTAGCGCCTTTTAGAACATTGCCTATAGTTAGTCATTTATTTTTTGCGGATGATAGTTTTTTGTTTTTCAGGGCTACCCAGAATGAATGTCATAATATTAAAGCGATATTGTCCCAGTATGAGAGGCTTTCCGGGCGGGTTGTTAATTTTGACAAGTGTTCTATGGTTTTTGGTCCTAATACAGGAGATACGGAGAAGGTGTGTTGCCGAGCTATTTTGGGGATAAGAGCAGGAGTGGAGCAGGGCAAATATCTCGGTCTCCCAGCTTTGATTGGCAGGAATAAGTCAGCTATTTTAGGATATATCCGAGATAGAATTTATAGTAGAACAAAAAGCTGGAACAACAGATTCCTATCAAGAGCAGGGAGGGCAGTGCTGCTAAAAAATGTGGTTCAAGTTATGCCATCTTATGCCATGAATGTTTTTCTATTGCCACAGGAACTGTGTGGCAAAATTGAGAAGCTTATGAATGGGTTTTGGTGGAGATGTACAAAGCTTGACCAAAAAGGGTTAAGATGGAGAGAAGTTGGGAAAGGATGAGCAAACCACGCGAAGCAGGTGGACTGGGTTTTAGGAGGCTCAAGGAATTTAATATTGCAATGCTTGCTAAACAAGGGTGGAAGTTGATCAAAGATGATGGCAGCCTTAAGTGCAAGGTTTTAAAGGCCAGGTATTATCCTAACTCTTCTTTTCTGGAGGCTAGCTTAGGGAATAACCCGTCTTTTATTTAGAGGAGCATATATGAATCTCAAGGAGTTTTGAAGGAGAACACAAGACGTAGGGTGGGAAATGGGATAAAGGTCCAGGTTTGGGCTGATGCGTGGCTTCCGGGAGATGGAGGAGGTCAGATATTATCCCCAAGACCGATGTATGTGAAAGATATGAATGTGGCTGCTTTAAGGGATAGTACGGGGAAAGCATAGAATGTGGAGCGTATAAACTATATTTTTAATATTGAAGATAGAGAGAGGATTTTAAGTATACTTATTAGCAATCAGGAAAGGGAGGATAGTTATTGGTGGAGTGGAGAAACCAATGGGAATTTCTCGGTTAGGAGCTGTTATAGGTTGCTTATTGGTAATATGCAAGGTGATAGTTGGATGGGATGGAAGCACTTGTGGAACTTAGAGGTACCTCCGAAGTTCAAATATCTTGTGTGGCAGATGCTAGATGGTTCCATGCCTACGATGGAGAATCTGCGCCGAAGAGGAGTCCAGGTTATGGGAGGATGTAAGCTTTATGGGGATGGGGATGAGTCTCTGGACCATGTGTTAAGGCTTTGTCCATGGGCTAAACGGGTTTGGGACCACGTGGGGGTTGGGGTTTCTGCTACAGGTGTGGTGGAGGAATGGATTAAGAGTAAACTGGAGCATGGTAGCATTAAGGAGAAAAGCAGTTTTGTTTCATTGTTATGGAGTATTTGGAAGAGAAGGAATAATGCAGTTTGGAAAGATAAGAAAGACTCGGCAGTTTGTGTGGCAAGTGTAGCATCCAGTATGGAGGATGGTTGGAGATCGGTACAACAGTGTGGGCAGGCTTCGCTAGAGCAGGTTGGGTCGCGGCAGCTGGGTGGCACAGCAGGGGACAGAGGCAGCTAGTTAAGGGAGGATCGCAGCAAAACCGCACTGTTCCTGGGAGGCCTGCGATGGACGTGTGGTGTCGACCGAGGAATGGGGTGGTAAAAGTCAATGTGGATGGGGCCACTAATGAAGCAACAAAGACCAGAGCATGGGGTTGGATAGCTAGGGATGCGGAAGGACAATTTATCAAAGCAAAAGGGGTGTCCAGACAGGGGACATGGTCAGTGGCAGAAACGAAAGCTATGGGAGTGAGAGATGCACTTATGGAAGCGGTCAAGGAAGGTTGGGAGGCAGTAGAATTCGAAACTGATGCTCTAACGGTGGTTCAAGGTATCCAAAAGGGAAATGGTGCGGCCTATTTGCATTTAATTATTGATGATATTAGGAATATTTTAGAGTCTAAGAGGAATTTTGTTGTCTCTTATTGTAAACGATCTGTGGACCGTGCGACCCATGCTATTGCAAGGGCACACGTTTACACCTCAGGTCAGGACTGCGTGTACACGCAGGTGCCTACATATATTGTAAGCCATTTGGCTACTGATTCAGTTAATTAATGGAAGGTGAGTTTGGATGATAAAAAAACAATTAAATACTATGTTGAACGGGAAGTCAGAATTACAAAAGGTGTATTGTAGCATCCATTTTGTAGCACAATAGAAATTATCACAATATACTCCCTCCGTTTCGCAAAGATAGTCACGGTTTGACTTCTCTAGGATTAAGGAAACAAATTGACTTTACCGTAGAAAACATTGTTTAGACACTGTTCGGCACTGTTTAAACACTGTTTAGACACTGTTTGGCACTATTTTGAAGTAGATTTCTTTGCCAAATAAGGAAATAAGGGAAGTGTGACTTTGTTTTTTAAACATCCAAAAAAGAAAAGTGTGACTTTGTTTGCGAAACGGAAGGAGTAGTATTTATTGTAACATTACTGTCCAAAAAATGGTACAATAAAATGATAAATTGCTACAATACATCTATTGTAACACCAGACGAGTGAAGTATGATAAAGTACTCACTACTTTATTGTAGTGAGTACGTTTTTAGTGTGAGGGTCTAAGTGATGAGTTGAAATGTTGAACGAAATAGAATGGTCTATTTGGACCTTTTGCTAGATAGAAAAGATGAAATATGACAAACGAAAAAAGAAAGAAACTACAATAATCTTATGCAAAATAAATAAAAGATTTTGATCCAAATTGGAGGTGAAAGGATATGATTCATACCTTTTCTGGCAAAATGTTGAGGAACTTGGATTCAATAATGTAAAGATGGATGACCCTATCCACTCTCATAGAGCCAATTAGACAAATCCTTTCAACAAGTCTAATGAGAGAGAGAGCAATGGATACCATGGGATGAGAGATGCGAAACCGGAAACCGCTAGTCAATCATTTTTCCCCCCTGAATTAGACTAGCCTTTAAGAACAGTTTTCTTTCTCAACTTGGACCAATATTGACTTATAGGTCCTAACCACAAGTAAATCTACATATGAACATTGTCAATACTGATATATTGTACGCCATTCAGAGTTAATGTATTTACTTTGTCTTACGTCCCTTTTACTATGATAAGGAGGAAATGCTTTTTTTGTTATCGTTGTTCATAATCTTTTGAAGATAAGATACTTTAATAGGTTTAGAAGAATGTTCCTTTAAGAAAAAAATCTTTTGAAGATATATACATGTTAAACTGCATGCATTTTTTGTGTAAAAAAGTAGAGTCTAACAAACATACTTGCATACTGCATATATATACTAAATATCACACGTAGGGGTGCTCTTCACATGCCATTACCAAACTGGACAGAATAGTAGAAAGATTATTTTTGAAAAAAAGATTAAGCATTGACCCCTGAACCTACACAAGAGTTGACACATATATCAAACTATTTAACTATCACCACGTAAAGGAAATTACGCGCTCTCAATTGATTAAGCATGTATAAAGATTTCCAATGGAGCTTATAGGGAATAAACACTTTTTCCATTGACATAGGTAAGTTCTCAAGAAGAAGCTAAATCACATATCCAATAGAACACAACTATTCCAGCTAGCCTCGGCCGACATGGATTGATCATTTTGAAAAATATCTTTCAAATACACCACATTAGATGACATCAAGGCTCGTTGGAAGTTTAATTATTCAAAATGGTTGCAAGCAAATTTTAGAGAAAAATTACTTTACAAGTAAAATAAAAATGTATGATATGGTCACTAGTTAGTTTACATTTTACGCAAGTTAATTGCACCACTTTATACTCCGTATTAAACATGTAGAGTACTTCTTTTTATCTTTAAACCAACAAATATATTAAATCAACAAAACGTTGGTCTCTTTAACTGACAATACAATTAGAGAAAAAGCAGGAAATAAAATGATAAAAAGTTTTTTGTCTGTCGGCCGCCCTAGAACCAAACTTAGAATTTATCATCTCTGTAGAAGCAATAAAATCCGTTGATCTTGTAATGAACACTGAGTCGATGACAAGCAAACCAAACTTCTCATCACCTGACCTAAATTCTAGAATCTTTCTGTTAGGAAATAAGATTACACCCAAAACAACATGCAATTTGAAAGATTCACTCAAACAAAATATAACAGAATTAAAATAGAACTCATTCATCTTCTTCCAAACTGTAGACTCTCTTGCACTACATGGCAGCGGCTAGGGAGGGGAATGAGCCCGCCATTCATCCACCTCAATAGTCATGCTTTTGTATTGAATGACGATATCCTCCATTGATATCTCTTATTGTTGAATCGAACCCAAGCTCCGCCACAACTTATCTGCCTTTTCTATGTCTGATCTACCCTCGCCCGTTGACCAGAAATAGCAGTAGAAGACGAGTCACGACCTCCAAAGCTCTACATCCCTGGTCACAAGCCTGCTTGCACGACCAAAATCCACCGACAGCCGCTCTTCGTCAATCACGAAAGCGGAAGAACAAAACCCTAGAGAGGGAGAGACCACCTTTTTTTCATGTAGCGAGTAGTTACATGTAGAGTACTTAATCATCATTCTTTCACCTATATCACAATTTTCATTAAAAAAATCAAAACAAACAACATAAACATTTTATTATCCCTACACTAAAATACGTAGTACTCCCTCCGTATATTTTTGTTTGCTACAATAGGTGTTGGCACGTTGTTTAAGAGTGAAATAGTAGGGGTATGAATATTGTAGAAAAAGTAGGAGAGATGATGGAAAAACATGAAAGAGAATAGAAAAAGTAAGGATAATTGAGTACTTTTAAAGGAAAAACTTACCAAGAAGGGAAAGTATAACAAATTTTTGAATACATCCAAAAAAGGAAAGTGTAGTAAACAAAAAAATACGGAGAGAGTATCATTTAATGTAATTTTGGTCAATTCTGTTAGAAAATTAATTTCAATCATATTTATTATATTTAATAAAAAATTGACGATAGAATTGATAAATTCAAATTTTCAAATAGGAAGTACCAGTAATTGTTACGTACTACCTCCGTCCCATAATGGTTGTTCACTTTCAATTTGCCACGATTATTAAAAAAGTGGTTGAAAAGTAAAAGTTGTGGTTGAGATTTGAGTAAAATAAAGTGAATTGATAATAATTACATATTTCATGCCAAAAAAGGAAATAAGACAATCCAAAATAAAAAGTAGGACAATGGACTGGAGTAATATTTAAGTGAAGATAGGTAAAAATGTAAAATTGATGGACCCATCGCACCATTCGCTGAATGAGTTGCAAGTTGCAACATGCAATTAATGTCACAGAAGCATCATAGGAAGCCTCCATCATGGTTCAGGTTCTGCTTCAGGAATAATTCCACCATCCCTATATAAACCTCCTCACCCACACTCCTTTTCTTCCCCACCCAGTTCCGCATATCCTTCAACAATTCAATCCACTCAGCAGAAACCCACACGATCTTCCACAAAATGGGTTCAGCCGAAGAATCCTATGCTCTTGACCTCATCAGGCGCCATCTTCTAGACGATGTTTTCTTTGAAGCTTCTTCTAACAGTCCTGAAATCTCCCAATCCTCGTCTTCCTCTGTTTCTTTAATCTCCGATCATAAAGATGCCAGCTTTTTCCCAGAATTCGAATCCTTCAATCTGCCGAGCTGCAGCCCTGTTGATCTAGATTGCTTCGAATTCGACCCGGAACCGAACCCGCCGCAGGTTGTTTCGAGCTCTCCGAGGAAGAAACCTCACCTTAACATCGAAGTTCCTCTGCCCCAGCTCAAGACAGCTGCAGTGACGGTGATTCAAGATTCCGGTGACCAGAAGAGACACTACCGGGGAGTGAGGCAGCGGCCGTGGGGGAAATTCGCGGCGGAGATCCGCGACCCGAACCGGAAAGGGGCCCGGGTCTGGCTGGGAACGTTTGATACGGCGGTGGAGGCCGCCAAGGCCTACGACAGGGCGGCGTTTAGGCTCAGAGGAAACAAGGCTATCATTAACTTTCCGCTGGAGGTTGAGAATTTCCGGCAAGGGACGGAGCCGTCGCGGAGTTGTGGCCGGAAAAGGAGAAGAGAATCGGATGCTGGGGATGAGGTAACTGTAACGAAGGAGATGAAAAGGGAGCTGACTGAAGAATCTTGCACGCAGTCGGTCGCCGGAGTTGCTGCTCCGCCGTTAACGCCGTCGATCTGGACGGCGGCTTGGGAATTCGACGATGATACGAAGGGGATGTTCGAAATACCGCCATTATCACCGCTATCACCTAGTTGGTTTAATTATGGGATTAAAGTTTGAGAAATTGCTGCAATTTTTAATTATGCATTAGGTAGAGAGAAAGAGGCACGCCTGACTAAGTCCGAGGTGAAAATCCTACGTATTTGATTTATTTATTTATTTATTTAAAGCTTTATACGGAGTACATGATCATAATAATTATTATGAATGTAAATATGTTACTCCATTCTCACTATATCATGAAAGAATGAAAGCCAGATATTTGTTGTTTATGCAATTTTTTTATCGTCATCTATATTTTTAAATTTATACTCCGTATTTGAGAATGAAAGCCAGATATTTGTTCTATTCTCTAGATAAAACTTAACCTTACCATTTGAGTATCTTTATGAGCTCGTACACTAAATTGTGTAATAATAAGGAAAAAAAAAGGTTAGAGTTATTTGTCTGATTGTATTGAGTGAAGTTACTATAAATGATATTTCAGTTGTTTTTCATCTAATTTTTCTTTATTTTATTAATAAAATATATTTTAAATATTTTTTTTTCAAAAATCACCAAATTAAGTCAATGCATCCACTGTAATCAAAATTTCATATATTTAAAAGCAAAATTAATCAATACAGTCCATTTGAGTATTGCCAATAAGGTGGTCTCGTAATTTAATTGATGTCTTTTTCTTCATTTCACATAATTATTAATAAAATGATTCCACGTTTACACGATGTTGGACACATTACAAATGGGCAATTAAATAAGGCGCATTGAAATTTTGGTGCTTCAATAACATCGCTACATCACTACATGATTTGCGAGAGGAAAGAAAATTAGTATTTAAATGATTGGTTCTACCAGGCGTTTATTAATTAGTAGGAACCTTGCTCAGTAATGAATTGATAAGGTCACAAAAAAGTTGGTATCCGTGCGACACATAAAATAAAAAAAATTTAAAAAATTATGAAGGAAATGACGGTATATTAACAATACACATTATATGGATCGAGCTTAACAATTAACAAATGTTTTTTGTTTCCTTAAGATAAATTTGATCGTAACAATTTACTTTTAGCTCAACATGCTAGGACTAGCTCAACATGTTTGAACTATTATGTTTTTTGTTTTTTGAGTCCTTACATGTTTAAGCTCACAAGTGACCAAAAATTAATTTATTTATAAAACCTTTTCTTCATCAGTCATGGACTCATGGGTAGTTTAGAAGATTTAAAGTAAAAGTATATTTAAAGAATATACTAAAGCAATTTACGGGATTCCAATGGCCTTTAAACTAAAAATCTGCTTTCAGATATACTTCAAGCATAATCTTCAAACTAAGAAACTGCTTTCAGGTATTAATTAAGTTTTTCAAGGATAATGATCGTTAAGACTCGAAATTTCATCCTAATAGGTCAACCTGATAGGAGAAGTAACTCAAAACCTTATATAGCGTTTAATGGTTTTATAATCTTCCAATGTGGGAATGAAGAATGCCTAACCAAGTAACCAAGTAGAGTTCATCAAATGATGAAGTCTTTATTACACATTAATATAAGGAGATTTATCTAAATAGGAGTATATAAATGTATAATTGCCAAAATAAGAGTGAAGGTTAAAAATTGGGTTTTTTACGAGAATATTACTAAAATAAAACTTATTTACATAAATATGACTATTCATTACTACAACGTAGTGCTGTGGTAACTAAAGTTCAAAACTTGAACATCAATTACTATGATTTCATTACTACTCTAGTAATGAATCATATTTTTGTAAACCATCTTTATTTTGGTCATGTTTATGTAATTATTTCTTAAAAATTCCCTGAATGGGAGTTATCTAAAGTTGGATAGTACAAAAACATCTCTAAAGCTTGGAAAAATACTGCTACCAACAGAACACTGGACCATCACTGATAGCCGGCCGACGGTCGCTGTCATCCGCCATCCGCCTCAGAAATAGCCGCCGCTGCATATCTGGCCTCCACCAGCGTAGATCTGACTGTTGTCGTCATAGATCAAGTCAGATATGGTATCCCACCGCAATCGCGCCGCCACCACCACCACCGCTGTTGCAGGTTCGGCCTCCACTATTGCAGATCTGGAAGCCACCATCACTGAGAACATTTAAATCAGAATGCCAAGTCGAGAATGCCATTTTAATGGCATTTACAAAAAAAAAGAATATGGCATTTTTGAAGAGTAAAATGTCATCTTCATGGCATTTTTAAAACAATTTCTCACACTTTTTTAAAAATAAAAGATGAGGCAGTTGCCATCAGTGGCGGACCCAAAGATTTGTCAGAGCAGGGGCACACTAGACACTAAACTTACTCTATAATAAAATTTTCAAATGTAATAAAGATGGTAAAAAGTAAGACAATAACATAAATTATACGGAGTAGTTAATTACATATGGAGTATTAAATAGTTCATTTTTGTAACTTTGGTAAATCAAACCTACGAGTTTTCATATTCTGAAAATGTTTTATATTAGTTTCATTATCAATACTCCTAAAACATCTCTCTCGATGTAGCACACTGATACGTTTGTAATTTCCGTATGTTTATTTACGTTTTTAGTTAGTTTTTATTGTTTAATATTTCGGAAATTACACACTTTCGGTGTAATAGTTTAGTTTGTTAAATTCTTGTAATTTGTTTAGATTAGATTTATTCTGAGCTTAAACAGGGCCAAGATCAATCAAATGATCAATGGTGAAGGAAGGTGCAAGAGTACAAGACAAAAAGAAGGATAAATTCCTGATTTTGGGGTATACTCGATCGAGTATACCTTATACTCGATCGAGTACCAATAACTGATTTTCAAGGATCCGATCCGGGAACAAATGAACATGCAAGGAAAGATTTGGCCACGTTCTATTGTCATACCCGATCGAGTACACCGACATACTCGATCGGGTATACATATAAAATCTACTCGAGTATTGATCGAGTATTGACCGAATTCTGATTTCTACACATACTCGATCGAGTATATGTATATACTCGATCGAGTACCCGACCTGCACCTCAAAAAGCCTATAAATACACCTCCTTTCCTTCACTTTTAGATATCCCTTCTTCCATACTCTTAAGCTCAGTTTAGAATAGTATTTCTTTTATATTTTTATAGCATGTTTAGTCTCCAAATGAGGAGCTAAACTCTTCCATCTTGGTTTTGCTACTTTGAAGCTTAATGAATTTGTAAGTTGTGAGTTATTATCTTTAATCTTCTTCCTTGAATATTAATTCTTCTTTTAAATACTATTTCTATATCAATGTTGGGGAGTGTTACTAAGATGACAATTAGTTAACATCTTGACATTAGTTATAGTAATAGTTATTTCTTCCTCTACGTTAATATCGGGGAGTGTTACTAAGATGACAATTAGTTAACATCTTGATATTAACTATAGTAAGATTCATCTTCTTTAATATTCTTTCTTGAGTATTAATTAATTCCTATTCATATTTCATATTAATATTTTGAACATTACTTAAAGGATCAACTAGTTTTGTTTCATATATTAATTAATACTAGAATCGGTCGATTAATACGCTTGTTATTAATTCGGTCCTTTCATGGTAGTAAACTTGGATTATTAATGCATGCATCTCATGGTTAATAATCTAAGGGGAATTAATTATATTGATTAAACCAATAAACCGCTTGTGTTGAGGTTATCAATCTCAATCGTTTTCATCTTAAGTTTAGTGCTACTATCAAGATAATATACGGCGCTTGTTCTATATTGACTCGATAGTAAGTTTTATTAATGAACGCTTCTCGTTATTAATAACTACCCTCGATGAACTGGATATACTCCTCGATTGAGTATTCGAGAGGAAGATAGTTGAAAATATAACCGGGATCGACGAACATTTCATTACGTGGATAAAAGCAAAGCCAAGTCTTCTTCTCATTAATTAAACCACATAACTCGTTCATCTTCGTGTTTAAATTTAATCAACCAAATCTAAAACCCCCCCTTTGTTACTAGTTAATTAAAAAGAGAAATATTCCTTTCCCTGTGGATACGAACCTTACTTCGCTATACTACGTATTAGTGTCGTATTGATATTTATTTTGAGTGCACCTCACGACAAGTGCACGTCAAATTTGGCGCCGTTGCCGGGGAAAGGCAATTATTTTCCTTTTTATTTTATTTCAAGAAAAATCAAAAAAATAATTAAACAAAATATAAAGAGTTACTTTTTCTATTTCTGAGCTTTGGGAGGTATATGGTCAAATATCGTTCATTGAACGAAATCACTTATCAAGCAAACCCTGAAATAGAACAAGCCTTCGAGAGGTTGAGAAATTTGTCTCCGCACACACCCTCGGCGGAATCCTCAAACGCTAGCTCTAGCTCTAGCGAATCCGAAGAGTCATTCCACATGGCTCTCGAGACAAGGACCCTAAGGGAGCTCACAGCTCCAAACTTGAATCAACAACCATTATGTGTTACCTTTCCTACTCTTGATGAAGGTAATACATTTGAGCTGAAATCTGGGCTCATACATTTATTGCCATCTTTCCATGGCATGAGAGGAGAAGACCCGAATAAACATCTTTCGGAGTTCCACATCGTTTGCACAAGCATGTGCCCAAACGGTGTCACAGAAGAGCAAATAAAACTGAGAGCCTTCCCATTCTCCTTGAAAGATACCGCGAAGGATTGGCTTTTCTATCTTCCTTCGGGAAGCATCAACACATGGGCACAAATGAAGAAGTGCTTCCTCGATAGGTATTATCCTGCTTCCATCTCATCTTCTCTCAAAAAGCAAATAAGCAACATCGAGCAAAAGGATGATGAATCCTTATATGAATTTTGGGAAAGATTTAAGAAGCTATGTGCTAGCTGTCCCTATCATGGCTACTCAGAACAAGACCTCATCTTATACTTTTATGATGGTCTTGTTGATGATGATAGAAGAATGGTGAACGCCGCTTGTGGAGGCGGCATTGTTAATAAAACTCCTTCACAAGCTATAAATCTTATCTCGGAATTGGCCGAGAACTCACGGCAATTCGGTCGCAGATCCTCAACTCGTAGAGTTGCCGCGGCAGAATCGACATCATCACTGGAGAGTCAAGTTGCCGGCTTGACTTCCTTGGTTAAGGATTTCCTCTTAAAATCCAAGACCCAAGAAGTCAAGGTCTGCGGCATTTGTACGCAACAAGGGCATCCCACTGACTCATGCCCGACTCTTCAAGAAAACGATACAGAGCAAGTCAATGCTTTGGGTTTCCAAGGCCACCAACAAAGGAGGTACGATCCATTCTCAAACTCTTACAACCCTGGATTAAGAGATCATCCAAACTTGAGGTATGGAAACTCCCAACAATCCAACTCATCTTCTCAACCACCTTTCAACAATCAAGGCTCAAATTCTCAACCTAATATGTCAACTGATGACATGATAAGAGCTTTGACTTCAAACATGGTTACCATGCAACAAAGCATGGGTCAATTTCAACAAACCATGATACAATTCCAACATGAAACGAAGTCAAGCATTAAAAATTTGGAAACCCAAGTTAGCCAAATTTCAAATGCCGTAAGCCGTCTTGAAGCAAAGGACTCGGGTAAACTCTCATCTCAAACGGAGCAAAACCCGAGACAACATGTGAATGCAATCATGTTGAAGGGGGTAGAAAAAAATGACCAAGAGATCAAGGAGGTTGATCATGGAGAAGAAGCTCAATCTGAGGAGGGAACCACAAGGGCGAAACTTCCACCATATTCATCGTATGAACCAGTAGCCCCATTTCCCGAGGCACTGATGGAGACAAGGAAGCTGGAGAAAAATACTGACATCTATGAGACATTCGCCAAGTGCGAGGTAAACATTCCGCTCCTTAACTCAATTAAAAATATTCCCCGTTTTGCTAAATTTTTAAAAGAATTATGCAAAACAAAACGAAAGGATAAGTCAAAAGAAAAACAAAAGGTCAAGGTTAGTGAACATGTATCGGCTCTATTTCAAAAGAAACTTCCCGAAAAATGTAGCGACCCGGGCATGTTCACCATACCTTGCAAGATAGGGGACACCGCATTTTCTAAAGCCTTGTTGGATTTAGGGGCATCTATAAATGTCATTCCTTACTCTGTTTATAAATCCCTACAACTCGGCCCACTACATCAAACAGGTGTAGTGATTCAACTAGCGGATCATTCTAATACTTACCCGAAGGGTGTAATAGAAGATGTGCTAGTAGAAGTAGAAAATATGGTTTTTCCTGTTGACTTCTATGTCCTTGAAATGGGAAATGATGACCAAACAACACCCATCCTTTTGGGTAGATCCTTCTTAAAGACCGCAAAAACAAAAATTGACGTGTCTAGTGGTTCATTAACTTTAGAGTTCGATGACCAAAAAGTAGAGTTCAACATCTTTGACTCTACGAAAAAAACAAATTAAAGATCAATCTCTTTGTTCTTTAAATGTTTTTGAACCACCAACACTAAATGTTTTAATTGAGTTGGGAACAAAGAAGAGAGGTCGGCCTTACTGGAAAAGGCTTAAGAAAAGAAATGAAGGAAGGGATGCTCACGATCCCACATAAAATAAAAATAAAAATAAATAAAACGTCGTGCCACGACGTTAAATAAGGCGCTTCTTGGGAGGCAACCCAAGTCAGGTAGTTAGATTTTATTTCCTTTTCGTGTGAATTTGAGAGAAAAGAGAAAGAGGGAACTAATCACATTTATTTTTTTTGAGAAGAAGAAAATGCAGGTTTTGAAGTATCTGGGGACACACTCGATCGAGTACCATCTCATACTCGGTCGGGTATGGTTTAAAAAAGAGGAACCGAGGCACTACTCGATCGAAGTAGCCATATTTTCCAAAAATGGAGACATACTCGATCGGGTATATTTCTTTACCCGGTCGAGTATGAGCTGAAATAAGAAGAACAAAAAAGCCTGCCTCCAGTACTCGATCGAGTACATGTTCATACTCGGTCGAGTATAACGAGAAAAAGTACTTTATTTCATCCCTGCCTCCAGTACTCGATCGAGTATAAGTTGATACTCGGTCGAGTATGCTCAGAAAACACCCATATTCTATCCCCTGTCTCCGGTACCCGATCGGGTATACAGGGATACTCGATCGGGTACCCCTGCGGATATAACCCCAAATACACCCCAAAACACTTCATCTTCCCCAAAACTCTCCAAAATTTCGAACAACCTCTCCCCCAAACTCCATTTTCAACCCTTCTCTCTACCATATCTCTCTCAATTCTCCACCAAATCAACCCATTCTTCCACCAAAATACTCCCCTTCCTCTCCTCTCCATATCTATACCCAAAAATCCCATTTTCCCCAAACTTCCACCAAATCCCAAAAACCCTACCCCCATTCGAATTTTTGCCTCTTCAAGCTCAAATTCATCAACAATGGCACCAAGGAAGAATAGGGGAGAGAGCTCAATCACCATAGCACCCATCCCGGGCTTTGAAGACATCATTCCCGCCGACGCCGAACACCGAACTAGACTCCTAGCAACAACAAAAAGGCAAGTAAAACCTTCCCGTTTTCTATGCCATGATGCTCTACGTGAATTAGGAGTCTATAAGAGTTGTAGAAAATTCTTTCATGCATTAGATATGGACCGTATTTTCAATATGAAATACAATTCTAATGAACGAATTATCTACGAATTCTTGAGTTCGGTAAAGTTTGAAAGTGATGAGGCGGATTTTAGGGATGATAGACTCGAGTTTCGTCTGTTTAACCGAAATTATTCAATAACGAAACTCGAATTTGCTGAACACTTTGGTATCCCGGTGCCCTACGAGAGAGCCATCTCGGATAACACCATTTTTGGGCACTCCCTATGGACAAAGATGACCGGGGAAGTGAGCTTTAACTCCTCCCAAATGTATATTAGTCATGTCCAACACCCCGTCCTCCGGTTATTCTTGAAATTCTTAGCCAATTGCTTGCTTGGCCGTCCCAACAACCATCACACTAGAATCGGGGACGTTTGTTTGATGTCCGTGGCCCTATTCCGTCGTCACGTCGACTTTAATCTGTGCAATCTCATGTGGGCACATCTGAAAAAAGAAAGTGTAGCCAAAAGAGCCATTGTTTTGGGAGGGGTAATTATGCACTTGGCCGGTAAATTCGGGTATACGGATAACTCTCCTATACCCGATTATTGTTTAATGGATATGGGTTGGTTAGGATGCTCGGGATGTACATCTTTCTCCCATACGGTTTATATTGGAGACCAACCCAAAAACATGTACAATTGGGTCATCCACGTACAACTTGTCCAATATTTCCTAATGCCAAACCCGGACACCCCCAAACTAACCTATAGACCGGAGTTCGAGGTGCCCCATTTCCTATTCCCTCATGCCCTTCCACCACATCTCCAAGAACCTCAAGGCCAAGACCCCCCCGAAGATCAACCCGACCAAGAACCTCAACCCGAGCAACACGAACCCGAGGCTGCACTCCACCACATGCCCGAACAGAACCAAGCTTTCCCACCACCCGATTACTTCCAACAACTCCTTGAAGGGTTCAACAAAGTCACAAATGAAGTTGGTAAATATCGGGAGGAACAAAGGGCGGGATTTCAAAGACTAGAGGAGCAACGGGCCGAAGACAACCGACGGTATGAAGAGGATCAACGTAGGTTCTATGGACCTATGTACTCGTACATGGCTCATCAAGGCCAATTCCATACCATGGCTCAACCACCCCCACCCCCCTCTTGGTATGACCCCACTAAATGGGGTAATTTTGGAGGATCAAGCTCCGGGGGTGGCGGTTTTGATGGCGGGGACGGCAGGGATACTCACATGGGAGACGGAAACTTTGGAGGAGGCTTTGGAGGTAGTTTCTACGGCGGAGAAGGCGGGCACTAGGGACAGTGCTTGGACTGAGAAGGGGGGAAACTCATCATGGTATGTAATGCTATTTTCTACTCTTTACTATGCATGACTTTTCTTTTACTCTTTGTAAACAAAAAAAAACAAAAAAAAAAACAACACAAAAAAGAAATGAAAGAAATGAAATGCTAGTTAGGTTGAAAACCCAAAAGGGCAATCTAAGCAACAAGGGCTTACAAAAAAAATGAGTGAGTGGTAAGAGAAGGAAAAGAAAAGAGATGCTAGGATGAAAACCTGAAAAGGCTCCTAGGCAAAATGAGAGATATGAGAGGAATATTTTTCTGTGTGCAGGAACTCATTTGATCTCTTGGAAGAAGAAGAAAAAGAAAAAGAGGAAGAAGAGGCAAGAAGATGGAGCATAGAAGATCATAAAACCCAAGAGAGAATGTTGTTTGTAAAATCATTTTTATTCCTTGGTGATCTTAGTTCTTTTCTTTCTTGAACTCATGAAATGTTCTTAAACTGATTGAAACATTTGACTTTACTCGAGGATGAGTAAAGAACTAAGTGTGGGGGAGTTGATACGTTTGTAATTTCCGTATGTTTATTTACGTTTTTAGTTAGTTTTTATTGTTTAATATTTCGGAAATTACACACTTTCGGTGTAATAGTTTAGTTTGTTAAATTCTTGTAATTTGTTTAGATTAGATTTATTTTGAGCTTAAACAGGGCCAAGATCAATCAAATGATCAATGGTGAAGGAAGGTGCAAGAGTACAAGACAAAAAGAAGGATAAATTCCTGATTTTGGGGTATACTCGATCGAGTATACCTTATACTCGATCGAGTACCAATAACTGATTTTCAAGGATCCGATCCGGGAACAAATGAACATGCAAGGAAAGATTTGGCCACGTTCTATTGTCATACCCGATCGAGTACACCGACATACTCGATCGGGTATACATATAAAATCTACTCGAGTATTGATCGAGTATTGACCGAATTCTGATTTCTACACATACTCGATCGAGTATATGTATATACTCGATCGAGTACCCGACCTGCACCTCAAAAAGCCTATAAATACACCTCCTTTCCTTCACTTTTAGATATCCCTTCTTCCATACTCTTAAGCTCAGTTTAGAATAGTATTTCTGTTAGTACCCAATTTTGATAAGATTTTGATGATGCCACTATACTTTGCACCCGTACATTGTGTCTAAATTAAATTCAAGTATTAGCACTCAAATTATTCAAATGTGACAAAATAAATGTACAATTTTTGAGACTAATGAAATAGTACCGGAAAAAGTAAAAATGCAATAAGGTACTTTTTTTACCTTAAACGGATATTTAGATCCAACCGGCACATATCATTTGACTCAAAGATTAAATAAATGTCACATTTTAAAGATGCTCGAAAAATCATATACATCAAAGGTGTATGATTGGAAGACAAAACTTGACCAGCATTAAAAACTTAAACAGGTACATGGTCCTACAGCATGGGACGTCCTTTTGGAGTGAAGCTGCAGCGGCTGAAGACAAACCCATGCCGCGGCCCAATTATTCAAGACAGAAAACAAAAGGATTAAAAGCTCCTGCACAAGAAGACGAATGTACAATTCGTCCCAGCCAGAACCTCAACGCACAAGATTAATCCATCTCAACCAACGGATGAGATTAATCAACCATGAAGGCCTATAAATATTATTTTGTTGATTCATTTTTTTGTTGATTCGGGCTGAAGACAAACCCATGCCCGTAGTCAATACATTTTGTTGATTCGGTGGATTTAATTTTTGAGACCGAGCATTTGTCAATTGCTTAAAAAGAAATGTTAATGATTGCGGTTGGAAAAATCTATTAATATGATTTAAAATATATTTTAAAAAATGCGAAAGTCGCAATGCGATAAGCAATAGCAGAATATGAGAAGAAGAAACCAGTATATTCAAACTTCAAAGTTAGAAAATGGACCTTAATCGCTTCTCCATTTGTGGATCTATCCGTAAGGACGAAAAAAAAAGTCATGATTAAAATACATACACAGACTATTTTTATATGTAAAAGACTTTGTCATTGATCAACTTTAGCATATACATACCGTATTTCATTCTACGTATAATTCTCAAAACCGGTAGTATGTTTCATGGGCGTACGTAAGATTGTAAGAATTGCTTATTTTATAATATAGACATATATTAATATACTCCGTATGTGATAGGTTAGTGGTGACATAATTTAAAACGTACTTCAATTCAGAAGTTCAAATGTATCTCAACTGGGAATGGTTAGGCCAATAAAAGTATGTTAGGCTCAATCTCTTGTAAATAGCAAGTGCATCCTGTACACTATTTTTTAAGAAAAATGTTTGGTGTATACATTTCGGTGTAAATTTTTTGTACATTTGTCTATCTCACGCACAAGGAACTGTCAATCCACAGACAACTCTACATAATTGTCTGTAGACAGACAATTCTATATGCTTGAGACAGACAAATGTACAAAAAGTACTAGTGTATACCAAAATGTGTATACCAAGAAGAGCTCATTTTCTAATGATATACGGAGTAGTTCAATGTGACTTTGTCAAGACATAATTAAGACGTTTGCATTCCTAAAGGTGAATGAGTGAATAAACTTAAATTTGCCTATACATAGACGACTCTTATTTGGCTAATTTGGGTGAAAGTCTTGTATAAGAAGTGTAAATAGGAAACGCTCCAACTCAAATGGTTGCTGATTCTATCTCGTATGGGAGATCTTGGAGTTCTAAACTCCATAGAAATAGTTTAAGCGAGGCTCCCCTATCTTTTAAGGGTAAAAAATGTGTGAATAAATAGCTTAGGTAGATATTGGATACTCCTTTGGGTGCTCATATGAGTACACTTCATACCATACTCCAGAGAGGTCTCAAATGATCGTGTATTTACTATACATCCCTCATACGCTCTGTTGGGAAACAGTTTGGGAAGCTTTGAAGTTGGGATTCAACCTTTTGACACTAATGAAATTATGAAATGACCGAGTACTACACACGTGACTCGTTTCGCATGTACATTTGTTCTTTAACCCGGCCTCTCACGGCTAGTTTGAGTGTGCCGCGCAATAAATTAAATGCTTTGTCTCTTCACAGACGGTACTATGGGAGATAACTTCTTACTTAGAACCTGGATATGTTTGATAATCCATAGTGGTTCTCCCATGAGTTGTGTTGAGAAACCTAAAGATACACGGAGCCGATCGGTCAAGAACAATTTTTTGTGAGCAATAAGATACAAATTGAATGTTACGTTGGGGATCTAGTGTACTCTTCGAACGACTCAAGGGTTTGAGGTGTGTATGCATATGGATCCTTGCAAGAATGCAAGTTCAATGTTAGTTTGACAAAATCCGGATCACTTTGTGTTAACACAAATAGGTGTTTCATGAATATAACAAATTTTGATTGAAGTGAAATTAAAGGCCTATTATTTTATTTGACTTTAATAAGAAAATTTTGGGATAACCAAACTCGACTAGCTTACCTCTAAATCTCAATTCCTAAGTCCTAACGTCCGAAGCAAAATTGAATCTGTGTTTTTCATAGTGGGTACTGTGCGATTTTGTTCCGATTCGTCTAGGTGTGGGCATGAGATACTTCAAGAGGTTATTTAAAAGAGCATGGTTCCTCCCAAGTCCCAAACTACGATTTTAATAGAACTCATATTGTCTCTTATAATTAGCAGATGCCTCATCCTCCACCAACATTTGGTATTGTTCTCGGTGCCATCTAGTAAAAACAATATATAACTCATCGACAGATAACGGGATTGACAGATATTTTTGACTGGAAATCATCATATTCATTGAGGGCCAGATTTTGGCATGAATAAGTTCAATCCGTGTCAACAACATCTTTTCACGAACTATTTGGTATGAATTCATCGACCAACCTGTGTCAATTCTGTGTCAATGATCCTTTTATTGTTTTGTAGTGTACGTTTGCAGGCTTATGACTATAAAAATTTATTAAGAACATCAAAAGTTATTAAAAAGTATTTTGTTAGTCAATAACATTATATATAAACATTTAAGAATTCAATAATGTAAATTAACAAATACAGTACAAGTGTACAACATATAAATTAGGTTTATTTTTCTTTTTTTTTTGAAAGAAAATCACTCATTTATTACTAATAATTAAAGTAAACAAAGACAAAGCAGAACAATAGTTTAGAACAACCCTGAAGTGAGACATATAATTGATCAGTCCCGGAATGCCATGCTAGATCGCTAACTCTGCATAATGGTAGGCTATTTTATCATTATCGATGTACTTGCTAGTAAGAGAGAAATACAAAAAAATGGGGTTCAAAAGCTGAAAAGAAACAAAAAAATCACAAGTCCTGGTTTTACAAGCCACCAGCAAGGGAGAGGAGGTTTGATCAGCCACCTCCAGAGACGCCATTCTGATTTTACCAGCCATCGGGAAGGGAGAAGAGATTTGCCCAACCACCTCCAAAGGAAGCACCCCACTCACAAGATCTAAAAGATTTTAAGACGGTGTTGATTCAATAGCACCGTTGCATAGTCGTTTTTTGGTTTGATTCCATCAACCTCGATATTGAGCTCTAGCACCTTGATCGTGGCTAAATTTCCTAAACCGCGACAGTTCCGGCTTACATAGCCCATCCAAGCAGTCACCACACCTGACTGGCCAAAACTAGCAGGGACAGAAACACCCTACAATCGAGGGGAACAAAAACGCTGAATATACCGGGAAAGAAAAAAAGTTAACAAATATAATTCTCCATAACCTATTCATTCTCATTATTGATGAATATATAGCAATGTACAAGAGAGTTGGAAACCAACTATACAACTACAGGAGGATAACCTCCTTACCTCCGTATAAAGAGATAACTATAATAATAGATACAAGCATAATTATCTATCTGGTAGACTGGTACACTAACTGATCGGATATCATGGGATAATTATTCGTACAAATAATTCTTAATTATAATGTTTATCACGGCCCCGCATTCAAAACAGAAGGCTGGCGAACGGTGAGGCTGGAGTGGAAGTAACCCGAGGAAGGCCTTTGGTAAAAATATCAGCAAACTGGTGACGGGAGGAAACATGGAACACATGAACAAGACCACGTGCAACTCGAGGGTCTAGCCCAGCAGTCGCCAACTCACTCTCCCTTACGGGAGGTCTCGGGTTCGAAACTCAATGCAGTGAGTTTCAGCCCCAATTACTCCAGGCCTCCCAACCCCCCTCCCCAGATGCCCCCTGGAGTAAAAAAAAGGAGAAAAAAACGACCACGTGCAACTTTTTAACGAACATAGAGGATGCCCATTTCATTATGTTTTCGTGCGTTGATGTTGGACAGGGTTATCGAACATTTAAATGGAGCTAACGTTATCACAATAGACAATAGTAGCTTTCTGTAGCGGGCAATGCAACTCTAGTAATAAGTTTCGCAACCAACTGACCTCAGCAATGACGTTAGCCACACCCTGGTATTTGGCCTCCGCGTTGGACCGAGACAAAGTGAGCTGTCCTTTAGAGGATCAAGAAATCAAATTATCTCCAAGAAAAATATAGTAGCCGGATGTAGAGCGCTGAGTATCAGGGCACCCGCCCCAATCGGCATCGGAGTAAGCAACAAGGTCAGAAATGGACGAGGGCCGAAGATGAAGTCCATGATGAAGGGTACCCTGAATGTAGCGGATAATGCGTTTCAAGGCATGGAGATGCGAGGTACGTGGATCGTGCATGAAAAGACATATTTGTTGAACGGCGTAAGAGATATCGGGCCTAGTGAATGTCAGATATTGCAATGCTCCAGTGAGACTACGATACAAAGTTGGATCAGGAACCGGAGGCCCTACGTGAGCACTTAACTTAGCTTTAGTGTCCACAGGAGTAGCAACAGGTTGCATCCAGTCATCCCAACTCTAGAGATGATGTCAGCAACATAAGTGTATTGTGAAAGAAACAAGCCTGCTGCATGAGAAGTAACAGATACACCAAGGAAGTAGCTAAGCGGGCCCAAACCAGTCATGGAAAACCCGGAACTCAACTGGGAGATGATACGACATCTCAAGTCCGGGGACGAAGCTGTGAGAATTATGTCGTCGACATATAGTAATAAATAAGCCGTATGTATGCCCTGTTTAAAAATGAAGAGGGAGTTGTCACACTTGATGTGAGAAAATCCGAGAGTAGCAAGAAATGTAGCAAAATGGTGGTACCATGCCCTTGACGCCTGTTTAAGACCATATAAAGATTTGAACAAGCGACAAACATGATGTGGGCAAGAAGGATCACGGAATCCGGGCGGTTGATGCATGTATACAGTTTCCTCGAGGTGACAGTGGAGGAAAGCATTCTTAACATCTAGTTGGTGAAGAGGCCAAGAATGATGGAGAGCCAAGGTCAATATTGTACGTATAGTAGCCGGTTTGACAACCGAGTTAAACGTCTCATCACAATCAATAATGCCGGGTTGTTGAGACCGCCCATTAACCACCAAACGTGCTTTATGACGTTCAAGAAAACCACCCGACCTGTACTTATGCTTGAAAAGCCACATTCAATGAATGATGTTAATATTAGGAGGACGCCGAACGGGGAACCAACTCCCACGTTTTATTTTTCAAAAGAGCATTAAACTCGTCATGCATTGCGGATTTCCAACTCGGATCACGAAGGGCAGAGAGTGGAGATTTTGGGAGAGGGGACGGTAATAGGGTGGTGTGAGTTTTCTCGCACTTAAAATAGATTGTAGTAAAGGGTAGAAGTACGAGTATCGTCTCCACAGGGACGGAAAAAAGTAATTAAGTATTAATTAAATTTAGCGATTAAAATAAATAAAAAAAATGTGATTGTGCGAGAATGGTTGCGGGAAAATTAAAATGCGAATAAAACGATTAAACAAAAGGGTTCTTTCTAATTAATGACGAAGGGAACAGAGATTGATTCTGGGTAACCAAATTTCTGGCACATCAGGCTTATTTACATGAAATTAATTTAATTAAGTCAAGTTAATCATTACTAAGTTCTTACTGCTCTCGCGGCGTAGATCGAGTACAATAATTTAGGGGACCAGGCTGATCTCTCATGCGACAGGTTCCTAAATTATTGCCAAAATGAGCGAGCTTACGGCCCCTTAATCGCTACTAATCTCTTAGCGAGCGATTAAGTGTGTGTGAAGGTGTCTTGGAATAAACTAGATGTCTCTTAATTTATTCTACAAGTAATTGTAATTCTAGTCGCGATTCTAGGTTACAAGAGACATCAGTTAAATTATTCAAACACAAATTAAACGGCATTCATGCAATTAACCCATCAAGAAACTAGCCATACATCATGATTAACCCTTTCATCAATCCCAAATCCCTAATTAAAACTACTCACAACTCATAATTGATGAATCAACAGAATTGGGATAAATAGAAATAATTGTCATTAATTAAAAAGATGGAACTTACAAAGAATCCCAAAAGATTGATGAACAAGGCTAAAAAGCTCTCTAAATTTCGTGCTAGGCACTCTCTCTAAGCTCCTCCCTGAAAACGTGGGTTTACAGGCTGTTTAAATAGAAAAAACGGGTGAAATTTGAGCTGAGTTGGAAGTTTCGGAGGCAGGCATGGTGCCAGGAACGACCGTGCCTTCGACCGTGCCTCCGGATTACATGCGTTCCGCATCTAGGCACGATCGTGCCTTCTTGGCAGTGGCTCCTCGCGAGTTCCTTTTTCACGCACGATCGTGCCTAGCTTCGGGCGCACGTCGTGCGCTCTTCACTTCCGAATTTGACGACACTTCTTTCATAAAAGTTGTAGATAATGAACTCCTCTATCCACCACAACTTGCTAAATTGTATTTGAATCATCCAATCAAGAGATATGAATAAAATGGTGGAAGGTCGCATTCTGAAATTGCAACAGGGATCATCTGACTTAGCTTCATCGTCTGTTTTCGCCTTCTTCCTCTTCGATTCTCGCAATGGGGTCTTCATATGATTTGTATCCCTTGAAGTTAGCTTTCATGTGGAACTTGAATCGTGTCCTTTAGATGTTTCTACAAAGAGATATGCTTGAACGGTTAACAGAAGGTCATCCTGATCGACGTTTTCAAGCTCAATTCAGTAGGTCACAATTTAGGAACAATCATTTAAACATATGAAAAAAGTAGACATGGTGTACAACTAAGTTAAACCGCCGCAGCACATTTGTGCTTTGACGTATACTTGAAGTACACGAAGGACTAAACCTAATTTTGCTAAAGCCTCCAAGTTCATTTAATCAAGTTTAGTTTTCCTTGTCAAGTTGGCACGAGAACGTCATTTCTTTCGAAAGATACCCAAGTCTCATCTTATTGTGCTAACACTTACGCTTTTTGATCGGGCTCCCATTCTCTTTTTTCACAAGGTAAGAGATCTAGTTATAATTAATTTTGTTCAATTTTCGGATTTTTACTAGGCATTACCCCCATTCTAATCTCTGCCTCACCAAGGAAAATTAGTAATTAAAGTTCATTTATTCAAAGTGAATCCATGCCTACAATGCAATCCTCGAAAGTATCAAATTCCTAAAAAGTGACTGCTCTTACCCCATTTGGGGCATAGGAATAGTGCCAAAAATGGCTCCTACAAAAATTTTCTAAACTTAGCAAATTAATCTCCTAGTTCTCTAAACACCAAGACTTTATCAGAAATATTCACGGGTAAGGAAACAGGTCATTTGACTATGGAGCTCAATTAATTGGGTAAAGAATAAATGGGCAGGCTCAAAGTGGCTTCTCCCAAAGGACTTATTCAGGTGGGGTAATTGACTTATGAATTAATTTAGTGGGTGACTAATGTCTTCATCCTCTCAACAACTAGGTTATAGTGCAAGCACTTTAAGCCTAAACACTTCAAAGGTGTTCTAAATGCATAGTCAAAACGCTAACCAGCTCACAAAGACACAGTTTAAAGAAAATTTTCAAAAGTTTTGACATGACTTTCCTATGAATATACAACTAACACCTGTGCATGCTAACTCTAATAAGCACATGTAACAACTACTGCCCGAATGCCGAATTCACTCCCCCACACTTAAACTTTGGCATCGCCCTCGATGACCAAAAATGCACTATGCACAAGGAGGTAAAAAGGAAAGGGTCACGCGTGCTCAACTCAACTCAAGTCAATTATTACAAACAGGCGAGTAAAAGATCACAGAAACTTCCCTAAGGCGCTGGTCGGTGCAAAACTAAACTGAGTCAAGTGATCCTCGGCACATCATCACAATGAAAAACTCTGAGCTGCAACAAAAACACAAAGCAAAACAACCAAACAACAAACAAAAGACAAAAAAACAATGTAGAAATAAGCTCGGGTTGCCTCCCGAGAAACGTTATTTTTTACGTCGTGTGCCCGATGATACCTCATAAGCTCTCAAATAGCAAAGACTGTAATGATGCACTAGTTTGCAAACATTCTAACTTTCGCTCCACGAATGCCATTAAGTGGCAAAGACCTTTAAATTCTCGAGTACATGTAGGCAGCACATGGTCTTCATAACCCTCATCAGCACAGAAGTGAAGGATGAAACCCACATCCTCTTCGGGTGGACAGAGAACATGAGTCAAAACTTTGATTACTTTAGGCATCACCGGATGCTCAAAACATGTCTCAAAGCAAAGATTAGGAGCAACACCGTAATTGAACTGCACCATGGAAAAGTCTTCTTCTTCCTCATAAACATTATGAACATTCCAAACACCTCCTCTGGACTCTGTATCACTCCCCATGTGAGCATCTCAACTCTCGTTAACATTGTTCTTATCAATGTCTTCTTGGATGATGTTGTCACTATATGATGGTTCTTCTTTCATGGGGAGAGACACTTCTTTATTGTGATCAGTTCCCTCAAGGTGCTTCCCATCAGTATGCGTGACAACCTCGACGTGTTCACTCAGATTGGTTTCAGTGTCGCTGGGATATGATCTCTCAGACTCCTCAGATAGGGCGCTTAACAGCGGATCCAAATGATTTTGTATGGTCTGAAAACTTGACTGCGTTAATTGATGATTTGCCGCAGTCGTTTGCATAAACTTTTGGAGTGTTTCTTCCAAGTCAGACAGCTTCTCTGAAATTGTCTCTTCCAATTGATTCTGTGGCTCATAACTCGGCAAGGATGTAGGACTGGCTGAAACATTTGTGTTCATAAATTGTGGGGAGGAAGAAGTGGGGAATGCAGTTGCCCAATAAGGATGGTCATATGGAGGAATGGGGCAAAGACATAAATGGTGACCTCCTCCACAAAAGGAACAAATGCTTTTCTTAGGAAAGTAATCAGCTAATTCCTCGGGACTTTTAGTTTGAACGAGAAATTCTAGCATGAAGCCTGGTTTTGCCCGAGGATATGGTGGATAAGGATAATGATGAGGAGAATGAGATTGGGAGTATTGCGTATTTGGAAGAGGGTAAGAATAGGAAGATGGAAAATTTTGTGGTATAGAAGAATAATATTGGTGAGGTGTGTAAACTTGAGGAAACAACGTTAGCCATCTGGTCAGAAAGCACTTTGAGAGCTTTGCAGTAGGCGGCGATGCTAGGAAACTGTTCCATACGAGTGTTGGAGAAGGTGTTTTCCAAGTGAACAGCCCTGGAGTTCTTATTATCGTGAAAAATATCCTCCAAGCGAGTCCATGCCTGTAGCATAGTCGAATCAATCTCGATGATGGTGTGAAGGAGGTCTATGGAAATAATACCATAGATCCATTGAAGAAATATTGCATCGAGTCGTTTCCACCTGGCACGAGTTTCAACCTGAAGAGTTTGACGGGCAGTACGCTGCTCGGGGGTGAGAGTTTCATCAGAGGTGTCATCGGAACAGTCAGAATCAGAGGAAGGAGCGATGTGATTCAGAACTTGATAGGCATGAGCAGTAATTTTAAAGAGCTCAACCCATGAAGTGTATTCGATCAACAGTCTGAACATCAAGAGTTATTGGAATAAAGTTTTTGATGTTAGAGACCGTAGGAGCAGGATGATAGAAATTTTTGGCTGTAGGGAAAGCCATGGATGAGAAGAGAAGAAAGGATCAAAATATAGTCTGATACCAAGTTTAGAAATATAATTCTCCGTAAACTATTCATTCTCATTACTGATGAATATACAGCAATGTACAAGAGAGTTGGAAACCAACTATACAACTACACGAGGATAACCTCCGTATAAAGAGATAACTATAATAATAAATACAAGCATAATTATCTATCTGGTACACTAACTGATAGGATATCATGGGATGATTATCTGTACAAATGATACTTAATTATAATGTTTATCAAAAACAAACTAAAATTATCACCTTTATTCGATCTCTACCTTGCACGTTAATCTCCTTCGCAGGCCTCACTCTGTCAAGAACGATCGAACGAGATTGTCTCATTCAGGGTTTGGCAGCTGCTTTTAGCGCTAGAGTTAGCGGAGCTCTCAAAGGGGAAACCGCATCATTTGTGCGTGTTCCATTGAGTTTGATCATTTGCAACTAATTAAGAGAATCAATATTTTTTGCATTTAGACTTATCCAAAGAGAAGGATTAAATGAAGGGAGAATTTAACTTTGCACCACACTTTTTGGGTGATATTGGACTTTGCATCCTATCATATAACATTTGTGAAGAGAAATTTCTAAATGGGATGCAAAGTCAAAGGGGTGCAATGTCCAATATCATCCAAAAAGTGAAATGGGATGTAAAATCAATTTTTTTTAAAAATGGGATATAATGTCCAATATCATCCAAAAAGTGTGATGCAAAGTCAAATCCCCTAAATGAAATAGATTTCCTTAATTGTGTGTTTTTGTCAGCTAACCAATGTAAAAAGTTTTAGAATACAAAAACTTACCAAACATCAAGTAAAAGTTTGCCATTATGTCAAAGTATGAATTTTCATAGAAAAGGACTGGATGCACGAGGCGAAGATCACTTTGAATTATCATCAGCTGCGGACCAGAGACCACAAAGTCACAAACCCGCGATTTACGTTTCACAAAATTATGATAGTAAAAAATGCGGAGTATACAAATGCAATTTTTTTGAAAGATCAGAAGTATTAAAATGAAAATTAAATTACATGTTACGTACTTTACATACACTTAAATACAAATTACTATACGATTAAATGATTTGTTAATTAACTTTTAGATCAAACTAGTTAAAAAATGAAAATGGTTAAAAATATATGAGATGTTTTATAAAAACAATTGAATATGTTTTTAAAAAGGGAGAAAGACCAAAAATGGAGTATTTTCCTGAAATAATGCTAATTAAATAAATAATTCCGAAAATATTGTTGGGTTAAAAATAATTTCCAAAATAGTGCGGGATTAACCAGAGTTGGAAAGTCGCCACTTGAAGAGTTGAAGTAGCGGTTTATCTCCTACAATACAAGAGCCGCCACTTGAAGTGACGGCTTTATCAAAAGTGTACGGAGTATAATGCAGGTCCATCAACTATGCCAAAGTTAACAAATGGGACCCACCCAAATTATATATCTCCTACTCCCTCCGTATCAAATTATTTGACCCACTTTCCTTTTTTGGTGTATCAATTTAATTGACCCCTTTCCCTTTTTGGAAAGAATCTCACTCAAAAATCAGCTACAGTACTGCTACAGTACCGCTACAGTGTCGCTACAGTACCAAAAACCTCTTACTTTTAATAAAGTCTACAGTAATTGTCTTAAACTGCGTGAAAAGCAAACGTGTCAATTAATTTGATACGGAGGGAGTATTTTCTTTGAAGTGCCGTAACTTTTTTATTTGTACTATGATTGTTACAAAAAATATACCAAAATTCGTAACTTTTTATTATCTTTCATATGACACCAATATTGAATATATAAAATCAAAAGATTGAATAATTTAATCAAGAGTATAGATGAAAACAAAATTACACAAACTCCATCAAATTAATAGATTTTCTTTTTATTTTTCTATATGAAACATTGCTTTCCTATAAAAGATAATAAGAAATACTCCCTCCGTCCCAAAATGGTTGGCCAAATTTCCTTTTTTGGCCGTCCCAAAAAGGTTGGCCATTTCCATTTAAAGTAAGGAATATGTGGCTAAAGTTAATTCTCTCTCCTCTGCACAAATTTTAACCACACAGTTTTTACTTGATTAATCCACGTGCAAGTCAACATTGGCCAACGATTTTGGGACGGAGGGAATAATAAATTTTGATATTTTTTGTAATAATTGGAATACAAATAAAAAATATAAAGCACTTTAAGAGTTCGTTTGGCAACTATGTTTTTTTTGTTTATTAGGCTTATCAGCCAACTTTCGCGCGCTAAATTGTGTAATAAGCAGAAAAAGTAAGGTTGAAGTTACTTTTCTGGCTGTATTGGATGAAGTTACTATAGATGACCATTTTAACTATTTTAAATATCATTTTTTCTTTGTTTTATTAATAAAAGATATCTTAAAAATAATTTTTCTTGAATCAGCAGAATCAGTCAATGCAGCCACTTCATCCAGAACTTCATAAATTTCAGCAGAATCAGCCAAATCAGCTGATTTTCTTGCTACCAAACGGGCTCTAAAAAGAGGTACATAGTAATTTTTAAAGTGTTAAATTATTTTTTTGATTTTATATATTCAATATTGATGTCATATGAAAGATAATAAAAAGTTACGTATTTTGGTATATGTTTTGTAACAGTCAGAGTACAAATAAAAAAGTTACGGCACTTAAAAGAAAAGAGGAGATATATAATTTGGGTGGGTCCCATTACTTGTTAACTTTGGCATAGTTAATAGACCTGCATTATACTCCGTATACTTTTGATAAAAAAAACCCACTTCAAGTGGCGGCTTTCCTTAACTCTGGTTAATCCAGCAGTATTTTGGGAATTATATTTAACCTGACAGTATTTCGAGAATTGTTTATTTAATTAGCATTATTTCGGGAAAAACTCCCAAAAATGACACCAAGGTTTTTTTACGAAGCTCGGATTAGACATTAAAGTTTTAAATAGGCCAAATAAACACAAAATTATAGTTTTGTTCTATTTTGACCACTCTTTAACTAGTCCGTTAAATGACCCTTCCCCATCGTTCCAAAAGCCCTTGTCCAACCCCACTCCAACACCCTGCCCCTCCCCAGCCCCTGTCCCGCCCTTGCAACCTCCCCAGCTCCAGAACTGAGCAGCCAAACCCCGATCCGCACCCGAGATGCAACCTCCCTAACCCAAGCTCCGACCAGCCATCCCTAGCCTCCCAAACTAGCCCCCACCCGAGCCCCAGCCACAGTCCCCTCGCAACCCCCCTCTCAGTCTCGTAGCCCTCGTCACCAGCCCAACGCCATCCCTCACCTATTGTCGCTGCGTACAATTACCGCACCATCGCCACCCCTAGTTGCCGGCGAGATGCTCCAAATCGAAAGGAGCAGCTCTTTCTTTATTGAACAAATAACTCCATATATTGCACTTCAACCTCATCCCCAGAATTGGGAGCCTCAAAGCTTTCACCCTATTTAATAAACTTCTTCTTCAAGCCCTAATTTGATGAACCAGAAAACGAACGACAAACACAGGTTGCAGCAAAGTTGCTGACCAACAACCCAGTCAATCTTAACTGGTCATCCAAGCAACGCAGTAGAAGCAAGACACACCAAAAGCAGTAAACAAATGGAAATCTTGGGAAGAAGATGAGAGAAATTGATGAGCTCACAAGGTGGTCAGTCACGGCAAGTCTCCTCAGCCAACTTCCCCTAGCTTGTCTGCCTCTGTTCTACGCTGGAAACCTGCTCTCCTGGATCCAAGCCAGCTTCAATTGGATGGGGAGTTAACGGGGAAGGGTTGTTTGACGGGGAAGGCGTTAAAGGGTGGTCAAAATGGAACCAAAAACTATAATTTTGTGTTTATTCTGTCTACTTAAAACTTTAGTGTCTAATCCAAGTTTCGTAAAAAAACTTGATATTTTTGGTCTTTCTCCCTTTTAAAAATGTGTTTGACATTTGTTACATTTTAGTTCAACATATGTTAGAGTATTGTAAAATTAAGAATTGTGAAACATTTTGATAAAATAAGCAAATGCATTTTAATTGTATATGTTAAGGAGGAAAGAGTACACCAATTTTTATTAGAGTTCATTAGTCATTACCTACCTCAACTTGTTTTAACGGAATAAAAAGTAAGAGTTAACAAATGTTTTTTCTACTTTTTTCAACTTGTTAAAAACATTTTAAAAATAATAAATTAATTTTATAAATCATCTCATATATTTTAACCTTTTCAACGTTTAATTAGTTTAACGATAAAAAAACGTTTAATTAGTATAAACTAATGTTAACAAACCATTAAATCATTTTTCTTAAGCTGTCCATCTATATTTGAACGACGTACAAACTATAATTCCATTGTCAAAACAAGTTAAAATACTTCCATAATTCTGATTAAAGTTAATGTACTTTTTATTCTACTGGAGACAAATTCAAGTACATACTCTAGGAGCTCTAATGCAAGTTTATATATTCTTTAGTCGAACAAAGACAAGCTTTACTCTACCAGAGACAAAATCGTATCAAATTGACACTGCTCGTTTTTTACCGAGATAGTAATTTGACTATCAATATTGTACACATGTTGACAATTTTTGTTATACTAAAGAAATTAAGAGTATTTTTATAAAATATTCTGCATAGAATTTTCGGATGTGAATATTTAGTAATTTTATGACAAATTGACATTGTTTCTTTTGAATATTCAAATTCAACAATTAAATTCAAAAGGAAATGTGTTTTCAAAAAAAAATCAAAAGGAAATGTCGTGGAGACGTTCAGTTTGTTCATTATTTTATGGAGCATATACGACATGTTTAACTGGTGTTTGTTCAACAACTTCATACAAATTAAATCATCTGTCAAATATTATGTCAAGTAAACAATCAAGTTGTTGAATTGGTGAGAAAAAATAATAATCAAAGATTAAAATATGGAATAATAACAAATATGTGTAGTTCAAATAAAAGTAATGGAAGAACAAGATGATTTCTAATTTTCTATGTCTTAATGACAACGAAGGTATTTGGAAGTAATTTTAGTAACATGTGGATGTTTGAATTTAGGTTACCATAGTGGCATAGTGAACATGATAATAATTTATTTGTGGGTATAGAGATATAATATGTCCAGTAGAATGTCAGTTCTTCTATCCCGAATTCATTATCTTATTTCGTTTTGATACAATAATTTTTCCTATTGAAGACACATGATACTCCGTAAAAGCAAAACAAAATATTTATGGTAGAACGAATGATGTATTATATCTATGTTTATAAGTTCATTTATTTTCATACTTTATGAAAAATCCTATAGTGTATTACTATTACATACATAAATCACATGTACATCGATGTTGTACATACAGTCAGATTTTTATACAACCCGTTTTGTGCATCGGAATTGCCTGAATCAGCTGAAATTTTGTGAATTTTTTACGAATTATGAAAATTTATAATAGAATATTTTTATTATTAAAATAACAAAAGAATTATACAAAATAGCTAAAATAGTTTTTGTAGGAATTTTAGCCTACCCAACCAATTCAAAAAACTATTTTCAACCTTACTTATTTTGATTATTGAATGTTTCAAGGCACAAAATTAAAAGTTACACAAGCTAAAAGAATTCTGATACAGCGCAGCTGATAAACTGAAGACATCGTTGTTAAATGGGCTCATAAATATACATTTTTAATGTTTTATACTACTGTAATAAATTAAATAATGATATTCCATCCATATTATAACTTTATCATCTTTGCTTTTTTAGTTTTTCTAAAATTGTAATTTTTCCTTTCAAATCAATTAGTATGTGGTTCCTATTATGATTTTTTTCTTGACACTAATTTCTATCACACAATTTTACTTCATTATTCTCATTATTGATTAAATATGATAAAATCCGAACAAATGAACTAATTAATATACAAGAAATTCATCTAATTAGGACTAAAACATAGTCAATACTCCAACTTAGGACTTAATGTTTTTAATTCCCTAAATGGGACTCCCTATTACCATATTACCCCTAATATATTAAATCCCTAGCTCTTCCGTGTTTGTCTTTCCCGATCTCTGCCTCCTCTTCCGCATAGATCGCCCCAGATCACTCTGTTGATCTGCAGGTCATCTTCGATTCCCTCTCCGCTGCCCAGGTCGACATATCTCCAGGTAAGTGTTTCTTCTTCTTTCTTCTTCTTCTTCTTCTACTTCTTTCTTCTTCTTTTCCTCCTCCTCCCTCTTTTCCTTTTCCTTATCTTCTGTTCTCTACTCTCTGCTCCATTCTTATTCGGTCAACATTTTAGATTAATTTTATGTTGATTTTTATGTTAATTCTTTAGATTCAAAATGGAAATATTTTTTAATTGAAAATTTTTGGATTTGGAATTTTTGGATTTGGAATTCGAGGCACTATCAATTGTTCGAAAAGATTTTGGTCTAAATTTTTTTATTATGTTCGTGTATCAACTTTTAAAAAATGCCACATGGTTGACAATTTTTTGGAGATATATTGGCAATTTTTTGGAGATGACAATATTATATCTTTGAAAGTTAAATGATTTTGACATTTTTGACAAATGATGACATTTTTGCATCTAAAAATATCATGTTGTAATCTCAAAAATGACATGTTTTTGCATCTAAAAATGTCATGTTGTAATCTCAAAAATGACATGTTTTCAGATCTAAAAATGTCATGTTGTAATCTAAAAAATGACATGTTTTTGCATCTAAAAATGTCATGTTGTAATCTCAAAAATGACATGTTTTTGCATCTAAAAATGTCATGTTGTAATCTCAAAAATGACATGCTTTTGGACCTAAAAATGTCATGTTATAATCTAAAAAATGACATGTTTTTGCATCTAAAAATGTTATGTTTTTTTTTGGTGTTATGATGATGGCAATTCCATCTGAAATTGATAACATACTCTCCAAAGAAGGTAGCCACAACGGGAAGATGTAGACACATCCTGGGGAGAACTTCACATTGGCGGATGAAGGTGTAGCACTATTCTCACTAGAGGGCGAGGTAAGCCATCTAGCATGATGTGTGCGTTCTTGCCGAGTGTGTGCAGCGGCGATCTCGCCGGTGGCAGCGGCGGTCTCGCCGGTGGCAGCGGCAGTTCCTCATCGGGTAGTGGCGGCGGCGGCGGTCTTGACGATGACAATTGGCGCGGAAGGTGTTGTTGGTGTCGGTGGTCTGGAAGCCCTGTTGCAAGGAATTATCAGAGGAAGTGCAGCGGCGTTTTTTTATTTTTATTTCATTAAGGGTAATTTTGTCAGATCATCTTTTTTTAGTCCTATTTGTGTTTAATAAAACATAGTGGTCCTATTTTTGCAATTCTACCTTCTTTTAATCCTATTTAGACAATTCTCTCTTAATATACTCATTACTCATATATATACTCCGAAAATTACGATAAAAAAAAATACTCCGTAAATTATGACTTGCCACACAGCCCACACGTGCAGCAATTTGATAGATGCAACTCAAGCTACCAATCACGTAGGCAATAGCCATAACACCAAGTCACTAACCATATCCCTATCGTGCAATTTTGTCCACCCTCTCTTTGATCCAAAAGGTAGAATCTCCCACCCCATGAGCCCCACCCGATCCGACAAGATGGTGGGGAGGTTAGTCACGGTCAGTCGGTGACTCAGTCAGCAAGTGGCAGTAGGCACATACATACGTGCGCACCATACACTCAGCCTTATTTCAGATTCTGTGATCTTCACCCGATCGCTGCGGGGGTTTGAACCTTGTCTATTGATCCAAATTCCCCACCACTCGACCTTCTGAGCTATCCGTGCGGGTTTGTTCACCCTCTCTAAGGAGGGTAAGCATCACTCCCTTTGCTCTATGGTTGCCATGTGGGGTTTCATTCCATTTTTTCTTTAAAATGTTATAACTTTTTTTCTTATTTATAGTCTATTTTTTATTAGGAAAAACATATCAGATTTTTAGTTTTTTATGATTTTTCCTATGGTATCAATATTGTATACATAAAAAATTGAAAAAAATTCATTCATTTCTAAATATCTATTTTTAGTTGATTTTTTTTATTTTTTATATGCAATATTAGTACCATATGAAATATCATAAAAAATGAAAAAAAAATTATATATTTTTTTAAAAAGGGATTATAAAAGAAAAGGATAAAACAATTGCCAAATTGTAAAGTATTGCCTTGCCACATGAATGACAGATTGAAATCCTCTGCCCTGCGGCAGAGGTACTGCCTTGCGGCATCAGATGGACGGAAGAGGAAGTAGGCACTTCGAGATGCGGTGCTCCAAGATCTGCGGCCGTTGATTTGTCGATCGGACGGCTCTCTAAATCCGGGCACCCTACCTTGCGGCAAAGCAACGCAGAAGTTCCGGATCTGGAAAATAGGGTGGGCCATGGGGTGAATGTCACCCTCTCAAAGGAGGGTGAACAAAATTGTTCTCCTCCCTGTCTCTTAAAGTCTACTGGTATTCAATTTGATTTTCTTGATGAATGACAATAAGTTTTGGATATCTATTTTAGTTACTAGTATTATATTTGTGTTAAAAATATAAATATTACGGAGTATATTTTTATGAAAATATTTTCAAGAAAATACATTTTATAAAAAAAATTATTTTAAATAATTTTTGTTATTTTAAATAAAAAAGGTATATTCTATGGTACGTATAAGGTATCATACCTTTGTTCACATGGACCAATGAGAATGTTGCATTTGAATTATTTAAATTTAAATTAAAAATGATATCATGATATGGACTGATCAATTGAATGGTAAGTACGGTACCCCGTTTTTTAAATGAGTATCGGAGTTGTTACCAAAAAAATGTCCTTTCTTAGATATGTATAGTGGAGTTTAATATATTTCGGTGTGAGCATTGATACTCTTTTATTTTATGAAAATGTTTAATTTTCTACCTCTAATATTTTGGTGTGATTCAATTTGTACAGTTGTTTTCTACTCCGTACTTCACATTTAATTTGTAGACTCGTTTAACGAGATTTTATTACCATATTCCAAATTTTGCTTTGAGGTTATTTTTCATCTTTTTACCGCACAATGAATCGAAATTAAACTCTAGACTGAATCAACTAATTTCAAATGGCGCAGATAAGGTCAGATTTCTATTAATGGACTTGTTTCAACTAATTCAAACTTACACATTTTATTAGATTTGTAGATATTTCGGATCTCACGAGCCCTTTCACACTCTTAACTGAAATTTGCAATTTTCTTCTCGTAACTTTTGGTCGCATTCATTATTAATTAGTCTCGTAACTTTAGTCACTTGCAAATTTTGTTCTGTGACTAATTAATACTCCCTCCGTCCCGCAAAGATGTTCCCGCTTTCCTTTTTGGATGTCCCAAAAAGAAGTTCCTCTTTACCTAAATGGAAAGTTATCCTATATGAAAACAGTGTCAAACAGTGCAAAACAGTGTCAAACAGTGCCAAACAGTGCCCAAACAGTGTTGAAATAGTAAAATTTACCCTCTGGTAAGTTTATTTCCTTAATACGTAGTATGTGTGTAAGTCAAACCGGGAACATCTTTGCGGGACGGAGGGAGTATTAGCAATTTAAGAACTTTTCCTCTGAAAAGTACACTTCCCGACGATAGCATATCAGAAAATATGTCGCCGGCGTCAGATTTTTCTGGCGGAAAGTTTAAAAGACCGTAAATTACAAAGGTTTATTAAATACAGGACTAAGTTTACAAGTGATTAAAGATACAGGACCAATAATGATAACAACTGAAAATTACGGGACCAAAATTGCAAATCACTCTGTTGTTAATATGCTTCCTATTTAACACTTGTTCATTTTAATCATCTTTTAACCGACTTGAGTTACTCCAAAGTAGGGAAAAGGTGCAAATAGGCCCATGTACTAACCAAAAAAGGTCAAATAAGCCCTTATTTAGGAGGCTCTGTCCGGCCGTCATCATTTGGGGTAGTTGCCGGTGGAATTTTTTGATGAAATTTTTTGAGCATCTTATTCATCAAGTCTAGTTTACTCATACCAAATTTTAGCTAAAACTTGAATCGGGAAGGCATTCAAATGAATTCTTGAAGATAACTGCGCTTCTAACTGCGCAGTTATTTTCAAGAATTCATTTGAATGCCTTCCCGATTGAAGTTTTAGCTGAAATTTGGTATGAGTAAACTAGACTTCATGAATAAGATGCTAAAAAAATTTCATCAAAAAATTCCACCGGGAACCACTCCAAATGGCGACGGCCGGACAGAGCCTCCTAAATAAGGGCTTATTTGACCTTTTTTGGTTAGTACATGGGTCTATTTGCACCTTTTCCCTCCAAAGTATAAAGGGAAAACATCACTTTATTGGTAGGTTCAGCCCACTAAACCGGCCCTTGACTACCCTACCTTTGTCTGGGTAACTACTTTTACTCCAACATGCAATGTCGATCGATGCGGCTAATTGGAATGCCCCTCAATTCATGTTTGGTTCAATGAATTAAATACTCCGTATGCTTTTCAGCTCGATACAGAAAAAGCTAAGCAACACGTTTTGGAATGAAAGCTTCCTGGAAATACATCAGTGAATATTTAAAATTAATTATTTCTCCCTTCGTGCGCCTAGTGGGTGTTCTGGGTCAAACAAGCAATCATTTTCATTATAATACTGTACATTTCAAGAATTTCATACGTTAGGTATACGAAGTGGAAGTTTTGTACTGATTAAGAATTTTTATTGACCTATAAAGAATTTCAAAAATATAATGTATTCTCAATATAATTTATTAATTTTTTATGAAAGAAAACTGACATATTATATTAAATCAAAATCCTCGATGTGTAACCGAGAAAACAATACAATCGAGCAACAAACAAAAGCACTAACCTCCTTCTAACCAACATTAACTATAAGCCCTCACGCCCCCTCACGCCTTGATCAGACATATAGAGTATTTCACCCCAAAAAGAGCGAGACTAATCGCTGAACATGTGGGAGCTTCGAAGCTATTAACGCTTGAGTCAGCCTGATTGCCTCCAAACAAAAACCCAACAACTAGAATAAACCAAACAACGCACCTGCCACCATTATTGTTTAACAAAACAATAACAAAATAAGAAATACTACGTAGAAATTAGAAAATAGCACAAGTAAAAAATCTTCGTATGCTGGACCAATTGAATCCGTCCTTCAAGCATCTTCTTCCAACCCCTAAACTCACAATTCTTTTGTAGCGGCGGTTCAGGAGGGGGATGAATCAACACCACTCATTGCTCTTCCTTCCACGCTTGTACCGGGTATTCTGCACTCCACCTCATTAGTCTATCCATCGCTAGGTGATCTCTATGAGAATCCGTGCGGTAGTAGTAGTAGTAGTAGTAGTAGAGAGAGAGAGAACGGAGCGGGAAAAAAATTATTTTTTAAACTGTGCTCTTGATACCATGTGGAATAATGGAACAGGATACTCTCTAAGGAGCCCTGACAAATATATTTATAGTGAAAGAGTTTAAATGTAAAATACATAAATATCTCTAATCTATTTATTCTATTAATCTTTGCCCATGGCGAGGTGATTCGCCCCTTTCACCGGGGCCCAAATCGCCTATGTTCCACCTGGATCAAACACCTCTGGTACCACTGCCATCTTAGACACCACTATAACCAAAATTGCCAAGACTAACAATGGAAAATCAAACCTCATCATTGTTGCTCCGCTGAAACACGCAAATAGCATCCCTGGGATGAATCTTCTGTCTTCCTCAAGGTCAAATCGAGGCAGCCCTGTTCCCGGATCTTCCTAGGCCTACCGCTGGATTGGAACCGGCTGAGAATAGATCCCTCATCACCGTTCGAGATTTAGCACCACCGATGAGACCGTAAAACAAATCGCCGAGCACTTGTAAAACCGCCGGCCCCAAAGCTAACGCCGAGCGATTATGAAAATCGCCAGCCCCAAAGCTAACGTCGAGCAAAATATCAATTAGTACATACCTTGTTTAAAACCTGATAATATATATTTTATTAATTATAAACTCATGTAGTGATATAGATTATGAGCATAATAGAATATATATGAGCTAAAATTGGATCCATTTTTAGGATCCATTTTGAGACAATGCATCACAATATAATACTCCCTCCGTCCCGCTAAGATTGTCTTACACACTATTCACTTGGTCAATACAAATTACTCTTAATCTCTTACTTTAAATAATAATTTTTTATCAAATTTCATTCTGTTTTTTTGCGAGTTTGTAAAGTTTTTAATTTAGTTTCTGAATATGTAAACTATTTTTTCTAAAAATAATTTGAGTGCGGACATGGATCTGTTTACTTTATCGTTGGTCAAGCATCGTAAATCAAATTGTCTCAAACATAGTGGGACGGAGTAGTAATAAATAAACAATCTTTATTTATTGCTTTGTCTCCATTTTTTCAAAACGGATCCAACCTTACCCGTATTTTTATCATGTTCAAAATCCAGGTTACTCCGTACTATAGTGTAAACTACTCTTTCTGTCTCACACTCACCATAATTGGTCAATTTTTCATATTTCGTCCATTTCAATATTTCATTAGATGGAAAACAGTCAAATAGGTTCTCGAACTTTCATAAAAAGATCAATTAAGTCCTTCTATAGGAGGTTCTGTCCGGCCGTCGCGATTTGGGATAGATCCCGGTGGAATTTTTTGATGGCTTTTTTTGAGCATCTTATTCACCAAGTCTAGTTTACTCATACCAAATTTCAGCTAAAAATTCAATCGGGAACACATTCAAATTAATTCTTTAAGATAACTGCGCATTTTTGTGTTCTCGAATTAATTTGAATGCTCTCCCGATTAAATTTTTAGCTGAAATTTGGTATGAGTAAACTAGACTTGATAAATAAGATGCTCAAAAAAATTCATCAAAAAATTCCACCGGGAACCACCCCAAATCATGACGACCGGACAGAGTCTCCTATAGAAGGACTTAATTGACTTTTTTATGAAAGTTCGAGGACCTATTTGATAGTTTTCCCTTCATTAGATCTATCTCGATCATACTCTGTATTGTATTAAAAAAAATTGTGTGACTCTAATTTATTTTTACCTTATTCTCACTTTATGAATTCATTATTAATCACATAATTCTATTTCTCTTAAAAAGTACTCTACACTCATTTGTCCCAATCTTAGGGGAGGCGCAGAGAGTACTATATTGCCTCGTATCAAATTTAGTATCCCCTCCGTCCCACAAAATTCTTCCAACTTTCCTTTTTGGGTCGTCCCATAAAATTTTTTCAACTTACCTTTTTGGAAATATTGTGTGGCTCAAATTCATTTACTTCTTTCTTACACAATTATAACCATACATTTTCACTTTATTCTCACTAACTTAATTTGCGAGCCAAGTTTGACTTGAAAGAATTCTTCCAAGTTTGACTGGGAAGAATTCATTTGTAAAACGTGGTAGTTTTTTTTAGTATAAGAAGACGGTAATTGGGTTATAATTCAGAAGAAAGAGAAGGAGAAAGAAAGACAAAGAATGATTAACCAAATGAACAAATGGCTTATATCAACATAAGCTCCAATATGTGCAAACTATTGGTCTTGGGATTAAGATTAGATAAGCTGAGTAAATTTTATTATCGAGTAAAGGGTGAGTTTGGTACTCGAACTTGTAAAAAAGATGTCAAATAAGTCCTTATATAGAAGATTATGTCCGGACGTGCCATTTGAGGTGGCTCCCGGTGGAATTTTTTGATAATTTTTTTTGAGCATCTTATTCATTAAGTCTAGTTTACTCATACCAAATTTCAGCTAAACATTCAATCGGGAAGACATTCAAATGAATTCTTGAAGATAACTACGCTTTTAACGACACAATTATCTTCAAGCATTCATTTCAATGTCTTCCCGATTGAATTTTTATCTGAAATTTGATATGAGTAAAGTAGACTTAATGAATAAGATGCTCAAAAAATTTCATCAAAAAATTCCACCGGGAGCCACCTCAAATGACACTTCCGGACAGAATCTTCTATATAAGGACTTATTTGACTCCTTTTTTGCAACTTCAAGGACCAAACTGACCTTTATCCCTTTTATTATCTCAAAATGTTATTCCATTCTAAAATTAGAGGATGTGTTAAACGTAACTCACTCATAGACAATGTATTAATATTGTGTTCGTAATTGTTAGAAGATGTGTTAAACTGTATTAAAATTCAGTAATGTTTCTAAATAAAGGCAATTTCTTAAAAATTATTTTGTAAATTAATGTATACAATCCATATGCATGAAAATGAGTTCTTCGTTTGTTATCATACGACTTTTTTACTCTGTTTAATTACTTTTTGTATAATAACAACATACCATCAACCTTCGTATCATTTTAAAATGTTTTTCGTTGTGTAATTTTATAAACTGCGATTTTGTATTTTTTATATAAACAAAAATATTGAAATACTAGTTATATATATGTAACTTGCAAAAAGATTCAGTGCTTGCTAAATACTTCGTCATCTGATTTAACTTTTAAGGAACCTGTTTATTTGAATATATGTGTGCTGAACCAAGCAATTCAGCCCAGCTGGTTGCGAGGTTATCATGCCAAGTGGGAGGTCTCGGGAGAAAAAAAAAAAAAAAAAAAAAAAAAAAAAAAAGAATATATGTGTGCTGAATTTTAATAATCGAGCATTTGAGTATGATTTGTTCCTACTGCTGTCCGAGTGTCCGGTTAAATTCGACCTCGTCCTTTGTTCCTAGTCTTCCTACCATACTTCGTATAATCGTATAAAGGGTATTCTAAGAAGTGAGTTTTTTTGGTTTATCACGCAACTTTTGTTGTATCTATCTCACTTTTTAACCAAACACGTAACATTTGATTACATGCGCTGAATTGTGTAACAATAAGAAAAAGTAAAGTTAGAGTTACTTTTTGTTGTATTGGCTGAAATTACTGTAATCTGTAGATGACCATTTTAGTTTTTTTATCATGTAATTTTTTCTTTATTTTATTAATACAATATGTTTTAAATATAATTTATTCATAAATCAGCAGAATCAGCCAATACAAGCACTTTATAAATTTCAGTAGAATCAACTGATTCAGCCGATTCCAATGTTACCAAATGGACTCTTAATTGTGAATTACAAGTTGAGAACTATTGTAAAAAAATATAGATGATCATTGTACAGATCTTTTCTTAAGAAGTTATTGAAACATAGGTCTTAATTATTGAGACATGAGTCTTAATTATAATGAATATAATTTTCCGAAATTTTTTTTAAATTAAAAGTGCGGCCAACTGCTTTTTATTGGACCTGCATGCAGTCCTCTAAATAAGCCTCTAACTTAGCTTATTACTCGTGCATTAGAATACTCGGTTGATATTGGGCAGGAAGATACTTAGGGGTGTTTGGATCTGATTCTCAAAACTGATTCTGCTCCTTCAGAGAGCAGAAGCAGAAGCTGTAGTGTTTGGGTGAAATTCCAGAAGCACTTCTGGTGCTTTAATTTACTCCTCGAATCAGTTTTTTTAGAAGTTGGGGGTGACCAGCTTCTGAAAACTGATTCTGATTCTGCTTCTGCTTTAAAAAAGAAGCAGAAGCAGAATCAGTTCCAAACACCCCCTTAATTGGTATGGGTGATACGGAATATTTGAGATAAATCACGTGAGCATTTGTCACTTTTAGTCCTTCGATTTTGATTTTTTCCACTTTTAGTCCTCAACTATTGCACTAGAGACACTTTTAGGACTCGTCCTTAAAAATTTCCATATTTAGTTCTCCGACTTTCAAAAAAGTTACACTTTTGGTCCTTAAACTATTACAATAATGACATTTTGTTCTCCATTTATTGTGTCAAAATCAAAAGAGAAGGATTAAAAGTGTTAATTTGATCATGTTCAGGGGACTAAGTGTGAAAAACTTTGAAATCGAGGACTAAAAGTGTACCTAGCACAATAGTCGATGACTAAATTTGAAAAAATTAAAAGTCGAGTATCAAAAGTATTGTCAATGACACAACAATCGAGGGATCGAAAATGGCAAAAAATCTAAATCACATGTTAAACTTTTTGAGTTTCGTTAACGTGGTAGTTCTAAAGTAACCTAGAAATAGTTACAATGATATTGCTACAAGTTTAATTACGAGTCCTTCAAGGAAATTAAAGATAAATACGGAGTATGTGCATATACAGTACTTATCAATGTATTTTTAAAATATTTGTTTCGTACCATAAAGCGATATATAAAACAATTAAATACTAATTTAGAATAGGTTAAAAGTATTTTGAAAGCGGTCGTGTCTAGGGTTTTCCTAGTTGGACGAGTACGTCGGTAACGGTGGTTGCCGAACGCTTTTCTCTTGTGCTTCTGGATCGAGAGGTGATCGTAATAATCGAGTCGTCGTCGTCGTCTTAAAGCATGAGTATTGTTAGCTGGAATTGCAGAGGTTTGGGGAATCCAGCCACAGTGCAAGGACTTACTGATATCGTGAAGCAACATAGACCGTCTGTTTTGTTCCTCATGGAGACCAAACTGCGTTGCCAAAGGGCGAAGGAGATTCTGAGATCACTGGGATACCTGAATGCTGCCGGCCATGATAGCGCAGGTCGGAGTGGGGGTTTGGTGCTTGGGTGGTATGACGATATGGATGTCCATATATTGGACGAAAACCCTAACTACATAAACTGTAGGGTAAAACTTGGAATAGGAAATCTATCATGGAGATTAACAACATATTATGCGTTTTCAGACACAGTTCGAAGAAGGGAAGCTTGGGCAATGATGAGGGCATTGGCTGAAGGGATCGCGGAACCATAGATGCTTATAGGGGATATGAATGATATACTGTATGACTCGGAAAAGAAGGGTAAAGTCATACACCCTCTCTGGAGAACGAAGGGCTTCCAGGATGCGGTTCAGGATTGTGGGCTGTGGGACCTCCTTTTTGAGGGGTATCAGTGGACGTGGGAATGAGGTAAAGATACGGAGTACTGGGTAGAGGAGAAGCTGGCCGGATCGAATTTTGGTGAATGATCTATGGTGGGATAGTTTCATGGCCGCCAAGGCCTCGTCCATTGAAGCACCGACTAGTGATCACATGACGCTTTTAGTGCATATCAAGCCTACAGTTCGTGATCAGGGCAGGCGGACTTTCTGTTTTGAGAATTCTTGGTTGAAGGAGGAGGAATGCTACACAGTGGTTACAAATACCTGGCGGGCAGGGGAAGGCATGACGTTGTGTGACCGGCTAAACTTTTGTGGGCAGGAGTTACATCGATGGGATAGCCGGCGCACAAAGGGGTTCCGACATAAAATTAGTGCCTACAAAAGTAGGCTCATTCAGTTAAGAGGTAAAGAAGACCAAAACAGTTTAAGGGAGTTTGTTCGGGTGAAACATATCATTATTGATTTGTTGGAGAAAGAAAACATGTATTGGAAGCAAAGAGCTAAGGAATTTTGGCTAAAAGAAGGCGACGTCAACTCAAAGTTTTTTCACAATGCTGTCAAAGCAAGGAGAAGGAAGAATAGATTGGAGGGGCTTCGGTCCGAGGCAAGGGAATGGATCACAAATAGGAGGGAGGTGGCGGGTATGGTGGAGGATTATTTTAGTACTTTGTTCAGGGATCCTGGAGGTGAAGGAGATTATGAAGAATTGGGATGTTTTAGTAAGGTAAGCACTATCCAAAATCAGCAGCTGCTCCGGCCTATAAGTGCACAGGAGGTTAAAAACACTATTTTTGATATGCATCCTGACAAAGTTCCAGGTAAGGATGGCTTGAACCCAACTTTCTTCCAGAAGTTTTGGTATATTGTGGGGCCGGAGGTAGTAGGATTGTGTACCAGTTTGTTCGGGGCAGGGGAGGTTTCTATGGAGTTAAATGTAACAAACATTGTTTTAATTCCTAAAAAGGATAAGCCGGAGACGCTAGGAGATTGGCGTCCAATTGCATTGTGTAATGTTGTTTATAAAACATTTTCAAAAGTTATGGCAAATAGGATGAAGAGGATTTTTTTTTTTTCGATAATATGTAAGTATATTATAAACCGAAAAATAACATTTTACAATGCATCAAATCCAAATCAAAATGGCTATCTAAGCTAGAATAAACTAACCTAGATGTAATGCATCAAAAAAATGGGACATGCCCCATTTCACAAATAAGGTTCAAGACAAAGTCAAACTATCACAACAAAATATTAGGTATCCCTAATTTAACCTCCAAAGAAAGCCCGGAAAGGAGTAGTAAACAACCTCCCCTCTCTTTTTAGCAACTCCCGGCATCCCCTCGAAACATTTGGCGGTGAAGGTAAGTCCCTTCTTATCCAAATCATCCGTAAATCGAAGAGAAGTATCCACTCTAATCACACTCGCATGCACAAATCTAAACGGTTTGACAACCAACTTGAGTGTCTTACCGTTTATTACTTCACCTTTAATAACCACATCATTTACCTTCAAATCTTGTTCTTTCATCACAACCCTTTCAATATCCTCCCCTGCGACGCCAAGGGCATTATCCATAGCTTTAGAAGGTCCCTGAGCTGCTGGAACTGCGGCATCACCTTGCTTTACCGAGGTCTGTGCATTAGACCTGGTCGGGTGAGGGAGAGGCCCGGTCGGGTGGGCAGCAACCATGTCTTGGACAGCAAGTTCAGCTTCGGGTGGGACAGCAGTAATAATCTGGGCATCAAGCCCGGTCGGGCCAGAGCCTATTTTCTCCTTATCCACCATGTTTGGTACTTTACCTCTTCCTCCATCATCTTGTTTGGCTAGCTTTTTACAAATAAATGGGTGGTGCCCAAATTCTTTGCAATGAAAGCAAAAATTAGGAAAAGTTTCATAAACCACAAATTGTTTGATTACCTTTCGGGAAGGTAGTCGTATAGGAAATTGAAGCGGTGGCGGCTTTGAGACATCAACCTCTATTAACACTCTAGCATAATCATTGTTTGCCCTCTCTTGAGTGATTTTGTCCGTGGTAATTGGGACCCCAACCATAGATGCCACCTCACTCATAGCCTCATCATTCCATAAACTCATTGGTAGTTTAGGGAATTTGATCCAAATTGGAATTTTTAGAAATTCCTCATCCTCAAAGGTGAAATCCTCCGAGAGTTCTTTGAGCATTAGGAGTTTCCCAAATACGGTGTAAGGTCCCTCGAGTAGTACCTTCGATCTATCCTCTTCATTTTGAAACTTAAAATTACAAGGCATTTTACCCCCCATTTAGCTTTCAACTCGTGGACCGCTTTGAGTCCGGGGAATTTACCGGTGAAGTGTCCCACTAGGCAGTAGCCCCACATTTCAACCATCGAGGGTAGTACTCGGTCACCAAAGTCCAGTGTTTCGCCTTTCGGTGGAACATATTTCAACTTAATCCCATTTTTTGGATCACGGTTGTCTCTAAACAGGGAGTTCCAAGCAGCAGGATGAACCCCTTCATGTTTTGCTGCCAGCATATAAGTCTGGCCAGCACCTCCAATCGTTTTTGCTGCCAGAGTAGCTGCTGTCCCAGCTTTAGTAACAACCTGTACCTCAGGAGCAGGAGTGACATTAGTAGCATTAGTCCCTGCAGCAGTAGTTTTTTTTTTCAGGCTAGCAAGCGACTCCCCTGCACAAGTCGAATGTCCTGCCTCAATGGAACCCGCCCCAGGTAGCTTAAGAACTGGGAATTCTTCATCTATGTTAGCAAGGAGGGAGAGCTTGGACCTAGTAGCACGCCCAGTTGGTGGCTCCACGTTCTTCTTCCTCACCATAATTCGCAGCTTTCTTGAAACCGAGACAACCAGTCGGCTATGAACAGTGTTTCTTCATCAGACTAGTCAGAAACAGAGCTTCAAACTTTTAGAGTTCGCACCCCTTAAGTAACCATCGTTCTCAGAGCTGCGATTTCCAGAATAGGCAGGACCAGAAAATCAACTTTCCTTGATGATCAAATCAAGTTTATTTGCTTAATTGTCACACCCAGGGGAGCCTAAAGACACTTTCCAATCGAAGATTGAGCCAAAGAAACGAGAGATACAGGTGTTGACCTTCTCGCGTGAACAGTAAATCCGCGTGAGATTTTGAGTAAAACCAGTCCAAAAAGCTCAAAACTGAGCTCGAAAATTGCAACAATTACACCCCAATGAATTTTAGGATGAAATCCAACCAATATCCAAGCTTGACGATGCGAATGGATGGAAAATCGAGTGATAAAGTACGTAGAAGAGCCTCGGAAGAGGGAGAGAATCAGCTCTCAACTTCTACTTCAGAGAATCTTCTATTCATCTTATTTAGGATGAAGAGGATTTTAAGTACACTTATTGGGGATAGCCAGAGCGCTTTTGTGCCAAGAAGATCCATTGTGGATAATATTGTAGTTGCTTTTGACACACAGCATTTTTTGAAAAGAAAGACAAAAGGGAAAGAGGGGATTGCGGCATTGAAATTGGACATGAGTAAGGCATATGATAGAGTCAGTTGGAACATTTTGAGAAGAATAATGATATGTATGGGGTTTGATCCGAAGTGGGTGGCAATGGTTATGGCTTGTGTAGCCTCGATTAGTTATTTTATCCAATTGGATAAGGAGTTTTTGAGACCGATCACTCCGGAACGGGGCTTGAGACAGGCGGACCCTCTATCCCCTTATTTGTTCATACTGGTAGCTGAAGGTCTGAGTTCTATGATAAATAGGGCGGCAACAGGAGGCAGGATTCATGGGGTGGTAGTGTGTAGAGGGGCTCCTATAGTCTCTGTTCTAAAAGTCGTCCTAGGCGTCCGACTAGTCCCCGCCTAGGCGCTAGGCGGTGGCCGGGCGCCCCGATTTTCGTCTAGGCGTTCCGACTAATTGGTTTGCCGTCTAGGTGAATTAGTCGGCCGCCTATGGCACCTAGTTGCCCGCCTAGAGCGCCTAATCGGCCGCCTAGGCCGTCTAGATTCGCCGAACATTACTTTACTTTTTAATTTTAATTTACTAAGCGATATACGTGCTTTAGCTTTAGCCGTGTATATAAAGAAATGAAGTTGTAAATTAAGATAAAACTATATATGTTTATATATATATACCTACATTTAATCATTATTTATATCTATAACATAATGAAGTTAAGTGATTATTTATCATATACTACATATGATTAAATGTGATAATTCTACCATTCATGTTTGTTAATGTATATGTATATATGAATTTTATATACACAAAAATACAATATTACTTATCATATTTATGCAAAAATATAGATAAAAATGCAATTTCTTTATCTCCGATTAGTCCCCGCCTAGGCGCCCGCCTAGCCGCCTAGGCGCTAGGCACTGGGCTGGCGCCCGACTAGCGCCTAGCGCCTTTTAGAACATTGCCTATAGTTAGTCATTTATTTTTTGCGGATGATAGTTTTTTGTTTTTCAGGGCTACCCAGAATGAATGTCATAATATTAAAGCGATATTGTCCCAGTATGAGAGGCTTTCCGGGCGGGTTGTTAATTTTGACAAGTGTTCTATGGTTTTTGGTCCTAATACAGGAGATACGGAGAAGGTGTGTTGCCGAGCTATTTTGGGGATAAGAGCAGGAGTGGAGCAGGGCAAATATCTCGGTCTCCCAGCTTTGATTGGCAGGAATAAGTCAGCTATTTTAGGATATATCCGAGATAGAATTTATAGTAGAACAAAAAGCTGGAACAACAGATTCCTATCAAGAGCAGGGAGGGCAGTGCTGCTAAAAAATGTGGTTCAAGTTATGCCATCTTATGCCATGAATGTTTTTCTATTGCCACAGGAACTGTGTGGCAAAATTGAGAAGCTTATGAATGGGTTTTGGTGGAGATGTACAAAGCTTGACCAAAAAGGGTTAAGATGGAGAGAAGTTGGGAAAGGATGAGCAAACCACGCGAAGCAGGTGGACTGGGTTTTAGGAGGCTCAAGGAATTTAATATTGCAATGCTTGCTAAACAAGGGTGGAAGTTGATCAAAGATGATGGCAGCCTTAAGTGCAAGGTTTTAAAGGCCAGGTATTATCCTAACTCTTCTTTTCTGGAGGCTAGCTTAGGGAATAACCCGTCTTTTATTTAGAGGAGCATATATGAATCTCAAGGAGTTTTGAAGGAGAACACAAGACGTAGGGTGGGAAATGGGATAAAGGTCCAGGTTTGGGCTGATGCGTGGCTTCCGGGAGATGGAGGAGGTCAGATATTATCCCCAAGACCGATGTATGTGAAAGATATGAATGTGGCTGCTTTAAGGGATAGTACGGGGAAAGCATAGAATGTGGAGCGTATAAACTATATTTTTAATATTGAAGATAGAGAGAGGATTTTAAGTATACTTATTAGCAATCAGGAAAGGGAGGATAGTTATTGGTGGAGTGGAGAAACCAATGGGAATTTCTCGGTTAGGAGCTGTTATAGGTTGCTTATTGGTAATATGCAAGGTGATAGTTGGATGGGATGGAAGCACTTGTGGAACTTAGAGGTACCTCCGAAGTTCAAATATCTTGTGTGGCAGATGCTAGATGGTTCCATGCCTACGATGGAGAATCTGCGCCGAAGAGGAGTCCAGGTTATGGGAGGATGTAAGCTTTATGGGGATGGGGATGAGTCTCTGGACCATGTGTTAAGGCTTTGTCCATGGGCTAAACGGGTTTGGGACCACGTGGGGGTTGGGGTTTCTGCTACAGGTGTGGTGGAGGAATGGATTAAGAGTAAACTGGAGCATGGTAGCATTAAGGAGAAAAGCAGTTTTGTTTCATTGTTATGGAGTATTTGGAAGAGAAGGAATAATGCAGTTTGGAAAGATAAGAAAGACTCGGCAGTTTGTGTGGCAAGTGTAGCATCCAGTATGGAGGATGGTTGGAGATCGGTACAACAGTGTGGGCAGGCTTCGCTAGAGCAGGTTGGGTCGCGGCAGCTGGGTGGCACAGCAGGGGACAGAGGCAGCTAGTTAAGGGAGGATCGCAGCAAAACCGCACTGTTCCTGGGAGGCCTGCGATGGACGTGTGGTGTCGACCGAGGAATGGGGTGGTAAAAGTCAATGTGGATGGGGCCACTAATGAAGCAACAAAGACCAGAGCATGGGGTTGGATAGCTAGGGATGCGGAAGGACAATTTATCAAAGCAAAAGGGGTGTCCAGACAGGGGACATGGTCAGTGGCAGAAACGAAAGCTATGGGAGTGAGAGATGCACTTATGGAAGCGGTCAAGGAAGGTTGGGAGGCAGTAGAATTCGAAACTGATGCTCTAACGGTGGTTCAAGGTATCCAAAAGGGAAATGGTGCGGCCTATTTGCATTTAATTATTGATGATATTAGGAATATTTTAGAGTCTAAGAGGAATTTTGTTGTCTCTTATTGTAAACGATCTGTGGACCGTGCGACCCATGCTATTGCAAGGGCACACGTTTACACCTCAGGTCAGGACTGCGTGTACACGCAGGTGCCTACATATATTGTAAGCCATTTGGCTACTGATTCAGTTAATTAATGGAAGGTGAGTTTGGATGATAAAAAAACAATTAAATACTATGTTGAACGGGAAGTCAGAATTACAAAAGGTGTATTGTAGCATCCATTTTGTAGCACAATAGAAATTATCACAATATACTCCCTCCGTTTCGCAAAGATAGTCACGGTTTGACTTCTCTAGGATTAAGGAAACAAATTGACTTTACCGTAGAAAACATTGTTTAGACACTGTTCGGCACTGTTTAAACACTGTTTAGACACTGTTTGGCACTATTTTGAAGTAGATTTCTTTGCCAAATAAGGAAATAAGGGAAGTGTGACTTTGTTTTTTAAACATCCAAAAAAGAAAAGTGTGACTTTGTTTGCGAAACGGAAGGAGTAGTATTTATTGTAACATTACTGTCCAAAAAATGGTACAATAAAATGATAAATTGCTACAATACATCTATTGTAACACCAGACGAGTGAAGTATGATAAAGTACTCACTACTTTATTGTAGTGAGTACGTTTTTAGTGTGAGGGTCTAAGTGATGAGTTGAAATGTTGAACGAAATAGAATGGTCTATTTGGACCTTTTGCTAGATAGAAAAGATGAAATATGACAAACGAAAAAAGAAAGAAACTACAATAATCTTATGCAAAATAAATAAAAGATTTTGATCCAAATTGGAGGTGAAAGGATATGATTCATACCTTTTCTGGCAAAATGTTGAGGAACTTGGATTCAATAATGTAAAGATGGATGACCCTATCCACTCTCATAGAGCCAATTAGACAAATCCTTTCAACAAGTCTAATGAGAGAGAGAGCAATGGATACCATGGGATGAGAGATGCGAAACCGGAAACCGCTAGTCAATCATTTTTCCCCCCTGAATTAGACTAGCCTTTAAGAACAGTTTTCTTTCTCAACTTGGACCAATATTGACTTATAGGTCCTAACCACAAGTAAATCTACATATGAACATTGTCAATACTGATATATTGTACGCCATTCAGAGTTAATGTATTTACTTTGTCTTACGTCCCTTTTACTATGATAAGGAGGAAATGCTTTTTTTGTTATCGTTGTTCATAATCTTTTGAAGATAAGATACTTTAATAGGTTTAGAAGAATGTTCCTTTAAGAAAAAAATCTTTTGAAGATATATACATGTTAAACTGCATGCATTTTTTGTGTAAAAAAGTAGAGTCTAACAAACATACTTGCATACTGCATATATATACTAAATATCACACGTAGGGGTGCTCTTCACATGCCATTACCAAACTGGACAGAATAGTAGAAAGATTATTTTTGAAAAAAAGATTAAGCATTGACCCCTGAACCTACACAAGAGTTGACACATATATCAAACTATTTAACTATCACCACGTAAAGGAAATTACGCGCTCTCAATTGATTAAGCATGTATAAAGATTTCCAATGGAGCTTATAGGGAATAAACACTTTTTCCATTGACATAGGTAAGTTCTCAAGAAGAAGCTAAATCACATATCCAATAGAACACAACTATTCCAGCTAGCCTCGGCCGACATGGATTGATCATTTTGAAAAATATCTTTCAAATACACCACATTAGATGACATCAAGGCTCGTTGGAAGTTTAATTATTCAAAATGGTTGCAAGCAAATTTTAGAGAAAAATTACTTTACAAGTAAAATAAAAATGTATGATATGGTCACTAGTTAGTTTACATTTTACGCAAGTTAATTGCACCACTTTATACTCCGTATTAAACATGTAGAGTACTTCTTTTTATCTTTAAACCAACAAATATATTAAATCAACAAAACGTTGGTCTCTTTAACTGACAATACAATTAGAGAAAAAGCAGGAAATAAAATGATAAAAAGTTTTTTGTCTGTCGGCCGCCCTAGAACCAAACTTAGAATTTATCATCTCTGTAGAAGCAATAAAATCCGTTGATCTTGTAATGAACACTGAGTCGATGACAAGCAAACCAAACTTCTCATCACCTGACCTAAATTCTAGAATCTTTCTGTTAGGAAATAAGATTACACCCAAAACAACATGCAATTTGAAAGATTCACTCAAACAAAATATAACAGAATTAAAATAGAACTCATTCATCTTCTTCCAAACTGTAGACTCTCTTGCACTACATGGCAGCGGCTAGGGAGGGGAATGAGCCCGCCATTCATCCACCTCAATAGTCATGCTTTTGTATTGAATGACGATATCCTCCATTGATATCTCTTATTGTTGAATCGAACCCAAGCTCCGCCACAACTTATCTGCCTTTTCTATGTCTGATCTACCCTCGCCCGTTGACCAGAAATAGCAGTAGAAGACGAGTCACGACCTCCAAAGCTCTACATCCCTGGTCACAAGCCTGCTTGCACGACCAAAATCCACCGACAGCCGCTCTTCGTCAATCACGAAAGCGGAAGAACAAAACCCTAGAGAGGGAGAGACCACCTTTTTTTCATGTAGCGAGTAGTTACATGTAGAGTACTTAATCATCATTCTTTCACCTATATCACAATTTTCATTAAAAAAATCAAAACAAACAACATAAACATTTTATTATCCCTACACTAAAATACGTAGTACTCCCTCCGTATATTTTTGTTTGCTACAATAGGTGTTGGCACGTTGTTTAAGAGTGAAATAGTAGGGGTATGAATATTGTAGAAAAAGTAGGAGAGATGATGGAAAAACATGAAAGAGAATAGAAAAAGTAAGGATAATTGAGTACTTTTAAAGGAAAAACTTACCAAGAAGGGAAAGTATAACAAATTTTTGAATACATCCAAAAAAGGAAAGTGTAGTAAACAAAAAAATACGGAGAGAGTATCATTTAATGTAATTTTGGTCAATTCTGTTAGAAAATTAATTTCAATCATATTTATTATATTTAATAAAAAATTGACGATAGAATTGATAAATTCAAATTTTCAAATAGGAAGTACCAGTAATTGTTACGTACTACCTCCGTCCCATAATGGTTGTTCACTTTCAATTTGCCACGATTATTAAAAAAGTGGTTGAAAAGTAAAAGTTGTGGTTGAGATTTGAGTAAAATAAAGTGAATTGATAATAATTACATATTTCATGCCAAAAAAGGAAATAAGACAATCCAAAATAAAAAGTAGGACAATGGACTGGAGTAATATTTAAGTGAAGATAGGTAAAAATGTAAAATTGATGGACCCATCGCACCATTCGCTGAATGAGTTGCAAGTTGCAACATGCAATTAATGTCACAGAAGCATCATAGGAAGCCTCCATCATGGTTCAGGTTCTGCTTCAGGAATAATTCCACCATCCCTATATAAACCTCCTCACCCACACTCCTTTTCTTCCCCACCCAGTTCCGCATATCCTTCAACAATTCAATCCACTCAGCAGAAACCCACACGATCTTCCACAAAATGGGTTCAGCCGAAGAATCCTATGCTCTTGACCTCATCAGGCGCCATCTTCTAGACGATGTTTTCTTTGAAGCTTCTTCTAACAGTCCTGAAATCTCCCAATCCTCGTCTTCCTCTGTTTCTTTAATCTCCGATCATAAAGATGCCAGCTTTTTCCCAGAATTCGAATCCTTCAATCTGCCGAGCTGCAGCCCTGTTGATCTAGATTGCTTCGAATTCGACCCGGAACCGAACCCGCCGCAGGTTGTTTCGAGCTCTCCGAGGAAGAAACCTCACCTTAACATCGAAGTTCCTCTGCCCCAGCTCAAGACAGCTGCAGTGACGGTGATTCAAGATTCCGGTGACCAGAAGAGACACTACCGGGGAGTGAGGCAGCGGCCGTGGGGGAAATTCGCGGCGGAGATCCGCGACCCGAACCGGAAAGGGGCCCGGGTCTGGCTGGGAACGTTTGATACGGCGGTGGAGGCCGCCAAGGCCTACGACAGGGCGGCGTTTAGGCTCAGAGGAAACAAGGCTATCATTAACTTTCCGCTGGAGGTTGAGAATTTCCGGCAAGGGACGGAGCCGTCGCGGAGTTGTGGCCGGAAAAGGAGAAGAGAATCGGATGCTGGGGATGAGGTAACTGTAACGAAGGAGATGAAAAGGGAGCTGACTGAAGAATCTTGCACGCAGTCGGTCGCCGGAGTTGCTGCTCCGCCGTTAACGCCGTCGATCTGGACGGCGGCTTGGGAATTCGACGATGATACGAAGGGGATGTTCGAAATACCGCCATTATCACCGCTATCACCTAGTTGGTTTAATTATGGGATTAAAGTTTGAGAAATTGCTGCAATTTTTAATTATGCATTAGGTAGAGAGAAAGAGGCACGCCTGACTAAGTCCGAGGTGAAAATCCTACGTATTTGATTTATTTATTTATTTATTTAAAGCTTTATACGGAGTACATGATCATAATAATTATTATGAATGTAAATATGTTACTCCATTCTCACTATATCATGAAAGAATGAAAGCCAGATATTTGTTGTTTATGCAATTTTTTTATCGTCATCTATATTTTTAAATTTATACTCCGTATTTGAGAATGAAAGCCAGATATTTGTTCTATTCTCTAGATAAAACTTAACCTTACCATTTGAGTATCTTTATGAGCTCGTACACTAAATTGTGTAATAATAAGGAAAAAAAAAGGTTAGAGTTATTTGTCTGATTGTATTGAGTGAAGTTACTATAAATGATATTTCAGTTGTTTTTCATCTAATTTTTCTTTATTTTATTAATAAAATATATTTTAAATATTTTTTTTTCAAAAATCACCAAATTAAGTCAATGCATCCACTGTAATCAAAATTTCATATATTTAAAAGCAAAATTAATCAATACAGTCCATTTGAGTATTGCCAATAAGGTGGTCTCGTAATTTAATTGATGTCTTTTTCTTCATTTCACATAATTATTAATAAAATGATTCCACGTTTACACGATGTTGGACACATTACAAATGGGCAATTAAATAAGGCGCATTGAAATTTTGGTGCTTCAATAACATCGCTACATCACTACATGATTTGCGAGAGGAAAGAAAATTAGTATTTAAATGATTGGTTCTACCAGGCGTTTATTAATTAGTAGGAACCTTGCTCAGTAATGAATTGATAAGGTCACAAAAAAGTTGGTATCCGTGCGACACATAAAATAAAAAAAATTTAAAAAATTATGAAGGAAATGACGGTATATTAACAATACACATTATATGGATCGAGCTTAACAATTAACAAATGTTTTTTGTTTCCTTAAGATAAATTTGATCGTAACAATTTACTTTTAGCTCAACATGCTAGGACTAGCTCAACATGTTTGAACTATTATGTTTTTTGTTTTTTGAGTCCTTACATGTTTAAGCTCACAAGTGACCAAAAATTAATTTATTTATAAAACCTTTTCTTCATCAGTCATGGACTCATGGGTAGTTTAGAAGATTTAAAGTAAAAGTATATTTAAAGAATATACTAAAGCAATTTACGGGATTCCAATGGCCTTTAAACTAAAAATCTGCTTTCAGATATACTTCAAGCATAATCTTCAAACTAAGAAACTGCTTTCAGGTATTAATTAAGTTTTTCAAGGATAATGATCGTTAAGACTCGAAATTTCATCCTAATAGGTCAACCTGATAGGAGAAGTAACTCAAAACCTTATATAGCGTTTAATGGTTTTATAATCTTCCAATGTGGGAATGAAGAATGCCTAACCAAGTAACCAAGTAGAGTTCATCAAATGATGAAGTCTTTATTACACATTAATATAAGGAGATTTATCTAAATAGGAGTATATAAATGTATAATTGCCAAAATAAGAGTGAAGGTTAAAAATTGGGTTTTTTACGAGAATATTACTAAAATAAAACTTATTTACATAAATATGACTATTCATTACTACAACGTAGTGCTGTGGTAACTAAAGTTCAAAACTTGAACATCAATTACTATGATTTCATTACTACTCTAGTAATGAATCATATTTTTGTAAACCATCTTTATTTTGGTCATGTTTATGTAATTATTTCTTAAAAATTCCCTGAATGGGAGTTATCTAAAGTTGGATAGTACAAAAACATCTCTAAAGCTTGGAAAAATACTGCTACCAACAGAACACTGGACCATCACTGATAGCCGGCCGACGGTCGCTGTCATCCGCCATCCGCCTCAGAAATAGCCGCCGCTGCATATCTGGCCTCCACCAGCGTAGATCTGACTGTTGTCGTCATAGATCAAGTCAGATATGGTATCCCACCGCAATCGCGCCGCCACCACCACCACCGCTGTTGCAGGTTCGGCCTCCACTATTGCAGATCTGGAAGCCACCATCACTGAGAACATTTAAATCAGAATGCCAAGTCGAGAATGCCATTTTAATGGCATTTACAAAAAAAAAGAATATGGCATTTTTGAAGAGTAAAATGTCATCTTCATGGCATTTTTAAAACAATTTCTCACACTTTTTTAAAAATAAAAGATGAGGCAGTTGCCATCAGTGGCGGACCCAAAGATTTGTCAGAGCAGGGGCACACTAGACACTAAACTTACTCTATAATAAAATTTTCAAATGTAATAAAGATGGTAAAAAGTAAGACAATAACATAAATTATACGGAGTAGTTAATTACATATGGAGTATTAAATAGTTCATTTTTGTAACTTTGGTAAATCAAACCTACGAGTTTTCATATTCTGAAAATGTTTTATATTAGTTTCATTATCAATACTCCTAAAACATCTCTCTCGATGTAGCACACTGATACGTTTGTAATTTCCGTATGTTTATTTACGTTTTTAGTTAGTTTTTATTGTTTAATATTTCGGAAATTACACACTTTCGGTGTAATAGTTTAGTTTGTTAAATTCTTGTAATTTGTTTAGATTAGATTTATTCTGAGCTTAAACAGGGCCAAGATCAATCAAATGATCAATGGTGAAGGAAGGTGCAAGAGTACAAGACAAAAAGAAGGATAAATTCCTGATTTTGGGGTATACTCGATCGAGTATACCTTATACTCGATCGAGTACCAATAACTGATTTTCAAGGATCCGATCCGGGAACAAATGAACATGCAAGGAAAGATTTGGCCACGTTCTATTGTCATACCCGATCGAGTACACCGACATACTCGATCGGGTATACATATAAAATCTACTCGAGTATTGATCGAGTATTGACCGAATTCTGATTTCTACACATACTCGATCGAGTATATGTATATACTCGATCGAGTACCCGACCTGCACCTCAAAAAGCCTATAAATACACCTCCTTTCCTTCACTTTTAGATATCCCTTCTTCCATACTCTTAAGCTCAGTTTAGAATAGTATTTCTTTTATATTTTTATAGCATGTTTAGTCTCCAAATGAGGAGCTAAACTCTTCCATCTTGGTTTTGCTACTTTGAAGCTTAATGAATTTGTAAGTTGTGAGTTATTATCTTTAATCTTCTTCCTTGAATATTAATTCTTCTTTTAAATACTATTTCTATATCAATGTTGGGGAGTGTTACTAAGATGACAATTAGTTAACATCTTGACATTAGTTATAGTAATAGTTATTTCTTCCTCTACGTTAATATCGGGGAGTGTTACTAAGATGACAATTAGTTAACATCTTGATATTAACTATAGTAAGATTCATCTTCTTTAATATTCTTTCTTGAGTATTAATTAATTCCTATTCATATTTCATATTAATATTTTGAACATTACTTAAAGGATCAACTAGTTTTGTTTCATATATTAATTAATACTAGAATCGGTCGATTAATACGCTTGTTATTAATTCGGTCCTTTCATGGTAGTAAACTTGGATTATTAATGCATGCATCTCATGGTTAATAATCTAAGGGGAATTAATTATATTGATTAAACCAATAAACCGCTTGTGTTGAGGTTATCAATCTCAATCGTTTTCATCTTAAGTTTAGTGCTACTATCAAGATAATATACGGCGCTTGTTCTATATTGACTCGATAGTAAGTTTTATTAATGAACGCTTCTCGTTATTAATAACTACCCTCGATGAACTGGATATACTCCTCGATTGAGTATTCGAGAGGAAGATAGTTGAAAATATAACCGGGATCGACGAACATTTCATTACGTGGATAAAAGCAAAGCCAAGTCTTCTTCTCATTAATTAAACCACATAACTCGTTCATCTTCGTGTTTAAATTTAATCAACCAAATCTAAAACCCCCCCTTTGTTACTAGTTAATTAAAAAGAGAAATATTCCTTTCCCTGTGGATACGAACCTTACTTCGCTATACTACGTATTAGTGTCGTATTGATATTTATTTTGAGTGCACCTCACGACAAGTGCACGTCAAATTTGGCGCCGTTGCCGGGGAAAGGCAATTATTTTCCTTTTTATTTTATTTCAAGAAAAATCAAAAAAATAATTAAACAAAATATAAAGAGTTACTTTTTCTATTTCTGAGCTTTGGGAGGTATATGGTCAAATATCGTTCATTGAACGAAATCACTTATCAAGCAAACCCTGAAATAGAACAAGCCTTCGAGAGGTTGAGAAATTTGTCTCCGCACACACCCTCGGCGGAATCCTCAAACGCTAGCTCTAGCTCTAGCGAATCCGAAGAGTCATTCCACATGGCTCTCGAGACAAGGACCCTAAGGGAGCTCACAGCTCCAAACTTGAATCAACAACCATTATGTGTTACCTTTCCTACTCTTGATGAAGGTAATACATTTGAGCTGAAATCTGGGCTCATACATTTATTGCCATCTTTCCATGGCATGAGAGGAGAAGACCCGAATAAACATCTTTCGGAGTTCCACATCGTTTGCACAAGCATGTGCCCAAACGGTGTCACAGAAGAGCAAATAAAACTGAGAGCCTTCCCATTCTCCTTGAAAGATACCGCGAAGGATTGGCTTTTCTATCTTCCTTCGGGAAGCATCAACACATGGGCACAAATGAAGAAGTGCTTCCTCGATAGGTATTATCCTGCTTCCATCTCATCTTCTCTCAAAAAGCAAATAAGCAACATCGAGCAAAAGGATGATGAATCCTTATATGAATTTTGGGAAAGATTTAAGAAGCTATGTGCTAGCTGTCCCTATCATGGCTACTCAGAACAAGACCTCATCTTATACTTTTATGATGGTCTTGTTGATGATGATAGAAGAATGGTGAACGCCGCTTGTGGAGGCGGCATTGTTAATAAAACTCCTTCACAAGCTATAAATCTTATCTCGGAATTGGCCGAGAACTCACGGCAATTCGGTCGCAGATCCTCAACTCGTAGAGTTGCCGCGGCAGAATCGACATCATCACTGGAGAGTCAAGTTGCCGGCTTGACTTCCTTGGTTAAGGATTTCCTCTTAAAATCCAAGACCCAAGAAGTCAAGGTCTGCGGCATTTGTACGCAACAAGGGCATCCCACTGACTCATGCCCGACTCTTCAAGAAAACGATACAGAGCAAGTCAATGCTTTGGGTTTCCAAGGCCACCAACAAAGGAGGTACGATCCATTCTCAAACTCTTACAACCCTGGATTAAGAGATCATCCAAACTTGAGGTATGGAAACTCCCAACAATCCAACTCATCTTCTCAACCACCTTTCAACAATCAAGGCTCAAATTCTCAACCTAATATGTCAACTGATGACATGATAAGAGCTTTGACTTCAAACATGGTTACCATGCAACAAAGCATGGGTCAATTTCAACAAACCATGATACAATTCCAACATGAAACGAAGTCAAGCATTAAAAATTTGGAAACCCAAGTTAGCCAAATTTCAAATGCCGTAAGCCGTCTTGAAGCAAAGGACTCGGGTAAACTCTCATCTCAAACGGAGCAAAACCCGAGACAACATGTGAATGCAATCATGTTGAAGGGGGTAGAAAAAAATGACCAAGAGATCAAGGAGGTTGATCATGGAGAAGAAGCTCAATCTGAGGAGGGAACCACAAGGGCGAAACTTCCACCATATTCATCGTATGAACCAGTAGCCCCATTTCCCGAGGCACTGATGGAGACAAGGAAGCTGGAGAAAAATACTGACATCTATGAGACATTCGCCAAGTGCGAGGTAAACATTCCGCTCCTTAACTCAATTAAAAATATTCCCCGTTTTGCTAAATTTTTAAAAGAATTATGCAAAACAAAACGAAAGGATAAGTCAAAAGAAAAACAAAAGGTCAAGGTTAGTGAACATGTATCGGCTCTATTTCAAAAGAAACTTCCCGAAAAATGTAGCGACCCGGGCATGTTCACCATACCTTGCAAGATAGGGGACACCGCATTTTCTAAAGCCTTGTTGGATTTAGGGGCATCTATAAATGTCATTCCTTACTCTGTTTATAAATCCCTACAACTCGGCCCACTACATCAAACAGGTGTAGTGATTCAACTAGCGGATCATTCTAATACTTACCCGAAGGGTGTAATAGAAGATGTGCTAGTAGAAGTAGAAAATATGGTTTTTCCTGTTGACTTCTATGTCCTTGAAATGGGAAATGATGACCAAACAACACCCATCCTTTTGGGTAGATCCTTCTTAAAGACCGCAAAAACAAAAATTGACGTGTCTAGTGGTTCATTAACTTTAGAGTTCGATGACCAAAAAGTAGAGTTCAACATCTTTGACTCTACGAAAAAAACAAATTAAAGATCAATCTCTTTGTTCTTTAAATGTTTTTGAACCACCAACACTAAATGTTTTAATTGAGTTGGGAACAAAGAAGAGAGGTCGGCCTTACTGGAAAAGGCTTAAGAAAAGAAATGAAGGAAGGGATGCTCACGATCCCACATAAAATAAAAATAAAAATAAATAAAACGTCGTGCCACGACGTTAAATAAGGCGCTTCTTGGGAGGCAACCCAAGTCAGGTAGTTAGATTTTATTTCCTTTTCGTGTGAATTTGAGAGAAAAGAGAAAGAGGGAACTAATCACATTTATTTTTTTTGAGAAGAAGAAAATGCAGGTTTTGAAGTATCTGGGGACACACTCGATCGAGTACCATCTCATACTCGGTCGGGTATGGTTTAAAAAAGAGGAACCGAGGCACTACTCGATCGAAGTAGCCATATTTTCCAAAAATGGAGACATACTCGATCGGGTATATTTCTTTACCCGGTCGAGTATGAGCTGAAATAAGAAGAACAAAAAAGCCTGCCTCCAGTACTCGATCGAGTACATGTTCATACTCGGTCGAGTATAACGAGAAAAAGTACTTTATTTCATCCCTGCCTCCAGTACTCGATCGAGTATAAGTTGATACTCGGTCGAGTATGCTCAGAAAACACCCATATTCTATCCCCTGTCTCCGGTACCCGATCGGGTATACAGGGATACTCGATCGGGTACCCCTGCGGATATAACCCCAAATACACCCCAAAACACTTCATCTTCCCCAAAACTCTCCAAAATTTCGAACAACCTCTCCCCCAAACTCCATTTTCAACCCTTCTCTCTACCATATCTCTCTCAATTCTCCACCAAATCAACCCATTCTTCCACCAAAATACTCCCCTTCCTCTCCTCTCCATATCTATACCCAAAAATCCCATTTTCCCCAAACTTCCACCAAATCCCAAAAACCCTACCCCCATTCGAATTTTTGCCTCTTCAAGCTCAAATTCATCAACAATGGCACCAAGGAAGAATAGGGGAGAGAGCTCAATCACCATAGCACCCATCCCGGGCTTTGAAGACATCATTCCCGCCGACGCCGAACACCGAACTAGACTCCTAGCAACAACAAAAAGGCAAGTAAAACCTTCCCGTTTTCTATGCCATGATGCTCTACGTGAATTAGGAGTCTATAAGAGTTGTAGAAAATTCTTTCATGCATTAGATATGGACCGTATTTTCAATATGAAATACAATTCTAATGAACGAATTATCTACGAATTCTTGAGTTCGGTAAAGTTTGAAAGTGATGAGGCGGATTTTAGGGATGATAGACTCGAGTTTCGTCTGTTTAACCGAAATTATTCAATAACGAAACTCGAATTTGCTGAACACTTTGGTATCCCGGTGCCCTACGAGAGAGCCATCTCGGATAACACCATTTTTGGGCACTCCCTATGGACAAAGATGACCGGGGAAGTGAGCTTTAACTCCTCCCAAATGTATATTAGTCATGTCCAACACCCCGTCCTCCGGTTATTCTTGAAATTCTTAGCCAATTGCTTGCTTGGCCGTCCCAACAACCATCACACTAGAATCGGGGACGTTTGTTTGATGTCCGTGGCCCTATTCCGTCGTCACGTCGACTTTAATCTGTGCAATCTCATGTGGGCACATCTGAAAAAAGAAAGTGTAGCCAAAAGAGCCATTGTTTTGGGAGGGGTAATTATGCACTTGGCCGGTAAATTCGGGTATACGGATAACTCTCCTATACCCGATTATTGTTTAATGGATATGGGTTGGTTAGGATGCTCGGGATGTACATCTTTCTCCCATACGGTTTATATTGGAGACCAACCCAAAAACATGTACAATTGGGTCATCCACGTACAACTTGTCCAATATTTCCTAATGCCAAACCCGGACACCCCCAAACTAACCTATAGACCGGAGTTCGAGGTGCCCCATTTCCTATTCCCTCATGCCCTTCCACCACATCTCCAAGAACCTCAAGGCCAAGACCCCCCCGAAGATCAACCCGACCAAGAACCTCAACCCGAGCAACACGAACCCGAGGCTGCACTCCACCACATGCCCGAACAGAACCAAGCTTTCCCACCACCCGATTACTTCCAACAACTCCTTGAAGGGTTCAACAAAGTCACAAATGAAGTTGGTAAATATCGGGAGGAACAAAGGGCGGGATTTCAAAGACTAGAGGAGCAACGGGCCGAAGACAACCGACGGTATGAAGAGGATCAACGTAGGTTCTATGGACCTATGTACTCGTACATGGCTCATCAAGGCCAATTCCATACCATGGCTCAACCACCCCCACCCCCCTCTTGGTATGACCCCACTAAATGGGGTAATTTTGGAGGATCAAGCTCCGGGGGTGGCGGTTTTGATGGCGGGGACGGCAGGGATACTCACATGGGAGACGGAAACTTTGGAGGAGGCTTTGGAGGTAGTTTCTACGGCGGAGAAGGCGGGCACTAGGGACAGTGCTTGGACTGAGAAGGGGGGAAACTCATCATGGTATGTAATGCTATTTTCTACTCTTTACTATGCATGACTTTTCTTTTACTCTTTGTAAACAAAAAAAAACAAAAAAAAAAACAACACAAAAAAGAAATGAAAGAAATGAAATGCTAGTTAGGTTGAAAACCCAAAAGGGCAATCTAAGCAACAAGGGCTTACAAAAAAAATGAGTGAGTGGTAAGAGAAGGAAAAGAAAAGAGATGCTAGGATGAAAACCTGAAAAGGCTCCTAGGCAAAATGAGAGATATGAGAGGAATATTTTTCTGTGTGCAGGAACTCATTTGATCTCTTGGAAGAAGAAGAAAAAGAAAAAGAGGAAGAAGAGGCAAGAAGATGGAGCATAGAAGATCATAAAACCCAAGAGAGAATGTTGTTTGTAAAATCATTTTTATTCCTTGGTGATCTTAGTTCTTTTCTTTCTTGAACTCATGAAATGTTCTTAAACTGATTGAAACATTTGACTTTACTCGAGGATGAGTAAAGAACTAAGTGTGGGGGAGTTGATACGTTTGTAATTTCCGTATGTTTATTTACGTTTTTAGTTAGTTTTTATTGTTTAATATTTCGGAAATTACACACTTTCGGTGTAATAGTTTAGTTTGTTAAATTCTTGTAATTTGTTTAGATTAGATTTATTTTGAGCTTAAACAGGGCCAAGATCAATCAAATGATCAATGGTGAAGGAAGGTGCAAGAGTACAAGACAAAAAGAAGGATAAATTCCTGATTTTGGGGTATACTCGATCGAGTATACCTTATACTCGATCGAGTACCAATAACTGATTTTCAAGGATCCGATCCGGGAACAAATGAACATGCAAGGAAAGATTTGGCCACGTTCTATTGTCATACCCGATCGAGTACACCGACATACTCGATCGGGTATACATATAAAATCTACTCGAGTATTGATCGAGTATTGACCGAATTCTGATTTCTACACATACTCGATCGAGTATATGTATATACTCGATCGAGTACCCGACCTGCACCTCAAAAAGCCTATAAATACACCTCCTTTCCTTCACTTTTAGATATCCCTTCTTCCATACTCTTAAGCTCAGTTTAGAATAGTATTTCTGTTAGTACCCAATTTTGATAAGATTTTGATGATGCCACTATACTTTGCACCCGTACATTGTGTCTAAATTAAATTCAAGTATTAGCACTCAAATTATTCAAATGTGACAAAATAAATGTACAATTTTTGAGACTAATGAAATAGTACCGGAAAAAGTAAAAATGCAATAAGGTACTTTTTTTACCTTAAACGGATATTTAGATCCAACCGGCACATATCATTTGACTCAAAGATTAAATAAATGTCACATTTTAAAGATGCTCGAAAAATCATATACATCAAAGGTGTATGATTGGAAGACAAAACTTGACCAGCATTAAAAACTTAAACAGGTACATGGTCCTACAGCATGGGACGTCCTTTTGGAGTGAAGCTGCAGCGGCTGAAGACAAACCCATGCCGCGGCCCAATTATTCAAGACAGAAAACAAAAGGATTAAAAGCTCCTGCACAAGAAGACGAATGTACAATTCGTCCCAGCCAGAACCTCAACGCACAAGATTAATCCATCTCAACCAACGGATGAGATTAATCAACCATGAAGGCCTATAAATATAGGTAGAAGCATGAGTTCAAAAATAAGCTTGAGCATCCTAAGCAGAGAAATACTTTCATCAAAGCATATACGAAGCTATCTAGCAAAAAGAGAAAGTGCAAACTCAACTTTACTCTCTGCTTAGCCTCATGCTTCACTAAGCTCTTAGATTAGATCAACACTTTCACATTTTTAGAGCTTAGTTCATAGTTGGAGGTTAGAACTTTCTTGTAACATTTCACAAGTGGTTGTAAACACTTAGGAGAACAGTTGTTCGGATCCTAAAGTGTAGTTAGATAGATAGAGTACCTTTTGATCCCCACTGGATCAATTGAGAAAAGTCTAAGGACTGAGTAACTTTGAGTGGTGTTATACTCATTGTGAAAAACCTTCAATCTAGGCCTAAGTGTTGTAAAGGCTAGATTGGCACTAAGTGTATTGGGCTTAATACTTTAGTGGAAATCCATCTGAAATAGGGTGGGACTGGATGTAGGAGGATTACACCACCTCTGAACCAGGATACATCGTGTGTTGATTCTCCTTTACTCACCAAAGCACACACTCAACACTTCTCACTAAAGGGATCGTAGTTTGCCAGCAGCATCCTAAGCAGTCGTCTTAATTGACTCTACTGCTTATCCTACTGCTTAATAACTCACTTTTCCTTGAGACTTCTGTTTCCCACAAGCTTTAAATATCACTACTAAAAGGTGTGGTTGGTCAGTCCTCAAAGATACCTCTTTATAAGCAGCAGACGGCTTAGCAGTTTCCTGGGATTACCCAACTGCTCAGACCACTGCTCAGGCAAAACTCTTTACTATCTTCAGCTCAACATATATTCAGAAAACCCTCATCATTCTCTGCAAGGCCATATTATCATCTTTCTCAAACTCCTATTTTCAACTGGCAGTTGACTCAGCAGTTCCCTGCCATCTAGCCAACTGCCAAGCCAACTGCTCACAGTTTAAAGTCCAAACATCATTCAAGGTAGAAAGTTGTCACACACTCATTAGAAAAAGGGTAAAGACTTCCGCTGTGCATCTATTAATCTCTCAAAAGATTATAGATCAATTCATCTAGAGGCAAAAAACTTGAAAAAGTTGAAAAAGATTTAAAAGTCTATTCACCCCCCCCCCCCTCTAGACTTTTACCCTATCCAGGACCATCAAGTGGTATCAGAGCGGAGTGTTCCTAGAGTCAGTTTCTGACTAATTTGAACTAAAGATCCAAGCCACTCTACTTCCCAAACACCTTCTAAAATGGACAGTCAGTTAGCAAAGAACCTTCTGTTCAACTTGAACAAATTTGATGACTGGAAAATAAGGATGAAAGCACATCTCAGTGCTTTACATGATGAGATGCTTGAAGTAATTACTGATGGACCTATCAAAATAATGAAGGTCATCACATCCAGAACCACAGAAGGAACAGATGATGTGTACATTCCAAAACCCAAAATGGAATGGACAACTGAGGACAGGAAGAGAAACAATCTTGACAACATTGCCAAGGACATTCTCTTCAAATCTGTTGATGAATCTATATTTCCCAGAATCAGGAAATGCGAAACTGCCAAAGATGTCTGGGATGAGCTCACAAAGATTGGAGCAGGAGATGAACAGGAGAAGGACAATAAACTGACCATAGCCCTCAAGAAATTTGAGGATTTCAAAATGCTGTCAACTGAATCTATCCATGAGATGGAATCCAGATTCCTGAAGATTGTGGCAGAGGTCTCTGACCTTGGGAAAGAACTATCTCAAAAGGAGATTTCCCTCAAAGTCTTGAGAGGCCTGCCATCAAAATGGGACATGAAGGTAACTGCTATGAGAGATAGCAGAGATCTCAGAACTCTGTCAACCGACAAACTCTTTAGTGATCTCAAGGCCTATGAATTTGAAATGAAGGAGATCAAAGAAGAGAAGGAAGATGAATACAAGACACTAGCTCTAGTATCTGAGCCAAGCACTTCAAAATCTGCTGAAAAATCCCTCAATAATCTCCTCACTGACGAGCAGTTTGCTATGTTTGTGAGGAAATTTAAAAGATTCATGAAGAAGGAGGGAACTGCTCCAAAGAAAGCATACAACCTGCCACCTAGAAGACAAGGGAGACCTCAATCCAGTGAGGAAACTGTTCTATGCTACAACTGTAGACAGCCAGGACATTACAAAAATGAATGCCCTCTGCCCTTAGCCCAGAAGTATCAAGGGCAGCAGGCGACTGGTCTCAAAGCTAGTTACAAGAGGGACTTCAAAAGCAAAAGACAAGCTTTTGTAAGTGAAAAGAAAAAGGAGGAACCCCAATCTGAAGATGAAAGCAGCTCAAGCAATGAAAGCTCTTCATCTGAAAGCTCAGAGGAAGCACTTCTATGCCTGGGATCCTGGCAGGTGGCTGAAAAAGGCGGCAGCTGGCTCACTGGAGAAAGCAGCAGATGGCTCAGTGAAGATGATGAATACAGGTCCCCTAAATGCCTAATGGCCAAAGACCACTACAATGATGTTGAGGTAACATCCTGCTCTTCTTATAGCTCTAGTGATTCTGGACCAACCAATATTACACTGGAATCTTTATTACAAGATTTCCAAAAAGTCCAAAATCACCATGTTCTCTTAAGATCAGAAAATGATAGATTAAAACAAGACATTAAGGCTGTTCATACAAGATTGCTAGATGCCTTAACCAAAAACAATGTCTTAGAAGAAGAGAACAAAGAGCTGAAAGACAAAATAAATAACTTCAGCATGGATAGTAAAACCAGTGACTCAACTACTGAAGTTGTTTTAAATAAGAAGAGAAGAGGCCTCGGATATGTATCCCCCACCAGACTCACTCAAAACTCACCCTCCACAAGCCACCAACAAAATACAAGAAAGCTAATCTACCAAAAATCCCATTCTCAGAATGTTCCCATAAGAAGGAACCTGCCTGCTCCCAAATCAAAATCCAATCTCCTGTATAGACAAAAACTTCCCAACCATCAAAACCCAAGAACCCGTTGGCAATCAACCAATAAGACCAACCACAGTCAAAACACTAAGCAGTCTCCTCCAAAAGTCAATAATCCATTTTCCACTTCAAGAAGAAAAAGGATTAACAATTACATAGCCATCCCCCATGATTATAATACTTCAAATGGCTATAGACCAATCTGCTTAGAACTAAATGGTTCTAGATGGGCATGGATGCCCAAACTTGTACAAAGGAAGTTGCCCACTAACTTGTGGGCTACTGCTCAACAATGATGAATACAGGAAGGTGCTGGAGCAGTTGACTCACAAACATGGTACATAGATTCAGGCTGCTCCAGGCACATGACAGGCAGCAGGCGGCTCCTGTCAAACTATATGGCAAGCGAAGGACCCAAAGTTACTTTTGGGAATGTGGAAAAACAAGGAGAAACCAAAGGAGTTGGAGACCTATCCATCAATGGACTTACAATCCAAAACATATCTTATGTTAAAGGATTAAAGTTCAATCTCATAAGCACAAGTCAGCTCTGTGACAATGGCTATAATGTTACATTCTCCAAAGACATCTGCTTGATTAGAGATGTCAAAAATGACAAAACTGTGCTCACTGGTAGAAGGAAGAAGGACATGTACATTGTTGATTGGAGCTCAGCTAAGGAAGGGATCTGCTTGGTAACAAAGGCAGATTCAAATTTGAGTTGGGAATGGCACAACAAATTAAGCCATCTCAACTTCAAAACAATCAACAAATTGTCCAGAAAAGGATTGGTGAAAGGACTTCCTGAAATCAACTTCAAAAAGGACCACCTCTGTGATGCTTGTCAAAAAGGAAAACAAACCAAGGTATCATTCAAATCAAAGGAAGTGGAATCATCAATCAGGCCCTTAAGCCTACTACACCTTGACTTGTTTGGACCAGTAGAACCAACGAGCTTAAGTGGTAGAAGGTACACTCTAGTTGTGGTTGATGATTACTCAAGATACACCTGGACCATATTCCTAAAGAAGAAGAATGAGACAGAAAAGAAGCTCCCTGAATTGATGAGACTAATTCAAAATGAGAAAAGCCTCTCAATTCAAAAGATCCGGTCAGATAGAGGTACTGAATTTATTAATTCTATAATAATTCAGTACTGCGAGGAAAATGGAATTCATCACCAAACCTCAGCAGCCAGAACACCTCAACAAAATGGTGTTGCTGAAAGAAGGAATAGAACTCTCAAAGAAGCCGGAAGGACAATCTTAGAAGCAGCTGGTTTACCCAAAAGATTTTGGGCAGAAGCCATCAACACTGCTTGCTACACACAGAATAGAAGTCTCAGTCATAAGACTTACAAAAAGACTCCATATGAACTATGGAAAGAAAGAAAGCCTAATGTTAGTCATTTCCATGTGTTTGGATCCAAATGCTTCATTCTAAACAATGGAAAAGACTATCTCAAGCCATTTGATCCCAAATCTGATGAAGGGATCTTCCTGGGCTACTCAGCAACAAGCAAGGCATTCCGGATCCTCAACAAAAGAACTCTTGTGGTAGAAGAATCAATCCATGTGGTTTTTGAAAAGCACCCCACTGCTCAATCAAAAGAAGAAGGTGAGTCATCTAACTCAAAAAGGGACACTGGAAAGGCTCCAAGCTGCCTTCCAGGAAATGATAAAGAAAAAATAGCTGAATCTAATGTCAGTCCACGGCCAGCAGTTGACTCAACTGTCAGCTCACTGCCAGCAGGTGACTCACCCACAAACATCCCTCCAGACCTTCATAAAATTCCTAATCACCCTACTCTACCAGAAGATAGTAACGAAGAAGAAGAAGAGGATGACCAACAAATTCAAACCAACATCAATCAGACATCTGACATTAGATGGCTGAATCAACATCCACCACAACAGATTATTGGAAACATCCATGAAGGGGTTCGTACTAGATCAGCAATTCAAAAAGAGGCACTATTCTCATGCTTCATCTCACAAATTGAACCCAAGAAAATTGAAGAAGCCCTACTTGACTCTGACTGGATACAAGCCATGCAAGAAGAACTCAACCAGTTTGAAAGAAATAATGTATGGGAGCTTGTATCCAGACCCTATCATCAACAAGTGATAGGAACTAAATGGGTGTTCAGAAACAAAATGGATGAGGAAGGCACCATTGTCAAGAACAAGGCAAGACTGGTAGCCAAAGGCTACTGCCAGGAAGAAGGTATAGATTTTGATGAAACCTTTGCTCCTGTTGCTAGATTAGAAGCAATAAGAATATTCTTGGCTTATGCTGCTCACAAGCAATTCACAGTCTATCAAATGGATGTGAAAAGTGCCTTCCTAAACGGTCTACTAGAAGAGGAGGTCTATGTGGAGCAACCTCCTGGTTTTGAAATCAATAGAGAGAAGGATCTAGTCTACAAACTGCATAAAGCTCTTTATGGACTCAAACAAGCCCCAAGAGCATGGTATGACACTCTCTCTGATTACTTAGTGAATAATGGATTCACTAAGGGCAAAGTAGATAAGACTTTATTCAAAATTGAAGAAGGTCCCCACATGTTGCTTGTTCAAATCTATGTTGATGACATAATTTTTGGAAGTTCAAATCAAGCATTGTGTGAGAAATTTTCAACTCTCATGCAAAGCAAGTTTGAAATGAGCATGATGGGAGAGTTGAATTATTTTCTGGGACTACAAGTGAAGCAGACTCCTCAAGGTATCTTCATCAACCAAGCCAAATATACAAGAGATCTCATGAAAAAGTTCAAGGTCGAAAACAAGTCAACTGTGAAAATACCCATGAATACATCCCAAGGTCTAAGTCAGGATGAAGATGGCAAAGATGTTGATCCCACCCTTTACAGAGGTCTGATTGGCTCCTTGTTATATCTCACCACTAGTAGGCCAGATATCTCCTACTCAGTGGGTATATGTGCAAGGTTTCAATCAAAACCTAAGGAAAGCCATCTTCTAGCTGCTAAGAAGATTTTGAGGTATCTAAAAGGCAATCCTAACTCTGGATTATGGTACCCAACAAATGGAGGTTTTGAACTCTATGGTTATTCAGACTCTGACTTTGCCGGATGCAAAATTGATAGAAAAAGCACCTCAGGAACTTGTCAATTAATTGGTGGAAGACTTGTCTCTTGGTTCAGCAAGAAACAAAACTCAATTGCTACTAGCACTGCTGAAGCTGAATATATAGCTGCAGGCAGCTGCTGTGCTCAAGTACTTTGGATGAAACAGCAATTAAAGGATTATGGAGAAGAAACAAAGGAGATTCGCATACTGTGTGATAACACTAGTGCTATTGCTATCACTCATAATCCTGTCTTTCATTCAAGAACCAAGCACATTGAGATCAGACATCACTTTATCAGAGAGCATGTTGAGAAGAAAACCATCAAGCTTGAATACATCCCCACGGAAAAACAGCTGGCTGACATCTTCACCAAGCCATTGAATGAAGCTAGATTCAACCAACTAAGGCAAGAGCTTGGAATGTTAGATGATCTAGATCAAGCGAAGGAATAACCCTGCATTTATTCAGGGGGAATCAAATTCCATAATCAAGGGGGAACTGCTAGCCATCTGTTGAGGGGGAACTATCGGAGGTAGCCATCTCGGCTACTCACAATCCAAAAGGAATGAAGCATCAAGGTCCAAGAAAGTCTATCTCAGACTTTCAAAAGAAAGAAGAAGTCAAAATTCAAGGAGTAGGCTCAGCAGGTGACTGTTCAAAACAGCAGTAGGGTCAGCAGGCAGCTGACCAACTAGACCACTACTACATGTGTAATAAGAGGACTTGAATTAATACTTTCATAAAGAAGAGTACAAGCTTGGAACAAGAAAGGAACAATGGAGGTACAGACACTGGTTCACAAAATTCGAACAGATGTCTGCCAGCAGGTGTCCGCCTTGGAAGCAGGCCACTGTCTGAGATCAGCAGTTGGCTAAAATTACTGCAAATGTACATGGAATCTCAGCACGTGGCATATGTCATCTTGATTCTCTCATATCAAGGATTCTAAAAAGGTAACCTTCGTCTTCACAGACCATCAAAAATCTACCCATCATTGAGCCCTCTGCTACAAGTGTGAACGGAGTAAATGGTACGCGTGTCCAGCCGTTTTCTCTAACGGCTATATCTCAACGGCTAGTCTCCGATAGAGAATAAATATCTCCTCCGTACAATTCCCTTTACACTGTTACTTTGCAATCTCTCTCAAACCTCTCTCTAAAAATCCTCAATCACTCTCAAAAGCTCTCAACCTGCATCCTATCCTTCTCAAATACTTCACTCTACTCATCAACCAAACAAGAATGGCATCTCTTCAATACATCTCCAAAAAGGTCTTCACTGGCTCCATCCTTAACACCTCCATCATCATGAAGAAAGCCAATAACAGTGATCTGATGGCTGAGCTACTAAGGAAACTTGACTCCACAGGTCTTCTCAAAATGGCAACCTACCCTTATCCATACTTCTACCCAGAAGTGGCTGCAGAGTTCTATCTCAACTCCACCTTAGGCACTCTCAAATCCTGGATAAAGGGCCGACCAGTAGAAATTGAAGAAGGAGACATCAGACTACTGCTCTCACTACCTGGAGATGAAGCCCCATTAGTTGAAGACTTCGATCTCAATGAACAAGAGTTCAAGGAAATGGTCCTGATACCCAGTGCGCAGAACACACAAACCCTCAATCTCAAGACCAACAAAATGGTGCATGAGTATGCTCTTCTGCTAAGCATACTCTACAAGTGCATTGACTCTAAGAATACTGCACTTGATGAAATAAACAAGAAGAGAGCAACTCCTTTGGCAGCAATAATCTCTGGTAAACCTTTCAACTGGACAAGATATGTCTTCACCAACATGTTGGCATACGAAAAGAAATATCATGAAAGAGAAACCAACACCATGCCCTGGCTAGGGTATGGTTTTCTTATTGGTGAAATCTTGAGAAGAAAGGGAGCTCGCAGCAACATTAAAGAAGAAACCAACTGGAGAAAATTTCTCTCTCTCAAGTCCAATCAAGGAGCCCCTGAACTACCTAAGGCAGAAGACACATTTCTCTCGGATGAGCCTCTCAAAACGGAGTTTAGAAAGATCAAAACTCAATCACTAAAAAGACATCGATCTGAGAATCAAGAGGTTGAGTCAAAGAAATCCAAAAAGGAGTCCTGTTCTGCCCCAACTCGAAATCTACAACTGGAATTGGAAGCAGCTGTCTCTCCTCTTCCAATTATTCATGAAGCTGCCTCTTTACTACCCACTATTCATGAAGAAAGTGGAGGTTCCAAACAGAGCGAAGAACAGCAGGCTACTTCCTCTTCAGGTATTGCTATCTCTGCTACTCCACTGTCAATAAATCGTCAAGAGGTGACAACTCAGGAAGAAGAACAGGAGGCTCCACCTTCGCCAACAGACCACTTACTAACCCCACTGGAAAGGTTGGAAGCTGACTGGTGTAGAGTCAAAGCTTGGAGAGAATGGAAACTCTCCAAAATCCTCCACCAAGCCAGTACTCTATCAAAATTCATCAGTGAAGAGTACTTTGCCCTAACCTGGCTTGGCACAGAAGATATAGCAAAGGCAACAAATCTCCACCAGATTCATCTGATCTATATCTCGAAGAAGAAACAGCTGACTGATAAGCCACAAGAAGATCATTCCACGGATGCCAATGATGATGATCCAGCTGATGATGATGACAACAATCATGCGCCACATGGCTCTTCAAAGAATAGAGGTAAACAAATCATCTCCTCTTCCTCTTCTAGTGATAAAGAACTTCAAATGGTTTTAGAAAAATCTAGATTTGAGACTAGAGGAGGTGGAGAAACCTCTAAAGTAATGGCGGAAGAAGCACAGCAGTCCACTGAGCAGCAACCTGCCAATATTCCACTACTGGCGTCTACTCCCCAAACAATGGCAGATCACGAACAGCAGACTAGCGCACATTCACAGGCATCTACTCAAAACATTGAGCAGCACTCTCCCACGTTCATTCTTGAAACCGAGGATGATGAGGAAGACACTGCTACCTTGGCAGATGTCTTCATTAGGGAAAGAAGAGCAACAACCAAGTTCATAAGTAATGCTGAAGTTCGACTGCACAAACGGCTCATCAAGATGAAGAAGCAACTTGAAGCAAGACTGGACATGAGGTTTGCAGAAGTCCACTGCCATCTCAAAAGCAACCTAATGATCCAGCAAGTGTTCAATTCTGAACAAAAAGCTCAACTCAGCATCCAACTCTCCAGGCAACCAGCTCAAATGGAAGCTATACACAAGGAGCTTGAAGATCTACGCGCCAAAGACAAAGCACTGGAAGACCAAATCCTCGCCTCGCTAAGGGAACTAAGACACCAAGAGCTAGCAGGTGCCTCCCAACCCTCAGCAGAGCCCTCTGGGCAGGTACACTCTCTTCCCTCTTTACCTCCCAACCTTGAGCAGGCCCTCCAAACAATTCAAGAGCATGAGGCTTACATCAACAAACTAAGGAATGAAGAACTCCCTGCCATGCTCAAACTATCTCAGAAATTCCTTGTAGAACAGCAGGCTCATGTACAAGCATATGAGAAGTTAACAACGGCTATTAAGAACAACTTTCAAGTTCTTCAAAAGGCTACTCAGGACACCTTTTGGAAGCAAGGGTCTGACTTTCAGAAGCTAGGTCAGAGCCTAGTAGCTACACAGGACAAGCTTCAAAGATTAGAGAATGAAGTCAAAGATGAAGTCAAAACAGATCTTTTGGACATCAATAACCATATCAAGGCCCTGTCCATTGAAGTATATGGTCTGCATCCATCAAGGAGACAAATTGAGGATCAAGACTCAGATGAAGAAATTGAGGCACTCTTTAGAGAAAGCCAAACCCCCCTCCTGGCTGATGCCAAAAAGGGGGAAGAGTCAACACAAGCAGGCCCCTCTTCTAATCGATCTCTGGCAACAAAGAAAGCGGCTGCAACAAGAAGAAAAAACCAACTCTACAAAGAAGAAGCTGAAATAAGAAGAAGAAAGGAAGAAGAAGCCAAAGCCAAGGAAGAAGCTGCCAAGAAGAAACAAGAATAGATTAGTTCTCAAGTCCGAAAGTGACTAAAAACTAATGTACTTTAGACTGTAGACCAATGTACGATTGTCTCCATGAAAATCAATAAAAACATTTGTTTCTTGTGTTGTATAGTTTTGGCATCATCAAAAAGGGGGAAATTGTTAGTACCCAATTTTGATAAGATTTTGATGATGCCACTATACTTTGCACCCGTACATTGTGTCTAAATTAAATTCAAGTATTAGCACTCAAATTATTCAAATGTGACAAAATAAATGTACAATTTTTGAGACTAATGAAATAGTACCGGAAAAAGTAAAAATGCAATAAGGTACTTTTTTACCTTAAACGGATATTTAGATCCAACCGGCACATATCATTTGACTCAAAGATTAAATAAATGTCACATTTTAAAGATGCTCGAAAAATCATATACATCAAAGGTGTATGATTGGAAGACAAAACTTGACCAGCATTAAAAACTTAAACAGGTACATGGTCCTACAGCATGGGACGTCCTTTTGGAGTGAAGCTGCAGCGGCTGAAGACAAACCCATGCCGCGGCCCAATTATTCAAGACAGAAAACAAAAGGATTAAAAGCTCCTGCACAAGAAGACGAATGTACAATTCGTCCCAGCCAGAACCTCAACGCACAAGATTAATCCATCTCAACCAACGGATGAGATTAATCAACCATGAAGGCCTATAAATATAGGTAGAAGCATGAGTTCAAAAATAAGCTTGAGCATCCTAAGCAGAGAAATACTTTCATCAAAGCATGTACGAAGCTATCTAGCAAAAAGAGAAAGTGCAAACTCAACTTTACTCTCTGCTTAGCCTCATGCTTCACTAAGCTCTTAGATTAGATCAACACTTTCACATTTTTAGAGCTTAGTTCATAGTTGGAGGTTAGAACTTTCTTGTAACATTTCACAAGTGGTTGTAAACACTTAGGAGAACAGTTGTTCGGATCCTAAAGTGTAGTTAGATAGATAGAGTACCTTTTGATCCCCACTGGATCAATTGAGAAAAGTCTAAGGACTGAGTAACTTTGAGTGGTGTTATACTCATTGTGAAAAACCTTCAATCTAGGCCTAAGTGTTGTAAAGGCTAGATTGGCACTAAGTGTATTGGGCTTAATACTTTAGTGGAAATCCATCTGAAATAGGGTGGGACTGGATGTAGGAGGATTACACCACCTCTGAACCAGGATACATCGTGTGTTGATTCTCCTTTACTCACCAAAGCACACACTCAACACTTCTCACTAAAGGGATCGTAGTTTGCCAGCAGCATCCTAAGCAGTCGTCTTAATTGACTCTACTGCTTATCCTACTGCTTAATAACTCACTTTTCCTTGAGACTTCTGTTTCCCACAAGCTTTAAATATCACTACTAAAAGGTGTGGTTGGTCAGTCCTCAAAGATACCTCTTTATAAGCAGCAGACGGCTTAGCAGTTTCCTGGGATTACCCAACTGCTCAGACCACTGCTCAGGCAAAACTCTTTACTATCTTCAGCTCAACATATATTCAGAAAACCCTCATCATTCTCTGCAAGGCCATATTATCATCTTTCTCAAACTCCTATTTTCAACTGGCAGTTGACTCAGCAGTTCCCTGCCATCTAGCCAACTGCCAAGCCAACTGCTCACAGTTTAAAGTCCAAACATCATTCAAGGTAGAAAGTTGTCACACACTCATTAGAAAAAGGGTAAAGACTTCCGCTGTGCATCTATTAATCTCTCAAAAGATTATAGATCAATTCATCTAGAGGCAAAAAACTTGAAAAAGTTGAAAAAGATTTAAAAGTCTATTCACCCCCCCCCCCCCCCCCTCTAGACTTTTACCCTATCCAGGACCATCAATTTCTTTTATATTTTTATAGCATGTTTAGTCTCCAAATGAGGAGCTAAACTCTTCCATCTTGGTTTTGCTACTTTGAAGCTTAATGAATTTGTAAGTTGTGAGTTATTATCTTTAATCTTCTTCCTTGAATATTAATTCTTCTTTTAAATACTATTTCTATATCAATGTTGGGGAGTGTTACTAAGATGACAATTAGTTAACATCTTGACATTAGTTATAGTAATAGTTATTTCTTCCTCTACGTTAATATCGGGGAGTGTTACTAAGATGACAATTAGTTAACATCTTGATATTAACTATAGTAAGATTCATCTTCTTTAATATTCTTTCTTGAGTATTAATTAATTCATATTCATATTTCATATTAATATTTTGAACATTACTTAAAGGATCAACTAGTTTTGTTTCATATATTAATTAATACTAGAATCGGTCGATTAATACGCTTGTTATTAATTCGGTCCTTTCATGGTAGTAAACTTGGATTATTAATGCATGCATCTCATGGTTAATAATCTAAGGGGAATTAATTATATTGATTAAACCAATAAACCGCTTGTGTTGAGGTTATCAATCTCAATCGTTTTCATCTTAAGTTTAGTGCTACTATCAAGATAATATACGGCGCTTGTTCTATATTGACTCGATAGTAAGTTTTATTAATGAACGCTTCTCGTTATTAATAACTACCCTCGATGAACTGGATATACTCCTCGATTGAGTATTCGAGAGGAAGATAGTTGAAAATATAACCGGGATCGACGAACATTTCATTACGTGGATAAAAGCAAAGCCAAGTCTTCTTCTCATTAATTAAACCACATAACTCGTTCATCTTCGTGTTTAAATTTAATCAACCAAATCTAAAACCCCCCCTTTGTTACTAGTTAATTAAAAAGAGAAATATTCCTTTCCCTGTGGATACGAACCTTACTTCGCTATACTACGTATTAGTGTCGTATTGATATTTATTTTGAGTGCACCTCACGACAAGTGCACGTCACACACCAAGCAATCTGTAAGATAATCATCTTTCATCTTATTACGAAGATCTGTCCTGATAATATTCATCGCAGAGAAGGCTCTTTCAACGGTGGTTGTTACAACTGGTAATACTAAAGCCAACTCAATCAGCCGATATACCAAATGAAAAGAATTGTGAACTTTATACTCAACCATCTTTTTGAAAACTTCACCAATAGTCTGTACGGCAGAAAATAATTCATTTGTTCTCATTTCATATATCCACACACCTGGAGTTGCTCTTTCAGCTCTATTCGATCAACAGATGAAAAATCGCATGAATATAATTCCGCGAGGGTCAGTAGCTTTGACTCACAAAAATTGGAGAACTTATCTCTAGGATCAAGACATGCTAAACAAGTGAGTAATTCTATGTTTTACATGGTCTCTAAATGTTTCAAGACTTTTTTATCAATTACGAAACTCGGTCCTCACAAATACATCATCTCCAAATCTCTTCCTTTCTACACTCATGGAAAAGGTAACACGAAAAGCAAAATGTAGCATCTTAAGAAATACTATATTCCAACTAGGAATCCAACATAAGCTCTCATCACGTCATCTCTTACTCGAGTCATGACGTGCACTTTGTCGTGAGTGCACTCAAAATAAATTCAATACTAACACTTATACGTAGTATAGGTGAAGTAGAGTTCGTATCCACAGGGAAAGGAATAATTTATCTTTTTAACGAAAGGAGTAAACAAAGGGGGGTTTTGGGTTGAATGATTTAATTAAATAAAACACGAAGATGAACGAGTTATATGTGATTTAATTCAAAGATAAAAAGGACTTGGCATTGCTACTTTCCACTTGTTGATATATTTTAGTCGATCATTGTTATATCTATAACTTATCCCCTCTCAAATACTCAATCGAGGAGTATATCCAATTCATCGAGAGTAGTTACTAACAACGACCGTTCATTAATAACCCTTACTATTAGTCAAGTATAGAACACCGCCATATACCGACTTAATAGTAGCATTTAATCTCTTAACTCCTTGATGAAATCAATTGAGATTGATAACCTCAACACAACGGTTTCGGTTTAACCAACAAAATTAATCCCTCTTAAGTTTATTAACCACGACCGTGCATTAATAAACCAAAGTTACTTACTTGTGAAACCATCAACGATTAACCATCGGTTCGTTGATCGTTTCTAGTAGTAATTAATGTCGAGATGTTAACTAATTGTCATCTTAGCAACACTCCCCAACATTAATATAGAGATAGATTAAGGGAAGAATTAATATTCAAGGAAGAAGATTAAATATGAATAATCCTACTATAACTAATGTCAAGATGTTATCTAATTGTCATCTTAGCAACACTCCCCAACATTAATATATAGAGGAAGAAAATAAATACTACTATAACTAATGTCGAGATGTTAACTAATTGTCATCTTAGCAACACTCCCCAACATTAATATATAGATAGATTAAAAGAATAATTAATATTCAAGGGAAGAAGTTAAGAAAATAACTCACAACTTTAATAATCAACAAGCTTCAAGAGCAACACCAAGAAATGGAAGTTTAGCTCCTCATTTGGAGACTAAACATGCTAAAAAAATATAAAAGAAATACTATTCTAAGTTGAGCTTAAGAGTATGGAAGAAGGAGTTGATCATTTGTGAAGGAAAATGGGGCTATTTATAGGTGTTTTTCAACACCTTTGGCCGGGTACCCGACCGGGTAAAGTGCCCACCCGACCGGGTGCATGTCAAAATCAAATATCTTCCACGTTCTGGCGATCTTCGGCACGTGCTGGTGTTCCGGGTCAAGTCGGACCCGACCGGGTGAAATACCTCACCCGACCGGGTGATGTAATTTCCTGAGCAGTTTCGCATTTAAATTTCTCACCCGACCGGGTGCAATACCTCACCCGACCGGGTGATTGTCCTGGGCAGCCAAGAATTATTTTTCTTCACATTCAAAGTCTTCCTTTCCAACACCATAAATCCTAACTCTACTTTACAACTTACAAATGAGAACTAAAATACAATTACAACTAAAATCACACAAATGTTTATAAACTAAATAAAATGGTAAACAATCCACACAAATCAAACATAAAAAGACACATTTATGCACTACTAATTAGTGCATATCAAACACCCCCACACTTGAACCTTTACTCGTCTCGAGTAAACAAAATCCAGCCCAAGAAGTCCTTAAAATGACAAAAGTATCAACACCAACATCCACGTGTGTTTGTAGAACAACACAAAAAATATCCTCAAAAATATAAGAGTAAAGAGGGGTCTTCAACTCCATATTTCTTATCAACCTCATTTTTTTTTTTCGCTACCCTTAGGATCCTGCAGAAAAGAAAATACTTTCTCTCATTCTCTCATTTTGCCTAGGTGCCCTTTAGGGTTTTCATCCCAGCTTCCCACATTTTTCTGTTTCAATCCTCACAACTCACTCTTATTTTTGCTTTATTTTTGCTTAAGTTGCCCTTTCAGGTTTTCAACTTAACAAGCTTTTTTTTTTTTTGTTTTTTGTTTTTTATAAGAATAAAGAGTATGAATGTGAGTACTCCATAAAACTCTCCCCCCAAGCTAATCAAAGCACTGTCCCTAGTGCTTGTGTATGAGATGAATGCGTTTTTTTTGGGTACTTTTGGGAGGTTTTGTTGGTGATTTGTGGGTGTGGAGATGAAGAGGGTGAAGAGGAGATGAATGAATTGGGTTTACTTAATGCATTTGGTGGATGGATGTAGGAGATATGAAGCTTTGGACTCTTGGAAATGGAGGAAATTTGGGGTTTGGTTCGAATGGGGAAAAGAAAGTGAGGAAGAAAGCTGCCCGCCCGCCTCCTGATCGGGATTTTTCCCGACCGCCCGGCCAGGTATAGTGACTGACCCGGTCGGGCGTAAACTGTTCACCCGAGGCAGAGAGTTTTTTTTTTTTTTTTGCAGGGTTGCCCGGCCGGGTATAGGGGTCTACCCGGTCGGGTGTGTCTATTTTTCTCTGTTCCTCAGCCGCCTCGCCCGGGCGAGTTGTGCGGGTAGGGTATTTTTACGCTATACCCGACCGGGTGTAGTGTGGTACCCGGCCGGGTATGTTCCCCAGGCTTCACTTTTTTTTTTTTTGAAGTGTAAACTTAAACTAGAACAAAAAGTAAACGTACCTTACATGGGTTGCCTCCCAAGAAGCGCCTCGTTTAACGTCGCGGCACGACGCCATCATTGTGTTCAATCGTTCAAGCTTGGATCATGATAATTAATTTTCTTCAAATTTTCACTCCTAGGACCTCCATAGGAGTGCTCAATTTCTCGACTCTCCACTTTGGAAATCTTTCCAGGATCAAATATCCAGATTTTCATTGATTTATGTGGTGGGAGGAAGGGGAAGAATTTATCATGTAGTATGGTCAATGAAAAGTTTTTCGATCCCTCAATTTTGAAGGAGATTTCAGAAATGTCATTTTCCATTTCAAGTTTACGAGATTCTCTTAAAGCTTCCAGAGATGATGGAGATACCTCAAAGGATGACAATGACAAAAATTTGAATTTGAAGCTCAGCTTATCCTCTTCTTTGACCAGTTGGAGCTCCGTGTCTTTTTCTTCTTCTACTTCTTCTAGATTCTGGATCTCCTTTTGCATCTCCTTTTCATTTGTCAATGTGATTGCAAAAGTTTGCTGTTTAGGATCACATTCCATTTGAGAATGAAGTTTTTCCGAATCCCTTGCTTCAAGCCTACTCACGGCTCCGACTATTTGACTCATTTGAGTTTCCAAGTTTAAAATGCTAGACTTGGTCTCATTTTGGAATTGTACCATGTTGTTTTGCATGGTGGTCATGTTGGTAGCAATAGCCCGGACCATATCCTCCGTAGACATGTTAGAGTTGGAGAACGGATCATACCTCATGTGAGGTTCATCCCTTTCGTAACCAACATCATCACTTTGTTTAAGGTATTCATCTTGGAGCTTTGGGCAAAAATCCGTAAGATGTCTGTGAGACATGCAAATGTTGCATGTCTTGGCATCTTGAGCTTTTGGGCTTAAGATAAATTCCTTTATTAGAGAAGTCAAGTCGGAAATTTGACTCTCTAGGGATGATAGTTTGGTATCCATATACTCATGAAAGCTCAGAAATAGAAGAGTAAGATTTTTTTTTTTAAATTTTTGTTTTGTTTTTTTTTTTTATTTTTATGAGATAAAATAAAAAGAAAAATAATTTCCTTTCCCCGGCAACGGCGCCAAATTTGACGTGCACTTTGTCGTGAGTGCACTCAAAATAAATTCAATACTAACACTTATACGTAGTATAGGTGAAGTAGAGTTCGTATCCACAGGGAAAGGAATAATTTATCTTTTTAACGAAAGGAGTAAACAAAGGGGGGTTTTGGGTTGAATGATTTAATTAAATAAAACACGAAGATGAACGAGTTATATGTGATTTAATTCAAAGATAAAAAGGACTTGGCATTGCTACTTTCCACTTGTTGATATATTTTAGTCGATCATTGTTATATCTATAACTTATCCCCTCTCAAATACTCAATCGAGGAGTATATCCAATTCATCGAGAGTAGTTACTAACAACGACCGTTCATTAATAACCCTTACTATTAGTCAAGTATAGAACACCGCCATATACCGACTTAATAGTAGCATTTAATCTCTTAACTCCTTGATGAAATCAATTGAGATTGATAACCTCAACACAACGGTTTCGGTTTAACCAACAAAATTAATCCCTCTTAAGTTTATTAACCACGACCGTGCATTAATAAACCAAAGTTACTTACTTGTGAAACCATCAACGATTAACCATCGGTTCGTTGATCGTTTCTAGTAGTAATTAATGTCGAGATGTTAACTAATTGTCATCTTAGCAACACTCCCCAACATTAATATAGAGATAGATTAAGGGAAGAATTAATATTCAAGGAAGAAGATTAAATATGAATAATCCTACTATAACTAATGTCAAGATGTTATCTAATTGTCATCTTAGCAACACTCCCCAACATTAATATATAGAGGAAGAAAATAAATACTACTATAACTAATGTCGAGATGTTAACTAATTGTCATCTTAGCAACACTCCCCAACATTAATATATAGATAGATTAAAAGAATAATTAATATTCAAGGGAAGAAGTTAAGAAAATAACTCACAACTTTAATAATCAACAAGCTTCAAGAGCAACACCAAGAAATGGAAGTTTAGCTCCTCATTTGGAGACTAAACATGCTAAAAAAATATAAAAGAAATACTATTCTAAGTTGAGCTTAAGAGTATGGAAGAAGGAGTTGATCATTTGTGAAGGAAAATGGGGCTATTTATAGGTGTTTTTCAACACCTTTGGCCGGGTACCCGACCGGGTAAAGTGCCCACCCGACCGGGTGCATGTCAAAATCAAATATCTTCCACGTTCTGGCGATCTTCGGCACGTTCTGGTGTTCCGGGTCAAGTCGGACCCGACCGGGTGAAATACCTCACCCGACCGGGTGATGTAATTTCCTGAGCAGTTTCGCATTTAAATTTCTCACCCGACCGGGTGCAATACCTCACCCGACCGGGTGATTGTCCTGGGCAGCCAAGAATTATTTTTCTTCACATTCAAAGTCTTCCTTTCCAACACCATAAATCCTAACTCTACTTTACAACTTACAAATGAGAACTAAAATACAATTACAACTAAAATCACACAAATGTTTATAAACTAAATAAAATGGTAAACAATCCACACAAATCAAACATAAAAAGACACATTTATGCACTACTAATTAGTGCATATCAAGTCACATATTCAATGATTGGCTTTCGTAATGCGGGATCGCTAATGATATCTCGCTCACACGTACTATCAAGGAGGGAGTAATAATATGGCTCAGCTCACAAAACTTGTATTTTATCATTTACTCCGTAATATTTATCACACCATTTTACTTCTTAAACGATTAATGTTAAACTCCGTCTTCCAAACTTTAAGGGAAGGGTTATGGTGATGAAAAGAATTAATTTCACTTTAGGTCCCTCGAGTTTTGTGTCATGTCCATATTTAGTCCTCATCTTTCATTTTATCCATTTTTGGTACCTACTATTGTTTTCTTAACCATTTTCGGTCCATCTGTGGACATTTTTACTACCATAAAAGGACTATATATTGTCAAGAAAACAATAGTCAAGTACCAAAAATAGATCAAGTAAATGACGAGGACTAATTGCAGAATTGGTGCAATACTCGAAGGACCATAAGTGAAATTTCGGGAAAAAGGCCTCTAGGTAGAATTCGATTGAGATGTAAATACTCAACTTCACTACTTTTATCCAATTGACCTCTACTAAATCCTTGAGTATAGTACGATAAATGTTGTACAATTATAACTTTTAAATTTAAGCTTGGTAGTAAATATTACACCCGTCATGTGATTAAATTCCTAATTTGACTTTAGAGTATCTGAGGACTCTCAACATGTCTTTCATCAAAAGTATAAACGAGAAAGTTAATAATTAATGTTGCACTTTTTTGTTATGATGCACCTTTCATAGGGATAATTATAAAGAGTATTTTACCATGCGAATGTTATCAAAAAGAGAAGCAGAATTTGGTTATGGGACATCGTAACAAGAGAAGTGGAAATGTAATTTCGGGACTATGAATGAATACTTTTAAACCAACTAAAGTATAAAAGGTTTTTTATGTGACAATGTTTTGAATGCCATTGGAGAAAGACAAATACAAAAGTGTGTGTTTCTTTAGTACGGGGTACCTAGCAAATTAAATATGTGGGGGTCATAAAACTTGCACAATCAATAATGTGACTTAACTCTACCTACACACTTGACACTACTATCCAACAAGATTGTGTATGTCAATGTCGCTTGAGATTCGACTGATGACTATTGATGAAGGCAATGTTGACTATTCTTGATAAGCTCGAGTTTTAGTCGATTGTATTCCAGCAAAATTCGACACTATTTATGAAGGAAACCTTGACTATTCTTATCCTTTAACCTGTAATCATATGACTTGTTCACTAGTCATAATGTAACAGTTAGCTAGCAAGTAGCAAATTCCTTTCAATATTGCCCAAAAATATCCCAAAATAAGAGTGAAGATTGTGACATAGTGTGATACTCAAATATTCATATCTTTTCATTTCTAAATTTTCTCATCATACCCTCAATAAATTTAAAAATAATACACTATTACAACTATTATTTTGGATTTATCCTTCAATCCAGCACATTATTTCATTATGTTCTCATCATACCCTCAATAATTTATACGGAGTATCTCCTTTCACGATTCTTAATCTCACCAACTTTGGAAGTGGGAAGATATATGTGATAGGAGTATCAGGTAAGGTGAAGGGGGCTGGGGGCATGCTTGGCTCCACCAACTCCAAATTTCAAAAATCTTTATTTGTTAGTGTATAAATTTAATGCAAATGTTTCTCCAAAAAACTCTTTGTACCGGTCCGACCTGACATAGACCCTAACTTGACTATACCACGATTGTTATCATCGTAAAATTATATTATCATATTTATTACTATATCCGTAATATTGATATCTTCCCATATGAGAGTAGATGAGATTAAGAATAGTGAAAGGAAATATAAATTATTGAAGGTATGATGTAAAAATGAGAGAATATTGTGGTGAAATGAAGGATAAATCCAAAAATGTAGTTGTGTACATTTTCAAAATTATTGAGAGTATGATGATAAGATTTAGAAATGAGAATATATGAATGTTACGGATGAAAAAGAAAAGTGAAAAGATATGAATGTTACGGAGGAAGTATTAGCAAACATTATATATATGACAGTTTAAAATCCAGGGTTTCATTAACTTGATAAAAGGAGTGTCTCAAAATCTTATATAGTCTTTTATTGTTTTATGCTTTTATAGTTTTCCGGTGTGGGACAATCATTTAAGAGACGGTATTGATTTTTTATCAAATTGTGCTAATTATGGACAATTTATGATTATCAAATCCGTATACTCCGTATATGATTTCCGCATGCAAATATAGCGCCGTTAATGATTTAGCTTTGCTTAACCATATCTATGTGACTTCTTCCACAGTTCCACCCCCTGCTTTCGACATTTCTCATGTTAATTAAGATTACATGTTTGAATTCTAACCCACCTAAAAATATCAACGAGGAGACATATGATTACTTTATGGGAAATAATTTCTAAATAGGAGTAAAAAAGTTTGCAAATTTTAAAATATAACTGTTATGTTTTAATTTTCAAAATAGGAGTAATTATTGTCAAGTTGGAAAATACTACGTATAATGTTTAAAGTTCGGTATTGCCAAAATATGACACTAATTCGTCCAATTTTTGGAATAAAAACATTATAGTCCTATTTTGAAATAAACAAACGTTTTTTGTCTTATTTTGGGCAATTTCTCATTTATGATTGACCAGATATTACTAAATGAATTACGGAGTATGAATTACGTACATTTATTTCTTTTAAGATTTTATTGTTATTTCTCATCACTTAGTATAATCATTTATTAGTTGACCTCTTGTGATGGTTAAATTTATGTATGTTAGAGAACAGGAGTGTTTGCAGTTGCTTAAAAAAAGTGCTTTTCAGCTTTTGGCTTTAAAAAATCTGAAAAGAGTGTTTTCAAATGACAGCTTCTGCTTAAATTAATCACTTAAAAGCTAAAAGCTGGAAGACAAGTAGAAGGGTGCTTTAAACTGCTTTTCACTTTTTCTATTACACAAAGAAGTACTTATTTTACCAAACACTACCAACTTTTATTTTTTCAGAATCACTTTTTTCTCAAATACTACCAACTTTTACTATTAATCATTTTTCCCAAAATCACTTTAAAAAATAACTTTTTTAAAGTTGAAGCAATTGCAAACACTCCCAACATAGTTCTTGTTTAAATTTTGTTTTCTACAATATTGACAAATAGCATTCAAAATAAGTTTACATAAATTGACAAAATTCGTTCATAACTAAAAACTTTATGGATTCAACATTGTATAATCTCTAAGAATGTACTGATCAAAAACCTCTATACGAATTCGATCATATATAATACCCTTCTTACACTCGGATTGTCAAAATGGCTTGACTAGCGTGATTTAAAACCTATTGCATTTGGTTAGATAATTTGTGTAAAAATTTAATATTGTAGATAAACTTTGCCTACAAGTATCCCCGAGTAACTTAGGGTTGGTTTGCAACTGCTTTTAAAAAGGGGGAAACTGTCAAATAGATCCTCGAACTTTCATAAAAAGGTCAATTAAGTCCTTCTATAGGACGTTCTGTCCGGCCGTCGTGATTTGGGGCAGTTCCCGGTGGAATTTTTTGATGAAATTTTTTGAGCATCTTATTCACCAAGTCTAGTTTACTCATACTAAATTTTAGCTAAAAATTCAATCGGGAACACATTCAAATTAATTCTTGAAGATAACTGCGCATTTTTGCGTTCTCGAATTAATTTGAGTGCGCTCCCGATTAAATTTTTAGCTGACATTTGGTATGAGTAAACTAGACTTGATGAATAAGATGCTCAAAAATTTCCTCAAAAAATTCCACCGGGAACCGCCCCAAATCGTGACGACCGGACAGAGTCTCCTATAGAAGGACTTAATTGACTTTTTTATGAAAGTTCGAGGACCTATTTGACAGTTTTCTCTTTAAAAAAGCACTTCTCAACTTTTGGCTTTAAAAAGGAACTTATTTTCCCAAATACTACAACTTTTATTTTTCTCGGCTTCCGCGTCAAAAGTGCTTTTACTTTTTTTATTACACAAAAAACACTTATTTTACCAAACACTACCCACTTTTACTTTTCAAAATCACTTTTTTCTCAAACACTATCAACTTTTATTTAAGGAGTGTTTGCAGTTGCATTAAAAAAGCGCTTTTCAGCTTTTGACTTTAAAAAAGAGTCAATTCCCTAAATAGGACTAAAAAGTGGCAAAATTGCACAAATAGGACTACATTTTTTAAATTCCCTTAATAGGACTATTTATGTGTGTGGCCAAATATACCCTTGTAACTTGTGAAATGTTTTAATTAATAATAAAATCATACAAAAATAATAAAAATCGAAAAAAAATACTAAAAATCGTAAAAAGATAATAGAAAATTAATAAAAATATTTTTTTAAAAAATTTTAAAAAAATATTTTAAAAAAAAAAATAAAAAATAAAAATAAATCGTAAAATTAAAAAAAAAAAACATTACCACCCCCAGCACCACCAGCTCCCATCACCGGAGAAAAATATGCCAACATTTTAAATAATGCCATAATGATGGCATATTCAATGAAAATGTTGGCATATTGAAGAGTAATTATGCCATCTTTTTGGCATTTTCAGAAAAAGATGGCATTTTTTTACCAAAAGTGGAAGAAATTTCACCAATCGGAGGTGGTGGTGCTGGGAGGCGGCGGATGGCGGTGGGAAATGTATCCATAATTTTTTTCATTTTTTTATGGGTTTTTACTATTTTTTATTATTTTTTAAAAAAAAATTAAAAAAATAAAAATTAAATTTTTTATTTTATAAATGTTTTATAAATTTTTTATAATTTTTTTTACGTTTTTTAAATATTTTTTACGTTTTTTATGATTTTATTATGAATTAAAGCATTTCATTATGAATTAATACTCTTAGGGGTATTTAGGGTAGAAAATCTATGTTTAGTCCTATTTAGGGAATTTAAAAAGTAGTAGTCCTATTTGTGCTTTTTAGGAACTCATTAGTCCTATTTAGGACAATTTCCGTTTAAAAAAGCTGAAAAGAGTGTTTTCAAATGACAGCTTCTGATTAAATTAATCACTTAAAAGCTAAAAGCTGGAAGCAGGTGGAAGGGTGCTTTAAACTGCTTTTCACTTTTTTCTATTACACAAGAAGTACTTATTTTACCAAACACTACCAACTTTTACTTTTTTAGAATCATTTTTTTATCAAACACTACCAACTTTTACTATTAAGTACTTTATCCAAAATCACTTTAAAAAATCACTTTTTTAAAGTAGAAGCAATCACAAACACTTTCTTAATCACTTCTCCCCATTTCATTAAAAAAAGCAATTTTTTAAAAGCAGAAGCTGTTGCAAATAGACCCTTACCAAGATTTAGTGATCAATTATTAATTAGTATAAAATAGAAGATCGTATACAAAAAATTTATGGAACCCTATATGACTCCACTGTGGAATCATATAGCTCATGTGACCTCAGATCAACCATTCATTTATATAGTGTATTTGTACTCCATAATAGATTACTCCATTTCATAATCGAATCATGAATGGTTGTGATGATGCCACATGTGTTAACTCCTACTTATTTCCTCCATAACTTAAAAACCTTCCTACTTCAAAAGTAGGTAGATTAAGAATAGTGAAAGATGATATGAATTATTGAGAGTATGATGGTAAGATAGTGAAATAATTTGATGGAATGTAGGATAAATCCAAAAACATTAGGAGCCCGTTTGGTAGCACGAAAATCGGCTGTTTTGGCTGTTTCTGCTGAAATTTATGAAGTTCTGGCTGAAGTGGCTGTTTTGTCTGATTCTGCTGATTCTAGAAAAAAATATTTTAAAAATATATTTTATTAATAAAATAAAGAAAAAATTACATGTAAAAATAGCTAAAATGGTCATCTACAGTAACTTCAGCCAATACAACCAGAAAAGTAACTTCAACCTTACTTTTTCTGCTTATTACACAATTCAGCACGCGAAAGTAAAAATTACGTGTTTGGTGAAAAAGCTGACTGATAAGCCTGATAAGCCGAAAAAAGGGGTCTCCAAACGGGCTCTAGTTGTAATAGTGTATTATTTTCAGAATTATTAAAGATATGATAGAAAGATTTAGAGGTTGAAAGATTTTTTGTTACGAATGAAAAGGAAAGTGGAGAGATTTTTTTGGAGGAATGGTTCCAAATAGGACCAAAATAAAGCTATTGTAACTAAATAGGACTTGGATCTTTTTTATACTTAAATACGACTAAATTTTTCTCGGCACCCTAAATTACCCCTGCTGCCAAAGAACGATTGATGAGGGAATCGTCTGCGCATAGTCCGGTGATGCACTTCACCGTTTTCCGAAGATTTGATTTTCTGATCCGGCCTTTTTCATCCTAGCCGGCCAGCTAGGCGGCGGCGACTTGCAGGTGAGTCTGAATCCCCGTTGCGGAACCAGACAACAACCCGCGCGGCCCTCTTCTTCAAATTCTTCTCGATTGTGATGCTTCTTATTCTCTCAATTCTCAAAGCAGTTATGGTTCACTCTGGCTAATCTGGATTCAGGGTTTCAGGGTTTGTGGGTGGGCAAAGAGAGTTTCCGTAAAACCAGAGCCTCGAGAACAAAAACACGTAGTATAAAATTATCCATATGAGATAGAAGCTCACCCCATTGTGGATTTCTTTGTCAATGTCATATACAATAAATAATATTAATGTGAAGACAAAATTGTAAGTAATGTCATTTTTATATCATTGCCATTGTTTTTAACAATGTCATTTTTTATTTCATTGTCATTGTTATTATTTGACATTGTGACAGTTTTTCGATATTTTGATAGTTTTCAGATATTGTCAATTTTTTACAATGGAATGACAATGTTACAATATCACAATTTGGTTAGCGAACTAATGACAGTTCTCGACAATGTCACAATATTAATATTTCAATGTCACAATATTACAATGACATGACAATGTCCCAATATTACAATGACATGACAATGTTACAATATTACAATGTCACAGTATCACAATGTCATTTTGTTAGTAATAAAAATGTTAATAAATTAAGTCAACATTGACACATTTTTTATTGTCTTTTTGAGTAGTTGTTTTAGTTTTAGTTTACTCAAAGATATTAATTTTCAAACAAGTAAATGATTACATTATCATATAATGACATTGTGTATCATTACATTGTCAATAAGTTATCATACATTTGTCAACAATATTTTTTCTATATATATACACTTTGATTTTTTATAGCACTGATGTTGTTTTTAACAACGCCAATTTTATTAGGAGTGCGCACGGTCCAGTCTAATATAATATTATAGAATTGACAATGTTATGATAATCGTTGACATTGTCATTACTACAATGTCATTTTTATAGTAGTGACATTGTTATTGTTATTTGTGACTATCTCTTTGACATTGTATCATTTTCTCTACATATTGATACAATATGTATCATTTTATGACATTTGAGATTGTGACATTCACAATCTTAAATTGGGGTAATATGGTAATATTATGGTAATATTTGAGATTGTGATACAGAGTATCATTTTAAATTGGGGTTTTTCTTTGCCAAATGCCATTATTGCACCATTTTGGCAGTGCAAGTTTAATGTATCTCGGTATGGAAAAATTTGTTTGTACCCACTATTGTACCCATTTTTGTACCCACCATGTCTGTGAGGAGTTTTCTTTTTGTCTGTGAATCCCGGTCATAGACAAAAATATGTCTATGAAGGCATGGTGGGTACAAAAGTGGGTACAATAGTGGGTACAAGCCCAGCGCGCTAACTCTTATTGCCAAACTATTCCAAAATTGAACATGCCCAGCGCGCAATAACTCCAGAGATGTCTTCACAGGCACGATGCATAAGCTAACAAACACCGCCCATCCAAATTTCCACTAAAAAAACTACTTGAAGCGCTGCGATTAAAATCAAAACAATAGCAGGGAAGAAGAACAATCACATAAGATGAATAGAAGATTAAAACCGTAAGAAAAAGGAGAAAACTAGAGAAGAGAATGTCCAAACAAGCAAAACAAAAAGTAAAATTGAAAAAAAAAACTATTCACGCCAAAGGAGAGCAGCACTAGTACTCCAACCGGCCAATATCCTACAGAGTCCTTTAATTTAGGCGCTGCGGTTGCTCAGCTAGGGCAGCTTTTATCTTTGGCGTTTCAGAAAGAAGACCACGCGGGAGGACAAAGAGGAGTAGCTTTTGCGGAACAGTGTGTGGTGGTGGACGGCGGTCGGCTGCTCCCGACGGCTGGCTACGACTGCAGTGGTTGCGGCAACTCCCATTGGCGGTATACGAATCGAGTAATGCAATTGCTAATTGCGGAGTGGAAATTAAAAATCCAATACAACTTCTACTCTTCGATCTCTTGAAAATTCAATGCCCTCAGCCACAAAGAATGCTCCGTATTAATCAAGGGTATTTTTGTCCCTCCAATTAATTTTAGTCCTACTTAGGTATTTAAAAGTAGTCGGTCCTATTTAAGTTCAGAGGTAATGTTTTAGTCCTATTAGAGTCTTTCTCCCATTTTTTTGTTATGGATGGGAGGGAGTATATGACTTCATTATTCCACAAAATTTTCGAGAAAACATATGCACAACTCGTCAACTTGGCTATGGTGTGGCGTGGACACCTTGAGAAAGCTGTTGGCTAGTGACAATTAATAGTTGTTACAAAATTCCCTAACAGATTTAGCTGAGATATTTATGTTTTTTGGGGGTCCATAGATATACGATGGACCCATAATCACTCATTTCTCTCTTCTTCATTATCATTGATGTCATGTAATCATGTTCATATTTGATCCGAAACAAATGACGTGAGGTAGGGAGTATATAATGATATAATCCACTAGACCACACACTCATCGTTCTTTTTTATTAGTCCTCTTAGAGTTTGGCACTAGTTTTAATAATAAAGTAGTAGAGTAAGTATAGAGTATTTAGGATAAATGATAAAGTGGAAAAGATGGTATATTAAAAAGAGTAAAGTGATGATAAAATAGGAAATAGAGTGTATTAAGAAGAGTAAAGTGATGGTAAAGTAGGAAAGAGAAAGTAGTTTGTAAAAAGTAAGTGGGGTAAAAGTAATAAAAGTGAGGGTATTTTCTCAAAAACTTTTCTTAAACAGAAAAGAGGACAAATAAAAACAACGTATCAAAAAGGAAAGAATGACTAATAAAAAGAAGGGAGTATTTATCATTTTAAACCATGTGGGTGAAAATTATGTAAAAGAGGGAAAATAAGGGATCCGGAAGATTGAAAATAATAATTCTAACTAGTGTCCATCCGTCCTTAATAATCTTAACTATCAATTATTTCAGAGTGATCCCAACTATAGAGATCATTTTTTAAAAATAATCCATAATAGGTTACAACCTAATATATCATGTCAATTTTAAACATTGTTTTAAAAAACTTGAATCATTGTTTACTTTTTGAAAATAGATAATGTAAATTTGAATAAAGGAAACTAATACAAAATGATAAATTGGTAAAAAGGAAAAAATAAAGTTTAAGTGAAAATAAATCAAAAAATGACTAGAAATATTTTATTTAACTTCAATACATTTAAATGATTTTTGTAGTTGTTTTATACATGTTTAAAAATATTTAGTTTGGAAACTTATAAAAATATTTCTATATCTTCCGAAGATTGAGAGTTGATAGTTGGGTTTAATAAAAAAAGGTTAGCAGTCATTTGGATTATTTAAAGCTTGCATATAGTCAACATTTAAAATTGACCTGTTATACCATATTGTAAGCGGTTAGGTTTTTTTTGGAAAATAATCCCTGTAATTGGATCATAAAAAAATTATCAATAGTTGGAATTATTAACGGTAGACCGGAAATAGATGTGATTTTTTTTCAATTCATCCAAAAATGAACAGAAAACTAAATTATTTATTCAAAAAAGAAAATGATAAGAAGTTTTAGGCAAATAAAAAAGGAAGACGGACAACAGCTAATAGGACATGGGGAATATCTCACATGGCAAACAGAGGGTACAATGACGTAGAGGTTAAGAGTTCAATTTTAAGCAATGATTTAGGATGAAACCGTACTATCTTTCCAACAGAGTGATCAAAACTCAATTTATATCTTTCTCAATAACTTTCAGGTCAGTTTTATAGAGTCCTTAAGGATAGGGTGTCATCTTTTTAAGAGAATATTTATATGAACGACACTGTGCTAGTGATATGCCGTCTTTTTTTAGAACATTCTTCTAAACCTATTATAGTATCTGCTCTTGTTGATGCCAACATCCTTGATTAGGATGAGACTCGAACTTACGACCTCCTTTTTGGGAGATCAGCGGTGATGCCATCAGACCACAAGGTACTCGCGATGTCTTATACTCCGCATTATTTAATTACTTGATTAGTATAGTGAAAAAAAAAGAGAGAGAAAACTTAATTAGTATAGTATCCCCATTTTACTACGTATTATATTGTTGATTCAATGGTAAATTACTTTCAGTTATACGAAGTACGTAGTACGTTTTATAAAATCACTTTTTATATAGTGCATAAATGCATAATGAAGGTTTTTGGTGATAGTTTATTTGATGTATATAATTTTTGGTAATATATATACTAGTATATATTAATAATAGAAATATATACGGCTATATACGGAGTACTACATATAGCAGATGAACAAGTTGTCTTCTACTTAATTTCAATACTCTGGTCTCTTCTTCAGAGTTCAGACCTCCTTATTTATGCAATCTTCCCTTTTCTTTTGTATTTCTGTTCGGTTGTTCAGGTTTTTGGCTTTGTGGTTTTAGAGCTTCTAAATTCAATTTATGAATTTTGTTGAGTCTTGATGCCTTTGGCAGTTTGGTGTTCCACAATCTACTGAGAAACGGTGATTGAGTTAAACCAGTCAGATGATCTCTATTTCTTATGGTGTTTTTCTTCCCAATTTTTCTGTAATTGATTATGCTACGTACTTATTATCTGTTAATTGTTATTTCTTAACTCTTTTACTTTTTAGAAATTACAATGCTTCGTAGAAATAGAAATACGAACCCGGATTAAAAAATATGGTTGTGATATCATATCATTCATAGTATACAGAGTATATATTAGTCGATGGGCAGATTGAATTTAGTCTAGACTTTGTAGTAATGTTACAACATTTAAAATTGCTTTTTCTTTCATTATTAGTATTCTATTTTGTTGATATATAGGGCCTCATATCTCATTTTTGAACAACGACTCCTATTTCTCAGGGCCAGCCCTGCTCTAAATTAGTTAAATAATTTGTTACTTCACCCCAACATGAAATTTTTATTTAACTATTAGTTAACTAAATTAAATTCTAAAACGAGACATTGGTAGAGATGTCAATTCTTTGGGAGAAGAGTGAAAATGGATGGTCAATTAATTAGGACTCCTAACTAGTTAGTTAGAACGAATGATTCCAAACTGTTCTTCATCGGGTTAGCTACCGTATGCAGCGTTATTCCCAGCGTGATTAGATAGATCGCCTTGTCGGAGACCTTCTCTTTTCCTATTATGTGCCCCTCCAAGACCTCCGACCTGGTTCCGCCACTGGTCCGCTGCGACTTTGCAAGACTGCAGGTATTAGATGCGAGGGCCGAGTTTGTCATTTTACGAGCTAGAGACGCAACGAGGAATGCCATTTTACGCGAGGAAAGAGGAACGACGAGAAATTCAACCGCGTGCATATCATTTAACGATGAAACGACGTCGTATTTCCTTTTCCTGTGCACTTAAACAAACGACATCGTTTTAATTTGCTGATTGAATTAATTAAACAAACGACATCGTTTTAGGCTCCAGCTTTCATCGTTCTCCCTGGCTCGCTGCCGCACCGCAGGTATCCCTAATTGCAAGGAAGAAGATGAAGCTATGGCGGGGCGCCAATCAGAGTACCCGATACTACTACTAAAAAATCTCCGGCGAAGGGGTGGCGCCAGCACCGGCTCGCTCCCCCTGGGTCCGCCCCTGCCTATATGTAAATCTTTGGGAGAATGACAAAAATAATACACTTTTGAATTAACAAAAGTATGACCAAGAATTATATTGATACCAGGAAAGATTTATATTTAAATCCATCAACAGCTGTCAAAGTTAATTTTTTTTATAAAAAGAAGTTACTAATTTTAATTAAAAATTCAAATTTGGTCCAATACTTCAATACTAATCCGGTTTCGGCAAACTCGGAATAATCCGGTCCAACCTGGTCCAATATTTATGGAAATTCCAGTTCATGTTCGGTCTGGCCTTGGACCTGTGCTCACCTCTAATTGAGTAAAGTGAAAATCTTATTGTAAAATATACTAGTTTTGGTTTAAAATTTTAATTTCTAAGATGTTTTTAATGAGCCTCTTTTAATCTCAAAATAGACTGGACTTACAATATATCAATCATACCTAATTTAGACAACATTAAACTAACATACACTAGATGTTTACCTCACTGGATCATACCACTGTTTTAAAAATCAGTCTAGTCGGAGCGATTAATCGGCATAGTCGGCCGCCCTAACTGGAGAGGCCTAATCGACCATAAAATCGGCCTAGTCGGCCGCCTAAGCGCCCCTCAACTGCTAGACTAGCGCCTAGCTGGGTTTAGAACAATGGATCATACCAAATTAGGCTATACTTAAATAGATAAGATTAAACAATTTAAACCTCAAAGTTGTAACAAACCAGATCAAAAGCTTACTTTCATTCATATATGGGGATGTATATATAAGAGGGGAGCTAGGGTTACAATCATCAGATGGGCCAGTACACATGGTCTCGGGCTATGAACTAATGGACATCCATAATACATAACACTCCCCCTTGGATTTACATTGCTTAATAATAAAAACATTACAAGAAAAATATGATGCTATACATTATTATCTCTATACGCTATGGTGTGCTGCATCGTTAAAAACCTTGCCGAGGAAAACTCAATGGGACAAAACCTTGGTCAAGGGAAAAAGAGTGCAGCACGCATATACTCCCCCTGTTGACTGCATCACTTCAAGACTTCTTGTATAATCCAATATAATCTGGTTACCAACTCCTTGTAGCATGAACTTGTGTATGTCTCATTAAAAACCTTGTTGGAAAAACCCTTTGGGGAAAAAACCAATCAAGGAAAAATACATTACATATGTAAAACGATGTGTTGTATTGACTGTCTTGTTAAAAACCTTTAACTAAGAAAACCATGCGGGAAAAACTTAGTAAAGGAAAAGAGTACAGTCATTGGCCTTCGGGGCCTAATCTTCTGGATTGCTTTTGAATTTACTCTTCTAGAGAAAAACAATACTCCAAATTTTATGTATCACAATATATTATTTCAAAGTCACAAACTGCCTCGTTAAAACCTTTGACCAAGAAAACCCTATGGGACAAAACTTGGTTAAGGAAAAAGAGTACAGTTGCATATGGTCTTCCGGACCAATAAATTGTTCGCGCAATCTCACAAGGACCAATTAAGACCTTCAGAGTACTGTCTTCCGAACTAATATTAAAACCACTCTTCTAGAGGATAATAGTTTTCCGGATGGTATGAATCTTTCTCATTCTTTAAAAACCCCAAAATACCTTAAAACCTTTGGCCAAGAAAACCCTTTGGGAAAAACTTGGCTAAGGAAAAAAAAAGGGATAGCACATTAGTCTTCTGGACCAATTAATTGTTTCACCTCAATCTACTCCATATAATTTGAGCAGATGACAATCTTTAGTATACAAAAACCTTCATCATTATTTATACAGATTTGATGGACATCAGTAATCAAACTCTTGAAGAGTTTTCTAAGCAAAAGCAATTGTCTAAACTCATGATTTTGCAATGTGTATTTCAAAACCATCAAATTTAGCATTAATGCTCATATGCACATCAAACATTTAATAATTGAGTATTCTCAAATATTTGTCCATAAAACTTAAACGAGACTTGTATTGATCCTCCTAGGATCTCAAACTAGTACACAAACACTTCAGGTGTTCACAATATAATGACTAGATATTTATTTATTTATTTATTTATTTATTATATAATCAAACATCATTCAAATCAAAAGATTCTCATGTATTGTTTCTAGGTTTGGCTAGATTCTTAAAAGCCTCCAACACCTTTATTTATACAATTTGGTTCATAGAATAATATATGTTTACTTCAGGTAAACAAATACACTAGTAGAATACTGGCTTACAGTGACACTTTTATAGTGACACTTTCTGATATAATGCTACTAGTAACACAAAAGTGTCACAATTTTCTGACATAAATACATCAGCATTGCATGGTAACACTTTTTACTAATGGGCCGGGCTAGTAAGTAATATTTCAACGCGTTTTTTCCCACTACCCTCCCGTTTCAGATCAATTTGCATCGGCTCAACTCTTTCGCTTCTTTCTACAAACCCTATCTCTTGGCGACTTATTTCTTTGTTCATTTTCAGGGAATCCTAAGTCAGAGAGTTCTTACCGCTGCTAGCCGCCCGTTCTCGTCGCCGCAACCCATCACCTCCGGCCTACCACGTCTATGGCTGCACCTATCGCTGCCCGCCTACCACGTCTCTGGCTGCACTCGTCGTCGCCTACTTCCCAAGTCGCTGCCTGGGCTCCAGCCGCAGTCGGCGCTTCACATCTCCTTTTCCTCTCGGGTTTTGCCGCGCAATCGTATGATCTTCGGCCGGTTGTAAGTCCAAATGACAGCCTCTTTTATTCTTGTTGGTTAGTTTTTACTACGTTCATTTTAATTTCGTTTTCCCCATTATTTTTAATTTATTGTTTAGTTTTGTTTTGTTTAATATCATTATGAGTGTTAAATATGAAATGCTAATATATTTGGTATGTTCAATTCTGCTCGAGGAACATTGCTGGAGCCTGGAGGGTTCCAACGAATTTACACTCTCTTATATCTTGATAGTCATTATTTCCTTAATTTAAAACCGTGTTTATCATTGCTGGAGTATTTATGAACAAAGTACTTACTGAAATAATGTTCCTACAATGATCAGGCTCAAGTACTATTAATAGAGACCGGCCATTTCTATTGTGTCAACATTAACTTCTTTCTGAAGGTGGTTCATTTTCTAGTTTACACTTGTTTCCATATTTGTAAGCATCATATTTTGTATGTCTTCGTGATCTGAACAATTAGAGATAAACTAATTAATTAAAACAATAGGAGCAAGTCTAACAGATCCGGCCTTATCTAGCTTGAATGAGCTATGTCTAAGATTTACTCTAGTTATTAGTATTAAACCTTACAAGTATTTGCTACAATTTGGTTATGTTTAATTTTAAACTGTTATTTTTTTTTTTTTGGTTTGACATTTCAGGTAAAGTGATTTAAGAGTGATCATTTCCCGAAACAATAAACACAAGACCTTCAATGGTTATTGGATTGAATAGGTTGTTGGAAGAACATATGGTACTTGTGTAAGAGCATTTGATTAATGATAAGTTCACTTTATTTGAAGCACGTGTTAATTAGAAATTCAGTTGATGCATTTTTCGCACTACATGAACTTGTGATGCTAAAATCAACTTGTGATGGTATTTTCCAAGTATGTGCAGGTAACTGTTGCCGACCCCAAACTCATTTAGGACCAAGGATTGGATGGTGTTTCCATGTTGTATCTTTAATTTGGTTGTTGCTCAAAACCCTAATAAATGCTGGTTTTAGTTGATGCCATAGGTTGAATTGTTAAGTCTTTATTGACTTAATAAGATATTTGAGGCCTCCAGGGGAGGAAATGAAAATTCCCAGAAGCAATTCTTGTGGAATAAGTGTGAAATTAATGTTTTTGTTGTGCTTTAATATAACTTATGTGCAATGTCAATCACAGGTAGTCAAGAACAACTCAAATGATCTGTGGGCTTCTCCTCAATCCAAGAACAAGTTTGAGAGGATTATGTGTTGAGCATTCTGGCCTCTTGGCCTCTTGCGAATGAACCTGGGGTCCTTGACTTGAGCTCTGCTGGGATATAATACAAGGTTGTTCTTGGTAATGGTCTAACTATCTCACTGATTATTTTGTGTTAGAAACTGAAACTATTGTTGGTTGAGATTGGTTATTAAAGTGTATGATTGTGATGCCTTTTCAATACTTTATTCTGGGCAGGGGCAAGAACATAATTCTTACTAATGCTGAAGCTATATAGTTTTGTTGTGGTACGAACAAAGTAAGAGCAGTGAAACTATCACTTTGGCCTGGGTTCAAGATGCATAGAATAATGTGGCAGCTCTAACTTTCTTCATTGTGCTAAAATTTTGAGGATAAAGTTAAGCCTCCAATGTGCATTCCGAAGTATTATCAAGGTATCCTTTCCCTCTTCACAGGACATATGTTTTAGTTTTAAGATTTATTTTTTTGAGTAAGAGTTGAAACGTTGACTGAAAACTATATAGTGTTAATAGCTAGAAGTAGAAAATTGAAAAAATATCTGAAGTATTTTGGCGAGAAATGGTTAAAAAGTGTTTATAAGAACCAGCATTCCTGATTACCAATTCATTTTGTAGTAGAAAGTTTACTGCAACACGAGCACTTGATCAACTAAAATGTCTCAACTTGAAGCATGTCTAAGTTGGAAACTGTTCTATGTAATTTTCTTCGTTGGTGTATATTTTCATATTTTTATAGATTGTAAGTAAACAGGAGGTTCTGGAGATTGTAAAATGTGTCAACTTGATTTAGGCAATCAGCTAGGAGAATATACTCATAACTAACACCTGCTATTTGTCCTTGGATATATAAGATTATATTTAAATTTCACGAACAGCTTGTACCAAGTTTGACATTTTTTCCTTTTCTATAATCAGGGAATTGTTGACGAGATTTCTATTTTAAGTATGTTCTCTATATCATTTCAGGTGTTGATGAAAGCTTTGCCCAATACAAAGTGAAGCTACCTTTTGGATTAAAATCTACCTATGACATCAAGTTAAAGTAGGTCCAATTGATTCTTCACTGGAGTTCTGAAGTTTATGGAATTTTCTACACTTTGATACACATTTATATTGTTTGCTTTTTACAAGTTCATTATAGTCAGTCATATTCCAATTCATTTTTAACTCTATTTCCTTATTCTTCTTCAGAATCAAGAAACAACCAATCAGATGGAATCAAGAAGATATCCGGTTGAAGCATGCTACTTAGTCGCAGATGAAACCCACTAATGCTTAGAATATTTTTATATCAATTTGGATTACAAAATGTGTAGTTTCATACCATATGATTTGTATATAGTTTGTGTGTATGTAGTACGTACTACGTAGCATTTAGTACTTCAACATAATTTGTTTGGATGTTTTGATATTTTATCTGGAATGAAATGTAAGAATGTTGTTATGTTAAATTATTAATAAAAGGCTTGTTTGGTATTGCTATTACGGAGTATTTATCAATATTTACCATATATATATATATATCAATGAACTAGTACGGATCTACGAACAGACACAAACACTGCCTTATGTGATACTTGTGTATCATTAACATGTATGACACTAAGATGTCGTTAAAAACTTCAATACAAATGCATCACTGCATTTAGTGATGCTATAGTGTCGCAGTTTAGTGACACTTTTACAGTGACACTAATTCTAGTGTCACAACTCCCACCATTCGTTGACACTTTTTAAGTGTCACTAAAATTTTTAGTGACACTAATTTAGTGTCACTGTAGACCATTTTTCTAGTAGTGATAGAAGGTTTATGAGTAATTGCAAATTTATTGCATAATGTTTTCCCCATTCAACTCTTTCTGCAGGAAAGGTTGAGAAGTAGTATGAATATAGTTCACTTTAAATTATTTTAAATCCTAATCATGAAATTAAGCATGTGAAACACATAAGAAAATTGTTCACGTTAGATCCTCTACAGGAGGCACTCACTACAAGTGAAATTTTCACATGGTGCAAAGACCTTGTTCAATCATGATATTAAATAAAATAATTTGCACCATGATAAGCAAGCATAGTTCTTCTATAAAATAAATCATGTCATCAAGATTTATTGTAGTCCCCCAGGTTGTAGTTAGGCACAAGCATCAATTTTTATATATATTTCCAACTATGCTTAATGTTTACTGCATTATTCATTGGTGCAGTTATTCATTGAAATTCAAATTCTTTTTCAAGAATAATTCCAAATAACACATAATGTGTTTAATTATCTAATTATTGTAGACATAGGAGAATTCATATTCATGTTGTGTGCACTTATTTCTTTTCACCATTGTCCTTCAGGGACACACAATTGATATGATAACAATGACATCCTATTCTTTCATTAACTGCCACATTGACAGAACTTCAAACTATAACAGGAATGTAATCTCAAAATCATTCAATCTTAAGTATTGGCACCCCACGTGCACAATATCTTGATATATGAGACTTCAGGCCCAATATAAAATATTTTCTCATCCATAAACATCGATCACAATTCACAAAATTTTAGGACTGCAGGTCCATCATATTTCGTCTGGCCAGACTTTATTATTATGGATTATGAATCGATAGTCTTGGAAAAATAAATCATTGACGTCAATATAATAACTATGATTCCTGTTTCATTCGGGTCCTCTATATGAGCCATAAAAGAGGAACTCAAATTCTGTCTCATATAGTTTCTATAACATATCAGCTGCAACATTTAACTTATATTATCCTCTTATAAAGGCATAAGTGACTTACTATAATGAACCGATTTTATTTTATATACACATAATGACCGTCTAACCATGCTTCATGCATTGGTTGAGCTCAAACTTTATTATCATTTCTCTTTCAGTCACTTTGGCAGTTTACTTATCATATTTTACACGTTTCTCTTTTCATATCATTCAATCCTTCTAGGATATTTTTCCGACATTCCAAAATATAATTATGCTTATGCCTTTATATCTCCCCCTAAAGTCGGAAATTGTGTCATAATAATGTTTTTGAACAACGATTTACGTGCATATATATGGAGCCACTTCTGGGGCCCAATTGCATCGTTTCTATAGTGGGGTTTCAATATTAGCACATCTGGGCTCATTTAAACGTGTAAACTTTTGGGGGTTAGTTATTAACAAATGCCGAATTAATATAAAGTACATTTTCTTCATATATTAGGCAACTTTCTAACAATTTATCTCAGGCAAAACATTCATCTTATAATGCTAGACATATTTTGTGGGTTACTTTATGGTCTTCACTATATTTCTTAGAAGCCGGCAAAGTGGACTGATACCACTCATTACATGTAGATATTTCAAGAGAGCATATCTTGAGACCAAATTTAATATTATTAACCCACATTGTGAAACTTCAAGTTCACTTAACTCTCATGGATCCATTTTTCAAATATTGGGAGAATAGACGGTCTTGCCATTTTCTTATATAAGAAGTATTTATATATTGGATGTCTTATACGACATTTGGTTTAAACCTGGGTTGACCTTAAATTGGTCATTTATTCAAAAATCTTAAACTTAATGCAACACATGTTTAAATTATTCAAGTATATATACTATAGTATGAGTAGAATTCTGCTACAGGCAGATGTTGTGGAAACACAACTGACACTGCATTGGTATGGTCTCAAACTATCACCCAATAAGTATGATATCACTTTTTAAATAACTACTTCGCAGTGTTTGAGTGGCTTCTTAGAGCTTACACTCAATGCCTGAGATTTTAGTCATTATTATTTATGTGCACAACATGTTTATAAATATAATTTGTGCTTCCAATACTTATTACCCTTAAAATAGGATTAAATTTCTAATGTGTATGATTCCATCAAAAGTTAATATATATCAGGCTTTATGCCACAAGTATATACATGCTTCAGGCATTATATCATCCCTAAGACGAAAATAATTTGTCTCTAAAATAATCATTTATATAGTGATTTCATATGTTCACAGAAATAATAAGAAGCACTCACCTAGAAATATAGAGTCTAATGATTACATAATGCTACTATTGAAGTAACATAAAAGTTATTAAATAATTAATCAAATTTTTTTAAGAACACTTAAAGACTTGACTCGAAGTATTAACTTGAATGAATTTCTTAAAATTTAGCTTGGCATATTGTCCGCTTTGGTACTTCAGGACCTCATGCCTATAAAACGCGTACACAAGTAAGGGCTTCAGGCCCCGCTTATAAACACACACTATCCATTTATAAACTTTTGTTTGTTTTCTCCCTCTCGAGTATATAAACTTGAACTGATTTAATTGTACGTGATTTGCTAGACATTATTTGTGTATCTGTAGCAATATTTAACTATATTTCGAATATAGTTGAAGTCTATACCATGTTTTCTAATCATGTATTTTCTTAAAGTATATCACTTACTTCAATGTTTTATAGAACATTGAAGCTATACTAGTCACATCAACTTATTGATCAATATTCAACAATCAAGTTTATCATATAAATATAATCATATTATGTTCCAAAATGACCAAATTATAAATAGAGACATGAACATACCTGTAATCTCCAATGCACTTTTCTTTATGCTTACATTTACTCAAAGTAGCATGAAGTGGTTTTTATAGTAATACAAATAAGCAATAGAAATGCAATGAAATGTGATAGAACTGATAAGATCTCCATCGATCATTCATAATCAAGGCAATGAAATATTACTAGGAGCACATTAAACGAGAAATTTCAAAACACCTTTAAAAGTGGGTCCTTAAAAGTGCTACTTCACGAGGATAAATTAATTGAAATTTCATATGAGATTCAAATCATGATGAAGTATATTAAACTCTTGTGGTATGTTTTTTTCTTCTTAAAATCTGTGATTCTAAAAAACATATCATTAGCGTAGCTTAAGTGTTACCCATGCAACATTCCTTTCACACATTGACCGAATATTATTCTAAAATCAATGCATGCTCTTGGATGCTCAATTCAATGGAGCGATTAACATATTAGGAACACTTAATCAATACCAATGTGAGATAATAATTATCACTTAGAATTATATTGTAGTAATAATGACCATCGACATTTCTCAAGCTCACTAATAAAATATACTAAAAATATTTCAAACACATATTGTGCTATTATGGACGCACAATAAACTATAAATTTATTTAAAATAGCACAACTCAAATACAAATATCATAAATGATAGTAATGATGAATATATATATGTTAATTAAATTCAATTTATGTCATTAATAGAGCAAGTAAATATCCTTCTCTAATTGTTATTGGCTAATTAATACGGTGATCGATGAATCCAAAACAATCATTTTTGTTTCTTTAGTTTGTTTCATCATATCATATACCACAAGAATTAGAGTGGGGCTGGATGAAATTATGAAAAGTGCCATTTTCAAATATTTTCATAAATAGACTTTAACACACATTAGTAAATCAACTTTTAAATAAATGTCATTAATTGAATAAAAATATGTCCGCTTGTAACCGATATTGACTAATAAATACTTTGAAATTATAAGTTTCAATTGGCCAGTAAATGTCATTAATTTTTTTTAACCATCATATGATTTTACGCATTTTAACAATTAATTCCGAAATCATATCATCATCAACTCAAGACATTGATATAGATACACACTAATTCACGAAAAATGCACATAATCAGGGTGGTTCTCTATCAAAACATTAGGGCTAGAACAACAGCATAACAAAGTTATACGAGTAGTTAACAGAAACTCATAATAACACTCATTCCATATTTGACTTTTTTTTTCATGGGGCTCCAAATCCTTCTTGCTTTAACATCTAACATCAATTACAAAATTCCACTTTTTGTGCCACTTTCTTAATCCTACTTAGTGGGAAGTGTCAATGTCAACAATTTTAGTCCAGTTAGACACCATTATCGGTACAAGAAAAGAAAACGAGAACATGCATAACAACTGTTCACGAAGATGGAGGCCACTGTTTTTCTGAATAATCGTTCCTCTTTTGAGTGAACATTTAATCAAGCAATTCATTTAATTACTGTTATGTATTAATTTAGCATATTCAATCAATATATAGTCGCACTGCGCATACTATGTATAGAATCAAGCAATGTATGTGATAAAATAAAGCATATTCGGTAGTACTTAGTGCAGTTCTTAAAAAAAATGGGAGAGCCTCTCCTCCTTCTCTCTAAAATTTCATTTACTTCCTAAAAAAAGCAAATGGAATTCCGGCACACAAATCGCCGGAATCATGGATACATAGTCAATGACTTCTGCTGCAAGGAGTGCCACTGCGACGGAAATAACCAACAACAGTGGTATACTCACCCCCACTCCAGTTACTTGAATCGCAGAGCCAAAACGCACAGGGTATTTCCAACGAGAACAGGTACAAGCTTTCTCCAAAATACTAGCTCTCATTCCCAGCGCAGACAAAGGTTTTACCAAGCTAGCAGGAACCGAACACCTGCATACCAGAACAGGTTTTACGCATACAACCCTGGGAGTTCCACAGCCCACTATTCAATTGAGAATAAATCAAGAAATCCGACCAAACAAAGGGCAAATTACCAAGAACGTCGAGGCGATGCTACTCAGAGCCAACAAATAAGACCGTGCCATCAGCCCCAAAAAGTGGAGAAGGACGATGAATGGCAGACGGTCAAACACAGAGGACGGATCTACGCCGAACGAAGGCCTCCAATGCAACACCGCATCTACTCGAGCAACACCTCGGTTGAAGGTAACCCAAATCGTTACCATCGCCTACGAGACCCAAATCTAGATTTAAATTTGGAATCAGGTAATTCGATCAATCCCAACTTCAATCAGCGATTTACAGAAGAAAACAGGAAACAGGGAGAATACATCAGCGACCGTAGAAACCTTGTCATGCCACAGTCTGGAAAAAGTTGCTGCGGACGAAACCACTCGTCGGCAATAGCCACGGCTGAGAATCCGTCTGATATTGCGGCATTAAAAGCGGCAGTAATCGTTGGCAACCTGGATGTCGTGGAGATGCAAGCCCAAAGACGAGGGCCGGAGAACTCTACGCCGGTGCCTCCATCCAATTCACCACGAACAGCGGCCATCGTGCCAACCACCGACAACATGAGCGCCATGGATAATCAATCGACTGGTAGTGCCAGTCGCACATGGGCTGACCTGGTAAAGGGAGATACGGACAAGAAGTATGGGTCGGCACTTGTCTCAAATTATCACGGTAATACGATTTCAAAAAGTCCTCTTTCAGGCCAGACTGGAATTCTGCAAACTTATGACCGTGCAAGTACATCACGACTAAATAATTGCACAAAGGAAATGGATACGGCGGACGGAAATGTGGAAGCCACAAAACTTTTACTCAACGCGGGTGAAAAATACTACTTTTATGGAGAATATGGATTTGACTCCATCAAAATTGCTTCAACATCTTACAAATTCGCACTCAGAGATTCAGATTTGGTCCTTTTTCAAATTAAAAAATCGCTGCTGCATAAAATTCAATTGAAACTTGAACTCGTCCCTCGAATCCTGCAATTCATCACCCATCTCACAAATAATGCTCCGGAATATTTTGAGAAAAAAGAGAGAATTGGAGATATCATGATTTCCGTGGAAATTAACAGAGCGGGTTACTATGTAAAAGTGGCAAAATATAAGGGGAGCTTCATTCAGATACCGTTGGGATCCCATAATTCGAGCATATTTAAATTTCTTAATATTTTTTCTAATTTTGTAGGGCATTCACATTCAGTGCCGGATGACTCGATATCCCTTCTGCACGGGACAATATTAGAAACCGAAGATCCCACATCCATATCCAAATTGATTTTTAATTATCAAATTCAGGCGGCCGATACTGAAAATAACAATGTCTTCTCTTCTGGGAAACGACCCCAGATGCCATTGATACAGGCTTACTCAGATGCCTCTGATGATTTTGATCACTCAGACGACTCACTATACACAGATGATTTTTTGGGACATGCAACCGAGAGCGATCGCCGACCTCCTCTTTCATACCCGGAAGAAATTAAGAAATCCAAATTCAATAGAGCGATCTGCCACAAAGCTATTTTCATAACGGCAGAAAACTGCATGCCAACTGAGAACTTGAACAAACAGCTAAAAATCTATAGGAAATCTCAAAAGAACAAGAGGCGTCACAGCATGACAACTAGGTCTCAAACCAGAGATTTTCCTTGGGATTAGCTCTTTTTTCTTTTTGTACTGTATTTCCTTTAATTTAGCACTTTTTTTATCTTTCTTGTATTTCTATTTTTTTTCCTTTTCTTGCATTGTACTTTCATTTTATTTCAATAATATATATATATATATATATATATATATATATATATATATATATATATATATATAAAACTTAGTGCAAAAAAAAAAAAAAAAAAAAAAATAAAGCATATTCATATACTCCACTCCGTATATTAATCGAAATAAGAAAGTAATTAAATACTTATCTCTGCTTGTAGCCGATGACTGATGCAATCGTGGGGTGGAGAATGGAATTCATCGAAACGGGAAGATTCTAAGCCAGCCTTCCTCGTCAACATAGCCCGTATTTGTGTTAATCCAGTAGAAAAATTCCTTAATTCCGATATGGTATATGATTGAGATATGATTTCAGATCAGGGGTCTGCAATCGGTCTTCGAGCTCCTCTACGAGATAATGGTCTGACTGAAAATGTTGATTCCTGGTAAGGAATTCCGGAAAGTCTGTTTTCGGCGGCAAATCCTAGAGGAGGGAGGGTGTAGTTGAGGTTGGCGGCAAGATTGGGTATCGTCGATCAAGCTCGATGGATGGGTCCTAAGGCAAAGCTGAGCGGAGCAAAGTTGAGAACCGAAAAAACACCAAATCCACGAAAAAAGAAAGCTATCGTGCTGATAACGTGTAATAAACCAGATCAAAAGCTTACTTTCATTCATATATGGGGATGTATATATAAGAGGGGAGCTAGGGTTACAATCATCAGATGGGCCAGTACACATGGTCTCGGGCTATGAACTAATGGACATCCATAATACATAACAAAAGTTTCATTGTAAAAATCTAATAAGGGGATGCTCATTTAAGAATTGTTTAGACTTTTTAAGATTTGTGACAATATCAGTTTTTAATAGATTTATAAGGACTTCCGTAAATTTGTGTGGATTCTTGTGTAAGACATTTCAAGAGGAGGCGTATACCATACAGCCGGCTGTACGGCTGGCACCGTACAGTCGGTGGCATTTTTGTAAATTTGATGAAGTTCATGGTTTTTCTTAAATGAGCATTGATTTAATTTGGATGAGCATCGAGTTTATTTTTCTGAGTATTAGGAGCCTAACAATGAACACCAGTGATCTCTGCATCATATCTTCTAAATCAGTTTCTTTTTATTAATTTTCGTTTAAAAAAAACTTAAATTGTGTTTATAATTAATTTCAATATGTCAATCTAATGTAGTATGATATGTTTGATATGTGCATCATTTTAAAATGAGCATAAACCAGTACCAAATGAGCATACATAATTTACAAAATGAGTATCAAAAAATTCAAAACTTCATTAGTGTATTCTCATTTATTTTGGGCGTTATATTTGGTATATGCATCATTTTAAAATGGGCATAAAGCAATATCAAATGAGCATACATAAATTACAAAATGAGTATCCAAAAATTCAAAAGCTCATTTGTGTATGCTCATTGATTTTGGGCGTTATATTTGATATGTGCATCATTTTAAATGGACATAAAGCAGTACCAAATAAGTATACATAATTTACAAAATGAGTATCAAAAAGTTCAAAATCTCATTTGTGTATGGTCATTGATTTTGGACGTTATACTGATTTAAGTTTAACATAAAACACATTTTAATGTGTTTAATAATCAGTTGTGTAAGTTCAATTCTTTGAAGTGTATACTCATCGGAGTTTAATATAAAACTCATTTTTAATGTGCTTAATGTTCAGTTGTGTATGTTCATTTCTTTTATGTGTATACTCATTTGAGTTTAATATAAAACTCATTTGAGATGAATAGCAGTAGGGATTCCTTTGTCTGCAGTAGGCTCCCTTTGTCTTCCAAAGTCACAATCTCAAACACCGAAATTGAATATGAAAAAGAGAAAAAAAGAAAGACAGAAGGAGATCTGTTGTGTCCGTTCTAGAGGAGAAGGAGATGAGCGGTGAGAGGCAACGGCGAGCAACAACCTGAAAGAGAAAGAGACGAGTGGTGAGTGTATAATCAACCAGGTGCGAAGCGAGATCGAAGAACTAGACGAGATCTGAAGTTGCTGGTGCGAAGCTGGGTGCGAAATCGAGGAAGAAGGCCAGAACGAGATCGATCGAAGAAGAAGAAGCGGACAAAAAATGGGCGGTTGTACCGTGCGCACGGTACCACCGGCTGTACGGTGTATTTGACTTATGGAATACGAATGGTGCTCAAAACTCAAAAGCTTTATGAAGTTTTATCAAAGCGAAGGCACTATTTCAGAAGCTTTGAAGACCATCCTGCCCATACTTGCAAGTTACCAATTTTCATCAAAGCCGAAGCTTTATTTCCGGGATTCAGTGATGGAGTTTTGTAGGCCACGACATAGATAGATTCGTCGATGGAGTTAGGGACTTAGGGATTCGAAAAGGAAGACACGCGAATTCTAACTGTTCCAACACGGAAAATTCAGATTGAGACCAAGGGAATACATAGCGGCATCGCAAAAAGGTGACCCCTCACATCTGTGAAACGAGCAGGAAAATAGATGTCGTTGCTGTTCTTGTTTTCTGCTTTGTCTCGATGGATTTCAAATCTCACGTGAGAAGGTGAGATTTGGGAATGGGATTTGGGCTTGTATTTGGGCTTGTAAGTTTAGATAAGTCCAAGTTGTAAAATACAATCCATGTCCAAGTCTAATATGAATACACCTAGACATTTTAGGATTTATAGAATGTCTCATTTAAATACATCCAGATTTCATAAATTCTAAAATGTGTTAAAAAAGGAGTATTTTTGCAACTTTTAGAGACTTATCTAGTTATCTGCATTTGAAACTAAAAAGGGTACGTTTGCACATTTATGGAGCATGGATTACTAGGATTAGTGAAGTAGCCATCGTGTATTATATTACCTCCTATTTACTATCAATCAATTATCAAAGCCAGGTCCAAAGAGTACTTAACAAAAGTAAGCACAAGGCTCTAGAAAACTATGAAGTATAAACTCCATTTCACCCAAATTTTCAACCTTCCTATATTAGTGTCATTGACACAACCATCGAGTTACAATGTCATTTCGAAAACACAACACTTCTGACTTCTCCAACCATCGTGTATTTAGTAACTCCCACTAAAACTTTAAAAATGTATTTTGTTCCACTAAAGCTCTTAAAATGTACTACGTATTGCACAGTTGCACCATGCAGGAGCACTGGCTGCACTGACATTAGTGTGAATAAGAAAACCAATAATAATTGAATCAGTTGTATGCAATGATTGAGTATTTGAGTATATATATATCCTAATCAAGAATAACTGAATACATTTCTGTTTAAAATCTAGGACATAGTAATGCTGGCAGGGATGGATTTAGGGGGGGGCGACCGCCCTAAATTATGAAAATTTACATTAAAATTTTCATAATTTAATTAGATTCGCCCCCCTTAGCTTTTAATTTTCAAAATTAATATATATAGTCTTACATAATGTAATACTTAATTGGAGATTTAAAAGAAGAAACATCTAAAATAATTTACATAACTTAAACAAATAAACAATAGAGTAACTCGTTATTTAAGATTTAGGATGCTTATTATATAAGAATTCCTAGTTTTGTAATGTTTAATTATCTTTATTAGATAACAAGTACTGGATTTCGTAAAACATATATCAAACAATATTAAATACCAGACACACTAATTACACAATTTTTAGATCACGTGAAATGAATCCAAAATATAAATATTTATAGACATTAGATTACATAATTCATTTACTTCTTGCTTTCTAAAAATAATTTATTGCATGGATAATAAACTCTAAATTATTATAGAATTAATAAAAATATTAACATATAATATGCACCATATATATGTGTGTGTGTGTGTATGTGGTGCATATTATTCTAAAAATAACAATCTCATTCATACTAGTATACTACTATTGTAATATTAAGAAAACTTCTCATGAGTCATGACTCACGAACACCCTCCTTGGTGGACAAAAATTACAACTCAATAACCGATTCATGAGGTTAAACAATGTAGAAGTTATTAAAAATGTATTGGTTGATGTCTTTGTCATCGTCTAAACTTAGAATGTAATAGATTTAAATGTCGTTCGGGATGTGCATGTATTAATGTCATTTTTTGAATAAAAATAGCTGAATAGCCCTACAGTAGTGAAAAAATTTCGCCCCGCTATACTAGGGAAAAAAATTTCACCCCGCTATACTAACAAAAAAAATTCACCCCCTACACTAACGAAAAATTTCGCCCCCCTTGACTCAGAATCCTGGATCCGTCCCTGAATGTTGGGTTGGATTAAAACCTCATTACCCTTTGTAATTTACTGATGTCACAAACATAGACATAAATACATAATACACTGAAAAATGAAAATAAAAGGCCTGAGAAAATGAAGTGTTGGTACCATTAGAGGAATTTCAGCAGATCAGTATACAATTAATTATACATCAGATTCATCAGTGTCTAACTATACAAAACAATGGTATGAGTAAATACATCACTCCCCCCCCCCCCTGAAATCATCGAGTCCCCATGAAAGTTTTAATCTTCGGAAATAATATAAGTTAATCAGTCATCTTCTGAGCTGTAGTCACTAGAATCTTGTAGTATTGGTAGAGCAGCACAGCAAAACTGTTCCTTATCCTTCACAAACAGGCAACTCCCATCTGAATTCCATTTCAGATCCATTACAGAGAATTGAGGCAAAGGGACATTTATGCAATAAGCACCTGAAGGTGTCCACATGTACAAATGTGGGCTGCCTGTACATAAAACTAGGCGAGTAGAAGATGGGTCCCAAGCCACTGCCCGGATGGGGTCTTTTTGTATCAAGATGGTTGCAAGCTCGAGGCGATGTACATCCCATATCCATAGGACAGCTGGCATGCTGTCATTGCGAGTGCATATGTATTCGCTGTCATTGCTCCATGACATTAGGCCTGTTGAAATGAAAAGGCCATATAAATCCCTGCTTACAGTGAGAAATTTTCCAAAACTGCATGGCCTAATTAATACTCCTTCCATCCCATGAAAGGATCTCACTTGTCTCTTTTGGACGTCCCATTTAAAGGTTTCCACTTTTATTTTAGGAAATAGTTAACACTCATAAAAGACATCCTAATTATCACATATTAAGAATAATGCATCCATAACATTATCTAAAAATCATATTATATTCTAATGAGAATATTAAGATGGGATGCAGGTAGTAAAAGATTCCAATCTTTTGCCTGAATTTTGTAATCTAGCCAATTCTTTAAAACAAATTAATTCATTTCATCAAGATTTGAAATTCGGTATAGATCCAATAAAACTTAAAATTATCAATTAAAAATGTTTATGCAGTATTTGACAAGGGTCTTCTTGGATGGAGAAGTTTGGAGGGAAAGGCTTTTGAGGACTTGTTCTGCATTTTGACATAGGATGTTTGTAAAAGTGAATAAGATGGGGTTGAAATGTTATCCAATCACATATAATTGTAACCTTTCAATGCACATTAAGAAACAAGTCATCCCTCCAAAACACTCGATCCAACACACTGAAAAATCATTTATGTTCCAACTTTCATGCAAATGATTGGATTTTTATATTAATAAAAAATCATTTATGTTCCAACTTTCATGCAAATGATTGGATTTTTATGTTAATTAGCCCAAACTGTAGTGGTTCTGGCACAATTCGAGATAAGGAATTTCAGAGATGCCCAAAAGAGCTCTCACTTACTGACATAAATTTCGATTAAGAACCTTTTCCTTTCCATATTTCCAGCATTCTCATAATGATCAAGCAACATACGTAAAGGGAAAATACGACTAATTTTATTTTGCAAGGAAAAACTAGTCAAATTAATTAATTACTCCCAATAAAAAGCATACACATCAGAATATGCCTTACCGATTCCCTGTTTAGGGTTTGGTTTATCTACAGCAGGCTTCTGAGAAGGAAGAGTAATGGGTACCTCCATGATATCATACCTGACATGTATCTGTCTTTCAGGAGCTTCATCTGGAAAACAATATATCAGAGTGAAATGCGAATGGGAAAGATTGTTATTTAGAAAACAGTGTTTACTTATTTATTTGTAAGTAAACATGTTAAACAAGTAGCAATTTTTGGTCCTCAAATGACAGAAAGGAAGTCTAGTGTTACCATTATTGTGATGAGCAAAATCATCACTCAGAGACAATTCTGACATATCAAGGTTCAACGGTTCATCTACTTCCTGAAAGGTTTAAAAAATAAACATTAACAGTGTTTTGAAACAAGAAAGATGTCCCGCCCCCTGTCTGTAACATTAAGTCTCTGTTTGTGACTTTGTGCAATCTGTTTCTCTAGATAAGTGTTTTACTGGGGGAAAAAAGTTGTTATATACTTTCTATGAATAATATAACACATGACACTTATAAAATAATAAACACAACACTGTTTCATGAAAATGACTTTTCATATCAAAACAGGAAGTCAATTTTGCAAAAGTCTAACGGATCAAGGATAGAGTTCTCTTGATATTTTCCTGGGCCACAACATAGGAAAATATTGCCGTGAAAATGTTTTCATGTGCCAAACGGAGCATCAAAAAGAAGTCTTAACCTTAAAAACAGCAGCACAGCAAGGACCTCGGACTACTGACAAATGCACAAATTCTGCAAATACTTTCCATGTCAAGTGATTCAGAACTCTTAACATTTGGTCATAACTACCAACAGCTAAATATTGGCTGCAAGGTGACCATGAAACACTTTTCACACCCAGACCACTCTCATATGCTTGATACTTAGCCAGACACCTCCCATCTGGCGAATATATTAAAACCTGTTGAAAAAAAACACAGTTGGTATATTACCAAACCCATATGATAATTGTACAATGAAAAAAACAGCTAGTGTGTTTGTATCTATTAGTTGAAGATTATCACAAGGTTATGGACAGTTATGGTGCCACGTGGCCAGAAGAAATGAGCCTGGGATCCTTCTTAGAACAAGAAGTATTTTTTTATTTTGACATATTGATTATTATTGATGCTTAATTTTTTCCATATTTAAATATCTATCTAACATTATAACGTCATTTTCGTGTCATAAACACTGAGAAGAATGATTTCAATTCAATTGACATGAGATCAAAAATTAGTAGTCAACAACTCTATCCAACAAAACATAAACATAACATCTATAATCCAACATTCCAAGTAATATTCACCATTGCATCTTTTATTGACTCCTTGTGCAAACACAACATAGTATCAATAAAAAATTTCAGTTTGCCCACAAAGAAAGGGATGAGGCAACCTGCCCACCTCTTCCCGCCTTGGTGGACTACCAGACAGTTAGAGATCCTATTTGCTCAAGATTCCGGATCTTGGTTTCTAGACTTCTAGTTGTTTTAGGCATATCCCTATTCCTAAGTTCTGAAAGTATTAATAAGTATTGGACTTTTTCATATATTTAATTTTTGATATTGTAATTCTTTCATAATTTTCTGCCTTCTTCAGCCAACAAGGGCAAAATCAGGGTAACGTGAAGGAGAAGTGATTAGCATACCCATGCATGAGGGTGTATGGTAAACAATAAAACTAACATAGGTTGGCCAACCCAAACTAATCAATAGTTCAATACACATCATGTATTAGACTTTTTTTAAAAGTCAATAATTAGAAAAAACTTTGCAGCTTTAAGCTTAGTAATAGACAAACATTAGAGTTATATAAGCATCCAGTTACATATGTGCTTAGAACAACACTACTATTTCCAGGAAATACCGGCACACATATTCACATTAATCTTCATCAGATAATTAAATATTTAGAATGAAAGGTCTTGACATAAGGAGAGAAAGCATACTGCAATGAAAGCTGCACCTTATATTCAAGAGGAGAATCCCATATCACTATGGCACTATCATCAGGAGACCACTGTATATCAGCCAAATCCAATGTGTCTACAGAAAAAACGCCCATTATCTCCCAAGTTTGACAAGACAACAGATTGACGTAGTCCTTACAATCACGTCTTGTGCAAATTGCAGCAAACTTTCCATCCTTGGTGAAGGATACTCCCTTAGATCCATGCTTTGGCCATTGTACATGGATGCATGCAGTGTTGAGTAGTGACCAGACAGTTAACCGTAGTTGGAATTCAGATGTTGTTAATATGTGCCGACTGTCCGGGCTCCACCTAGCATAGGAAATGCCAGCTGGACCCTCATCTATTTTACATGTCCATTCAGGTTGTGACAGTGACCAAGCTTGAATCAATGGTTTCTTGTAAAGACCACAAAGGATATATTGCGAATCAAGAGCCCAATCTATATATGTGATCTTATCCAAGCATGAAAATAGTTGCACCACCTATTATTGTGCATATTGAGATAGCAGAAGAATTTTTAGTTCCAAACCATATGCAAATTGAGAACAGCTTCCTCAACATAGATAATTATTGAAGTGTTCTGCTAAGTCACAAAAGTCACCACCAAACCATTCTTTTACTCATAAGAACTCTATTGAGTTTAACGACCTATATCAACTGTTGACAAATACATCTTTCAAAATGTCATTTGAGAGGCATTTAGCCATTAACCCACTCATCTTAGAACCAATAGTTTAAGTGAAAATTGAATCTTTTTGCACAACTGCACAAGTATATTCCTCTTCGTATCGAAATCTAAAGTGTAATGCAAACCAGGATAAGAACTACAAAATGTAAAAGATGAGCATTTTGATCTTGTGCAAAGAGAGGTCGTACCTTCATAGATAGCACATCCCGAATGACAAGGCGATAATCAACGGCTACGGCCAGAAAACGAGCATTTGGAGAGAAGGCGCAAGGCCCAGACTGTTTATATGCTTCTGTAAACTCCATTGCAGCTAAAAAAAACTAGGATTTGCTTCAGCTGTCTGGGAAACTCACATAGATAAAGTCTTTCTTGCTTTCTGAGGGTTTCATAGTTCTCAGTCGGTTCAGTGGATCTGAAGAAGAGATGAACGATTTGGGTGGTGGGGTTAATGTAATCTCTGGATTACTGTAATGTAGTAGAATCACAGTCAAGAACTCCAAGATCTATAAGAAATTAGAAAATGCATTGGGATTTTGAATTGCACTAACTCAACCGAGACAATCCACTGTTCGTATGGTTAACAGCTTATCGGAGTTATAGGCAGGGCCGTGCCTCAAGCCTCAAGATCCCAAACAAAATTAAAAAATTAGGGACCTTTATATACTCCCTCCATCCCTCTTTTATTTTCCCGTTTTACTTTTTCGGAAAATCCCACTAAAATTGTCACATATCATATTTGACAAAATTTGTATGCTTTTAAATCATTATTACTTTATCTTTACTTTATCAATTAATATTAACACACAAACTCATTTTTCTTAATAATCGTGTCACCTTTTTTCATCCCAATATAAGAGGGACGGAGGAAGTACTATGGAGTGTGTGTATATATATACACACTAGGTTTTGTCGTGTGTTGCGCGATTGAGCCAATGCCCAACAATGCCAAATAAATTTATAAAAACCATTTTTTTAATAAGTACTTAAAGGATAACAATAAACTTACCAAGTATTGAAACCAAATGATTTGAATCCGAACAAATAATTTTGATAGAGAGACATTCTGAGGCATTATCTATTAATAAGGTGAAAAATGTTATACTCATGAGAGTAACATTTCAGGTTTTTATTTTTATGAAGTATTTTTGTAGCTAGAAAAATAAAAGAGTAAAATATTTTGATGCTAGATGAGAAAACAAAAGTGTGTGTAGAAAAAACGACTACTAATACGGACAAGGGTTGATTATTCCCTCCGATTCAAATCACTAAACCAAAGAATTGACAGCTAAACAATGATACTAAATGTGGTGCTTAAGGGGTTTCGAATGGTGAGACTTGAGAGTGACACTAACCGAACAGGATGAAAGAGTATTATAGTCTAAAATTCTAGTACTAAAGGAGGTCATGAGTTCAACTTTTCAATGGAGCGGATATATATTGGGGTGTCAACAATTTCACTTTAACAATCTCATAAGAGTGTGGAAATAAGTAGTACTTTGGATTCGTGAGAACTATAGTCATTCAAAAATAATAGAAATGACACAAAATTTTTAAAAAATGGATAAAAAAGTTATAGTCATCTAAGAAAAACACCAGACAATAAGAGAAGAAAAACACCAACAATAGGTCCTAATTATGTGTATCATCCAAGAGCAACAATGACAAAGAAAAAGATTAGACTAACATTAGCAGTTAACATTATTTAATAGCCAATAACAAAAATATTTAAGTGTTTCACCACAAAATACACGTCCATTGGCATATCAATAACATAAGGAGAACCATTCTCCAAACACATGGTTCCAATAGCACAAACAATTTGACTATATAATAGAATAGATATGAAATTAGCAAATTAAAGCTGTAAAAACAAATAAGTGCATGGAAACGAACTTATAGCTAATTACAATAATCTACAATTTAGACCCCGTTTGGTAACTTATAATTTCAGTTTATCATCCTTATTAGCCAACTTTTTACCAAACACATAGTTTTTTACTTTAATCATTGAATTGTGTAATATTCAAAATAAGAGTGTTTGAAAAAATATAGAAAAATGGTTTTCATCTTTTGGCCTAAAAAAGGCTGAAATGAGTGTTTTCAAGTGAAAACTTTTATTTAAATTAAGCACTTTAAATAGCTTTTCACTTTTCTATTACTCAAAAACCACTTATTTTACCAAATACTATCATCTTTTGCTTTTTTAGAAACACTTTTTCTCAAACACTACCAACTTTTACAGTTTTACTATTAAGTACTTTCTATAAAATCACTTTTAAAAAACACCTTTTAAAGTAGAAACAATCGCAAAATAATTAAATACTTTTCTGGTTGAATTGACTAACATTACTGTAGAATACTATTTTAGCTATTTTCATGTAATGTGTTTTAATTTTATTAATAAGATATAAGTTAAACATAACTTTCCCATAATTTCATAGCCCGCTTTACACCTTATGTTTTCTTTCAAAGACAATTAAGGTTGAATCAAAACTATACTACGTACGAAGTATAACACATGACAAAAGGATATAATATCTGGGGTAGGGCTAGGTCCAAAAAAACGAAAACCAAAAATTGGATCAATTTAAATCAAACCGCAGCCAAATAAACCGAACTGCTAAAAAATCGAAACCGAATGTAAAAAACCGAACCGTAGTTTTTTGGTTCGATTTTTGGTTTTTACCCTTCAAAACCAAACCGAACAAACTGAACTAATTAAAATATGAAATTTATTTTTTAATTGTTAAGCATTAATCGTAATTAATCATAATATCATCAACAGTCTTTTGTTTTCTTGTGCTAGAGAAATAAGGTTTGTGTCATGTTCACACATTCATTGTCTGTAATAATATAGCTAATTGAATGATGATATGTTTTTACTATTTATTAGTGTTAAATTAATACCAAACACCTTTATTTGTATAAGTACCCTATAAATACTTGATGTGTATGCTGCTATGAATAAGAAGTTGGAGTTAGTTGTGATTGATATCCGTTATTTCTTCTCAAACAGATTTCTAATTAGTTAGATTCTCTAACATCTGGTATCTGATATTGGCTCAAGATACGGAGAAGTGTAGCATTCCACAATTAAGTCACATACTTAATTAGCTATTAAACATAATATTCAGGACAATAATGAAGGCAATGAATAACCTAATCTCCAACCTAGTGATTCTCGATGGAAAGAATTGGCATAGATGGTCCATTCATATGAAGGTGATACTCGGATATGAAGAGGTCAGTGAAATTGTGGAAGAAGGATATCCAACTGTCTCAGTCACATCTACAAATGCGAAAAAAGTTGCATACAAAGAAAATAAGAAGAAAGATTGCAAGGCCATGCTCTTAGCTTGCTTCATCAGTGCTTGGATGATGCTCACTTCATGAAGATTGCGAACGCCTCTACCACTCATGATGCCTGGCAGATTCTCGAACAATGCAATGAAGGCGCAGAACAGTTGAAGAGAGTTCGACTTCAAACTCTGAGCAGACAATATGAATAGATGCACATGGAGGAGAATGAAACCATAGCAGGTTATGTCAATCCTGTTATTGCCCTAACCAATGCTATGAAGAAATGTGGAGATACAATTACCGAAAGAAATATTGTTGCTAAGGTTCTGAGAACTCTCATACCTCAGTTTGATCATGTGTCTGTAGCTATAGAGGAAGCCAATGATCTTACAACTCTGAAGTTGGAACAGTTGCAAGGATCACTTGAAGCCTATGAACTGCGTATGATGCAAAGGAAGGTTGAAAAACCTATTGATCAGGCTTTGCAAGCACAATCTACTGACAGATTTGACTACAATAGAGGTGGTTTTCGAGGTAGAGGAAGGGGGAGATCCTTCAAAGGTGGATATTCTGTCAAGAATACTCTTACACAAGATCAAGAACAACCTGAAAGCTCTGTGAATAGGGTGGACGGTGGATTTAATCAAACTAAAAGGGGCAAGAAACGTATTGACAGAAGAAAGATCATGTGTTTCAATTGCAATAAGGTGGGCCATTTCTCACATGAATGCAGAGCACCTTCTCCAGAAGAATTCTATGATGCCAATAGACAAATAGAGGATGCAAACCTTGCTCAGGATGACAAAGACATAGATGAGAAGCCTGTAACCTTGATGATGGCTACTCATCTGGAAGGGATTGATTCCAACACTTGGTACCTGGACTCTGGTTGTTCCAACCTTATGACTGGTCAGAAGAATTGGCTAGTGAACTTTGATGATTCAAAGAAAAGTAAAATAAGGTTTGCAAATGACATATTGATTTGTGCAGAAGGTACAAGAGATGTGGTTTTCATAGAGAGAGATGGAACTGAAGCCTTGATATGTGAAGTATTGTTTGTACCTGGATGAAAAGTAACCTACTCAGTATTGGACAACTGCTTGAGAAAGGTTTTTCTATTCATATTGAGAAAGGAGTGTTGAATGCTTATGATCCTCAAGGCAGAAGGGTATTTAGAGTACCAGCCTCCAGCAATAGAACATTTCAAGTCCAAATCGCAGCATTAGAATCTAAGTGCCTTGTTACAGAGATTCTGGATCAATCTTGGTTATGGCACTACAGATATGGTCACCTCAATTTCAGAGACTTGAACAAGTTACAAACACAAGGTATGGTTCATGGGTTACCTACTATCAAGATATCCCGTACTTTGTGTGATAAATGTGTGATTAGAAAGCATGCTAGAGGGTCTGTTTCTACTTTTGTTTCTCCTAGAGCTACTGCACTACTACATGTAGTATTTTCTGATGTTTGTGGCCCTTTTGAAACTGCATCACTGGGAGGAAATAGGTACTTTGTATCTTTTATTGATGAATTCAGCAGGAAAATGTGGGTGTATTTGCTAAAGGCAAAAAGTGAAGTCTGTGAAACCTTGAAATTGTTTAAAGTCTTGGTTGAGAAGCAGTCAGGTCATTGTCTCAAGGTTATTGTAACACCCCCAAATTTCCCACCCAAAAATACATTTAAATAATGATTTATCAGAATTATGCAGCGGAAAATTCAAAGGGAAACAGGGGCGTTACCGCCACACTCGGTTCTCACATAACCGAGTGCACAGGCTATCCACCACCAACAATTAAAATTTTAATTAATTAATTGTTCAACTACAATTCTTTAAAATTAAGACTAAAATAAATTACTCAAATCACTTTAGTCTATGTGTTCTAGCGGAAGCTCTCGAAATCAACTTCAACATTATCCTCAATTCCTGCACAAATAAAGTACAGAAAAAAACACAAAGAAACAAAAATTAGCTGGAAATGCTAAGTAAGGCCCACCCAACCCTGTAAAATAATCATGTTTGATACATATATATCATTTTGTGAAAACATTTGGGAGGAAACCTTTTGAAACACTTTATACAAACTTCTCATCACAAAATCACATGTAAAATAGTAATATTCCAAATATAGGTATAAATTTCCAAATCATAATAATTCTAAAATGTCAATATACATAAACCACCAAAATTCTCGTAAATATTCCAAAACATAAATTATATGTAAGACTCCAAATATATCCATCTCAAAATACTTCCAAATACTCATAATCAATATTCAACATAATCATATCAAATCAAATCCAAAAGTATTACTTTGGAAATCTACAAATAATTCAATAATCTCAACCACATCAAATTCAATCCAATCCAAACAAATAAAACTCACTCAAATAATCCAATATAATGTGATTCCATTCACCTCAATCAAGTCCAACCAAATAATCCAAATCACCTCAATACCAATGGAATCCAAGTCCAATTAAATCCAAATATAGTCCAATCATCCAAACTCAATCAAATCCAATGGAAGCCGAACTCCTACCTTAAGTGTGCACACCCCCTAAAAGAGATTCCAAGCTCTCCGGGTAGTAAAAAGTCCGAGTAGTCGGGATTTTTCTACCGACTACTACAATTAAGTTGGGATGCTCCACTTTTGGGAGATCCCTGATGGAATTAGACTTATAGTCATTACCACTCACCAAATCCACATTTCTCCGAGTACTCACAAAAATCATAATCCAATCTCAATTTCAAGTATCATAACATAAATCAAAATGGATATGAAATCCAAATTCCACAAAATTATTCACAATGAAATTATTAACTCCAACTCATCATACTCAAATATACCATAAATAGTCCAAAATATAGGATACTTCATAAATAGCTCAAATCTCAAATCTCAATCCAATAACAATTCATATGTAAATTCAAATGCTCAAAATATCACCCAATATAAAAATACTCAAATCTCTCGAATATATATAATTCACAATCACAATTGATACGTAAAATCTCATTAACTATCATATACTCAAATGATCTCAAATAACTAGTCACAAATAAATTTATATGGAAAAGCATGAAACTTGGTTGACATAGTACTTACCTCGAATCACGATAATCCTAACCGAGCTTTGATCGTCTCCAATTTCTCCTTCTAGAATATTAAAATTCTAGAATTAGCACTTAACCTCATTCTTATACTTTACTCAATTTCTATCCACACTGGGATTAATGTGTTATACCTCGATTATCACTAATTAGTCATTTACTCCATTTTCTAGTTAAGATACCTCATTTTATGAAGTAAACTAGCTAGTCTGTTTACTTCATCGAATAAATTTTATACAATTATTCAGTGTTAAATATAAAAGGATAAATACTGATTTTAGTGGTTTAATGTTAATATGTAGGCCAGTGGACTAACATAGTCAATTTTACTCAATTTTAAGCAACCTGATCAACCAAGCCAATTTATTACGAGGTATTATTACTTTTATATTAATTTCCACCAGAATTTATTCACCATTAAAATGACCTCATTCGGCAAGTCCAAACTCAATTCTAAAGTTTGCCAGTTACTATTACTGGGTATGAATTATATTAATATCACTTGGCCCATCTATCTTAAGACAATTAACGTGGCGACGAAGGAAAAAGAAGGGAAGACGTACTGTACGTTGTTCAGTGCCGGCGAGCAGGGGAAGAACTCCGGCATCCAGAGCTGTAACACCGTCCCCAAAGAGTATTTACTTTTAAGTAAATAATGTATTGAACTTATGGAATGGTTAACGAGTATTCGAAGTTGTGAATTTTTATTAATGTTTTTGCGTGAATAGTAAATTCGCACGTGGGGCCCGCACCGGGAGCGGGGGCCGCCCGATATTCCCGAGACCGTATATTTTATTCATCTTGGTCAATATAATATTTATATAGTGGTGGATAATTTATTTGGTCCAAAGAAATGATATAGAGTTGACCGGTTGATCAAAAAGGCCAAAATACCGGTACTGGTAATCTAACAGATAAAAGGCCAGAAATGAATTTCGGGAACTTATAAATTAAATTTGGGGATGTATATTCATTATAAGGGTCATAATGATTGGGAACACATAATATATTTTATTTGACCCGATAAAATAAAATATATCTAAAACAGTCCGAAAAATACAACTTTCGGGACCGATTGTACACTTCTGGACAGAAAGGGTTGACCTCCCACATGTGTGGGGGCCAACCCACGAATTTGGTCACCCAAATGTGATGGTTGAGATGATGTGGGAACATGGGAGAGGTGTGTGATGTGAAGGGGAAGGAATCAAACAAAAGAAATGGGGTGGACCTCTCCCCACACCCCCATTCTATTGAGACAAAAGAAAATAATCACTCCCTCCTCCCTCATCCCTGCGGCCAGAACCCAAGCAAGAAGCAAAGAAGAAATTTTCATCCTTATTCTCCATTGTTGAAGGAAGCTCCAACAAGAGGGAAGCTCTAGGGATAAATTTAAGTTCCAAAGTGTACAAAACTTGAGGAAAAACTAGGTAATGACTTCATTTACCTTTCTCCTATTTTTTCTTGAATATATTATTATTTGAGAAATTATGAGGAACCCTAGGATTGTTCTACATGTTGATGAATGTGGAACAAGGGGTTGGAAGGTGGTTCTATGTCCAAAAATGGATTTAGAAGCCAAACCGACAAGTTCACCGGAAAATAACCTTTTAGGGGTTATGTGTATTGATTAAGGTTTTATGATGTTAAAACCTTGTTAGGAACTTGATTTAGAGTATCTTTGAGCTTCGCCAGAGTTTCGCCGGAGTTGGTCAAAGTTGGCCGGAGTTGGTCAAAGTTCGCCAAAGTTCAATCGGGAAACGTAGATCGCGCCTAAGCTCACTTAAGGTGAGGATGACCGACTATATTACTTATAATCTTCGGGTTAATTTCATGAGATTCCCTAAATGAATATACAATGTGATTTGCATGGATTATTAATGGTTAATAATGCCTAAATGAAATTACTATTGATTATAAGTATAGTTTGCATAATATACAAATTTATTGAATAAATTGTGTATGTCTAAATGTTATGAATATGATGGCATGATAGTAGTATCAACCATAAATCCCATTTGTGATAAGTATACTTTTATTTCATGAGAAGAAGCCATGAAGGAATAAAAGTGATATTTTGATATTGAGGCCAAATTACATATTGAATGAAGAATTACATTGAAATGAGTAAATAACTAGTATTGAAATATTAGTTGGATTTGTAGTTGAATAATGGATGAATGGATCCTAAGAAATTGAATTGTAAAGAATCGGTGATTATTGAGCTGGGCTCTAGACCGATGTAGATAACGGTGATTATTGAGCTGGGCTCTAGACCCTAGTAGTTATCGGTGATTATTGAGCTGGGCTCTAGACCGATGTAGATAACGGTGATTATTGAGCTGGGCTCTAGACCGTAGTAGTTATCGGTGATTATTGAGCTGGGCTCTAGACCGATGTAGATGACGGTGATTATTGAGCTGGGCTCTAGACCGTAGTAGGTAACGGTGATTATTGAGCTGGGCTCTAGACCGTGGTAAGTAATGATGAATTGACACTAAACGAATAAAGTTAACCATGATACAATAACACCCTAGATTGAGGGTCTTGGAAATTGAAACTTTGATTATACTTAGTATAGTTGTCATTGTACTTGTCAAATGCTTCCAAGTACTGACCTCCCCTTCACGGGGGAGGCCACCTCACAGTTTCAGGTGGAACTTGAAGGTTGCTGCCATCGCCTGCTTGTTTCGGGAAGATCAAGGAGAGAAGATGTGGTTCGTGCTTCCTCCGTTCCTGTTTTAAAAACATTTAAATTGATGCTCATGGATATTATATTTTCGAATAATTATTTGGGGGCTTGTATGCCCATGTTTGCCAAGTGTGGCATGAATACTTGTATCAAATGTTCCGCTGCTTGAATGAATGTTTTACATTATGTTTGTTTATGGATGTACTATGTGTGAATGATATCCCAGACGCCTTGTATAGTATGGATGTGTTGGACTGTGGTTGACTATTCGTACTGTACGGCGGATTGTTGACGTGTCCGGATAGGTCCGGGGCGTGACAAGAGCAGCAGTAATCCGGAGGCTTAGCTTCCACCGGCGGTCCGCGTTTCCCGACGTCAGATGCCCTGCGGCCTGCAGTGTCCCCCCAGCGGCTCTTCCTTTTTCTGGCGTGGAGATAGCCCAGCTCCGACAGCTTTGTAGTTTAGCGTCCGTCTTCTTCTACGGTTCAGGCGTGTAGCACTGAAACCAATCCGGCGTGGAACACAAGAACCGGTCCAGTGATGACTCCGGCGACTTCGTACTCTCTGCTCCGGTGATGCTTGGTGCTGCCGGACACGGCTGACTTTTCTCTGGCGAACTCCTCTCTAGGCGAAGATAGTAGGTCGCAGAGTATCTTATAGTGCGGGTGTGTGAAGTACTGAAGTTGTTGTCTGATTATGGTTTCGCAGAGGTAGTTTATATATACACATATATGTAAATATGTATTTGTATGCTACGTATATGATACACAGGTCGCTGGTTTACTCAAGGTGCAGAACAGGAACACGTAGCTGCTTCATCATTTGCATATTTTTGGCCTCTTCCAATTACGCATGTGCAATTGTTGGTTGTTTGAGGCGTGTGAACATGTATAGTCCGCAAGGTTCATTGTATTATGGCTACCCACATTATTATTGCTGACTACTTGTCTTATACTAAGTAGTAAGTACATATTTGTATTATTATTTTTATTATTATGGGTATATGGTACTTCAATTCGTATGACTTGTATCATCTGTGCTACTTCTTTTAACTTTGTTATTCTTGTATGATATTTCAGTGTATTTTCGTGAACAAATTATTGACTGATTCAAATTGTTAAAATGTCACTTTTATTATAAAAATGTTACTTTTATTATTTAAACATTTTTATCTGATTCACTTAATTATTAAAATATCACATATTTTATCTGATTCATAAAATTATTTATTTTGTTTGTATTTTTTTTGGAGTGTCACAATCTACCCGCCTTAAAAGATGCTTCGTCCCGAAGCATAAGCTAAAAAAAAGAATCTCAATACTATTAGTTGGCATCATATGTTAGTTAATACTTCCTCCGTTCTTTTTTAGTTGCAACATTTCCTTTTTCACGCATGCCAATGTACAGCTTTGACCGTCATTATATTTAATTCTCTATTAGTAAAAAATTTTGAAAAATCATATTATGAAACTTTGTAATGAGACGAATTCAACAATAGTTTTCAAAAAAAATAATTCACATACATTAATAAATAAAATGTAGTCAAAGTAGAGTGCATGAATAGTGTGTAAATTCCAATGTTGCAACTATTATGATACGGAGGATAGTATTAAATTCTTTTTATTAAATTTAAGGAGTGTCACAGTTATCAGGACTGATGATGGTGGAGAATTCTGTTCAACAGAATTGGAGATGTTCTTCAGGGACAATGTCATAATCCATGAGATTACAGCCCCATATACACCTCAGCATAATGGGATTGCTGAGAGGAGAAACAGAATAGTACTCAACATGGTTAAAAGTATGTTCAAAGGGAAGAGCCTACCTCACAATCTATGGGGTGAAGCTGTATCTACAGTTGTTTATATTTTAAACAGGTCACCCACTAAAAGACTAAACAATCAAGTCCCAGAAGAGGTCTGGTCTGGTAAGAAGCCATCAGTTACTCACTTCAAAATATTTGGATGTCTATGCTATAAGCACACACTTGATCAGACCAGGAAGAAGCTGGATAATATGAATCCATGATATTTGTAGGATATAATCCCGCTGGTTCTTACAGACTATACAATCCTAGATCCAAGAAGATTGAGTACAACAGAGATGTCATATTTGATGAATAATTAAATTCCTGGAAATCTGACTTGGACAATAATATCACACCACACATAGGGTTGGAGTTTGATGGTGAAGAAAGAACTGAGGATGCTGAGAATATTTCTGATAACACCACTGAAGCAGTCAATCACAGACTTACAAGGAATAGAGTGCTTCCTCACAGATTGAGAGACTATCAACTGTACAGGGACTGTGAAGTCAATAATGATGGAGATCCCATTTATCTAGCATTATTGACTAATCTGGATTCTATTGAATTCAAAGAGGCCATCATACAGGAAGTGTTGATTGAGGCTATGAAAGAAGAATTGAAGTTTATTGAGAAAAATCAGGTCTGGGAACTCACTGAGTTACCTATTGGAAAAGTACCCATTTCTGTCAAATGGATATTCAAGGTTTAAAATCATGTTGATGGCTCTGTTGCTAAATAGAAGGCTCGTTTGGTAGCCAAAGGGTTTATGCAAAAACTGGGAGTTGACTATTCAGAGGTATTTGCACCTGTGGCTAGGTTTGAAACCATCCAGGTCATTGTAGCAATTGCCACTTACACAAACTGGTCTTTATGGCTTCTTGATGTGAAGTCTGCCTTTCTAAATGCGTAACACCCTCATTTTTCCCACCAAAATAAAATAACATTTTGAGATGAAAACATCTTTATTATAAAACATATTTAGAATACAGCGAAAGTTTTTAATGGAAAAACAGGTGTGTCACCGCCACACTCAACCTATACATGATTGAGTGCACAGGCTATCCACCATAAATTCAAGTAGCCATCGGATAAAACTTAAAACAGGTTTATGGATTACAAATTTAAACAACAATAATTAATCAAACGTGTGCACTAACGGAATACTCGGACAACAAGTACATCAATCTTCATAATCATTATCATCTGTACAATAGAGCAAAGAGAAAACGAGAAAAGAGACAAAAATTAGCTTTAGAGCTAAGTAAGATTCCACACAAACCCGTAAAATAATATAATTTGGAAAAATAGGTTTTTGTATATGTATATATATCGAAAAGTACTCTCTCATATTTCCAAAATGGTCTAATGTCTCAAAATAATTTCCACAATAGATAATGTCATCCTTCAATTCCTCCAAAAGTAATACTTTAGATTCTTTTAAGAGTGTGAGAAACTCAAGATTCCTCGAGCCCAATGAGTCGTTGTTATTTATGACTCATCCCGGAATTCCGGCTCCCACCGACCACCAATTGGAAGCTGAATTTCTACCTTAAGTGTGCACACCCTCTAAAAGAGATTCCAAGCCCTCCGAGTAGTAAGAAACCCAAGTAGGCAGGATGTTTTCTACCACCTACTCACAAGGGACATTGTCCAAGGGTAAATTAGGTAACTACTACTACGACCACCAAAGGATCTTTGATCCTCAAATAAAAGCCCTGGATGTCTACCAGAGCGTGTCATTGCCGGATTGGTTACCGACCAAAATAAATTTCACCAAAAGTAGTAGTAGCCCTAACCACCCACGCCTCGTGTTTCTCTCGAGACGTAAGAATATATATTTTGAAAACTTTAAGTTTTCCCCAAATCATTCTTGTCACATTTTCTCAAAGTATCCTTTGTAATAATTATCAATCCACCAATATTCTTTAATAAAAAGAATATACATTTATTCATCCATGAAAGGTAATAATCCACCAATAGTCAAAATATTCAATCCATGTCAAACATATAATTTCCAATTCATAAGTATTTCACACAGTTCAATATTGCATACATATAAGTACGAGTAAAACATTTTTGGTTGACATAGAACTTGCTTTAAATTGCGATAACCTCCTTAATAAAATCTCTAGCTTGATCTTCACTTGAATTCTCCTTCTAATATTGATCAAAATTCTAAATCAATAACTATTCTATTATTTTGTTATTTCTTATATATATCCAACCTTTAATTATTTTAATTTCATAATTCCTTCTTTAAATATAAATATTAAATTAATAAATCTTACTAAATGTTTATATCCAGTCCATTCTCATTATTTTCTTTAATTATAATAATCCAGTTCGATTTTTCTTTAATTTATTTGGTTAACTAGTTAACTGGTCCAATTAGTTTAACTATATAATGATTTCATTATTTCGAATTAAATAAGTATTTTTAGTCAAAACTTCAGTTTACACAATTTATTTAATAATTCTTCTAATACTAATTTTATGTAAGCAATAATTCGAAATAATAGTCATTAATGATAGTCTAATCTCAATAACCACTTTAATTAGTTCAATAGTTTATTTATACCACTAATCCAATTACATTAACTATTTCAATCCTCCAGTTTTATATATTTTATTAACCAATTTAATTGAACTAACTTCGTCAACTAAATAAGTTTAATCATATCAATATAGCTAAATACATTAATCTATTTCAGTTAAGCCAATAATCAAATCTAATTTCGTTTTAATTTTCTATTTTTACTATATAGTCCAACAATATTACTAAGTCCATAATATAACTAATTTAGCCATTAAATTAATTGACTTTGTTAAACTAGTCCAATGACGTCAATTCACTAAATTATTAAGTACACACTACTTAATTAATTTATTTCTATTAAACCACTAATTTTATTCCAAACATTATTTTTATTCCAGAATATTATTTTTATTTTATGTTATTTATTTCTTTCACTAGTAATATCAAATTTCACTTTAGGGAAAGTTCATGAAATAAGTGTAAACATATTTTGTAATCTAAAATAGAATTGATATGTTTTTCTTTTCGAAATAAGAGCAACATGACCGTGTTTATTGCCATCTTGGAGTAATTATTGTCAAATAACTGCAGTACTAGGTATTAACACGACAATATTTAGTTGATTATAAGTATATTTCAATCATGCCAGTAATGATTCATATTTTCTGAAATATAATTATCCATTTTATTTTGAAATTCCAAAACATGTTTACTCTTATTTAGGGCAATTTTCCATTCACTTTTTTTTTGTTTCATGTATTTTAGTATTGAATTTGCCCCCAACAGGTTTAATTCCTAGATCCGTCACTGGGGATCAAGTTGTTTTTTCGTCAGTCAAGTATCGTAAACCGAACGCAAAGATGAATAAGAACCGAAGGATACAAAGTATAGAATATTGGTTTCATTAGAAATAGGGAAAATGGAAACTAATAATCCAACATTTTAGCGGTCTTCTTACAATAATCCAACCTTTTGGTTATTCATGAATAATCCAACCTTTGCACCTCATCTTCATTCACTGGTCCCTGACCGATTGATGACCTGCTATTCCAAGCTATTTTCTTATCTTTGCAAATCATTATACCATAAATCTCATCTTTCACAAAGATAATATTTTGCAAAGATAAGAAAATAACTTGGAATAGTAGGTCATTAACTGACCAGGGACCAATGAATGAAGATGAGGTGCAAATGTTGGATTATTCATGAATAATCAAAAGGTGGGATTATTGAAAGAAGACCGCTAAAAGGTTGGATTATTAGTTTCCATTTTCCCTTAGAAATATCACAAAAAAGTTATGAATTTTGGTAGATTTTTTGTAAAATTTGGAGTACAAATTAAAAGGTTAATTTAATTAATAATAAATGGGATTTTTAAATTTGCCTTCCCCTCTTCCTCCCCTCCCACTCCTCCCAGCCCATCTACCCACCCCACCATCCCAATCCGAATCTACCCCCTCTTTATGAAAAATGCTCGGTGTACACATTTTTGTGTACACTTTTAGTATATTCGTCTGTTTCACACAGACAGAATTGTCTGTCAGCAGACAATTCTATAAAATTATCTATAAAGAGATGATTTTGTATACATGAGTACAAAAGGTGCACACAAAAATGTGTACACCTAGCACAACCTTCTTTTACGGAGTACTCCCTCCGTCCCGGAAAATTGTTCCCGGTTTCCTTTTTGGACCGTCCCAAAAAATTGTTCCACTTTTCCCTTTTGGAAAGTTTTTTGTGGCTACAATTCATTTACCTTTTTCTTACTCAACCACAACCATACATTTCCACTTTATTCCCACTTTCTTAAACTTCGTTCCAAATTAATGCGGGAACAATTTTTCGGGACGGAGGGAGGATAAGAAAGCATAGGAAAACCGAGTTTTTTTCCTAATTAATGTTAATTAATTAATTAATTACGAAATTAGGGCTGGGTTAAAAGTATTTACCAAAATACTGCTAGATTAACCATGGTCGGGGTAAGTCGCCCAACCGTTGGGCGACTTACCCTTAAGTAAATTCATCGCAGACAGCCACAGAAACAGATCGCTAAACAAACCCCCCATCGAGCTAAACTGCAGCGACCAACGACGAGTGACGACCGACGAAGGACGAGAGCCATCTCCAACTCCGGCGAACCTTCATCTCCGGCGACCCCATTCCGGCGAACCTCCATCTCCATCTCCAACACTCTTTCTTCTTGATTCTAGATAAATCAAACTCCATTTCATCTCATTTTGAACCTAGGGTTTTGAATGTTAAAATTTTCGAATTTTTGGATTATGAATTGATTGTGAATTCAGTTGTTGTGAAATGTGGATATGTATGAAATGTTGAAATTTGATTTTAAATTGATTGTAAATTTTAATGTGTATTTTGACATTTGGGCATTTGGATAGACTTGATTGTAGCTAAATTTGGATATTGAAATGTAGACTTGAATGTAGTTATCAAAATTTGGGTAGTTTCATATTGAGATGTGAATTGTTGATCAATTTCGACTTTTGAATATATTACAATTTTGGTAGCTTTTTTATTTAGGAAATTTGAATGTGTATAAAGTGTGTATATTGATGCGTACTCATGAATTTTGGACAATGAATTGTTATTAGAATATGGATTTCTCAAGCTTCCCAATCGTGTGTCATTGGGGAGGGAACTATTATGAGGATGCTGGGCAAATATGCCATGAAGGTGGTAGAACCAGCTTTGTCATGGTTTCTCGTGGCGCTTGCATGCTCGAGATCCTTCAAAAAATACATGCAGCCACAATGATTCATCCTAGCCGTTCTTTGCGGTTGAAAATGAAATTTCCCATGAACGGGGGAAAGTACATGCTTATGCCCCTCATTGATGAGCTAGCTATAACAAACATGCAACATCTCCATGACGAAGCTGATGATGAGAACTTGTAGTTTGTCTTTTGTATTGTAGTTTTTCTTATGCAGTAGCTGTTGTACGAACAATGTACAAGTTTTGATGTATTTTGTCTTGTTAAGTATTGTATGGTGTATTGATGTGTTCGAGTATGAATATTAGATGATTACTTGTTATGGCATATATGATGATTGTATTGTGTTATTCCGGTTATGATTTGAAGGTTTTTTACGGGTGTTTATAAGGTGTTTTTAATATTGTTGAGAGTAGGTCATTGTGAAGACGTGTGTTGTATGTTTTATAATGTGTTGTATCTAGTTCGTAATATTTTAACAGGAGAAGGGAGACCTTATTTATAGCAAACAGATGAGTCTGGGTTGAACCGAGGCGAAAAACCTGATGAAATGCTGTTTTCGGACATAGGCACGATCGTGCGTACCCTTGTAGGCACGATCGTGCCTGGCTGACAGTAGCTGCTCGCCTTCAACCATATTTCAGGGGTAAGTCGCCCAACGGTTGGACGACTTACCCCTGACCGTGGTTAAGGGCCAGCAGTATTTTGGTAAATACTTTTTTTCCAGCATTATTTCCGTAATTAATTAATTACTTAACATTAATTCGAAAAAAAACTCAGGAAAACCTCCCCTTTTTTATTGTATGGTAAATATTCGAATAAAATAAGAAAACGTCCCATTGTTGTTGTAAAAAAGTTGATTTTGAATCATTCAAATAGTATACGGTACACAGTATGATGTTACGTGTGATATGAAGTATTCATCACAAAAGGTATATTCGTACATGTCACATACATTTAGCCTGAAGATCTTCGTTAAGTTCTTCAAATGCGCCATTAACACGCCCTTCTTTTCCCCACCATCAACCCCCTGATTCCCTTTGTATAGAAATCCGTATTAAGGTTTCCTGTTCAAAGGGTTTCATATTCTGATCAAGAAAAGCACCTCCATCGCTTTTGTATATATACATTTGTATAGGATCGGCATACGTACATTTCATGTATCCTTGGAAGTTCTAAAAGGGGGTTTCCTGATTCCAGAAAATGGGAGCCTTGAGAATTTCCCTTTTCTCAATCCTGTTTTCCTTAGCATTAGCAAATGAAAATCTTGACGCGCATACCTTTCCGAGGCCTTTGGTTATTGAATACCCTGGAATTATAGATGAAGATGTTCAGACAAAGTGTATGAGTTGGAGGGTTGCAGGCGAGGCTAATAATCTGAGGCCATGGAAGACCATTCCAGAAGAATGTGGTGCGTATGTGAAGGAGTATATGACAGGAAAGGGATATGAAAGTGATCTTCTATTAATCTCTGAGGAAGCTGGAGATTATGCCAGAAGCGTGGAATTGGGAGGGGATGGAAAGGATGTTTGGGTGTTCGATGTGGATGAAACTCTCATTTCAAACCTCCCTTATTACTCTAAGCATGGTTTTGGGTATGTTTTTAAGGAGAGTATTGATCAAATTTATTTTTATTTAATTTAAAATTTAGCAGGGGTAATTTTTGTGTTTTTCCTGTACTGGTCAATTGTGATGGATTTGTTGTTAGAACGTGATTTCAAATCTCTGTTATTAATCTCAGCATGGTCTTAGGTATGTTTCTAATGAGAACACTGATCAAATCTAATTTTATTGTTTTTTTTGTAATTGTTAATTGTGATGGTTGTTTTACAACATTTTACTTCAAACCTCCCTTAATACTCTCATCATGTTTTTGAGCATATGTTTCTGGCTTTTTACCTGATGGTGTTTATTACCAAATTGAGGAGCTTCTGTATGATTCCTTTCTCAAAACTCTTTCTCAAATGGGTACGAAATTATCATGAGAGAGGTATATAGGGCCGTTTCCGTTTTGTTGTTGTGTGAGGTTCCCTTTCCCTCTTCTTGCCCGGGCTTGGTTTTCAGACTTGACACGATGATTTACTTCACGGGCAAGGTCTCTGGTTCAAGTCCAGGATGGCCCAGCTGCGCCAGGCAAAAGAACAATGAAATAATGTAGCTAACTCTTCTTAGCAAAGGGAAGCTAGCATGGGTAGCAAGCAAGTCCCAGATTTGAGTTTGATTCTTCTTCTTACGGTCTTACCATAAGGCAAAAAGAGTGTCAGGCAACTAGACTTCGCAGTTCGCACCAATCCATGAGTTCAAATATTCTTACTATAAAGCGAATCAATATGACAGATTTTCCTTTACTAGATGAAGTATACCCACCAGTTCAATTTCACTTGATGAGTCCGTCCAAAGCGAGTTACAGAGTCACTTGATGATTAATCAAGTTTATTTAGTTTAATTTAGTTTGATTTGAATTGGGGTTCTTGAAATTTTGTGTTTGATGGTTCTCTAATGTATTTAACATGTGATTCATAGTCTTGATTTGTTTTTCCACTTATTCTTTATCCTTATTGATTTGAGGCGATTGCAGGATGGAGGTATTTGATGGGGTGGAGTTTGATAAATGGGTTGAGAAGGGAAAAGGAGGAGCAATAAAGTCAAGCTTGAAGCTTTATCAAGAAATTAAAGGGTTAGGGTTCAAAGCTTTCTTGCTGACAGGAAGGAGTGAAAGGCATAGACAAGTTACAGTAGATAATTTGGCAAAAGCTGGTTTCCGAGATTGGGATAAGCTCATTCTTAGGTAAGTTTTAAGATGTTCATGTTTTTGTGTATTAACAATTACTACATACTAACTATGACAATATTGTTTTCATTTCAAATTCCATATTTGGTCTCATATCTTTTATGCTGTACTGGAAATACTCAAAACAGCCCTGAAGTTTGGACCATTCTCAACTTTGGTCGTGTAATTCTGGACCAAAAACCTTTATTGAAACGGACCATAAGGGGAGGGTGGGACGATTTTTTCTCATGAAATGGAAAGAAATGTATAAGTTGCAGGACCTGCAGTGGTGTCACATATATTGGCCCAACCTGTTTGGTATTGACGTAGCATGTCTGGTTTTTTCTTAAAGAATATTAAATGTCCAACTTAGCTAGAGCATATTCCCACTAGAAAGATTGGTGATATTGATACTTTATAAACCAACAAGAGGGATTCATTTTTGGGGAGGGAGTTTATAACAACAAATTACTACTCTCAGTTCACTTATTTGTTCATTTTAAACTGTTATTTGATGTATGTATTGTATTGATCTAGATCTACGATCATATCTTCTGCTGTATGGCTTTGTAGAATGATGGCAGGAAAACCTTATCTTGTAGAACCATGTTAATATCAGCAATGTTACAAAAATGAACTACCAGGCAGCCGTCCTACATTTATTTGTCATTCTACACTTTACAACATCCTCAACCTTCTGCTGTATGGCTTTGTAGAATGATGCCAATAAAATCTCATCTTTTAGAACCAGTTAACTGCATGTAGATATCAGTGATGTTACAAAAATGGACCAACCAGCCATCCTACATTTTTTTCTCATTCTATACTTTAATCCACCCTCAACCTTCTGTTGTATGGCTTTGTGGAATGATGGCAAGGAAGCCTTATCCCTTAGAACCATTCAACTGCATGTAGATATCAGCAATGTTACAAAAATCAAACACCAACTACCCATCCTACATTTTTTGTGATCCTACACTTCAAAACACCCTCTAACTTTACAAAAATGGTATTTGTATTAAAGTTTTGATTATTAGCATCACATAGCTATTTATTCAAATTATGTTTGTGGTCCTTACGTCCAAGTTATCGACACATAATTTGTTTTGAATAATCACGAAACGTTCTTAAATCACCCTCCACCATCATATCCAAATAGTATTGATAGAGTATTAATTCTAGAGAGAAGTGAGAGCTAGAGAGAGAAAGTGAGTAATTATATTTCTCAACCCCCTATAACTAGCCCCAAGGGGTCTATTTATAGGAAAAAATGTGGATTTGGGCTCCTAGCCATGGGCTTAGGAGGCCCATTACAATAATCATGCCTTCTTTGGGCGAAATAGGGCCACTAATGGGCTGTGTACAATACTTAGTAAATAAAGTAGAGAGATGCATTCTGCCCGGCCGAAGTCTGGCCGATGCGGTGTCTTTGGCCGATGCGGCCCCATGGCCGATGCGGTCCATGGGCCGATGCGGTCCCGGGAGTCCATGCGTGCTTCCTGGGCCGGTTTGGTTTCTGGCCGATGCGGGCCCACTGGCCGAAGGGGGCCACGTGGGTGTTCTTCTGGTCGTCATTGACTTGAGTATGTGGGCCATGGGGTCCAGGCCCATATACTCTATCAAGTATATTTTTTTGCAGGCCATGAACTCACATCCTATCTCTTCTACTATGCAGAGTAATGTTAAAGTAATCTGGATTCATATCTTGATCTCAAATCATTCTAACAAATAATATTACCAAATAATTCATCTCATTCAAGCATGCTCCCAAAAAACATAACATCACCGGTTCCATCCACAAATAATCCTATAGATGCAGTGGTAGAACAAAAGTTGTGTTGCAATGGGGGCTGATGTTCTACAAAGCCATGCAGCAGAAGATATGATCGTAGATCTAGATCATTACAATGAACACAGCAAATAACAGTTTCAAATGGACAAATAAGTGAACTGAGAGTGGATGAGAATGCCAATACTATCCTAAAATTTGTAAGTGACTTGTTCTTTGTTACCTGAAAACGTACAGGTCACCGGAGGATCATGAAAAATCAGCACTGCTCTATAAATCCGAGAAACGGAATCAGATGGTAGAAGAAGGTTTCAGGATTGTTGGTAACTCCGGCGACCAATGGAGTGATCTCATTGGTTCATCCATTTCTGTACGCTCATTTAAGCTTCCAAATCCCATGTACTACATTGCCTAAATACTTGTATAATTTAATGCTAATTAACTAATTTAACTCGTGCCAACATTATTAGCCATGTCTAGTGTTTGGTGCACCAAGAATGTCAAAGTTTATCTGGTTTTTCTTGGACTTTGAATAAGGTTGTCATTCCAGAAAAGTGAAATAGGATTCGGTGCTCAGAACCAAATAAGGGATTGATAGGTAATTCAGAAAATAAAATAATTTTATTCTGATAACTAAATGAATCCAAATGAGGCATCTGTTCTAATATTTCGTTTGGGTTGAGGACTTGAGATTAAATAATTTGATCCTCTATTCTCAAACAAGATTTCAAACAATTCCACCAGGTAAGTTATTTGTTGTGAATCTATACTCTAATTATCTTTGTCATTATTTTTTGTTTAACATAGTATAATGGAGTTGAATTTCACCTCAAGCGGAAATAGAAGTTAATTGTGGTCTTTACGATTTGTTTTCTCTTTGGAGACTTACAAGTTAAGATGATTTCACTTTAAACAATAATAGTAAAGAAAAAAATATATAAACACACATAAAAAATAATAAGATTTATATACACCAGAACTTATCAAATCTTTACCATATAAAAAACCTATTTACGTAGATAATACGGAGTAGTAAAATATGAACTAGACATTAAAATGTATCAGACCAGAAGTTCAGGTAAAAATATAATCCGTATTTCATTTGAATTCAGAAATTGAATGTCTTTTGTTTTCACAACTAGGCGGATAGTGTGAAAAAACATGATCAAGAGTCAAGACGTGACTCTCTGGGTTATGAAGAATTGACTTGGTAGGCCGACCCATACTACAATTCATGTATATGGACTATGGAGTAACACACTTTCAACCGTTAAAATCTTTTTTTTTTTGTACAATTGTAATAGAAAAATCAACCTGATCAAACTATATTAATTTCTAACATTTTTTTTGGATAATTCTTTAAGACCAATATCCTTGAACTGGAATGAGATTTGAACATGTGACCTCCTTAGGAGTATCACAGACTCACAGTGATGTCATCAGATCACAAGATACTTGGCTATATTTATTTGAACGTTGACAGTACGTTTTTTAAATAATGAAGATAAAATAGAAAAGGGTAGGCAAGGTGTAAAAAAATTGTTCGCGTTATAGAAAAGGGTAGACAGTTTTTGGTTCAATGTGATATAGGGCGGAATCTGATGCCCGGAATGTGAGATACATGTGTTTGGTTCACAGGTTTGATTTTTTTTTGGGAATGTTACATTCCCAAAAGTGGAAAAGGTGATCACATGAATGGGCATGTAAAACCCACTAGAGCCTTAGGTTAGATTCCTGGTGGCTTATAAATTTTCTTCCAAAAAACTCATGCTTCATTAATCTAATCCAAGTTCTTAACTTCTGATATACCACTCTTCATTTTGCAATTTTTAAAATTATACTGTATTTTTTTCATTATAGTTGTTTGAAATTATTTATACAATTATACTATATATTGTAAGCTAATACAATATTTTTCACTAATCTTTTTCATTTGTGCAATTAAAAACATTTTGCTTAGAATTAATTCAATTAGTTTTTATTTTAATTATTACTAAGATGTTTTAATTTTCTATAGTTTTAATTGCTTTAATTATAGGTTGTACTAAGTTTAATGTGTTAAGAGACAAATATTTAAAGGGCATTCAAGTAATTCACCAAATATGCAATATAAGATATCATTCAAACAAACAACTTAATGTGTCATTCCCTTAATCGTAACCAAACACAAATGGGTTATACATTAATCACATTCTCATCTATCTAATTAACATACCCTTTAATCTAACATTCTCATGGTAATATGACATTTCTTGAACCAAACATACCCTCTGGGTTATTAAGAATTGACTTGGTAGGCCGACCCATACTACAATTCATATATATGGAGTAACACACTTTCAAGTTTCAACCATTAATTTTTTTTTATATTACAGTTGTAATAGAAAATTCAACCAGATCAAACTATATTTATTTCAACATTTTTTTGGTCAATTCTTTCTAACCTATTATAGTATATGCTCTATGTTAAACCAATATCCTTGAACTGGGATAAGATTTGAATATTTGACCTCCTTAAATTGGGAGTGTCACAATGATGATTGATGTCATCAGATAACAATATAATTGGCTATATTTATTTGAACGTTGAGAATACGTTTTTTAAATAATGAAAATAAAATAGAAAAGGTTAGGCAAGGTGTACAAAATTGTTCGAAATCAACAAATTCAATATTTTTATTATTACACCTAATATTTCATATTACTCTGTATAACATTAACATTTTTATTATTACAACTAAATTGGGAGTATGTTATTAAAGTTTTTTCAGGACTCAAAAGGCGGCCTGCTCAGCTTATCTAGTGTAGATAGCGTTTCCAAAAAATTGTCAAAAATAATACGAAGTACCAAATTAACTTAATGATATATTCTGGTACATCATTTAAAAGAGTTTGCTTTAGTTGAATCACATACTACGTATTAAATAATAAATAGTGAGATATTGCCGGAAATAGGACTAAAAAAGTTTGCAAATTCCAATATAGGACTTCCATGTTTTTATTTCCAAAATAGGACTAATTACTGCCATGTTTTGGCAGTACCAGACTTGAAACATGGCAATATTTTCCAAATTTGGCAGTAATTAGTCCTATTTTGGAATTTTCTAACTTTTTTAGTCCTATTTCGGGAACTTTCCCATAAATAGTACTCCAGACTTTGTAATTTATAAAGAGTGCTCGATCCTTTTTATTTTTTGGGGTAATTTTATTTAAGAGAAAAGGGTCAAATAAGGCCTTCTACTATTATGAAATAGTCACATAAGGCCATGTACTCAATAAAGTGTCATATAAGTACTTCTACTTGTAAAAAACAATCAAATGAGTCATAACGATCTATTTACAGCCTCCTAATCCCGGTTTTAGCTTACATGTCGATTTTTTTGACTTGTATTTCAACCAATCTTAGTTAAATATTCGACGTATGTCGTATAATCTATTCTAAAAAGATGGTCAGAAGTATGCTAAAACCGAGATTAAGAGGTGTTAAATAGGTCATTAGGACCCATTTGATTGCTTTTTACAAGTAGAGGTACTTATATGACACTTTATTGAGTACATGACCTTATGTGACTATTTCATAATAGTAGAAGGCCTTATTTGATCCTTTTCTCTTTATTTAATGGTAAAGGCTGGGATTTAAACCATTAGAAACAAGACAAATTAAAGCAAGACAAAAGATCATGAATCGATCATCACAGCCCTTGAAATAGATATATATTAGCCATTTACCTTGAAAGAGTAATATAAGAATGTTTTTACTTGGACTGTAATTTGCTGGTCTAATCTGATCTGGTCTGGTTTGAATTGATCTGATCTAGTTTCTTCGTATTTTATAACTATTCAAGTCTGATTTGATCTAATCTGAGACATGTTACAGTTTAAGTAAAAACATCCTAACTCACTAATCCCAACAAGATCACCACTCACCAGCCTGACCTGACTCCTAACCACAAACAGAACTTTTTGGGTGCAATTTAGCAAATGATTAGTGAAGATTTCATATTATGACATGAATAAAGAAAATACTTGATAGAAATAGGCCAACCAAATAATAACAGGCCTTTGCTTGTATGACCTATAGGAAAACTATTATTTTCTTCACGTGGTTATAAAGGCCCCTATCCACTTTTCCCCCAATATAGAGAATATGATTACTTGTATATATGTACTATTTCTCGACGCGCGATGCGCGTGTGAAAAAATGCCCAATATCATTTATTTCGTAAAAAATACAATTGTGAAGCATACAAAACCATGCAATCGTCAAAACGATATCTACCCTAGAAAGACACCTTAGGTGTTAATAATAAGATCAGAAGTAATAATTGATGGTATACATATATGGGTGCAAACCCATTCGAATCATGGGGTGAGACTTCTCCAGAATAAGAATAAGGATGAGAGAAATTAGTAAAAGTGAATTACAAAGGTAGTGTCTTCCACCATAGGATATAAAGATGAATAAAATGCTAGAAATATATTCACATATGACCAAATAAAACAAATAGAATGTATTCTTTATTTATACTCACACATTATGTAATTTTTTTTATCTAACTCAGAACAAGGGATGAGAAATGTGGTAACATATGCTTCAAATAACCAAACGTCAAAATACTCGATAGTTTAACCGAGTAATTGTAATTGTAAATATTGTCCTAATGCCTGATCCGAACCCCCTCGTGATATAGAAATTCAACGCATTAGCCCCCTGTGATTTGAGCACCTCTCGGATGCCACGTCACCTGATCGCACCCCACCTGCTCCTATGAACGTACACCCTATGCGTACTCGAGCCAAAGATGGTATTTTTAAGACAAAACAGATTTTTACTCTTAGTGCTCTTTCTCCCCCTGATGATCCTATATGTTTTACACAGGCTAATAAGAGTTTTATTTGGCGGGCAGCCATGGCTGATGAATTTAATGCTTTAATTGCTAATAAGACTTGGGATTTGGTACCTTGGGATCATACTAAAAATGTGGTTGGTTGTAAGCGGATTTATAAGACAAAATATCTTTCTGATGGGTCAGTTGAGCGTCATAAAGCTCGGTTAGTTGCTCAGGGTTTTAAACAACAGGCTAGCATTGATTTCACTGAAACTTTTAGCCATGTTGTTAAACCCACCACTGTTCGTCTTGTTTTATCTATTGCTATATCTTTAGGTTGGTCTGTTAGACAACTTGATGTGAAAAATGCATTTCTACATGGATATCTAACAGAAGAGGTATACATGCGTCAACCACAGGGCTTTGTTCATCCTTCTTTTCCCAATCATGTGTGTCGTCTCTGTAAAGCTCTATATGGTCTCAAATAGGCCCCTCGGGCCTGGTTTCATCGTTTTAGTGGTTTTCTGTTGAGTCATGCATGGTTTCTCACAAAGCAGGTCGGATTCGTCCATGTTCGTTCTTCGGTCACAGTCACAAATTGTGTATATTCTTTTATATGTTGATGATATTATCATTACAGGTTCGTCTATATCCTTTGTTAAGTCCATTATTCATACACTTTCTCTTCAGTTTGCCATGAAGGATCTTGGTGACATTCATTACTTCTTGGGCATACAGGCTCGTCGCACATCTACCGGCCTCTTTTTGTCACAGACCAAATATATTTCTGACCTACTACATCGTTTTCATCTTCATACCGTCAAACCGGTACGTACTCCACTTCCATCACACACTACACTCTCTCTCACAGATGGGGAACTGTTAGCTGATGCGTCTGAGTATCGCAGTATGGTAGGTGCACTTCAGTACTTAATTATAACTAGACCTGACATTACATATGCTGTTCATCTGGTTTCTCAGTTTATGCATGCTCCACGTACTTCTCACCTTTTAGCTGTCAAGAGAATTTACAGATATTTGCAGGGTACAGCAAGTCACGGCCTATGGCTTCGGTCTGACCAAAATATATCTGTTATTTTAGCCTATTCTGATGCGGATTGGGCAGGTTGTCCGGACAGTTCTCGTTCTACCACAGGATATGCAGTATTTCTGGGATCAAATTTAATTTCATGGCACTCCAAGAAACAACCCATTGTCTCTAAGTCCTCCACAGAAGCTGAGTACAGGGCCATCGCACACACGGTCCAAGACACCTTATTTATTCGTTCTCTACTGGTGGACATGGGTATTCGGATTTCAGAACCAGTTCAGCTATATTGTGACAATGTCTCTGCATCCTACTTGGCTGTTAATCCTATTCAGCACGATCGCAGCAAGCACGTCAAGATTGATTATCATTTTGTTCGCGAGAGAGTTGCCCATGGAGATCTCGCGGTGAAATATATTCCCACACAGTTACAGCTTGCTGATATATTTACGAAGAATTTATCTAGTCAGAGATTTGAGTTTTTACGATCCAATCTGCACATTGTTTCCTATGCACAGATTGAGGGGGTGTAATAATGTATTATATTGGGACTCGTGTGTAATTTCACTAATTACGTTTTATTATAAATATAAGCATACGACACCCAATAGGGTAAGCCATTACGTCCTAATTCTATTGCTTGTATAATATATATTTAAGTACAATCAGGTGACCAACCAACTTGTATCATGTGTGTGTTCATATTCAGCACTCGGTCACAACTATTGAACAAATATTGAGTACAAATATGAAATATTGACTTCTATAGTTCTTTTTTGAAGTATTGAGTTCTATAGTTAGATGGCTCATACAACGTATTAGCCGATGAAAGATTGTGTTTCATTATATGAACGTGACTTGTGACATATTCTGACATAGAGTAAAAGAATTGCTCCGATTTTGTCGGATCCAATCTAATTAAGTTTGGTTTGTTTTGATCTAACACGAGAGTCAAACATTTTGTTTGTTAGCACCATTTCATCCAATATGAATTCACTGCCAAATAACATTGTTGAATTATATTCTTGGGCATGTAAACAATACTCACTTGATCACTTCTTCACAAACTTATGTTGCTAACATTTACTATTTGATCTTTACACAAGAATTGTTATGTTCTGTTTAAGCCACACGTTTTTAATTTGTGATCCATATTTTGATTTTTTTTTTCTTCGTCACAAGCATCAACAACATACTTCCTACTTATTTTTTGTACCAAATTAAATAAACTTGACAAAACGTTTCAAGAGAACAAAGTATTAAACACCAACAACTTTAATCGATAAAATTATTCTGTATACCAAAAGCACCACCGAAAGCCAAATGAAAAAGATTTGTTGACCGTTTTCTTTTGTGAAGATGTTTAGCATTTTATTTGTAAATTTGTTTTGATAGCATCGGATAATCCCGACTTCCATGGTCTAATCTTTCATTCAAATTCTTAGGAGATGTTTCTACTAATTGACTTAATTTCTGGTCCTGTCTCGAAAACTCACCTAAAGATCGTTGATTATGACTTCACTCAATACGTTAGTCTCCCATAGTTCCTGGCCTTGTTTTATTAATTGACTTGATTTATTGAAATTGGTGAATTTCAGCATAAACATTTAAATTTTCTGAATTATGAAAAATTTATACTCTTTATTTTTTGAAAAAATTACACAAATATTACTTCTTTAAATCTCTCTAACAAAAACATGACTATTGATTAAAATAATAAGGTGGTTTCCCTACAATTACTCCAAGGTTGTTGTACGTGGATTGGTAGTTATGGGCTTCTAGTCACTCTTTTGTAGACCCAAATATTATTGGTAATATTTACATAAAAAACTCTTATTTAAAATATATTCATCAATAAAATAAAGACAATTATATAGGAAAAATAGCTGATATAGTCCATAGATTTCCGTAGCTAACTCCCTAGAAAGGTATGGGGTTGTAGGGTGCATATTTGTCTCCCCAATTGTTGAGTTTGAGTCTTTGAGATGAGATTGAGTTTGAGATGAGATAATCAAGACATTTGTTACCTTTATGGTTTAAAATTTTGACTACATTTTTTTGATCCCATATTTCAATACTGCAATCAATTTGAGGGATTTGAGACCGTTCAATTTCAAATACAAAGTAAGTTGCTCAATTGTCATGTTTGTGACCATGTAAAAAGATGATTTCTTTACACTGTAAAATACGGAGTATATGATTTCTTTATACTCCTTTGTACTTTTATAAATAAATCTTATCTTATACGGAGTACGTAGTATTATCTTATTTGTTTAAGTTTGATTGGTTCTTATCATGTATAGGAGGTTTTGATTGGATTTTATAATGTCCGTCTTTAAGGAGGTTTTGATTGGATTTTATCATGTCCGTCCTTTAGGATGTGCAATAGGTGCTTAACACCAAGGCTCACTCTTGAGGAGACAACCATAAATTTAGTATGAGATATTAGTTATAGATTGATTTTTCTAAATGTTATGTATTAATTGTTCAATATTTCAAGACGTATACGAGTATAACTTTTATATTGTCTAGTTTGTGTGCTTTAAACATCATAAAAGATACTAGTATATTTCATTAAACTGTCTAATCTATTTTTATTTCATTGTTAAGTTTTGTACCTTTTCTTGTTTTAGGGGGCCTCAACTCGCATTTGGAACCAGGGCCTCCAAATTGTATTCGTGAGGTTTTGGACTTTGATTTGATTAATGCTAAGTAAGTTATTTTCCATAAAAAATCGATTGTTTGGTTACCATGTTTTTCGACTAACCAGTCTTAAATTATCAAGCATCAGCCATCTTTTTCACCAAACACGTAACTTTTGATTTCAACTGCTGAATTGTGTAATACTAAAAATAAGTTAGATTAGAGTTATTTTTCGAGCTGAATAGAAGATCATTTTAGTTATTTTCATATAATTTTTCATTATTTTACTAATAAAATAAGTAGCACATTTTATAAATATTTTTCATAATTCGGAATATGCAGTCAATCCAATCTCTTTAGTAAGAATTTTATCGATTCCAACAAAATTAACAAATTCAGTCAATTTCAATGTTACTAAACAAAGTTTAAATGTACAATTTTTCTTATAATAAAAAATAAAAAACCCATGTTCAAATATTTACTACGCGGTGTTCTTACAAAAGACTTGTCGATAAAGGAGCGATTTCCTTCAATGAACATTACGCGAGCTAAAGAAATCATGATATAGAATTTTTTTTCGCGGTTGCAAAAGGAAGGTACGCCTACTTTTTTAAATAAAGTAATACGAGTAAAACATTTTTTTCTTTAATTAGAAATTCATATTTTATATTCACTAAACAGGACTACACATTACTTTTTAATTCTACCTCTAATATAATTAATTACTTCCTAGTTCCCTTGCATAGCTAAGTCAGTCCATTGATGGCGCCAGCGGTGACAAGCAGTCTGACAGTGGCGGGCAACCCGACAACAGAGTTTCAACGGCCGTGCAGCCAGAGGCGGAGTTTTGTGCCCCCGGTCGCGGGGTCCTATGGCAATGTGATGACTAGCTCAACCCTACATATCTATTTTTGTATAAGCATGAAAAAAAGACTCCTATCTAGAGAATTTTAACACACTCCAATTTTTAACATATTTTAGAATATATTTTCCTTTTTAACATACTTTACTTCAATATTTCGATCTTTCTTGATCGAAGTTCGGTCAGTGTTTCGCTAGCGAGATCTCTCGCGTAGGGTTTTTACTTCGCCGCCCTGGTGCGGTGTTTCTTTCAATCGACGCAGCACTGCGCCAGATTGTTGTGGTTTGGACATAGCTCAGGATGGATGATCGTGGCAACGAGAAGATGGTGGAAGAAGCGAGAGAGATGTGTAGGGATGACCGGGACATGGTTAGCGTGGAGAGGCTGAACGCTCCATTTGATGGCATGGATTTGGGTCATACGGCGGGTACGCCACTGAATGAAAGAGGGTATCAATTGAGCAACGGTCCGACCTCCACCTGAACCACCTCCATGGGTTGTACGAGGTGCTAGAGTCCGTGAAAGTTTTCCTAGTAATTTTTATTTGTTTGTCATTTGTTTTCTTGTGTTCATCTTTGTTGTTGATTTTGATAATTTGTTTGAGTTTTTAGACTCTCTTTATGTCATTGGGTATGGTTGGATCTATGGGAACAAGTTTGGCTGCGTCAAACCCACTACATGGTTAGCGATTCGTGTTGCTCTTTCAGGGGTGACCGTCTCAAAGTCTTACCATATGGTTACAGTCATAGTTGTTGGAGTTTCAGTTGGTGTCAGTTTTATTTTCCCTTTGCTTGATCTAATAATCCCCAATCATTTGATATGAATAGAGCAAGGCCGTCTTGAGCAAATATGAGGCCCTAGACGGTCATATGTAGTCATTTTATTTAAACATGTTATATTCAACATAATAATACAAAAGTAAATATACTTTGTAAATAGAAGTAAATTACATATGAAATGCATCATATACTACGGAGTATTAAAGTAATGAGCATATATACTTCATATTAGAAAAAGGTCAAAAACTAATTAAAAAATGCATTAATATTTTAACAGCATTCTTTCAAAATTTTAAGGAGCAAAATTCGTAAAAATATTACTACAATCAAGAGTAACTAACATTTTTTCAATCGATAACATAACCAAACTAGATAAGCTATATTTTTTCAGACATGATTGATCAGAGATAAATTTTTATCAACTTCAAATATGACATTTCTACCTCAATTTCAACAATATTTGAGGGATACGGTTTTGTGCTTAAGGTACCAATTGAGCACGCAAGCGATTTTATGACCAAATATGATCTTAAGTTTTTCTTTCTCTTTGTACATTCTGAATCATGCTTCCACTTTTCCGTCATCACAAAATTACAATTTTTTTGAAAAAAATACCTAGTACACCGGTACTAAATAAGTTAATGGTTTATAATACATATTTAATCTTCTAACTTTAATTTTGCATATAAAGATTATAATTTTTTAAATTTTAATATTTCAATCAATCAAAATAACATACTACTACGTACAATTCTAATATATCAAGATATTTACGACGTACTATAATATACCCTGAGTCACTAGGTCCTACTGTCTAACAATACAAAAAGACTAAAGAACTAAAGTAATTCATAAAATAACAAAATAAGTAATCAGAATGAAAATCTCTTAAATCAAGTAAACCAATTAGTAAAGGTATTCAATAATTCATGGAGTACTAGTATATACCTATAGCCTCAGTGTCGCTATCTCAATTGGAGATTACCCAGGGTGCGAAACTGGGGAATCGGACTTTCGCTTTGAGAGTAAGGCTCACCGGTCACCGCCTCAAGTTTCAAAGAATTAATGGTAAGTCGTCTGCCCGTCTCTCACTCTCTCAACTGATTCTTGGAGCTTCGCCTTCGACCCTTCATTTTTGTTTAATCGTCCGTTCAGATATTTTATTACATACTTGTATTTTACAATAAAAACTGAATATACTTATATAATACTAATAGACTTATTTTGAAAATTGGAGGCCCCTAAAAATTGGAGGCCCTAGACAATTGTCTAGGTCACCTGCCCCTATGGCCGGCTCTGGAATAGAGGCATGTTTTGACGATAAAAAAAACATACTTTACTTCAATTATGGGAATTGTCTCTTTTTATATTGAGTATATGGTAGGGAGATCTTGAATTGCATGACAATATCAGTACGTAACAAGAATACGTACGTGCCAAAAACTCATACGCATAGTAGATGATAAGTTATTTTCCATTAACTGGTTAATATATTAATTGGTTGTTTCATTATATGGAGTATTTATTAATTGAAGATTGATGCTACACTTCACAAAATTGACTACATAACGTAACATTCAGTATTATATTTTTATATATGATATTTAAATTTAAAAATTCAAGGCAAGCCAGCAATCAAATCATAATTGTTATCTATAATTGAAAAGTGCTTTTGTTATTTGAAAGGGAGATTTTAATGAGTAAATGAGGGATACCATTTCATGTATGTTATTGACTTATTGATTGCTCTAGTTGACATATGCATTGATGATATATGTGATATTTATTGGTTAGTTATTGTAGTAGACTTATTCGCTTATTGTATTAGTTATACGGACTATTTTTTATCTTATATATTTGAGAAACTATGGTGTATATATAATGGGAATTGAAGTTGTAAGCTCGTTATTTAAATTTGTTGTGTGGCGTATATATAGTTGATGTAAAATTGAAATATTATATGCAGGGGAGGATCTATGTACGGGCTATATGGTAGGCTGATGAAGCCCAGAGCAACTTAGAAAATTTTCAATTTTTTTAATGTAAACTTTTTCATTTTTCACATTTAGCCCACCCGTCTAATATTTAAGCTTAGTATAATTCCTATTCAGCCCAGTGCATCTCAGATTCCTGATTATATGCGTATGAGCTACTTGGAGGCTTACAAAGTCAAATCCGTTAATTAACAAGTTGAACTCATGACATTATTATGCACACATGTTGTCTTCTATTTTGTCGATACGAATTCCTTTAGGAGTTTTCCTTAATATTTCTATAATGAACCTCAATTCGAAAAAAGAAAATAATATAATACCGAATTACGGCGTATTCTGTTTGCAAATAAAACTGCGACGCAAAAAAATTGAAACTGTATGAATATCACTGCAGTTTGTTATGTTGTTGACAATTTTTTAATTTTTTCACTCTTAGTTTATTTTAACAGTTGTGAAAGTTTGATAATTAATAATAATATGTAAAAATTTATTGCATTTGGGAGAGGTGGTTATCACGTATAAAAGAATATAGCAAATATCATTTCTAAGTTTATATTTTAAGAAGAAAAGTAACAACATATACTTATTCATTTCATGATCATAACGATTAAATTAGTAAGCATTTATCATTTCAATCGACGCCATAACATAATGTTCTCTAAGGAGAATGATGAAAAGATCTAACATTGTGTGAGAAGAGGATCTTTATTCGCAGGGTTGGACAGTAGTACAGACCTAGGGGTAACCGCCCCCAACAAAAAAAATAGTGTATATATATACGAAAAATAATTTTTGCCCCTCAAAAACTAATTTTCGCCCCCAAAAAATATTTTGAACCCTCCAAGATAAATTTCTTAGGTGTGCCCCTGTTTATTGGGAAATAATTCATTTCATTTCTATGAACTTCCAACTCATGCATTCTTTGTTTATCTCGTAACATATACTTACATGCAGGAGGCAATGGTGGAGTCAGTGTTATATTGTTATTAGAGTATTAACTTTCTTTGCAAACAATAGTTTCTTCCTAAAAAGGATGACACCCCATCACTAAGGACCCCCCAACACCGACCAGACAGTTAGATGAGAAAATGTAAGTTGTACTTTAATCACAAGCTGGTAGATAGAGAGTGGGGCTCTGGCTTTGGTATTTACAGAAGCTCTATGCATTTTCAGCATAGTAACTTCTCATCGCAATTGCCGGGATTCGAACTCGAGACTTACGCCTTGCGGTACCCCCTATCTACCAGTTGACCTATGCCCACCGACAACAATAATTTCTTCATCAAACTATTAACCTACATCCATATAATACCAAGCATTACTTTTGGAAATAAAGAAAAATTAATGTGTTGATCTTGTACATGTGATTCCTTGCACCCCGTCTGTGTGTATATCCCTTTGCTTTTTCCCATTTATTTTCTGGCATAAAACCATACACGATTTTGGTTTGAGGACGTGATTATTTTTTTTGCTCATTAATTGGGAGTGACTAAATCAAAAACAAAAAATACTTCATATTATAGCACAAGTTATATGGTGCGAGGGTAAGAGAGTGTTTTCCTTTGCTTAAAAAAAGTGCTTTGGAGCTTTTAGATTAAAAAAAGTCAAAAAAAAGTGTTTGGTAATCCTAACTTTTGCTTAAAAAAAGTGTTTTAAAGTCAAAATCTAAAAGCTAGAGCATACCAACTTCTAATAGCTTCTAGGTAAACTTGTAATTACCTCCAACTTTATGACTAATAATAATGGCAAATAATAATAATGGTAAGAGAGTGTTTTCCTTTGCTTAAAAAAGTGCTTTGGAGCTTTTAGATTAAAAAAAGCCAAAAAAAGTGTTTGGTATCCTAACTTTTGCTTAAAAAAAGTGTTTTAAAGTCAAAATCTAAAAGCTAGAGCATACGAACTTCTAATAGCTTCTAGGTAAACTTGTAATTACCTCCAACTTTATGACTAATAATAATGACAAATAAATCCCCTAACCCCCAACTTTATTCGTATACCTTACCCTATGTCCGAAAGTTTAAAGGGTGATTTTGTACTTTTGAAAAAATTATTCCATCATAATCACTTTTTTTATCAAACACCCTAACTTTTACATTTTAATTAAAATCACTTCAGTTCTCAAACACTACCAACTTTTACTACAAATCACTTTTCCAAAAATCAATTAAAAAATCACTTTTAAAAAACACAAACAATCGCAAACACTTCCTAATGCGCGCAAGGTTCTTATTGAAGTAATATGGTTGCGGATATGATCATTATGATGTGACACTGTCCTATGAGAAATGATTCTTAGACATTAAGGGTTGGTTTGCAACTACTTTTAAAAAAGCACTTCTCAGCTTTTCACTTTAAAAAAACATTTATTTTCCCAAACACTACAACTTTTATTTTTCTCGGCTTTCGTGTCAAAAGTGCTTTTACTTTTTCTATTACACAAAAAGCACTTATTTTATCAAACACTACCCACTTTTACTTTTCAAAATCACTTTTTTCTCAAACACTATTGATGGACAATCTACCCGGGGGGTATCTTATCCGAGGGGTTATTGCGGGAATAACTAGAGAGAAGTCAGAGTAAATAGGAGGAGAGAGAGTCGATTTTATTAAATGAACTCAGCGTGGAGTTGAGATGTAGATCGTGTAGATGATGTCCATTACAAGGAGAAATGGGCTGCTATTTATAGCAGCAATAAATGCGATGGGAGGACACGTGTCAGTAATCCAACGGCCGAAGGGTCACATCAGCCGGGTGGCACCGGCAGAGGTACGTTCACCGCATTGAATGCGGTTGGCGGATGTGACGTGGCATTAAATGCGGTGGTTGGCTGTCTCCAAAAGGAATCTTTGATGATTGAGCATGTTTAGCCGAAGGCTCCTGGTGTAGCCGAGGGCTCCATGCGACCAGGACCCCTGTGCAGCCGAAGGCCTCTAGTAGCCGAAGGCCTCATGTGACCGAAGGCTATGATGCCGGGGGCTTGGCAATGCCGAAGGCTTATGTTTTTCGCCGTTTTCTCCTAGTAGCTTCCTATGCCAGAGAAGGCTATCCTGTGAGTTTTGGGGCCCTCGGCCAAGGAGGCCGAAGGCATCCCCGTGTGCATTTGAGGCTTGGGCCGTTGTATTTGGGCCCAAGTTGTTCCCTGAGCTCAATGGACTTGTGTAGGAGAAGTAGGAGTCTATGGGCCGGGGGTTCCTGGGCCATATACTCCATCAGGAGTCCCTCACTCCTTTTGCCGAAAGGTACTTGAGGGAAAAGGAGTAGATGTGTTGATTCTTCCGGGGGCTTCATCGCCTGTCTGGGTGCCTTTGTTTGAGAACTTGTCTTCTGTTGATTGCCGAAGGCTTCCCTCAGTCCCTCACATGTCGAGGGTTTTCTGAGGGAAGGTATTCATAACCTTCGCTCGTTCGCCGGGGGCTACCCTCAGTTCCCTCACATGTCGAGGGCTTTCTGAGGGCAGTGTAACACCTGTATGGCCGCAGAAGGCTTTCCTCAGTCCCTCACATGCCGAGGGTTTTCTGGGGAAAGCATAGACGTATTGCCTGCATGTGTTGTGATGAGGGCTTCTGCGTTTCCGCAAGTGACTCGGGGAAAACTTGTGATGCGGGGGCCTCTGCCGGAGGTTGTGTTGAAGCATGTACCCGAAAGTTTCTGCTTTGATGTTCACCCGGAGGCTACATGCGTCAATTGTAAATCTTTGCATGAGGAATTTTGGTCCTGTATTTTTCGTGTAATTCCCGAGGGGTGTATCCTAGTCCCCCACTCCTTTAGGCCGAACGCTAGTTAGGGCTGAAGGAGTTATGATGTGTTGATGCAAGACCGAGGGGTGACAATACTGACAAGTGGCTCGAAGGCGTTTGGTGGGATTTGTTGTCCGAAGGATGCGGCGGGTGATAGCCGGAGGCTGTCATTCGAGGGCACCCCAGTGTTGCCGGAATATAGTCGTTGTAATATAGCCGTTGGAGGAGGGGTTGACGTGGCGTGCCCTCGTTGGTTGGGGGTGGGCGGCTGCCACTCATTGGCTGAGGCAGCGGCCCGTAATGATGGGCTTTTCCAATCGAGGCCCAGTTCTCGAGGCCCATAGGCCTATAAATACCCCAGAACCTCAGTCATTTGTTTTTGTGCGAACTTAGAGAGATAGCGGAGCTCTGCCATTTTTTCTAGAGAGAGAAACTTCAGCCTTCGATCAAACGTAATTTCTGAGGTCAGTTCTTCCTCCATTCTCCATACACTTAGCGTATTTCGCTTCACTGGCCTTAGCTCTAGTGTTAGGGAATACTTAGGAGCCTCCGGCCAGTTCCCTTATATTCTTTCCTTTCCCTGTTATCGAGAAGATGTCGTCGGCCAGTGATTCCCAAGATATTTCCGTGGAGGCCCCGGGCCAATCGGAGAGTTATTCGGAGGTTGAGTCCTCAAGTGACCAATCGTCGGTTAACAATGACGCTGCCATCGCCGAGGAAGTCCAAGACACCCTTCGGACTGAGTTGGAGGCGGAGGACTTCGAGCAGATGGCGGAAGACGAAGAGCTTGCCCTCGCACTCCAAGCCGCCGAGGAAGAGGAGGAGAAAGAGCGGCTGAAGGTGACCGTCGCCGCACTCCCCCTCCGTGGCGCCGGCGAAGCCAGTAGCTCCCGGCCCCTAGATCCGGAACCGATAAGCGTCGCTCCCGGGAAAAAGAAGAAGAAAACCCAGGCGGCCCCGAAGAAAAAACAAGCTGCCATTGACGCGGGTCAGCCCGTGGGGATACCCGAAGGGCATTCCTATCTCAACACCGCCGCCCTCGAATTGAAGACGAAGGCCGGGGAGGCGGAGTATCTCAAAACTCAACTGTTGGTTGGCCCGTCGGCACAGGTGGTGGTGCCGGGGCCTGACGATGTGCTGTTGCATCCTCCGGAGGGCTGTTATGCGGTGCACATCCTTTCGGTGGAGTTGGGTCTTCGGTTCCCGCTCCACCCCTTCCTGGTAGAATACCTTCGGTTCGTGGGTCTCGCCCCTTGCCAGCTGACCCCGAATAGTCATTCGTATATCACAGGGTTTCTCTCGCAATGTCGAAGCCGGGGGGTTACCCCCACCTTGGATCAATTTTTTCTTTCTTTCAACTTATGTCGAGGGGGGGCCGCCAATAGCGAGGGTTTTGCTAACCTCCAACAAGTACCGACGTGGAGGCTTTTCTCGGAGGTGCCTTCGTCCCATAAGGGATGGAAGGACCGGTTCTGTTACCTCAGGATGCCGGGAGTCACCTTCCCGAGCCCGCTTCGGAACCATTTTCGGAGGCACCTCAAGGTGGGTAACGCTTTCCTCGAGGGAAACGGGAAAAAGCTGAAAGCGAAGCCGCCGGGTTCAGAAAAGCTGACGACTATCAAGGCCGCCACGCTCCCGGAGGAGCTGCTCAAGCTAGAATTTATTCGGTACCGTCTTCCGGGGGAGGAAGATGAGAGATATCCCCTCTTGGACCGGGGCTCCCAAAACGTTAGAGGTTGTTGCCGAGGATGATGTCTGATTTCTGTTTTCTGTTTCTGGCCTTGTTTCTCTTTTCTAACTCTTTTTGTCCTTTGCAGGTGGTATCATGGATCCGAAGGCCTTTGCGAAGCTTTCCAAGCAGTTGGCTAAGGACAAGAAGAAGAAGGAGGAGGGGCCTCCGACTCAGCCGCAGGTGGACGCCTTCTTCAGAAAGGAGAAGACCCCCGAAGGTCAGGGGCCCTCCAAGGAAGCTGCCGTTGTTGATGCCGGTGCTGAGGCCGGAGGCTCCAAGGCGGGGGAGCTTAAGAGGAAAAACGCCGGGAAAGGCATAAAGCCCCCGGAAAAGAAGAAACCAAAGGGAGACGCTGGGCAGAAGGCTCCCCCACTAGTAATCATCGACGAGCTCCCTTCGGGCAAGCCCTCGGACTCCCTTCCTCTAGTGGACCTTGATGAGGGGGCCTGGCCCCTGGAGAAGGTGCAGTTCCCCATCAAAAAGGGAACGGCTATAATGCATGGTACTCTCGACCCGAGGGAGTTCCTGAGGGGCGCCACTCCCTCGGTGGATCGGTCCACCCTCGGCAGGTTCGAGGACGAATCCCTCGAGCTTAAGACTCTTCAGGCCTCGGTCACTGTAAGTGCAACCGCCCCTTTCAAATTCTTCTCCCATGGTTCGTTATCTTTGCATAATGTGATCCTAAGTGCTCCTTTACATGTTCGCAGGCTAGCGTGGCCCTCGGCGAGCTTGTCAGGAGAGCGGAGCAGCACCGCGTTGAAAGGGCGAAATCTGATGAGGCCATGCGGAAGCTCATTGCTAATAATACTGAGGCCATCAGGCAGTTGGCCGGCCTGGAGGAGGCTCTCCGGCAGGCTAACCAGAGGCTGGAGGCTGCCAAGAATGAGGCCAGGGCCGAGGGGAAGGCTGAGGCAGAGAAAGTTGCCGCTGAAGCCGCCCAAGCAGCCGCCGAGGAAGCCGATAGGGCCAAAGCCGAAGCCGTTGCTAAAGCCGCCGAGGGTGCCGTTGCTTCTTTCGTTGCCGATGGCTGGAAGGCCGAAGAATACCAGCAGTGGGTGGCCTCGGTGGTTGAGGCCAAAGCGGATGCCTGGGTAAAGGGCCCCGGGGCAATGTGGCTTGCCCTGAAGGGGAAAAGTTTTTACGAGGGCGCCCAATACTTTACTCAGGCTATGCTATACCGGAGGCTTGCTCGGCACCACGGCGTAGATCCGAAGGAGTTTCAGCCTGAAGCCTACGGCCTCCCCCCCCTTCTGCCGGATGTGAGGGTCCCCCTCCCTGAGGGTGAAGAGAGGCAGCTACTTGAGGATTCCGAACTGGCCAGGTGTGATTCTGACGATGATGAGGGTGATGCCTCCTCCGAGCTGAAGGATGTCTCCCAAGTAGCTGATACTTAAGATTTTTTGTAATATTTTTGTGGTTGTAAACTTCGGCTTCGGCCACATGTAACCAAACACTTGTTACTTTGATATTTTTGTGGTTGTAAACTTTATTATTGGTGAACATACTTTTCTTTTGAATGAATGTGACATGCCCCCGGGCTTCTTTAATGAATGATTGCCCTCGTCTTTGTTTTCTTTCTTCGTGTATGGATGTATGCCCTTCTTCGTGGACTTAGAAAAATTCCTGAGTGCGATTCCTCACAAGCCTTCGGCTGTAGTGTAGAATTACCGGGGGCTTTTCGTTGTGGACTTAGAAATTTTTCTAAGTAAAAACTTGATCACATCCACCCAAAGCTACGGACTCAGAAAACTTCCCAAGTAAAACCTGATCAGAACCCTCCGGATGTAGAGTAGAATCACCGGGTGCTTGGAAAGTCCCTTAAGTAAGATCCCAGCGTATGCCTTCGGTGGTGAGGTATTGGAATTAGCAGTGTAGCTTTAGGTCATTGCCAAGTAGTTCGGGGGGCCATCAGCCACAACCCTGTAAGTGAAGAGGGCATCCCTGTTCTCTCCTGAAGGGTCTCCAATTGTGGACTTAGTCAAATTTCCACAATATTCCAATAGTAGTTGTGGTGAACCTTCCGGTATGGGAACTGCTCTGAGCCCCCGGTACACATGGTTGCCGAGGGGTTCGAGATTATGGACTTAGTGAAATTCTGAGATGTGTTTTCCCACAGATCTTGTGAGATACCCCCTCGGTTCGATGAGTGTTTCCCTAAGGATACCAATACGTGGACTTAGAAATTTTCCCATCCTTGAATGAGCCTGGTGACATTCTGCCTTTGGCCTGAGGCCTCCGGTTGTGCGCATATAGACTTAGTGAGGTTCTGCTTGTGAAGCCTTCGGCTATGTAGCCAGATGACTCGATGCTTGAGAGATTTTCTTGTGCATTTGTAGCAGCTTTCGGCAATGTATATCCGAGGTGTTGAGCCTCCGGGGAGAATAGCATCCGGGGAGTTCCTTCCCCCCTACACATCCTTTTTTTTTTTTTTTTTTTTTTTTTTTGATGGTGTAGGAGAGGCATCTAGAAACTTGGTTTCGAGGAAAGGCTTGGCCTATATGGGAGGCAACGGAACAAACCGTTGGCTCCCCCTTCGGGAATGACCTTCCGATATCCCGAAGGGTTTGAGGGTCGTTTCCTCGGCCCGAGACATCGTCTGTTGCCTGCTTCCCCTTGGGAGATAGCACGGAAAGCGCCTCGGTTTTGAAAGTCGTCCCCTCAGCCCGAGACATGGTCTGTTGCCTGCTTCCCCTTGGGGGATAGCGCGGGGAGCGTTTCGTTTGTGGAAGTCGAATCCTGGGCCCGGGACATGGTCCGTTGCCTGCCTCCCCTTGGGGGATGGCGCGGAAAGCGTTCCTGGGAAGGGTTTTATTTGTGTGTGGGACACAAATAGCCGGGGGTACTTGGTACCAGCCGGAGCCGAGGGGTATTGTACCCCTGGTTTTCTTTTTCTTTTTTTTTTTTTTTTTTTTTTTTTTTTAAGGAGAGTATGTAAAAGTTTGTGAAAACACTTGGTGTTTTCAAAAAGTGATGGGGGTGACCCATACACTTGGTACTTGGTACCTAAATTGTTGTTCCCCCTCATCAGAGGGAGAGGCCTTGGGCCTATTTTGGTGGAGAGATGAGGGCTTGGCCACTCATGTGTAGGAGAGAAGGGGAGTCTTGGGCCGTTTGTACAATACGTAGGTGATGAAGGCTTGGCCTTTTGATTATTCTTCAAAAACAGATGGGGCCTTGGGCCATCGATCATTTACACTTGTTGAGTATGAGGGCTTGGCCTCTCATTGGTAAAACTTCACTAGGTGGTGTACATTCCAATGTCTAGGAATCTCTGTCCCATTAGGACGTTTTAACTTGTATGTCCCCGGTTTGATGATGGCTGAGATGATGTAGGGGCCTTCAAACTTGGGAGCCATTTTTCCTCCTTCGGTGGGTAGGCTGGCCTCCCTTCGTCGGAGGACGTAGTCACCCACCTGGAATTCCCGGGAGCGGACCTTGGCGTCAATGTATCCTTTCACTTGTCTCCTATAGTTTTCGGCCCTGAGGAAAGCTTGCTCTCGGCGTTCTGAGATGAGATGAAGGTCGAGGGCCATGTTGGTGTCGTTGACCTCGGGCTCATACTGTTCCACCCTTCGGGTAGGAAGGGTCACTTCTGTTGGAGCCTTAGCCTCAAAGCCATAGCATAGGGAGAAAGGTGTTTCGCCTGTTGCACGCCGAGGGGTGGTACGGTAGGCCCATAAGATGTTGTGAAGCTCTTCTACCCAGCCTCCCCCTTCGGCTTCCAGCTTTTTCTTCAATCCTTCCAGTAGGGTTCGGTTGGCGTTCTCCACTTGCCCGTTGCCCTGAGGGTAGGCAACGGAAGAGAATGTGTGCTTGATGCCCCAAGCTTCAAGGAGGGCACAGAAGGGGGCTGCCTCGAACTGAGTCCCGTTGTCGGAGATGATTTGTTGGGGGACGCCAAACCTTGTGAGAATATTTTTGAGGACAAAGTGGCGGCACCGGGCCTCGGTAATGCTGGCGAGGGGCTCGGCCTCTACCCATTTGGTGAAGTAGTCGATGGCCACAATGATGTACCTGTTGTTGGAGGTACCCCTCGGCAGAGGGCCTACTAAGTCAATCCCCCACCTGGAGAAGGGTATAGCGGTGCTGATGGGGGCATAGTTAACCGCTGGTCTGCCGGGGGCCTTCTGAAAGTGTTGGCAAGCGGTGCACCTTCGGGCCAGATCAGCACAATCTCTAGCCATCGTGGGCCAGAAGTAGCCCTGAACAATGAGCCTTCGGGACATGGAGAAGGGTCCCTGGTGAGCTGAGCAAGTGCCACTGTGCAATTCCTCCATGGCGACTTCGGCCTCATCTTGGTGAAGGCACCGGAGGAGGGTGCCGTTGTAGGATCTTTTGTAAAGCCTCCCGTTTTCGAGGGTGTAGCTGGGAGCCCTCAGTCTTGCTAACTTGGCGCGAGCTTCGTCTTGGGGCAGTTGCCCTGTGGTGATGAAGGTGGTGATGTCGGAGATCCAATCCTCCGGTCTCAGGTGGATGTCCATGACGGGGCTCGCGTGGATGCTTGAGAGGCTAAGTTCCTCAATTCTTGCAATTTTTGAGAGGTGTTCGGGGGATTCATCCGAGAGCTTGGATAGTATGTCGGCCTCGGAGTTCTGAGCCCTCGGTATTTGGGTAAGAGAATGTGCCTCAAATACCTTAAGCAACTCCTTGGCGGCCTCCTTGTATTGTTTCATCCTCCCTTCTTTGGCTTCGTACTCCCCGGAGATTTGACCCACGACGAGTTTGGAGTCACACTTGACGTGGATCATTTTAGCCTTCAGATTCGCTGCCAACCGAAGGCCACAGAGGAGGGCTTCGTACTCGGCCTCGTTGTTGGAGACTTTGAAGGAGAAGCGGATGGCGTAATAGGCGCGGAAGCCCTCGGGTGTGATGAGAACTACTCCCCCTCCGCATGCTTTGGTAGCCGAAGAGCCATCGGTATAGAGTGTCCACCATTCATCGAGGGGTGCCGAAGGCTCCTCGTCAGTTGCTGATCTCGCGGTGCATTCCGTTACGAAGTCCGCCAGGGCTTGGCCCTTAATGGCAGGCCTCGGACGGATGTCTATGTTGTATTGGCTGAGGAAGATGGCCCATTTCACCATCCGAGAGGAGCTAGTGGGACTCCTCATGAGGGCGCCGAGGGGTTGATGAGTGAGTACTTGGACCGGATGAGCTTGAAAGTAGTGACCAAGCTTCTTGACGGTCCAAACGATGGCTAGCACCGTCTTCTCGACGGGAGAGTACCTGAGTTCGGCCTCCCGGAGGGTTTTGCTGACGTAGAAGATGGCATGTTGGATGCCGTCTTCCTCTCGGATTAGTACTGAGCTGATAGCCGCGGGGCTAACACCGAGATATAAGTACAACGTCTCCCCCACCTTCGGTTTGGAGAGCACTGGGGGAGAAGAGAGGTACTTCTTGAGTTCGTCGAAGGCCTCTTGACACTCAGATGTCCATTGAAAGCCCGCCGTTTTCCTCATGGTTTGGAAGAAGGGGAGGGCCCTCTCGGCTGATTTGGAGAGGAAACGGTTGAGGGCCGCAAGGCGACCCGTCAGCCGCTGAACTTCTTTGACGTTGCGTGGAGGCTCCATGTTAATGATGGCCTGAATCTTCTCGGGGTTGGCCTCGATACCCCTTCGGCTGACCATGTAGCCCAAGAACTTTCCTCCCTGCACGCCGAAGGTGCACTTTTTTGGATTCAGTCGGAGGTTGAATTTTTGCATGATGGCGAAGATTTCCTGGAGGTCCTCGGCGTGAGTGCCGGCCTTCTTGCTTTTGACAATCATATCGTCAACATAGGCCTCCATAGTGCGCCCCAAGACGGCTTGAAAGACTCTGGCCACCATTCGGGTGTAGGTGGCGCCTGAATTCTTGAGGCCGAAGGCCATCACAAGATAACAGAAGATACCTTCGGGTGTCATGAAGGCAGTTTTTTCAGTGTCTTCCTCATGCATGTAGATCTGATGATATCCGCGGAACGCGTCGAGGAATGACATGATCTCGCATCCCGCGGTCTCATCCACAAGTTGATCGATGTTCGGCAGAGGGAAGGGGTCCATAGGGCACGCCTTATTTAGATCTGTGTAGTCCACGCACATGCGGAAGGTAGGAGGTTTTTGTGCGAGGACTACATTAGCCAGCCAAGAAGGGTATTTCACCTCCTTAATGTGTTTGATGGAGAGGAGCATAGATACCTCCTTCTTCACGAACTCCCTTCTCTCGGCCGAGAGGGGTCTTCTTCGTTGCTGCACTGGTTTGGCCGAAGGGTCCACCGCCAGGTGGTGGGTGATAACCCTTCGGTCAATTCCTGGCATGTCCTCCGGCCCCCATGCAAAAACAATGGAGTAGGCGCGGAGGGCCTTGGTGATGTCAGCCTTCAGGTCTTCGGGGAGCTTGGCTCCAATCTTGAGGACTCTCTCCGGCTTGGCCGGATCGAGTATCAAGTCTTCGGTGTCCTCGGCAGGCTCAGCCCTCGGCCTACCTCCTTCTTCCTCCAGGGCCTTGGCGGTGATGGTGTCAACTCGAAACTCAGTTTTACTAACCTTCTTGGTAAGTTGAAGGTAGCAGGCCCTGGAGAGTTTCTGATTCCCCCTCGAATAGCCGATGCCGGTGGGTGTGGGGAACTTGAGGCATAGGTGCCTCATGGAGATGACGGCTTCCAAGTCCTCGAGGGCAGGCCGGCCGAGGATGATGTTGTGCGCGCAGTCGAGGTTGACGACGACGAATTCCACTTCGAGCTTGGCTCTATGGGATCCGTCGCCGAATTCGACCATGAGGGTGATGACGCCCTCGGCGTCTATGCTGTCCCCCGTAAATCCGGAGAGGGGGGTGTTGATGTGTCGGAGGGACCCCCTGTCGAGTCCCAACTCTTGAAAAGTGCTGAGATACATGACGTTGACAGAACTCCATGTGTCAACGTAAGTCCGGTGGATGATGGCGTCATTGATCTCAGTGCGGATGACGAGGGCATCCCTATGCGGCAGAGAACCCGAGGGGAGGTCCGCATCTGTGAAGAAGATGGGATCCGCCCTCGGCCTTTTAGTAGGGGGCATGTGATTGACCTCCCCTATGTAGAGGGACTGTGCCCACTTCTTCCTTTGGCTCGTTGAATCGCCTCCGGTGTTGCCGCCGTTGATCATATGAATATGGCGCTTGTATTGTTGATGGGAGCCCTCTCCCTCGTCGTCGAGGCCCCCAATTTCTCGTTTCTTCCCCTGTGGGTTTCCCAAGGGGATGGTGTTGGGGTTTACCCATTTGTTAGCCTTCGGCGGAGGCCCTTGATGGTGAGGGGGGCCCTGGGGAGGAGGGCCCCTGATGAACTGAGACAAGTGGCCCGCCTGTATCAGCCTCTCGATGGCGTTCTTCAGCTGATGGCAGTCGTCGGTTTTGTGTCCATGGTGACGGTGAAAGCGGCAATAGGGCTCATCAGGACCGATGGCATAAATCTCGAGGGGTGTCCGGGAGTCTCGCTCCACGAGCCCTCGCTCTTCTGCATGATCGAGAATGACGCTGACGGGATGCGTCAAGGGAGTGCGTGGGTGCTCAAGGAGGACGGGTTGTGCCCATGCCTTCGGATTGTTTTTGTAACCGCCCCCGGTTCTGGCTTGGCCACCCCGGGGGCGATCATTATATTGAGCCTCGCGGTTGGCCGGAGGAGGAGGTCCTCCGGGCCGATTCCTGCCTTCATTCTTCTGAGAAGGATCCGTGTTGCGGCGGTCCTTCTCGATCTCTTCTGCTTCGGCATATCGGTCCCCCCGCTGAAGGGCCTTGGTATAATCGCGGGGGGGATCAGTGATAAGGCTTCGGGAGAAGTTACCGTTACGGAGGACGGTGTGGAAGAGGGCCATTAGTGTCCTGTCATCAGCGCCTTCGACTTCGAGGGAGGCCTGCCTCCATCGCTCTAGGAAACTCCGAAGGGTTTCCTCCTTCTGTTGTCTCACATTCAGAAGGTGGGAGAAGTGTTTCTTTGAGCGGTGCCTCCCGGCAAACTGCGTAAGGAAGCGGTGGGCGAGTTCTTGCCAAGAATCAATGCTGCCTTCGGGTAAGCGGTTGAACCACTCATACGCGGGTCCCTCCAAGGTGGAAAGGAACCAACGGCATAAGTATTCATCCGATGCCCCCATCATCATCATGCTGTTTTGATAACGGCTATAGTGTTCTTGGGGATCCGTCTTCCCCTCATACGGCTTGATGGGTTGCCCCCGATATTTATGGGGGATTTTGGCCGCCAACACCCTCGGGGTGAAAGGCGTCCTAGTGCGGAGCTGAATGAGGGGCTCGCCTGAGCCTTCGGAAAGTTTACGTTTCATTTCCTCCACCTGTGCCCGGAGGTCAGCGTACTCCGGATCTGGTCTCGCTGTGGAAGCCGTCGGGGGTGCCTGGCGATTCTCCTCGAGTTGACGGAGGAGGGCTTCAATGATTTCGTCCTTGGGATCCTTCGGGGCAACCCCTTGGGAGTTGGCCCGGAAGGATTGCGCCTGATTGATCTGGTGCCTGGCGTCATCGGCATGGAGGAGGGCTTTGCCTTCGCTTCGTGGGGGAGGCACGCCCTCGGCGCCCGAAGCAGAGGCTCCACTCTCCTGGGGCCTGCTGAATGCCTGTTTTCCGAGGCGGTCTTGGACCCCTCGGTGCCCGGGAGCTCCCCCAAGCCTCTCAAGTACAGAGGTTCGGGGTTTCTCTTTCATCATGGGGCGCTTGTCCCTGGATTGGGCCTCTTGGGAGGCGGTATCCTGTGCCATGACCCCCTCGGCATTGCCAATCCCCGGGGGAGGACTGTTGAACAAAGGAGGGAGTGGTGGTAGTTGGATAACATTCCCTCCAGCGTGGGGCTGAAGGGGCGCCTGGGAGGCGAGGGCTCCGGAATTGAGAGCCATGTTTTGAACGAAGGCCGCAAAGGCAGCCTGAAGATCGATGGCCGGGGCCGGAGGGGGAACTTGGTTCTCACTCCGATCCCTCCTTCGATTATCAAGGCCAATGCGGGCATCAGGGGCGTTCTTCTGTAGCTGCTGACGGAGGTCAGCGGTAGCCTGCTCTAACTCGAGGATGACGCCACCCTCGGGTACTAAGAGCCTGTTGGAGGCCTCAGCCCCGTTAGTTTCGCCGGGGGCTATGTGGTTCTCCTCGAGGGTTTTGGACTGGGCACGGGTGGTTCTTCCCATTTTTGGCGAGTGTTTTGTATTTGGTAGAGGGGGAGGGTTTCTTACTTGATAGTTCAGACCTCTCAATGAAAGCACCAAATGATGGACAATCTACCCGGGGGGTATCTTATCCGAGGGGTTATTGCGGGAATAACTAGAGAGAAGTCAGAGTAAATAGGAGGAGAGAGAGTCGATTTTATTAAATGAACTCAGCGTGGAGTTGAGATGTAGATCGTGTAGATGATGTCCATTACAAGGAGAAATGGGCTGCTATTTATAGCAGCAATAAATGCGATGGGAGGACACGTGTCAGTAATCCAACGGCCGAAGGGTCACATCAGCCGGGTGGCACCGGCAGAGGTACGTTCACCGCATTGAATGCGGTTGGCGGATGTGACGTGGCATTAAATGCGGTGGTTGGCTGTCTCCAAAAGGAATCTTTGATGATTGAGCATGTTTAGCCGAAGGCTCCTGGTGTAGCCGAGGGCTCCATGCGACCAGGACCCCTGTGCAGCCGAAGGCCTCTAGTAGCCGAAGGCCTCATGTGACCGAAGGCTATGATGCCGGGGGCTTGGCAATGCCGAAGGCTTATGTTTTTCGCCGTTTTCTCCTAGTAGCTTCCTATGCCAGAGAAGACTATCCTGTGAGTTTTGGGGCCCTCGGCCAAGGAGGCCGAAGGCATCCCCGTGTGCATTTGAGGCTTGGGCCGTTGTATTTGGGCCCAAGTTGTTCCCTGAGCTCAATGGACTTGTGTAGGAGAAGTAGGAGTCTATGGGCCGGGGGTTCCTGGGCCATATACTCCATCAACTATCAACTTTTATTTAATCACTTCTCCACATTTCATTAAAAAAGCACTTTTTTAAAAGAAGAAGCTGTTGCAAACAGACCCTAAAATTCAATCGCATAATCAATTATAAATTATACATAATTTAAACATGTATTCCGTACTACTACGTAATATTTTTCAATCATTTATTCATTTGACTTCTCAATAGATTTTTAATCTAAAATTTTGAAAACATAATCTACACTTCATTAAGAAAGTAATAAAAAAATTGCATAAAGAATCTTTGGGAGTTATCTCAAATTTGTTGGTACCATAGAAAATAGAAACAAATACTCCGTATAAAATAAAATGGATAATTTGAGTTTGCACCCCATATTATTGTTTAAATTGGACTTTGCATCTCATTTTTAAAAATCTTTGTTTTTACACTCTAACCTTATATGAAAAGATAAAAAACCCCTTAATCAAGAATATGTTGAAAGTCAACAAAATTGTTAATGGAGGGACATTTTAGTCTTTTCATAAAAAATTAGAGTGCACAAACAAAGATTTTTTAAAACGTAATACAAAATCCAATTTAGACAATAATATGAGTCGAAAACTCAAATTACCTCAAAATAAAAGCAAAACAAAACAAAACAATTACTTAAATTTCACCCATTCACATTTCAACTTTCCCAATTGGCCAGCAGCGTCCTCCTGTCCTCTCCCCGTGCCACAGTGCCTTCCACTCTTTTTCCTTCCAATTCCAAACAAAACCCATCTTCCACTTAACTCACTTTAGTATTTGCTCTTCATTCCAATGAGTCCAGAAATTGAAATCCATTGAATTCTCCAAAAAAAAAACTCACCCTCCCCATGGGTTCTTTCTTCATGGGGGATCACAGTCCATAATTTCATTTGATCATCTTGTACCTCTAGCTCCAAAACACATCTAGATTTGAAACCTTTTTGCAGTTTCTTCAAAAACTCTTACCAAAGACTCAATCTTTGCCCCATATAAAAGAAGAAACACATGAAAAAATGAAACACACTCATCTGCTGATCCTAATCATACTGCTCACCTCATTTTCCTTCTTAGCTTTGCTTCTTTGTTTCGTGTTCTGTTGTTGCTATAGGAGAGGGGCTCAAGAGGATGTCCCGAGAGACCCGGAATCTGGGTTTGAGGTCAAGGAAAAGGAAGGGGGAATGGCTGTGGTGGGGAGTAAGGAGATTTTGATGAACTTTGAGGGCGGGCAAGATCTAACGGTTCTTGACATTCTTGATGCGCCTGGGGAGGTGATAGGGAAGTCAAGCTACGGGACATTGTATAGGGCGGCTTTGTTTAGCTCCGGTAACAGCAGATCAGCACTGTTGAGGTTCTACAAGCCAGCTTGCACTTTGGGTCTCAAGGAAGTGGTTCCAATAATCGAGCTTTTGGGGTCAATTAGGCACCCCAATCTGGTTCCCTTGTTTGCATTCTATGCAGGCTCCAGAGGGGAAAAGCTGCTGGTTCATTCCTTCTATCGCAAAGGCAATCTGTCTCATTTCATCAGAGGTAAAATATGAATCTTTGATCAGAACTTTATGAGTCTTTTGTTATATCTTGCAAAAAAAATGAGTCTTTTGTTATCACGGCGTCGCCGCCTCCGGCGGCGGGGAAGTTGGGCAATGCTGGGTCCACTTGACTGGACTCCTCTAGGCATCCTGCGGCGTCGTATTAGGCGTGGTCTAGTACATCTAGTAAATTTTACTTTACATTATTTATTATATACCGAGTTCGAAGTTTGCTTTTTGAATTTGTCAAACAGGTCCTTCAGCTTGGTGACTTCTTTTTCATTTTTTTTATTCTTTCCTTCTGGATTTGTTAGAGAACTTTGTCAAAGGTGCTTTCCTGGATTTAGAAGAAACTAGCTGTCTAGTGCTTGATTAACATATACCAAGTATAAAATTCCCATCTAGCTAATAGGCTAATAACTAAAGACCTGTTTGGTAAGAGTCATTTAGTTGAAATTGTTGATTCTACTGATTTTTCTGAAAAGAAAAGCATCTTAACTTCTATTTAAGCCTAATAAGTAATAAGTGTAAAGCAATGTGTTATGCTCATTATGCTAATTAGTAGCTACTACGGATATAAGACTGCCAAACGGAGCATAAGTTACTAAGGTCCCATTGGCATATAATAATATAAGGCACTTTCATAGGGTGTTAACTGTTAAGTCATCCCGTATTGAGCAATATGAAAGCACAAACCGTATATAAAGAATTATGTTACTCCTACTAAGTTGCTTTTGTGATGAGGCGTTGTTCAATAGAGTAAAAGCTAGCTATTTTTACCCTTTTTAGTTTGAATAAGTGCACTGTAATGGTTTAGTACATACAACTGAGTAAATAATGTATATGGCCTTTCATTGAAACAGATGGCAATGGTGAGGTGCACAGATGGCCGATCATATGTAAAATCTCCATGGGAGTTGCTAGAGCTTTAGATTATCTCCACACCTCCTTTGAAACCCCCATAGTCCATGCAAACTTGAAGGCCAAAAACATATTTCTGGACAACCTTTTCCAGCCACATGTGTCAGATTTCGGTCTCCATTTACTTCTGACCCCAATGGCTGGACAAGAAATGCTTGACATTGCCGCAGATGAGGGGTACAAAGCTCCTGAAGTGATCAAAATCAAAGATGCTGGCGAAATGAGTGATATATATAGCTTCGGAGTGATCTTGTTAGAACTGCTTACGGGGAAGGAACTGGTTGATGAATACACTTCATATCCCGGTTTGCCAAATGTGGTCAAGAGTGCCATAATTGAGGATCGGATTACCGAGTTGTTCCACCCAATGGTTTTTCTTGACCAAAAGGAGGACCGTATCGTGGAGTTGCTTCGGTTAGCTATGGATTGTTGCTCACCGTCTCCTTCTATTAGGCCTAATGCTAAAGAGGTCCTTACTAGGCTTGAAGACATTCAAAGGTTATGAAGGACACAACATAAAGACGTTGACTATACTAACATTTTTAGGATATACGTAGTTATATACTACGCTCCTGGGGAGTGATCTTGAAATGCCATTTCACCAAGGGCATCCAACTTGAAATTTTCCAGTGTTGTTTTTACATGGATTTGTGGTGTTAGATGATTTCAGATGAGACAAGTGTTTAACACTAGATTTCATGGATTTATTATAATGGAGAGGCCTAAATATTGTCAAGATGAGTTTTTTTTTTCTTTTTGAAGAATATGTCAGGAAGGAAGAAGATGACACTGATTTCTCCAAGAAGAAGCCATCTTAGGTTGCAGAGTTGGTGCATATGCTGTCAAATGGACCCTTTTAGCCAAACATGTAGTAGTTGACTATAGTTTGATCTATTAGGCAAACTTATCAGAGGTGTAGTAGAACTGACTGTATACATTATGATATTTCAGACATGAGTACTAATATCTTCAAATTACACTTTCATTACTGTTAGAAAATGAGCTGGTGCATTCAATATCCAGAAATTTGTCTTTATTTTTTCTTCTGGCGATGTAATTCAAATGTATGGCTGGTGGTTGGTATTGCGACTGGATGGCAGGCACTTTCACAGGTCGCATCTGTCTATTAAAAGCTTACGTATTACAAAAAGATGCCTTGATTAGTTGCTTATAATAATCCCTCCACGTGCTTGAATTTGTTTTTCTCTCTAATTATAGACTGAAAATTAATACATCTGCCTTGAGTAAACTGATCAAATGAGCTGTATTTGCGGATTTTGATGGTCAAAATAATTGAATGGTTTGAATTATCTAACCCTTCATTATTTTTTGGCAAATACTACGTACTATAATAATAAAGCAAAATGACTCATTAAATTGTCTGCGATTCTTTATTATGAAGCAACATCGATTCATGCAATTATCGACACGACTTTGCACCATGGGTAGGCATGGACTCCGTCCTGTTCGGGCCGGGCTTGGGCCGGGCCTAGGCCCGGCCGGGCCAAAAAACAATTCTGTGAAGCCTGGGACCGGCCCGGATGTTGACCGGTTACGGTCCGGTTCGGGCCCGGGCTGGGTCCGATTCTATTTTTTTTTTTTTTGTTTTCTTGATTATTTCATCCTCTACCCCCCATCGGCCATCCCCCCAAAACCCAAACCCATCAGAAACACCCAGCCCAGCCCATTTAAACTCAGCCCAAACCAAAAAAAGAAAAAAATAATAAAAGACAGGCCCGAACCGGGCCCGGCCAGGCTGGTTCACATTTTAGCATACCCGGAATTAGGGGTGGACTCGGGCCGAGCGGCCCGGCCCAGTTACTGTTTGAACCAGCCCGGCGCCCCAGCCCGGGGCGGTTCCGGTTGACCCGGCCCGGTAGGAATGCGGTTCGGGCTCGGGCCCTAGGATTAGTGAACCGGCCCGGCCGGTTCGGGCCCGGTCCGGGCCAAATTAATTTTTTTTTTAATCTTTTTTTTAAGTTTTTGGGTTGGGCGGGGTATTTTGGACCATTTGAGGTGGTTTGGGGGTGAGGGGGGAGGGTTGGGGGTTAATAGAACCGAGGCCCGGCCCGGACCCGGGGTTACCCGGGCCCGAGTCCACCCATACCCGGAATCGGCCCCGGTTTCATCCTTAAACCGGGCCTAGACCCGGAACCGGTTCCCGGGCCGGGCCGGGCCCAAACAGTGCCGGGCCGGTTCCCGGGTCGGGTGGCCCGCACCGAGTCCAACACTAACCATGGATCATCTGGAAACCGTCTCTCTATTCTTTAGTACAGGGGTAGTAAGACTACGTATATCCAACCCCTCTTACCCCACGTAAAGTGGGTGCCTTTGCGGCATTGGGGTAACGACCATGATGAAATAAAAATAATATACTTCGTATAAAAGATGGAGTGACTGTCATATAATGAAGTCCATATGCCATTTATCTTCCTTTCAGCCCTTTCAAAAAAAATATAACTTCTAAACAACATCGTTTTTAGTTTCTGTTGATATGAATTGAGGAATTCTTCTAGCCTAGCAAATTAATATTACAACAAAGGAACTGCAATGAATTCCACATTGCATACTTGAAAAGGGAAGTTGGGGACTGGGGGCATCTTTGTCACACAGTCATGGTTTCAGGGTAAACGGTGAAGACATAAACACCGTCCATTCCAGGTTTCATTACCGAGTACTGAAATGTCCACCCATAGCATGCACCGGCATGAACACCATTCTTGTTGACAGCAAACACTGCCCCCATGAAGCCTGGGAATTTTCTCGCTATACGTGATATTGCGTCTTGAGCTGCAACTTTGGGTTCCATGCCTAATCTCATACTTTCCACAACTTGATAGCTGTTGATGGGAAGAAACAAATAAACGCATTTACTTATTCACATACATGCATGGTAACATTTTGAGTGTTCCATGTCCAACATTGACACTAGAATGGTTGAAGTGGCTGAAGTTGTAGTTGAAATTGTTGAATTTGCTAAATTTACTGGATTACTAAAAATATGTGTATTTGGAATATATGGGAGTGCATCTTGATAAAATCAAAGAAATAATATCTAACATGATGATGGAAATGTAAATTTATTTATACTTAGCTATTTCAGCAGCAGCAACAAAAATCGTGCACTATTTTTCAATATTATTAGCTGAAATACTTCGTATGTCATAGCTGTAAAATAAGTTTATGTCTGAGGAAAATAAGGCTGATAAGAAGGTTTACCCAACAGGCTCTTAAACCCTTTGAGCCCTTCTGTATATACTCACCTCATGTATATACTCACCTCAATCATGTTATGAGTAAAGTGTCAAATCATGTACATGAATTTGCAACGGAGCTCATATAGTACTTCAACTTGTCTTTGACAGCATAAAGAGTACATTAAAACTGCTTCTGCTCCTTCATGACCGGAAGGAGATATTGGGGTGTTTGGGTGAAAGTGTGGAAATACTTCTGAGAGCTCTAAAATATTCCTACAAGCAGGGTTTTTGAAGATGGGGGAGGGAAACTTTTGAAAACTGATTCTGATTGTATTTCTACTTTTAAAAAAGAAGTAGAAGCAGAATTAATTCCAAAACCCCCTAACTTGCAATAGAGTTATGAAATACTTCAACTTGTTTTCAATGTGGAATTGCGGTACATCTGTCAAATATAGGATAACTTAGGAATGATGATTTCACGATTTGTTATCTTTTAGTTTAAACTAACTAAAAATCGAAAAAAGTTAAAAAAAATACTATGAGAGGATTTAATGATTCATATTTTTCACCTTTTTCATTTTTTAACTAGTTTAAACTAAACTTAACAAATCATTGAATCATTTTTTCTAAGTTGTTCATCTATATTTGACGAATGTACTATAATTTCAGTGTGAAAATATTTATAGTACTTTATGGGCTCTGCTGCAAGTTAGTGTACTTTTTATTTCACTATAAACAAGTTGAAGAACTTTATGAATTCTGATGCAAGTCTATGTACTTTTAACTCTACCGGACACAAAATCAAATACCAAATTGACACGTTACTCATTATGTTATGCCTTAATTTCAATGGCTCCTAGCCTCTAGGCGTTCTCAAAAAGTGATACGAATATGCCTAAGGCGTGCCAAAAATGTGAGATACATGTTTAAGACATGGATTTAATAAAGCAATGTGCGGGCAGGCGGGGGGGGGGGGGGGGGGGCTAATGGAGCTTAGGTTTCCCCTTGATGAGATTAATAGGTCTAGTTAGATATTGATAGGGTCAATGGTAACAATGTAACAAGTTTAACAGATTCAGGGGCTGTTATTAAGTAAGCTACAAACCATGGTAGGAAACGCATCATGATGTCACCATCCCCAGTTGCCCCACAAGCTCCAACTTCAGAGTCAGCATATGCTGAAGACCCAACAATAGGTCCATCACCAACCCTGCACTCAGTATGAACCCCTTCATCCATTTACTTTCTTCATAGGTTAAATAAAATATAAACTGATGGAGTAACAAAGATAATGTAGGACTGTTAAGAGAGTTCCAATAGTAGTACTGAGAATGATTACCTTCCAGGAATCTTGAATGCTGCCCCATTAGTTGAGGTTCCAACAGCAATATGCCCTTCCTGAAGAGGAAAATAAATTCAGTTTTAGTAACCTTGATGAGAAAAATAGTATGAACATTTTGGCTTATATGTTTCTGTGTAAGCAATATATTTGTTTTACATCCTTTTAGAAAAATTGTTTTTATGTAGCCACGTTTACCTCTATAGTTACCATTTCAAAAGAAAAATCTATTGTGGCACAGAACTCCAGTCTGGACTTTCCACATATATTTGAAATATACTACGTACTTTTCATGAAGACAAATGTAGTGTGGAAATCCCAGGCTAAATTTCTTCCTTCCCGCGAAAAATGCCACATTTTCTAGGAAGAAAGGGATATTCGAGGCTTATAAAATATTGTCCACAGTTCATACTAGTTTGGTAAGTAACTTTATTTTTTTCTTACAGAGGGTTAACCTGGATGGGCAAAAAAGAGAACATACTAAATAACAAGGAAAAAAAATATGGATAATTAAAATTAGTGGACGGAAATATGACTTTTAACACCAATGTTCACTTTAATGCAATGACGGTAGTGAGATTGTAGTATTTTCGGAGAGAGTGGTCATATAGTCATATTTCTGTACATGGGTTCTGTTTTAGCATCACTGTAGTAAACAAACCAAATTCGAAAGATGAACGGAAAAAAATATAGTGGCCTGAAGAAAAACCACTATATTTGCAATAATGAGAACATATTAGGTTTCTTTGATAAACGAAGCTAAAACTTACTCTGTCAACAACTGCCATTGAGATTGTGTCATGGTTGTTACGGTTTATATGAAATGACCCTGATTGAGTAGGCCTCGTGGAGCATATATGCTCATCCTGGTAGAGAGAACGCTTAGGATGGTATGGGCCGCAGTTGTCCACAGGGAAGACATTTTTTCTAAAATTAGATTGGCAATTGCTTTCTTTCCATTTCATCCATTTTTCTATTGATTCTGCTGAGCTTAGGTTTGTAGGCCCAGGAAGGCCCATGGAAAGGGCAAAGACCGAAGCTTGCTCCCCAACAAGCATAGTGTGTTTGGTATATTGCATCACCAGCCTTGCAGCTTTTATTCCATCTTTCACATACCTCATAGCACCAACAGCTCCAACTTCCATTGTCACCTGTGTATGTCTTAGCATATACAGAATAAATTGAAATTATTTATTATTCTTTGCTTATATCATAAAGGACTTCAAAATATAAGCAGTAACCCTATGTTTGGTACAATAGAAATAACAAGTAGATAGAGTTAGGGAAGATGACAAATGGAAGGAAAGCAGTAGTTTCTTCTGTTCAGTGGAGAGAAGGAAGGTGGAAAAGAAAAGAAAAATCCATGGGGCCAAGTTGTATGAAGATCTAGGTTGATCAATTTTTTTGTATCAATTTTAGCCTTCTCATGGTAAAGTAAATATGGTTCTTTTTTAAATTGAGGAGGTTTTTGTCTTCTAAAAATAATACAGTACGTAGTAACATCACTTCTTCCTCTTCTCTTTCTGACCTAATTTCTCTTATACCAAACAATACCCAAAAACTACTCTATCTCTCCATTTCCTCCCTCTTACATATATCTCGCTCTTCTCAATTTCTTGTCTAAGTCAAACCAATCATATTTTACCCTCACTTTGTGATGTTCTAGGTTGTGTTTTGTCAATTTTGCCCATTTTTTAATAAGGTAAATATAATTAAAAATAAATAAAGCTTTAAGTGAGTTTTTTATATTATGAAATAACACCACTCCTTTCTCTTCTCTTTCTCACCTATATCTCTTATACCAAAGTACCAATCAATACAACAAAAAAAACTACTCAATTTGTCCCCTCTTTCACTATTTCCTCTCTCATTCCAATTTTTCACTCTTCTCAGTTTCTCATATAAACTAGACAAAGTGTAATGATTTTTACCCCATCCATGATCATAGCGTCGATTGTGGTTTCTCCATTTTCATCTGGACTTCCGCCAGGCCCAACTGAACATAGAAATGATATTCTGAAAGACTCATTATTTGAAAACAAGTTTTATAGCAATATCAGGCAAATCCTAAGTCACATAATTATTCAGTAAGACTGTTGAAACATAGGCACCTGGAGTGTTATAAAACAGGATGTACTGCTAAGAGACTTTTTTCAATCTTAACGTTTTCTTAATAAAAGTCCGTTGCTGGATCAAGAGATACAAGAATAAATAATAAATCTTTAAGTGCAATAAAATTTCAGGTTTCAGTTTTTTTCAGCCTGTTTTCGAAACCCTGAAACTAAAAAAATAACTTAACAAAAGTCCTACTACTAATTCACACATAATGTATACTTGGTATATATCTATCTATATTATACTCCCTTTGTACCATTTCAAGGTTCTTGGTTCAGTTTACTAAACTCTTCCCTGATTTTAATCATAATATATGTATTAGTATTAGTAATTAAGTCTACGTACTCAAAAAACAACACAAGAAGTTCTATTGAATCATCATCATCATCATCACCCCAGTGCCGCAAAGGCTCCCACCTATGATGGGGTAAGGGGGGTCGGATGTACGTAGTCTTACCCCTGTACTGAAGCACAGAGAGACTGTTTCCGGATGACCCATGGTGAAAATTGCGTCGGAAATTGCATGTTTAGTGACTGCTGCTTCATAACAAAGAAGCGCACACAGTTTAGTAAGTCATTTTGCTTTATTCCATCATATTCACAAGCCAAAAAATAGTGAATCTTTGGCTCCATTGCAAATGATGGAAGTAAGAAGTTCTATTGAATCCCAAATATTAATTGAATAGCAATAAAATTATTATATAAAATCATACATTAAAACATAGTTAAGTTGACTGTGTGAATTCGGTATGAATAGTCTATGGTAACCTCAAACTGGGACTAGAGTGTACATAATTACGTCCTTAGAAGAAGAAGAGACAGCTTCCACAGAAATGGGATTATTTGGAGCAATACCTGTGCCATCACACCGTAATTCCTCACAAGTGGAACAGCCTTCCACCACTGCATCCATAGCTGACAAACCGCTATCAGCGGCCTTCCAGGCAGCCCTAACAGCTTCTACGAAAGGCCAAGTGCTTACAACTAAAGGGTACTGTTGTGACTTCTCCGATTCACTTCCAACTGCCTATGTAAAAGATACAACTCACAGAGAAAATGAGCAAACGACCAAAGTAAAAGATATAAATATACAATAGAGGAGGTGACCTGAAATCCAATGCATCAGACTGACTGAATTTTGTGTCCCTTTCGTATGTTTGTTTTGCTATGAGCTTTACAAATCAGATTTCTATGAAACGCTAAATTATTTCATTGCAATAGTTGGCATGATAGGTAGGTAATGGAAAAGAAAGTAGTAAATGAGTGATTTTTCGATGAAATGGGTATTATTTCATTTAGTTTAATTAAGATATATATTATAACTTCTATCGAATTAGTTCAACCTTGTTGGCCACTTCAGGCCACAGTTTCAGCAACTTCAGCCAGCTCAACTATTTCAATAAAATTACATCTTCCTCAAGCAGCTCTTACACTAAAAACAAGCTTTAAGACTAAAAATCTATCTCTTTTACAATACCGATTGGAAAGAAATTTCACAAGGTCTTTCTTTTAATTTTCCATTTTAAATTCCAAATAAAATTTCAAACAATCGGGCAGCAGAGAGACCTAAAGATTTAATTTTTTTTGTTTAATTACCTGCAAGAATTTCTTCAGGGAAACCCAACAGCAGATCAATAACTCAGAGGACCAAATATTACACAGTCACACACACACGTATGTATATACATATACATATAGCTGTAGAGAGATGTGCAGGCATACTATGAAGTATGAACGTATAGAATATGTATTACCGAGATGCAGAGGAGTGTGAAGAGGAGGTGTTGAGTGATGACAAGGTGATCTCCGATAATCCCGAGGATGTTCGACATTGGCCTTGGAATCTTTCAGTCTCAGTGAGTAAGTGAACTTCCAGAAAGAATCCCCATAAATGTTTGGAATTTTTGGGGTGTGTGCAAAAAAATTCCATAAAGCTGGAGTGTTTGGATAAAATTCCAGAAGCACTTCTAGTGCTCTAATTTACTCCCAAAATCAGTTTTTTAGAAGCTGGGAGGTACCAACTTCTGAAAACTGATTCTGATTCTGCTTTAAAAAAAAAAAAAGTAGAAGCAAAAGCAATTCCAAACACCCCCTTAGAGCGTTAGCATGAAAATTGGCTGATTTGACTGATTTGAATGATTTTGCTGCATTGGCTGATTCTGCTGATATAAGTAAAAATTGTTTTTAAAATATATTTTATTAACAAAATAAAGAAAAAATTATATGTAAAAATAGCTAAAATGATCTACTGTAACTTCAGCCAATACAGCCATAAAAGTAACTCCAACCTTACTTTTTCTTCTTATTACACAATTCAGCACGCGAAAGTAAAAATTACGTGTTTGATTAAAAGGTTGGCTGATAAGCCTGATAAGCCGAAAAACAGTGTAGCCAAATGGCCTCTTATATTTTTCCCACGACAATAAATCTCTGCATAGCCCCCGAAAGAATGTTATTACCTCCATCTCATTTTACGTGTCTTACTTTGACTTGACAAGGTTATTAATGAAGTGGTTGAAAAGGTAAAAGTATAATAAAGTGAAATGATGTAAGCCACATTTCTTTCCAAAAAAGGAAATGAGACACTTATTTTGGGGCAACCCAAAATGAAAAGTATGACAAGTAAAATAGTACGGATGGAGTATTAATAAATAATCTATGTTATATATTGGTATATTGAAAGAATGTTAAGGTTTTAAAAATAATTAATGGATATTAACTTTCATTAATGTCGGAATATATGACCATTTATTGTATCATACTCCCTCTGTCCCTCTATTAAGTTCCTACTTTGACTTACACACATATTTAGGAAATAAATTTGACTTTACTGTTTAGACACTGTTTGGCACTGTTTAGACACTGTTTGGCACTGAAAATAGTACGGATGGAGTATTAATAAATAATCTATGTTATATATTGGTATATTGAAAGAATGTTAAGGTTTTAAAAATAATTAATGGATATTAACTTTCATTAATGTCGGAATATATGACCGTTTATTGTATCATACGGAGTATTTGTGTAGTTTACAACTTAATAAATATGCTTTAAATCATAGCTCCAACAATGTAATTATGAATTAGAATTAATATTCAACCTATAACAAAGAGAAAGAGGAATGATGAGTTTTTTTTATGAAAAATTGATAGTAATAATCCCAACTATTGGCGGTCCGCTCATAATAATTCCAACTATCGATTATTTCAGAATAATCCTAACTTTAGGGACCGTCCGCCAATAATGGTCCGATGTGACCGGCTATAAATAAATTTCTATAGTTTCTTAAGTGGATGAGTAAGAGATATAGCAGGTAATCCCTATAAATAATTTCAACTTCTAATTTTTACACTTAATTTCTATTTAAATTCATCTCTAATAGCAGGTAATATCCGATCATGGACCATTATTAGCGGGCGGTCCATATAGTTGGAATTACACAAAAATCATCAATAGTTGGGATTATTGTTAGCGGATCAGCAATAGTTGAGATTATTATTTTCAATTTTTCCGTTTTTTTATTCAACAATTTAATGATATTCTTTTTATATTTTCACATGAATTTAATGAAGGTGGTGTTTATATGATGTACACCATCATTTTGCTATATTTTTCGTTAGTTGTGTTACATCTTTTGAGTATTTGCAAATTTGAAGGCGTAAATGTAATCTTGATTTTTTCATGAAATTTCATATATTCTTTCTTTTATGTTTCCTTCAAATTCTTTTGTTTGCTACACTTTTCTTTTTACAAGTTCTTTTGTTTGCTACACTTTTCTTTTTAGGAAGTATTTTTTGGATTTGTCATACTTTCCCCTTTTGCTATATTTTTTCTTTGAAATACTTAATTTCCCATATTTTTCTAGATTTCATATTATCTTTCATTACAATTTTTTCTAGATCACTTTTGTGACGCCATTGATTGGTTGGCACAAGTAGTAAGAAATTGCTAAAAGTCTTAAAGCTACGCAGTTAGTAACTGGGTGTAGATGTTTAAAACTGGAATCAAAGTAATAAGTGAAGCCTTGAAAGGGTAAAACGACCACTAAATGAAAACAAAACAAAGGTTTCAAAGCGATCTTAGGAACGGTATAATATAAATCTATAAATTACAATAGACGCATATATTTTTCTTTGACATTTATACTAGTAAAATAAAGAGGCAAAGAGCAAACAAGAACAGCTAAAAGGCATAGATTCTCATATATACCATTCTCCAGAGTATTAGTAATTTAGTACTACAGAACCTCTTCAACAAATTTCTTCCAGAACCAGTGACCTCTCCAAACCCTATCCATTTTCTCAATAGGTATATTTTTTGTCTCAGGCAACAAGAAGAACACAAAGGCAGTCATAACAGCAACCCACCCACCAAAGAAGAAGAAAATCCCACACTTGAAGTGGCAAAGCATTGTCAACAAGTTTTGACCAACCAAGAAGGTGAACAGAAAGCTCACAGCCACCGTGATGCTTTGTCCAGCTGATCTGATCTCCAGTGGAAAGATCTCACTTGGAATCAGCCATCCCAAAGGCCCCCATGACAACCCAAACCCTGCAACATAACCACATATTAGTAACAAAACCACAACTGCCCAGTCTTTGCTTACCCCTCCGTGGTTCCCCAACTTAACACCCATAACTACCCCTACAGTCACTTGTGTGGAAAACATTACTATTCCCCCGATGATCAAAAGCCGTCTTCTACCAAGTTTGTCGACAATCAGCATTGAAGCAAAAGTTGTGGCCATTCCAACTGCCCCAATCACAACCGATGACATGAGTGAAGCACTTTCACCTAAGCCAATTATCCTAAAAAGGACCGGAGCATAGAAAGCTATCACATTTATACCGGTCACTTGTTGGAAGAAAGGAATCATGATTGACATTATTAAATGAGGCCTATATCTTCTCTGTGTGATGTTGATGAAGGGGTTTTTTACTGTTTTTGAAAGCTCGCTAGCTGCAATGAGATCATCCAACTCTGCCTGGACGTCATTTGTGCCTCTTATTCTCTCCAGCATCTTCTTAGCTTTCTCATTATCATGGAATCGATGAATCAGACTGTTGGGTGTTTCTGGGAGGAAAAGACCACTTAATGTTAGGAAAAATGCAGGAACTGAAGCTAGTGATAGAGAGATTCTCCATCCCCAACCTTCTCTGATCTTTTCAGTCCCATAGTTTATTAGGCTTGCAATTAAGACCCCAATGCCTACACTCAGCTGGAAGCCATTGTTGATTCCTCCTCTGTACTTGGCTGGCGCCATTTCTGATAGATACAATGGAACTGCCTGATTGGCAAAACCAACTCCTATGCCAAGCAAAACTCTGCCGAGAATCAGCATGTAAATATTCAAGGCTGCGCCACCGAGGGCTGTGCCGGCTAGGAAAGCAACTCCGCCTACAGGGTCCGTTTGGATCCCAGAAAATATTAAGGAAAGAAATTAGGAATGAAAGCATAAGAGAAATTGGAAGGGAATAGTGTCGAGGAAAATAAAGAATATCGTAAAGCTCAATAATGTTATTTGGGTGTTTGTTGATAAACAATTTCGATCTATGTGTATTTATGTGTATTATATAATGACTAAAATATGTAAATATATGTAAGTATGCAAAGCAAACAACTAATTATATTCCATTTTTCTATGCATTTTTCAATGCAAAACCAAACATAAGAAATAAGTTTCCTTAAACCTTTTCCCTTTCCATAGGATTTTATGGGATCCAAACATACCGATTAGGATTGATGGTGTTCGTCCGAATGCGCCGGTTACCAATGACGCTAACAAGGAAGCAAATAGACCGGCTACATACAGTGAGGATGAGAAAGCCGTCAAGAGTTGACTGTCAAATTTGCAGTAGTTACTGACCTCAGTATTTTTCTTCATCTTAGTATACACATCATGGAAGAACTTTTTCAGAAATGGTTCCATCGAGGTCACTCCGCCTTAAAAAAGTGCACATTCTCATAAACGTCAAATCTTTTTAGGCAAAAATAACTCAACAACATCTAATGGTATATCATTAGCCTAGCTAATAGCTTTGTGGCATGATTAGTTATTTACTGTTGGCATTAATTAATTATCTATTCAAGAACTTGAGTAAGACAAATAAATGATAAAATGTGTGCAGCACACTGAACCTGAGATTCCAATATCATAACCAAAGATAACACCTCCCATGGCAGCCATCATACAGGATAACACGACAAATGAAGTTATGCTGCCATTATAATGGCCGAGTTCATTAGGTATGGATATTACCACTGCCATAATATTTTTTATTCTTTTTAAAATGGATTTATGAAGGAGAAAAGGAAACAGGAGTTCTTGAGTAGTTAAGTACTGGATAGTAATGCTTATGACTTATTAGGTGCTACCAACCAGTCTTGGCAGTCTGAATTGATCAACTTCACTAATTCAGTTTGCCCAAATGTGGCCCACAATTTCTAGGATATTTCATGTGTAAGGTTCGAGCAAAAAATATTATTTGAGGGTTAGAATCATTCCAGCTGGATAACCCGATAATGTCAGTAGCTGAGCTGCCATGGATTATATACATCCTTTCAGTTGACTTTCTTGTTAAAGCCACTCAAAAAATGTGGAAATAGAAAAAGACAACCCCACCATCATGTAAATGATTGATGACCTCTTTACTTTAAAGCAGTTATGAGACTTGGACAAGCTGAAAATAGAAAAAAGGCAACTCCACCATCCCATATATTATGAAAGAGTTCATTAGTCTGAAGCAGTGATAGCAATATTTGAAAATCTGGGCAATTTCGCCATCCATAGGGAGATCAACTAACTCAAAAAATTGTTTAAAAGAAAAATATAGAAACACAGTAGCTTACTATAATTTTAACATAACCATGTGGCTACTACAAGCATAACAAAAATCAGGATTAGTTGGGAATCCGGAATTTCAAGCGTACACTTATGAATTACTGTTTCATTATTTTACTCCTTCATATTTTCCACTAAGATTGTCCCATACCAGATTTGGTAAAGTTTATATGCTTCTAAATCATTCTTACTTTATCAATTCAATATCAACCACATAAACCCACATTTCTTAATAATTGCACCACTTTCTCATGTTTGAATGTTAGTGAGACGGAGATAGTATCTACTTTTACTTACATTTCTCATTGAGCAATTAATTTCAAACTCTTATTTTCCTGATCCTCAGGTTACCAGTAGTCACCGCAAGAACAGATGCCATCTTTGAAATGATGATAGCGGTTCACATCTCTGATAGTAATTTGTCTATCTGTGATTTTCGATATAAATTTGATTGCAACATGGCAATCTTCACAAACCCGTAGGTTCTTAGTGATCAAGAGATTGCTCCCCGGTGGTGTACTAATAATCCCAAAGACAATTGCTAGCCTTTCACTGTGGCAGGAAAGCATTCTAGTCTTTTCATCGTCATCCACATCATGAAAAACAGCTGAAGTATTTGGAGTATAACCAGCCTGCACCATCCTTGCTCCCAAACTTTTTAGTTCTTCATAAATTTCATTAGACATTGGATGAGATGTATCTCCAGAAAGAAAAGCGTGTACTTTACTTTTAACTTCAATCCAGCTACAAGCTGTGCTTTTCTTTAATCCTTTGTCGGTCATTAGTTTTCTTAGTGTAGCAACTCCCTCCCACCTGCCTGCTTGGGCATACATGTTTGATAATATCACATAATTTCCAGCATCGTTTGGTTCCAGCTCGATTAACTTCTCCAAGGCAAGTTCTGCTAACTCCACATTTCCTTGAATTTTGCACGAATTAAGCAATGCGCCCCACACACCAGAATCTGGGACGACTTTCATCTGTGTTATAAGTCCATAAGCTTCATCCAGCCGACCGCGGTGACCAAGGAGATCAACCATGCAAGTATAATGCTGAACAGATGGTTCAACACCGTAAATCCTAGTCATCTGTTCAAAATACATCTTCGCCTCATCCAGCATCCCTCCATGCTTACAAGCCGATAAAACTCCGACAAAAGTAATGTGGTCTGGGTGGGCTCCACGGATCATCCAATTAAACATATGAAGCGCTGCATTAGCATGGCCATGCATTGCATATCCAGTGATCATAGCATTCCAAGAAACAACCCTTTTCTCTGAAAGTGCTTCGAATAACATCCTAGCAAGCTTCACATGACCACTCTTGGCATACATATCCACGAGAGCAGTCATCACCTTGTCCTGAGAGCAATAGCCCTGTCTGAAGCTGTAGCCATGAAGCTCCCTCCCTTGTTGAAGTGCAGCTATGTCTGCAGCCGCTGAAATGGAAGTCACTAAAGTGGCATCAGTTGGCCCAACGCCCGAATAAGCCATCTCACTGCATAAAGATAGGCACTCATCCGGACACCCATTCTGCGAATAAGCAGCGAGCATTGAGTTCCAAACGACAACATCCCTCTGAACAACATTATCAAATGCTTTTCTTGAATTCTCAACACAACCACTTTTTGCATACATGTCAATGAGGGCAGCACTAACAAAGACATCTCTTTCCCACCCGGTGCTCACCACTTGCCCATGAATGTCCCTCCCGACATCAATACCAGAGAGGGCCGAGCACGCCTTGAGCACGAAAGGAAATGTAAAGTTATTGGGAACATGGCCGTGCTTGAGCAGCTGGAAATATAAAGATATGGAAACCTCATAAGGACCACTCCACGCGTACCCTCGAATTAAAACGTTCCAGAGAAAGAGATTACCTTTGGAGATTTTATCAAACAGTTGGTGTGCAACGCTTACATGGTCACAAACACAGTAAAGATTGACTAGTTTCGTGGCCAAGAAGGTGTTGTAGCCAAGCCCAATAAGGCACAGACGAGCGTGTAGCTGCCTGCCTCGCTCAATCGCCTTCCCAGCGATGCAGGAATTTAAAAGCTCCGCATAATTTGGCGCCGGGTTGGAAGCTAGTGAGTGCTGATGATAGTGAAGTTTCTGAAGTAATGCAAAATAGCAAGGCGATGGGTTCACCAAAATCCTGGTCTTTGAAAGCATTTGAAATTCGAAGAAGAGATATAATAATAACTATAGCTTTTACTACAAGAGCGGACGCCGTTGGATTTCAGAGTTCAGACTTTCAGTCCCAGTTCTCACTACCTCATTCTAAGTTCCAACTGCAAAAACATGCAAGTTTGGAGTCAACTCAATTCCCTTTATCCCGCTAATATGGTTTCATTTTACTTTTTCAGTTTGTTTCATTAAGATTCTCATACTCCATCTATTTAAAAGTTCACTATAATAGTTTTGACAAGTTATTTAAGGATAGAATAGTGATGGTAATGAATAGTGTAGAAAAAAAAAGAGCGAATGTGTAAAAATGTGAAATAGAAGATAAAAAATAGAAAAAGTAAGGGCAATTGAATATTTTTAAAGAGAAAACTTTCCAAATGAGAAACGTGTAGAAAATTTTGAAATACATCCCAAAAAGGAAAGTGCAGAACTACAGAGGGAGTATTAAATTTGGTAAATTTCATGTGGCTCTAAATCAATCTTATTTTATTTTTACTTTATCAATTCAATATCAACAACATAAACCATTTTTTATTGATTTGTGGGACAGAGGGAGTATTAGCTAAATCTTTGACAGGAAAATTTATAATAATAATTCTTTTAGAAGGGATTATTTTCTTAATAGATATTTTAATGTTTATTTTAGAATGGACTTATTTAATATATTTTTAATTTTTCCAAAATATCATTAAATAAAATTTATTTACACAAATATGACTGTTATTAAGTTTAAGAATAGTGTCATGATCAATTTTTTTATAGAATGTCATGCTCACATAAGTTTAAGAATTAAACTTAAGGTACGAGGATTAAGTTACTAGTATGATACTAGTTGTGTTTTTATAAACAATTTTTATTTTAATCGATCCTTAGCTCTATTAGACAAAATCATGATTGTGAATTAACTTAAGTGGATCCGCTCTGAAAGAGAGGAAGAAATTGCAAACCTTTGCAAGAACGTTTGCACGAGAGAGGTTCAGCATTCCTTTGAAATTAAAGCTAGATGAACAAGATTACGAGAGTATTTTGATCAATTTGTTTGACATAAACTTTTTATGAGCAATGTTTGTGTACACGTTTTGTACGTGTCCACAAATAATTGAGTGACTATATCGTACATCCGGATGTACATATACATCCGATTTTTTTGTAATTAGTAAGAAGTTTGAGGTAATTAATAAGCCCAACTTCTCTTTTCCGATCCGCCGCTGCTCCACTAACGCTCCTCTTTAGTTCATATGTTCTTTCTTTTCCGCCGATGGTGCTCTCAGTGCATGTTCAATTGTTCATCCTTACTTTCTATGTTCTCTTTTCTTTTCTTTTGTTTATTCTTTTATTCTTTATTTTTTGTTTATTCTTCTTTTTTAGCAATCTTTCAATTATTATAAAAATGTATAATATAAAATATTGTTAAATGATTCAGTTTATTTTTTAGATTCATGTAGGAGTTAATTATAGATACAGAAGCATAGACCATGATACTCAATTACATGTTTTCAATATTCAATAGATGAGGTTTGATGTTTAATAAAAATGTCTTGATGTTCAACTAAAAAACTTGTGATTTTCATATCAATACTCATTTTGTAAGTTACGTTTGCTCAATTTGCACTCACATTATGCTCATTTTTAAAATGTCATACTCATGCAAATTTTAAAAGTTGCGTATGGCATTAGATTCACATTGTTAGGTTTCTAATAAGCCTCATGTTCATTGAAAGTGTTTTAATATTCATAATATGCTTATCTGGTACAGATCTTATGTTCATTTTCTCAATATCATATCAGTGCATTTTCATTAAAGTACTATTTCACATTAGATTCAAATATTGAAGTGCATAGTTGTTGGTTATAAATATAATTTAATAATTTTTTATATAAGAAAAAATAATAAAAAGAAAGTGAATTAGAAGTTATGAAGCAAAGATCACGATTCTGAATATTAGACCTCTAATACTCAACATAATAGGTTTGATGGTCATTAAAAGTTCATTAATGCTCATTGATATGACATTTTAAAAATGAGCATATCATCAGTACCAAATGAGCATATCATCACTTACCAAATGCACATTGATATGAAAATTGTCAGGTTTGTTAGTTGAGTATCATGACACTTTCATTGAGCATCAAACCTCATCTCTTGAGATGAAAATCATAGTTTCTGTTAAATGAATATTTATTAAATTTTAATGAGCATCGAACCTTTTTATGAAAATCACGATTTCTGTAAAATGAGTCTTAATGATTTTTAATGAGCATCAAACCTATACAAATGAGCATATGTAACTTACAAGATGAGCATTGATATGAAATTGTAAGTTTTGTTCGTTGAATATCAAAACATTTTCGTATCATTGAGGATCAAAACATTTTCGTACCATTGAGCATCAAACCTCTGTTATTGAGTATTAGAATCTGCGATTGAGTATCATGATTTGTGGTCTCGTGTCTATAATCAAATCTTGTATAAATCTAATTGTTGGTAGAAAATAATTCGGGTAGAGAAACTAGCAGCATTTCAGTATAGTGAAAATAACATAGAGAATACATGGGGGGTGATGGCCTATTTATAAGCATCCATCACAAGTCCAAAGCCTAACCTACGTGGGCTTGGCCCAAATACATAATACATGTCCAAGCTATTGGGCGAACAAGCGCGATAAATAAGTAAATGAGCAATGGGCTATTTCCGCTCGTGAGACTGTGTCTTGAGCCTAGTTGGGCCAAAGCTCGGGGATAACGGGCCGATGGCACTGGGCCTGGTCCATTATCCCAACACGAGTCCCTCACTCCCTTAGTCGAGTAGTAGACTCGGCTAAAAGGGAGTAGTTGAGCTGCTTTGTGATCGGCCCGGTTGCCAGGCTAGCTAGCTACATAGATGCTTGTTGATACCGATGATTTGTGTGCGCCCGGAAAGGTTAGTCAGGTAATTGTCCGCCATGGTCTCATTGTTTGCGCAAGGATGAGACCCTCCTTGTCTGGGTAGCAGCCCAGGTTCTTGGTTATTTAACCAGTAGTCTAAGGTCTTCTTTGTTCCGTCCGGGAAGATCTCTTCTTTCGTTTATGATGAGGGGATGCCTCGTTAAAACCTTACTGGGAAAAAACCCAATGGGAAAAAATTCCAGTGAAGGAAAAAGAGTACACCGGAACCTTAAAATAAAGCAAAGGAAGGTCAATCCCTTCGGTTCTTGATTAAGTGCCTGCTTTACTGGTAAGTCGAGATATGTTCCGAAAAGATCAGTCGCGCGGTTGTTTGCCAGTGGTGTCGGTCGAGCCGAGGTATGCTTGGAGAAGGCTGGTCGCAGTTGTATGCTGAGGATGGAGATCCGAGGTATGCTCGGGAGAGGCTAGTCACATAGATGTTCGCCGATGTTGGCAAACTGGGTATGCTCGGGAGATGTTGGCCACCCAGCTGTTCGCTGACGATGGACAACCGAGCTATGATCTGGAAAGGTTGGATGCAATACTGTCCACATTGATCCTCATTGCTTGCAAAAGGATAGGGTTTCCTCTGTCTTTTTTAATTTTTGTTGGCTTTTGGGGGATTGTTGATTGTTCCGTGTATAATTTTGGAGCAATTTCCTTGCCTGAATCTTCCCAAATTCCTACCGAAAAATGAGAGATTAACTCTCAATGAAAGCACCAATGTTGGTAGAAAATAATTCGGGTAGAGAAACTAGCAGCATTTCAGTATAGTGAAAATAACATAGAGAATACATGGGGGTGATGGCCTATTTATAAGCATCCATCACAAGTCCAAAGCCTAACCTACGTGGGCTTGGCCCAAATACATAATACATGTCCAAGCTATTGGGCGAACAGGCGCGATAAATAAGTAAATGAGCAATATAATGGGCTATTTCCGCTCGTGAGACTGTGTCTTGAGCCTAGTTGGGCCAAAGCTCGGGGATAACGGGCCGATGGCACTGGGCCTGGTCCATTATCCCAACACTAATGTAATATGATACTTTTGGAATATGCATTGATAAAACATTTTAAAAATGAGCATAACAGAGATGCTAAATGAACATACATAACTTACAAATTGAGTATCCAAAAATTAAAAAATGAGCATCGTGATCCCTACTTCATATTTTATAATTCATTTTCTTTTTTTTTTTTTATAAAAACATATTGAATTATATTTTTACTCAACTCTTATGAATTTCAATATGTGAATCACGACTTCTCTCAAATGAAAACCGCGACTTCTCTTAAATGAACATTATTACAATTTTAATGAGCATCCAGCCTATTCTTTTGAGCATTAGAAGCTTAACAATGAGCATCATGATCTCTGTTTCATATCTTCTAATTCACTTTCTTTTTATTATTTTTACATTTATAAAAATTTCTTAAATTATGTCTATAATCAATTCCAATTAATATAAGTATGTGAATCTAATGTAGTATGATACTTTTGAAATATGAGTTGATATGACATTTTTAAATGAACATAATATTAGTACCAAATGAGCATATTTAACTTATAAAATAAGCATGGATATGAAAATTGTAAGTTTTGTTAGTTGAATATGGAGACATTTTCTTTGAACATTGGAACTTCTCTATAAAGTATTAAAAGAATTCAATTGAGTATCGTGATCTTTGCTCATAGTACCAAATGAGCATACATAACTTACTTAATGAGTATCGAAAAATTCAAAAACACATTTGAAATATTTAATGTGCTCAAATATTCAATTGCGTATGCTCAATTGCTCATTTAATTTTTTATAAAATTATTTCAAGTGAGTTGGCACAGTTGCAGAATGACTGGACCAATAACAACAATGACAAACCTCAGGCGACTCAAATTAAACAAGTCAATAGCTACAAACAATGCTTATTCCATGTACTTAGGTGGAGAAGGATGGAACCAAAATATTTTGAGGATGTGGAGAGTGTATATTATACATCCGGCTGTACGGTGAGCACCGTACAGCCGGCCCAACAAGGAAAGTAACATGCCTAAGAAAAAATAGAAAAATAATTTGATGGTATTTTTGTAATTAATATGAAAATTGTGGTTTGTGCTAAATGAGCATCTGTGTACGGTTAATCAGCAATAGTCCAATTTTAATGAGTACCGTGTTAGTACAAGAAAGTTAATATCACAACTAAAAAACGGTGGCATTTTCGTAATATCAGTGACAATCACGGTTTTCGTTAGATGAGCATTAGTACACTTTTAATGAGCATCAGACGTATTCTAATGAACATTAAGAGTCAAATATGAATATTGTGATATCAATTTCATATATTATAATTTACTTTATTTTTCTTATTTTTTCTTTTATAAAAACTCATGAAACTATATCTATAATCAATTCCTATTATCTTCAATATGCGAATCTAATGTAATATAGTACTTTTGAAATATGCATTGTTATGGCATTTTAAAAATGAGCATAACATGAGTATCATTTGAGCATATGTAACTTGCAAAGTGAGCATAAATATGAAAATCATAAGATTTGTTAGTTGGACGTCACGACATTTTAATTGAGCATCAAACCTCCTATGTTGAGATGAAAATAAACAACGCTTTCTATTAAATGAGCATTAATGAACGTAACTTTTAATTAGCACTAGACCTATTATATTGAGTATTAGGAGTCTAATATTGAGAATCGTAATCTCTGCTTCATATCTTTTAATCCAGTCTCTTTTTCTATTTTTGTTTTATAAAAAACTTATTAAATTATATCTATAATAAACTCTTATGAATTTCACTATGCAAATCTAATGTAATATGATACTTTTGAAATATGCATTGATATGACATTTATAAAATGAGCATAACATCAATACCAAATGTGTATACGTAACTTACAAAAAGAGCATTACACCAATATCAAATGAGCACACATACTTACAAAATGAACATCGAAAAAATTTAAAAAGCTCATTTAAAATTTCTAGTATGCTCTAATAATAAATGAGAATACATAACTTATGAAATGACCATTGAAAATTTTAAAATGAGCATTACACCAATATGCACAAATATGACATTTTAAATTGTTTAGTGTAATGCTTATTTTAAAATGAGCATTACACAAATACCAAATGAGCATAGATAACTTACAAAATGAGTATCAAAAAATTTAAAAAATTCTTTTGAAATTTCGAATGTGCTTATATATGAATTTGTGTATGCTCATATCGGTAGAACATAAAGAACACATTCCTTATTTTAGAACAATCAATTTTATTGTGCTTATTTTTTAAAATTATATCAATGCACATTTAATTTAAGTAATATACTCATAATTATTTAGAAGGTTGGAGCTTTCAATAAAAAGGTGAGAGAATTACATATTTTAATTGAATTGTCATTCCATATGAATTTTTGAAAGAATTGCATGCATGAAAAAATTCTTGAAGAAAATATATAAAAAGAAAAATAGAAAATATCAGAAGTTAAAGAAAAATGAAAAAAAAATGGAAGCAGAAAAAACAAAAAGAAATGTTAAAATTAGAAAAATTAAAGTTCATAAGTAAAATAAAAGAAGAAGAAAAATTGGAAGATGAAAAAAGAAAAGAAAGAACGGCAGATGTTACAATGATTGGGTGGAGAGGGAAAGTGTAAACTGTAAACGGCAAATAAATGGAAAACAAAAACGGAAGAAGAAATCTCGAGCAAAGGAAGAGAACACGGAAGAAAAATAAAAGAATCAAACACCCAGCTCCATAACATACAACCTCCGCTTTGCACATATTTACAAAAATACCTGGCTGTACCAAGTCACACGGTACAGCCGCGTGTATAGTATATTTTACCCAAATAATTTGTATAAAATTTCCGAAATTTCTACTAAATTTTAAGTAAATTATTTATGTCACAGACAAAACAAAATAGTGACATCTTTAGAAAAAAAACGTACCTGGAGTATATATTTTCCAATTCTTTTTTGTCTGATGAATATTGCTTTACTGCCACTGGACTTCATTCCCCCTGACTTTCTATTACAAAATTAGTTGACTATGGATGTTTTCTTTTGGACTGAATTTTGCTTGTCTGGTCAGATCTGATCTGATATGTTCTGAACTAGTCTGATCTGATTTGGAAATGTCTGGCCTTTGTATATTTTATAACTATGGAAGTCTGGTCTGATCTGATCTAGTATGGGACTGAAAACGGTTCAAAAGAAAACATCATATGACACACTTAAGTAATTAAAATCACTAACACACTTAAGTAATTAAAATTTTGACTACTTTTATACTCCCTCCGCCCCTAATAACTTTGTCAAGTTTGACCGTCACGTGTATTAATAAAGTAAAAACTGCGTGGTTGAAGTTTATGCAAAGGAGAGAGAATTAACGGGAACCACAAATCTTTAATGACACCCAAAAAAGGAAAGTAGACAAAGTTATAAGGGATGGAGGGAGTATATGAATATAATGGACCAAAAATTGAAAAATATTTAGTCACTATTAGCCATGTATGTTCTTAACGGTTTCTTTATATCATTCAATATTTATTGTGACTGTCAGTTTATGTTAATGTCATTGTCGTTGTCGCTGTGAAACGTATCAGTGTGTCCGGAAAAAAATCTCAATTGGGTAGGGATTCAAGAAGAAATTTGAGTTACTATTTAAATAAAGGTTAGATACAACTCTGAATACACAGTACTAACTTATACTCCGTACCATTTTAAGTTATTAAATACTTCTACACGGGTCAGAGTTGTTTTGCTGATACTTTTCGTGACATTTCATTCAGGATTCTCACTAAGCATAAGAACTTAGCTAAACTTCGTACATTTCATTGCATTTATATCATTTTCTTTTTTGACAGTCAAAGACACGCTTAACGAATAATACCGGGAGCTGAAAGAAGACTATATACCCAACGATTAACACTAGATGAGACGAGACGAAACACTAGTTGAGCGATCACTTGAGCAAGCCCCGGAAGCCACAAGATCATCGTTTGAGAAAAGCCTCATATATTCAACTTTTTGATGACTTGAACTCAAGATCTCACAAGATCTCAAGTGTGCGATGTGATCCACTTAAATCTGTCCCGCTTGTATGTATCTATTCTAAAATTGAAATTGTTATATTATGTCCCTCTCCTAGTTTGCATCTTTATCTTTCAACATAAGTGAACTTTTTTACCAACGTTTCAGATTTAACCTCATAATTGTTTCGTCATAAGAAAAGAATTACTTCCTCTGTCCCCTTTTAAATGTCCCGTTTTACCATATTGGGATGTCCCTATTTAATTGCCCCATACCTTATTTGGTAAACTTTGTGTGTCTCAAAATCATTCTTACTTTATTCTTACTTTATCAATTAATATCAACCACAAAAACTCACTTTTCTTAAAACTCGTGCCACCATCTCCCGTCCCATTTAAAAGGGGATGGAGGGAGTAGATGTTTACTAAATGGCAATGAGAGTTTTGAGATTAAAACACACGACGGAGAATAGATCATGTTGATGACATTTTTTTTTTGAAAGGCTGTTGAATGTTGATGGGCATTTAGTTAAATGAGCTGGGAATAACTCATTAAAGAGGTTTTGGTTATTTTGTCGTACTTCACAGTTCACATCCCTACTTTTGTTTTTTTGAAAATCAAATAACTAATTTATTATTAAGCGATAACAAAAATACAAGAGAATGAATAGTCTGAGACTACAATGGGATGAAACATAGAACAGAACAGATTCAATGAATCCTTCCCGATCGCTAACCCCGCAATAATGTAGTCTAGTCTAACAACCTTGCTGATCTTCTTGCTACTTCAAAGAGAAATTAAAAAAATTAAAACTAAAAGATCTGGCTTCACCAGCCACCAGAAAGAGAGAATTGGTTTGACCAGCAACCAACAAAGGGAAATCAGTCGAATAGAAATTTCTTGAAGCATCGGTTTGACCAACCACCGAAAAGGAGATCCGCTTGATCATCTTCTTCTCCCCACAGACTAGGGGTGGGAAAAACCGAACCGAAACCCGGAAACCGACCCTGGACCGACCCGAATTATGATTCCGGTCCGGGTTTTTTCTTTTTAACCGGCCCGAATTAAAAAAAACCCGGACCGAACCGAAAATTCTGGGCTCATTAACGGGCCTTAAAATCTATAACCCGGCCCGGACCGAAAAAACCCGAAACAATTAGTTTTAATATAAAATTAATATAGTATATGAATATAAATAAAATATTTCCTAATATATGATTATAATCACGGTGGATAAAAAAAGATTTAGTAACTTTTAGTGACTACAAATATGTTTAATTTGTTTAGCGTAATGATGACCATGAGAATATATTTATGGCAACTCTAGTAACTTTTTTATTTATAAAATTTATTTCGTAATATTTTTAAGAAACCTATATTATTTATATATATATATATACATCTTACATAAAATATTAAGATAATTATCTTCTTTAAATTTGAATTGTTGGTGATTTTGGAGACTAATATTTGTGTTATTAATTTGCAGTTTGTATTTTTGATTAATTTTATTTGAAAATAAGTGTTAAAATATAAAAGAACAATGACATATTTCACGGCCGGGCTTTAACCGGTCCAACCCGAACCCGGACCGAACCCGGGCTACCAAAAACCTGACTCGGACCGAATATAACGGGCTTTGTTCCGGTCCCTAATTTTCATAACCCGAGACTTTCCGGGTAATTTCCGGGTTTAGCAAAAACCCGACCCAGACCGGACTGATCTCACCCCTACCACAGACCACAGTGAGGCGGTGGTTCAGGTGGTGGGCGAGTATTTGAAACGTCAGAACAACAAGATTGAAAAGCTTCACCAGATCGATTACACCGATTTGAAACGCACAACCTCTAGACATTGATAGGAGATTAACATATCACACGCTCACATGAAGCGGACAAAATTCTCGGCCAATGAAGAAGCCGGACCAAATTCCTTGAAAATAGAAATTGAAAAAGAGCGAAAACATAGAAAAACCTTTGATTCGATCTTTCATTTCTCTATTAATAATAACAGGTATCCCAATAGTGTATAGTTTTGTGTATGAATGAAACCGTATTCCGTTGAACTGAACTTTACTAGTCTTATGTATTTAACTATGTTTTAATTTAACTGTAATGCCAGTATCTTTTACAAATCTGGCCTAAATTCTTTATGAGCATCTGTTTATGTTTGAGCCTAATCTAACATAAAAACTACTCCACGATAATGCTCATTAGAATTTCATAAACCAATAATCAAATTTATTCCACATTTACCTTTTTTACCAAAGTTAATAAAACATTTCGTGTTTTATACTTGTTTCATTGTTTGAAAATGTGACACTTAACCAGAAGAGGGTGGTGCACTGGTGAAGTTTCCTTGCACGAACATCAGTTGAATGTGTTTGGAGTTTTGAATAATTCTATTTACAAATGGTCGAGTGAAGACCCGACATACTTTTTTTACAATTAGGATGCTTGAATATGTTTACTGTACTATAACCAAAGCATACATGGGAAAAAAACTACCAAACAGGGCACTCCACTCATCTTTAAGACCGGAAAGGATACTACAAGATGGATGGCCAACAGCCCAAGACTTGCAAAAGCAGGAGAGCATATATGTGTGTCGGTCAGAAGTCTTGGGACTGGAACTTGATCACGAGCAGTCCGCCCCCAAAAATCAAAAGAACGAACATATATGCATGGTTAGGTTATTGGTTTGTCACCCTCTTGGTTTTGAAATTGTTCAAGAATCATGTTACAGTTGTTCATGGCACGAGCATCAAGAAGACCATGATTCCATAGTTTTATCATGAATAATCTCCAGCACCTGAAATAGATAATACACATACATCTCATGATCTCATCATATTCAGTACTTATAGAAGTCATCACCAAGGCAAGTTTTCACAAGGAGAAAAATAACACATAAAAGGGGAAATTTAGGGCTGGGTACCACAGCAGTGCAGGAGTCCGAAAAAAATCTTGACCATGTAGCTTTGAGAAGGCCTCACATGCCCATGGAATATGCCCATCTGCAAGCACCCTGCACAGGTATATCAAATAATAATAATAGTAATAATAATCATAATCATAATAATAACCATGGTCTTTTTGTTAGGTTTTTATATCATGTATAGACCATTTGAGTCCAAATTTCAAAATAGTTCGGTGCTATAACCCTCAAGAAAAGTAGAAAACTAATCAGCTACAAATTATCTACCATTCTAACCTGTGTAATCATATTGTTCCTCTATCCTTCTGCCCCCACCACCCCCCAAATGGCCAAAAGGACCCTTCTAGGCTTTCTAGCATATATACATGGCTGGATGGCCCCACCCCCACCCCAATGAACACTGACACATCTAACCTATGTCTAGGCTTTCCTAGGCTGCCTACAATTTCCCCCGAATTGATCCCACGCAATGACAACTATATGCTTGGCTCCACATAAGCACTGAGCCCCATTATACTCAGAGGAACATGATGGAAATTTCTCGTTCAGAAAGTAGTAGATGGAATGACAGCACAAGTTCTTCCATGCATTGAACACAATGTAAGACAGTATAGTACTGACATTAATACATAATAAATGTGGGACGTGACAAAGTAGAAAAATGCCTTCTTATGACAAGCTCAAGGCAGCAGGAAGTTCTGACCTTTGCTTTCTCACAAATGAATTCCAGAGATGCATCATTTGCTTCTCGTCTTTGGTAACATCAACGAAGTCATCAAGCATCTGCATTATCATCGATACATCAAATGGTAATGCTAAGAATTTAAACACACTTTTAGGGTCCTTTAGGAACTTCAAATTGGTAAGGAAAGCGAATAAAAAGGAGTGAATTGGAGAACTTTTGAAGGAAAGAAACTGTGGGAGTGTGGAGGGGATAGAAGTGGTTCAAACTCATTAAATTAATTTTTTATATTTGCTCAAACTCACTTTATTTGTTAATACCTTTATTTCTATTATATATAGACTGGCTCTCAAAAAAAAAAATTATATATAGACTGAGAAGCCTAAACATATGCAAACAAATATAAAAAACATTACTCAAATTTCGTTTTCTTTTGATTCCAGGAGTAACCCTAACCAGTAACGCCAACAAAATAACTTTCCTAGGCATTTTTATCCCTTTTCCTGGCATTTCCAGGTTCCAAACTGCCCTCAAAAAATCATATGCAAAAGGAAGATAAGTCAGGAATCTCGCAACTAGTGGGGGTCAGAGATGCAAGGCCTGAACAAAACATTTCAGCTCAGGACAATTAAGGAATCGTTAAGTGTAATGCGCTTACTTTAAGATAATGTCAGCCAAGGATCTCCACAATATTTGCAAGACAAACATACTACTCCGTATTAATTTCCACAATCAATCACGAAATTAGAAATCTAGAATAGTAAGATAGCTCCTATTTGACCAGATCAATTCTCATGAGTAGTACTGATAGTACTAGTCACGACTTTGACAGCTATGACACAAAGTATGGCATACCCGCCGGTCTTCAAGATCTGCAACATCATCATCAACTTCATCCTCACTATCCTGATCTGATAAAACTTGTTCCATTTCCATAGGCTTCCCGCATTGGAAAAAAAGAGACAGAAATATTTTAGTACATCAAGTTGGATTTGATCCCAAACAAGTAAATCATCACTGCTGATAAGCATGAATATGTAAAGCATATACTTTAAGTTTCTTAATAGTAGATCAAACTCATTGTGATTGTCCTTGAAAAGGACAAAGGGATTACAATAAAAAAGTTAAAAATCACCGCAATATGTACAATTCAATTGTCACCTGGGCTCGGTGTGAGTGAAAGAATTGTCTCTTTTGTAGAAGTGTGCGACTGTGGGAAAGACAAACCAAAGAACCAAGAAATCAGGCATCATGCAACAATGAAGCGTAATTAAAGATCATGGCAAAGAAGGATATAAGCCATGCAGTTAGTTGCAGATCTAGTAGATCAAAACACCACTCAAAATTACTGTGTAAAACTCACTAGCACATAGAAGCAAAGCAAGTAATAAACATTTTAATGCTTAACAACATCCGAGAGTATATTAGTGCAAAAACAAGCTCCTCAAATCTTCAGCATCAAGAAAAAACATGATACATAATTGTGGCCAGTTTTGTTAAAAAAAATGACCAATTCAAAGTATGGAAGTAGCATTATGACAAACTACCTCTGTCCCAAATTTTTCTTCCCACTTTGAATTGGCACACATATTAATAAAGTGGAAAACTGGAAATGTATTGCTATAGTTGATGTAGAAAAAAGAGAAAGAGTGTTAACTACACACAGCATTCCTTAAAAGGAAATGGGAAGAAAACGTTTAGATAACTCAAAAGGGAAGGTGGGAAGAAAATTGTGTGACGGAGGGAGTGTATATCAATATATCATTGAACCAGCACACATACTTTCTTGGATCAGAACGCTCCACTGATAACTTCCTGGTCTTTGCGAACTGAAGCATTGCAGGTGGTGCTAAACTGCTTATAGGCAAGGATTGTGAACAGTCTGGATCTGGATTTTGATGTTCTGTAGCTAATGATACACCAGTAGCATTGGGACTTGATGCATCACAAATGACGGTATCTGGTAAAACTTTCTAAAATTATTATCAACTTAAAAGGAAAAGCGCATGGTGCACCTTTCACAAAAATTGTATGTAATGCTTGCTAAAGTACTTCTCCATCCCGAGAAACGAAGCAAATTGGTTCTAAGACATAAAACTCCAACTACAACTCTCTACAAGGGGGATGGGGGAATTGAGGAGTAATAATAGATCTTATAAATTGATGCAAGTCATCCATAAGAAGATAGACTAAACATAATGACTCAAAAGAATGGAATAATTCAAGTACGGGGACAACTAAAAGACGAGGATCATCAAACAGTGCAAGAGCAACGAAGTTTAGTTCCAGTCCGTATGGAATGGGGGGGGGGAAGCTAGGGATAGAAAATAGGGAGGAAATACAGAACTTGTTTTTATTGATTTATACACATTAATTTTAAATATTATCATCCGTTCTTAAATAGTTGCAACAGTTTGACTTTCATGTTTGCCAACGTACAACTTTGACTGTAATTATAATTAATTACGTATTAGTAAACATTATAAAAAGTTAATATTTTGGAAATTCACATTAATAGAAATTTAATACGGAGTAACATTTTATACATAATAATTTGGTTATATATACAAGTCGAAAATCATGGTCAAAGTAAGGTGTGCGAATAGTGCAAAAATCACAACGTTGCAACTATTAAAGAACGGAGGAAGTATTAGGGATTTTTCCTTGACCAATAACTATATGGAAGACCTTTCCAAAACAGTTACTACCTCCATCCCAAATTAATGCTGACACTTTTTTTGGGCTCTAGATTAAGAAAATGGTATAAATACCTACACTAACCTTTATCATTACCCTGTAGCAGTGAAAAAGTAAGTAAAGTTGGAATAAAAAAGTTATAAATGTAAGTAAAAGGATAAAGTATGAATGGTATGTCGGATCATTTGCCAAATAAAGAAATGTAACCTTTATTTTGGGACAGCCGAAAAATGAAATATGTAACTATTATTTTAGGAAAAAGGGAGTACAACTTCTACATATGAACAAAAATGTGGCTAACATGGTAATAAAATTAAAAAAACTACGAATGTCACTGCCAATTTATTATATCACTTTAGCCACCGTCACCAATGTCACTGACGCCGTAGAGCATGTCAACTGATTTTCTGGCAAACTTTTAAAAAATGATACTCCGTAAAAAACAGAAAAAAAAACAGAGCATTTTCTGATGACTTTTATGACAGTCGGTGGTGGCACTCGTTCGTAGCGGTTGCCAGAGGTGGCAACAAAGCAGGGGTGGGGTGGGGGGCAGTTGGTAGGGATTAGGAGAGGAAATTTAAATTAACTAAATAAAGGTTAGTCAGAATTTTGAGAGAAAAAAAGAAACTAGTCACATTTTTGTCTTCCAAAAGTGTAGAGGTAATATTTATGTCGTTCTTTCCAAATTAAATACTCCGTATTAAGCAATCTAAACATATACAAAATTTAAAAAAAAATTAAACATATTTCATTTTCCTTTGCATTATCAGAGGCAAATCCAAACATAAGAAAACAACTTTCCTTAGCAATTTCTTTCCTTTCCCTGGCATTTTCTAGATTCCAAATGTAGCCATGTGGAGTCCTTTACATACCTAAATTGTTCATTCCATCCTTCGTGGTCTGATGACCATTGATTGCTGGGGGAGATTCTGAATCAAAGGCCAGTGGATGTACATGCTTTCCATTCTGAACATTTTGTGATTTTCTGCGTCTTAAGGGCTTTGAACTGCACATGAAGTGTGTGTAGAAATTCACAAACTTTGAGCATTGAACAACCTCAAATACTAATCAATACTCCCTCCGTCCCATTTAAAGGTTCCCACTTTCCTTTTTTGGGCGTCTCACTTAAAGGTTCTCACTTTCTATTTTAGGAAACAATTAACACTCTTAAATAACAATTTAATCATCAAATATTAAAAATAATACATTTATAACATTACAGTTATCATCAATAACTCATTATATAATATAATCATCAAAATTATTTCTCAAAATATATTCGAATTAGCGTATTTAATTATTGTCTAAATAATCATGCCAATTTGCCATGGGAACCTTTAATCGGGACGGAGGTAGTACAAGTTAACGCATGAAATGGTTACATACCAATAGAAAAATGTTTGCTGCTTAGGATCGACACCATTAGCAATGATCTGAGACACATTAGTGAAACAAGGGCAGTCATTCACAAAGACCATAAAGGCACCACTAAAACTTCACATCTACCAAATACCAATATATGAATTAAATAGCAATCAAGTACAAGAACATATTAAAAGAATCTCACCATATCCCGTTTTATAAAATTAGGCAGATATGTTTTTTTAATAAAAAAGAAAAAACAGATCGAGTTGACAAATGAAGCATAGACAAGTTGAGAACACCCATATTTACATACTGACATTCTACGGTTAATTCTGGCAGAGAGCCAGTTTGCTCACCTCAGATCTCCATACATCAGTTTTAACAGACACATTTACAGCTTGATATTCTTCAGTAACCTACAAATTACAATGAAATTAAATTTACAGAGCTAAAGGGAGAGAGAATAAAAACAAAATGTGATGGACCACTGAATTTTACCCACCCAAAATTCAAAATTGAATAGATCATGACAAGATGATAAGTGATATCTCAGGCCCTAAAAAAATAAAAGGGAAGTCCCTGTAAGAACAAACAGTAAAAATAGAACGAATTCATTAAAGAATACGTGACTAGTAACAACTAATGACACCTTTCACCTTATAGCTTGCACATTTTACCAAGCAGAAAGGACATGTGAAGTCTTCTGTCACTGTCATGTTCCATAGAAATGAAGTCAATGTTTTGAATGACATATTTTTTGTATTTTTTTGTTAAAAGGAATGTTTTGTTGAATGGAACTACATGTGTATTAAACAAAAACTCATGTGCATCTAGAGTTCTAAACAACCATGAAAATCAATTCTATAGCAAAAGGGGCTGTGGGAGACTAGACCCATGTACCTAACAAAATAGTCTATTACCATAAGATTACCAGAGAATATGATATAGTAAACCCGAGCTCAAGACATGAAAGTTTTACTCTCAAGAGATTATCATTTACCTTCCGTTCGCATGCACTTATTGTTATAGTACCTATAGTTGAAAACAACATTTCCAGTCCTAAGCCTGGGGATTACAACAAAAAGCTAAATGATTAATGATTTATGTATTCATCATAAGAAATATAAGCTTAGAAAGTTTCAATGAGTGAAGAGAAGTGTCATAAAGAACAATTTTCCATGGCAATCCAAAAGTGGAGACAGAGTACACAGAGAAATGTAGATAAAAATAGCGTAGGAAACATACACTCCGTGTATAGGTTAAAGCAGTAGAGCTGTACATATACATGTTTAAATAAGAAAAAAAAACTTTACAGCTTGTGAGAAGTTGAACAACTTGAACTGTAATGTAGTCAATGGGTAAACAATTCCTGACATTTAAATCGGTGACCTCATCATATGCATAGTAAAAGAGCTAGTTGCTACAATTTAGAACAGTGATTTCATGAGACTTACAGTAAAAGGTTAGTGTAAATTTGTAATATGTATCACACAATAAAACAATATGAGTGTATGCTATGAAAAAGAGATTTCACCTCATAACATGATGCAAGGATGAGTTAGGAACTTCACTGTAGGAGTATGAATCATATGGTGTTCTCTCCTGTGCGCCAACTTCTTCTGCAGCAACACTAACTTTAATCTCATGTGTTGTATCCTTTGGAACAAAACAAGAAAAGAAATCCAAAAGAGAATAATTATATATAGATGAGTTATATATGCAAGGAAAAAGCGAGATGTCAACAGAAGACAGAACTGTCAGAATATATAATAAAATTGAAAGTACCGCAGCTCCAAGTGATTTAGGAAACTGAAAAGAGACACACCCATGTTTGTCCAAATAGCTTAACTGCAAGAAAAGAATCATGACAAATTAAAGAACTTGTACTTTGCTAAATTCCCTCTATAGCATGAGGACAGCAAGAAAAGATGGATACTTAGCAGGAAAGCTAATAAAGCAAACAGAAATTGCAGAGAGCCCTTCTACACCATTCCATAGGATAACTATATCCTCCCAACATATCATGAGTTCATGACTAACAGAGCAATGATCAGATCAGATTTCAGGACTAAGAGTAACTTACAATTTCCACAAATGAGTTTTTGAAACAGCTTATAAATTTAAGCATGACCTTAATCTGAACTACTTGGAGTTGTTGGCATTAAATTTATAGTGCTAAGTGCTAACTACTAATTGTATACAGTTACATAACACTACATATTCACGCAAAAAGCATAGTGGCAACATTTCACACCTAATGCCCTTCACGTTGTAACCTTCCCTAAGAAGGAATAATGAGACCAAAATCCTAAAACCGAATCATCGTTGAATATTTCCAGTTTCATGATGTGCAGGATAACAAGAATACTTGTGAACTAATGGAGTGAATTTAAAAGAGTAATTACATATTTAAATCCAGTAAGAATTACCTTCATGAAACAGGGGCACAAGTCAACAGTTGAAAACATCTCCGCTCTTTCTCCAAGACCCAAGTTTGAAGACTTTTCCAAAGATAGATAAGGCAGTTCCATAGACATCCTACTCAATAAGCAGTGCCCTTCAACATTGGCTATCAGAATATAAGGAACTGAATTAGGGATATTAAATTGAAGAAAGCATCAGAAGATCATTCAAACAAAAAATTAAGGCAGTATGTGGTTATGGCTTGTGGTAATGAATTCTGAATAACTAGCTCCCTTCAACATTTGCTTTCAGCTTGAAGAATTAAATTAGGGAAATGAATTGCATGAAAACTTGGAGAGATACTTGGACAAAAGATGAGGCAAAATTGACGAAAAGGAAAAATGAAGCCCTTCAACATTTGCTAACACATGAGGAATTAAAGGAATAATTTTAGAGATTATTAGGCAAAAACTAATGCAAAGTTCAAGAGAGGGCCGGCATTTATCACGTCCAAGGCTCAACAACTTAATTGATTAACCTTGGAAAGTTGCAATCAGTCCACTCCTTTCTACAGGTATGTCTGATGCTTTTTTTTTCTGAAGCTAAATATAATATAAGCCTTAATCATCAGCACCAATCTCATCATTTGAATCTAACGTTACAACTTATGCAACAACCGAAAGATTATGTTAACATGTGGACAACTTACAAGGAAAATATGACATATCCATATGGTCCTTGGCTATCTCAGCTGCAAAAAGGGAAACAACAGAAAAAGATCTAAATCTTCCACCAAACATCATCAGTGCCAGGAAAAAGGTGTAAATATGGCATACCACAGCTAATAAAAAGAATTACAAGAGAGGCCGCCTCAATCTCTACGGATAGCTTATTCAATTCAGGGAGTACAAATTTTGCATATGCCTGATTCATCTTGTCAACTCCGGAGCAAGAGGTTAACATGCATGCGCGCTTAAAGCAATAGACGGCAGAGTACTGCAAGCAAGTTGCATAATTAAATGAAGCAATATTATTTAAATACTGATAAGATACAGTTTGTAGTTGAGCGCAAATACCTCAGAAGCTACAGGAATTGGAACTTGCCTAGCCAACAATATACACAAAGGAAACATACTTTGAATCTGTGAACCGCTATTTAAAGTTGCGGGAAGAGAAATTGTCATTTGTATCCTAGAAACGCAAGTAAAAGTTCCAGAGTAAGATATAGTAATCTATAATACAAGAATGTGGATATCACTAAAATATCAGCCAATAACATCAAATAGTGGTTTGATTGTAAATTACCATAGGATGTTCGTTTTGTAATCATGCATATTGACATTTATGAATGACATGAAATATTAAAAAGTGTGATTTGTTTTCATATACTACGTACTATACCACCGCTACAAAATGCACTTTGTAGTCCATATAATTTGTACTAATCTAACATTACATAGTAAATATGAAATAATAATAATCTATGTTTCCTTCTACTAATTTATCCTCACTGAGTTGATAACATAGCCTATGAAGCACGTACACTTCTACAAAAAGTGAAGTGAGTGAGCCGAAAACACCTAAAACTTGTCCCTTTTTATCTAATATGGGGATACAGTGGGCACAGAGGGGGTCTTTTAAAGAGTAACCCTAAAACATGGCACTAAAGTGTCAAAAACAAAATCCTAAATCTACCTCTCCTTTATTTCTCATATAGTAATCTCTTATTCCAAATATAAAAGCAGCTAAGGCATACGTATTACTATTATGGTAATTAGTATTGGCATTTTATAGACATGTATGTCTGTATGTAAGTTATTGTGTCCCCTTCATAGGTGTGTCTCATATTTTAGAAAATGTTGTTCCTGTATTTGTACCTGCACCCCGGTCTATTCTTCATAGCATACCTTCTAGCCTGATAGAATAAATATATAGATGATGCTGGCAACTTGTTTTCTATGATATACTATGTACTAGTTTTACACTTATGAAGGTTCAAACCATCTAACCTTACCGAAATGATTCTGATTCCCATAGATGGATTTATAATAAGTTCCAAAACAACGGCAATATTACCATCTAAAATGATACATAGTGTTACCTTTTTCTATGTTTTGCTTGGAGTTTGTACCGCAAACATCTTTGTAGGAAAGACGGCTGCATAAAAGCCCATCTTTAGTTAGAATGATGAATCATACTCCTATTCAATAGTAAGTAATAACAACCTTCTGAGTTCTGATAAACATAGGGTCTGTTTTATGGCCAACAGCTACAAAAAAAATCTAACTTTCCAGTTCATGGAGGTGAGCATAATGTGCCATTGAAAAAATGCCTACTTTATGAATATATACATAGCATATAAAAAGAACATACATTTTTAGCAGCTCGACGTTGAAGAATGTTGTACAGTTCAACAGGTTTACAGTATATCGTAAGACTTTCTTCAGCTGCGATTTCCTCCTCTGCAGACAAGTGCCCGTGGGAGTCGTGACGGCACATCTGATCAGCAGCTCCTGAGTGACTGCAATTGCAAACAAAACTCATCTCTCATAAATTTAGCCGAAAATCACATTCCATCCGCATAAATGCATTATGGTTCCTAATAACATAATCACGGTTAAACATAAACATGAATGCTCCAGCTTTAATAACAAAAATTAACCACTAAGAAAAAAGAAAAATCATATAATAATAATCATGATAACAGTATCCGAAGAAAAGCTTACGAAGCTCCGCGGGGCGTCAATGGTATTCCGGGCATCCTTTTTAAGGAGAAGAAATATGTATACTCATAATCTGAAGCTCTATACAGAGCTCAGAACATCAAAACCTACGGCAGATGAAATAGAAAACCTCGCGATAATATAATACTCCGCAGTAATTCGCAAACAAGCAAACGAACTTGCATTTGAGCTGAAAAATGTTTCGCGAATCTAATTGAGCTGAGATTGAAATTGCGTGTTAAAAAGACGGCATTTTGAAGACCTCGATCTAAACCAGGTTAATCTCGACCACTATTTTCAACCAAACTTTCTTTTTCTAATATATTCGTTAATACGCACTTAATTACTCTTTCATTGGTAAATGGTAATAAATCAAGTTTTCACGCTATCATGTGAAGATACAGAAGATAGTCAAGATACTTGTGTTTGTAGATCTGTTTCGTATATTATTATGTAATTCAAAGTTTTATTAACTAGTTTGTCCATACCAACATTTTCCGGACCAGTTAACTTGCAAAAATCATTTGACGACCTTCCCGATCGAATTTTGAGCTGAAATTTGGTATGGACAAACTAGACTTGATGAGGAACATGCTCAAAAAAATTCATCAAAAAATTCCACCGGGAAGGTGCCCAAATGGGCTCGGCCGGACGGGGCAGCCCGTCAGGCCGGCCTGACATGAAGTTTTCTCTCTCTCTCTCTCTCTCTCTCTCTCTATATATATATATATATATATATATATGTTTTTCCTTTAGCATCTTTTCTCTATTCTTTATATATAAGAAAACAATAAACTTATTAAAATGCATTTTTATCCTCTAAAAAGCTCACTTGTTCTTCTCTTCACAATTCACTCATTTACTCTACAAATGTCACGTGGCCAACTCATGGACTAATACGGAATGCAATTCAAGGTAACCATTTGTATTAAAAAAAAGTGTGTCATCAATTAAGAATCCTTGCTTTAGAGCAAGGTAGAGTGACTTGCTTCTTCATAATCATCTGATAGAAAATTCAAGGATGGAAGACCTTGGGGCACACACTTTCGTCGATCTTGAGACTGTCATCATCGCCCTCCTGCCGTTCGATGCTGCAAGCCACTCTATCGTACGGCAAAGGATCGTGATCCATTAATTAATGGAGCCCATTGTACAAAAAACCATTTTGTTCGAAGTGTTGTAAATTTTTCATTGTTTCTCTAATTTTTATAAAAAAAATATATCAAAATTCATATTTTTTTACGATCTTTCATATGACACCAATATTGCATATGTAAAATTTAAAAAAATATGAAGGTTTATTAAACAACCTTCCTTTTCCCAACCTTGATATGGATTATTTCGTATTACATAAATAAATAATTCCTAATATATGACCAAAATAATAATAGTGGATAAAAATATGACTTGTGAATTTTTATTGACTATAATTATGTTTAAAAATACATCAGTGGCTATAAAGTGTATTCATAATGAATTTAGTTACATTGTTGTCCACAACTATTTGTTTGAAAGGTTTTTCCTTAGAGTCACTTTGATATAAATTTAAACATTACTCAGTATTATAATTCCTAAAGGTTAATAAATCACATTTTATCCTTTATTCTTATTTTACTCGTGATTATTTCTTTATTTAATACACAATAATCCGTATCGGTGTTGGAAAATACAAAGTTGTTTAATAAATCTTTAGAAAAAATAAATTTTGTATATGCAATATTGGTGTTATATTAAAGGTCTTAAAAATTTATGAATCTTAATATGTTTCTTTGTATACCATGTAGTGGATTGTATAATAATCAAAATGAGTAAAGTTAAAGTTACTTTTCTGACTGAATTGATTGAAGTTACGTAGAAGACCATTTTTGAGCTACTTTTTCTTATATTTTTTCTTTATTTGATTACTACCTAGTAAAATATATTTTAAAATACAATTTTTCCTTAATTAAGGAGATTGATCATAAACATCGTCAATTTCGGTAGATTCAAGCAATTTAAACGTTACCAAACATACTCAAAATAACATTCCAAATGAAGAAGATATCGAATATACTATGTATGTTATTCAACAAATTCAGCCAATAACATTTTAAATAATTTAATCATTTTTTACTTTTTGAAAACAAAAAATGTAAATTTCAATAAAGGAAAATAATACAAAATCGTAAATTTGTAATACAACTGAGAAAAACAAATCCGAACAAAAGGGAAAAAAAAAGTTGTAGTGAAAATAAATTGAAAAATGACTAAAAATGTTTTATTTGACTTCGTTGGATTTTGTATAATTTTCGTAGTTTTTTATACATGTTTAAAAATATTTAGTTTGGAAATTTATAAAAATATTTCTATATCTTCCGAAAATTGAGAGTTGATAGTTGAGATTAATAATAATAAAAAGTCTAACTATCATTGGGATTATTTAAATAAAGTTACACATAATAATAAGGTTTACGTAATCTAGGGCTTAACGCCGCAAGTGGATTTTTCCGGTCTTGGCAATTAAGCCGAGGCGCGGTGGCTCTTCGGTAGTATCGAAACTTGAAGGAGTTCGAGGCTATAAAGAGGGTGGAGTGGAGCGGAGGACTTAAGAAATTAAGCTTGAGGATTGCGGGACTAAGATGCGAACGAGGAGGAGGAATTATGTGTATTGCTGTGCGATCGGATGGAGACTATAGCGGACAGGTACCAAAGGATGAAGGTGGCGGAGAAGGAGACGGAACTGGATTGGGCTGATGAAGGAGAGGAGGTCTGGGAGGAGGTTCGCCCGCGGTTCTCGGTGGTTGGGGCGCTGATTGCAGACCGGAAGATCAACTTTGCAGGCTTCAAGGTGGCGATGACATCGGTGTGGAGGCCAGGCAGAGGTATGGAGATCAAGGAAATAGAAGACAAAAGGTATATTTTTAATTTTAATCATCCCGTTGATATGAAGCGTGTGATTGAAGGTGGACCATGGCAGTTTGAGAGGAATTTATTGATTGTAAAAGAGATCAAACCAACTGATATTCCTCACAAGATTACTTTGAATGAGGCCGAATTCTGGGTTAGGGTTCATAATGTCCCATATGGCCTATTGAATTTAGGTACTGCTAGGAAGGTGGGTAACTTTTTGGGGAAATTTGTTGATTATGATAAAAACAGCTATGGGGACCAGTGGAGGCCGTATATGCGGGTTAAAGCTTGTATTAATGTGGAGTTTCCCTTCAAGAAGGGTACAACGCTGAAAAAGGAGGGTGTGGGCTATTGGGTAGACAGACTTCCAATATGAGAAGCTACCCAATTTTTGTTTTATTTGTGGGGTCATGGGGCACTCTGAAAAGTTCTGCCCACTTATGTATGAGGAGGGGCTTGTGCTGAAAAAGAGTTTTGATGCGTCCCTTAGGGTAGGTGGAGGGGTGAAGACCAGCCCAACAGGAAACAACAAATGGTTAATTGGGAAAGACTCGAGCTCGGGAAGAGAGAGCCAGGGGTGGAAGGAGCAAGGAAAAGCAGGTAAGGCGCTCAGTGTTAATGAAGATGCAACTGACTCCGGTAGTACTTCCAATAAGGAAGTGGTTCTGAAACAAAGTGAAGAAGTTTCGGGTGAGAATCGTAGACGCACTTGAGAAATAGAGACAACTCAAACCCAGAATACAGAGGAGATGGCTTTGGATAACGCAAAAAATGGGAAGGAGACGGACTTAGAGGGGTAAGCTCGTCAGGGGAGGTGGTGAGACAGAAGTAGGCAAGGTGGTGTTGGGGTGTGTCTGTTTGTGTCTTTGGTTTTTATTTCTTTGTTTGGTGTGTTTTTTCTGATTTAGACAGGTCTTGTGTTTTCTTTTGGTGTGTTTTTTATGTTTCTGGTTGTAAAACAATATGTTTGGATTGGGTGGTAGGGGATGATTTAACTATGATTACCGTCACTGGCTCAGTTGTGCCCAATTTTGGATCAGCGAGTTACATTATTGAGGTGATTGACTCCGACTCTGGTTCGTGGGACGGCGGTTTTCTTAAGTTATTTTGTCTGTTTTCCTGCTTTCCAGATGGTTTGAGATATATGTAAGCCGATTTTCATCAAAAAAAAAAAAGTTACACATAGTTCACATTTAATATTGATCTGTCATACCAGGTTGTAACCGGTTAGGACTGTCTTTTGGAAAATGATCTTTATACTTTATAGTTGGGACCACCTAGGAAAAATCGATAGTTGAGATTATTAACGCCGAACCGGCACTAGTTTGAATTATTATTTTCAATTTTTCTAAAATTATATTAAAAGTTTTACAAAGCCATAAAAACTCAAATTTGACAAAAATTAGATATATAATGTAAAAGATTAAGGGTGTGTTTGTCACAACTAACTGAAAAGATACTTTTATGAGCTTTTTAATAATTATTAGTTTTTAGTGACTGAAAAGATCTTAAAAAAGATTATAGTTATTTGATAAAAAAAAAATCCTCTTTGATTTAGTTTTGTTTGGTATTGAAGTTGTTAGGACTAATTAATGTTAAAAGCTACAAACTTTTCTCGGATGCTACTCTGTGTAGCATCTAAAAAAGATCTTTTATTTTTAAAAACTCTTAAAAATTGGCATGCCAAACATACAATTAGAAGCTTTTAAAGACTTTTAAATAGTACAAAAACTATAAGGTAGAGACTTATGCCCCCCAAACATGCACTGAGAACAATTTTCGTTGACCGGAGAATAGTGATCAGGAACCTTTATATAGTATGTCCTATGAATGATGAGAAATAATTTTTAATATGAATCATAAGAAACCGGTTACCCTGTGTGCTGGATATTGTTTAATGTTAGGAATGTTTAATCTGAATGATAAATACTTTATAATTACTAATTTATCATTATCAATGTATTATCAACGCAATTAAAATTTTAGAACTTAAAGGCAATATCTGAAAATATCAAATTTAAATTATCGAATTCAAAAGCAATTTAATTATAAATCAATTTCAACTACAATACTCTACTTTATTAGTATTAAAAGTAAATACTATCAGGGACTACTCATTTGGGGCAGAGGGAAGTTGTTTTTTTTTTTTGGAAAGAAATGAAGGAAAGCAAAAGAAAGAAATAAAGATTTTTCATTGTTAAAGTTAGGGTAAATGTTTCTATGAACAACCAGCTTACATTTCATTTTTTATGTGATTATATCTTCTTCTTGGTTTCTCGTATACTCATCAATGTATACTATTTCATCTTTCACAAGTTTATCTTTCTTTTTTGGGAAAATAATTTTAAATAATACAAACTATCTCTTTCATCAACCAAAAATAATACGTGCTTTAGAAATTATTTTAAATAATATCAACTATTTAAATATAGACCAAAAGTGATATAGAGCAAATTTTCAATGAAAATTTAGTTACTTAATTCATCAAAAACTAGTATCAAAATATCAAATAAGTGAATGTATATCCAAATATAATTTATTTGATAATTTGCTATTAGTTTTTGATGTTTTAAATGACTAAATTTCTTATCAAGAAGTGACTCCATGTTATTTTTGGTCTATACTCAAATAGCTGGTATTATTAAAAATCATTTTCAAAGTATGTATTATTATTGGTTTATGGGTAATAGTTTGTATTATTTAAAGTTATTTTCCCCTCTTTTTATTGTGGCATTCTATTTCTTTTAATTTCCATCCAAATATACAAATGAAGATATGTTTAGATGAGAAAGAACATCTAAATGCATTAGGTGAAAAAGGTTGCCAATAACATTCTTAGACCAGTTATTCCGTATAATAATAGGGTTTATACTTTCGTACTCCTAATAGTCTAAGATATGTCTTTCTAAACGTGCAAGTTAGTACAATTATAGATGGACATAATAGTATATTAGTAGTTACATCCTCTTTGTTTCAGGAGAAATACATAAATGACACTTTAATTTTTGATATTAATGTATTTTGCTACCTTAGCTCTTAAATGAATTAAATTGACATTGCAATATAATTACTTTTAAATGTTCATTTGGCAGTACATTCAAAATTTCCACAAAAAATTATACGTGCCTCTCCAAAAATTTTACATATGTAGCCCAATATATCCTTTCAGTGTAGTTTTTCTTTTATGACTTCTCTTGCCTATAATTATGTGCGCAAAGATAATTTGGTTAAAAAAATTATTGAGCTGCATATGTGAAATTTTGAAAAAGACATGAGATTTTTTGGTTTGGATTTTGAGTTGTACCGGTGAATAAACCTTTATTTCTATACAAAATCGTAGAGCACACCAATTATTTCTCATATACTACTTATTAAACAATAAGTAAAAACTATGACGTATCATCTTTTTGTGCATTTGCCTTTGTTTTTCATCTCTTTCCGCATTTCTTTTCCAAACCAAGAAAAGTAGGCATTTAAATGGCTAGATGCAAATATATGACTTCAAGCATATACTACCTCCGTCCCGTTGGAATGTTCCCGTTCGGTTTACGATGCTTGACTGACGATAAAGCAACTCGATCCCTGTTCACACTCCGCTTATTTTTAGTAAATAAAATTTACATATTCAGAAACTACATTAAAACCGCTACAAAGCCTGATCAAGAAAAGTTCAATTTGATAAAAATTTTATATATAAAGTAAAAGATTAGTAGTGACCTAAGTTGACTAATGAATAGTGAACGGGAACATTCCAACGGGATGGAGGGAGTATATAAAAAGAATATGCATGTCTTCATAATTAAGACAGTCTCTCGTTCCTATGATATGTAGTTCTTTTCTATTTTCTGCATTATGAGAATATGAGTTAGTATGTTTTAATTCTATATAACTATTATGTAGTATTTCCTAATCAATTTGAATGTGATTGTTTTATCATTAAGCTTCTTTAATTGACTTCTTTCTTGTACACACACTTTTTTTTGTTTAAATTTGAAAGAGGCGCCCTAAGCAAGACCGTAAAAATAGAGCAAAATGGATAACACAAACAATTATCACTATTTGTGTTACCATAGTGAATCGCTGGTCTCATATCCTCATAACGCCACCTTATGTCCTAAATGTTTCTTTCAATTCATATATGAGATTCAAAGCATTACATTCTACATTAAAGATATTGAAACTCATCCAGGGACACTGGTACCGTGGCAATGGAGACCCAGAAATGATGGAGAAATAGAGTCATATGCAACACCTCAACGAGCAGGAGCTGTAATACATTTAAGATGGAACAATGAAGGGGCACACCCCCACCCAATTGGTTGGAGAGTAGTGGGCTGCTCCAATCCGGCGTGGAACGGGTAGCAAAATGCAATCGATGGTATTGGTGCTACGACTGTCGTAGACCAGGAAGATTAGACTCAGTCGCAATCATTTCATCATCTCATGACTCTGATCATATTGAAACCATATGTTGTCATAAAAACTTGCATCATCGAGCAATCAGATTCATGGATGCAACAATTGACAATCAAGATCAATTTTATTGGTGCTATCAATGTCATAGACCTTTTGTTAGAGTCCCCCTTCTTCTGAAAACATATGTCCGCAATGTCGAGAATCAACTCATGTCAGTGATTCACATTCGAAGGATCTGGGTTGTTTGTGGATCGGAGATCTAGAACTTCATCAACCATGTGTATGTTCGACGATCGATGCGCGCCTTTGTACAAGGTGGTTTCCACAACCGCCACCGCCGGAGTGTGCATGGTCAGAGCAACGCGAAAGAGAGCTGTTATCTAGTCCAGAGGTGGCTGCCGGTAAACAACACCTCAATGACATGGTATTGACAAGGGAAATTTACCGGGATAAGACTAAAACTCGTTGAGTTTCTCTAAATATGACTTACTTTGTTTTTGGACTTTTCTATGACCGAAAATCCAAAAAAAAATCCGTGTATATTTAAATATTGAATGATGAGAATACCCTTATTTAAAATATGTGTATTTTACACTAGTTTCGTCCAAGTTAAATTACTGCATTTTATATTGCCGTTAATGCACGACATTACTGCACATGTGGTAAAAATCACTGCACTTCCGCCAAAATTAATTCTCTTTTCATTCACTTTAGCAATTTTACATCTAATTACTGCTATATGTTACTGCATTGCACTACGAGTCATAATCAGTGCACAATAAACTTCCTTAATACATTTATTCAGTGTCATGTACAACATATCTATTGTCATATCTATATTCACTGCACATACTCAACGTTTATTGTCATGTTCACTGCTAATGTTCAATGCTCATATTTAATGCTCTTGAACCATAAATTCAACAAACATTCTTCAAACCACATTATCTAAGCAACAAAAAGGACTGAACTTTTGAACAAAGTAACTCAATTCAGAATTGAAATAATGAATTATTGAAAGAGAACCAAAAACAAGAAAAGTGATCCATTTAGGAACCCAATATAAGATACTCCGAATAATACTATGCAAAAATAGCTTTTCTAACCCTATTAAGGCTTGTTTTCGAACACTTAAATAAAGTGCTTGTGGCTTTTTTTTAAGAAAAAACACTTATTTTACCAAACACTACGAACTTTTATTTTCTTGGTTTTCATGTAGAATCTACTTTTTACTTTTTCTATTACACAAAAAGCACTTATTTTACCAAACACTACCAACTTTTACTACTAATCACTTTTCCTAAAAAGTGCTTTTATTTAAACACAAGCACTTGCAAACAAAGCCTTACACCCTAGTACCAAAAGTGACTCCTAGCCTCATAGTACCTGCTAGCATGGCCAGTAGAAGGGAAGGAGCCTAAATCGACCCCTCCTCTGTTTTAAAATAAGCTTTAGCTTTTTTTTCTTCCTCAGAGTACGATTCTAAAATTGAAGATTGATGAATTGTTTTAAAATGGGACGACAGTGAGGATGGCGGACGCCGAAGACGTAGAAGAAGCTATTGGACGACCTGCACGGCTCGTTTGCCAAGCCTTGTTTTCCAGATTTAGACAACGGCGCTTAGATCTGTATGTCTCGTTTGCCACGCCGGAGAAGTAGAAGCCCTAGGTCGGTGATTGTGCTCTGGGTCGGCTAGGCCGGAGCTCTTGGAAGGAAGCAGTGCTGGACGGCGGCGGCTGGAATGCGGGGAGGTGAGGCGGTTGGACGTTGGGAGTTTGGGACAGTTGAGGCTGCTCGTACATGTGGGTGTTGGAGGTTGTAGGGTTTTAGAAAATGGGTACGAGGTTAGGATTTTATAGATTTAAATTAAAGGGTATATTTTTCCATCTAAATTAATTATTAATTACTCCCTCCGTTTTTCAATGTTCTCTACAATAGGCTTGGGCACAAGATGTAAGACTAAAATAGTAGGGGTAATGAATAGTGTGGAAAAAATAGGAGAGAAGGTGGAAACGTATGAAATAGAAGATAAAAAGTAGAGAACGTAGTGGTAATTGCGTATTTTTAAAGGAAAAACTTGCCAAAAAGGGAAAGTGTAGCAAACTTTTAAATACATCCAAAAAAGGAAAGTGTAGCAAACTTTAAAATACGGAGGGAGTATTAATTACGAATTTTAAATAAATATTAGGATTTTTGGTATTCTTTTCGTAAAAAAACTAGTTAGGTAATAGATTGAAAAAGTGAATAAGTTTTAGTCATTCCTTGGATAATTATCTCTATTAAGAATAGTGCTGGAAGAAAAGATTGCAATGCCACAATTCCATCTTCGAGGTTGCAGACAGCCTCCTATAGAATCTTCTGCCATTGTGAAATGTTTCAAGTGGCCGCTACTATTGTTGTGTAGCTGGTACATGAAATTGATCAAATTGTTATTCAGTTCTCCTTCTGGCTCAAAAAGTAGATAAGGAAGAACATTAAGATGTTGAAATATAATTGAAAAAACATCATTACCAATAATATTTGCACACTAGTACGGAGTACTTTGTAATAATGATCCATGTAATTATTACCGTAAAATAATAATGAAGATATCAAAATCTTTCACTTATTTTTACCTTATCGTCAATAGCTTGTAGTTTCGATTCACTTCAACTGATTCTATCTACTTCGTACAATGAAATGAAATCTAAAAACATTATAACTATGAATAGAGGTTGATACCCCTAATTTATGTCAACACACTTGGTGAATAGGATGTTGTACGTACATTGTCGTTAAAAGGTGGAACCCTACTTTCCATGTGGCTTCTTTACCCTTACGTGCCGTAAGTTTTTAACTTCCGTTAACTTTCAGCTTAAGGCGCACATCTGCTTGAGCCGATCCTTCGTGTAATCAATGCTATTCGTGTAATCAATTATATTGAAATCCCCTTTGCTGATCGTTTTTGTGCCGCAAGTTGTACCGCGAGTCGATCCTTCAAACAATCATTGCTTCGAACTGTCTGTTGAGTTTCTTTTCCGTTCAGATGCTACCGCACAGATATGATTATTACCCAACAGTCCATTGGAAATTCAAGGGTTGTGCTTAACAACTATAAATAATTCGCGCATCCGCTCAGCACATTAGCGCTTTATTTTCCTCTCGTGGTCCTGTAAGTTTTCATTAGCTTATCATTCTATTTGTCTTGATTGAAGTTGAGTTGTTGGTCTCGTTTATTATGTGTCTGTGAGTGAATAAAATCAAGCCTGAAATTTGATTTTCCAATGCTAGAACATGATGTTGTTACATACTATATGATGCTATCGATGTAGTGTTTTTCTCTATTGCGGCCATTCTGAAAAGGAGCAGAAACCGAACAGGGCTCCTAAAATCACTGCTGGTTTCCCTGACTTTCATTTACTTACCCAATTAAAGCTACTAAGCCTCTGGATTGAAGCTTTTCAAAGAAATAAAATCAAAATTCAACATTCTGCATTATGAGGCTTACATTATGAAGCCAACTCCGGCTTAAACGGTGAGGTTAGGGAGACGAAATGTTTATCCAACATTATGAAGCTTTTCAATTTCAATTAGGTGCTTCGTAGATATGTGTGTTCATTCACTCTTTTAGTACTGAGCATTAGCTATCGGGCGTTGCGTGCATAAAGAACATTACTTTAATATATAATGTTCTTTATCTTATAAAAATTTCACATATAATATTTCTTTACAAAAGAGCACATTACTTTAATGTTAAACAAACATTACTTCAATGCATCATTCTACTGGTTTCTCTGGCTTTCATTTGTTTACCCAACTGCATTTTTTATCACCTATCATTCTGTATTGCATTTTTCCAGGTCCAGGTTAACCCTTCAGTTGTTTGATGATGAAGAATTGGAGTCTGATTACATCGAAGCCACTGTATTCAATCGTCAGGTTGACACATTGTTGACCTTGACAAACACCAGTAGAGGTCAAAATGGTTTTGATTTTGGGGAATTACAGCATAACGTAGAGGGATTGAAAGTTGTGGTTGAGATTTGGTTGCAAATCAAAAACCGGGATGGACAAACTACCAGATCCTATACTATAGGATCTATTTAGGGTGATAAGCCAAGCAAAACTGCAACTGTTGCAAAAAGTAAACTCAACTTTCAAGGTGCTTTCAACCCTAACGACCCGGAAGGCAGTTGTTCCAACACTCAGAAAGAAAAGAAACTGAAAGTTGATTAGTTTTCTCGGTTGTTTTTGTTTAATAACGTTATTATCTTAAGAGATATTCTATGTTGTCGTTTATCGTTTATCAAAATTAGCAATGTTTGCAAAGACATTCAGTTTCATGACGTTTAATAAATGAATGCTTTGTGGTTGCAAGTTCAAAGTTGTTTAAGTTTAATACGGATGCCATTAATGTGAATGCAATATATTCGGCTTCTTTGTTCTCTTTTATGTTCTTTATGATTTATAAATAGTTTGTCTACAAAATGCAAATTGTCAATCCTGAAAATTGATAGGGATTGTTACTTGTGTTATTCTAAACTTCAGTGTACTGAATATCTAATTTCCCAACATCCTATCACTGGGTGTTTGGAAGGATACATGTAAATGGTTTGGAGTCAAAAGGTTGTTGCTGTCATCAAATCTTACAAGGATTAGAAGTGCAACATTCTGCCTTGGGTTTTGGTGCACAATATTAACTATGGAAGGTTTGGAACATTCACCATTCAGTTCTGAGTCATTGGTGAGGTAATTGTTCTTTATCTATGTTTTATCTTTTCTTCTTTCTTTAATTTGCCCGTTGTTAAGATTAGATATGTAAATGAAACCCAACGTTTCTTTTTCACAATTAAAGATATAAACATAGCTGGGCAATTTTTAGATGCTCTCATACACTTTTCATAGATCATTTCTCAACACCAATGCTAATACAAACCTTTGCACCAAGCATTACGTTTTAAATTGGGCAACCACTCTCGCGTCTTGCGCGAGTAATCGCTAGTATATATATGTGTGTGTATATATATATATAGCTCATTCTACACGAAAAGGAATGATTTCCTTGCTTCTATGGCTCATTCTACACGAAAAGGGATGAAGATCCTTGACGATACTCCTGAGCAAGTGCGTTTTTAGGGGGTTCAATAGATCATCCAAAACAAGTGCTCCAATTTACGGGGGCCCAAAATTTTAAATATTTTATTACTATTATATAGTAATATTATACTACGTGTATTAATACTAATTAGTAAAGTACAGTTTGTAAGGAAGAAAAATATAGATCCATCAATTTTCGTTGGTCCTTTTATTTCTCTTTTACTCAACATGCTTGAATAATAAATTGTGTTGCTTTAAACCAAGTACTTCGTATTATGTAAGTTTTAGATTTTTTTTTTATTATATCATTTAATGAGCATTAAATTGATTTGAGTATAAGTATTTGGATTGAGATTTTTTAATTTTTTTTATAGTAGTGTGGGATCTCGATTTTACATTTGGAATCGAGGCCTCCAAATTCATTAGAAGACCCTGCTCCGGAAGAGATTGCACACTTGCTCTGGGAGGACTATAATTCAAGTTTGCTCTAGGAGGACCTCAATGGCTTCGAATCCTTTAGAACTTAGTCTTGTTTATTTCTTTCTTTTCCGTTGTACCCAAAATAAATAGAAATGAAATCTAGCGGCACATATTAGAAAATTAAGAGATGTGCTTGGAGCCTTAGACACATCAAAACTTTACTCCTTTTCATAACGTAGTCTAATAATGTACGTAATTATTATGTGATTTTAGTAAGATGCATAATGACATATTTACATCAACTAGTTAAGTTTAAATGTCCTGTAAAGTGATTGCTAATCTTAAATTTAGTGTCTTCTTTATTGAGTTTAAGTTGGATGGGTGTTTAGTTTGAGTGTAATTGACTCTAAAGGCTAACCGCATTGCATGGGGTGAAAGAGCCAATTGTGAGCTATTCACCCCTTAGAGCGGTGCAATCGTAGATAAAAACTGTATACTGAGGTCTTATAGTGGATGCTCAGCCCGCTTGGGTGATAGATATTCACTCAAAAAGCAAAAGGAATTGAAAAAAACATGTGCATGAAGTAAAAAGAAGTTACATTTTATGTAACATCTTATTTAGGCATGTATTCTTCATTTTTTAATACTATCCTACATTTTTTAATAGTTACAACCGTTTGACTTTGAAATTTGCCAACACACAACTTTAACTGTAATTATATTTAATTACATATTACTAGATATTATAAAAGGTTAATATTTTGGAAAGTCACATTTATAAAAGGGGTTTTTTACAAGAATATTACTAAAATATGACTATTCATTACTACAACGTAGTGTTGTGGTAACTCAAGTTCAAAACGAGTCATATTTTTGTAAACCACCTTTATTTTGGTCAAATTTATGTAATTATTTCTTATAAAAAATTTAATAACATGATAATTTGATTATATATATTAGTAAAAAATCACGATCAAAGTATTGTGTGTGAATAGTGCAAAAATTACAATGTTGCAACTATAAAGTAGTATATGTTATGCACCAATATTCATACAAAATAACTGCTGTGCATTATTGAATATTGTTGGCTTGCTTTATTATCATTCATTACCATTCATCAATTTTTGTATAGTGCCAATTTTATGATCACAACCCTTCATTCATTTTTTCACCATTAATAATTGCATTTCATTTACAATTATACCCAACAAATATTTATCATTAATATTGTTTTCTTCTTTTACTCAACCACAAGATATTACTCCTTCCGTTCCCAAAAATACTTCCCACTTTCCTTTTTGGGCCGTTCCCAAAAATTCTTCCCACTTTCCCTTTTTGGATAATTTGTGTGGCTCACATTCATTTTACCTTTTTCTCACACAACCACAACCACACATTTCCACTTTATTCCACTTTCTTAATAGGCGTGCCAAGTCAAACCGGGAAGAATTTTTAGGAACGGAGGGAGTATATATCATTACGAGACATATGACTACAAATAATGATCTATTTGTACCTAAACAATGTCATTTTGTGTTAAAATTATCATCTTTTTCTCTAAAAATATCATAAAGACTACATGTTTACTCTTTGAAAATGTCAACATTTTCTTGATAACGGTCATCAAGATGGCATTATTAACACATTTTGGCATTTTTTCCGGTGATCGGAGCTGGTGGTGTTGTGAGATTGTTGAGGCGGTAGAAGAGACATGCATACTTTTTTATTTTTTACTTATTTTTTAAAATTTCAAAGTTTTTTTTATAATTTTTATATATCTACTTTTTATTTTTTATTAATTTTTTTAATTTTTTTTTTTACATTTTTATTACAAATATAGTTATGTTATACTCCCTCGGTCCCATTTTGTAAGATATTTTTCCTATTCTCTTGGTCAGCACAAATCACTTTTAATATTTTACTTTATATAAAAAGTTTTATGAAATTTGAATAATTTTTTCCAGGTTTTGTAGCAGTTTTAATGTAGTTTTTGAATATGTAAATTTTATTTTCTAAAACTAATTTGAGTGTTGAAAGGGATCAATTTGCTTTATCGTCGGTCAAACATCGTAAACCGTAAGGTGTCTTACAATTATGTTTTAATTATAAATGAAATATGAATTGTATTAAAACAAAACAAGAGTAGAATTGTATTATGTTCTATTAGAGAATTTTAAAGTAATACTCCTATTTTTGTCATTAAAGTTTCCCCTAATTAAAATTGAGCATTGACCAATTGGGATGTTTTCTTTTGGACTGAAATTTGCTGGTCTGGTCTGGTCTGGTCTGAACTGGTCTGGTCTGGTAAACGTCTGGTCTCTGTGTATTTTATAACTATCCAAGTCTGGTCTGGTTAAGTCTGGTCTGGTCTGGTTAAGTCTGGTCTGGTCTGGTCTGTTTAAGTCCGGTCTGCTCTGATCTGGTCTGGGACTGAAAAACAGTCCAAAAGAAAACATCCTTGGCTTACCAATATCTTAACTTGTTTGCACCCATAAAAGGAATTGCTCCTAAAATTTTGGATCAAATATAATATAAATCGCAAATATTTATGGTTTAAGAGTAAAAATGATCTAATCGTTGTTGGATCAAGAATTAAAAAGATTTCCAAATTATAGTGAATCACAACTTGCAATCTTGTGTTTATATGGCGATACAGCTCGACAACAACGTGCCTATTAAGTCTTTACCATTTTTTCCTTTTCTGATTATTAGTGGGAAAGCAAAAGTAATGGAATTAAAACCACTACTAATTTAAGATTTGACCAAATCTATAAATCTATTTAACAAATAATGTCCCCGTATATATCCATATATATCCCCCCATATGCTTTGGGTTAGATTAGAGCCAATAAAACTCCTTAGGAAGCTGCCATGAAAAGGGAAAACACCAAAAAAAAGATCGGATTTTCGATAAAAGCGTAATAAATCTTGTACACTTGTAACACAATCACTTCTCTCCCAAGAACCTATAAATTCACGCCAGAATAATAATAATCTTTATAACATTTATAATCTTTATAAATAATAATAACACAAGGCAGAGAAACCTCGTACTTGCTGCTGCTAATCCAACAACCTCCGTGTTCTTAGGATGACGAAAGACGCATTAAGGAAGTGCTCACATTGTGGGCACAATGGCCATAACACCAGGACATGCAAAGGCTGCACCAGCATTAAGCTTTTTGGGGTTAAAATCAATGTTTCCGATGAAAATCATTATGGTCATCATGATTCTATCAGGAGAAGCAAGAGTATGGGGAGCCTACAACAGGCCCTCAAATCCTTGGATCACAACGCCATTGGTGCCCGCGAATCCGGTTATCTTTCCGACGGCGTTGACCGTTCGAACCGATGTCGGAAAAAAGGTGTGTTCAATATGTATTTTGTTGAAAAGAGTTATAGAATAGATGCCATTCTGTTATCAGATTTTCATATTGATGGATTTGGATGTGTGTTCCTATATCTGTAGATTTGAGTATCATGCAAGCGTTTTAAAATTCGTATGCGTTTTTCGGTTTTAGTTTGAAAAAATGAAAAGGTTGTATCTTTTGCTACCTATGGGCTATGGTTATTCTTGTTTGGTTTTCATAAACATGGGTTTTGTTTAAGGCAGCCTAATGAGTAAAGAAAGCTTTTTTCTTTTGGGGAATATATGTATAGGAAGCTCATGGAGTGAGGAAGAACACAGGCTATTCTTGATTGGGCTGGAAAAGCTTGGGAAGGGAGACTGGAGAGGCATTTCAAGGACATATGTGCCTTCAAGAACCCCAACCCAAGTGGCTAGCCATGCTCAGAAATATTTCATCAGAATGTCTTGTATGGATAAGAAGAAAAAGAGGACAAGTGTGTTTGATATTGCCCTCCATGAATTGGTAATGCTCCATAAAGTTTCATCTCTAGTTTTCTTCATCTCATCTGTTTGGGCTGTTATTTGATTGTTTTTTCTTGTTTGGGTGTGTACAGAACCAACAGAATGCACCTCCACAAGGGATTCCATCTCCATCTTCTCTTGAACCTCTTCCTGATATCCAAAACCAGGTAAGTCTTTGTTCCATTTGGCATAAGTTTAATAGAACTCCAAATAAATGTTACAAGAGTACCATTACCAAACACTGAATACTTCTTCTACTAAAATCTTGTCATTAAATGTGGCCTCTCCAGGTGGCAACCTAATTTAATACATAGCAAATTTTTGGTGTTTTTGGAGACCTGAACTTTTAAGTTTTTTCTTCTGTAGTACAGTTAGGGTCCGTTTGGCTAACGTCAGGGGAGGATCTATGCACGGGCTATGGTAGGCTGAAGCCCATGACAATTTAGAAAATTTTCGATTTTTTTAGTGTAAATTTTTTCATTTTTCACGTTTAGCCCACCACTCTAATATTTAAACATAGTATAATTTCTATTCAGCCCAGGGCATCTCAAATTCCTGGATCCACCCCTGCTAACGTACTACTACCTAATTTTAAAAGTTCTTTTTACTTGTAGGGGGGATAAAATGTAAACTCAAACTATTTAAGTTTGAGTCTGTCTGATAAATTTTGTTTGATGAAGTCAAGTACAACTTTGTATTCTAATACTACCAAACGGACCTTAAGAAATATACAGAATTAGACCACCAACTGACCTTAAGAAATACTTCGTATAAATAAGTAATCTAGGAAAGATGTTAATTACATTTTCATTTTCCTTTTACATTTTCCAAGATGAGGTCAAAGATAAGAAATAAACTTCCTTGGCACCCTATCTTTGCATTTTAGTGGATCCAAACATAACCTTAACGTAGATGAAATGGCTTTCTTTCTCTGATCATACAGGCTGGGAGTGTATCTCTGCTGTCGAACAAAGACGAATCCAAAGAAAAGAAGGTAATGTGGTCAACTCCATCATCAATCCTTCATGCTATTCTGACCTCCTCAACTGTTCCTACCATACCCATAACAGAATCACACTACTAAAGAAATAATACAAAAAACATTATTTTCTTGAGTAAAGGTTTTAGCAGGGGTGGAGCCAGAGAGGGGGAAATATGTTAACTTATAAGTCAACAAAGAAAGTGGTTACTTAAAAAAATAAAAAAAATCACTATTATACTTTATAACAAAATTGTTCCAAATAGGAGTAAGACATAGACAAAATGCATAACTAGGTGTAGATACGTTCCATTCTCAAAATATGATTCATATGGTTCTACTAAAAGTATAAATCTTCTCAATTAAGAGTGAATAAGTGATATCTTAAAAAGCAACCAATGATTGTCTTATATTACATTTTATCTATGTTTTACTCACATTTAAGAAATTTTCTACACTTAACTTATTACTCTTTAGACCATCAGCTCTTAAATTTGAAACTCTTGTGTTTTCTGTGATCTGACAGGTCATTGAAACAGCTAATGAAAGGCGGCAAATTTCACCGGTTGGTAAACCTTTCAGTGTTGTCCAGAACTCAATGCATGAAAGGCCTCCCATTCCACCACCTCTTGGAGTTCCAAGCTTTAATCCCATGCCATTCGTGGTATGGAATAAAATAAAGATTCATTCTTTAAGTACATTGTCTAGGGTTTATATTTACACCTTTTATATAGTACGGAGTAAAAGAAACACTTGCTGAATTTGTGTGTTGGATGGGAAAAACAGAAAACAGTCAAATAAGTCAATGAATGTGTTAAAAATTGTATCTTGGAAATGTGTATCTAGCCTGGGTTTAATGCACCAAACCCCCTCGTGAAATATAAAATCGACGCATTAGCCCCATGTGATTTAAAAAATGTGTCAAACCCCCCTGTGTTATAATCAATCATGCGCAAAACCCCATCTAAGAACAAATTTTACAATTTTGAAATCACTTTTTTAATAGTATGGTTCAATATGCAAGTAACTTTGTCAAAATTTCTAAATTATACAAAAAAAACTAATCATTTTTAATTTTTGGGGAAATTAAATTTGTTCTTGGAGGGGGTTTGGCGCATGATTAATTATAACACAAGGGGGTTTGACGCATTTTTTAAATTACAGGGACTTATGCGCCGAATTTATATTTCACAAGGGGTTTGGTGCATTAAACCCACTACTCGATCTTAAATATAAATTTAAACATTTAAGTGATATTCGAGCGGATCTACATTATGGTAATGGTGGGCTAAACTCAAGACAATTTGATCTTTTCTTAGTTTTGTAGTGTACATTTCTTCATTTTTCTATTTAAGCTTAGTACGAAGTATATATCATTTTTTCATCCTAACCCAAACTAGATTGATGGAGCTATTTATACCGAGGCAGACAGGCAGCAACCCATCTTTGTGTAGAGGGAACATCTTAAAAACATGAAAGATAGAAAAACATGAAAAACATAGTCACAACAATCATTCTTGGTAGGTAGAAAAACTTGGAACCATTCTCAATATATGTACACTGCCTTTGTACACAGACACGTTTACTATTTGCGTACTTATCTTGTGTACAACAAGAATTTTTCAAAAAATGTCACCAAACTGGGACTCAATGGGACTTTCTTTTTTAAAATGGGACTTCCGTTTTCTTGAATTCAGAACCTGTCAGCATCGGCGGGAGTGATGCCGGCGGTGACCTGGGCTCCGGTGCCGACTTACCCGAATCATCAAAACTATGGCTATATTGCGAGCTTCCAAGGACGCTATGCTTCTTGTATGCAGTATATGACAACTGGCCATCAATCTTCTGTTATGATGTCTCCTCCCGTTCCTTCTCCGGCTGGTGGTCCTCCGCCGGCTACGGCGTCAAATAAAGAAGGCCTGCACCTTCCTCTCGGAGCACTTAGTCTGTGATCAATCAGCACCTAGAGCAAATGATGAGCAATTGGGATTTTTCCTTACCGTCCCAAACATTTTTGATCCATATAGATGAGTTTATAATTCAGCATTTTTTTCTTTGATATTCTTTGTTACTTGTACCCTTTTTTATGATTTGTTACTTGTACCTTTAGAAACAAAAAGTTCATTGATATAGCATTAATTCCATTTTTTATTATTCTTTTAACACAGATGTCAAAGAATAAGATATTTGTCAATTTTTGTACTTCCTCTTTTTTATTATTCTTTTTACACAGTTACACAGATGTTTAACTTTAACCAATAATATGTACGTATAAAAAGTATTTATAAAATAAAAAATGTTACCAAAAATTGATAAGAATCAGGCCCGGCCCAGCCCAGGTGCAAGTGGTGCAACTGCACAGGGCCCCATTTTTTGGAGGGCCCCCATTTTATGTTAACATAGTATAATACCTAGGCCCATTAGAATAGTTTTAATCAAACACGGAGCACTACGTAACTATTAGCCAGCGTTGCACAGCGCCTCCTCATCTGCGTAAGTCGTATGGGAGTGAGGCAGTCCTCGACTCCTCATTTATCTGCACTTCTTTTAGAGAACCGAAGCGCCACGCCCACTGATTTCGAGAAGACTGGAATGGTTCCAGCAGACTAGGAAGAGTGAAAAAATTAAATATCTTACGATTAGGTTTTAACGTCAACTATCTAACCATCGGCAATTAAATATCTTACAATTAGGTTTTAACCTCAATCTGATATTCTGAATTTGAGAATTTCCAATATTCTGAATATGAAATTCCATCTAAACTCCATTCTTCTGATTTGGTGATTGCATCATTTCTTCATCTGAGTGCCTACCTGCGACCATCTTTTTCTTAAATCTTCTTTGTTCTCTGCAGTAGTTCATTTTGTTCATTAGTTGATTCCTTTGAATCCTTGATTCATTGAGAGTAGATGCCGGCAGTAGCAGAGTAGCACTGTAGCAAGGCAACCAGCATGGCAGACTGTTCTGGTGTTCTTTAGTTCACCCATTCTTTTGCTATATTCTTCTATCATTTGCTCAGGTGTTCTTGTTCCCATTTATTCTTTTAATTGGTTATATCATTATCTGTTAATTGTTATTTTTGAATAGTGTAGTTTAACTTCACAACATTAGATGTGATTTTGATACTTTTGGTGTATTACTTCAATAAGTGGAGTTGTACTTTATAAAATGCGAGGGCCTCTAGTTTTATCTTGAACAGGGCCTTCTATTTTTCAGGGCCGGGCCTGATAAGAATAATCTCACCTTTCACTGGTCTTCTCATAACAATCTCACCTTTAAATAATCCCAAAATAATCCCACCTTTGCACATCATCTTCTTTCATTGGACCCTGACCATGTTTTTTACTCTTTCTTTGAAAATTATACAAATAATCTCACCTTTCACTTTTTAATTATATCCTTATAAATGTGGGATTATTTATATAAGATTTTTAAAAAAGGTAAAAAACTTGGTCAGGGTCCAATGAAAGAAGATGACGTGCAAAGGTGGGATTATTTTTGAATTATTTAAAGATGGGATTATTATGAGAAAACCAGTGAAAGGTGAGATTATTCTTGTCAATTTTTCCAAAATGATACTAGTATGAAGTTGTTCCTTTTTTAAAATGTTATCATAAAAGTATAAAGTTTATATGATTCATAAAAATATATTGGTTAAACCGATTGATCAAAGTTTATCATCATTCAATAGAAAAGTAAAAAATTACTAACTAAAAAGGGGACGGAAGTAGTATATAGTACACAATATATACTTTAACAAATACGGAGTAGAAAACAGGACAAAAAATTGCAAATTGGTGTAGGATTACACGTAGAGAAACAGTGAAATGTCTAGAGTAGGGGTGTTAACGAGCCGAGCCGGAACTTACATAGGCTCGAGCTCGAGCTCGAAAATATTTTACATGCTCGAGTTCAGCTCGAGCTCGAACGAGCACAAATATTAATGCTCGAGTTCGGCTCGGTATATATACCTAAGCTCGAAATTAGCTCGAGTTCGGCTCGAAGCTACTCTCGAAATTAGCTCGAGTTCGGCTCGAAGCTACTCATCTAGGCTACTAGCCAAAGGTTGCTTTGCTGCCTCTCATAACTGATTAAGAGGAGATGGTCTTATTTATTGAGTCATGGTAAAGCTAGAGTCTTCTAAGTAATCGGTGTGGGATAAATGGACTTCGATCCTGCATTGCAAATTTAACACCTGGGAGAACTCCACTCAACTAAAGATCCATATGATGATGACTTCGAACCTAAACATTGATTATACTTTATTTCATATGAGTTCTCGACTAACACTAACAATTCTTACGGTGTTATTTTATAATAATAATAATAATAATAATAATAATCACAATAATAATAAAATATATATACATAGGCTTGAATTACCAAAGCTCGCGAGCCGGCTCACGAGCCTCGAGCCTAAAATAAATAGGCTTGAATTAGGCTCGTTAAACACTCGAGCCGAGCCGAACTCGAGTCGAGCTTGAATATGACCGAACTCGAGTCGAGTTTTTACCGAGCGAGTCGCGAGCGGCTCGCGAACGGCTTGGCTCGTTTACACCCCTAGTCTAGAGATGTAATAATGAATATTTTCTAATGATATGCAGGAATTATTTGGTGATGAAGCAATTGAAGTGAATGTTTATTTTTTCGTATGATGGATGCACAAAGGAGAGTATTCCGCAAATTTATTCAGTATAATCATCAAATATCAAAATATGAATCTATATGACCATATAGTTTGAGAAGATAGGTGATAGAAAATTGTAGGGTTCAAAAATAATGAGATTGTTAACATGAACTAGAAGAGGTTGTGAGTCTATCATGAAGCTACCCAGCAAGAGCAGCCGCCAAGAATACGATCTTTCCATCCCTGCATGATCCAATTTCCATTTCCCAGAAACAGAAAATCCTTGTGATATTCTTTTCTTGCCCTGCGTCCAGTGGCGGACCCACTAAGGGTCCCATGGGGTCCCGGGACCCCGTGGACTTCGAAAAATTCACCTATATATATTACATATATTTTTAACAATATTAAGTGGTAAATGTATATATACAACATAAGCGAATGGAAGTTCAAATGGCTTCAATAGAGGAATGGGAGCAAGTAGTCGCTTAAAAACCTCCTAATTCGTGAGGTACCGGGTTGGATTCCACCCTCATGCTCATTTTGTTTTGGTCCATGAAAGCTGCATTTTAAAACATCAAATGATGCCGTTTTGGTCCATTTTTTATTTTTTAAACCCCTACCAACCGCAGACTACAACAAATCTATTGCCATCAGCGTATCTCCCTCAGACCTCCACCACTTCTTATTAATTCATTTTTTAATTAATTATATTTTTTTTGACTTAATGTAACAAATTTATGTATTTATGAATGTTTTTTTTTGAAATTTTACAATTTAAGATGAAAAAGTATTCTGGTAGTGTACCCAGATTTAAAGAAGTTCGGAGTACTGAGAGTAGTTAAGATATTAATTCCAATGATTCACCTTTAGTTACTAAAAAATCGGATCATGTACTTGCTGAAAGTGAAACCACTTTGACCTATAATCTACATAAACAACACGTTGATTTCATCCTTGTGTTCAAGACGAGGTATGGCGTAGCTACCTTCAAAAAGGGTCGTTTAAACATCGGGATCATGATTTCCTTTTTAAAGTAATTGCTGCTAAAAACGTAAATTTGTTTTAAGTTGATTTGATGAGCACAAATGGTTGGAATATAGTATTGTCAAAGATGCAACATTTTGAAATGAGTGGGAAGTTGGTGGTCATTATTTTTTGGGAATAGGATTTTCAGCATGGAATAAAAAATACAGGTTTTATGTACAATGTACATGTTGAATACATTAACTATGAAACGTTATGCTTCTTGATATTTTTCTTCAATTTTATATTATTAAGAGTTATATTAATTTAGGGACCCCGTGACTCTGATTTTCTGGGTTCGCCACTGCCTGCGTCTTAACTTCTTCGCAAGTGTGGGGTTTATAGCCACAGGCTTGAAGCCAGCCCGCATGATGCGAGAGTGCCACTGCTTGCATGTTTCAGTCCTTTGGAATCTTTCCTTTCCCTCACATGCTACGATATTCAATATTTCGCATCCCACAACTTCTTTTTCCAAATTCAATCTCCAATTATCATGGTGCGGTAAAGTAGCATCAACATATCAAATACAGCAGTGTAGTAGAAGACAACCTCTCGAAACCGACTGAGAAAAAAAGGAGAGTTTTGTGATCCACTACACACAGTTTGCGTATATATATGAGGATTTACTTCCCGAATTAAGTTTAAAACAGCACCCCTAGGGTTGTCTGCACCAACTGCTGTCACAACAATTACCTCACCACTCCTAAGCTTCAATTCATCAATGCTTATTCTCTCCCAATTGTTTGTTGTTATGGAATTGTATTCAAATGGTACACCGAAACGCTCACAATATTTTGCCAAGTGACAACCAGTCTTCTCCACCATTCGTGATGGACGAAAACCAAGTTGGGGAAACTCAATCCCTATGATTCGAAGTTTTGGAGGGCCACCAGGTCTTTGTGAAAGATCCCGAATAAGTGTTGGCCACTGGATACCATAATTAATGCCAAATTTTATAATGTGCAGCGATTCACCTTTTGGTACTACTTCGTAAATCATTCCATTTCAAAAGAATATTGATACCCTCATAAATGGCCAAGATGTCATGTAGGACTTTAGCATCTCAGCAATTATGTTGTTATCATGAGATAAAGCCATATACAGTTGTGTCCCAGTTCCAGCAAGCCGTGCCTCAAGACCATCAGCAAATGCATGAGCCATCCTTTGGTTCGCATCGCCGGTAGGCGAAGAGTGCTGTCTGATCTTCTTTAATTGATCTTCTGCAGCCTAAAATCAGCAGCAGCAACAGATTGTGCGCAGCTGATTAAAAGAGACTCCAGATCCAAAGTTTTACAACTAGCTCTTCTTTTCTTTATATGGCTTTTGCAACCACTTCGCTTTTCCTGTTGTGTGCTAACTCCAAATGGACAATAATTATCATTTGCCCCACTGATTTTGGTGGTTTGCCTTCCGGGTTTAAAAAAAAACCTCCTCCTGATAGATTGCAGAGTGCTTGCTTCTGTTTTCTTCTTCTAAACCACTTTCGTCTAGATGGTAATGCTTCTTTCCTCTACTCAGATCAGCTGAAATGTCGTTCTCTGTTTTGGTAACAACATCTCCATTCAATTCCTCGCTAAGAGAAACTAAGTAATTATCGAAATCGATTACCAACTCTTTATGAGCATACATTTTATACTTTATGAAAATAATTTTAATGTTGAATCATTTGTTTTGAAAGTAAATTTTGTTTGGATTGATAGAGTATATAATAACATTGAAACATTCATAATCATTTGTCAGATCAGTATAATTATTTTGTTTATTATTTTTATTTGTATAATTTTTGCAGAGCTCTTTTGCACAGGACTTCAAATTCTGTGAGTCCGTCCCTGATGGAGGAGAGATACGGGAGATGAGGGCCAAGGTCAGATAATATTTTTTCATCAAGTCTTATAGCTTTTTTATTTATACTCCAACTTTCACAAAAAGTATATCAAAATTAGGAAAGTTTGATTTATGTACATCTTTTGTACATCTTTATCCTCTTGGTCGCCTACCCGAACCACAGATGCACTGCCGACACTCTCTCCACCAGCGCAGCTTCTCACCTCACCCGACCAGCCCACTTCGCCGCTGTCTTTCTCCCATACGGCCACCCCAGTCCCCTCACTGACACCTTCCTCACTGTCCAGCCCGACAGTGGCGTCCCCACTCCCCGTCCGTAGCCTCTCCTCCCCTTTCCCTTTCGCCCAGTCCTAGCCCGTCCCCTTCCTCTATGACACCACCTACCTCCCCACATTCCCCTGCTAGGATGGCTCATATTATTCACCGTATGAGCACGAGAGCTAAAGACAACATTTTTATACCTAAAACAATTTTTACATTGAATACTTTAGCTCTCCCGAATGATCCCACATGTTTTCCTCAGGTAAATAATATTTTAGTTTGGCTAATAGCCAGGGGCGGATCGTAGTAGAGACCCAGGGGCTAGGGGGGGCGGTCGCCCCCCCCCCCCCCCCAACAGAATTTTTTTTAGTGTGTTTTATATACAAAAAATAATTTCGCTCCTTTGAAAAATATTTTTTCCCTCAAAACATATTTTGAACCCCCCCCCCCCCCCAAGATGAATTTCCTGGGTCCGCCCCTGCTGGCAGCCATGGAAGAAGAATTTATCCTCTCATTGTTAATAAGACTTAAGATTTAGTACCTTGTGACAAGACTAAAAATGTGGTAGGTTGTAAATGATTTTACAAGACTAAGTATCAATCTGATGGATCCATAGAGCGCGATAAGGCTCGTTTGGTTGCTCAGGGTTTTAACCAACAAGCTGAGGTAGATTTTTCTGAGACTTTTAGTCTTGTGGTCAAACATACTACTGTTCATCTTATTTTTTTCAATTGTTATTTCTTAGGGTTGGACAATTTGTCAGTTGGACATCAAAAATGCTTTGCTCCATAATCAACTCACCAAAGAGGTTTATATGTGTCACCCCCTAGATTTGTCCATCCCCAGTTTCCCACTCATATATGTCATCTTCGCAAAGCACTCTATGGGTTGAAACAACCACTTTTAGCGAGTTTTTACTATCCCATGGTTTTTCCCAGACCAGGTCTGACTTGTCCATGTTTATTTTTCGGTCTCGCTCACAAACTCTCTAGATTTTATTATATGTAGATGATGATGATGATGATGATATTCTCGGTAGTCCTCCCTCTCTGGTCCGTCAGTTATTTTGAAATGGATCTCAAATTTTTTGTTCCGAACCGGACCGTACCAGTTCCAAACAATGCCATAACTGGTTCTCATAAAATGAGAACCGGTACCGGACCGAAATGGATCGAAGTATGATTTAATTATTCAAATGTACATTTACACCATTACTTTGATTAGTGCCTTCACACTTTCACAGTCTTTGCTAGTTCACTGGAAGTTTGGAACCGGACCAGAGTATAGTTTAATTATTTAAATTTGTACCACTATAGGTTATCTAAAATTACTCCCTTGTCCCACAGTTGAAGTCACAGTTTGACTTTCGCGATCTCGTAGACAGACGTAACTCCAACCTTACTTTTTGTGCTTATTACAGAATTCAGCGCGTGAAAGCAAAAGTTACGTGTTTAGTGAAAAAGTTGGCTGATAAGTTTGAATGGATTGCATTTTCTTTTAAATTACGGAGTACCATTTAGCATGGCCTATTTATCCTTAGTCATATCCTAACATTATTGACATGAGTTTCTCTCTCGAACTATCGCGCGCGAGTCATTGACCATTTCTGCTTAGATACGTACTAGAGATTATCAAACACCATTCAAAAAATCATTAACTGCAGAAATAGAGATTAACAACCACATTGGAAATAAACGTAGTTATGAAGTTATATGCTTATTATCTGCTATAAGCAGATTTAGAATGTTGAAGTAATAATTCTGACAAGTCAAAACAATTATATTTAGACAAAATTATAATACAGCACACAACTCTATTTACATCACCCAATACATCAACAACAACTAAGTCTTAGTCCTAAAAGAGGTGAGGTTTCATTTAAAAGTTGTGAGAGTTGGGAGGGGATGGATGATTATAAAATATATTAAAAAACGATAAAAACACGACTGGATTGGTGGATAAATCGGATATGGCCCGTAACAGGAAATATAAGTCACGGGCCTCACTGACTTTTTAGGACCGCCTACCAATACACTATATTTTCCTTTAGTTCTCAACGAGCTAGCTTAAAGACCATTAGTGAAGAGTACTTCCAAACAATGTTCTAAAAGGCACTAGGCGCTAGTCAGGCGCCAGCCCAGCGCCCAGCGCCTAGGCGAGGACTAGTCAGAGACAAAGAAATGACATTTTTATCTATATTTTTTCATAAATATGACAAGTAATATTGTATTTTTGTGTGCATAAAATACATATATACATATACATTAACAAACATGAATGATGCAATTATCACATTTAATCATACATAATATATGATAACTAATCACTTAACTTCATTATGTTATAAATATAAATAATGATGAAATTTAGGCATATATAGAAACATATATAGTTTTATCTTAATTTACAACTTCATTTCTTTATATCCATGACTAAAGCTAAAGTACGTATATCGCTTAGAAAAGTAAAATTAAAAAAGTAAAGTAATGTTAGGTGAATCTAGACGGTCTAGCGGCCGATTAGGCGCTCTAGGCGAGCAACTAGGTGTCATAGGTGCCCGACTAATTCATCTAAGACGGCAAACCAATTAGTTGGAGCGCCTAGACGAAAATTGGGGCGCCCTGCCACCGCCTAGCGCCTAGGCGGGGACTAGTCGGACGCCTGAAACGATTTTTAGAACAAGGCTTCCAAATTAGCTACGTAGTACTTTTTATTTGAAAGAAGTAAGAACTAATTGAACTATTTCTTCATTCTACAATGCCTAAAACTTGAATATCAATCTAATCGCCCTATCACTACTTTCAATGCCTATCACAATGCCTAAAACTTGAACTAACCCATTTTGTTATGATTGTCATTTTTTTTTCAAAAAGTAAATGCATATTTTAATTGGTATTAAGGATACTTTTAATTTGAATGAACTTTTTTATCTAGTTTAGTCAAATATGTTCTGCTTAAGTGTAGTTTATTTTGATAGATGCCTAGTGTATGTATTTTAATATTACCCAAGTATGATCTGTCTAAGTTTTAGATTGAAACTAGTCCAATTAAAACATCCCAACCCACATAACCATAGAAAACCAGAAATCATATTCACAAACGCGCACCGAAACACCTTTACATAGTCAATTCATTCATTACGGGTGTCCACCAGTTCCGTTTCATCGGTTTTGGGTTAGTCGGTTCAGTTTTTAATTGGTTCAGTTTTTAGTCGGTCAATTTTACCAATTGTTATAACAGGTGAAATCGAGAATCAGACCACAAACTATAAACGGTAAACTGAACTGCCAATGGATTAAGCGGTTTCAGTTCTTTCTCTTCGGTTTTGGTCAGTTTGGTTTTTGCAAGTTCGGTTTCAGACGGTTTTTGTTCGATCATATGAAATGTGTTACAATGCAAAAGATTAGTATGAACTGCCATAATTCCAAACAAAGTGCACAGATGAAATTTCTTTACAATGTCTGAAGGTGTTTTAATTTAACTACTAAGAACATAGTTTATGTAATCTAACAAGTAACAACTCTCATGACATGTGTAAACGAAGAAGTTTAATGACTTTCTTCTTCTAATGTTTTTGCTAAAAAATTGACTTTCTTCTCATGCAATGTTCATCCATAATGAAGTAAACCCCATCCTATATGATTCACACTCCGGAGTTTCAAGAGTGTTCAAAAAGTATACTTTTCGATGTGGGTCACTTACACAACGTCTATGATGAGCAACAACCACCCTTTTGATTGAGGGGTTGTCCTCGAATTTGCACGGTTGGTGGCCTGGCATTGCTCCCTGCAGGTTGGCTTGCCATCCTGCAAAAGAAACAGTGTCATCTGAAACGTGGAAAATCACATAATGAATCAGACCCCATATGGTAATTGCCGAAAATGGCTAACTGGGTAACGGTGATTAAGAAGTGTCTTACTTTGCTTCTCTTGTGCCAAAATGGCAAAATACAAGTATTTCAGAAATGTCTAATGACCATATAGGATGTTTTCTTTTGGACTGAAATTTGCTGGTCTGGTCTGTTCTGGTCTGGTCTGATCTGGTATGGTCTGATCTGGATGTCTGGTAAACGTCTGGTCTCTGTGTATTTTATAACTACGGAAGTCTGGTCTGGTCCGGTCTGGTCTGGTCTGGGACTGAACACAGTCCAAAAGAAAACATCCATAGTATTTACATGTGTGTAGGGGAGAGTTCAAATAAAAAGAGGTGTGACACTATTACATGTTTGTGTAGTTCTGTTGCACTTTTTCGCGGTGGCAAAAAAACTTCAGTTTATTAATGTAATTGCCACCACATTTTTATCAAACTTAGTGCACTTTTTGCTCATTTTGAACCATTAGATGTGGAAATCAATGCACAAGATTTATTCACACTTTGCATGGTAAGACCTCTTTCTATTTGAACTCTCTCTCACACACACAGATATATAGGGATGAGATCACATACAAACTAGTCCTCACATGTTAACCTACAAACTGTCACAAACTGTGCATCTTTATATTAATTGTATTGCATATTGAAGTTCAAAGTGTTGCATATTATTGACTTTGTAGGTTAGTATTTTAAGCATGTTTTGTATTTGATCTCTTATATATATATATGTATATATATATATATATATATATATATGGACACACACATTGTAGAAAATCAGTTGCAAAAGTTGAGGAGAATGACACTTTCTTTAGCTTCATATATCCATTTTAAAATAACGCATGCACCAAATGACCAACATGAATCATAGTTATCAAGACTTCAGAAATTAATGACTTAAATACCTAGTGCTTGCCTTAGTTAAATAAAATAAAATAAAATAGATAGAATTCTTCAAAAAGAAAATTAAACAATGTAACAAAGAGAGGTGCTACTATTTGCAAAGTGCAAACAAAAAATCGTATATAGATAGTCGCAGCTAGAGGGAATGTGAGCTCTGCCCTAGTCGCCAACTTCAATATAACTTCATTTTTTTGTCGATTCATAATATTTTCATGACAAAAAAATATATTATGCTTGTGTGAAATATTTCACATTTTTCCAGGTGTTATGGCCCACCACTGGAAAGTTCAACTAACTGGAGATCAATAGCTCTGTGTAATAGGGTATACAATCTTTTTGCGGTAGTTTTAGCTAATCGGTTGAAAGGATTGCTAAACAAAGCGGCTTCATGTACACGCTCATTTACACGTCATGTTTTATCTGTGCACATACAATTTGTTTTTTCATTTTTTAAGGTGAACTGTTTGTGATACACAAAAAGAATTTGTTTGTGGCACAGAGAAAAAAATGTTTGTGGCACAGAAAGTTCACCTTAAAAAGGAAAACAATTGTTTGTAGACGAATAAAACGGGGTTTGTAAATGACATGTACAGCTTTTGGTGTGTACAGAAGGTCTTTTTGATTGCTAAGTAGGCTAGTGTAAGAAAATCAGAGCGTTTTTGTGCTAGGAAGGAGTATTATTGATAATGTTAAGGGGGCTTTTGAGAGGCAACGTTTTCTAAAAAAGAGTGTTATTGTGAGGGTGATATTGCTTTAAAACTTGATATCATTAAAGCATACGATCGTATTGATTGGCTTTTTCCGAGACACATGATGTGGCAAATGGATTTTGACGCAAAGTCAGTGAATTTGGTAGTTGAATATGTTTCTAAATTTACTTATTTTATCTAATTTGGTGAGGAAGGTTTGGGAATGATGCTATCAACAAGACGTTAGAGAGAGGGAGACCCCAGGGGCGGAACTAGCTAAGGGCTTGGAGGGGCTTGAGCCCCTGCAGTTTTTTTTTTATATTTACTATGTGTATTAAATATAAAATTGTAAGTTGTAAATATTTATAAAATACTACATCTATGCATTATACATCTATGCTTTACTTGTGTCTTTTTTAAGCTCTTAATTAATTTAAGGGGGATTTGATTTTGCACTCCACTTTTTGGGTGAAATTGGACTTTGCACCCCATTTTGTAAAAGCATTGACTAAGCACCCCATTATATAACACTTTGTGTATAAAAATTCCTAAATGGGCTGCAAACTCAACGGACTATTAAGTGAAATGGAGAGCAAATTCAAAGTTTCTTGAAAATGTGGTGCAAATTTCAATATCATCCAAAAAGTTGGATGTAAAGTCAAATTCTTCCTTAATTTAAAATGCATTTAAATAGCTGCATTCAAATTTTGGTGACGTACCATTTAGCTCGCTAGTGAATGAGTAAGAATCACAATTTTGCTATGACAGCTTTCTCACCAAATCGACACGTCATATTTAATTTCTTCCCTTTTGGCGTCATAAAAAATCTCATTTGATTTTGTATGTAATTAAAATTGTGATTTCTCATTTTATTTTCAAGATATTATTTTCTACAAGAAAATACTCCCTCCGTCCCCTTTTAAATGTTTTGGAGGTGGGTGACACGAGTTTTAAGAAAAGTAGGTTTGTGTGGTTGATATTAATTGATAAAGTAAGAATAAAGTAAGAATAAAGTAAAAATGATTTTGAGCCACACAAACTTTACCAAATAAGGTATGAGACAATTAAATAGGGACATCCCAATATGGTAAAACGAGACATTTGAAAGGGGACGGAGGGAGTATATGTGTAGTATATTCTAGATGGTGAACACAACATCTTCTTGAGGCCTCCAGTTTCCCGTTAAGTGTCCCTCCAAGGTTCCCGAGCTGGTTCCGCCACTGGAGACCCACCATCACCATATTTATTTATTCTTGTGGCGGACGGATTAAACTCAATGATTAGGAGTTGTTAAGCACATGGAAAACTCCATTGGGTGGCAGTGGCGGAAGAAGCGCATACGATTTCTCACTTGTTTTTTGCACATATCAGTTTCCTTTTTCAGGTTTACTATGAAGAAATGCAATTATGTGAAGGGGCTATTAAGTCAGTATGAGAAGCTTTCGGACTAGACTATAAACTATAGCAAATTCAATGTTATGTGCAGCGCTAATGTTAATGAGGAGATCAAGCAAGAAAGTAGTGTTCGACAAGGGGTTGGCCGAGAGGATAATTGATCTGGATACCTAGGTTTGCCAACTTTGGTGGGCTGTGGGAAGAAAGATTTTTTGGATTATTTGTGGGAGAGAATCATATAGAGACTATGAGTCCGTTTGGCAACCCAGTTTTTTGACTTATCAAGTTATCAGGCTTATCAGCCAGCTTTTTCACCAAACACGCAACTTTTGCTTTCGCGCGCTGAATTGTGTAATAAGCAGAAAAAGTAAGGTTGGAGTTACTTTTCTGGCTGTATTGGCTGAAGTTACTGTAGATGACTATTTTAGCTATTTTTACATATAATTTTTTCTTTATGTTATTAATAAAATATATTTTTAAAATATTTTTTTATTAAATCAGCAGAATCAGCCAATGCAGCCACTTCAGCCAAAACTTCATACATTTCAGCAGAATCAGCCAAAACAGTCAATTTTTGTGCTACCAAACGGGCTCTATATAGTTGGAATGATAATTTTCTATTCAAAAAAAGTCGAGAGGTTTTATTAAAATCCATGATTCAGGCGATGACGACATATGCAATGAATGTGTTTTCACTTCCTAAAGATTTGTCTAATGGCAATGCAAAATTAATTATAGACATTCGTAAAGAGGGAGGGGTTGGGTCAACAAGGTTTGCGGTGGAAGGCTTGGGAGGTATGACTATGCCAAAGGAGAAATGAGGTTTGGGTTATAGGAAGTTACGAGAGCTTAATTTGGCTATGTTGGGAAAGCAAATGTGGAAGCTGTTACAAATGCCTTGTTCTTTAGTGGGGAGGGTTTTTAAGCGAGATATTTTTCTAATGTGAAGTTTGAGGAAGCAAAGATATGTAATAAGTAATAACCCATCTTTTATTTGGTGTAGTATGTTATAGGCCGAGGAGATGGTAGTAGCATACTAGCACCAAGCAGGTGGGGAGTGGCGTTAGTATCCAGATGTGGGCTGATGCTTGGCTACCAAGATCAGGTTCTGAAGAGTTCTCTTCCAAACGTCCTCTACGAATTAAGGATATGAATAGGGCGGCATTGTTAGATGAGAATGGGAGTAGCGGGAATGTGAAAAGGATTTAGGTTGTCTTTAGTGCAGAGGATAGGGAAAAGATCTTAAGTATCCATATAACTCAGAGAAGAATCAAGGATGTGTTTTACTGGGCAGGAAATGTTTCGGGGAATTATCCGGTTAAGAGTTGTTATAGACTTCAAGTTTGAGAGTTTTAGGCCACGAGTGAGTCGGTTGGACTCACATGTGGTCTGTGTTATACCTCAAAAAAAAAGTATTTTCTGGCTATTAATGGCAGGTTGCATCCCTACGGATTTTGTGAATTTTTGCCGTTTTTGGCCCCCGACTATTATGTCAATGACGCTTTTGGTACTCGACTTCTAATTTTTCCATTTTTAGTCCTCTACTATTGTGCTAGAGACACTTTTAGTCCCCGACTTTAAGATTTCTCACATTTAGTCCTTGAGTATTGTCAAATTGACACTTTTAGTCATCTCACTATGATTTCGACACAATAAATGGAGGACTAAAAATGTCACTGTTGTAACAGTTGAAGGACCAAAAATGTCACTTTTATGAAAGTTGAAGGACTAAATATGGAAATTTTCAAAGATGAGTACCAAAAGTGTCTCTAGCGCAATAGACAAGGACTAAAAATGGAAAAAAATCAAAGTCGAGTACCAAAAGTGTCAATGACATAATAGTCGGAGGACTAAAAGTGAAAAAAACTCGGATTTTGTTACTCATTTATTGTCTAGGGCACTCATTTCTTTGTCAAATTGTGTGGAATATGCTAGTTTCCTTCCGGATTTTATTACTCCGTATAAGCAAACTGGCAAACATTATGATTAATTAATACAACGGGGTGATTTACCTTGAAAAAAGGAGTTATGGCTCACCCCAAATTCAAACTTTGAGGAGCTTTGACTACGCATATGCACATATATAAACATATAACATCATCAATATACCTCTTCTTTATACTCTCAAAAAAAAAAAATATACCTCTTCTTTATATCAGATGACATTGCCGTAAAAGCTTGTTCAACGTTAATAGCATTCTTTGCACTGGTCTCCAAGAAAGGAATACCAATTTCATCAGCAAAATCCTTTAAGATTCAACCACAAATCATTTATTGTCAATATAACATCCATTGCAATGTATAACACGATCCACCAAAAAGTTAAAAGTAAATGAATAACCTTAGCAACATCATAAGACACTGCTCGATTAGCATCCATGTCACACTTGTTTCCAACCAAAAGCTTGTTCACGTTTTCACTTGCATAGCGATCGATTTCATTTAACCATTGCTTAACATTCGTGAAACTTTCTTTATCAGTAATGTCATACACTATCTGCAATACATTACCATAAATATGCTAATGAAGAGTTATTAAATAATGAAAAGATAGCTATTTAAATTTTAAAACCAAGTTGATGTAGGAATACTATAATGCCATGTGCTCCTCGATAGTAACTACTTGTGATTGTCCGGAAACGTTCTTGTCCAGCAGTGTCCCACTGCCAATTAAATTGAAAGAATAATTACTTTGTCACAAAAAATGCCGACATTCAGATTATAAAGATTGAAAAACAATATAAACATGCAGTATATATATATACTAGTATATCATAACTAATTAAAAAAGCAATGACAAGATTTCTCGTACAATCTGAAGTTTGATTGTCTTCCCATCTTGCTCCATAGTGCGAATTTTCTACAAAGCATAAATTTAATCTAGAATAGGCGACTCATCCAAAATCACTACAAATTGAGCCATATATGTTCTTACAAAGTCAACACCAATTGTGCTAATGTAGCTGTCCAAATATGAATCGTCCTGCAAAAATGAAGACGAAAAAAGTAGTGAATATTTAGGAGATGAAACACACATCGGCAATCAAAGGTATTTAAAAGAGTATTCATATAAAATCACAAACATTATTACTGTATTAACTACTCCCTCCGTCACTTTTATTTAGCCAAACACTGTTTTCTAGTCAAAGTTGTTCCACTTTGACCGATTATATATTTATATACGGTAATATTGATAATATAAAAATTATATGAAAATGTTCTTTGTTACAAATAATATCATAAAAGTATAAATTTATTAAATTTCACATAAATATATTAGTTAAAATAATGGATCAAAGTTTATCACCTTTGACTTAAAAAGTCAAAATTGACTAAATAAAAAGGGACGAAGGCAGTATAATTTTTAATTAATGGGGGCTGGGGAAAGAATTTCAAGACATGGTTTTATTTTTAATAAAGAAAATTCCATTGATTACTTCATCCTTCCTTTAAAGAATCAATGACCCCATTAAAGGTATTTAAAAGAATATTCATATAAAATCACAAACATTATTACTGTATTAACTACTCCCTCCGTTCCTTTTATTTAGCCAAACACGGTTTTTCACGTCAAAGTTGTTCAACTTTGACCGATTATATATTTATACACTGTAATATTGATAATATAAAAATTATATGAAAATGTTCTTTGTTAAAAATATTATCATAAAAGTATAAATTTATTAAATTTCACATAAATATATTAATTAAAATAATGGATCAAAGTTTATCACCTTTGACTTGAAAAGTCAAAGTTGGCTAAATAAAAAGGGACGAAAGTAGTATAATTTGTAATTAATGGGGGCTGAGGAAAAATTTCAAGACATGGTTTTATTTTTAATAAAGAAAATTCCATCGATTACTTCATCCTTCCTTTAAAGAATCAATGACCACATTCAAGATTCATCCATTACTATATCAGTAACAAAGTACATAAATGAAGAGACATGTATATACTTACAGCAAATCTGAGAAGAAGGCATGACTTCCCAACACCCGAATCTCCTATGAGCAGAAGTTTGAACAAGTAGTCACTACAAATTATAATAGTTTGTGGTGAGCATTGAGCTATAACCTAGCAATATAAATAGGATTGAACTTTCATTCGTGTCTAATTATGACATGTGCTTAACCAACAACATGTTGGAAAAACAAAAAGAACTTTTCTTGCATCAGGTAAAAATGCATGTGTGTGTACGAGTTTGTACTCTTTTTCAACCAATGACTAACACTCATCAAGTGTATTCTTATAATTATCCGAAATTCAAACATGCTCCATATACAATATGTTAAGACTCGGGGTTCCATCCTAAAAGTTCAACCTGATAAGAGTAGTACTCCATGTGTTAATATAGCACTTTGTTCATCCACACTTTTCCGGTGTGACACATTTTACACCCCTCCTCACGATCAGACATTTGTTCTGGATCGTGCAATCATTCATTTTTTTTCATTGGTCCGTTTTTTTTATCCGGCCCTAATTGTCATTTTTTATAATCGTGTCATCATTTTTATAAGGGACCCCACACCATGGATCGATTTGGCTCTGGAATTTTTTACACTAAAAATATAGACCGTTTTAAAATTTGGGCTGAGGCGTGACCAGGGCTGGACACCTCCTAGCTCCTCCCCTAGCCCATGTGTTAATATAACACTTTGTTCATCCAAATTTTTCCGGTGTGGGACATTTAACACAATATTAGTCATTGATTTTAAACGAAAGAAATTCTCATGTATAAGGATGTTCCTATGGTATGTTTGTGTGAGTGGGTGTGATTGTGTGAGTGCACGCATCAAAAGCAGACATATATGATAATATTAACGTCAAACGTCCAGACACAATACTCGACGGAAGGATCCAAATAACTATGTAAAAATGTTAGTAACTTGATATATTTGACTTTAATACAAATTGATGTCAAATCAATAAATATGAAACTCAACATTAGATAAATTGTTACACCAACGCTCTAATTTATGATATTGCAAAAGAACGGATATAGATATTACTATTCGGGGTTCATCGTGAAGTCGATTAATCCAACAGAGAAACACGCCTGAATGATAAACTTCCGCCTTGGAGAAACCGCCTCGTGCTTTCAATGTCGGTGGAGAGAAAATCAAATGCATAAATTGAACAGAGGAATTGGTGGTTAGAGATTCCAACACAACTTTGGTACTATAATAAAATGCACCGACGACCGACAGGTGATCGGCTCTTTGGGTGAAAATGACTCCTTATTTGTTGGCAAAGTATTTGGACCACCCAATTTTCGGACTTTGTTAGGCATGTATCCAATGATGGATTATGCTTGGATGTGAGAATTTCCCTACTTTATATCTGGATCACAACTGTCCTATTTTATTTGTGTGTGTGGCGATGATTAAAATTGTATTATTAAAACTCACAACTAAGTTCACGGTTTGATTCTCATATTCTTCAAAATCGATAATTGACCATTACTACATAAAAAAATATGCTTATAAAATGTACAATTTTTAATTATAATAATATACTATCGTATATCAAAATAAAGCATTACAAATTATTTTGATATTGCAAAGTAATATGGAGTACGTTTTTTATTAATTAGTAATTATGGTTAACAAATTTTAAATTATAATTCAGACTACGAGCTAAATGGGAAATTGTGGGAGTACTAATGAGAGCTGAAGAGCATGTAGCGTTAATTAACAGCTAGTAATGGTGCACATATAACATCAGAGTTGTTATCAATCACTCTAATATTTTGTTAAAGTACAAAATTGTCCCCTGCACAAACGAAATTGGGACGCATCCCATGTGCTCAAACCGGCGACACAGAAGCATACATACACAATTTATAGATCCTCCAGCAGGTTTGTAAAATGGAAGGGATGGAGTGAGTGTTATTGGGCTGATGAACGATCAAGTTGTAAGTGTGACTTGTTTATCCAAAGAAAGTGGAGAAGCAGCAAGATGGGATGGAGAAAGCCAAAAGGCTAGCAGCAGAGGAAGATGGGATGGGGAGTGATAGAAGAAGTGAAGAACGGTAACGGGATGGGAAGGAATGAAGAGCCATGACTGAAAAAGTGGAAGGAAGAAGATGACAGGGCCAGGAGGCATGAATAAGGGGAGGGCAGTTTGGGTTTAATTAAAATATTCAACCTAATAACTATCCCTAAAGTTTAAATACTTACAAAAATACCAACAAGCTATAAAAACTTAAAAAGCACCCTCCACCCAACTTTGAACTTCTAGCTTAAAAGTACTTAACTTAATCTGAAGTGTGGGTTTGCAAATTCCCTCTGGTTTTTTTCACACAAAAAAAGTTGTAAAGTACTCCCTCCGTCCCTAAATGTTGTTCCAATTGCGGATTACGAAGGTTGACCGACGCTAAAGTTAAATGATCCCTGTGAAAATTCGGATTATTTTTAGTAAATAAAATTTACATATTCAGAAACTACATTAAACCCGCTACAAAGCCTACAAAAAATAATTCAACTTTTATAAAATTTTGATATAAAAAGTAAGAGTTTAAGAGTGATTTAAATTAACTCTCGATAAGCGAAATGGAACTTCTTTTAGGGACGGAGGGGAGTACTTTTTTAAAGTGTTTGCAAACACTGCTTTAGCTTGTTTGAGCAATTTTAGCTGATTTGACTTGTTGAGCAATTAAAATTAGTGTTTGGTAAAACTTTTTGAAACAGATTATTCAATTCTCAAAAGCCATTTTCTTTTGTTTTGCTTTTCAATTCTCCTTCTTTCTCGTGTAATCTAACTTCCAACGTTTTTATGTAGTATACAAATCAAAGTGTCAAACCTTTAAAATCTCTCTACATCATAGATCGAAAACATACTTGCAGGCATCTCCCTTTAGAGTTGGTATACTGCCGCCTTTGGGTGCCGCTAACTTCTACAACCGTTTGAGGAGGGATAAAAATAAGATCGTGCATTCGGCGGTGAAGGAAGTGTCGCAGGCTCGCATCAAGCAAAATATGAAGCAGGTGGGGCGCGAAATACTTCAGGTTTGGTGGAATGTTTGTATCGGTGCTGGATCAGGCAGCCAGCTTGGTCGGCCACTCAAATGGCGGTGGAGTTAGTATTCACTCCTATTGCAAGAGTTCGTCCTCCTCCGGGGCCTCCTTCGTACCAGGAAGAGTTTTGTGGAAGAGTTTTATTTTTTTTGTACTTGTTTTGATTTTAGTCCGATTAGGTTTGCTTTGCATGTTTGGATTTTTGGAATTCTTTTGATAGACAGAGTTTCGGTTACGTTCTGGTCATTTTAGGCCTAAATTTGCCTGTTTCAGGTTCAGCGAGTCAGGCTGCTTTGTATGAAGTGGATGACTCTAAGTCTACTCTTAAGGTTCATGATTGGATCTGTAAATTCTGTCTAAAGATTGTATTGTATTTGTTCTCGATTTTAATATAACGGCCGCTCTTTTATGTTAAAAAGAAACTTCCAACATTTTAATTGTATTTATTGTTTTCTTTTTCTTATATTCTTTGTTTTGTCTAGTTGTTTTTCTAATTCAATTTTCTTTTCTTTGCTAGGTTAATTTATACATGAAGCAAAGCTAAGTTGTATTATTTTTTTTAGGTTGAAGTTAAGGTATATTATCATCATTTTACTTTAAATTATTTTCAATATTTTAAAATTACACTCTCCCTGTCTTTTTAAGATTATCTCTTTTTACCTTTTCGGAAAATTCCACTAAAATTGTCACATAACAAATTTGGTAAAGTTTATGTGACTCTAGACCATTCTTACTTTATCAATTCAATATCAACCACATTAACTCACTTTTGTTAATATCTATGTCACCCCCTTATGTACCAATATTAGTGAGACGGGGGTAGTAATAAATATGAATTATTAATAAATAAAATAAACTATTATAAATATGCTCTTATATCAAATTTTATTAAGAAACAACTATTTACAAGCAACTTATTTTACCAAACATTTTTTGACAACCAACTAACACATAATTATATCAAATTTTATTAAGAAACAACTATTTACAAGCTCTTTTATGTCAACTCTTTTTCAAAGAGTTATGATGTCTTTACTTGGACTGAAATTTGCTGGTCTGATCTGATTTATTTAAGCTTGGTCTGGTAAATGTCTGGACTTTGTGTATTTTATAACTATGGAAGTCTGACCTGGTCTAGTCTGAACTGATTTGGTTTGGTGTGTTTGAGTCTGATCTGGTTTGACATGCTCTAGGATAGAAAACAGTCCAAGTAAAAACTTTCTTAATAGAACCAGCTAACCATTAAAAGCTAACAGCCAAGTACCAAATGATCCATGTTCCATTTAAAGTGATCGGTCCGGGTGCCCGCCTGCCCGGGTGCAGCCCTATTTACTCTTTTTTTTACTGAGTGACGGGATAAATATGTTTCCGGGTCGTCGTCGTCTAATACAACCCTCATTCTCTTTTTTTTTTTGAATAAAATGTAAAATATATACTCCCTCCGTCCCAGGGAGAAGTTCCCGGGTTGACTTTCACACATATTAAGGAAATAAAGTTACTGAGGGGTAAATTTTATTGTTTGGCACTGTTTCGACACTGTTTGACACTGTTTCGACACTGTTTTGCACTGTTTGACACTGTTTTGATGTAGAATAACTTTCCATTTAGGGAAATGGGAACTTCTTGTTGGGACTGCCAAAAAAGGAAATTGGGAACTTCTCCCTGGGACGGAGGTAGTATATCCAGAAAATAGCAATACAATGCATCAAAATGTAGGGGATGGGAGAGAGATTTTAGAATGGTCCAATGAAAAAAATCAAACAATCCAAACTAGCATTGGACATGCCCCGACTTAGTAATCAACAAAATCCAATTAATCAATATGGACTGGCCCAAGAGTGCCAGCCAATTAATGAGTCAAACCTCTCGTCAGGTGCAGGCCGCTGAAGCAATGAAGGCCCATAGGCCAGCTAGCAAACCAACAAAAACCACCTAGAACCCAGGAGTTTCAAAACGGGCCCAGGGTCCAAGCAAATTAAGGCCCTTAGCCTGGCCCGTAAGTAACCAGCAGTCCAACTGCATCCTTGGTAACAGAGCATCCCAGCAACACTCAATTCCCAGTCTTCAGTGATCAGTCCACAACGCGTCAAATTCTCAACTTCAGCGACTGCTTACTGGATCGGCAGATGGCGGGGCTGGACGAGAACGACAACTTCTACCTGAGATACTACGTCGGTCACAAAGGCAAGTTCGGGCACGAGTTCCTGGAGTTTGAATTCCGGCCCGACGGCAAGCTTCGTTACGCCAACAACTCAAACTACAAGAACGATACCATGATCCGTAAGGAGGTCTTCCTCACACCCGCCGTCCTTAAAGAATGCCGCCGAATCGTCTCCGAAAGCGAGGTATTCGTCCACCCACCCAAACACACTCTCACTCTCACTCTGTAGCTCAAATTCAATTTCTAGGGTTAACTCTTGTTTTTCGGGTTTATACTCTTTTGTGTCCTCATAGCTTCAATACCCTAATTGAACAACCGAATCATGAACAGGGTCAAGTTCGACCCAGATTGTTTGCTTCATGTTGACGAATCTATGAAGATCCGTGTTATATTAATGATTTTAGGAAATACTGGCTCTTTAATTTCAGTAGCAAAAAATAGTCATTTTTTTTGTGGAATTGAAAGTGTGGAATGTAAAATTTCAGTAGGAAATACTGACTCAATCACTTTACTTTGATTTGAATCTACATGGAATGTGATCATGTGGAATTGAACCTGTTCTTCAAAGTGAGTTCTTGGCTGTCTGATCTCTCTTAGTAGAGAGTGATTTTGAACTGTTTCTGTTTATGCATTGTATGTTCCTGATGTACTTTGCATGCTTGTATAAAATGACTAGTCCCATGGCTGTATTTTTTATAGATTATGAAAGAAGATGACAGCAACTGGCCTGAACCTGACCGCGTGGGGAGGCAGGAGCTTGAAATTGTGCTGGAGAATGAGCACATATGTTTTACCACCTCTAAGATTGGCTCTCTAATGGACGTGCAGACCAGTAAAGATCCAGAAGGCCTTCGCATATTTTATTATCTTGTTCAGGTAAATACTAGGGGTTTAGGTTCAGTTTGGATGGAGGGTTTTAGAGCGGAAGAATTTGTAGGGATCTTTAAATTCTTATTAAATCTTAAACAGATGTCAGAATACAGACTAAGCCCCTCAAAGCCGTACCCTTCAAACCCCTCCAAGTCCCTCCATCAAAACAGACCCTCAGAAATTTTGCATGTTACTTAAATAATGATGGTACAACCGTACAACTGCATGTACAGGCAATGCTCACCAATTTTCATATGATGGATGTTTTTAACAGCTTCAATATATTCCTCAATACATTGTAATTATGTTTTGCTGGCTTGTTCTACGTTTTGAAAAGATATGATTTTCCATTCTCTATGCTTTCATGGTTTTTTATTTTATTTTTATACTTTGATGCTTTGTCAAATCAACAATATGTAACATGGTTTTAATACAAACTTTAAAAGATTGATTTTCGCCTAAAGGAGTATAAAAGAATCCCTCATGCTATTTATCAGGTCTGGTGATATATTATTGTATTCCAGGTTATGATAAAATGCATATATTTAACTATCATACGGAACAATCACTTACACATTAAGACCTGGTGTTTGAATATCAATTTTGCATATTGAACATTAATTTTTAAGGTAATGTTACAATAACATTCTTAACATGTTATAAAGATAGTCACCTAGATTTTTTTAGCTTCATCTCAGTCAAATATATACTCCGTATAAAAATAATTCTCAATCGTATTGGTTTTTATAGTGTCATTTTAATATTAGGAAGTTTTCACTTTTATTGATTTCACATGACTAGATCATACTAGCAGTCTTGAACAGACTAGATATAACATACTTAAATTGACCAAACTAAGGGGGTGTTTGGAACTGATTCTGCTTCTTTTATAAAGCAGAAGCAGAAACAGAATCAGTTTTCAGAAGCGGGTACCTACCAGCTTCTAAAAAACTGATTCTAAGAGTAAATTGGAGCACCAGAAGTGTTCTGGAATTTCAGCCCAACACTCCAGCTTCTGCTTCTGCTCCCTGAAGGAGCAGAATCAGTTTTGAGAATCAGATCCAAACACCCCCTAAGATTAAAATAAACCTAATAGCAGACCTTACTGGAGCAGTTCAGATCATAATAGGCTTAAACATATCAGATCAGACCAGCTCTCGAAATTCTAGGATAATTGGAAACATCATATAGACACATGCTTTAATTCATGTCTTTTTAACCTTATGGTATTCTATTTGTTGCAGGATCTGAAGTGCTATGTGTTCTCTCTAATCTCCCTCCACTTCAAAATCAAACCCATATGATTTGATTCTGTTAATGCTCTGGAAGCTGGACTTTTGTTAAGTTTTTCACTCTCAGTTCAACTGGAGTTGGAAGAAGCTAAAAAAGGGCCTGTAATCTTGCAGTTTGAGTGGAATTGTTCAAGGAACCTAATTTGTTGCTCCGTTTTTAATAGCACCTCTAGCCTGTGGTTTTGATTTCTACCAACTTATGTTTAGCCAATCCATTGATTGCTCAATGAATGCTATAGTTTCTTTGTTGGGGGTTTAATTGAAATTGCTTTTAGTGCTTTTGTTTTCAATCAGACGGAATACAAATATACAATCATCAAATATTTGGTATTGATATTCAAACTGTATGAAGATCTTATAAAGTGCAAATTATCATCCCCAAAACTTTACATTTTTTAAATGATGAGATCATGTGTTCGGGATTTATTTAGAAAAGTAGAATTAAAATAAACAGCGCATTTCTTTTAGAGAGTAATAGCCTAATAGGGGTGGACCCAGGCCGGTTCCGGTTCGGGCTTGGGCCTGGCCGGGCTTTTGTTTGGGAAGTAGGGAACCGGAACCGGTGCGGGTAGCTGGCGGTTCCGGGCCGGTTTCCGGTTCATTTTTTTTTAATTTCTTTTGATTTTCTAAATAACCCCCCACCCCCTTCACCCCGCAACACCTAGCCCAACCCGGTAGAAAGTAAAAAAAATTGGAAAAAAAAAAAAAATTGTCCCGAACCGGTTGGGCCGGTTCGCCGTTTAGGGGGCCTGAGCCCGCACTGGAATTAGACCGGTTCCGGTTGGCCTGAACCGTCCCCAAGACCGGGTGGTGGGCCGGGCCCAAACAATATCAATCCGGGCCGGTTCCGGGTCGGTCTTGACCCGAGTCCACCCCTAGAGAGTATGAAGAAAACATTAAACTCAAGTCAAACTTGATCATTATTAATGACAAGTCATCAGTCGATCATAAACGCCCACCAAGGTCGTTTGAAGAGCTGCAACCATGACCGCTTCCTTTGCCACCTCCTTCATCTCCGCTACCATATCTACCATTTTCACCTTCACCTGATCCGCTACCAGAACCGAACCCGTTACCCGAGCCGGATCCAAAGCCAAACCCCCAGCCTTCTCCAACACCGCTTGGAGATCTTCCTGAACCCGGGCCGTAACCCCACCCTCCTCTTGGGCTTGAGCCCCATGCCCAATTATAGTCCCCACTCCCCACTAGGCCTGTGGGCTGAGCCAAATCCACCACTCGGCGTAGCCCCTGATGCGCCGCCTGCGGACGATGGCGATTCCGAGAAACTCATCTTTCGTCCGCCGGCGTTGGAAGCCATAAAGAGGCTGGAGATTAAGGCAAATAGAACCAAAGCAAATTGTGAATAAGGTCGTTGCATATCTACTTCACTAGATCGCACTCATAAAACTGCCAAATATTTTGGTTTATTTGTAGTGCTATTTATTGCTAGCTCCATATATCGAGTCATTCGAACTTCTAATGTTTATATGGCGTTATTTTGGATTTCATTTCACCATTAATTTCTATTTAAAATTCACTTGTTATAAGAGGTAATATCTGATCATGGACCATTATTGGCGGACGGTCCATATAGTTGGGATTATACAAAAATAATCAATAGTTGGGATTATTGTCAGCGGACCGGCAATAGTTGGGATTATTATTTTCAATTTTTCCTTAGAAATAATCACTATATTACTGAAATGGAATCCACATTTGACTGGCTGGTGCACAAACCGTGGCTTTTAAGGCTGTGGAAGAATGGTTTAGTGTATAATTATCGATTTGTTTACCTTATCATAGTTTTCCTCCATCCCATTTACAATGAAGTTCTCAGTGCATGACTTGGACTTGCATTTCCAATTGTTTATCTTATCATATTCTTCCTCCATTTCATTTGATCTTCTCCTGAGTGCGCATTCATTATGTCATAACTTAAAACATCTTAGATTCAATTTGGTGATATGTAATTCACGATGTTTTACAAATTTTCTGATTTCATTTAGTCTAGTGTAGTTTATTCAAACTTGATCTCATCTAAACTAGTCAAACGTTTTGTGACTGTGTGTAGTGTGTTCAATTTTTTTTATTCAGATAACGTGCCGTGTAACTAACTATACATTTTGTGAGTTGCACAACAAATAAATTTGTTTGATTAGTTTAGATACAATCATCTCCACACAAATAATTATTGTCTATCAACTTAGGTAATAAATAGAGTTAACAAAATGGAATAGAGTCCTATAAAGTTTTGTTACCTATATCCTCATTCGTATCATAATCGCATAGGATGAAATAGGAGTCCTATAGTCTTGGACTCGGGTCCGGGTCGGGACCGGCCCGGGTTACCACCGGGTCCGGGCTGGGTCGGGTCCGGGTCAGACCGGGTCCTTGTTTTTTTTCTTTTCTTATTAAACCCCAACCCCCGACCCCCCAACCCCCCCCCCAAAACACCAAGCCCAAGTCAAGAAAAAGCCCAAAACAATGAAAAAACCAAAAAAAAAAAAAAATATGGGTCACCATTTGTTCAGCCCGAGCCCGCCCCCGCTATTACCTCCAGTACGTGTCAAAGACTGGTACCGGGCCCGAAGCACCGGGCCGGGCCGGTTCACGGGTCGGGTTGCCCGAACCGAGTCTAAGACTAGAGTCCTATCCTCTTTTTACTTGCCAAAACATGAACAAGAAAATCATCTCCTGACTCCTGAATGTGTACAGAATTGCTCACCAAAAACACTTTCACAATAAAAAAGCATCAACATACTGGTTTATTTGAGAAAATGTCCCTCGAAAAACTGATACATAGTATGTGGGTGTGCACAATCAGTGGCTTTTTCTACATTAACGGCTTTGTTATTTAAATTGTGACGATTACCGAAAGAGGCAACTATTCTCTTAAGAGTTGTACCTCATTTTGGGATACCCATTTTTACCCCACACTTGTGACTTTTGTGTTCCAAATGAGGCCAAATTGCCCCGCTTAAATATTGTCCCATTTGGACTACACAATAGGGGCAAAAATGAGGTAACCAAAATGGGGTACATATACTACTTTTGTTCTTTTAAGAGGTAATTTGAGTTTGCATTCCATTTTTAAGAGGGGCAAAAATGAGGTACTTTTTTTTTTTTTTTGGTAATCAAAAATGAGGTACTTTCAATACCCATTTTAATAATCTTTCGTTTTGCAACCCAACCTTTCTATTACTCCGCATGACTGTAGATTTCAACCCGTTAAACCGAAAATTGATGTTCAAAAGAGAGCCTTTGAGTTAAATACAGAGGCTATCAATGCTCTTCTTCCTCTTCAGGAGAGCTAAAGCTGCAAGATTTCGTCTTTCTGCCGCCATTCACGTCCTCACACCACCACCAGCATTCCACCTCTCCACCGCCTCTTCACTCCATCCAAACCCTTCTAAACCCCTGTCCAAACCGGAGCTCAAAGCACTCGTTCTCTCCCACTGCCACCACGGTAAGTTCCACAACCTCCTCCGGGAAGTCATAGCTTCTCCCCCCGTCCTTCTCTCTGCTAGCAGCAGCCTCAAATCCAATGGTGAACCACTCGACCTCGAATCCATTTCGGCCCAATTCTTCTCTGTCGAAGAACTCTCATCCCATATCTCGGAAAACCGGCTTGAAGTCGAGTCATGCTGCTGTGAAATTCCCCCTTCGTCCCGGAGAGGTAAACCGCTGGTTCTTCCCAATTTGAAGCTCAAAGTTGTTATGGAAGCGATTAGGATGGTTCTAGAAGTTGTATATGATGATCGCTTCGTAACCTTTTCCTATGGCGGCCGGGTCAATATGGGCCGGCACACTGCAATTCGGTACCTGAAGAACTCCGTAGAAAACCCTAGTTGGTGGTTTACAGTATCGTTCAATCATGAAAAATTCGGGATTAATCATGTTGCTAAGCTGTGTTTAATCATAGAAGAGAAAATCAAAGATGATCCCTTGATTGATTTTCTAAAGAGGCTGTGTAAATGTGAGGCTATTAGTATTCATTTGGGTGGTTGTTATTTAGGCAGAGGGTTTCCTCAAGAATGCAGGTTGACCTCAATCTTAATCAACATTTACTTCAACTCTTTTGACAAGAATATTCAAGAAATGAGGCTTAAAGCAAATACTGAAAATCCAAAAATTGGGATCTTTTCAGACTCTTCTGGTAGTGCATTCTACAAACCCCCAAAGGTACATGCAGTTAGGTATTTGGATGAGATTCTAGTGATCACATCTGGAACTAAGCTGATGACTATGGAATTGAAAGGTCAGGTTGTCAAGATTTTAGAGAAGAATTTAGGGTTGAGTGTTAACAAGGCAGGAACGGTTATCCATAGTGCTGTTTCTGAAAAGATTGATTTTTTAGGTATGGAGCTTCAAGCGGTCACACCATCCGTCTTACATCCGCCGATGTCAGAGAAGGCTATGAGGGCAAGGAAAAAGTATTTGAGACAGAAAGAAGTTAGATTGTTAGAACTGAAGAACGCAAGAGAGACTAATAGGAAGAAATTAGGAATGAAGATATTGAATCATTGCTTCAAGAAATTAAAACATTGTAATGATGGGTTTAAATTTGACTTCCATATCGAGAATGAAGTGAGGCAATTTTTCAAAATGTGTTCTGATGATGTTGTGAAACAGTTTTTAGAATCTGTTGATGAGAGGTGGGAATGGTACCGCCAGCTGTCAGCTGGTGATTTTCTTTCATTGGAAAGGATAAGAGAAAAATTACCAGGAGAGCTTATTCATGCTTATGATGATTTCCAAGAACAAGTTGACAAGTTCTTGAATCCAATGCAAGCCAAAAAGAAAATAGAAGATTCAGAAAGAAGACTGGAGGAAGAGGAGGAAAGAAGGTATTCAGAAAGGACAGTTCAAGATTTAACAAAGCTGTGTATAAAAGTCGAAGCGCCAATAGAAACGGTAAGGAAAGCAGTCCAAATGTCTGGGATTACGAATCACATGGGCCGCCCTAGGCCCATTAGCCCACTTGTAGTCCTTGAAGATGCTGATATTATCAAATGGTACGCCGGTGTAGGGAGAAGATGGCTTGACTTCTTTTGCTGTTGTCACAACTTCAAGAATGTCAAAACCGTTGTGACTTACCACCTGAGATTCTCTTGCATTTTAACATTAGCAGAGAAGCATGAATCCACAAAGCGTGAAACCATCAGACATTTCTCTAAAGATCTGAAAGTTTTGAATGTGGATGGGACTGAAGATTTTCACTTTCCTACAGAAAGGGAAGTGAAGATGATGGGAGACAATGCTTTGTCAGACCCAAAGCAGGTGGACGGGGCCCTCACAATGGCTCTCATAAGGTTGGCATCGGATGAGCCCTCATATTTATGTGCTGCTCATTTTTGTGGCAGGAATGATACCACTGTGTACCGGATACGGGTCAATCCGCTAGACCAAAAGTGGGTTCCTGGAATGGGCTCGCCTCATGGTAGTTTGAATAGAAAGTGTCTACCGTTATGTCCTGTCCATATAAGCGAAGTGTACATGGGTAGAATGACTCTTCAAGATATTGATTGCTGTGTGGTTTTAGATTTGGACTAATGGAGGTTATGGAGCTCTTGCCCTTCAGTTTTTTGGCGTTAACTGAAAAGCGCCAGGGGCCCACTAGGCAGCAGAGTTTGGGCAAGCCTGAAAGACAACTAGGCGAGGATGTTTACAACAATGAGTCAAAGTAACTTCCTGTGATTCCTACTGAAAATATGAAAGCTAAGCAACTGACATACCAAATATCTGCTCCCCTTTTTACTCTCCATTCGTGCATAGAAGTGTTGTTTGTGTACTTCTAGTTAACTTGTTATAAACACTAATACTTCGTAACAGTGAAAGTAAACCATTGTTTTAAGGTAATATATGTTCTTTTACACGTTCAAAGTACTTACTAGTCATTTGCCACGTTAAAGTTAGTTTTTTTCCTTACACTATGTTTAAAAGTACGGAGTATAAATTATAATATATACTCCCCTCTTTAATCTTTACTAACAACCACAACAATTTTTCTGTGTAAAATGTGTAATCGTCCAGTAGGGGATTGTTAGTGCCAACCCTTTGCATCCAGAGAAGAGTGAAATACTTCCACAGTTCCCATCTTCATCTATACATCTCTTGTGTAACAAGTTTGCAAATTATAAAAGAAATAAGACTTGTCATTGCATAATATCACAGGGAGGTTTGTCAATATAAACTTATTAGTCTCTACGTGTAGTTTTGGTAATGGAATGTAATCATATGTACGCACGGAGTGAGGGAGGCCCGGGAGGGTCCTAGGGCCATACCTGTCCAGGCCCACTCCAAACCTGGACTTATTAACCCTTTTCACCCCATTATTCAAGTACACTGTACACGCAATACAAAGAGTGTAAAATGTTAATCAAGAATCAAGATAGGCTATATAGCCCACCCTAATTTAACCCCATTATTGATTTTATAAAAAAAATAGTTGCATACTTGCATCCCATTCAAAACTATGTAAACAGTAGTTAAAACAAAAGAATTTAATAAGGTGGTGAGGTGTCAAGTTGATAAAAATAATAAACATCGAGTTGTGTAATACTTCTTGGCTTCTTGCAAACCCAGATTGAGTCGCAATTTTACTATCACTAGTCATTAAAATTATTTTTTATCCTCTACGGCTCTACCCAACTTTCATATTTTTATCATGTTTGGCTTTGATTTTTTTTCTCCAACGGAACTTTTAGTGCAGTTTGTGAATATTAAATAAATTTAACAATTAACGCCAATTCGATAGTAATAATTAAAACAGTTTGTGAACATTAAAATAATTAATTTTATCACCAGTCGACATTAAAACACACGTGTTACCTCAGTCATCTGAAAAAAGCTGCATGATGACCATTACTGGAGAGCGTGCAAAGTTGGGCACATGTATATGATATTATCAATACAAGCACTCAACCAGACAATATTTGATGCACAATACCTCTATTCAGCAAATCTTTTTTTTTTGTTAACTTAAGCTACTAAGTCATTAGTGTATGTGTGTGTCAAAATGTCAAATTCCTTCGCATCTGCTGCCGCATGATGGGATAAAGGAACAGAAATGTGACTCTGCAATGTCTGCAAGGGGCAAGTGAACATATATATATATATAGCTCATAGTCCCTGTATGGATTCAAGGTTATACTTTTCTGCAGTTGGAGTTTTGCCATCTTGATTGTCCTTGGGTTTCTTCAAGACAACATCGAGAGCTTGAAGATATGTATGAGAGGCATTCATGTTGGATGAGGATGTAGGATTGCTGATTTTGCTGGCCAGAAAACGACGAATCAGACTCCTTAGGAATGGTGCCATGGTGTCCGGCTCATGCTCTAGGTAGTACATGATCCCTCCCATGCATGCACAGAACAATGCCACCTGCCATAGATGTTGGACAAAAAGGTTCAATCATTCTTCATAAAACTTTTGAAATCCCTATCTCAATCCAAAAAGAGCCCTACAATTTATCACGATGAACTAAATATGCATACAAGTTCAACTGAATTCTCTCCCCCCAAAGTATAATACTCCCTCCACCTCTAAATAAACATGCAATTTGACTGGGCACGGATATTAAGAAAAAGAAAACCGTGAGGGTGAAATTTATTTAGAGGAAACAGAAATAATATGAACCAGTGACCCATAATATAATGATTTCCTTAATAGGAAATGTAGTAGAAGATAATTTTAGAGGAGGCAGAAATAATATGAACCAGTGATCCGTAATGCTTTCCTTAATAGGAAATGTAGTAGATGATAATTTTGGATCGAACCAAAGAGCACACTGAAAAGTGAGAATAATGCAGGGAGATAAGGTAATGGCAATGGAGTGAGATTATGCATCTATGGTGATTGGTTACAAGGACCATTGACACTACAGAATATGCAATTCATGAATTCTTCATAACACGGCATATATGTCAACTTCTTCAACATAATCTACACAACTTGAGGTTGACGCGACAAAAAAAACTAACATGTCTTGATGACACAGAATAAGGTTATGCAGTGGAGATTTGTACAACTATCATCGCTACACTAGAGAAGAAGCAATACCTCAGCGTTCTTGAAATCAGGGATCAAACGGCGATTCACGAGAATATACCATAAAGATTCCCCAGCTCGTGGAAGAACATATAAAGCAAGTTCTGAACGTCTTGCTTTCTTCTCTAACAGTACAGACAGGCCAGATGCTGCTCCTGCAACCCAATACACTAACTTGTGGTCCTTGGTTGCAATCTTTCTATGCAAGCATATGACTGCCTTTTTTCATTTGACAAAAGAGAAATAACCATCAGTAGGTTTATGCCAAGTCTCAGAAGCAAAAACGAAGGTGGTAAACAAAGTACCTGAAACAGACCGACAAAAGACGACAAAAAAGTTGTTGAACGGACTGCTCCAGTAAGAGCAAGCCAACAGGTGCGTACAGGGGCGGCCATAAACTGTTCAGGGGATCATATACAATAAGCAGTTTTTTGTTAAAACCGATGCACTTTGTTGCATTAAATCTAAATTAGTCTCCCGATCCAACTTTAATTTTTTTCAAGTATAGCTCATAAAAACCCAAGCTGGAAACAGGTCATATTAATTACTCCAAAGTCCAAACAATCTTGAGTACAACTTTTAGAGGTAAAAGTGACTAGCTTGTAAAAGCTTGGACCTTCATTAAGTTGACTAAAAAAAGTTGTGTCATAATCAAACATGACTATATTTAGGACGGAGGGAGTAGTTTAAAAGAGAACCATACAAAAATATATGAGAGTTAAGAGTTTGGCAAATCCTATGGACTGCCAACCAATAGACATGCAAACAAGTATGAAAAGACTGGTGACTACTGTAGATTGAAATTTTTACTATTCAGAAGTAAGATTCGAGATGTGAGTGTAAGACAACCTTCCTCTATTACCACATACCAATAGTTTACCTATATTACAAGCTAAAATGCACCCATGTAAATTCAAGAAATCCTACATAACCAGCTGCATCCTGCACTATGCCTATTAGAAGCTTCAGAAAGTCAATGATGCATAAAAAACATCAAGCAAAGAAACTGAAAGGTGCTATCTGATTAAGTACAAGTCACTCTATGAGTAAAGAAAAACATAAATACTGATTTACATTAAAAAACAGATTTACCTTCTGCAAGCGCAGAACTACAAATGGTACAAAAGTCAATGAGAAGTAGAGAGGAAAGGTTTTCCGAAAAGTTGCTGCTGTTGCATTAGCATTGTGCGCCAAACATGAATTGTTGCCAGGATGAATCAAAGAGCATGGAATAATAGAAGGGAATTCTTCCAGCTTGACATTGTTGGAAACCCTCTTCTGGGATAGATAAGCAGACAGTGACTCAACATCTATGGGCGAGCCTCTGCAACAATCCTTAACGGCCTTGTACACTGGTGCTGCAACCGGGCCAGTTTTCTGAATAAATTCTTGATATGATTTTGGCAGGCTTTCAGGGCGCATAATAAAAGCATACATAACCTGGATCAATTTTAAAAAAAAAAATATAGATGCAATAAGTCAAATTATAAAACACTGCATTACTGAGTAAAGATGTACAAAGGAAACAAAAAATCAGCATATAAAGCATAGTAAGTCATTTTCAACATTGAAAAAATAAAGTTGATGTTACGCCATAAAAAACCATAGTCTGGCACCTTCAATTCCACTAACACCAGAATTTCACATGCAAGGTAATGAAAAATACCTGGGCACAAGCTAATGAAAACAGCAAAGAATCTCCGTGACTCCAATGGCTTCCCCAAAGGTGAAATTTGTTCTTCGATTTAGCAGAGTTATATGCACACTAGATGATTACAAGTAACCAGATTACCAGAAATTAGAATAAATCAAACATTACATGGATTGGGTAGAATGCTAATTGTTTATTCTTTTCATTTTTATAAGTAAAAATACATTTTCAGCTTTTTTATTAACATATTAAAATGTTACTACGTATTGTACATTCCTCAGATCTCTAATTTGAACCATAGTTCCTCGTTTTTTCAGTGTTTTGTGGCTTCAGGGTTAAATTGTAAACATTTCAGAAGAAAAAGGTCTAAATTGCCAAAAAGAAATCCAGCAAGGCTAGGTTTGCTAGCCCCTTATAGTTAGAGAGGAATTGCAGCGTCGACAAAAATATCAATCACAAAGCTATAAGTAGAACTACTGAGATATGGTATCCATAGATATGTACCTGCGCTACCCTTGCTAGAAGATACAAAGCTAGTGTACGTCTCCTGCTGGAATCATCAAGTGCTAAGATGGACAAACCTGCCATCGAACCTGCAAAAATTCTGCCCCATCATCCCGTTTAGAAAGTTATGTTAATGGTAGAAATTTACTTAAATATTGAACAGTTAGGGCAATAGTGTTTTTCCATGAAATTATAAACTTACGCATTAAGGGGTGTTTCTTTCCTTCTCAGCTTTCTCAGCAAACACCTCAGAGCGTGATAGGAACCAGTAAAACCCCCAAAGAGTAATCCAATCCGACATGCTTCCTCTCTAACAATCAGATCTTTCTCTGAGACGAGTTGCTATATGGAATTCAAGAAATTACTATTCTTAGGCAGATAATAGGGAAAATTATGAATGAAGGGTCTGACGTATTAACTTCTGATGAGTGATAATTCAACCAATTACTTCTAGTTTTCAGTTCATTGTTCAATTATGGAAAACCCCCAGATTCAAAGAGTTGTGTAGATATTCATAGCCAAAAACACCAATGTATTGTGTTGGAGGGACTGTTGGGTATAACATCCAATAAATGTCACAATTCACCCTTTACAAACAATAAGGGAATCAAATGACACGATTCATCTTCAGGAAAGCAGGTATCTTTATGAGCATAATTACAAGCTAAGCGAGGGAACTCTAAGTCCAAAAAACTAAAAATAATAATACCTAGTAATTAGTGCAGATTATACAACAAACAGATTAAAGAACACATGTGAGCTGGTATACACCGAGATAGCGAAGGAAGATGGAAACCTTGAGGTCAAGGAGGGATGAATACGACTGGCCGCGAGCGAGCTTGAAAGCGCGGAGGAGAATTCCGATGCCAACACGAACTCCGTAAGATAGAAGGAAGCTCTGGCAAAGGTTACCTATGGCATTGGCGACGCAGGATTCTTCAGCGTGGTCGCAAGGCCGGTGGAGACCTTGCTCGCGACACTGTCGACGCTGCAATTCCTCTATGGCCTCCCTGAGGCGATCCTCCGCCTCACGAAGGCGGCGCTCCGCCGAGGCGTCGACGTCTGGAGAGTCTCCCGGCTGCGATGAAGACGAAACCGAGGAATTTGACCACATTCTGCCGAGGATGGTGCCGGATCCCGCATCCGAGCAAAACACGACAGCCAAGATAAGGAAAATGAGAAACAATGAAAATAGAAACGGCAAGGCTGCAACCTGACTTGTCTAAAGTTGATGAATTAGGAAACTACTCCTTCAGCGTTTTGAAATATAAATACGATAGTAGATTTTTTTTCTTCAAAGAGAAATGCTAGAGGTACACACTTTGTGTACACATTTTGTGTACACTCGTCTGTCTCTTAAGAAAATTTTGTCTGTCACAGACAATTCATATATGAGTTGTCTGTGACAGACAAAATTTTCTTAAGAGACAGACGAGTGTACACAAAGTGTGTACACAAAGTGTGTACCTCAAACATTTTTGTTTCTTCAAATGACTTCTCACTTTGTGTGCGAGTTGTGAATCATTTTTTCAAAAATTAATATATCTAGTCTTCTAAAAAATACTACGTATTACTTCTAAAAGTAATTTTAAGCACTTAAAAGTATTTTTTTTATTGTTATTTAAAAAATCTAACATCTAGTTACTTTTATTCCTTGAAATATAGTTTCAAGAAATGGATTCAAACACTCTCTTAATATATTTTGTATCAAATTGATCTGGTTTGAAAAAGGTCTAGTATATGTGTTTAATCTAATGTACTTGTATTTAAAATTATTTTCACTTGATCTCATTTGAATTGGTGGGGATGAAACCAATCCAAAGTAATATACTCCGTATTATTTTTAGCTAATGATTTTGTCAATCTAATCTTCAACTCCATAAAACTCACTCTTCACAAAAAAGACATTCTTAACTAATTAAGCTCATTCAAGACTCAAGAGTTTCAAACACAATTCTAGGTTGGATAACCATTTATCGATCAACATGTTTAGGTTCTAATCAATATGCTGACTCTTAAATTGCCGAATGAGCCCATCTCGGGGGTTAAAGGATCACTATTTGAGAAAACATTACAAAGTCACCTTCTTGGTTACTTGAATTCGAGACATCACAATTAAAGGAATTAAAGTACCTTACAAAGTCACCTTCTTGATTATTAGGATCACTCGTTGAGCATCATTTTGGTACTTTCATTGAGCAAAAATCAAGCGAGAATCCTCCCAAAAAATACACAAAAATTCATCCCGATCACACAAAAAACAAAAAGAATCCAAGATAAACAATTCTGGGTGACTAAAAAGAAAAACTTGAAATGAGATCTACAATTAGAGATCTCAGAGGGTAGAAGATACTATATATACTCCCTATGGGATGTCTTGTAAACCTAATCAATATTTAGATATTCAGTACCGTTATTCATCTTCTTTCTCACTTCTCTAGCTCCAAATATCTCCATAATTATGTGTTCGGGTACTCTATTATTCATCATTTTGGTGCACTCGTTCGGAACAAAATCACTTTCGCTTGCATTCAATTCAACACTTTGATCCTTAACGTCCACCACCACTCATTGGACATATGCCCAATGAACTGGACATTTGCCCAGCTTTCATTCTAGCAACATCAATCCCATTCTCCATTCACTCAATCTTCTTAGACTTCGTAAATGCTTCAATTGACTCTTCATATTTATTGAATCATTTTATCATGCTGAGATTGACAATACTTATGAGGCTAAAAAATCATCTAATCTTGATTATTCATGAGGTTTGTACTCTAAATCGATTACAAATTTGAATGATGGTACTTACTATTAGAGGGATAAATGATGGATAAGTTCTTACGGAGACCCGATAGTGATAGTGTAACGAAACATGCCATGAGTATATAATATTCACTTAACACATCCAAACATGTCTGGGCATAATTAGAGGAATATTATTCTCATGACTGACCGAAAGTCTCGTACGTCCAATCTCGTTTAAGGTGCTTTTTGGTGGAAATTGTTGATGAAATTTTGTTAGCATGTTCTTCATGAAGTGTAAAGATTATATACACAAAATATCAGCTTAAAATCAATCGAGAAGTCAGTTAAATAAATTGTTGAAAACCACTGCGTTTATGTATATTTTTGCACAATGTTTTTGAATAATTTATTTAATTGACTTCTCGATTAAATTTTAAGCTGATATTTTGTTGACATAATTGCACACTTCATCAAGAACATGTTCACTCAATTTTATCAAAAAAAGTTCACCCGGAAGCACCTCAAACGGGCTTGGTCGTTCGGCACTTCCGGTCAGTCCGGTTGTATGAAAAGATTACTCTCTAAGTTCATATATACTCTTTGCAACTAAGATTCAAACATTAAATGTATGTTTACTAACAGAAATATTTCCAGTTTTCCAAAAAATTGGAAAACTGGAGATAGAAAAATTAGAAAACGTGTTTAGCTAACCATTTTCCAAAATAAAAAACTCGAAACAAGTCTCGGATTTTCCTTCTGAAATGGAAAACCGACTTTTATACGTTTTCTCGTTTTAGAAAACTCGCTGCTACAGTAATATTCATTTATTCGCTCGCCCTCCTCCGCTTAACTTCATGACTCCGCTTTAATTAAGTTTACCTTCCTCCTCCGCTCCAGCATAAAAGTCGGTTGTGAGCTTCGCCAAGGACTGCACCTCTTCTCCAACACGCCACAACTCCAGCTTCGTCCTGAAAACCAAACACTGCACCGCTCCAGCTTAAAATTTTCACTTTTTTTTGTTCAAAATTGATATTTGATTGGAATCCTGAAAACCAATTCAGCTTCTTGAAGCCTGAAAGTCATGGTTAGGCTTCATTTTTTTTAATTTCACTTTTAGCTTCGTTTGGAATCCTTAAAACCAATTCACTTTTAGCTTCAGTTTTTTTTTTTTTTTTTTTTTTAATTTCTGGCAATTTTTGCTGCACTAGTCTATGGTTAGGGCTTATTTGAGTTTGTACTTTATGTAGATACTTTTGTGTTCTTGTTTTGTGCTTTGAGATGTGGAGCCAATGGTCTAATTGATTTGTGATACTTTCTTTGTACTTTTGGTGTTAGTAGTGAAAATTGTGTATGAAAGCTCATAACTTGTCTAAATGTGGAGTCTAAAGCCATCTTAGTTGAAGTGTGTCATTGTCTTGCTGCAATATTTCTCTCGATTAGACAGAACCGTGATGTTGCTGCAGTTGCTAGCGATATGTGCTTTAGCAAATCTTCTTTTGGACCGTGAAGCTTCTGAAAGAGTACTTAGTCACGTCTTATAAAAATCATTACAATTGTGACTGGATTTTCGTAAGAACATGGGTATGTGAAGATACAGTGTAATTTCTTAGCATAGGAATTCATAAATTAATGTTGTGCTTGCAGACTGTATAGACTGAGTGTGTGATTGGTGTTTGTTTTGGTATTAAAATAAAACATAATTGAATTAGATATCTAACTTTAATATTCAAATCAATTGGATATCAGTTGGTAAACTTATGTTGTTAGCACATTACAATTTCCCTACAATGTTGTGGTAGATGAGTTTAACTCAAGAAGAAAAGGATGATGCTATATGACCCGATGAAAAAGAGACTTTGTTTTTACTGTGCTATATGAAAGGGTAAAAAAGACCAAACTCGAGTTTGATATGTCTCACCAACAATAAATGCATGAAATTCGAAAAATATTGATAATGCAATATGGGATGATTATAATGTATGAGATGTTCAAGTACGACTGCTGTTCTGATAAACATAATCTCACTTATTGAACTTTCAGTGTTGCGGAACATTTATGACAAATATTTGTGTTATTTCAAATGTTTGTAATTGTGCATTTCTTTTCTAAATATTTAGTCAACGTTTTTTGGTAAAAATGAAATGAAAAATTGAAAAACTCTGATAAACATGTTTTCTGATTTGGAAAACAAAAAATTGGAAAACGAAAACAGAAAACTGGAGACATAAAGACAGAAAATGAAAACTGAAAATTGTCTCTGTTAGTAAACAACTCTAATATTCTAGCCGACTTGCAAAATGCAAACCCTTGAATTCTTGAATAAAGTTCCGAGCAGGGCCGGTCCTGTATATTTATGGGCCTATGGGCGGAACACTATTCTGGGCCCATATAAAAAACAAACCGTAAATCATGTACTTATCTGAAATATGAATTAGAATAAAAGTATCTAATGAAGTTCATAAAATAAAGGCGAGAATCACTTTTTTATTATTTAAGTTACATATGGGGTGTATGGATCTGCTTCGTCAGGAAACAAAAGTAGAAGTTGGAATGTTTGAATGAAAGTGCAGAAGTACTTCTCGTGCTCTAATTTACTTCTAGAAGCACTTCTTTTAGAAGCTAGGGAGACCAACTTCTAAAAACTGATTCCGATTGTGCTTTAGAAAAGAAGTAGAAGCAAAATCAGTTTCAAGCATCCCCCACATTTGGGCAAAAGTAATAGCACGAGTCTCGAATGGAAAGAAAAAACATTACATAAAACATTTATAGTAGAACAATGTGAAGCAAATCATCAATAATCGCTTCATAGACAACGTTCTTTATACTAATAAATGTGATAAACAATAAAATTGTCACATATAACAGCACGTACTAAACTTTCTTTTGAAAGGATAAACAAATGAAAATAAATATCACTACATATTGATTTCATAAGTTGAGAATGATTTATTGACCGTTGATGGGAGTCTAAAGTTTGAAGTCTCGAAAGAATGAAGGTTTTCAAAGAGACAAAATGTTTGGCCGCCAAGAAGACTCGCGCAAGAAGACTGCCAGATTGACGTCCTCCAAAACTACTATTATGAACCCAGATATAGTTTATTGAAATTTGGAAACAAATACATAATTGAGATGAGATTTTGGAGACACAGGCACTAAAATAATTATATGCATTCGTTATGTTATAATTAAAATGAATAAAAAGCCTTAAAGGGTAAGAGATGTGAAGACTGTAGATGTGTGTCTTTTATTGATGTAGCAACAATTATGTTGCTCTTAAAAACTACAATAGATCATACTTAAAATTAATGTATATATATTTTTTAAAACTTCGCTCTGTATTTATGTTTTAAATTTTAAAATTGTCAACAAAATTAAACATTGGGCCTAATTAATTGAACTTGAGCATAAAAGGAAGCCTACTCACAGAAAAAATTTTGGGCCTATTTTTTCTTCTACTTTTTTCGGGCCTAGGGCGGTCGCCCCTCTTGCCCCCCTCAGAACCGGCCCTGGTTCCGAGTTGAGGTTTTCTAGCCCATGAGTTTACACAAGAGACAGGCACCCCAATAATGCTTATGCGAAATACACATCATTCTATAAGTCATCGTAATATAGCAAGCTGATGTTGATTAGTGTAGAAGATTTGGTACTTCTAATTTAGACGTATATATAAGTGCTTTATAGAAGAAATATAGGACATTAATTCTTGATCTCTAAAATGTTGGTAACGCCATGTGATGTCAATGTTCCTAGTGTTACGTTCCAGTATAATTCTAATTCTCTGAAGACACCGATTCTCTAACTTCATATAGCAGGACTATAAATAAAAACCAAGAACAGCTTCCTTTCATTTGCTAGAACGATCAACGCGACAATACTAATCATGGACCGTGGTTAGAGCATCTTCAATCCATCTCTTTCAAAAGGAAGTAAATTTTGCCAAATGGCAATAGAATAGAGTAATGTTAATCCATGTCATATACAAATTAAAAGAAAGAGATAAAAGGCTCCCAATGCATAATTGTTAACAACTTGAAATAACCACACGTCACTTATTTATTGCCAAATTAAAATAGAACATGTTTCATAAAAACCGTGAAATAAATGGGAAGAATAGGATGAAGCAAAACTGCAAAACACGACTAGTAAAGTAATTAAAATAAAATAGTTGTAGACAAATTCATCTACCGCAATAAGGCATAAAACGGAGAGAAAAACTGATTAAAAAAAATTATGCCAAGTAAAATATACATAATAGAAAATCTAAATTCAAATTAAATGTATGTATATATAATATATATACTCGTATCCTGAGGAATGTTCAGGTCCGAACATTCCCCGTCCGAGCACCGTCCGAACATGGACGTTTGGGCCACTTCCCGGTGGAATTTTTTGATGAAATATTTTGAGCATGTTCTTCATCAAGTCTAGTTTGTCAATACCAAATTTCAGCTCAAAATTCGATTGGGAAGGCATTCAAATCATTTTTTGAAGTTGACCGCGTCAAAATATACATATAAAAACGCAGTCAACTTTAAAAAATGATTTGAATGTCTTTCCGATCGAATTTTGAGCTCAAATTTGGTATGGACAAACTAGACTTGATGAGGAACATGTTTAAAAATTTTCATCAAAAAATTGCACCGGGAAAAACCCCAAACGAGGATGTTCGGACGGAGGATCCTGTCCGAACGTGGGGACCTGATCATTCTTACTCGTATCGTTTCAAAAAATATATATATACTCGTATCACTACAAAAGAACATCGAAATAGGCACGGACTTGGCACGGATTGGGCAAGTTTGGCACGGACTGTAAGTTATTTTTGGCACAGTGCCGTGCCAAATAGCTGGTGACAAAACGACTTTGGCACGGAATTTGGCACAGATTTAACACATCCGTGCCAAATTTGTGCCAAATACCCTACGAATTTTGGTAAATCCGTGCCAAAGCTCCGTGCCAAATTCGTGCCAAAATCATTGTTTTTTTGTAGTGTATATATATATATATATATATATATATATATATTTGAAAAAATTCACATTAATAATCTCAACTATTAGCCATATTCCAATATTAATCCCAAATATGAGTAATATATACTTCCTCCGTTCTCTTTTAATTGCAACAATCAACATTTCACGTTTGCCAACGCACAAGTTTAACCATCAATATCTTTCATTTTTTATTAGTAAAAAAATTAAAAAATTCATAATTTGAAAATGTAGAATGAAAAGAATTTAACAATATTATTTAAAAATTTATTTTATAATACATTAATAAATAAAATGTAGTCAAAGTAGAATATGTGAATAGTGCAAAAAGTCTAATGTTGCAATTAAAAGAGAACGGAGGTAGTATATGCCATCTTCTCAAAATGAACCAAGTAACATGGCAACTTACTAAAGGTAAAAAAAATTAAAAAGAAAAAGAAAAAATTGTTTCTCGCAGATTGGAATGGCCTGGCATCTAAAATGGGAATTGGAGGATGGTGGTTGAGGCCCAATTTTCTTCTTATCCACTACTCCCTGTTCGTATGCGCTAACTTCTTGCAATCTTCTTCTTGCTCGGAGTAGCGCCACAGACCGACAAAAAGGATGGGGCCAATGTGGATATTAGTAGGCGGCTCTGACGGTTATGGCCATCTTCTTCATTTTCTCTCCAAAAAGTAGAAACCCACGGACGTCAGGGAAGAAGAAAGAAAACGGGATTGAAAAATTTGCCGCACTGTTCATCTTCCTCAATTCCTGGTCGCAACTCCAATCACTAGCATTGTTCATCATCTTCCCGTTCCATCTTCATCTTCGTTGGCGATTTCCCTACTGGCCAGAAACCCTTAAAGGAGGGCATCTTCGGACGACGGGAAGGGGATACAGTTGGCGTTCCTACTGGCGACACAGTGAGAATCAAAAGAAGAAGACAAACTATGAAAAAGGAAGAAAAGAAAACGATGGGAAAAACAAATACAACAATACTCTTTGTACACACTATGTGTACACACCTTGTACACTCTATAAAAGGGCTGAATTTTTACCTTTTTGTTTTACCCTTTCTCTTCCCCTGTTCTCTTTGACTCTTCCCGCTACTTCTCTCCTCTCCTCTAAACCCTTGCCCCTTCCGTATAATCTCAGTCTCCCTCTTTCCCTTACCGTCATTCCTTCTTTTCTTTTCACTTTCTTCTGTCTGTTAGGTTGCTTTATCATCATCGCCGGTTAGGTTTCTTTATCATAATCGCTGGTTAAGTTGCTTTGTTCTGGAAATTTGCAATTACTATAACTGCTTTTCTGCCAGCCAAACCTTGTTGCTGCTCGGCTGAGTATCACCAGAGAAATTTCATGGTAAAAAAACTCTTGTATTTTTCTATTGTGAATTTAGGGATTTAGATCTTTTATGTGAAGTGTAATAATTAATGGATTTTCTTTAGCTTTTAATTCTATTTGTATGCTTAATTTTATGTTTGTGAAGTTGTTTATTTACCTACATGCTTTCATTTTTCAATATGTGATGTTGGTTATTGATTTTATAGTTTAAGCATTCTATTCTATTTTCTTGCACATGAAGTGTTTGTGAAAAGGTTGCAATGAATATTTGTTGAATATTCGAAACATGAATATAAAATACCTACCGATACCATCATGCATAACATTCTTTTATTCTTAGTTTTGTGTTATAATGTGCTTTTATATTTAATTGATATTAAATTTATTTTTTCCAGAACATAGAAAGTTCTCATTGAATTATTATGATGGAGGCTGTGAATGAAGGGAAGGATTTCCACATCTCTGTCACCATGCTTCCATTGAGGTCAAAACGGTGGGGGAGGCACATATCTTGCTTCACAATCATTGTGTCTGAACCTACTCAGGGTGAAAGGTGCCATACAAAGAGTTCCCGGGGTCAAATGCAAGGGTCCTCGCAGCCATCATTGCCGGTGCGGCCCTAATGGGGGGGCTCTCATTGATGTGTGGCATTGCATCTGGTCAGCTTGGGAGGAGTCATATGAAATACAATAGATCCAGCAAGGATGTGACCAAAGTTCCCCCAGAGGAAACCCACTGAAGTATCACGTTTGCCCATATAACCTGATGAGTTCTTTTTGTATATTAGATTGGAGCAGCACAAATGAGAATAAGGAGTTTCTAAGTATGATAATAGAAAATATTTTATATCTCCTATAGCTTTCTTTGTTCTTTAATCTTTATTTCAACGTGCTCTATTTTTGTTCTTAATTTTGATTTATGATATTAGAATTATTCATTTAGCTATGTGTGTACATACAAGTTAGTTTTGTCAAGACTCAAGTGTAACAATAAGACTACAAATTTTGTTTGTGTATAATCTTTTGTAAGATAAATTGTATATGACACAAATAAAAAAAATGTTTATACGAACAATATTTGTATATGTCTGAGAAAAATTCACCTTGGCAAATATACTTGATTTTTTTTGTTCCCATACAACTATCATAGTGTAGATATAGTTTATATAGTGTAGATATACTCGATGTACCACACATAGACAGTAGAAACGATCAAAAACAATTATTTTCTATGTACAGACAAAATAAAAGAATATACAGATAATACATCCACAAACAATATAAACGAACGCACAAACAAAATAAACGAATACACAGGCAATATTTTAACCACGCACAAATAATATAAACGAAACGTAAACAATATAAACAAACGCACAAACAATATAAATGAACGCATAGACAATATAGACCAACACACAAACAATATAAACGAGCACATTGACAATATTTTTTTGTGCATAGTCAATGACGGTTTGTATGTACATTTATTTTGTCTGTGCATAGTCAAAGCATTATCCACATTTTCTTGTATATTGTTTGTGGATGGTTAAATTATTGTACAGTTCACCAAAATGAGGATACATAACAATTTATTTTTTCAATCAACTTACAACATGTATTAATAACAAAAACTTCAATTCCTTGGAAAAAATGTGAAGCCATTTTCTTAATACATCAAAACAAACACTTTGGAACACAAAAAGAACTCTAATTACAAAACAAACACATTTTTTCTACAAGTAAATATTGAAATAAAAGGTATACACAACAAACACATTTTTTCTCATAAACATACAACTTTTGTTTAACAGCCTTATCCAAATATTGTTACATAATTCAAAATGGGTATCCAGTTTTTTGTTACATGGATTCATCCTGTAAACTTAACTCTCACATTTATGCTACCTAACTGAGCACTCAATTTTCATGGTTTCTCTCTGTTTCTAATTCAGCATGGAACAAATTGTTTTTTATTTCTTGGGAGCAATCCAGATTTCCATCTTCTATATTGGTTCTTCCCAAATTTCTTGGTTCCCAAATTCAAGCTTCCCAAACTTCTTGGTTCTTCTGAGTTAGAACATTTTTGCTCTAAAAAAATGACATCAATACCTGTGAGGAATATGTATTAAAAAATGCTTGCAAGGAATTCTTTAAAATTCAAACATAAGGAAAAACGTACACACACATATCCACATGTATAACTTGAAAGCTTCCAATTATATTGCAGAGATGGCATTAACAAAGACTAGCAATACTAAATTTCCACAGGCCCTAATAAAGAATGTGCAGGGATACTCAATAAATTGTATAGCTGTGAGATGCATGTCAACCCCTAGTTTCATGTTCTGTTTATTGCCCTATTGGATGATCACATGTGCACCTATTTGGTGGACAATGTATCTAATTCAGCATTGTCCAAAGCACAAGTAAAAATTAAAGTGAATAATTAGACTTCCTCACAACCCTTTTTGTATTGGTCCAATCACCCTTGTCCATGATCTGTTGGTCCCTAAAATCAGACTCCCTCCCTAGCCATACTATATATATGTATTTTCTTTATAAGCAAACATATCTTCGTTTTGTTTTCAGAGAGGAATTGAAATTTCAAGTGCAAAATAAATTTAAAAAATTTACACAAGCAAAAATTAAAGTGAATAATCAGACTACCTCTCAACCCTTCTTTGAATTGGTCCAATCACCCTTGTCCATGTTCCGTTGATCCCTGTAATCAGACTCCCTCCCTAGCCACACTCTATATATGTAGTTTCTTTATAAACAAACATATCTTTTTTTTTTTTTGAGAGAGGATACAGAGATTTCAAGTGCAAAATAAATTTAAGAAACTTACAAAAAGTTGTAAACTAAAAAGCATTACTTATAGCAACTGAACAATTTGGTCGTGCAATTTTTTATATCCAAATAACCTGAAAAATTAAATAAGAGTCAACAAATATAATCTTATTAGAGATATTACAATTCAGCTGAAATCTTAAGAACTCAAATCATAATAAGGAGTAAACAAATATCCATTTTCAGAAAATCAAGTTGTGATTTTATTTCAAAGCTTAAAGTAATTACACACCTGGTTTAGGCTTGAGGAATTCAACTTTTTTTGAAAAGCCTGAAGAATTCAACTATCCTTTACTGGGTGGTCTCTAATTCAACTCTCAAATTCTTTACCAATTGACTGGGTACTTGGGTATAGGGATGGGGAGGTGTGGAGGTGGTGTGTTACGGTGGTGGTGTCGCCGGAAAACGACCGCGACAAAGTGGTGGGGAGACTGGAGAAGAGGACGAGCAAGCTAAGATCTATTTCAGATTAGGGATTTGGGAAAGGAGGGACAAATGAAAAGGGGAATGAGAAAAGGAAATGATGCAGGAAGAATAAAGAGAGGAGGAGAGGCGGATGGTGAGAAGGTGATTTTTCTTTGGGTGAAGGGGTAACTTTTTTGAGTTTATATAGTGTGTATTTGGGTGTGTATAATAGTGTGTACAAAGAGCAAAACTGAAACAAATAATGAAAATCAGTATAAATCCGCCACGTGTTTAGATAACCTGCTGAATTAGGTAATGCAGGTCACCAGTTTATTTTAATAAGATGTCTTACATACTTCAGATTATATTGGAATTACTAATATATGAGATTAATATGAGAAGATAGCTAATAGTTGAGATTATTGATGTGAATCTTTCCATATTTGTATGTATTACGTGTATTTTTGGGAATCATTTTCTCTCCACTATCGGTATAACCGTATGATGCCGGCAAAATAGCAAATGATTGTTCATTTTTGATGAGTCATCATGTTGAACATGCTTTCTAAAACTCCAAATTGGGTTTAACAGCGTCGATTCCACATAGGCTTAACAGGGCACACCAAAGAAGACATTGAAGATAAAAAAAATCTATCACGCTTTCTAAATTCATATGTGGCAAATTTCCCTTCCGTCAAAAGTGAGGGTTGGAGATGCTCTTATGTGTTGTTTTATTTAATGGCAAAACATCAACGAGACAATACTTCAGAAATTCTTATTTATTGTCTACTCCAGCAGTATCTTTTTACTCCAGGAGCGTCTGAGGAAGGGGTCTGATGGGCTCTGGAGTGAACTATACTAAAACTCAATCCATTGAGTTTTGAACCTGATACCTCCCATAAGTGAGTCGGCGACCAGTGTCGGCGACCAGTTGAGCTGAACCGCTTCCTCGTCTACTTTAGGAGTCTAGCTGATGTCCAATCTAACCAAAACAATAAGAGAAAATGGTCAAATAAGGTCTTCTACTATTACGGCGTCATCACATAAGGTCATGTATTCAATAAAGTGTCATGTAAATACACATACTTATAAAAAAGCAATCAGATGAGTCCTGATGACCAGTTGACAACCTCTTAATCACGATTTTAGCTCACATGTCGTTATTTTTATCTTGTATTTAAGTCAATCATAACTAAGTATTTCATGCAATCATATAATCTATTTTAAAAAGATAATCAGACGTACGCTAAATTAGGTATTACGAGGTTGTCAAAAAAGTCATTTTAACTCATTCGATTGCTTTTCATAAGTAGACCATTTATATAACGATTTCGTAATAGTAGAAAACCTTATTTTTCCAAACAATAATAATGTGTGCAAATACTTGTTCCATTGTTACACAAGTTATAGGGATGTACGGAGTATTTACCTACATTCTGGAAGATGTTCTCCATCCGGAACCATAAATTTGTCTTTTCAATCAAATACTCCTTCCGTCCCAAAATTAACTTCTCACTTTCCTTTTCGGACAGTCCCGAAATTAATTTTACACTTAAAAACTTTCCTTATTTGGCAAATAATCTACATAAAAAAAGTGTCAAACAGTGCCAAACAGTGTCAAACAGTGTCCAAACAGTGTCAAAAAGTGCAAAACAGTGCACTCCACAGTAAAGTTAAATTTATTTTCTTAATATGTGTGAAGTCAAACTGAGAAGTTCATTATGGGAGGGAGTAATAAAAAGTAAGCTTGGACTTGTAAGCTTGAACCCCGTTTTTTGTCCTAACGGGCAATTGTGTTTCAAAAAGTCTTGGTGTACATCCTGGGTTACACCCTGGGGTACACCATATATAAACTCATTTTATTTACCGCTTTCTTTACCCCTTTCACTCGCACAGCCCTCCCCAACCTTGCACACGTTTCTTTGTCTTCCCATCCTTCACCCTTGTTCATTCTTTCTTCCCGCCCTTGGCTCTGTTTTTTAATTTTTTTGTTGCAAATATCATGGATGATTTTCTAGCATATTTGATAGGGGATGAACAGGGGACTGGAAACGATGGATCATTGGACGATTCCTGCCTGCGACGGACAACGGGGGTTGGAAATGGAAGAAACGAAGAAGCTCTAACCGTCGGAAATGGTGGACCTGTGAACGAACTAGACGGAGCTGCGACGGAGGACAGAAATGGTGGATTTGTGAACGAAGAAGATGGAGCTCCGGACAAAGTTGGGGATGAAGACTTAAGTGCGACGGGTGGTAGAGCTGCGACACAAGGTGGCAACGAAGTTCTGATCTTTGACGGTCTGGATGATGACAACTTTGACGGGGAAGGAAGCAGCAGGGGGAAGAAGAAAGTAGATGGCGGAGGTATTTTCTTGGACACACACAGACAGTTTAATTACATACTCAGTGTCGGTGTGTACCGACAACTATTGTATCTATGGTTAATGTATACCTACAAATATGAATTAATGTATGTGTGAATGTTGTTAATGTATATCTACAAAGATGTATTTGATGTATGAATGTTGTTAATGTATACCTATAAAAATTGATTTTATCAATGAATGTTGTTAATATATACCTTATAATTTAATGTATACCTACAAAGATGAGTGTTGTATCTATGTACAATGAGTTAATGTATGTATGAATGTTGGTAAGGTATACTTACAAACAAGTCTTTGATGTATGAATTTTGTTAATGTATACCTATGAAAAATGATCTATGAATATTGTTAATATATACCCTACTACAATAATGTATACCTGCAAAGATGACTGTTGTATCTATGAAGGAGTTAATGTAAAATAATTATTTGATTATGTGAACAGATGGAGATAACATTGCTGATGAATGTGAACAAATTCCAAAGATAGGCATGAAGTTTCCTACAAAAGATGCAGTTTATGATTTCTACAAAAAGTATGCCAAAAGTGTTGGTTTTCCTGTTAGACACCGCACTTCAAAGAAGGATAAAGAAGGGGGCTTGATTGCGTTTGTAGTAGAGTGCTCACGTGCAGGCAAAAGAGGTAGTAGGTCAAAAAACTGTTTGAAACCTCAACCTTCCATGCAAAATGGTTGCTTAGCGAGAATAAGAGCAAACACAGATTATGTCGAGTCATGGGTAATATCACAAGTGTTTTTGAACCATAATCATCCTATGAGTCCCACGAAGTCTAGATTATTCCGTTGTAATAGGAAGTTGACAATGAAAATTAGACACCAAATCGATGTAAATGACGTTGCTGGAATACGTCTTTGTAAAACTTTCAAATCCGCGGTTGTAGAAGGCGGAGGATATGACCAACTTCCTTTCATTGAAAAGGACTGCAGGAACTACATAGAAAAAGTTCGACAACTTAGATTAGGAGATGGGGATGCAATGGCCATCCAAGGTTTTTTTACAAAAATGCAAGCTCAATGTCCAGTTTTTTTTTCACGATTGACTTGGATGAAGATTCACGTTTGCGTAATGTTTTTTGGGCGGACAATAGGTGTCGACATGCATACAAGGATTTTGGAGATGTGATTACATTTGATACGACATATCTCACCAACCGTTATGACATGCCTTTTGCACCGTTTGTTGGTGTTAACCATCATGGACAATCGATGTTATTAGGTTGTGGAATCATTTCTAGTGAGGATACATCAACATTCGTATGGTTGTTCAAAACATGGCTTGAGTGTATGGATGGTTATGCTCCAATGGGGATTATAACTGATCAAGATAGGGCCATGCAAAATGCCATCCAAATCGTTTTCCCAAACACAAGGCACCGATGGTGTCTCTGGCACATAATGAAGAAGTTACCTGAAAAGATGGGTGGGCTTGTACATAAAGATGATATCATGACAGCCATACATGATGCCGTTTATGACTCTCAGTACATTATGACCTTTGAGGAAGATTGGAAAGCCATGCTTGAAAGGTACACTCCAATATTCTTTAACTAAGTTTCACTTTTTACGTGTCACAGATAGATTATATATTGCACAGACAAACAGTATCGGTGTAGTTAATTTCATGCGTAGGACCTTCTGCCTCTTAAAGACACCTTACCGACACTTTTTGCATTTCACAGACAAAAAGTGTCAGTATACCTTATTTCATGCTTGGGACCTTCTGCCAGTTAAAGACACCGTACCGACACTTTTTGAATTTCACAGACAGAAAGTGTCGGTGTACCTTATTTCATGCCTAGGACCTACTGCCAGTTAAAGACACCATACCGACACTTTTTGAATTTCACAGACAGAAAGTGTCGGTGTACCTCATTTCATGCCTAGGACCTTCTGCCAGTTAAAGACTCTGTACCGACACTTTGTGAATTGCACTTATTTCATGCAATTTATCGGCACCGAACTACACATTCATAAAATAACTACACATTATCACACCATGCACTTAATTCATACTTTTTGTTTGTGATCGAAATCCTACATTTTCATTTTCAGACCTTCCTTTGAGATATGTATACACATTATTTTTAGACAACCTCATTCATAGTGTATGTGTTCAAATATTTAAGACTAAATACACAAGCTTTACCTCAGAACTGCAGAGCATGAGGTTTGTGGGTGTATGACACTCTTGAGAAAGAGTGTTCACACCAGTATAGGAAGGTCTGTGATCAAGTGGGTGGTTTCCTTCGCCAACAGCCTGAAAATTCACACATGTAGTAACACATTGGTACTCACACACAATACAAACTGAAACATCAGTGCACACTGACAGTAGTAGTAAGTAGTAAATTATACACACTCACCTCATCCTCTCCACAAAGGGGGGTCACACAAGTATGGGAAGCTGCATGATCGATTGGGGGGTTTCCTTTTCCAACAGGCTGAAATAAAATTTGTATATAAAAAACGAAAAAAGATTGTAATTTACATGTCTTTAACAAAAAAAATGCACAGATATATACACCTCCTAGATTGTATGATTGAATCAATCTAAATGTATTAATACAAGCCTAGCTAGGATTGAAAGCAAAACTGGGACAGACATGGCAAACTTTAGTCCTTTAATTTTTTAGCAAGGGATACATGGTTACCTCATCCTCTCCAGATAGAGGGTTCACAGAAGTATGAGAATGTCCTTCATCAAGTGAGGGGCTTCCTTCGGGAAAAGCCTGAAAATTCACACAAGTATTACTTACGGTACTCACAGACAATATAAACTGAAGCATCAGTGCACACTGACATTACTAATAAGTAGTAAGGGATACATGGTTACCTCATCCTCTCCAAATAGGGGGTTAACAGAAGTATGAGAAGGTCCTTGATCAAGTGGGGGGCTTCCTTGGGCAACAACCTGAAATTAAATTCACACAAGTATTAGTTATGGTACGCACAGACAATATAAACTGAAACATCGGTGCACACTGAAACTAGTAATAAGTAGCAGCGTATACATGGTTACCTCATTCTCACGACATAACTAGTAACATATACATGCTTACCTCATCCTCTACAGCAATGGGGTTCACACGAGTATGACAACATCCTTCATGAACTGGGGGGCTTCCTTCAGCAACAACCTGTAAATTCAAAAGTATTACTGCTGGTACACACAGACAATATAAAATGAAGCATCTGTTCACACTGACATTAGTAAGAAGCAGTAAGTTACACATGTTTACCTCTTCCTCTCCAGATAGGGGGTTCGCAGCAGCGTTTTCATCAGCTTTTCCAAAGCGTGCAACTACAAGCGCCTTCATTTCAGCAACATTGTCTTCAACAACTTTCAACCGAGAGTCCAAACTTTCAATACATGACCTTAGTTTTTTTTATTCTTCCACCACAACCGAATGTCCCAGCGCAGATTCGTCCCCATCTTCGTCAGCAGACACACTCTCCTACAATAAAAAATAACAACATTGAGCAAGGGATAACACAGATTTTGTGTCCATGCAGCGATGTGAGTTTGTATAATTACCTCAAAGAATACTTTTTCTTGAAGCTTTGCAACGTGAAATTATCGTTCCGCTTTCCAGTTAAGCAATCCACAACCCTCTTCACCAACTTTTGTAGCGGCTAATTTCGCCAAGTCCGGTATATTCTCGTATGCCCAAACCTATAAAAATGGAAAAAGTGGTGATAAATATTTGTTATTAAATATAGTAAGTAGGTGTGTTTAATTTGGATCATACCTGTAACACATGCGGAAAACCATACATCGTATTCCTCATTTTTTCGTACGTAGGAACATCTTTCTTGCTGTCCTGGAAAAACTTCGGTTGGCCTACCATAAGCGACTTCATGTGAGTCACGGTCGCATTGTATGATTCCAACGCCCAAGGGTACTTCTTGAAACTCTCAAAGTCATCGATCCATTTAAAAAAAACTGGGCTTATTTTGGTCCGTTTGTCTCTGGAAAGCAGGACACATTGTGTGTAGTACAAAGATGCAAGCTTAACACCGGGTAATGGATCACCTTTACTTGGAGCCTTGTACTCTTCCATCCTATTCTTCAACTGTTGATATGTAATTGTAGTGCGTCCTTTGAAGAACTTCTTAACAATGGAGTTTTTTTTATCCGTGGACAACTCCGGCCTCTCACCAGTACATGGTAGTCTGGTTATGCGGACAAAATCATTGAAGGTAAACTTCAAGAGCTTCCCGCGCACGCAAAACCACATCTCATCTGCTGGTTGTTGACGCACTAGGCGTAACAAGATCATGTGGATGATCTGGGCTGAGAATTGCATTTCCGGAGCATCCAGCAAATGACCCCACGGAGTGTCTTTAAACATGGTGAGCTGCTCCTGTGACAAACGCGCATTCAGGAACTGTGCGGCTTCGGAATACTTTGAGCATAATGAATAAGAGCCCGGGAAATGTTCACTCACAGCAATTTGCAACTGAAGCGCCCTGCAATTTAACATGTTAAACAACAGTCACAGAGAATAATATGAGTAAATGTCAAAGTAGTCAAAGTATGAAGGAGCAAAAATAGAACTGTTTATCTTCTTATCATTTGTGTATTCCAAATCTTAGCCCAATAAATTGAAAAACAAAGAAATGAGCAGAGGAAAAAGATTTTTTCTCCTTTTTGTTGTGCTGGTGCTAAAAGATTGAGCACACGAAACAAGAGCAGAAAAAAAATATTAGTACGTACATTTTCTCTTAAGCCACTTTTATGGTTCTAAATCATAGCCCAATAAAAAAGTAAAAGACTAAAGAATAAGATGTTCATTTCATTCTATGTTAGCAATTATGTTTTCCAAATCTTTTTACATCCTTTGGCCATTAAGGTGTTTTAAAATTTTATAGACAAAAATAGATCAATATAAAGGATGGGAGTAATTTCTCAACTTTTATTTTCTTTCCATAAATCTTGTTCATAATCTTATATATATAATGAAGTATTAAGAACTTTTTTCCTTGGGATATTAATGTGATTGAAAAAATAAGTCAAAGAGAAGAATAAAGGGAGAGAAATTACATTTTGCTCTCATTGCCATTACTGTATTCTAGGATTGTAGCCCAAAAGATGGTAAAAATGGTTTACCAAAAGAAGTAACATAGTCCTATATGGAAAAGAGATGTCTAACTTTTTTTAAGGAATACCCTGCTCTATACATGTCGGCATGTGTGCACTTGTTCAAAATGCAGAAATGAATTGGTTAGAATGGCCGGGAAGTGTCCATCGTGCTGGGCACCCATCATTGAGGTGATCCGAGCTTACTGTATAGTCTATACTCTAGACAGAGTGATGACTAAAACAACACAAAAAAGTATGTATTGCAGGTATATGTATTGCAAGTTGAAGGAAAGAATAGTAATGAGACATGGAGTTGAGGGGGGTTGTCACTCACCAGCGGGTAAGTTATTTCCATGTCTAGTATTTATTTCCTTTAAAAAGATAAGTGTTTACTACAAAAGAAAACTCTAAATGATCAGAATACACACTTGGCAGCAATCTAACTTCAACTTGATAAGTAGTAAATCAAAGCTCAGATCATAATCAGAGAGAATGGTGAAAAATTGCACGTTTTCCTATTGGGAAAGTTAGACTTCTAATGCATAAACACACTCTCTGGATGCCTCTTAGACTTCAAAGAATTGAGAGGACATACTCTAATGAAAAAATCACAAGAAATGTTCAGGCCTTACTTAGAGGGAAAAATCTTAATTTAGAACATCAAATGAGAGTAGTTAAAGTAGGTTTTTGCACATATATCTGCTATAATGTAAAAATATCTGTTTGACATTGGAGGGATTATATTGTATGATAAGAACATTATATATGAAATTGAGAATATATATGAAAGAGTCATCAGACTGAAATTCAAATGTAAACTGAGACAAAACTCAATAAAGTCAATACAACAAATAAGAATATCTGCCAAGAATGGGTAGCAAATAAAACATGGCACAAAAGGTTAGATATGATTCATATCATATTACCTTGGTCCTTGGTAATCTGGAAACCTGACAAAACAAGGTAATCTCAATTTACAGTGCACAGAAAAACTACTACCAAACCCTAAGGTCACACAAACACTGGAATTGGAAGTCACACTTCACCAATTCATGATGAAATGCTCCCAACTCTTAATTCGAAAATACTCCCAACTGCCATTCAACCTATTTCTTCCAAATTCATGACTATATTCAACTAAAATTCAAACCCAAATCATAAAAAGTGAATAGATGACTTCATACATACCCTTCGGCCATTTCGGACAGTCTGGTTCGCGAAGAAGTTTGAAACTCTGAGGTCTTCGTCTTCCAACAATGGGGTCTTCTCCCTTCGGTGTTGACGCAAAGCTGGCTTCGGAAGTCGGGATGGAGGAAGCCGAACTCGCAAAGTCTGCTTAATGGGGATGGAGGAAGAAGCCGGACGTGTTAAGTCTGCCAAATGGGGATGAAGATGAAGCCGGACGTGCGTCACAGGGGGTGAGGAAGGCGGAGCGGGAAGGGTGCGGGAAAGATGGGTCGATGTCGAACGAAGGGGCGGTTGTTTTTTAGCTTCTATAGACGTGTGGGTGTGTGGGGGTAAAAAATAATAATTGGACCTTATATATGGTGTACCCCAGGGTGTACCCCAGGGTGTAACCCAGGGTGTACACCAAGACTTTTTTATTATGTTTTGCTCAGCTAAAATTTATTTAGTCCATTTATTTGACACGACATTCAACGTTTCACAACAAATCCCTTAACAATTAACACCCCCCAGACATGGGCCTAGTTTCATCCCGCTCTTCTATATCGCAATGAAGGTCGCTAGAGGATTTGTATTTCTCTCATGCGTCACTATCCATTTTCTTTTCCTAAGTATCTTGTTGTTCACAGACCCAAGCATTGCCATCAGAATTCCGGATCGGAACTTCGAGTCTCTACCGGATCCGTCCAGTCGCCACCTCAAAACAGCAGTCTTTGCCCTCGGAAGTTTCTGGAGGTCTGAGGCGGTGTTTGGTTGCGTAGAAGGTGTCGTCAGAACCACTGCGGGTTACGCCGGAGGATCCAAAACCAACCCCGAGTACCGCAACTTAGGCGACCACGCGGAGGCCGTGCAGGTAAATAGTCGTTTTCTTCAAGTGTAAGAATCGAATTCGTCGTTTCCGTGCATGAATCAGAAAACTTTTAATACTATTCATTTGATTGACCAATGGCATGTCTTTAGAGTTTAGACCTTAATGTTTTCTAAGGATAACATGTGCTTTGTCTAGAACATAAAAATTTGGTAATGGAATTTACTGCATAGCTAATTTTGGGAATGATTGTGCAGTCATTGCTGAAAGGGAAAGTAATGCATGTACATTCAGCTATTTTAAAAATAGATAAGGAGAAATGCATATTATGTGAGGTTTCACTCTAGCATTTTGCGCATCAATTTGGGTGCAAAAGTGTTAATTTGATGAATTATTTTAAGCTTCGGAATTAAGCACACATTAATGTCCAGATTAAGTATACTGGATCTTAAAAAATAGTATCATAAAACAATGCTCTCTTAGCTTTATAAAACGGTGAAGACTGATAAAAAATGTAAACCGAAATGAGTCAAATGACTTCTTGTTTTGTAAAATTGGAGTACATTGTTTAAGCCTCTCCTATAGTCTCATAGACTTGACACAAGGCATCTATGGCTTGTTAGTACTTGGAGGTAATTCTGGTGTTGATCTTACTCCCTCAAGTTCCAGCTTCTAACTCTGTGTGCTCACTTGTGCACAAGCATATGGTTTATGTTCTTGAGGCATATGATATTTGATTATGTCTTAGAGTCTCTGTACCGGTTTCTCTTTCTTCCTGGTCAATTTCATTTGTGCTGAACTATGAAACTTTCTTTCTGATGAAGAACGAAGAATCAGGTATCTATTAATGAAAACTTTAGGCAAGCACCTTGTCATGTTGTTTGACGACATCACTGTGACACTCCCAAGGAGGAGGTCACAGGGTTGAAATGTATCTCAGTCAAGAATTTTAGCATTTAACTGAACAAAAACTACAATAGATTTCACGCAAAAAAATACTATAATAGATTAGAAAGCACAACCAAAAAAATTAATGAAAAATTTAAGCCTTAGTTGTAGCTATAAACTTATAAAGTAGGCTCATCAGTATTGTGTAGCTATAAACTTACAAAGTATATTGGATCTTTTACTTGTGGCGTTTTTTTTTAAATTGTATATTTGTTTGTAGCTATAAACTTATAAAGTAGGCTCATCAGTATTCTGTAGTTTAAATAAACCTCCTGTGAGTAATGCATAATTTCTCCATCTAAAGTATTCTACTTTTATTACCACCATTGCTTTTTATGAGGCATGCATTAGCTACTTGTTTTATCTAATGGAATTTCATCATATATCATGTAGATAGAATATGATCCTACAACAGTTAGTTTTAGAGAGCTGTTGGAGGTGTTCTGGTCTGGTCATGATTCAAGACAAGTGTTTGGGCAAGGTCCCGATGTGGGTAACCAGTACAGGTATCACTTAGTGTCATTTCCTGCTAAAACATTTAGCCATTTACTATGCAAAAGTGCATTGTTGAGAGCTTAAATGGTTTTGTGTGAAAGCAGATCTATTATATTTACAAACGGAGCTGAGGAGAGGAGATTGGCTGGGGTCAGCAAAGAGCGAGAGCAATCAAGGTCTAAAAGCAGCATTGTTACCACTCAAATTCAACAGCTAGAATCGTTTCACCCTGCTGAGCCTGAACATCAGGTAATATCAATCTAGCCTTGCTGTATCAATCAGTGGCCTGTTGGGATCCAAAAATACTAGAAAATGAGAAATAGCAAGGAATAAGGAGGAAATTTAGAAAGTAGGAAGAGTTCCATTATGTTTATTTATTTCTAGAAAGGCCTTTTGGAAATGAATAACCAAGTTCCAAAGCCATTATGTTTATTTATTTCTATTGTATACAGACTACGAAATTTAAATAAATGTAACATTTGAAAACATAAACTAATCATATTCCATTCCATTTTCCTTTTGGTTTCTCAAAGGGAATCCAAAGTTCAATAATAAGAAAATAATTTTTGTTATCATTTTCCCCCTTTCCCTAACCTTTTCCGTTTTCACAGTATAACCTAAAGGTTTGAAACCAGTTTCTATCAACTTCACATTAGCAGTCTGTTTGGTAGAGATATTTGGCTAAAATGGGTAGATGTGTTGAATTTGTTGATATTGTGATTGAGAATGGCTGACTGAGTGAAATCTATAATATTAAGATTTACTTCGGTCTAATTTCTTTTATTAGCAGCTAGTTAACTAATTCAAGCATTTGATTTCCATAATGCAGAGATTTGAACTGAAACGAAATTCATTCCTTCTTCAGTTGATTGGGAACATGGGTGAGGAAGAGCTTGAAAGATCAACATTGGCAACAAAACTGAATGGCTATGCCGCAGAACTTTGTCCACCACGGATCCAAAGGCGGATTGATGCAAAAATTAATGATATCATAAAAAAGGGATGGCCTGTTTTGAAAGACATATAGTTCACAGACATTGACCCCGGGACTTGTCTTGGTAGACTTTAATTTATAGTGTCTTTGAATGTTTAAAACCTAAACAAGTTCTGTATATCACTACATCAACCTGTTGTCCTGTCATTAGATCTGTAGGATTGATGTTCTAATTTCTTATAGATATGTTCAGATTGTTTGGCATTTTATGTGATCTGAGTGAATAAATAATCCCCCTCTTCCTAAAGCATATTTTTAGATTTGCAGATATGTTTAGTCGTTTAGATTTGACTTTGAGGATGTTTTTTTTTTGGACCGTTTTCAGTTCCATATCAAACCAGATTTCTGTAGTTATAAAATACAGAGACCAGAAATCTACCAGATCAATTCAGACTAGATCAGATCAGACCAGCAAATTTTCGTCCAAAAGAAAACATCTTGAGACAATGTTACAATTTCCATAACAAATGTTTTCCTTCCAAATTTTCTAATTTTTTCTTCCTTATTGTCTTTCCCCTAAATTCAACATTCCAAAATCCAAATGGACACAAAATGTTGTTCAATCAAAAGCGTGAAAAGATGCAAGTTTTCTTGCATGACCAAAGTCCTATTTTGTAGTTGTGCGAGATAATTAAGAGCACCTCTGATAATTAAGTAACATTGATCTGGATCTTATACAGTTATACTCGAGTTAGTGACTAGTGAGTACTCTTTGAAATAAAATGATTTTTGTAAGTTTGCTACCAACCTTTACAATGGCAATTGTCTATCAAATCATCTCACAAACAAATCATGTTGTCAAGTAACACCAAATATCTGACATTGATTTGCGTGCAGATTTGTAGTACTCCGTAATATTGAAAGTAATATTAGCTTATTTTATTCCAAATTATTATCAAATTCACGAATCTATTCTATTCTTTCACTTTTATCCAAAGAAAACTCAAACTTTATCTTTTTCAACAATTATGCTTTTCTTTTCTATTTTTTTCTCTTCAAAATTACACATTTTTATCAATACCAGTTAGATATAAGCAATACAAATTTGTAAACTTTAAAATAGAAACAAGTGAAAAATATGAAATATGAATATGATTTACTTCTTAATTTTTACTAATTCATCCATTGAAAGTGTAATTGTGAGAGAAGTTGAAGTTTGAGTCTTTTTTTAGTAAAAGTAAAAGTATGGGATAAATTTGTGAGTTTGATGATAGTTGGAGATATATTTAGCTAATAATCCATATTGAAATTGGTTGTATTGACTGATTTTGCTGAACTTTATGAAGTTTTGACTGAAATAATTAGATTGATTGATTCTGCTGATTTATGAAAAAACCATATGTAGTATGTAAAGTATTTTTTTCATGTAACCAGAAAATTAACTCCAACCTTATTTATTTTGATTATTACACGATCCAGCGTACGAAATCAAAATTTTTGTATTTAGTGAAAAATGACTGATAAAACTGATAAGATGAGAAACAAGATCACCTAATGGACTCTCTTTTGCAAACTTTGTTCCCTTCATATTTGTTGCATTTGCTCCTCTTGGACTCGGGTTGGGCCGCCCGGCCCGGGACCGGTACTGTTTGGGCCCGGCCCGGCCCGGTGACCCGCTACAATCCGGTTCGGGTAGGCCCGACCCGCTGGTTAGGGAAGGGTGGGCTCGGGTCAGCTGAATATGGAACCGGCCCGGCCGGGCCCGGTTCGGGCTTTATTATTTTTTTATTTTATTTTTTCAGTTTTTTTAAAATACCCGATCGAGTTGGGCTGGGTATTTTGGGCCATTTGAGGTGGTTTGGGGGGGGGGTGAGGGGGGGGGGGGGGGGGTTAATTAGAAAAAGGGGAAAAAATACATAGTGGCCCGAGGCCCGTCCCAACCCGGACCTGGCGGCAACCCGGGCCAGTCCCTGGCCTTCCCAAAACACAAAAGGCCCGACCGGGCCTAGGCCCGGCCCGGCTCCATGCCTACTTCCCATTTGCGCTTCTTTCTAACTTCCAACTGTCAAACCACTAAAATACTTACAATTTCGACACCCCGAAATTCTTTTTATGCGTGTATTTGAGCATTTACTTTTGACGACACGACTCAATCGTGAGTTCTTTTTACAGGGAAGTTGTGATTTTTTTTGGAAAGGTTCCTCTATGATTCATGTTTTGTTTAAACTGTCCTCATTTTTTATTGAACAACCGCACGTGATTGTTTGTTCTCTCTGTTTCCCTTCTTGACCGCTACTATTATATTTTTACTTGTTTAACTTCTTTCTTTTTATGAGGAAGTGAAACACAATCTTCATCCGGGCCAGTTCGGGTCTTGAACCAACAGGTCTCAAACATATTAGTGAGATTTGAGACCGGGACCTATATTTCCTAGGGGTGGGTACGGTCCGGTCCAATATTCCGTCGAACCCGTATCATGACTATTCAAACGGTTTGGTTCGATCTTACATCTAAATCCGTTCGGTGTTGTTTCATTTTCAAACGCAACGATATCATGTCATACCAATACCAAACAATGACACTTTTTCAAGTGTTTACGAAAAAAATTAAAGCTTAATTATCCGCCAAAAATCCACACAATTTATCAATTTTCATATTACATAATTAACACTCCCTCCATCCCAAATTGCAAGGGATTTCACGGTTTACGATGTTTGACTGACGATAAAGCAAACGGATCCCTGTCCGCACTCAAATTATTTTTAGAAAAAAAGAATTACATATTCAGAAACTACATTAAAAGCTTTACAAAGTCGCACAAACCAGAATCAAATTTGATAAAATATTGATATATAAACTTATAAAGTAAGAGAATAAGAGTGCTCTGTGTTAACCAAGTGAATATGAAAAGTATGAAGACACTAATCAAAGTAATGGTGTAAATGTACATTTAAATATTTAAATCATACTTTGGTCCGGTTCAGTCCGATACCGGTTCTCATTTTATGAAAACTGGTCATTGCATTGTTTGAACTAGTACAACAGTCCGGTCTGGGACAAAAATTTTGAATTCCATTTCAAACCCTATTTTTTGGTCCGGTATTACCATATTATACTAGTCCGCTTCAGTACCATGCCGATTAGGGCTGCACATCGAGCGGGTTGGGTCGGGTTTGCTATATTTTTTGGGCCTACCCAATTTGTTCGGGTTGGCTATTAACCAGCCCGCGGTACACAATATAAGTTGATAAACCATGCATGAACGGGTCAGATAGGGTCGGGTATTGGGGAAAAAATCACATCGGGTTACATCTTTCATGTGAGAAATTAATGTAACTAATTTAAAATTCGATTAACTTGTTTCCAAAACACACAAACAAATACAATGATAGTATCTTTTACAAGCAAAACATTAGATGATAGTATCAAAACATCCTTCCGTAAAGGAAGTTCATTTAGAAGGAAACGTAAATATATAATAATCATCTAGTCAAAATGATAAATGTTTAATTATAATTCTAATATCATAAAGTCTTAGATAGAGCACATTGGTCTTAAATTGAAATTATCCAAGCAAACGTTGTAGCATAATAATAGTAAAATAAACTTTGGCCGGATAGGGTGCTATTGGGTTTGAGATTTTAATTCCGCAACCCTACCCATTAGGTGCGGGTTCAAACATATTTAACCCATGAATATTTTTAAAATTCAAATACCCGATTAAATAGGGTCGGGTTGGGTCGGGTCGGGCGAGTTATGCGGGTTCGAGTTATTCTTGTGTAACCCTAATGCCGATTCAATATTTTTGCTCACCCCTAATATTTCCGATCCCGAGACCCAAGTTCACATTTTGCGAACGCATTAGTGTTCATGCATACAGCATACCTTACAATGGCTTGAAGAATACTACATTCCCTTTTAATTTACACTTTCCCTTGTAGAACCCATCTTTGAGTATTCTCGTTGTTTTCTTTCAAGGGAAAAAATTATACGGTTTCCTTTTCAATTAAATCTCAACAACTCAGAACACATTTTTATTTTCTTAAATGTAGAGCACTTCCACAACTTAAGAACCAAGATAACCAACAGGCTAGCTGTATACATAATTACTGGAATAAAACCAGAGAGAAACTTAAACATTAAGAAAATGCAGGCAATCCCGGGAAGTGTTGAAATAGAACAGAATGCTCTTTGAAGAAAATCAAAATTCAACAACCTCATGAAACTTTCAAGCTGTTCTACGACAACGAAGTTCTCCCTATCCTCTTCCTCTTCTGATATCAGCCCTGATCCCCTTCTCAATCCGTTTCACAACAAAGAACTGCGAGAGAAGACAAGGGAGATAAGAGTTTTTATTAATGCATTTTCCTGGAAATGTGAAGGTCTGGATGAGAAGAAAACAATAACCCCCAATCAAAACCTTACTTGGAAAGCTATTATGAGAGGAATGAACAATTTCCCTCTTTCGTTAGGGTTTGGTCCATCAATCAACTGTTGGTCAACCAAAATACCCTCTCTCCCACGTGATACAATGTCTGTGATTGTCTTAACAAGATCAGGTATCCATGCAATTCCATTTGGCAGAACCTGTGTATAAACCATGGTTAGAGAACAAGATATCTTTTAACGAGAGTAAAAAAATATCTAATGAAACAAGGCAAACCTTCTCATCACTTTCATTCTTCTTGCATCTTCCGCTGTTCTCAACCAAAACCAGGGGAATTGGAGTTCTCTGAGACAAAGAGCAGTTAAGCAAATAATCATCTCACTACGCACGAGGCAATCACCCAAAGACAAAACATATTCATGAATTTCAATGTTCTTTATTATTAAAATATCTAGAATAATCTTAATTTAAACTATCTACGAAGAAATTTCATAGCAATTTAACATTAAAATATTTTATAATTAAAAAGATCCAAAATTAAAGTATTTTTTGGGGGGATAATTTAAATACCCCAAACTTTGAAGAGGTGTGAGGTATGTGCCCTAAACTTGTATGTGGAATATATATACCCTAAACTTTATATAAAAAGTTATCTAATTATTTTTCTTTCACATATGTAAATTTATGGTGTTAAATAAATAATTTCAATACATTTATCATTTATGAGAGTTCAGTTAACATTCTTGCAAATGTTTTTAATTGTAGAAATTTCCCTAAATAGGATTAAAAGCATTTTGAAATTCCAAAATAGGAGTATCATGTTTTCTATTCCCTGAATAGAAGTAATCTGCCAAGTTTGGAAAAAATGCCGTGTTAAAAGCCTTGTAGTAATGCCAAACTTGGCTTAAAAAACATGATACTCCTATTATGGAATTTCAAAACATTTTTACTCCTATTTAGGGAATTCTTTCTTTAAATTGTGTACTTAACAACATAAATTTACATTTGTGGAAGAAAAATCATATAATCATTGTGCTATCATAACTTTTTATATGAAGTTCGGGATATTTACTCCCTCCGTCCCCGGAACAACTTCCCGGTTTGACTTACATACATATTATGGAAATAAACTTACCAGAGGGTAAATTTTACTATTTTGACACTGTTTTGATGTGGATAACTTGCCATTTAAGGAAATGGGAAGTTAACTTAAGGACATCCAAATAAGGAAAGTGGGAAGTTGTTTCGGGGACGGAGGGAGTATATTATATATGTAGGTTTCGGGTGTTTACCTCACACCCCTTCAAAGTTTGGTGTATTTGAATTATTTATCCCCTTTTTTGTCACATCAATTATTTGAGCCCTAAATTGATATTTGATAGCTTCAAATTTCAATCATCTGGGTCCTATGGCTACCTTTATAATTTTAATCGTCCATATACTTGATCAATAGTTGAACACTATTTCAGTTTAGACAAAACTCTTGGAAAAAATTCAGGACACTTCTACAATAATATTTCACAAACTTATTTGCAATGACTTTTATCCCACACTCCCTTATATTTTAATAAAAAACATCAAATACAAAGTTGGTGAGAATAAAAATAGACCTGAAACTCTGATTTCTTCATCCGCGCCCCCTGGCGGACAACCTTCACAACTGCCTCGGATCTTCTGGTGGCGAACTCTTCATAACTCAATCCGTCGGGTGGTGACATTTGAGCATGAGTAAGCACAATAATACATCTTCGAAAAATTTGCTTGCCAAAAGCATTACTTATGGCTTTTACTATCTGTGAATCCAAGTTATCCACTCTGTATGAGTCCAGGCGGTCCACATAGAGCAAAACATCAATTGTCTTGTTCAAAAGGAACCTATTTAGATTCAATCAGAAAATTGCATGGAATGAACACCAGAACAAAATGTCAAGATCTTCTCAAAAGAAGACTAAAATAATGCAGAGAAACCCTATTGCTTAAATCCAGACAATAGGTGCCCGTCTGGTAGCCATTTTTTGATTTATCATCCTCATGGATCTTATGTGCCAGACTTTCACTAACTAACTATTTCACTACATTGACTTAATGGAATAACGAAAAAAGTAGCACATATGTTAATTTTTTGCTGAAATTAATGAATATGAGACTTCAACCATCAGTCCATCATTTTAGATACTCCTATAGTCCTATTATTTCTTGAGTTAATTATAAAAAGTACTGTTCATATTTTAATAGATGATTGAGCCTTCCAAACCACAACTTCCGCAGATGTAGTCATTCTAGGCATTACCAAACGGGCTCTAGAATTTGTCACAAGTGATGTCAAGTTAACCTCTTTATGATATCAAGAGCCTGATCATTAACATATCCTGCTTCAACGAGCCCAGGGGTATCAATAATGTTTAATGTAAATCCCGCCCGTGAACGTGATACCATTACAGGTCTTGGAGCTTCCGTCTGAAAAGTATAATGTTTCTATCATTACTGACAAACAGGGGCAGATAAAGTCTCTCAGATTATTTTAGAAAAAAAAAATTATAAGTAGATACCTGAAAAGCTCCCGCAGTAACTACTCTTTCCCCTATGATTGAATTCACAGTTGAAGATTTTCCAACACCACCTTTACCCATCACCAGGATAGTCAAAGAGCTCACATTCTACCAATACAAAAAAAAACAAAAAAAAAAAGATATCACATACCAATGTATTTCAACGTGCCATTAGATAATTAGAGGGAAGTGTCATTAGATGATTACAGGGAAGGAGACCATAAATGATGCATTATAACAAGGCATGTAAATGCTTTTCACCCAAGAAAATATAACATTTTTTGTTTTAGGTCACTCTGTCTCTGTTAAAATTGGGGTGCTAGGGATAAGCGGAGCTGATTAGTCTCACTTTCAATTGATGCCTCTTGGGCTCTATGTACAAAATCATAAGCATTTTTAGAAAAAATACAGTGCAAGGACAAACGGAACCTATGAAGTACTCAAAAAAGAACAAACAACTCTACAATTGCAAGGACTCAAAAAACATATTTCAGTCTAATTAGAAATCGGCTAAAAGGGAGAGAAGTACCTCCTGCTTCAATTTTCCCAGCAAATCAAGTAACTTGGTCTGAGTGGCAGCAGGGAACTGCTGAATTCCAGCCCATTCTCGGACTATTTGTGAAGCCATTAAGAACTGACAAGAACCTAAATGGAATTAGAGCCACAACCCACGGGTTTACTCTGAGCAATAACCACAACCAAACCTCAAGATTAGCAAAAAGAAAGACTTTAGTACAAACCCTAATTACACGACGAACAAAATACAAACGCGAGATGTCATCAGTTAATTGGAGAGACTGGTGAAAGAAAAAAGCAGCTACTCATAATAAGATAACAAAAGGACGAATCAAGAACCAAACTTTATAAAACTAAATTCACCTGAAGCAATGAGACTATGTGAGAAAGAGCAGGAAAGGGTTTAGGTAAGCATGTTTAAAATATTATTACTCCGTACTTTGTGAACATTATCGATTGTTTACGAGAAGGCGGTGAAACTCACCAATCAGAATCCGCTTGGGAGGGATCAGGGACTGTCCTCTGGTTGGTTGGAATCAGACGGAGATGAATTTGAGAGATATGGAAAGGGTTTATGACTTAAGGCTGTCGTTGACCATTACAAGTCCGTGACCGTCACTTATGAGTCCCTTGCGATTGGGACATGTTTTATGACATTTGTTAACCTTGGACTTGGGTATGTTTGACACAACTAATTAAAAAAATACTTTTATTAGCTTTTTAGTAATTATTAGTTTTTAGTGATTGAAAAGATTTTAAAAGGAAAAAGTGATAGCTGTTTGGTAAAAAACTGACTGTTTGATTTAGTTCGGTTTGGCATACAAGCTGTTAGAACTGATTAATACTAGAAGTCACGAGCTTTTATCAGATGCTACACCCGGTAGCATCTCAAAAAAGATCTTTTAATTTATGAAAAGCTCTTTAAAAATGTCATGTCAAACATACAACTACAATCTTTTAAGGTCTTTTTAAAGAACAAAAAAGTTAGAAGCTAGTGTCTTTTGTGTGCCAAACATATCCTTATTCTTAAATCTTAATCTTAAAAGCTTATAATCCTCAATGAGGGTTAGGGCATTTTCGGGCTGAAAATTGTGTTGGTGTAATCATGTGCTTGTTGGATTGTACAACGTGTTTTACCCCTCTGTACTTTTAAAGGAATTAAATTTGTCGTTTAACTCCCGTTATTGACTTCTGTCTGTCTTTTGCATCTGAACCCTGGTTCGCACACCTTCAGCTCCACTCAAACCGTGACCGCCCCTAGCCCTCTTAGTGCGCATCGCAACTCTCATCTGCGCCCTTACCAAACCCCGTTGGCCTCTCGTCGTTTCCCCTTTCTTGCGCCGATTGTGCAGGTTTGTTTACCTGCCATTTCTCCCATTTTTGCTCAGCTATACTCATCTCCTTCCTCTTTAATATCCCATATTATTATGTTATTCAATTCCTTCTCATTCATTACATCAGCTATGGATGTTGTACGGACTTCATACTCTAGGCTTGCTCCATCAAATATAAATGGGTGTGTGCACAGTTTTGGAAAAACATCTGCGCTTCCGAGTCTCTTTGCACTGTAAGCTTCTCCTCTCCCTGCCTTCCTTCACTTTCTGGACGATATTGCAGTATGTTAGTCATAACCATTAATTTGGGATGAAAGGCAAATAAAAGTAAATATCCCCAACTTTCAGGAAGTATTTGAGGTCGTAGGTGGTATGTTGCTTTATACCTTGATTTTATGTAACAGATTTAAAGTTTTGCATACAATGTATTGTTCATGTGAAGCAACCCATATTTTGAGTTTGTTATGCATCCATTGGTTAAGAGTTGTTAGATTAAGAACAACCAAATATCAAATCGTGTGTCCTATTTGCCTTAGTGTCACACATAACTTGAATTCCTTAGTTCACACAATAATATGAACATCTAAAGCTCTGTAGAGGTCATGATCCACCCAACCGCCATGGAATTGACGGTCATCCAATCTTCAAGGTCCCTAGAAGGGTTCACGGGTTGTGCAATGGTTCCATCAAGAAACCTCATCTTTCGTTTGGCACGTTATGTGTTCTTCAATCTTCATCGTCGTAGCCCATTCTCGATAGTTGTTCTCGCGTTTGAGAACAACCGCGCATATGATCATACCGGGATGATCCGAGCTCGATAAGTAATATGGCGACAAAGGATCATTGATCTTCCGTGGTTCCGGGTGTTCACGGTGGCTGACGAGCACTTTGTCGTGATGTGCGTCAAAATAATAAATCAATACAATACTTATACGTAGTATTAGCGTAGTAAGGTTCGTATCCACAGGGAAAGGAAAACTTCTCTTTTTTAATAAAATAGTAACAGGGGGTTAGATTGATTTGATTTAATTAACACTAAGATGAACGACTTATGTGGTTTACTTAATAGAGATGACGACTTGGTTTTGCTTTTATCCACTTAATGAAATGTTCGCCGGTCCCGGTTATATCTTTAACTATCTTCCTCTCGAATACTCAATCGAGGAGTATATCCAATTCACCGAGGGTAGTTATTAATAACGAGACGCGTTCATTAATAAAACTTACTACCAAGTCAATATAGAACACGCGCCGTATATCAACCCGATAGTAGCAATAAAATCAAGATGAAAACGATTGGTTTAACCATATAACCTCAACACAAGCGGTTTATTGGTTTAATCAATATAATTAATTCCCCTTAGATTATTAACCACGAGACGCATGCATTAACAATCCAAGTTTACTACTGTGAAAGGACCGAACGATTAACAAACGTATTCGTCGATCGATTCTAGTAATAATTAATATATGAAACAAAACTAGTTGATCCTTTAAGTAATGTTCAAAATATTAATATGAAGTATGAATAGGAATTAATTAATATTCAAGGAAGAAGATTAAAGAAAATAACTCACAACTTACAATTCATTAAGCTTCAAAGTAGCAAAACCAAGATGGAAGAGTTTAGCTCATCATTTGGAGACTAAACATACTAGAAAATATAAAGAAAATACTTGTCTAAAATGAGCTTAGAAGTACATAGGAATTGGTGAATTTTATGGGAATGAAATGAGGTGTATTTATAGGCTTTTGGGAGATGCAGGATTGTGTACCCGATCGGGCTTTAAGGGCACTCGATCGGGTATTTAGAGAGCTTCCCGGAAGCCAGAAAACTGGGGCATACCCGACCGGGTCTGTCGGTCACTCGATCGGGTATGACCCGAACGTGGTTAAATATCTTCCCGCATGATGCATTGTTCCCGGATTTGATCCGGTTTGATTTTTAAGCAAGGTACCCGACTGGGTATAGGTCATACCCAACCAGGTACAACACAAAAATGAAGATTCTGAATTTTTGTCTTGAGATTTTGCACCTTCCTTCCACTTTTGATGTTCATCAATGGTCCCTAGAGTGATCTTGGGCCTGTTTGAGCTGAGAATAAACCTAATCTAAACAAATTACAAATATTTTACAAACTAAACTATTACACCAAAAGTGTGTAATTTCCAAAGCAAAAATCAATCAAAACTAATTACAAACACAAACATAAACATGGGAATTACATGAATGTCAACTCCCCCACACTTAGTTTCTTTACTCGACCTCGAGTAAAACCAAATGTTTGTACAATGTTCTACAAAAGATCATAAGTTTCAAGAATAGTAAGAAAGAACACAAGACCACCAAGGTTTTAAATGAGTTTATGAAACAACATTTTCTTGGGTTTGTTGGCCTTCTATGCTCTTTGTTTCTTCTTCTTTCGCTTCTTCTTCTTCTTTTTCTTCTTTTCCTCTTCTCCAAGAGATGATTTCCTGCAAAAACACATATTTCTCTCATATCTCTCATTTTGCCTAGGAGCCTTTTAAGGTTTTCATCCTAGCATCTCTTTATTTTTCCTTTCTTACCACTCACTCATCATTTTTTGTAAGCCCTTTTTGCTTAGATTGCTCATTTTTTGGAGTTTTCAACCTAAATAGCATTTATTATTATTATTATTATTATTATTATTATTATTATTATTATTATTATTATTATTATTATTATTATTATTATTATTATTATTATTATTATTATTATTATTATTATTATTATTATTATTATTATTATTATTATTATTATTATTATTATTATTATTATTATTATTATTATTATTATTATTATTATTATTATTATTATTATTATTATTGTGTGTGAATAACTAGTACAAGTAAATAATGCTTAGTACAATTTAAAAACAAAGGGATTTTAACATACCAAAAGATGAGTCTTCCTCCCCCACACTTGGACCAAGGCACTATCCCTAGTGCCCGCCTTCACCGCCATAAAAGCCGCCTTGGAAACCTCCACCGGTGCCTCCCTCTTCCATGTGAGTGTCGCCATCCGCCCCGCCATCATAGCCTCCTCCACCAGAGCTAGAACTGCCAAAATCACCCCAATGAGAGGGGTCCCACCAAGAAGATGGTGGTGGTGGTGATGCCATAGATGCAAAACCGGCAAGGTGGGACATGTAGGAATATGTCGGCCCATACATCCTCCGGTAGTCTTCTTCATACCATTGTATGTCGGCCAATCTTTGCTCCTATAATCGTTGGAAACCCGCTCTTTGTTCTTCCCGATATTCCTCTAGTCTTCTATCCCTTTCATTTTACTCCTCCCGATAGTGCCCGATTTCTTCTTGAAGTTGGGCAAATTGCCCTCCCATTTTGGTGTATTCTAGGCCCATGTTTTGAAATCATGTGAGGAGTGCTTGTTAACCCGCCAAAAGTTGTTGGAAAAAGTCTTGTGGTGGCGGGTTTTGAGGATGGTCGGGAATATCATGTTGGACATTTTCATGCCCCTCGTGGTGCTCGGGTTGGTCGGGTTGTTGCTCGGGGGGATTGGCTTGAGGTTGGAGGTGTGGTGGAATGTTATTCGGAAGGAGATAGTGGTTAACTTCATGGATTGGCATTCTATAGCTAAGTCTAGGTAATTCGTCACATGTGAGGGAAAAGTATTTGATGGGTTCGGGGTAGTTCATGTGCCATTTGTAGTGTTGTTTCCCATTGTGGTCTTTATTGCCCAAAGAGATTAAGCCTGCATTGGATAATCATCCAATGTGCATCAAAGAATCGGCGGCTATTAGAGCATTAGAACTATAGCCGAATTTGGATACCAAATGCATTACTACCCCCTACCACAATGTTTCTGGTTTTCTTACAAGCTTCCTCCAAGTGATCCCACATTAAATTGCAAAGATTATATGCCACGGGTCTTTCAAAGAGGGCTAGAGTGAGTATGGCCACATCCCCCATCCGAGTATGGTGATTGTTGGTGCGGCCGAGCAAATTTAGGAAAATCCGGAGAAGGGGATGTTGAACGTGACTAGGGGAAAGTTTAGACACATTAACTTTCACTTCTCCGGTCATTTTTGCACATAAAGTATGACCATCAATTGTGCTTTCTGGTATCCCCCTCTCATGGGCCACGGGGATGCCAAAATGTGCGGCAAACTCATGTCTCGTTATTGAGTATTCGGTGTTGAGCAAACGAAACGTGAGTGTCGAAATTGAAGTCCGTCGGGTCCTCTTGTAGAACAAATTTGGCCGAACTCATGACCTCATATATGATATTGTCAACACAATTGTATTGCATATTGAAAATCAAATTCATACGCAATGTGTCAAATAACTCCCTCATTCCATCCTTTAAGCCTAGTTTTTCAAGAGCATCATGACATAGGAATCTAGAAGGAACTACTTGCCTTTTTATTGTACCCAAAAATCATGCCTGATGATTTCCCGACCCAAAGCGGACGGTCTCATACCCCGAGACTGATGCCATTTTTGCCTTTTTTTCAAGCTTCAAATTTGGACTTGGGGTTTGGGGGTAGGATTTCGGATTTTTGGGGAGAGGGGGAGATATGGGGGTTTTGGGTATGAGGTTGTAGAGGTGAGTGAGGGGAGTGTTTTGGTGGTGGTATGAGGGGATTTGGTTGAGTATTGAGTTGAGTTATGGGAGGTTGAAGGTTCGAAAATGGTGGATTTGGGGAGAGGGCCCACTACTAAAAAACAGGCTTATAGTGACACTTTTTTTGTGACACTTTTTAATATAGTGTCACTAAAATACGACATATTTTTTTACGATGTATATGTGTCATTAGTTTCTGACACTATAGTATCAATATCAGATAGTGATGTTCACACCCTATTTTTTTCTTTTAACATTATTTGGTCATATTTAACACCTAAATCAAGTAATCAACTTCAACATCATTTCTCTTTTCATTCCCAGAACCCTAGCCAGAGCTTCTTCACAATCGCGTGACCGTCTTCTGGGGCAAAGCAGCTGATGCCACCGTCTGGTGGCCAGAGGCACAATCGCGCTCGTCCGCCGGCTACAGGGGAGTCACTTTAGAAGCGATCATCTGACGCCAAAGACTTGAGTGGCTCTTGTCCGCCGGCTAAAAGTTGGACGCATCAGCAGAGCTCGTCGGACGGTTACAAGGTCGACGCTAAAGAGAGTCAGCATATGGTTTCCTTCCACCTCAACTCTTCATGGAGATTGATTCGCTAGGAATAGAGGTAATTATATAGGTCTCTCCCCTAGAACACAGGCAGATGATTTCTTTGGCTCAGGAATGTTTGTTAGGATCAAAAGAAAATATTATTCCTTTGAAATCATTGATTCTGCATTTCTGTTGCGTTACAAATTACTAAAACAAGAGGGGGGGGGGGTTCCTCTTCAATCATTTTCAACCTTGAAGCTGTTATTTGGCTTAGGGGTTTTTCCTCTTGTGATTTAATTTAAGATTTTATTATGCCTCAATGAATATGTGACATAGTCTACTTTTGACTTTAGTCCTTTCCATAGTTTGCTTCAGGAGGACTATTTAAGTAGTCCAGAACACACACACACACACACACATGTGAAAGAAGGGACTATTTTAAGGGTTGAGGTTTGGTTGTTCTAATTCCATAAATAGTCACCTTTAGTTATATAAATTTGGTGTGGGAACGGACTAAAAGTAAACTACATAAATTAGTTTTAGCTGGGCCTGAATGATTAAAGGGATGATGTACATATTTAAGTCATTGAGATTTTTACCGAGATGAATGAAGTTTAATCACTTACGAGTCATGGTTTGTTGTCAGCATGTGAGTGAGGGAATCAATTTCTTTACCCAGATGAATGAAGTCTAATCACTTGAGATTTTTACCCAGATGAAACTTGGGATAGACCTGTACCGTTCCAAACCCACTGTTGCAGTTTTAAAGCTGCCAACAAATGAGAGCTAACATTAGCTAGTTGGTGATTTCAGTTGCTTTTGTAACTGGGAACATTTTTATTGTGCCTAGATTAATTAGTTAGACAGTTTTTTTATTTATAATAAAAATCATACCCCCCCCCCCCAATGAATATTCAAAGTCTAATGGTAAGCTTCTGAATACATAAATATAAAGTTTAATCTGAAAAGAAAAAAAAGGGTATACAAACACTTAGGTTGGAAAAGGAAGCTAGGACTAATAGAAAAACTCAATTGGTCTAGAGGTTGAAACAATACCAGCAGGTTGAAACAATTGGTAAGTTCTCTGTTCAATTTTATGCATCTTTAAATTATGTGACCAGATTTTGTTTTACTCAGATATATGTCTTGGACGCTTTTTTTATAAACTTTAAGCAGGATTTTAGAACTGATGGTTTCAAAAGATAGGCCATTATAAAGAGAAGATCACACAATGACCATTGCAGATGAGAAATCATCTTCCTTTTCCGAAGCATTCTGAATAAATGAAGATAACAAATAAAGGCTGGTTTTTATTTACTAAAATAAACATTTTGGAACTGCTATTAATACTTTTTTGTCCTAATAATTGTATATGTTCTTCCGTTGGAGTCAACTGGTTTTGTGCTTTTAGTTTGAGTGAATTCCATTGATGCCGTTTACGACTACTATACTTTTCTAATCTTGGTGAAATTTTATTTTGTTGTTGCCTTGGATGTGTTGCATCTTGAAAGGCTCTCCCCTAGATATTAGAAACTGGTCAGGGTTTTTAAGGAGAAGTCTTTTTGAGGTTATCTTAGGTAAATGCCTCTAATTTAATGTTGACATATAACTTTGAGTGTGGTTTGAGACAAATTCTTTATATTTGAGTTGAACATCTATAACTCAATCTCAAATCAAGAAGTATTAGATCTGGAGATCAAAGATTATCTTGTTATTACTTTTGCAGGAGGTATGCCATCATTCCTTGCGCTTAACCACTTGAACGATAAGCACGAATGGCCTCTAGTAAAGATCTCCTTGTGCAAGAGATCTTTTCTTAACGTAAAACCTGTTATGGTCAAAATCCTCACCCGAGAACTTGTATAGAGAAGGATTTCCTGCAGATTGTCTAATTTTTCTTCGCCCTAGTGGCAATGAAATTATGGTAATTAGAAAGGGGGATCCTCTCCCTATCAGTCACATGGCTTTCGCTCATTGCATATTCATTTCCGAAATAATGATTATATTTTGAATTCTTGGTTTTAATATTTCAGTTTCATGACGATACTTGAGAGATCATTTTATGATGTCAAGGTATGACTGTGAGTTGTGATTCTGGGGCAATTAGATGCAAATCACCACGAGGTACATAATTTCACCATTTTTCTTTTGTTGTGATGTTTAAGCATTTTGATATTTAGTGTAGTAAGTGTTTTTCTCTTTTATTTCAGATATAAAGGCAACTGAATTCCTTAATTTTCTACCAGTGATCTTGCTGTTCACCTAGAGAGCTATTGAATTGAGAATTAGAAGTCATCAAGCTCACTTTATGTTTGGTGTAGTAGACAAAATGTGAAGTTGATGTTTTCTTCCATTATAATAGCAACAAAAAAGTGTATATATAATCTAGCTATAATATGTCTGATGCTTTAACCTTAGATGATTCTTGGGCTGAAATCCTTTGCTTGCATTGACTGGATTTCTAGAGTTACCTTCTGCCTAAGAATTCATCATTTCCCTCTGAGATTGAATCCCTGGCAGATTATTTCCACCGCAGGGGCCTGATGCTAGGAACATATTCAGTGTTGGGTAAATGTATAAAATCATATCAACAATAATCGTTGAATATTAAAGGCATCTTTATCAATCAACTCTCATTTTTTTAAGTTTTTGTTTTCAATTTGCAGGTATGATACTTGCAGCAAAACAATGCCTCACTCTCTTGGCCATGAAGAGCAAGATGCTAAAACTTTTGCAAATTGGGTAAGTATTTGCTTGTTCCTCTTAGGTGTTCTACTTATTATTGTTGCAGTATATATTTATATGTTCTTTCTCTATTTATCTGTGAATTGGTTAGTCTTTTAACAGGTCACTAGAGATGCTATTCATTTTCTTCCAAGTAAGTCCTTTTACTAGTGTGTGAAATTTAGGAAAGATGGACTAAGTTGAACTAGTGTGTGATTACTGTAATGTCCACTGTAATGTCCACTTTTCAAGTGAAGTATGATAGAAGCAAGTGAGGTTTGAAACGATGAAGTTGATAGCATAAGAACTAGTTTCATTCTGTGCAAGTCTGCAAAAGAAGATATGTGAAAGCCCTAGGAAGTGTGTGTGTAAAAGTTAGACTTGTTAGCGTTTTGTTCTTGTATATTAGTTGTTGTTTCGGGGTGTGCCCCATGAATTATGTAGTATGTACATTCACATTTATGTGAGAAATTGAGATATAAATAAAAATCTTTGAATTTTGATTATTTATTAGTATTAAATTACACACACATATTGAAATATATATATATATATATATATACATACTTATGATACTAATGTATCATATATCTCTATGATACCAGAGTGTCAAAAAAAGTTATGTTATTATAACGTCATAGTTTTATGTGATATTTTATTGTCATAATTTTGTGACACTAATCTGTTTAGCAACCAATGACACTAAATTTAGTGTCACTTGCCCCGCTTTTCTGTGACACTTTCAGTGTGTCACTAAATCGTTTAGTGACACTAATTTAGTGTCACTATAAGCCATTTTTTTTTACCTCCCGGGGTTCGAATTTTTGGGTTTGGGGAAGAAGAAGTGGCTGACTTGGGGTCTGATCTGGGATTAAAACTCGAGTACCCGATCGGGTGGCCCGACATACCCGATCAGGTATGCTTATGTTTTGCTTGTTCCGAGGTCGGGCCCGATCGAGTTTGGGTGGTACACGTTCGGGCAAATCGCGCCGCAGAAAATCCAACCATTTTAAATTAAATCACCCGATCGGGTGATTCGGATACCCGATCGGGTGATTCGGATACCCGACCGGGTATTGCGACGATTTTTTAAAAATTCGCTTTAGGGTTCGTACCTGATCGAGTTTTGGGGGTACTCGATCGGGCAAATTGGGCCGCAGAAATTATTTTATGTTTTTCAAAATATACCTGACCGGGTCATGGGTGTACCCGATCGGGTACTTCCCATGTTTTCAATTCCGGCTCGATCGGGTATGGGGTTTTTGGTCCTCAACCCTACCTTTTTCATCTTCACCCGACCGGGTAGAATAGAGGGACCCGATCGGGTTTAGTGCCCTGGGGTGTGATTTCGTCCATTTTTCCATTTCTTTTGACATGGATCCGACCGGGTAAGTGATTATGCCCAACTGGAGGTTTTCCCAAGCTTTCAAAACATGACTTCCCCCTCTTTTTCTTTTGAAAATTTTCCCCCATTCTCTCAAAGTTGACATTCAAAACAAAAATGAAAAGAAAAACATATATACCTTAGCTTGGGTTACCTCCCAAGAAGCGCCTTAGTTAACATCGTGGCACGACGCCATGGTTGTGTTCATCCTTCATAGATTGGATCGAAGAGATCCATGCACTCAACGCTTTCTTTTTAGAAACCTTCAAGGAACGGTTTGAGTTGATGCCCGTTTATCTTGAAGATTTTCTCGGTGTCAAGGCTTTTGATCTCAACTGCTCCATGTGAGTAGACTTTGACCACCTCAAATGGTCCTTCAATTCCCACCTTGATATCAACTTACTGGGAAATAGATGAAGGCGTGATCGAAAAAGGACTTTGTCTCCGATTTGGAAGCCCTTTCTTATTATCATCTTATCATGCCATATCTTCGTTTTCTCCTTGTAGATGGCGGCGTTTTCATAGGACTCAAGGCGGAGCTCCTCTAGATCTTGGAGTTGTAGCTTCCTTTGTATTCCGGCTTGCTCCATATCAAGATTGAATGTTTTCACCGCCCAATAAGACTTATGTTCGAGTTCGACCGGGAGGTGGCAAGCCTTCCCTAACACAAGTCTGTAGGGAGACATTCCAATTGGGGTTTTGAAGGCGGTTCTATATGCCCATAAGGCATCATCCATGCGAAGACTCTAATCCTTGCAATTGGGATTCACCATTTTTTGAAGTATGGACTTCAACTCCCTGTTTGAGACCTTGGCTTGATCGTTTGTTTGTGGGTGATAGGCGGTGAAGAGCTTGTGAGTGACGCCATATTTCCTCAACAAGGCACTCACAATTTTGTTATAGAAGTGAGTGCCTCTATCGCTTATCAATATTTGTGGGACCCCAAACCTTGAGAAGATGCGGGTTTTGAGGAAGTCCGCTACGACTTTGGCATCATCGGTCTTGGTGGCTTTTGCTTCCACCCATTTTGATACATAATCTACCGCTAGAAGAATATATAGATTAACATGGGAGTTAGGAAAAGGTCCCATGAAATCTATACCCCATACATCAAATATTTCAACATAGAGCATAAGAACTTGCGACATCTCATGTTTTCGAGAGATGTTGCCCATGCGTTGGCAATTGTCACAAGATTGAAAAAAGACACGGGCATCTCGAAATAAGCTTGTCCACCAAAAACCACATTCAAGTACCTTCATTGAGTGCGCTTTCCTCCAAAGTGTCCTCCGCAAGCGTGTGAATGGCAAAATGCAAGGATGGATGATATCTCTGTTTCAGGAATGCATCTGTGAATGACTTGGTCCTTGCAATGTTTCCATAAGTATGGCTCATCCCACACATATTTTTTGGCGTCATGTTGGAGTTTCTCTCTTTGAGGTTTAGAGAAGCTTGGTGGAAACCTGTTTAGAACAAGGAAATTAACAATATGAGCATACCAAGGGCGAATTTCCTTTAGAGAAAAAAGAGACTCATCGGGAAATTCCCCTCTGATATCATCTTTGATATGGTCATTTCCTTCATCAAGAACTAAACGACTCAAGTGATTGGCCACCAAGTTCTCCATGCCCTTCTTGTCCTTGATCTCAACGTCAAACTCGCTCAAAAGGAGTATCCATCGAATCAATCTCAGTTTGGCCTCTTTCTTTGTCATCAAGAACCTAAGAGCTGCATGATCGGTGTAGATGATCACCTTGGTTCCAAGTAAGTATGACCTGAATTTTTCAAGTGCATAGATGACGGCTAACATCTCTTTTTCGGTGGTGGAGTAGTTTCGTTGAGCATCATTGAGAGTTGTGGATGCATAGTAGATCACATGAGAGGTCCGTCCTTCCAACTTTTTGGCCCAAGACGACCCCTACTGCATAATCGCTAGCATCACACATGATCTCAAAAGGGAGAGACCAATCGGGTGCTTGGATGATAGGTGCGGTCACGAGTTTCTCCTTCAAAGTTTTGAAGGCCTTTTTGCAATATTCGGAGAAGATGAATTCCATCTCCTTTTGCAAAAGTGAGCATAAAGGAGATGCAATCTTTGAGAAGTCTTTTATAAATCTCCGGTAAAAACTTGCATGTCCAAGGAATGATCGAATCTCCCTAACGGTAGTAGGATAAGGGAGTGATTGGATGACTTCAACTTTGGACTTGTCTACCTCTATCCCTTTGGATGAGATAACATGGACTAGAACAATGCCTTCCTCCACCATAAAGTGGCATTTCTCAGAATTCAGAACAAGGGTTGAATCCAAACAACTTTTGAGAACAAGAGATAGATGGTATAAGCAAGAATCAAATGAGTCCCCAGGGATTGCGAAATCATCCATGAAAACTTCCATAAATAGCTCAACATATTCAGAGAATAAGCTCATCATGCATCTTTGGAAGGTAGCCGGTGCGTTGCAAAGTCCAAATGGCATGCGTCGATATGCAAAGGTGCCAAAAGGACAAGTGAAAGTGGTTTTCTCTTGATCTTCGGGTGCTACGGGTACTTGAAAATACCTGGTGTAGCCATCAAGGAAACAATAGAACTTATGTACGGCAAGTCTCTCAAACATTTAATCAATGAAGGGTAAAGGAAAGAAATCCTTTCTAGTTACCGCGTTGAGTCGACGGTAATCTATGCATACCCTCCATCCATTTTGAATTCGTGTGGGCATAAGTTCTCCATGTTTGTTCTCCGCCACCGTGACTTCGGTCTTCTTAGGAACAACTTGGGTTGGACTAACCCACTTGCTATCGGAAATGGGGAAGATTATCCCCATTTGAAGTAGTTTGATGACTTCCTTCTTGACCAGCTCCATAATAGGTGGGTTTAACCTTCTTTATGGCTGCCTCACCGGCTTGGCTTCATCTTCCATCAAGATGCGGTGCATGCATGTAGATGGACTAATGCCTTTGATGTCGACTATAGTCCATCCAATTGCAAGTTTGTGCTCTTTTAGCACCGCAATCAATCTCTCTTCTTTCCCTTGGGTCAATTTGTTGGAAATTATGACCAGCAAGGTTTCCTTTTCCCCCAAGAACACATATTTCAAGTGTCCCGGGAGTGGCTTCATTTCAACTTCGGGTGCCTGCAAAATAGAAGACAAAGGTTTCTTTTCGGGGATGGTTAGTGGAAATGCTCTTGCTCCGGTGGCATAAGTGGAAATTGGAAATGATTATCCAACTCCACCATCATTGCTTGTATGTTAGGGGTCAATGCAAGTTCTAAAGAATTTTCCCCGAAATCATTCTCAATCACACTTAACAATTCATCCTCCCCATTCATTTCAAAAGTATTTTGCACAAGAGGATCAAGAATATCAATGGCAAATAGAGAATGATTTTCACTTGGGTATTTCATGGAATCATAAATGTTGAATTCAACTTTATCTCTATCAAATTCCATTGTTAAAAATCCGCTAAAGACATCAATCTTTGCTCTAACGCTCTTTAAGAATGGCCTTTCTAAAAGGATAGGAACCGCATTCTTATCATTTTCCATTTCCAAAACATAAAGTCAGTGGGAAAGATCAAATTATCAACCATAACTAGTACGTCATCAACAATACCCTTAGGGTAAGCATTTGATCTATCCGCAAGTTGGATTACTACCCCGGTTTCATTTAGAGGGCCAAGCTCAAGTGATTTATATAAAGAATAAGGAATGACATTAATTGACGCTCCTAAATCTAGCATGACCTTTGAAAACATGGTACCCCCAACTTACAAGGTACAATGAACATGCCCGGGTCATTGTATTTCTTTGGAAGTTTCTTTTGAAAAACCGCCGAAACACGTTCACTAACTTGGACTTTTTGTTTTCCATTGAATCTATGTTTTCTTTTGATTGTGCATAGCTCTTTGAAAAATTTTGCAAATCTAGGAACACCTTTTATCAAGTTAAGGAGAGGAATATTTACCTCACATTTGGAGAATGTCTCTTAGATGTCCTTGTCTTTTTCCACCCTTCGTGTTTCCCTTAGAGCCTCGGGAAAGGGTGCTTCAACTTCATGGATGATCGGTGGTGGAGTTGAGATGTGAGCTTCCTCCTTCTCCGGTTGAGCTTTCTCCACAAGCTCCTCCTTTTCTTCCTCTTTGCCAATGTGGCTTCTTGCTTTTTCCATGGCAATGACCAACTCCTTGCCACTCCTTAATGTCACCGCATGGGCTTGTTGCCTAGGATTCGGTTCCGTTTGGGATGAGAACTTTCCCGAATCCTTGGCCTCGAGCCTACTCACCGCACTTGAGATTTGGCTCATTTGGTTCTCAAGATTTTGGATGCTTGATTTTGTCTCGTGTTGAAATTAAACCATGTTTTATTGCATGGTTGAGACATTTGAGGTGAGTGCTCGGATAATGTCTTCGGTGGACATATTTGAGCCTTGACCTTGGGGTTTAGAGTATGGTTGTTTTTTAGGAAATTGATTTTGTGGAGGGTTATTTTGTGGTGGATTCCCTTGAGGGTTATCATATCTAAGGTTGGGGTGGATTCCCGAGATGATAAGTATTGCCATAAGAATCATACCTCTTTTGGTTTGGGAACCCCAAGGCGTTGACTTGCTCGGAGTTGTCTTCTTGAAGAGTTGGGCATGAGTCGGTGGGATGCCCTTGTTGTGTACAAATGTCGCAGACCTTGACTTCTTGGGTCTTGGAATTTAAAAGAAAATCCTTAACCAAAGAAGTCAACCCGGCAACTTGACTTTCCAACGAGGATTTGGATTCCGCCGCCATTACTCGCTTTGTTGATGACCTCCCGTTGTAATGTATCGAGTTTTCGATTGGGAAGGTGTTTTGTTGACGATTCCTCCTCTACATGCGGCGTTGATCATTCGCCTATCATCATTGCAAAGACCATCATAAAAGTATAGGATGAGGTCTTGCTCCGAATAGCCGTGGTATGGACAAGTTGCACAAAGTTTCTTGAATCGTTCCCAATATTCATAGAACAATTCATCTTCGTTTTGCTCCACATTGCTAATTTGCTTTTTTAGAGATGAGGAGACGGAGGCGGGATAGTACCTTTCGAGAAAAGCTTTCTTCATGGCCGCCCATGTACCTATACTTCCCGAGGGAAGATAGAATAACCAATCTTTTGCGGTATCCTTGAGGGAGAATGGAAAAGCCCTCAACTTTATTTGTTCCTTAGTGACTCCATTAGGGCACATGCTTGTGCAAACAACATGGAACTCCGAGAGATGTTTATTACGATCCTCCCCTCTTAAGCCATGAAAAGAAGGAAGTAGATGAATGAGCCCCAATTTGAGCTCAAATGTATTACCCGCATCAAGAGTTGTGAAGGTAATAAATACGTAGTGGTTGTTGGTTCAAGTTTGGAGCAGTGAGCTCCCTCAAAGTTCTTGTTTCATTAGTCATGTGGAATGGCTCTTCAGATTCACTAGAACTAGAGCTAGAGTTTGAGAATTCCTCCGAGGGTGTGTGCGGAAATAAATTTCTCAACCTCTCGAAGGCTTGTTCTATTTTGGGGTTTGCTTGATAAGTCATCTCGTTTATTGAACGATATTTGACCATACACTTCACAAAGCTCAGAAATAGAAAAATAAGAACTCTTTATATTTTTGTTTATTTTTTTTTTGTTTTTCTTGAATTTAAAAGAAAAAGGAAAATTATTGCCTTTCCCCGGCAATGACGCCAAATTTGACGATCACTTAATCGTGATGTGCGTCAAAATAATAAATCAATACAACACTTATACGTAGTATTAGCGTAGTAAGGTTCGTATCCACAGGGAAAGGAATACTTCTCTTTTTTTAATAAAATAGTAACAAGGGGGGGGGGGGGGTAGATTGATTTGATTTAATTAACACTAAGATGAATGACTTATGTGGTTTACTTAATAGAGATGAAGACTTGGTTTTGCTTTTATCCACTTAATGAAATGTTCGCCGGTCCCGGTTATATCTTTAACTATCTTCCTCTCGAATACTCAATCGAGGAGTATATCCAATTCATCGAGGGTAGTTATTAATAACGATATGCGTTCATTAATAAAACTTACTATCGAGTCAATATAGAACATGCGCCGTATATCAACCCGATAGTAGCAATAAAATCAAGATGAAAACGATTAAGATTTATAACCTCAACACAAGCGGTTTATTGGTTTAATCAATATAATTAATTCCCCTTGGATTATTAACCATGAGACGCATGCATTAACAATCCAAGTTTACTACCGTGAAAGGACCGAACGATTAACAAACGTATTCGTCGATCGATTCTAGTAATAATTAATATATGAAACAAAACTAGTTGATCCTTTAAGTAATGTTCAAAATATTAATATGAAGTATGAATAGTAATTAATTAATATTCAAGGAAGAAGATTAAAGAAAATAACTCACAACTTACAATTCATTAAGCTTCAAATTAGCAAAACCAAGATGGAAGAGTTTAGCTTCTCATTTGGAGACTAAACATACTAGAAAATATAAAGAAAATACTTGTCTAAAATGAGCTTAGAAGTACATAGGAATTGATGAATTTTATGGGAAAGAAATGAGGTGTATTTATAGGCTTTTGGGAGCTACAAGATTGTGTACCCGATCGGGCTTTAAGGGCACTCGATCGGGAATTTAGAGAGCTTCCCGGAAGCCAGAAAACTGAGGCATACCCGACCGGGTCTGTCGGTCACCCGATTGGGTATGACACTCGAACGTGGTTAAATATCTTCCCGCATGATTCCTTGTTCCCGGATTTGATCCGGTTTGATTTTTAAGCAAGGTACCCGACCGGATACAACACAAAAATTCAGAATCTTCATTTTTTTCTTGAGATTTTGCACAATTCTTCCAGTTTTGATGTTCATCAATGGTCCCTAGAGTGATCTTGGACCTGTTTAAGCTGAGAATAAACCTAATCTAAACAAATTACAAATATTTTACAAACTAAACTATTACACCAAAAGTGTGTAATTTCCAAAGCAAAAATCAATCAAAACTAATTAAAAATACAAACATAAACATGGAAATTACATGAATATCAGTGGCCATCTCCACCACTGTGTACGGTCTCTACAGCCATACAATCGTAGTTCAGTCGTGATCGGGTGGTCCTGAATCAATGCTCTGATACCATATTAAATTTGAACAAATTAAAGAAGGAAAAGATTTTCTTCTATTACATTGAATTCATGTCCAAGGCTATGCCATATCATCTATGGCATAGCCTTCTTTTTCTAGTAGACGGATAGTACATAACAATTGTCGTTGCATATCCTATTCTAGTAGACGGATAGTACATAACCTATTCTAGTAGACGGATAGTACATAACCTATTCTAGTAGACGGATAGTACATAACCTATTCTAGAACACGATACTATCCTATTCTAGTAGACGGATAGTACATAACAATTGTACGATATGCAACGGCAATTCCATGTTTCATCGTCATGTCCTCTTCACATACGAGATTGTCGGTCTCGACTCGTATGAAGATTCACATACTATCTGTGTCTTCAGCGACTTGTTGCATGCGCCAGCTGAATATCGTCATGACTTCTTCCGGGAGAAACTCCAAATATGGCCCATCGAAGACGAAGCTATCATTCATTCCATCGCCGATGCTGGCATTGCTCGGGTCGCCCAGTCCTGGTCAAGCGTTCAAGTGGACATACGCATCACTGCCTACAATGAGGACGACAGGGCCGCCACCGCCTTGGATGTTCATGTTAGGAATGACATGAGATTATTTTCTAATAGAATATTTCTTTTGATTCTACGAAATTGTTTATTAGTTTTCATAGATGCTGCAGCGGAGGCGATATCGCCAGAAGTGATCCAGTCCTCTCTGAAGAGGAAGAGAGCGGAGGAGTGCAGCGAAGAGGGGCTGAGGGGGTGACTTGCGCCATTTGTCTCGACGGCGTGCTGTTGGGGACGGAGGTGGCAGTCATGCCCTGTAACCATTCTTCGTTTCACTTGAACTGTCTTTTCACTTGGTTGCAGAGAAACCTCTCCTGCCCTCTTTGTCGCAGCCAAATTTCCGTCTGTGATTCTTTATTTTCTTTAATACGGAGTATAATCATGAAGTTCTTTATTTTCTTTCAATTAACAGATAATTTCTTTATAATACATGTGTCGATCTAATTAGTGATCAAGTCTGATTTTCATTTTGCCTTCAACAAATTATTATTACGGAGTACGTATTATGTGCTGATCAGATGAAATATATGCTTTCTTCTGAAGTTAATACTTTCTTTTATATATAAATTAATATATATACATACGAAGTGTATATATAAAAAATAATATATATATATATATATATATATATATATATTGATACACACACAAATTTGTATGTATTACGCCGATCACGGCCTCCGGCCCTTCGCACTTTAAAACTGTCATCATTAATGTTTTATGGTCAATCAAGTTAAACTTTGATTAATGATATAACAACAAGAGAATTACTGTTGGGTAATTGATCCAATATAGGATCGACTCAATACCATATAAAGAAGAGTAACGGTCCATGAGGAGCACGCGACGCTCATCATCAGTAGTGGCGTTTGTCGCCCATGCTTTGGATGCTTTGTTTATTAGTTTTCATGGTATCAGAGCATTACATGCTCGGTTGAGCAATTAATTACGATTATGGAAATCAGGAATTAGGATGAACATTCATCATGCTCAGTTGCGTCTACACATTTAGCTGAGGAAGGGAATAGACTTGACTCTTCTGCTGCTGGACCTAATTCTGTGAAAAACTTTCCCGTGGGCATTTTCACCGGCGAGTTGTGGCCGGCAATTCATGCCGCATATGGCAAAGTTCAACCAAATACCGGTAACCCACAGTCCTGTTGTAAACGGATGACAAGGTGAGTTTGATTTTTCCTCGTGGATTTTAGATACTGGAGCAACAAATCATGTTACCAGTCATCTAGATTATTTGAAAGATGTTACTAATGTATCTTATTTGGTTGGAATGCCTGATGGTCAGCGAGTGGAATCCACTCGGTTAGGAAGTGTTATTATAACAGACAAATTTTTATTGCAAAATGTTTTGTTTGTTCCACATTTGCAGTGTAATCTTATTTGGTATCACAACTGACAGAAGATTTAAATTGTACTATTCAATTTAAATCAAATATATGTGCTATACAGGACCAACTCTCGAGGAAGCTGATTGGAATGGGTGAAAGAAGGGATGAACTTTACTACTTTTGTCGTCACTCAGCATCTTGCTCAGTCAATGTCGTCAGTATTTCAGCAGATACCTGGCACCGCAGAATGGGACACCCAGCTGGACAAGTTGTGAAAACTCTATTTCGTACCAAGGATAATGTTTTCGTGCTAAACAGACTAGACATTCATTTGGTTTAAGTGAAAATAAATCATCTATAATATTTGATTTGATTCATTGTGATTTGTGGGGTCCGTGTAATACTCCTGCTACATGTGGTGCTAAGAGTTTTCTCACTATTGTTGACGATTTTTCTCGTGCGGTATGGATATATCTTTCGGTGGATAAAAAGGAGGTGTTTCCAGTTTTTAAGTCTTTTCTTGCTATGATTGGTCGCCAATTTTCAGTCCCTGTTATACGAATTCGTAATGATAATGGGACCGAATTTCATTATCTGAGGAATTATTGTCATGAAAATGAGATTTTATTTGAGACCTCTTGTGTGGGCACTCCACAGCAAAATGGACGTGTGGAACGCAATCATCATCACAATTTAAATGTTGCACGTGCTTTGCGCTTTCAAGGAAATTTACCTATTACTTTTTGGGGTGAATATGTTCTTACTGCTGGCTATTTGATAAATCATACACCAACACCTTTGTTTCACAATAAAACCCCTTATAAAGTATTATACCATACTGCACCTCTTTTTTAACAGTTACGTGTTTTTGGCTGCTTGTGTTTTGCCCATAATCAACGAGCCAAGGGTAATAAGTTCTCTAGTCGCACTCGCAAATGTATTTTTGTTGGTTACTCTTTTGTTTAGAAGGATTGACGACCATATGATCTTGAAACACATGTTTTTTTGTTTCCCGGGATGTCCAATTTTGTGAAAATATTTTCCTGCATGAGAATTCCCTGGCTAAGGATGATGTTTTGGTGACAATGTTTCAGGTGATAATGTTGTTGACCTGTCCATAGATCAATTTCATCAATATATTCATGGTCATACAAAGCCACCTGCTTACATAGATCCTACTGTACCTGCTCATGCAAATAATACATCCACTTCAGAAGAAAGTATCCCTGCCGACATGCCCACACCCAAAACGACACATGCACTCCCTGAAGTCTCCACTACCGTTCCAGATGTTGTTAAATCCGAATTGGGGCGTGGTCAGCGTGTCGATTTCCATCTGTTAAGCTTAAAGACTACATCACTCACACTGTTGTTAGTAATTGTCCATCCCCTTTGTCACCCACCTCTCAGCTTACTCCAGGTACTCCTTTTCCTTTAGCACATTATATTCATTGTGATAATTTTTCTAAGCGGCAACATGAGTTTCTGGTAGCTGTAAGTGCAGGTATAGAACCACACACTTTTACCGAAGCTATGACGGATTCGGGTTGGCGGCGTTTTATGAAATCTGAGATTGAGGCTCTAGAAGATAACGATACTTGGACTCTCGAGCCTTTGCCTCCTGGTAAGAAAGCTTTAGGCAACCGTTGGGTGTACAAGATTAAATATAACTCCGATTGCAGTATTGAACGGCTTAAGGCACGCTTGGTTGTTCTTAGCAATCACCAGGTTGAAGGCATTGATTATACTGAAACTTTTGCCCCTGTAGCAAAAATGGTCACGGTAAGTGCTTTTCTAGCTGTGGCTTTTCTAAAAATTGCGAGTTGCACCAAATGGATGTGCACAATGCCTTTCTTCATGGTGACTTAAATGAAGAGGTTTATATGAAGTATCCTCCTGGATTTCGTTCTTCTTCTCCAAATATTGTGTGTAGATTACGAAAGTCACTTTATGGTTTGAAATAGGCGCCTCATTGCTGGTTTGCTAAATTGGTAGGTGCACTTAAAGCCTATGGTTTCTGTCAATCTTATGCAGATTATTCTCTGTTTACATACACGAAAAATAATATTCAAATCAGTGTCTTAATTTATGTGGATGATTTACTAATTTCTGGTACTCATTCCGCCAAGCTCATCCATTTTAAGACATATTTGAGTACATGCTTTCACATGAAGGATTTGGGGGTTCTGAAATATTTTTTGGATATCGAGGTGGCTCATGGTCCGCTTGGTTTATTTCTTATCCAACGAAAATATACCCTTGATCTAATTTCTGAGAATGAATTGCTTGGTGCTAAACCTGCTGCTTTTCCTATTGATCAACATCACTCTTTGGTTAATTGTCGCTTCTGGTGATTTTCTTTTAGATCCAGAGCCTTATCGTCGTTTGGATGGATGTCTTATTTATCTTGCTGTTAGTCGCCCGGAATTATGTTATTCTATTCATATTTTGTCACAATTTATGAATCAACCACGCACATACCATTGGATGGCGGTGTTGGAAAATTGATTGTATTTCAAATAAAATAAATACTCCATAATTGGTAACGGATGTGTATGTAACCACACATATGGGACTTGTAACGATGAATTAATTTGCTTGGTCTAGCTTCTTTCTCTCCACTTTTATAGGATCCACTAACCACTTTTAGATTTATTTCCATTTTTCTATTTATTATACTACTTATATACAGTATTAATCTCGAAACCCACTAGTGAAGAGATATAGAGAAACGAACTCTTCTCTTCAATTGAACTCCCCTGCAATTTTCACAAAAGCTTCCATTAAAATGCTTTCTTACAAAAGCTTGTGCTGGATTATAATAATGTTGATTTTTCTCGTAGTTCTGGTACCGACTATTAGTCGAAGGGCTCGTTATATCCTGGCGGAAGATTTCCGTTTACCGGAAATACTTTCAGAGGACAACGTTTACGCGTCTCGAGCCACTGTGTTTCTTGTTGTTCTGTTTTGCAGGTGTTTCTCTGTGTTGGCTATACCGAAGCTATTGACCTGCGGTAATACTCCGGCAACTATGAATGAACACAAGACAAGGTGCTGCCATGCAAGAAGCATAGATGGTGATACCTGGGAATCTCCATGCTGCTGCCATTTGCCGGAGATAGAGGGAGAAACTCTTAGCAGGACTGCAGGAGTACTGTCGTGTTTCTGTCGGCCAAACTTGGACTACCAGGAGAAAGCGACGAAAGAATATTCCCAACAGGCGGCTTTGCGAGTAGTCCGGTATTTAAATGGAACACATGGCCAAGGTATTTTGCTTTGTGCTGATAGCCAACATACTTTGACGGGCTGGTGTGATTAGACCATCCCTTCGGCTCCGGCAGTTAAGCACTTTAGTCTTCAACCCTTCTTACTCATCTCGCCATGTCGCTGTTTTTCTTTTTCAAGTACTCAGTCTACTACGAACTTACGGAGAATACGAATTGAGGTAAAAAAAAAGTTCAACAATTTGAATTTGGGTGGGGTTCTTATGTATGTACTTGAGCGATCAAAAGTTTGCATTTTGCAGTGATGTGTTCAAAACTTTCATTTTGGAGTTTTTTGTAGCTTGAAGTGAGAAATAGCATTATGTTGAATTTTTTGGCAATTATGTTAGAGTCCAATGAAAGAAGATGAAGTGCAAAGGTGAGATTATTTTGGGATTATGTAAATGCGAGATTATTATGAGAAGACCAGTGAAATGTGAGATTATTCTTGTCAATTTTTTCATATTAAAATGTAACTAGTATTATAGTGTGGCTGATATTATGTTCTAACTAATATGATAGTATGACTAATATTATAATGTGAATAACATTATAATGTGACTAATATTATAATGTGGCTAATATTTAAATGTAACAAATACGAAGATGTGAGTAATATTAAAATGAAACAAATATTAAGATGTGACTAATATGAAAATGTGACTAATATTATAATGTGGTTAATATGACTAATATTAAAATGTGACCAGTATGAAAATATAAGTAACATTAAACTGTGACTGTAATAAAAATGTGAGTACTAATAAAATGTTAATAGTATATATATTTAACTATACTACTGCGAAATGAGTAGTATAATTATATTTAATACTTTAATATATATACTTAATATTATATATTTAATAATAAGTGATATCTAATATTATATAGTTATAGTTATAATACTCTATACTACGTACTTCGGATTATTATATATGAATTTAAGAATAATTCTAATATCTAATTATATATATGAATGTATAAATGTGTAGTGTGCTTTTAATGAGAGTCATACTTAACGTGAGAGCTGTGAGAACATCACTTTTAACTCAATGTGATACACTAACTTTTCAACGTTACACTTTTCAAAACATTACAACATCAAATAAATATGGTGGCAAAATCATATATATTTCGTCAACACGAAAAAATGTAACATACATACGCCCTCCGCCCCGCTATGATTGTCCCATTTTATCTTTTCGGTCCATCCCACTAAGATTGTCTCATACCTTATTTGGTAAGTTTTGTGTAGTTCTAAATCATTCCTACTGTATTCTTACTTTATCAATTCAATATCAACCATATAAACTCACTTTTATTAAAAACCGTGTCACTTTCGCTTGTCCCAAACTTAGGGGGACAGAGGTAGTATGTTATAATGTATCACATTGAGTTAAAAGTGATGCTCTCACAGTTCTCACATAATGCATAGAGAACATGCTCTCCTGTTCTCACTTCAGAAGAATGCATATATTTCATTTTGACTTCAACAAATTATTATTACGGAGTATGTATTATGTGCTGATCAGATGAAATATATGCATTCTTTTGAAGTTTATACTTTCTTTTATATATAAATTAATAAATATATATACAAAGTATATAAATAAAAAAATATACTTCACTGGTAAAAAATGCTCAGGTCTAGCCGGAGGGACGGGAGAATCCGCCCGAACTTCACTGTTTGGGGCGGTTTCCGGTGGAATTTTTTGATGAAATTTTTTGAGCATGTTCTTAATCAAGTCTAATTTATCCATACCAAATTTCAGCTCAAAATTCGATCGGGAAGACATTCAAATCATTTTTTGAAGTTGACTGTGTTTTTATATTTATATTTTGGCGCAGTCAACTTCAAAAAATGATTTGAATGCCTTCCTGATCTAATTTTGAGCTGAAATTTGGTATGAATAAACTAGACTTGATGAAGAACATGCTCAAATAATTTCATCAAAAAATTCAACTGGAAACCGCCTCAAACAGTGAAGTTCGGACGGATGCTCCCGTCCCTCCGGCTGGACCTAAGCAGTCCTATATATATTGATACACACACAAATTTGTATGTATTACTCCGATCCCGGCCTCCGGCCCTTCGTACTTTAAAACTGTCATCATTAATGTTTTATGGTCAATCAAGTTAAACTTTGATTAATGATAAAGCAACAAGAGAATTACTGTTGGGTAAATGATCCAATATAGGATCAACTCAATACCACATAAGGAAGAGTAACGGTCCATGAGGAGCACACGACATTCCTCATCAGTAGCGGCGCTTGTCGCCCATGCTTTGGATGCTTAAGCGAAATAGTCAAATGGGAGGCCTCAGCAGAAACGCACAGCATCCGTTGAGCGGTGTCTGAGCCTTGCGCTTACTTGGTCCAAGATCAGGAGGCCTTCTGGTGGGAGCATCCTAGGTATTTGGCTGGAAAGCGAAAAATTGACGGGGAAGCGCATTTAATGCACCAAATGTGCAAGATTTAGTGGTTGAAAAGCTAGTCACTCATGATCCTCCACACCATCACTACCACCTGCCCCATGGTAGTATAAATATTACTCTCTCCGTCCCAAAATTATTTTATAAAGTCAACATTGTTTGGTCGAACAATAATAAAAGTCAATCCTCTCTATGGTTAATTAATTCAATTTTTAATAATGAAAATTTACATATTCAAAAACTACATTGAAATCTCTTCAAAGTTGCAAACTTCAAATTAGAATATATTTAAAAATTGACATCCTAATTAAGTGAATTAATTGAAACTGTTTGACCAAGAAAAGACAAATTTGCAAATCAATTTGGTGACAGAGGCAATAGTATATATTTCATCGTTAGGGGTTGACAACATTTATATATTCACTAGCATTAGTTTTAAACTCTTGCAGTCATAACATAGACGAGACGCTTGGTTCAACTTTAGTAGGGTGTGTTGTAATTGTTCGTTATTATTTAAAATAATAATAATAACTCGGCCCACTTATTGTTCCTCCTCTGATTTGATATACACTTGTGCCTTTTCATTCACATACTCATTCAGATATACACGTGTTGGGCCCTTAGAGTTGGAGGAATTAACCTCAACACGGGCGTCGTCTGTGGGAAACTGGACAAAAAATTCCCGAACAAGCTCTCGTGCTAGCAACACCTTATTTAACTCATCAAACAAGAAACATGGTCAGATTCTCATATGAAGACACTCGAGACCTCTCGCCAACAGCAGAAGATCACACACTCTTACATCAACGAAGCCATCAACTGGCAACGAATGGACCCAACACGGCAATAACAAGGGTGTTACGAACATGATCCCCCTCAAGGCTAGGAGGGACGACCCTCGGATCATGAGGGAATTGACGGAGGCCATGCGATGCATGGCAGACCAAACGATGCAACACGGAGCAGACCGTCTACTCGGCGGAGACCGAGCGTACGCACCTTTCCCTCATTCGACATATGGAGCCTTTCGGGGAGCATACCGGTGATACTGAGGATTATTACAGTAGGAACCTAACCACTTTATCGATTGTTTATGAGAAATAGAAAGGTATGAAAAGGCGGTGAAACTCACCAATCCGAATCTGTTTGAGAGGGATTTTGAGAGATACGGAAAGGGTTTAGGACTTAAGGCTGTCGTTCATGGCCATTACTAGTCCGTGACCGTCTCATATGGCTCCTTTGCGATTGGGATATGTTTTACCGAGTATTACATTTTTAAAAATATTGATAAAAAGGTTGTATATACACGAAAAAGTTACAAAATATTTTTATGTTTATATACTTTTCTCTATGTTTATATATTTTATCTTATTTATACGAAGTATGTTTTTAGTGATTTTTTAAGACTTTGTTTCAATTCCATTTACATTGATAATAAATGAAGTTATATCTTCTTACACTTCTTTTAAGCGCGAGTTATATCTTCTTATCCATGAGTCGCATTTTCTTATGCGCAGTCACACTTTTATGCACGAGTTACATTTTATGCGCGAATTACATCATCATTTGTGTGGGTTATACTTTTTTGGCGGAGTTACATCTTTTATGCGCAAGTTATATCTTATTATGCATAATGCATGAGTTATCTTTGAACTTGTCTCAACAAGTTACATTTTGCATAGACGTGAGTTACATTTTTTCATAAGTTCGAGTTACATTACATAATAAACCACTGCTATTGAAACAAAAAAAATTAAAATCATTTTTATGACCATGATATTAGAAACAAAACATATTCACTATTTATGTAAGTAATTCAAAATCAGACTCTTTTTTTACTGTTTACATTGATTTCAATGTTTTATTTCTCATACCCCGCAGTGGACAAGTTTGGCTTGCAGTTGCATTTCCCATTAATGTGAGTTGCATTTTTTTACACACGACTACACAAGTTGCTCATAATTCTACCACATAAACAAAAAGATGTTGCTCATATGTGTCACTGTTCACGAGTGTTTTAACTTTTAACTTGCGCTTTTGCAATTTTGATTAGTTAAAAACTTTAAACTGGCATTATTTTGATAATTATTATTAACTCGACCTTAATTTAGAAATTAATTATTTGTCTAACGTTATTTTGGGGAAAAACTATTTGTATTAAATTACAAAAACCATTTTCAAAAGTAATTACGTATTTATATTGAATTATCAGGTGTATAATATAAGCTCACAAACGAGTTGAGAGCTTGAGGCAGTAACATTGAATTTTACAGAAGTTCATAGCCGTAAAGAAGATGGAGAAGCTGAAATCTGTCGTACCAAGCGCCCTCCGGCAGCAAATTACAAAGAGCGGTCCTGATGACCTTCCCGCCACTTGTTCTTCCCTCCTCCACTTCTTCAGTCACCTTCCCCTCTTCTACCAGGTAACCAAAAGCTCAAATTTTTGTTTAGTCCAAACAAAACAAGAAATCCCAATCACCTGTTGATTAATTGCTGCCTCCACACTCTGCTAATTTGCCTCTTCTGTCAAGGTTGTTAAGGAGTTGACAGACCCAGAAAATGCTTTGTGTCGCAAGGACTCAAATGCTGCTTCAGAATTAAAGCTTCGCGGCAATGAATCTTTCTCCAAAGGAGATTACCGTAAAGCCATTCATTTCTATACACAGGTTAGGACTGATGACATATGAGTAATGAATGTTTCTTTTTCTGATGTTGATGTTTGGAATTATGAATTTCACTAGTGGTGGATATCATATTCATCATCATCATCATAACCCCGATGCCGCAAAGGCCCCCACACCTTCGGTGGGGTAAGGGGGGTTAGATGTACGCATTCTTACCCCTGTACTAAAGTACAGAGAGGATGAACAAAGAAGTGCACACAGTCTAGTCAGCCATTTTGCTTTATTCCATCATATTCCAAGCCAAACATTATTGAGTCTTTGGCTCCATTGCAAATGATGGAGAAAGTGGTGGATATCATATTGAGTCATGAAAATACAAAACACTAATAAACACTTAAAGCTTTGAACTAACCTTTATTTTACACAGGTGAGGACTTTGACAGATGAGTATTTGAATGTTTCATCTTCTGATGTTGGGGTTTGGAATTATTAATTTAGCTAGTGGTTGATATCAATATTAAGTCCTCTTATTGAGGAATTCAAAAAAACTAATATAGCATAAAGCTTTGGACTAATCGTCCTATACTAGCTGTTGATGTGAAACCCAATTCTTAATAGTCAAAACCTTGTAGAATTTGCTCAGTTTCTCTTTCAGTGCAGCTTTGATTTGCATCCAAGAGTGTTGCCTTCTAGTTATTTTCATAATTTGTGTTATTTGATTCTCATTTCCGTATATCCAAATGAGGCTTATTTTATTTTATATTTATGAGTTTAACAGGCATTTCGATTTGCTCCTTCGAATAGTGATGGTATGGAGAAAAATCTAGTGGCGGTGCTCTATGTGAATCGCGCATCTGCATTGCATGTGAGTCCATAATTTAGCTTATCCCCACTAGCTTCACATATGGTTGACTGGTTTCTACTCCTTAATTTCGTTCCATTTTCTGCTACTCAAATAATTGTGGGGAAAACTCTTAACTAGATTGTTTTTTACGCAACCTGTTTCTACAGCAAAGTTCACCTCATGAATAGCTGTCTGTAAAACAATAGCTTACTCACACGCACACACACATCTACCTCAAAATCCTAATTCCAAAAGTCAATCATTTGTTTCCAAACATTACTAACATGACTTGCTTCTGTAATGGCTAGAATATGGGTCATTTTCTAGAGTGTTTAGACGACTGTGGCCGAGCTCTTGCAATTTCTCCAACTTATGCTAAGGTGGGTAGACTTTCACTTTTATCCTGTGACTCTTGTCTTGTTTTTCTTGGTTTGCATTGTAATTTAATTTTTATTTTGTTATCAAATACGGAGCAATCACTTATGTGCTGTATTTGTCATTTTCAGGAGAAAAGTAATAATCTTTATCTTCTCTTGTTCTTTGATCTTTTTGATACTTAAAATTTAGGACCCATTCGGTAATGGATATTTGGCTGAAATGGCTGAATGCACGATTTTTTAAGACAAGCCTTCAGTAAAATGATAAAATTGATTTAAGCTGAATAAGTAAACTAAAGGCTTCTTTTTCTACTTAAGTTATTGATTACAGAATAAGCAAATAATTCTACCAAACTTGGACTTTGCTGTACCCTAGACAGGTCTAACTACCCGGGCTAAGGCCCACCCCAAGCTCTACACAAAAAAATTGTGTACAATTTGTGTTATACAAATTTATATAGTTAAAACCGTTTTTCTTCCCAAAAACAGTTTGCGCCAAATTTGATTTTTTTGTCCTGTACTTATGCCCAAAAACCTAGGCAACAAGCTAGGTTAGGAAATTTGAATAAAGTGCAACTGCAACTATTTCATTGGTGGTCTTGTCTTTCTGTTTTTTAGTCAGTTCTGTTATAGTTTTAACTTCTACTTTGCAGGATCTTAATAGTTAACTTCATTTTAAATATATGCGGTTATTGCAACATGATATCTGCAGGCATGGTTCAGGAGATGTAAAGCAAATGCTTCTTTGGGAAACTATGAAGAAGCAATTCAAGATCTCAAGGTTTCCCTAGAGCTGGAAGTTTCCTTAAGTGGAAAGAGGCAAATAGAAAGCGAACTCGGGATTATTTTGGACAGACAAAAACTGATGCATAGTTCATTGTACAAGTCCAACAAGAATGGGTCTGATGCTAGGTACTTTACTTTTACTATGGTTTATATGGTTACTATTATTATTAGGAATTTTATCAATTCAGGACCCGAAAGATAGATGCATTATCAATCCGGGACCCGAAAGATGAAACGTATCAGTATAGGACCTGAATGATAGAAAACTATCAATCTAGGACCTAACATTTCTTAGGTTTTGATTTATTTAATTTTTTATGAATTCCATTGCCAATTTTTGATAAACTTTTCTTCACAAAAGTTTAGTAGTTCAATAAAACTAAATAATATTTAAAATTTTTAAAATGAAAAAATTAATAAATTTCATGACAACTTAGGTCCTAGATTGATAATTTTCAATCATTCAGGCCCTAAATTGATAGTTTTCCATCATCCGGGTCCTATATTGATACATTTCATCTTTCAAGTCCCGGATTAATAATTCATGAAAAAAGGGGCAAATAAGGCCACGTACTAACCAAAAAAGGTCAAATAAGGCCTTATTTAACAGGCTCTGTCCGGCCGTCCCCATTTGGGGTGGTTCCCGGAGGAATTTTTTGATGAAATTTTTTGAGCATCTTATTCAGTAAGTCTAGTTTACTTATACCAAATTTCAGCTAAAACTTCAATCGGGAAGGCATTCGAATGAATTCTTGAAGATAATTGTGCAGTTAAAAGCGCAATTATCTTCACGAATTCATTTGAATGCCTTCCCAATTGAATTGTTAGCTGAAATTTGGTATGAGTAAACTAGATTTAATGAATAAGATGCTCAAAAAATTTCATCAAAAAATTTCACCAAGAACCACCCCAAATGGTGAAGACCGGACAGATCCTCATAAATAAGGCCTTATTTGACCTTTTTTGGTTAGTACATGGCCTTATTTGCCCCATAATTCATCTATCTTTCGGGTGCTGAATTGGTAATATTCCTTATTATTATTACATCTATTATTATGATTTCTGTTCAATTTCTAGAAAATGAAACAAATAGATATCCTAGACTCTCAACCGAACATGAAACATCAGAATGATTTGTAAAAAAATATTTTATCTCTAAGGACTCCTGAAAACATTTTTTTCGTCTTTTTGATTTGGCATTCTTTGGTTGGACATATTTCTATTTCTATAATCTGTGACATGCCTCTCTTATTTGGTGTCTTATAATTGTAGAACTTATGTGACAGATGAGCCAATCCAAGGAAATGTTCAATGTGTGTCTCTATCAACTAAAGGAAGAGGAATAGTATCTTGTGCTAATATTCATTTGGGCACTTTGGTTCATAAAGAAGATCCTTATGCAGCGGTATTAGTCAAGATTCTTTTATTTGTGCTGTCCTAAGCTCCATTTGCTTATGGAAAAGTATTTTTATGGAAAGTGACTTCCCGTTTTGAAAATGGGAAGTTGTTGTTTAGAAACAGCTCTACGAATGACATTTCTGTGGGTCGAACATTATATATATATAACATCTTGGGAGTGTCCTGATCCTTTAAAGTGCTAGGGAAAGGAAACAAAATGTTTAGAAAAGTCTAAACAAAATTATCTTGAAAAATGCAAAACAAAATTAAATATGATCAGTTCTTTCAAAATTACACCAGTCACCAGTACGCATTTTTAGAGTACTCAATGTTTACATTATACTTATAAATAAATAAAAGCTTTAGCTGGTTTTTTATTTTCGTCCACACTTTCTTTCCTCCCAATTTTTCTCTATGTCTTCCTTCCCATACTCTTCCCCTAATAATATCTGAGTTCCAAATGGATGCCTTATTTATAGGAAAACATTTTTTGACAAGTTATTTTTCTAAAATCAAACGGAGCCTTAGTATATCTGCAGTGCTTCATTGTCAACATCATATATCACGTTATATGTTCACATTCATTCTTAATCATTCTACAACCATTAATGTAGATTATCTTGAAGACCTGCCGGGAGACTAACTGTCATTTCTGCTTCAATGAACTACCAGTACATGCAGTTCCATGTGAATCATGCTCTATACCATTATATTGCTCTAGTCAATGCCAATTAGTATCTGGAGGAAAAGTGTTTGGTAAAATTCCCAGGAAAAGTGGCTTTCATAAAGACCTACCGGATGAAATTGAAAAGTATATTTCTGAATGCATTTCCGTTGGTAATTCAGATCAATGTACTGAGAATATTCCTGAGCACAGACATGAATGTGAAGGTGCTCATTGGCCTTCAATATTACCCTCAGATGTAGTTTTGGCTGGTCGGATCATTGTGAAATTTATCGAGCAACAAAAGAATTCTGGTTGTGTTTCAAACCTCCAAGCAGTTTTGGTACTCGTACACGTTCATTTGCTTAATTTTCAAAGGCCGTGTTAAGAAACAGAAATCTTTAAGGGAAGGAAAAATATTAGGAAAAATATTAAAAGGAAATGGATTTTCGATGTTTTGTTTAGCATTCGAAAATACAAATAACAAATAGGTAGTCGGAATATGGCAGACATAAATACAATAGTGTGAACCAACAGCTAAACTAATTATGTAACTTGTGTAGGATCTCTGCCACAACTATGCGCACCTCCCTCGTGATACTAAACTGGAGATGCATATATACTCGATCATGCTGTTGAATTGTCTTCAAAAAAATTATGCACCAAAACTCCCTGTGACAGGGGCTATCATTTCACAGGTAGTATCATAGAAAGCAATCTAACAAAATTCCAAAAGTGTCGCTGATACTTTGAAATGAATACTATGTTACATATTTCATAAACTTCATGCAGGTAGTTATACTTCTATCACAAATCAGAGTGAATGCAATGGCTATTGTCAGAATGAAATCTTTTGATAAGAGAGGGCCTTCAGATGAGCATGGGAATGATTTTACCAGTACATTAGAACAGGTTGATGTCAAGCTTGTCTTGGCTTTAAATCTTTATTGTATCTCTTAGGGTTTGCTTCGATACCAAAAATGCTGCTCGGTAAAGGAAAGCAACTGCTATGGAAAGTTATTTTATTGTGTTTGGTTTACCAAAAAAAACATATGATTAATTCTTTTCAATTTCTGTACATAGATTAAACTTTCATAGTTGTTGTAAATAAATTGAGTTCCAGCAAATATGAAAATTAAATTTATTGAGTATGAAGTAATGCTTTATCCCCCCACACATTTTTCTTACTTTCCATGGTTTCCTTATATTTTCCTCTCTATTGCTTTCTCTAGCATTTTTCTAGCTCCAAATGGACCCTTATCAAGCAATCTCCAAAAACCTATCATCATGTAGTTACACCCTTACAAAACCCAATTTTTTAAAAGAATTAACTAGAACAGTATATTACATATTGCATTGCTATCTTGTCTTTATTTGTTATGCAGGTCAAGGTTGGTCAAGCTATATATTTGCTGGGTAGTATGTTTAACCATTCGTGTAGACCAAACAGTCATGCTTACTTTCTTTCACGCACCCTCCATGTACGAATCACAGATTCTGTGTCAGTGGGGTCTGAACTTGAAATCTCTTATGGACCACAGGTACACTTTGTTTTTTGTAGGTAATGTTGACTTTTGACTTGTTTTTAAGTCTCTTACAAAAATATTTTACCAGAAAATGTTTTCTGGTTTTCCTTTGTTTGGCACTTGAAAACATTTTTTTAGAATGATTTTCATGTGTTCGGCACTTGAAGTATTTGATGGAAAATATTTAATTGGCTTCTCAGAGCAGTCTGGAACTTAAAAAATCGTATCTTTTTTCAGGATGATTTCGTAGCATTTTTTCCATTTCCCTGCCATTTCCGCATTCCAAACATAGCTTAAGATTTCTGTATGAAATGATTTACCATTCCAAATTAACGGATGCTAAATATTTGAGGTTGCTCAAAATTACTACTCCCTCAGTCCCAAATTGTAAGATACATTTACTATTCACTTGGTCAACACAAATCACTCTTAATCTTTTACTTTATATATCAAAAGTTTATGATTTGTGAATTATTTTTTGAAGGTTTTGTAGCGGTTTTAATGTAGTTTCTGAATATGTAAATTTTATTTTGTAAAACTAATTTGAGTGTTGACAGGGATCAATTTGCTTTATCGTCGGTCAAACATCGTAAACCGTAAAGTATCTTACAAATTGGGACGGAGGGAGTATCAGTTACTCATCTACAAATTTATTAGAAGTATGCATACCTATAGGTATTAATCTTTTTTAGCTCAATTACCCAATAGGCTAATACTGAGTGAGTAATGCGGTAATACCCCCACCTCATAGGCAATTGATGACTAGGAATTAGACTTCTCAGTTTAATTATTTCTTGAGTAGTTGAGTGGTTCAAAACTTCTAGAAAAAGACTACACAAAGTTCCCCGATTTTCTAGTTAATGACATGTTGCCAAATGTGCTGCTTTGCAGGTCGGGCAGTGGGACCACAAAGACCGCCAGAAGATATTGAGAGACAACTACTCATTTAGCTGTCAATGCAGTGGCTGTTCACAACTAAATCTATCTGATCTATATATTAATGCTTACAAGTGTGCTAAACCAGACTGTGATGGTGCGGTTCTTGACAGCACACTCGCTAGCTATGTGAAACAAAAAGTGGACCCCATCTTTGGCGACCCGGCCATTCCCTACACTCAGAAGCAGGTATTTTGCATACGGCATAATTATTAGGATTTTTAGGAGGATAAATATCTGAGTAGAGGCTATTCATTTTTGGGTCCCATGACCAATAGGTCCTACACTTTTGGTCTCCGCTTATCAGTGTTTCCACCACTGATGCATTGACTATGGATTTCTTGGCACTGTGGTCCTTACGATCACTCACCTGGCCAATTTTAGTAGAAATTTTTGTTGACTTTTGCTGGATAAATGGTCCGGAAAGACCGAAGTTGGCAATAAATTTATAGTTGCCGCTGGTTTGCTAAAAAAGTTGGGGCCTACAAGTAGGAATGACCTAATCATCGTGAGACCAAAAGAAGGAAATTTTCTATATTGTATTACCGGGAGACTCTGGGAGGTCATTGGTGATTGGCAAATGATCCAAGCCTCAATTCCAGTCCATTGCACTCTGCAGTGATGGTGGTAACTACTGCCTACAGTGTACATTGCTCATATTCAGTGTCTTGTTCATCTTTTTCTTGCCTTGCCCTTGCTCATCATCATCATCATCATTACCTCAGTGCCACAAAGTCTCCCTCCTACGGTGGGGTTAGGGGGGTCAAATGTACGAAGCCTTACCCATGTACTAAAGCACAAAGAGACTGTTTCCGGAATCCGGATGACTCAGGGTGAAAATAGCGTCGAGGATTGCATTTGCTATTTCATATAATATATTTATAATGGCTATTCCTTTGCCTGTACTTTTGACAGAAGGTTGAAAATACTGGAAATAATGGAATCGTTGGACTGGCTCATTATGTGGTCGATAAACAAGATTTTAATTACCTAAATCCTGGGCATTGCTTGAATTGTGGCTCATATTGTGATCTAGAATCTGCCTCTGCTGCAATCAGCAAAGCTGAGAATTGTATTAGAAGGTACATGGCAGATTTATTCATTAATCTCTCCAATCACAAAAAAAACATTTATAGTTCCACTGCTGTTCGGTTTTTACCACTATTGCTCCCACAGTTTCATATTTTTCACTTTTGGTGCATGAGAATGGATCTCTGCTCACTTTTGGTTCTTTTTGGTCATGTAGCCAACAAATATGAAATTTGGTTAGATTAGTGACCAAAAGTGGCAAGAAAATCATAGTTGTTCACCAAAAGAGGAAAAATTTAAAGTTGGAGACAAAATGTAGAATACAAACACAATTACCCAAGCGCGCACCTGTGATAATCTTAGAAGTATGTGTGCCATTTGTATATAGGTTGCAAGATGCAATAAGTATCAATGATATCCAAGCTGAATCACTTTCCAATGCCTTGATGGTTTCTAATATTCTGAGATCAACACTGCATCCATGTAACAAGAGAATAGCTGAGGTGAACGACTCTTGCCTTCCATAGTTATTGCAATTTTGAAGCAAAGTTGATTTTGTAATATGACGTTTTGAGTATCATAAGTCTTCACCCTAAGTTTACAAGTTTCAGGTTGAGGACAACATTGCACAGGCGATGTGTTTGGTTGGAGAACCGCAAGCTGCAATTGATCATTGTAAACTGTCCATCAAAGTACATATCTCTTAAAACACATCTCCGCACTGGGAAAACTTTGTGTTGTCAAGTCATCTCACGTTAGATACATATCTTAAAACAAAAAACTATTCCTAACATATAAATACTTCGAATTATTCTTTTATTATGTGTTCCCTATTAATGAAACAATAAGTATGAATATCGTAATAGAGCAGGTAAAGCTAAAACAAGTCATTCGATATTGTCAAGATGAAAAACAAAACACAAGGACTTCTAGATTACTATATTCCATGATATCAGACTTGTATGGGGCTTCTTATTATCAATGTATTAACTGAATATAAATAGGTTTATCATCCACCACACTAAACCCCATTTTGGAACTTTTCTCTCATCAGAATTTGAATGCTAAATGCAGATCCTTGAGAAACTCTATGGTTCTAATCACATTGTCATCGGAAACGAATTGGTTAAACTCCGATCCATTCAAATGCAACTCGAAGACTGCAATGCTGAAATTACTACAAAGAGAGCACATGAAATCTTTTTGCGGTATTTTGGATCTCATACAGGCGTGATATTTCCATGTGGAATTGGTTGCACCTGATTGTAAAGTTTAACATTTTATATCAGTACTCACTGTTACTATTAATAATGTGATTTTTTTTGCAAATACCATTAATGAATTACAGTACTGCATGTGCTATGGATTGGATCTAGATTTCTAATTTCTTAGTCAAAAATGTAATTGAATCCACAAGAATTTGAATACTAATAATGTATGGTTGAATTACCAAAAATATGGAAGTATTTGATCCATATTGGAAGATTCAGGCTATTGCCCCTTAACCTTTAATAGTGGAATCACAAATCTTTTTTAAAAGTAAAATCCTGTATGGGTATGTATTCTTTGTATAATTACATAAGTGTGCAGTTTAGTCTTTTAAATTGTGGGAATTACTGTATATTTGAAACATCTCTCTTCCCTATAAAGGTCATGTTGTTGCATACTTGCATATGCAACTTTTAAGTTTGAACATACATATGGAGCATTTCTAAAAGAGCTAAAATCAATCAATCATCATTTACCCCAGTGCCGCAAAGGCTCCCACCTACGGTGGGGTAGGGGGGTCAGATGTACGCAGTCTTACCCCTGTACTAAAGCACAAAAAGACTGTTTCCGGATGACCCATAATGAAAATTGCGTCCAAAATTGCATGAAGTCACTGCTGCTTTATAACAAAGAAGAGCAGACAGTTTGGTGAGTCATTTTGCTTTATTCCATCATATTCTCAAGCCAAAAAATAATGAATCTTTGGTTCCATTGCAAATAATGGAAAGCTAAAAGAGCTATAAAAACAAAATTAAAACATAGAGGTAGAAGTATTGTATTCTTTTGTTTCAACCTGTTGATCCATTACAATCTATTTCATTACCTTATTTTTTTCATTGCTCACAAATTCGCTTAGCAAAGCTAAACAGATTAATGGTAATTAGAGAGAATTTTAACTGATAAGCTAAATAAATTTGCCAAAGGCAGGCACTTAAAAGCCTTAACCTTGAATAGTGATATGTTTTTTTATAATCATGCAAAAGCTGAAGATACAACAATGTATAAATTCCATGAGAATATGCACATTAACGGTGGGTTTGAGCAACTGAAGTTCTGTAGGCTTTGAGTTGTTGGAATTCATCATATTCAACTTTGAATGAGATATGTGAAACTGTGGCATTAGTTGTTGGAGTTACATTAAGTATTGTTTGAGGCTCCCATGTAAATGCCAGTAATATTCCATCACAGGGTATGCTGCATTTCTGCCACGACTTCGTCCTCTGCTTACTATAAAGAACTTCGGCCACTACCTCGGTCACAACGAGATTGAAAACTGAGAAGAAGAGAAGAGTGATTAACTCATTTAAAAAATTATATTTGACTACAAATATGTTCCATATCGTGTTCCATATATGTTGCTAAAAGGTTAATAGATAAGAGAAGTAGCTTGGAACTTTATAGTGTTTCATTATTTGTATATAATCTGATGTGGGGCAAATGTTTCGATAGTAAGAGTATTAAACTCACTCATTAATCACTAAATCCCCAAAAATGTTTTCATTGGAATCCACAATTTCTTAAGATTCAACATTACATCCATGAGAGTGAAATTTTATTGTAATGGTACTTAACGAGAATCCATACCAAAACATTTGTTTCAAATGATAGGAACATGGAGATAACTTTTGGTGATGGACCACCATTGCATAGTTGGCAGTGGCGGATCCACCATTGTTCAAGAGTATTCACTTGAACAACCTGATTTTTTTAAAAACAGTAATGTTTATTAAGTCTTGGGAATTGTGCTAGAAAAAATAATTGTTTAAATGCTAGTGCATGCCTTAGTGCGGACTATATGTTGCTGGTTTGTTGATCTCGTTCAAAGGAAATTGCTTGTTTCAATTTGGAAGATATATTACTCTACTTATTCCCTAATTTCAAATTGCTCTGGTTCAAAGAAATGTTAGAATTCAATTAGTGTTTTTCTTATTGAAATGTATCTGTCTGAAAATTCTTTCGACTGGGGTAAATTTATTGAAAAAGATGAGTGTATACTTTGTTGGCCATGCAGTAGTTTTTTATTGGAATGATGACAAAAGGGCATAATTCTTGCATAAATTAATGCTCCATACTATCATTTGAAATTGTAGTTTTAATGTGATTTCGAACACCTAAAATATAAGGGATAGATCCGCCAATGATAGTTGGGCATCAACTCTCGTTAGATAATTAATTGAATATTATCAACTTTTGTAGTTAGACAACCTCTACTCCATGTCTCCATGACTTGAGATTTTGTGACCTTAGTTTAGACTTTAGAGATAACTAAGAGCCCGCTTGGTGAGACATGCTTTCTGCTTATCAATCAAATTTTTCACTAATCACAAAACTTTTGATTTTGAACACTGAATTATGTAATATTAAAAATAAGTTAGGTTAGACTTACTTTTATGCAGAAGGTGATTTTAGCTATTTCATATAAATTTTTCGTTTATCTTATAAATAAAAAATAATTTTTTTTTTTTATAATTCAGCAGATTCAGACAATTCAACCGCTTTAGTCAGAATTTCATCAATTTCAATAAATTCAATCAATTTTAGTGATCTGAGTTGAGCACCTGTTGCGCCATCTCAGCATCTCTTATGATTTGTGTGACGGGAAAAACAAGAAAAACAATTATGATATTGTTCAATAGTGTCAGATTTGAAATCATGTTGGGGATGACCCCGCTCTTGACAGTTGACACCATATTGAATAATGAAACAGTTTTTCTATTATCTTGCATAACATGAGTATACATCAATGTACAAATATTTAGGAGAATAGGCAGATGGAGTAATAGTTTTAGTAAGTATGACTAACTCAAACTTAAATTCACCAAAAGCATTATAGTTCATTCACCATTTACATCCAGACAGGCTCCAAAAGGTCAGGCTGCTTAGCATTAAATTGCAAACTTATTGTACAGGATATAAAGAAACGATCAGGCTGCATAAAATTACATATTCAACATTGGTTTTTATCTTACAAAAAAACCTTGGTTTCTATTGATGAATAAAATGGATGAATCTTCAAGCAAAAACAGTAAGATCTATGAAGTGCATATGAACAAGATATGCTACAGCATGTACTCCACCACCTCTCTTTGGATGTGGCCGAAGCTAAAGTTACACTGATTATGAGAGACGATAAGATTAGGACCACTGTGTGTTATCGATGCTTAGATTCGCCATGCTTGCTCCCCTTGAATGCTGAAAGAGGGAAAAACGATCTCGATGCTGAAATGAAAGGCATTCATACTATTAAAGATGACAAAAAACATATGCCTAATACTGCTAGAGATTTGCATAGACTTGCTGCGTAAAAATGTTGGATATTAGAGTGACATTAAAAAAAGCTCCAATGTGTGTTTTGTCCTTGCAAATATACTGTTTAAGCTATTTTTGTTTTAGTACATCTTTGTTTACAAAAATAATAAGCATTTCTATGAAGAAAAGGACTACAAAGAAAGAAAGAAAGAAGGAAAGAAAAAGGCAAATCATTATCATTCTAACCTTATTTCCGAAAATTGGTGTCAGCTAACCTGAATCGATCCATCATATCACTATATTGATCCATGAATATCACTATCACTTATTCCCTCACCATCAGTCTTACTCTTCCTCGCAAACTTAAGGAGTCTCTTGAACCCTTTCGGCGCTTCCTTCTGATACACCATGTTTGGCGGGTTCTCTGCATTCCCCCACTCCACAATCTCAGGTTCACTGCTTTCCTCCATCAGCATTTGAGAGAGAGAATGGCGTACTCGTGGTGGACTGCCAGCATTCAAGGGCCCCACGTCAACTTTTGAAGAGTTTCCACTGTCAACCTCTTCTATTTCCACTGTTGGGGATATGTTGCTCACTTGTTCTTCTTCAATCACATTTTCCTCTAGATTCTCAGAAAAATCATTTTCATTTTCCAGGGTAAGTATGTCAGAAAATTAGTAGTGAATTGCTATGACCAAACAGTGTATATCTGTATTTTAAGTGTATAGTACAATTAAATGTACAGCTGCAGATTGCATAGAATGACATAAAGGGCATCCTTTATATTGATTACAGAATATAGATAGAGAGGTGCTATTTTGTAAATGAGTTTACTTTTAAGTTATCATCTAATATACCAACCAGGACTGAGTATATATGGAGATTAAAATTAGCTATATGCTCCAAAATAAGCTTTACCAAATGCACACTTACATGTTTACCTTTCCATAGGAGACATTGGCTTTTGCCCTTATCTTTGTGTCCGTGTCCACTTGCTTTTTAGCATTTCCACCTAGTTATAGTTTGTCAACATCATTTGGGATTATTCAGATCAAATTCCTTGTCTGAGTTTAATGATGTCTAATACTTCATCTCTGAATACAAATTTTATGTTTTTTCTTTCTACATGTACAAAAGAAAAGACAATTTATTCAGAGATAGAGGGGTTACTATATTAAGAACTCAGGTTCCATCCTAAAAAATCTAGGAAGGATAATTCAATGCCTTGGTTTCACCGCAGGCGCGACCCACAACAAACGAAATGCTTCCCGCGCCTTGTCTCTTAACTTCTTCACGAGTTCAGAATTTGGGGGCAGAGGCTTGAACCCAGCCCTCAAAGTGCGACTTTGCCATTGCTTGTATGTTTAAGGTCTTTCAAACCTTTCCTTGCCCTCACATGCTACGATATTTTTTATGACGGGTCCCATAATTGCTTGTTCAGAATGTAACCTTAAACAATCATGGCGTGGGAAAATAGCGTCAAACATATCAAAGATACCAGAGTAGTAGAAGAGAGCAGATTGGAACCGATTGAGAAAGAAAGGAGAGTTGTGACATACACTAATCGTTGTATGCACAAAAATATGAGGGTTTAATTCCCGAATTAAGTTTAAAACATCATCCCTGGGGCTATCCTCACCAGATGTTGTCAAATCTAGTAGATCTTTGAATCGATCATTACAGTTAACAGCAACCACCTCTCCTCGTGCGAGCTTAAAGCCATCCATCTTAAGTGCCTCCCAATTCTTCGCAGTTATGGCATTGTATTCGAACGGTACATTAAAGCGCTTGCAATATCTAGCCAAGCGACAACCAGTGTCCACTACTGTTTGAGATGGACGAAAACCAGGTTGGGGAAGCTCAATCCCAGTTATTCGAAGTTTTGGAGGACCACCGTGTCTTTGTGAAAGATCTCGAATAAGAGTTGGCCACTGAATACCATGAAGAATGCCGAAATCTATAATGTGCAGTGATGTGGCTTTCGATGCTACTTCGTAAATCATTTTATTCGCAAAGAAGACAAATAACCTCAGAAATGGCAAAGATGATGACAAGTGGGATTTCATTAATTCGGAAGCATAACTTGAAACACAATTCATCTTGCGAAGTGATATTGAAGCCAAAAGTTGCGACTCAGCTCCAGCCAGCCGTGCCTCAAGACCTTCAGCAAAAGCATGCGCCACCCTTTGATTTGCGTCACCGGTAGGAGAAGAGTAACGTCTGATTTCCTTTAGTTTTTCTGCAGCACTCTTGTAATTAGCAGCAGAAACAAGTTTTGCACAGCTGATCAAAAGAAATTGGATATCAACAATTTCACAACCATTTCTTTTTTGTTTACTTGGGCGGCCCTTGCGCCCGTTTTGGCCTTTTTGTGGTTGTTTTCTGACTGCAGATGGACAATCATCATCATCATCATCATCATCATCATTATCACACAGCAAAACCTTGTCAAACACCTCTAACAAGTCATCCTCCTCCTTATAAACTGCACTCTGCTTCCTACTCCTTTGCTCTTCTGTTTCTTCTTCTAGCCCACTTTCACCTGCACGGAAGTGCTTCCTTCCTCTACATGAATCATCTGAATGGTCATTCGTTTCACTCACAGCACTACCACTGTTCAATTCCTTGATCTCAAGGTTCAATGAGTATTTATCGTCGAAATGGATGACCATTGGATTATTGGCAGGAAAGAATCTTCTACCTTCCTCCACACCTCTCTTGAATTGGTATATGGAGGCAGCCACATTATCAAAATATAAATTTGGATTCAAATCAGCACTATCAAAGCTGTATAAAGAGCCATTTATCCCATGCAAGTTAGTCTTACTTGATGAAGACTGAATGGAGAGACGGGGAGGATCACTTGTGACTTCTTGATCAGAATTATAGATATCAATATGAGAACTGGAGGTCCCAACTGAGATGTCTTTTGGGCTTACAACATTGTTGTCAAAGGAGACGTTCTCGCCCAAGGCTTCATAAAAGTAATCCTCAGCAGCTCTTAGCGCAACAGAATCAGGGCACAACAAGTCATCATTATTCTCCTCCAATAGTATGTTGTTAAGATAATTGATCACGCGAGCTGAGTCTGTTGAAAGAGTGTGGTTAGGACGTTGTTGTGTAATCGATGAAAGGACATCCTCGCTCTCATTCTCCAACCCGAGTCTCTTTATATAGAAGCAGGCAGGCAACCTCCCAAGCTCATGATCCATAAGGGTCTATGACAAGTTAGAAACCTGTTCCAACAATGTATGGAATATAATAAACATGGTAAGCAGACAAATAAACAATGAAAACCATTCAATCAAAATGAGCGGAGTACTTGGTATGTAACTATGTAAGGAGGTGAGGGAGAAACAAATCTCTGTATTGTCTACTCAATGAATTACATCTTCTTCTTGTTCCTTTTATCATTCCCTCGTCTTTTAAACACTATAAAGTCAAAATGGATTTAAAAAACAACAAATTGAGTAGTAGAGGAGGGCTAGAACTGACACATTAATTAAACCCCAAAAAAATAATTTAAACCTCAATTCTTAAATTTATTAATTGCTAAGGGACATGCAGTAAGAGAGCAACTGATGGAAAAGGAAAAATGGGAGCTCCGAACACTGCTAAAACAAAGCAGCTAGCGTATGATATTCAATGTACATATATGATCAATAGAAATCTATTTCTATATCTATATCTATATATTATTATAATATATATACAATTAAGAGTTACATTGGTTAAATAATATTGCCACATGTCATTCATTAACTCATTTATGGCCACATGTCATTCTATTACTGGCCACATGTCACTATAGTAGTTATTCATTTATACAATACTATTCAATATAATTGTTAATATACAATCACGATAGTTAAATATAAATACATCAGGTTGTCTTCAAAAGTTTACAATTTGTCTTTTAATTTATCGAGTGGTTTAAAAAAGTACTATTTACCTATTGTTAATTTTCTCAATAATATGTTCAATTCAATTATTCAAACAATGACATTATCAAAGAGAGGAACAATAAAGGGGCTGTAATTTTACCAACTATCACCTATAAACCAAGAATAATACATATTTTGAAAAATAATATTTAATAATATCAATTGTTTGAATTTACAATAAACATGATACAGAGCTATTTTCCACTAGAAATTTAGTCATTTAACTCATTAAGAACTAATATAAAAATATCAAGTACGTGACATCATTTCAAAATAACCATTTTTTGATGGTTCACTATTGATTTGTGATATCTTGTGATTCAATTTCTAATCGGAAAGTGGGTTCATTTTTTTAATCATATATTCAAATAATTTTTAGGGAAAAAAATGCTAAATAACCTTAAAAAATAGGCTACGTGAAGTTAGTAGCTTCAATTTCAGTTATTTAAATACATAACACTTTTCTTGGTAATATAAAGCCGTAAATTTTTAAGTTCCATATCTAACCCTTCTTCCTAATTATGACAACAAATACTGGTATAAGCCCTTTTATATACTGCGTATCATAAAAGGACACCAAGTAATCTGGTGCTAACATTCTGAGGCAAAGGCCGTCTCATACTACGTACTTCGTCGATTATATACGTGCTTCGCTATTTTGGAGATTTGAAGGAGCCTGAGAATGATGAAAGCACTCCCTCTCCCCTGACCGCCACTGCTGTTATGATGATTGTTCTCATCAGTCATCACCATGCCTTTCAAAATGAGGATTTATGGGCCCAAGTCCGGCACATGGATTTTCCAACATTGCTAGCAAGATTGGAAGGAAATTGCGGATTGATAGAGATCGTTAATGGTTGAGAAGGAAATTGCGGAATGATGTCCATAAGGCTACAATGGACAAACTGCATAGGCAGTTTTTAATAGAGGCTATCTAGTTTATTTTTACTAATCTATAACATTAACTTAAAGGCCTATATTTAAATGTGTATATACACCCAATTTTCTCTAATTTTTATTATTAAAATTAATTTTAAAGTTATTGATTTACAGGTGAAGCGTTGGTATTTTTCAAAGTTAATTTCTTATCAATGAAAAGAGTAAACTTACCTCAAAAATAATATAATGTTAATTAAATAATATATGTATTATTTATTTGTGATTATTTTCAGATTATTATATCTCTGAACACTTCTCTAATCCTCTCCCCAACTTAGGGAGTGTTTGCATTTGATTAAAAAAAGTGTTTTTCAACTTTTGGCTTAAAAAAAGTTAAAAAGAGTGTTTTCAAATGACAGTTTCTGCTTAAATTAATCACTTAAAAGCTAAAAGCTGGAAGCAGGTGGAAGGGTGCTTTAAACTGCTTTTCACTTTTTCTATTACACAAAAAGTACTTCTTTTACCAAACACTACCAACTTCTACTTTTTCAGAATCACTTTTTCTTCAAACACTACCAACTTTTACTATTAATCACTTTTCCCAAAATCACTTTAAAAAATCATTTCTTTAAAGTTGAAGCAATTGCAAACACTCCCTTACACATATATGAAATTGTGCCTCTACTTACTTATTATATTTAGTCTGGTTTGAAGCGAAATACAATTCAATTTTAAACATTCTTGACAGAGATTGATATAAGTATCATTTAACAGACATCACAAAAAATTGATCCCAAATTCATATAAACAAACCTAATAGTACTTACATAAAGAGTTTATAAAAAATACTCTATAATGGTGAAGAAGTTTAAAACAATGGCTCTAACAATAAAGTAAATTATTGTTTAACGTTATTAATATTGTGTATTACGTTGTGTGTACCCATTTATGCAAAATTATTAATAAGTTAATATAGTTTTCGTAGAACCTCTAATGATAAGATTAGTGAAGTCCAAATTTCAATAAACTTTTTAAATAAAACTAGTATCGTTACCCGTGCCGTGCACGGGATAAAATGTTTTTTATTTTTAATTTCACTATATGTGTGTTTGTGTGCGCGCACGCGCATGTTGAAATATGTATGAGTTATTATAACTAATTAAAATTCGAGTATAATATTGATTATAATGTTGGTTGATAATACATACAAAATATATTTATAAATTGGGAAGGTCTTATTTGTGAATTATTTATCTAAACATATCCTTAGGAAAGAAATAGTATCTTTTATTGCATTCATACACATCAAATTTTTTGTTGTTTAACAACTAAAAAATGAACATTAACTTACAAAAATGCTTATTTACCAAAAATTTCTCTTACTTTCATAGTTCAAATCAAATAATCATTACAATTGAAAATAGATAGCTTACATACATGTGATAACTTTTCAGTATTGGAATACTGAAAAAGAATTTTTTTTTTGGTGATAAGAAAATTAATCTTTAAAATGACAAAAATTGTGTTGGCTAACAAAACTGACATTTAAACGGGTTTGTAGACGCTCATTTAGGGTTGTATACGAACCGAATCGAGTCGAATAGCAGGATTTTGTATTTGTATTTGATTAATTTTTTCGAATACGAATTCGAATTCAAATATGAAACGAATATTAATTTCGATTTGTATTTGTATTTGTTTAACAATACGAATAGTTAACGAATCTTATACGAATATCGAATAGATTTGAGCATAGGTTAAATATTAGTCAAATATCACTTTAAAATAAATTTTCTTATATTTTTTTATATTGTAAATGTACTCTATGTCTTAATATGTGTTTTTAGAATTTAAATTTTGCATGATATACTAAAGTGAATTAATTTTATGATTAACAAATATAAATCTATTTCAAACTTTTAGAAATAAACATAACACACATATTAGAAATTACTTACAATGTGTGAAATAAGTTGATAATTGTATACATCAAAGTTTAACGTCTCTAATTTTATTCTTTGAATCGAATACATAATTATTTGTATTGTATTTGAAAGACATTTGAACCAAAAATCTGATTTGTATTCGTATTTATACTTTGATTTATTACAAATGGACTTAGGATTTGTGTGCATAAATGTATATATGAACTACTACACTTTAGGGTATTGCTATCTTTTAAAAGTTATTATAGTGTTATTACTATTATTATTAATATTATTATTAATATTAATATTATCACTATTATTAATCGAATATATTTGATTAATATTCGAATCGAATACACTGATATTCTTATTTGAATTTGATAGCAATTCGAATCAAATTTAATATTCATATTTGTATTTGTTTTGAATTTTCCGAATTCGGATCACCTTATACGAATTCGAATCGCGAATCGAGCACAAATTATTTGATTCATTTACAACCCTACGCTCATTTATGGCTACTTATAATTTTTTATAACGGCCTTGTAAATGAACCCACTTTCGTAATTACTCTCTAATACTTCGTAAGTAAATGTTGAAAAAGTTGAACTAACTTATCAATACTCAATTATCGCACGTGTATACCAATGAATAAAAAAATTTACACCACTTAGAAATTAGAGATTAGAGGTCATATTGATATGAGTTGTCAACTCATATGGAAGATCTAGGCCTTCTACATCATTACAGGTCATTAGAGAATACTCAGAGCATTTCTTTTTCTACTAAAAGAAAAAGAAATAGATGAGTTGGCCCTTCCTTCGAGTTTTTTCCAAAAATAATGTCAAATAAATAAATATTTCCCAAAATAAGGTTAGGTTAAAAGTATTTCCCAAAATACTGCTCCCTTGAACCCTAGTTAAAAGAACCGCCTCTTGAAGTGGCGGCTCATGAGAAGGACTGAAGCACAATGCAAGCCAAAGCAACATACGTGATGAACGCATAGTAACAGGACATAGGCCCCACAAAAATAAAAAACCTATTTATATTTCAAAGTGATTTAACTTTTTTATTTGTAGTTTGATCATTACAAAAAATATATCAAAATTCATAACTTTTTATTATCTTTCATATGACACCAATATTGAATATATACAAACGAAAAAATATTTTAACATTTTTTAAAATGTAACTAGTATGTCTTTTTTATTTGTACTCCGATTGTTACAAAAAATATTTTTAAATTCATAACTTTTTATTATCTTTCATATGACACCAATATTGAATATATACAAACGAAAAAATATTTTAACATTTTTTAAAATGTAACTAGTATGTCTTTTTTATTTGTACTCCGATTGTTACAAAAAATATTTTTAAATTCAAAACTTTTTGTTATCTTTCATAAGGCACTAATTTCGAATATACCAAAATTAAAAATAAATTTTATTAATTTGTGCATTTTAGAATCGTTTTTTACAGTTCACACATTTATTTGGAGTAATCGCTTAAATAAAATTGCACATACTCTTGTTTTACTCCTTGTACAGTTTTAGGATGTTTCTTTTGGGTCGTTTTCCTTCCCAGATCTGATCTGATCATACCAGACCTGATCTATTTAAAACGTTTGTCCCAGATCTGATTAGACCAGACTTAGACAGACCAGACCCGATCTATCTAAAACGATTCTAAACAGCACAAATTATTAAAATACATTTTTAATTTTGGTATTTTCAGAATTAGTTTCTTATGAAAGATAGCAAAAAGTTATAAATTTTAGTATATTTTTTGTAACAATCGGAGTACAAATAAAAAAGATATAACATTTAAAAATTGTTAAAATATTTTTTCGTTTGTATATATTCAATACTGGTGTCATATGAAAGATAATAAAAAGTTATGAATTTTGATATATTTTTTGTAATAATCAGAGTACAAATAAAAAAGTTATATTACTTTAAAATATAAAGGGGGTTTTTATTTTTGTGGGGCCTATCTCCTAATTACTGTGCATGTATCAAGTATCTTGCTTTGGCTTGCAGCGTGCTTCACTTGTTCTCATAAGCCGCCACTTCAAGTGGCGGTTCTTTTAACTGGGGTTATGAGAGCAGTATTTTGGGAAATACTTTTAACTTAACCTTATTTTGGGAAATATTTTTTTATTTAACATTATTTTTGGAAAAAACTCCCTTCTTCTATATTTTATTTCAATATTACGGATAAAGGTCTATATTTTATTTCAATATTACGGATAAAGGTCAGACTCTCTTTCAAGCATCTTTAATGCTATAATGTGCACGGTGCACATGTGGCATGAGTGATAGCCAGATAAATATTAGCATATAAATTATCTCTCTCCTTATTTGAATGATTTTATACAATTTTAGTAAGTTTTTCCCTACAATGTCAACAACAATGTCAACATCTAGACGATCTCCTTGACATTGCAGAGAAAAACTTACCAAAATTGTATAAAATCGTTTAAATAAGGAGAGAGATGATTTAAATGTTAATATTTATGTGGCCATCACTCATGTCACATGTGCACCGTGCACATTATAACATTGGAGATGCTCTCAACTCCTGCCTCAGTTCGAATAGATGAGTTGGCCCTTCTCTATTTATTTCATTTCCTTTTCATTTCCTTGCATAACTCGTCTAATTTTGATCTTCTTCCTGCTAAATCTTCCAACAAACGATATCGCTAAATCTTCTTGCTGATGACCTTCTCAGGAAAATTTAAAGGGATTTTTTATTTCTGGAGTATTAACCTTCCGTGATATGAGACCGTCAATTTTATTAATGTCATATTTTTTGCTTCAACCAAAGAAATGATGAAGTAAAAAATGAATATGCAATGTGGATATGAGCTACTTCAAAACACACACAAATATAGTATTAAAACAAATCTTAACCACAACCTAAATGACATTATTTAATTGTGAAAATCAACCATCAAATAAATGCTAGTTTTGAGAATGATGGATTACTCACTAAAAATCTAGCATTACAATAGGCTCCTCGAAAACCTTATCCAGTACATTGCAATTTGATTTGAAACACATTTTAATGATGATTTTATAATCAAATACTAAAAATAATTCATCCTGAACACCACAATTATATTTAATGGCCTAATTTGATTATATACTCATCAAAACTATTTCTCAAAATATACTTGAATTATCGGTTAAGAAAGATAAGGACTAATATCTTCAAAAAGTTGACTTTATCGGTTAAGAAAGATAATGACTAATATCTTCAAAAAGTTGACTATACCCATTTGTTTATAAATAAATTACAAAAGTGTGTAGTTCGTTTTTGAAGAAAACAATAAGTCAGGAATGATATTTAATGGGTAAGAACATGCAATGAGTATTTTCTTGACTATACCCATTTTCAGGCAAATAAATTACAAAAGTATGTAGTTAGTTTTCAAAAAACTATAAGTTGGATGAAATTTAATTTATAAAAATAGACATTGAGCATTTTTTATTGTTTAGGTAAAGATAGTTGAAAATATCAATTTCATTTGGCTGCAATTGGGAGTTATAAAAATGGGAGAATTAGACTTTGCAACTCACTCTTTGAGTGATATTATTGAACTTTTTGGGGAGATGAGTTTTAAAAGTGGGGAGAAGAATTCATATGGAATAATGAGAAACGTATAACTTTGGATTTAGAGAAACTGTGTGTAATAAGAGTAGTGAAGGTGTGTTAATTTGTGTTTGAGTAATTTCTATAAGTAGGAATCTAGTGAAAGTGTTTTTGAGTACAATTGCGTTAATGGAAAGTGTGTCTCCAGTACTTTCAATTCAATTCACATGTCTACTCGATTGTTATTTGCTCTAATATAAATAATAATCAAAGTTAATGACTTTAATAGACTTGAAGTCATTAAAAATTACTCCCTGTGTACTTTAATAATTTCCAACATGGGGAGTAATTGTGTAAAAAGTTAACAACTGTGTACTTGAGATTTGTGAAGAAGAGAAAGAAATAATAAGAACCATAAATTAATTGAATAAAATAAAACTAACAAAACTTCTGGGATAAAAAAAAATTCACTTGCTTAAAAATAGTACATTACACTAACCTTTACCAAATCCACAATATCTTCATTTTGAGGCAATGGGGTGTCATTACACCAGCCTAAATCGGCTATTGAATGCGGTGAATAATATGAGTAGACTTAAGATTATTATAATTATTCTTATTATTAGACTTTGAAAGCTACTACTTCCTCCTTCTCAACTAAGGTTCTCAATTTCATTTTATCATACTAAAGGTTTTCATTTTATTTTAGGAATTAATTAGCACTCTTTAATGATAATTTAATCATCAAATATTATAAATAATACATCTTTAATATCACAGCTATATTCAATGGCCCTATTATATCACCAATCATCAAAACTATTTCTCAACGCCACAAATTAAACTCTCACTAGTTGAAACATGAAACTATGGCCCTAAACTATCACTAGTTGAAAAAGTTGAACTTGCGGCAGTTTTTAGGGTCTATGCGCGAAATATGAATGAACGGAGCATCGATCAAATACGGAGTATAAGAGAGAAAAATGAATGAACTCCGAGTTAAATGACTATACATTATCAACCAACATAAAATTAATTAAGCATGTGGTATATAAAATACTTTTCAATATATACCCACATGACTTGATTACCTTTTGAGTTGAAGGCCGTAGCATGGATATTATGGATGCCGCGGTTTGGACAGACTGCTACATGAGTGTTTTTGGATGCCGAGGCATGGATATATTGGATGCCGAGGCCTGGACGGCTTTGGTCACTGTGGCATGGGCATCGTGGATACCGCGACATTAAGCAGGGTCTTGGATTTTAGGGTGTTTGCATCTTGCAACACCTTTGTATTCTGTTTTTGATTTTATGATTTGTGTGTGCGCTTTGGCAGCACCTATGTATTTTTGAACCTCTACTTGGTGATTTTTTGGCATAGAGTAGATCAAACAAAAAAAACTCCTTTCACCCTCATATTATGTGTGTGTGGGGAGGGGGGTTAGGAGATCTAGTTTATGTGATGTATAGTTTTCTGGGTGTTAATATATATTTACATTTCATCCAAAAAAAATTAAGCATCGATCAAATTAAGCAATAGAACAACGTACCAGCGAATGAACTATGAGCTGTACGCTACGTGCATTGAAATTTGCAAGCAAGCAACTAAGCACAAACTCGGTGCATGATTTTCTCAGAAATGCGAAATATATATACTCCGTATGTATAGAAGCAAAAGAAATGTAGTTAGAATACGGAGTAATTTCGGAATTATTGGTACTTCATTTGTTGGAGTGTTGAAGTTTCTCTGGATACCCACGTGACAGTCGGACGATCATGTCCCAAGTATAAATGAAAATTGTACACTACTTATAAAAAATACGGTCTAGTGTTCTTAAGACGAGTACGGACTACCGACCCCAAAAAAAATATACGGAGTATTTTCTCTATTAGCCATCTCCAATAGTTTAAATCATATTTTACACTAAAATGGTGTAAACATCACATCAAACAATATTTTATCTCCATCAGTTTACACCATTTTCATCACCAAATAGGAATATTCTCTTTTTATTCTTTTTATTAACCTTTTACCATTCTTGTATTTAAGTATCTAATTATCATATATTTATACATTAGTCCCTCATTTAATATTTTGACATTTCACACATTATTTCACACATACAAACTAAAATACACCATTTTAATATGTATTTTCACGCATTTCACTAATTAAAATACAATAATCAATATTTCACAAATACAACATAAAACCACATAAAATTAAATATTACAATAATATTATAGTAATTTGTACGTCATTAATAAAGTACTACTTAAACTCAAAGCAATAGATTAAATAAGGGATATTTTGACTTTGCACCCCCCTTTTTTGGGTGATATTGGACTTTGCATCCCATTTTCAAAACTTTTAGACTTTGCACCCTATTTCCCCTAAAATGTCTTTGCCTTTGCACTCCATTTAAGAATTTTTCTTCACAAAATGTTGTAGATAGGGTGCAAAGTCTAAAAGTTTTGAAAATGAGGTGCAAAGTTCAATATCACCCAAAAAGTGGGGTGCAAATTCAAAATTCCCCATTAAATAAATATTCTTAGTTTAGTTATCGGAATTTGAGAATTGTCAGACCGGATTAGACCACACTTGGATAGTTATAAAAATACAAAGAAATCAGATCAGACCACATCGGTTCAGATCAGACCAGACCAGACCAGACCAAATCAGACCAGAGCGGACAAACAAATTTCAGTCCAAGTAAAACATCCTAATTTGTTGTTTTAAAAATGGGTCAAAACTATAACAATCAAAACTTTGGGTCACATTTGAAAGAAAGAAAAATTACAAAAAGTAGATTGTGCTAGATATGGCGTACGCCATATTTGGTGTAAACTCATTCCCTCTCCCCCAAAATGGTGTAATGGTGCAAAGAATGGTGTCATTGTTGGAGCATTTTTTTTTTTGACAAATCCACCATTTTGGTGTTGAATTTGGTGCGTGTTGGAGTTGCTCTTAGTACTCTGTATTAATAAAAACATCATGACAACAATGTGATTTAGTAATAAGTAATAATGACTATAATAATTGTGTTCAAAGTTTACATCGTAATCAGGGCAACTCCAACAAGCACCAATTTCTACACCAAAATGGTGTATTTGCCAAAAAAATGCTCCAATAGCAACACCATCTTTAACACCATTTCACCATTTTGGTGGAGAGCCTTTGGCTTTACGCCATATATGGTGTACACCAAATCCAACACCATCTTCTTTTTCTATTTTTTATTTATTTCAAATGTGACCCAAAGTTTTGATTATTATAGTTTTGAACCATTTTTAAAACAACAAATTAGGATGTTTTTACTTGGACTGAAATTTGCTGGTTTGGTCTGATTTGGTCTGATCTGATCTAAACTGATGTGGTCTGGTCTGATTTCTTTGTATTTATATAACTATCTAAGTCTAGTCTAATCCGGTCTGATCTGATCTGGGACAAATTACAGTCTAAATAAAAACATCTGTATAGAACAACAAATTAAAATTATTAATTTGATACAAAATAACAAAAATATAATAACATTTGTGAAATGCGTGAAAATACATATTAAAATGATGTATTTTAATTAGTGAGATGCGTGAAAATACATATTAAAATGATGTATTTTAGTTTGTATGTGTGAAATAATGTGTGAAATATCAAAATATTAAATGAGGAGCTAATGTATAAATATATGATAGTTAGATACTTAAATTGAAGAATGGTAAAAAGTTAGTAAAAAGAATAAAAAGAGAATATTCTTTTTTTGTGATGAAAATGGTGTAAACTGTTGGAGATAAAATATTGTTTGATGTGATGTTTATACCATTTTAGTGTAAAAAATGGTTTTAACTGTTGGAGATGGCCTCACTTACATGTTATTAGTATGTTATAAATTTTGAAAATAGTTAGTCACGAATAGTTATTAAGTAGGAAAAACACATGACATATTTTACTAAAATGTGACATTCTATATAGCATCCTCATACTTTTGTATGTTCACCGGTAACAATCTTATTCCTAGAACGGCATTTGTATTTAAATTTCTAGTAACATCAATTTTTTAAGTATAAAAAATCAGGGGATTATAAACGGATAAATCTAAATGTTTGTAGTAGAGTTATATAAGTAACAATATTTTTTTCAGAGTTGAGTAGACCAAAAACAAACTAAAATAGTGCCTATTACAGGATGAAAAAAAAATAAAAAATAAAAAATATTTGCAGAACCTCAATCAAAGTGCATTTGTCATATATGAAAGGACTAAACGTTCTTATTAAACCTTATTTAAGGTTAATACGGAGTAAGTCATATCTTTACTCGTTATTCTTATTTTGGTGATATGTTATGGATTATTTCTTTATTTTGATCATCTACTTAATTAATTAATAGATTTGAGAATTTTTTCAAACTAATAAGTTCAACGTATCACGTACGTATGCCTAAAAAAGTTTCTATATGTCAGATTGTCAGTATCAAATGTTCTCCAAGAAATGTTTTGAACTAAACCTAACATCTTTTGGATTTTCCTATAAAATAGAATAACATGAATTCGGATCACACACCATTGTATATTAAGTTGGAAGGAAAAACAATACAAATCGAGAAAAGATTTATGTTCCAGGCGGCATGGCTCTCACATTCAAACTTTGATAACCTAGTTCGCGATAACTGGAATAACAATGAGAAGGTTACATTTAATTAAAAAAATGGCTGGTGTATTAACAGATTGGAATAAAGACACCTTTGGCAACATTCATTACAGGAAGTCGAGATTGCTATCTCGCCTAGAAGGTATTCAAAGGAAGCTGGCTAGTACTCGAAATTATGGCTTAATCAAATTAGCAAGGAAGCTTAAGGAGGAGCTTAATGATACACTGAAACAGGAAGAAATACTCTTGTTTCAACAGGCTAGGGAAGATTGGATACGGTCCGGTGAGTTAAATACAAAATTCTACCATACCGCGACCAAAATTAAAAAAAAAACGAGGAGCAACATTACTCTTATCTCAGAAAATGGGGAGGTGATTCAAGATCTGAATATGGCAAAGAGGCTGGTGGTGGACTATTTTAAGACCATCTTTTTGAAGGAAAGAGAGTATATAGAGTGGGATATGACTAGGGGACGGTTTCCTACTCTGACTTATGATTAGAGCTACATGTTAAATTGGCCATTTTGCGCAGAAGATATTAGGACTGCAATGTATGACATGAACCCCCTTAAAGCACCGGGACCAGACGGATTTCATGCAGGATTCTATCAAAAACAATGGCACAACGTGGGAGAGAGTGTCGTCTTGCAGACTTTGGAATATCTTCATACATGAATCATGCCCGCAAAGGTGAACGATTATCATGTCACCCTTATCCCAAAGGTCAATGGCCCTGCGGAGTCAATCAACTTAGACCAATCAGTCTTTGCAACGTAAGTTATAAAGTTATCACGAAGACTATGACTAGCTAATCGCATTAAAGGGATCATGAATAAGCTGATAGGGCCGAAACATAGTAGTTTTGTCCCTAATCGACAAATCACAGATAATATTATTATCTATCAGGAGATGTTGCATTCGATGAGAAAAAGACAAGGGAAAAAGGGTATCATGACAATCAAAATTGACCTTGAGAAAGCTTATGATAAGATTAGATCGGATTTCTTGGAAGATACTCTTAAAGAAGCAGGGTTCAACTCAGATTGGAGAAGAAATATTATGGGGTGTGTTCGAACTGCTAGACTGGCGATTCTTTGGGATGGAGGACGGTCAGAGTGAATTAATCCTGAAAGAGGAGTCCGACAAGAAGACGCAATCTCACCTTACCTTTTTGTTATTTGCATTGAAAGACTCAGCCACATGATTCGTGAGGCAGTTGATCAGGGCCGGTGGAAGGGAGTCTAGCTCTCCATGTACGGTCCAACACTCTCCCACCTATTATTTGTTGATGATATGGTTCTTTTTGCAGAGGCATCTGTGGAACAAATGGTAATCATAAAAGATTGCTTGAATAAGTTTAGTCATGCTTTGGGCCAAAAAGTGAACATTCATAAAACTAGTGTTTGCTTCTCACGAAACATTCAAGTGAATGTGGCTAACCAAATTCTGGAAATAGCAAGGTTCCAACAAACAGATAACTTAGGGAAATATTTGGGGGTCCCCTCCATTCATGGGAGGGTTACCTCAGATTTATTTAATCCTATGATGGATCGCATTACTAATCGTTTGGAGGGCTGGAAAGTTAAATATCTCTCCTTTGCTGGACGACAGATTTTAGCACAAACAATCTTGAATACTATTCCCTACTATATTATGCAGTCAACCCTTTTGCCAGGAGGTGTTTGTGATCTTATTGACAAAAAAATCAGAAAATTTATTTGGGGTAGCTCAGAAGATAAAAGACGTTTGCACCTTGTTAATTGGGAGACAATCACACAACCAAAATAGAAGGGAGGCCTCGGTATCAGGAAAGCACAAAACATGAACCTAAGTTTTCTAGCCAGATTGGGATGGAGAATTGAGACAGAGCCGGACCAGCTGTGGGTACGAGTAATTATGGAAAAATATGCATATGGGAAAGAGGGGATCAACAATGTTACTTCAAGAGTAGGCACCTCTAATGTTTGGAAGGGAATTTGCCTAGCAAAACATTTGCTTGAGCAAGGTATCCAAAAAATTGTAAGGAATGGCGGAAACACAAGATTTTGGCATGACGTCTGGTTGGGTAATACACCTTTGAAAGATAAGGTCCCTTTGAATAAAAAAGATTGTATACATGATGAGATGGTAACTAATATGTGGAATGTGGGCCAAGGCTGGAAGTGGGAGGTTCTGGATAACTTGCTTCCGGAGGATATCAAAAGCACATTGGAGCTATACACAATCAGCAACACCAAAGACGAAAGCTTTTGGTACCTCACAAGCACACGTGAATTCTCAGTTAGTTCTGTGTATGAACTCATTACACATAATAGTCTCGCCTCACGGGATACTGGTTGGGCTAAATTGTGGAAGCTTAAAGTTCCAAACCGCATTAGGGCATTCTTATGGCTAGCACGACATGAACGACTGGCTTGCAATGCTGAAAGATATCGGAGGCATATAACAATGGTAGATAATTGTGATTATTGTATTACTAATCCTGAGACAGTCAACCACGTGTTACGAGATTGCCCTAATGTTAATACGATTTGGAAGAGATTGTTGGGAGCAAGTAAAGCATATAAGCTGGCATCTCTCCCTTTTAAAAAATGGATGGATGTCAATATTGGGGGGCGTATTAGAACAACATATGGCGAGGAGTGCCCGACAATATTTACAATCACTTGCTGGTGGGCATGGAGGTGGAGAAATGAATATGTGTTCAATGGAACTGAGCTTGATGAGGATAGCAAGCTAGAGTGGATCTTGTATCAGAAGAGTGTTGTGGTTAAAGCCATTTACGGTCGTACTATGGGGGGAGATTCTTGTGATAACATCAAAGTGACTTTGGTTTAATGGCAGAGTCCGGTGGAAAGCTGGGTGTGCTTAAATGTGGATGGAAGCATGGATCACAGAAGAGCAGGATGTGGAGGGGTGTTAAGGGATCACAACGGCAATTGGCATGGGGCTTTTACATGTTCATGTGACTTCGTGAACTCGATGACCGTAGAACTTTGGGTGATACTTAAAGGTCTTATTTAGACTTGGAAGAAAGTATTACGAAGAATTATAGTCCAGAGTGACTCGTCACAAGAGGGCCTGCACACAATCTTGTTGAGGCTTGTCAGAGCTGGCTGAGGAAAAATTGGGAGGTTACCATTTGCTGCATTATGAGAGAGCAAAATAGAGTGGCAGATATGCTTGCTAGAATAGGTAGAAATCAGATGATGAAGTGGAAGGAATTTGAGGAACGTCAATTAACCTTCGAGTGAAGTGTGCAGTGCACTGAAAGAGGACGAAATGGGTTGTAGCTGGGCTAGTAATGTGATTGTGAGAGGCCTCTCTTGAGGCCTGGGTATCTTCCCCTCCATTAAGATTAAAAAAATAAGATTTAAAAGATTGTTATTAAATTGAATAAAAAGAAAGATGTATTTTATGTTAAAATATTAATGCTTCGGTTTTAAATTATAAAATTATACTTTTCCCTTATAAAGAATCACTTCGTTCAAATTTTTAAATATTAATTGATTGTAGTCTTTTTGCCAAATTTTGAACACAGTGTTACATTTTTTAAATATCATTATTTATTTGGGTGTTGTTTAAACTTAATAATTCTTAATTTTGGAATTAAGAAATATGCTTAGTCCTAATTCATAAATTTGTTGGTGTTTAACAAATTTGATTGTGAAGTAGACGTTTTGAAGAAATTAAAATAACACTAATGTTCTACGATGGGGATGATGCTAAAAATTAATTTTAAACATTGTTTGAAAAAAATGATATGGCTACTTGTGAAAGTATTATTTCATGGAAAGCAATGCATATATCGTACTAGTATATAAGTATATGTTAGGTAGTATTCCTTCGGTCCCAAAAAACATCTCACATTGGCTTGGCATGTCCATCTAGTCTAGATATATTAAGTCACTTAAGTTTTTTCCCGCTCATGTGTCTAGGGGTATTTTTGTAAACTCAGCTAGACTTTATACTATCTAGATTTTACTCTCGCATGTTCTAACGTTTTTATACCTCTTCTTTTCTAGCTCTTCCCAGTAGAACCCGGACTAGCTCTTCTCTAATTTGCAGCGATCTTCTCCTAATCAGCTCTATGCAGATTAATCTCAAAGCAACTCGGAGAGCCCATTTCTCAATATTGCTTAGTACTTGGTATAATCTTTTAAATCTAACTCTATATAAGTAGTATATAACTATCTATCACACGCACGAAACATTATTATGAGGCTGTTTAGCAGTGTTTTTCAAAGCGCTTATCTGTCTTATCAGCCAACTTTTTCACCAAACACGTAACTTTTGCTTTCACGCGCTGAATTGTGTAATAAGCAGAAAAAACAAGGTTGGAGTTACTTTTCTGGCTGTATTGACTGAAGTTACTACAGATGACCATTTTAGCTATTTTTACATATAATTTTTTCTTTATTTTATTAATAAAATATATTTTGAAAATAATTTTCTCTTAAATCAGCAGAATCAGCCAATGCAGCCACTTCAGCCAGAACTTCATAAATTTCGACAGAATCAGTCAAAACGTAACCGCAGATTTTGGTGCTACCAAACGGGTTCTATCTTCACTTTGTGTTCCCCTCTATTTAAACTATGTACTATAGTATATCAAATCTCTGAGGGGTGCAACTAATAGCCTTATATGCGAATAGAGGGGTGCAAATTTTCTGAGATGGAGAGGAGACCCACTCTTCAATTTTAAAATCTTGCCTGACTAAGGTTTCCCACAAAAATGAATAGGTTTATTCATAAGTTCGGTACACATTCTAACAAAAAAGTATATAATAGAAAAATAATTTGCTCTTTGAATTTCCTCTTACAGATAAGAAAATTTAAACATCGTAAAATATATAGAGATTAGGTCTAATCTCTGAAATTGTAGCCTTGGAGATTTTTTTATAGAATAAACTTTGGTAGAATCCATAAACAATAGCTCTAAGTTTAGACTGCATTTTGCACCTTTTTATTCAACCTTTAAATTTTTGGTTTTTTCCTTTCATTATTATCTTCTTGGGCTATAATTTCATGACTCTGTCACTTAAACTCTAAGTTTAGGCTGCATTTTACACCCTTTTGATTTAACCTTTAGATTGTTAGTTATTTTTTCCTTTTATGGTTATCGTCTTGGGCTATGATTTAAGGATCCTGTAACGTAACTTGGTTATAAATTTATAATCTCCTTCAAGTATGAAAGTACATAACTAATATGCAGGCCTGATGCTTTCTTTTTCTGACAAACTTTGGATGTGTTATTACTTACTCCGTATTAGTTTGTATCAAATATGAGCAGCAAGTTATAAACAATATAGGATTTATTAGATTACGTACTATTAAAAGCTGCAATATATCTCTTCTTACTATTCAATTGTATATTTGTATTGTTTACTTAACTCATGATGAAAAGAATTAAAGAGAAAGGATCTGCATTTTATCTTCTGCTTTCCATGTTGTACTATCCAGGTTGAAGAAGTATTTTTTTCTGGACAATCAGTTGTAGTTTTTTTTGGCACAATGTTAAGGATAATTAAAAAACTGATAAGGCATATAAAATCTGCTTCACTACACATGAATGTTCAATATCTAATAGCATTCAAAATGAATAAAAATACTTAGCTTATGAATAAATTGTATACCAACCATTTAAAGAATAAAGTAGTTAATGATGTCTCTTCCAGAAATTCCTTCTATTTGATGCAAATATGTCTTCATTATATTTTACAGAAGTCCCGCAAGAAAGCAATAGTCAGAGCAGTTTTTTACAGGACCAAACCTCAAGCTTTACTTTATGGGTATGCTAATTGTATTAGACTTCTTCCATAACAAATTAAAGCGAGATGTGTCTAACTATCTGATATGTTTGGGCATATGTAGCATAAATTATACACAAATTGCCCCAAATAGGAGTAAAAACGTTTTGAAATTCCAAAATAGGAGTATCATGTTTTTTATTCTTTGGATAGGAGTAATCTGCCAAGTTTGGAAGAAAATGTCGTGTTTAAAGCCTAATAATTCCAAACTTGGCAGAAATTTACTCTTATTCAGGGAATAAAAAACATGATACTCATGTTTTGGAATTTCAAAACGTTTTTACTCCTGTTTAGGGAATTCTCTCTAAATTGTATTAGAACATGATTTGGTACAGGTGTTGCTTTTTAATTTAGTGTTTTGCGATATCCGTTAGTCAAAAGAATAAATATTGTTATGTACCACTCCTATTTGAATTTACTAATCTTAAAAGTTGTTTATCGTAGTTGTATTTTTGCTGCATATCTTTCCTCTTTCAATAAATTTGTGTCTTCTCATTTGCTCATATCGGTTATGAGTGTATTGTTTGGTGATTATCATTAAAACCTAACCAATATAATCTAAATATATATGTGTTTTTTGTGGTTTTTTACAAGAATATTACTAAAATAAAACTTATTTACATAAATATGACTATTTATTACTACAACGTAGTGTTGTGGTGACTTAAGTTCAAAACTTGAACATGAATCACTATGATTTCATTACTACTCTAGTAACTAGTCATATTTTTGTAAACCATCATTATTTTGGTCATATTTATGTAATTATTTCTTTCTTATTTAGGCTATATACACTAAACTCAACTACTCTGATGTGAGGAAAATCAAGAATTTACAATAACAGGGGTTTGAAATTCATTTGGCTGAAAATATTTACCTACTTTTATTTAAATATATTAAATTGTACTGATAATTGCTTGAGTCGCACTTAATAGATATCGAGTATGTGATATTATTAGCCATCATGCTTTTTTAAATTCATTAATCATTGCTCTCTTTTTTTGTCTAAAAGGGTTCTATTTTTAAAGTAAACCCAATTTGTGCAAATATAAATTTCACGTTTCATCAAAACTAAATTTCTACCTTTACAATAGCATCAAAACTCTTCCTATATTTTATAGACTTTTAGGGTTTGGTTGATTATAATTCTACTTGAGTTGGATTAGCTCTTATATGTAGGATAATGGGTAATGATACCATAGCTTAAGCATATTAGATATCGAGTATGTGATATTGTTAGCCATCATGCTTTTTTAAATTCATTAATCATTGCTCTCTTTTTTTTTGTCTAAAAGGGTTCTATTTTTAAAGTAAACCCAATTTGTGCAAATATAAATTTCACGTTTCATCAAAACTAAATTTCTACCTTTACAATAGCATCAAAACTCTTCCTATATTTTATAGACTTTTAGGGTTTGGTTGATTATAATTCTACTTGAATTGGATTAGCTCTTATAGTCTTATATGTAGGATAATGGATAATGATACCATAGCTTAAGCATATTAGGTATATATACATGACAAACATGTTAATCAGGTATTTTAGAAAAGTTAGGTTTTAGTACAAAAATGTCACACTTTCCTTTTTTTAATGTGCCAAAATAAAAGTCTCACTTCCTATTACTTTCCATTTAGGAAAGAAATCTATATCAATACAGTACAAAACAGTGCAAAACAGTGTCAAACCGTGTGAAAACAGTGTACTCTACGGTAAAACTTACCCCTCATTAAATTTTTGTCCTTAATCTTTGTGAAATCAAAGTGACTTTGGTTCGGGAAAAGGAGGGAGTATTTGTTTAGTTCTTATAATATCAGGTACGTACAACACTGTACTGTCACAACTCCACCCAATTTTTTCAGAATAATTTGTATACTTAAAAGGATTTTTCATAAATTGCTTTTGTAGTTCATGTCTGCTCAAATGCATTCTAGAAGAGGGCATATGTCATTTTTGCTACTATAACTTTAGCACCGAAATTTTTCCAATTAGCTTCTATCCGTTCAAAAGAGAAGCTTCGTCCATTAAATCATTAGGTGGCGACGATGACTCTATGAGCATTTAATATGCATGAATCACTAATTGTAATAGCTATGAGTAAGACTTTATGCGCTTGCAAATATGCTGAGTGGGAGAAGCAGGCATCATGCTCATTCATTGCTCGAGCATTTAGAGACAATTTCAAAATGAAAGTGTATATGTGTGGAATTATATCCCTTTGGATGTGTATGGTGAACATGTTCGGATGTTGGAAATTTGGAACAATTGAAATAATTTATGTGCACTTGCATAAACCCTTGAACTATTAGGCAGCTTCTTATATAATTTGTTATTTCGGCAGCCCGTGCAACCCAGGGTAAAAGACTAGTAAATGAAATTGGAATAAAGTGAAAATATATGATTGTAGTTGTGTGAGAAAGAGGTAAAATGAAGGGTTCGTTCCCGAAATAGGACTAAAATAGTTTGAAAATTCCAAAATAGGATTGCAATGTTTTAATTCCCAAAATAGGAGTAATTACTGTCAAATTTGGAAAATACTGCCATGTTTGAAATCCGGTACTGCCAAAACATGACACTAATTAGTCCTCTTTTGGGAATAAAAACACGACAGTCCTATTTTGAAATTTTCAAACCTTTTTAGTCCTATTTCGGGCAATATTCTCTAAAATGAATGTGAGCCACGCAAATTGTCCAAAGATGATAAGTGGAAAGAACTTTTTGGGACGACCTAAAAGGGGAAGATTGGAAGAATTTTAAGGGACAGAAGAAGTACTTTTTAGCAAGTTTGACATTCTTTTAACATTTTGAGATTTTCTCAAGATTGTCATTGTTTAAACAAGGTGACGTATTTTAATAAAATGTGATATTTTCTATAGTATCCTCATATTTTATTAAATAAAACTGAACAGACCTAAAATAAAGTATGTCATATTTGAAAGGACTAGAAAAAACTAAGCCTAATTTTAACATAATTATAGTCACTAATAGTTAATAAGTCATATTTTTAATCTTTATTCCTTTTTTGGACATGTATTAGGAATTATTTCTTTATTTTTTTTTTTGAAAAAAGAATTATTTCTTTATTTAATACTGAATAATTCATATCGAGGTTGAAAACTAGAAATATTACGTAAAAACTTTTTATATATTTTTTAAATTTTATATGTGCAATATTCGTGCCATATGAAAAAAATATAAAATATTATAAATTTTGATATTTTTATTGTAAAAATTGAAGTAAAAACGAAAGAGTTTTAACACTTTAAAGAAAATTTCGTTTTTTTATAGTTTGGGCTCATGAATTTCATTTCTCCTTATTATTTCGTATATTACTCCGTAGTTGGCTATATCTTCCTTTGCGGTTTTCGACTTTTCTTAAAGTAGACATTAAAGTTGTATATTAAAGGAGTGAAATTTGGGTAAAAGAAAAGAAAATGCATCATTCTTTGGAGTAAAATAGTACTCCGTATTTTACAATAGGTATTTCATTTCTTATACTCTCTCCGTTCTCTAATACTTGGCTCTCTTTCCATTTTGGGATGTTCTCTATTAGTTGTCTCCCTTTCCACTTTTGGTAAGTTTTTTCAATAAATATACACATTTACCCTCATTCTCTTTCCTACTTTTTCATTCTTTTTTCTACTTTTTCCTTTACACACAACTCACTGCACCTTTTATCCTACCCCTATTAATTCCATCTTAAATCTTGTGTCAAAGCCTATACTCTCATCTATTAGAGAACGGAGGGAGTATATAAATAGATTATTAATGAAATATGAATCGTATTAAAACAAAGCATGATAGAATTGGAAAACTAGTCCTATTTAAGAAATTTTAAAGTTATACTCTTAATTTGCAATAAAGTTGATATAATTACATATTTATAACTAAAATAAATAATGTTTACATAAATGAGACTAGTCACTGGAGTTGTAATACAATTATAGTAACTTATTTTCAAGTTTTAAATTTATGTAAATATTTTATATAATAACTAATACAAATATTTATGTAAATAAGTTTTTATATTAATAATATTATTGGAAAAAACCCATTAAAGTTTCATTTAATTCTATTTGGGAGAATTCCCCTAATTTTTATTTTTTTCACTATTAAAAAATAGCAAGTATAGCTATCCGGCTAATTTATCAATCAATTATTTACAAATAGCTATCATAATCAACCATTCAAAAAGTTAATTCGATCGGTTGTTATCAAATCACTAACATAAGTAGCTCACGCGGCAAATAACCGATTACCGAATAGGACATTGTAAAATCAAAATGGATTTAAAATTCTACAAATTGAACGGTAGGAAGCTCAGAAGTGACACATTAATTAAACCCAAATATTGGCAACCGATTGAAAATAAAATACATATTTCTAAACTAAAACTATGACAAAAACTCAAAATAGAATTTGGTATGTTTTTATTCTAAAATAAGACCATATTGATCCTATTGGAAACATACATATTTCTTCATTCAATTCTTACTCCTTCCTTAAATATGAGTAAAAGATAGTCAAAAGTCATAATTAAATGTTTAATTCATAATAAATTTAAAAAAATTCAAAAATTCATGGAAATATAATAAAAAAATTAATAAAAGTTTTATAAAATAAAAAACCATTTTTAAAAAAAATCTGGAAATTAATTAAAAAAAATAGTAAAACTCCATTAAAAAAATTAAAAAATATGGATGCCTTAGCTTTCCCACCGCCTGTACTACCTCCCTGCACCACCACCTCCGATCAATGTAAAAAATGCCGTTTTTTTTTATGAAAATGCCAAAAACATGGCATATTACTCTTTGAGAATGTCAACATTTTCATTCTGCCAACTTGAATTATTCCGACTTTTGCGAAAAATATGACATTCGTAATGAGTTTGACATTTTTTTCCCGGTGACAGGAGGTGGTGGTACTGCCTTCCTGCACCACCACCTCCGACCGTTTAAAAAAATGTCATATTTACTAAAAACTTCCATTTTTTTCTTCTAAAAATGACATATTTCTCTTTGAGAATGCCAACATTTTCATTCTGCCAACTTGAATCATTCTGACTTCTGCAAAAAATATGGCATTCGTAATAAATTTGGCATATTTTCCCTAGATGACTTGAGGTGGTGGTGCTGGGGCGGCAGAGGCGGCGGTGATTTTTTTTGTTTTTGCGTCTTTTAATTTTATTATTATTTACATATTTTTATTAATTTTTTAATATTTTTTACGAATTTTAATTATTTTTTATTATTGTATTATGAATTAAAACATTTCAATAGCTATAAGAGTATATATGTCCAAGACACACATAATTAGTCCAATGAAAACATAGTTTATTTTTGGGTCATATTTGTGCAAAGTGAGTGACTTTTAGTCCTATTTTGATAATTAACCTAAAAGGAAAAGATGAAAGGTCCCAAATCCCAATACTACTACTAAAACAAAGCACCTAGGGTATGACTTGTGAGATTCAATGCGCATATGAATAAAATATACTATCCTCCGTCTCTAAATAGATGCAACATGAGGTGTAGGCACAAGAATTAAGAAACATGAATAAAGTGTTTTTCTTCCCACTATACCCTTCAGTCCCACACACAAATGAATAAAAGTGGCAGACATGTTACTGTACATCAACAGTACAATTGCTTTTATTTTTCAGATTACACAAGCTATACTTTAAAATTAAGCTACTTCTACCTAACATTATCGGACCAAATTTGTTTGAAATCCTTCATGGTACTCATCGGAATTGATAGACAAAAAGGAAGCAAGAAGATATTTCAAAGTCCCTAGACGTCCTGGTGTCGTTCTCTACTATCATCTCCAACGTTGATTTCCTGAAGTCCCTCGGTGGATCTTGGGATGTCTTCACGACGGCGAAACTTTCCGGCAAGATGTTCTTTCTTGATGACACGCTTCTTCTCCCCTGAATTCTACCGATTCTTGGAAAATCCGTTCTTAGCTTCAGCCGGCAAGTTCCCTGAAATCTATGAAAAGGGCCGCCGCAACATGCCTTCTTCTTCTTCTTTACCCTTCTCGGATTTTCCTCCACATTTGTAAGATTGGTTTGGTCCACCTTTAGTCCTTATACGCTAGGCTCTTTGGATTAGAAAAAGAAATGCTACGGAAGAAGATAACTGAATGGGTGGATGGCTAAGAGAAAGGGATGGCAGATCTGTGGGGGAGGGTGGAATAGAAAAGTTAGGTGCAAACTCCGAAGTACTTTTGCATAGATTAAATAGGGGCAGTAAAGACATTCCATTCATTTTTATTTACTAAAAGAAGAAGTGTTGCAATTAATTTGAAACTGCCAAAAATAGAAAGTGTTGCAATTATTTAGAGACGGGGGAAGTATATAAGAGAAAATTGAATGAACTATAAATTAAATGACTATATAATCAACCAACATAAAATTATTGAGAAAATAAACGCAATATTATATTGAAATTTGTGGTGTGCAATAACGTATCTGCAATTTATTATAAGTTTCCAACTTTTTTTTCTAATTATTTCGGCCCACATTCTGACAGATACACGTATCATTTTTTTTATAAAAAAACACCAAATAATTTAAATAATAAAATTCTTAAAAAAAACAAAAAATAAAATTTACCTTTCTTTTATCTCGAACACAACTAATCACCCTATTCCTAATTCACAACTAATTCATGTAATGAAATAGTTTTCCTATATTCAACAATGAAATAGTGTTTATATTATCTTGCATAAAATGAGTATACATCAATGTAGTTACATAGTTCGCGGAACGCTTCGCTATGGGAACGAGGAATGGGAACGTGGTCCGCTAGATCTAGCGTATCGTCGTATCCGGTTCGGAGGGGGGTAGGTTCATTTCGGTATGTGTTCGGTACGGTGTACCTTACGTTCGGTACGGTTTACCTTATATTTTGGTACAGATTTCGTAACATTAAATAAAAACATATTACCTCCGTCCCGGTGGACTTTGCCAAGTACAGAGTAGGTGAGAAATAAGAATAGTAAAAACTGTGTGGTTGAAATTTGCGCAATTGCGCAGAAGAGAGAGAAATGTGCAGAACCACAAATCAGTTGCTTTAATGGGAAAGTGTCAAAGTTTTTTGGGAGAACCAAAAAGGAAAAATTGGTAAAGTCCAATGGGACGGAGGGAGTATTTCATAACATAATTTCATAACATTAAAAAAATAAAAAACATTAATATTATAGAAAGTATTGACTCAAAAGTCAAAAGTAGAGTGTTTGTAGTTCCACCTATAAAACAGAACATGTTAACTGAATAACTGAATTTATAAGAGTTAGAATGTACAATTGATGAGTTGGATCAAAAAACAAAGAGGCTGGATCGAAATCGTACACCTGTACAAGCCTCTGAAAAGGCAGCGCTTGTAGAGTTGGAAATTGCACGTTTGATTACTTTGATACAAAACGACAAGTCAGAGTGCCAAAAGTGTGTCACTGGGAAAACGCTTTAGGGGAAGACATGCAAATCATTTCCGATCGAACCGAAAAACGATTGAGATCAATTTGCACAACGATTGGGGATCAAATTCGAACAGCGATTAGGATCCAGTAGCCAAGCGTACGGCATGGCATTCCCTGTAGGCTGTAGTGACTGGATCGCTTTCGTACCGCGATTGCCGATTGGGAACAGAACAATCAGTTTACAGATCGTGGCTCTTCTAGCGATCTATGTAATTATGGTACAGATATTTATAAGAATAGGCAGCTAGAGTAATAGTTTTAGTAATTATGACAAAGTCAACACTTCAATTCACCAAAAGCATTATAGTTCATTCATAATGTCCATACAGACTCCAAAAAAAAAAAATCGAGAGACCAAAAGGTCAGGCTGCTTAGCATTAAATAGCAAACTTATTGTACAGGATATAAACAAAAGATCAGGCTGCATAAAATTACATATTCAACATTGTTTTTTCATCTTACAAAAAATACCTTGGTTTCTATTGATAAATAAAATGGAGATATGAATCTTCAAGCAAAAACAGTAAGATCTATGAAGTGCATATGAACAAGATATGCTACAGCATGTACTCCACCACCTCTTTGCACATGGCCGAAGCTAAAGTTACACGGATTATGAGAGACGATAAGATTAGGACCACTGTGTTATCGAAGCTTAGATTCGCCATGCTTGCTCCCCTTGAATGCTGAAAGAGAGAAAAACGATCTCGATGCTGAAATGAAAGGCATTCATACTATTAAAGATGACAAAAAACATATGCCTACTACAGTGATAACAATGTTTGGTTATAAGAGCGACTTTAAAAAAGCTTCAATATGTGTTTCGTCCTTGCAAATATACCGTTTACGCTATTTTTGTTTTAGACCATGTCTGTTTACAAAAGTACCAAGCATTTCTATGAAGAAAGGGACTAGAAAGAAAGAAAGAATGAAAAAAGGGCAAATCATCATCATCCAAGCCTTATTTCCAAAAGATTTTGGTGTCGGCTAACATGAATCCATCAATGATATCAGAGCCAAAAAGAGAAGAAAGATAGGAAAAATAAGGACAAATATATTACTAAAATAAATATAGTGGACAAATATGAATTTGAAGTGAATGCTTTGGCCACGTGGCGTAGCGGCGTACTGATGTTCAAATATACACTGGCTGTGGATGAATACGTATAACCCAGAAAAAAGAAAGTAAAAAACTGACCTTTTGCAGAGGTTACTGAAGCTGAAATGTGACCTTCCTCTCGTTTCTGAGCAGCTAATTTGCCAATAGTTGCTTGTCCTAAAAAAAGAAAAAGAAAAAGAGAAAGATTAGTTTCTAGATTACTGTACGCATGCTATGTTGTTTTTTTAGGACAAAATAGGAAGTGAAGTAAAAAAGTATACCAGGATGTTGATGGGTAGTTGAATTTTGATGGGCATGAAGTGTGTTCTTCCTAAGTAGTGAATTGTCAGAACCCTTCTTAGAACCTCCTCTAGTTTCCTCATGGTCTTCCTCACCATCAGTCTTACTCTTCCTCGCAAACTTAAGGAGTCTCTTGAACCCTTTCGGCGCTTCCTTCTGATACACCATGTTTGGCGGGTTCTCTGCATTCCCCCACTCCACAATCTCAGGTTCACTGCTTTCCTCCATCAGCATTTGAGAGAGAGAATGCCGTACTCGTGGTGGACTGCCAGCACTCAAGGGCCCCACGTTAACTTTTGAAGGGTTTCCACTGTCAACCTCTTCTATTTCCACCCAGGCTGTTGGGGATATATTGATCACCTGTTCTTCAATCAGATTTTCCTCTAGATTCTCAGAAAAATTATTTTCGTTTTCCAGGGTAAGTGTGTCAGAACATTCTGTCTCTAAACATTTCGGTGGGCTATTTGGCTGAGTTTCAGGGCCTTCTTGATCAATAAATCCATCCCCCTGTTGATCCGTGGGTGCAGGTATAATAGGATCTTCAACCAAATCAACCGAGTCCCTCAAGGACTGCTCTTGTGGGGTAGTTTTCTTTCTTGTGATGGGACTTAGGCTAGGTCCTGTAGGTGTGGGTCCCGCTTTGGAGCCTTTGCGAAGAAAGGTTTTTGGTTCTTTTGGAGTGTCCTTTGACTCCAGGGGAACCACACTGCTTTTCTTGGATACCTTGTTAGGTTTGGTCACAGCTGGCTTGGTTTGATCAGAGATGTGCGCTTTTGTAGGCTTGATAGTTTTGGTCACCGCTGGATGGCTCTTGTCACTAGTGTTTCCTGCACTGTTTTTAGCAGACTTTGTTGAAGGCAGTGGTGTGGTCTTCTCAACTTTTGGTGTTGTTGGCTGTGATCTTCTGCGTGCAGTAGCAGGGGAGCTGGTGGCTGTTGAAGGCGCATGAGTGTTAGCTCTTGGAGATGGTGTGGACGGCAATGATTTGCGAGTGGCAGGCAAAGTGGGCGCCTTTGTTAAAACTTTCTTCACTTCAGCTGGTCTAATGGCATCACTTTTGAAATTTTCAGATTCTGAAGAATTAAGTGGTTTTTGGCTCCTCTTAACAGGTCTTTTACTAAGGGCCTGTTTGGCAGCAGAGAGCTGCAAAATAGTGGAAAGCTGAGACATTAGTAGCAAATTGCTAAAACCGAACGGTGCATATCTGTATTTTAAGTGTTTAGTACAATTAAATGTAGAGCTGCAGATTGCATAGAATGACATAAAGGGCATATCCTTTATATTGATTATAGATTATAGAATATAGAATATAGAATATAGATAGAGAGGTGCTATTTTGTAAAGAGCTATAGGGAAATATTTAAAATGACATCTCCTCAAGTAAGAAATTATTTTAAGTTATCATCTTATATACCAACCAGGACTGATTATATATGGAGATTAAAATTATCTATATGCTCCAAAATAAGCTTTACCAAATGCACACTAACCGTGTTTACCAGTTTACCTTTCCAGAGGAGACATTGGCTTTTGCCCTTATCTTTCTGTCCGTGCCCACTTGCTTTTTAGCAATTCCACCTATTAGTTTGTCAACATCATCCGGTTTCCCTATATCTGAACCGCTCCCCTGAAGGTCCAGGGCACTTTGGTCTTTTTTATCACTAGGCCCTGCATTAGTATGTTTTGCAGGGTTCGTTTCCATCATTTTAATCAATAACTGGTCAAGCTCTGCTTCCTTTTGGCGGCTCCACTCAGCCGATGCAGTTATCCCTCTGCTGTTTTCTGTAATGAGAGCTTCTTCCGGCACTGCAGGAGTATCTTCCGGCTCTACTTCTTGAACAGGTTCTTTTTCCTCACAGTCATCCTCTCCCACTCCAGAATCAGAATCTAAGTTTGCTTTTTTGGTTTCAAGGTTGTGGGAAGCCATTGAAGCGGGATCTTCGGAGCTTTCACCACACATTCCAGAGCTCCATCTTCTCAGAAGCACTTTTTTGGCACCAACAGAAACTGTCTTCTTAACATCAACAGTAGTAGGTTGATGATCCTTCTGTTTCCTCTCGAAAAGATTTATTGCATCTTGAACGCTCATCATACGCTCAGATCTTTTAGATGATTTCTCAGAGTCTTCTTCCTCTCCGCCACTATTGCTTCTTTCATCTTTTTGGAATACTCTGGCAGGAAAGTGGTTGGTTAGGCTTTTGATGGTCAAAGCGGTGGGTCGTCGGGGGCCGGTGCGTCCAATTTGGACTCTTCGCATGGGAGAGGCGGACCGTCTTGGTGAAGAAGGTCTTGCTAAGGGACGACTCCTCTCTTCAGCCGTGCAAGAAGAAGAATCCTCAGATTCTGATGAGATATATCTCTCGGTTTGTGCAGCTTTGGCAGGAGAGGCGCCATATCTAACTGGTGGGTCTGAAAGATTAGATAATTGGGGGTTCCCTTTTGATGAAATAGGTTCATTGCTGTCTATATGTTCTAAGAAGGATTGCTTGCTATTTGCCATGACTACTGTCTGGTTCGCCTGCCTCAATCTTATAAAAATTTGTAGAGTGTTCCTGAAACAGGTAGATATATAAAATGCATCACTCACATTTACATCTGGTGCATCTATTCAAATATCAAAACCTTTAGTCTATTAGAACTTGGTCTTCCATTTTAAATGATCAATCCAATAGACTAGGGCTCATCATTTGGGATTATTCAGATCAAATTCCTTGTTGAGTTTAATGATGTCTAGTACTTCATCTCTGAATACAAATTTGATGTTTTTTCTTTCTACACGTACAAAATAAAAGATAATTTATTTAGAGATAGAGGGGTTACTATATTAAGATCTCAGGTTCCATCCTAAAAAATCATAAGAAGGATGATTCAATGCCTTGGTTTCTCTTCGGGTGGTTGTAACTTGTAAGTTGCCTGGCTTTCGTTATTTTAAACTAAAACACAGAGTTTTGAAACTATAAAATGTGTTGTTTCAGTGTTATATTGGCAGTTCTAATAAAGCAACATGATTAGTATGAGTGGTTTTGTTTCGGTAAATAACGTATAATGTATATTATGTAAGAAGTAACTTTTGATATCATAAACTAAAAAACTGACACACCGCAAGTCCGCAACCACCCCAAAGAAGGTAAATGTTAGTTTATAATTTTGTATCTAGTCAAAGAGAGATTGCTTATCACACTTAGGTACTCAACATCACTTAGGTCCTGACGTATATAAAACTGCCAGATGCAGACGGGGCCGCGTTCCCAGCGAATAATGTGACTATGCACAATCCAAAACATAAGATAGGCAGACAAAGGTTACACAAGAAAAAACTGTGCCATAACTCACCTCAAGTCAGCAGCTCCAAAATGATCACTGAACTTTTCAATCCTAATAATATCCTCACAGGAACAATTAGTACCAGCTGCTTGGTCAAAAGCATCACCTAACTCCCTTCTTAAGGCCGTGAGCCTCAAATCTATAGCTCGCATCAATTCATTCCTGCTCAACCACAATAATAAATGGAGATACTAGGAAGGGACAAAATGTAAATTCACAACCAAAGAGTATCAAGGGCATACTTGGAAGAATCGGGTGTAAGAGAATTATCATCACCCTGAAGACAACAATTATCAAGTTTATCAGTTCTCGTTGGTGCGAAAAGGCACCAAGTAATAATAATTACTTAAAGAGGTAAACATAAGATATCACCTTTGCATATAAAGAAAAATGAAAACTTTGGGCTTCCTCTAGCTGAGATATTTCCTTATCCATTGCAATGGACTTTTCCAATATATCCGTTGAATTAATTATATTAAGAAACCTAAAAAACATATGGTTTGCAGTGAGTGATATCTTAAACACCCAGAAGTCTTCAATCACCAACAGCACTATTACTATGAAAAAAAGAAAGTTTTTGAAGCCCAAACCTAATTAATGTGGATTTTGAAAACCATGTAGCCTCGCTGAGATTATATGGGGGTTCGAGTCTAAAACAAGAATCTGATCCTTCCAAGCTCAAAGCTTTAACTTTCGAAGAATGGACTGCCAGTTGCTCCAGAAGCCCACAACTTGCAATCTCTAACTCATGGTGACAGCATATGCAAGCCTCGTACCTATGCACCATAAATGTGAAAAAAACAAATACCAGTAATGGTAGTTACAAAGTTTTTACTTTTTAGCATTTATGCCTCATATCTAAGCAGCAGAAATTTTATAATACTAGATATACTAATGGTTATTACAAATTTTATAGCATGCACCACTTGTGGAATGCAGTACAAACTCAAAAAAGATTTAATTTTAAAATCACACTTAAATAAAAAAAGATCCAATTAATTCTCACACATTGGATTAGAATCATTAGATAGAAAATGATCATACCATCTACAAAAATATATTTATCTATGCAGCAAAACGAAAAAGTAATTGTTTTGATTTCTATGGTTTTTGAAAAATTTATTGAAATGCATCAGCCCTAAATGTTTAATCTATAATTTTATCAGATGCACTATGGAGGCAAGATGCCTTGAGATTTTCTTAGATAACCAATTACATGAAAAAATTACAAAATATAGATAAACGAAGAATAGAAAGGAAATTTTTTCTGCATTTTTATCTTGCACCTTATGCACAGCTTTTATTTACCTGTTCTGGCTTGGATAAATTTGAAAGTCAACATAATCCAATATAACATTAGAATTTATCCCGTCCGACATCCTGGTATTTGGAGAATAAAAGTGCACCTGATGCAAAAAAATCATGTTATCAACTTGTAAAATTGTCGTCCTAGATTAAACTAGAAGACCAACCTCAATTCCTTAATCCTTAAGCCTTCAGCAGTAACCCAAATTCATTCCATCAGATTCAACACAACTTTGCAGGCACAAGCAAACACTTTTCATCAACAACCTTAAATAAGTGAGAACTTCGCATTAGAAAGATACCGAGTAGTGGAGTACTAAATAATACCAATGAACCACCAATGCTATGGCCAATCTGACATTAAAGTTAACATGCAAATATGAAAGTAACTAATCCTAGTCAACTCAACCCAGAGAAAATGAAATTGGCCCAGACAGAAGATAATACAGCAAACAGAACTACATTCAGGTGATGGTGTAATGAAATAGATTTCCCCAAACTGACCTTAAGATAGATGTATGCAACAAACCAAGAACGTAAAGATGCATATCTCACTACAAATCATACCAAAAAATTAAAACTATACAGCAAACCGATTTACCAAATTACACTCAAGATCAGATCTAGCGTAATAAAAATCAAGTCTTTGCCACAAAAAAATTCAATCTCATAGACAGCCCACTGATCTTGAACTATCCAAACCAATTCCTAATATGAACATTTCTGAACAATCAAGTACCCCACTAATTGCTGAGAATCATTTCCCCCACCTCTGGTTACATCGACTCATAAACGAACATTCATGAGCAGTACAAGAAAATGTGAGTGATTAGACGCTTTCTTACTGAAAACACAGCTGAAAGATGGCAGCTTTGTTGAAGATCCGGAATGGGGATTTGGGTAAAATGAAAAGGAGAGAATTAGTGGGTTCTCTTTTTTGAGTGTTTCCTGTTTATTCTGCTAATAATAGTCTCTATAAATGATTAAAGAAAGATTAAACACTGTTAGAGCGTGATAGGAGGGCGGGGAGAACATAGAGGAGAAGAAAGAAAAGAAAGATTTGGGGTTTAGCGTTTGAGAGTGAGGAAGAAGATAAAAAAAGACTGCAGATTTGGGACCAGCCAGCAACAGCCAACTTTTCTTTATTATTCATTGATTAATTAATGTGAACATAAGACATGAGAGGCCGCTAAGATCACTAATTGCGATTCTACCGATCTGCTAGGCGCGTGACGTCACTTTTTGCCGTCCTATTTTATCCTCGCTTTACGTTACAGCGTGAATTAAAAAAAGTGCTCCCTCCATATTCTATACTCCTCGATAGTATTTTACTCCTTTCTCTTCTTTAATATTTCATGGGCTTTCTCGAAAATATTATTAAAATAAGATTTATATTTACATAAAAATAACTGATGTCAGTAGTTATTATAATGCAGTGTCACACCAATTCATGTTTAAAATTGAACATAAGTTATTATGATTTCATTACTATTCTAGTCACTAGACATGTTTTTCTAAGGAACCTTTGTTTTAGGCATATGTATGTAATTATTTCATATTTTATCAAATTTGACCGGTAGAAAAAATAATAAAGTGAAAGTTGTTTGGTTGAGATTTGTTCAGAGAAGAGACAAATCAGCAAAAATTTAGGACAAGTAAAGATTGAAAGATGACAAAATCATAAGGAACAAAAGCATATTCTAATCCAATATAGAGCCCCTTTGGTAGCACGAAAATCGGCTGTTTTGGCTGTTTCTGCTGAAATTTATGAAGTTCTGGCTGAAGTGGCTCCATTAGCTGATTCTGCTGATTTGAGAAAAAAATATTTTTAAAATATATTTTATTAATAAAATAAAGAAAAAATTATATGTAAAAATAGCTAAAATGGTCATCTACAGTAACTTCAGCCAATACAGCCAGAAAAATAACTCCAACCTTACTTTTTCTGCTTATTACACAATTCAGCGCGCGAAAGCAAAAGTTACGTATTTGGTGAAAAAGCTGGCTGATAAGCCTGATAAGCCGAAAAACAGTGGTTCCAAACGGCCTCATAATAGAGTGAGTGTAGTCTACAATTGAGTTTGGCATAATATTTAAAATAAAATTAATTGAGATAATAAGGATGTTTTTACTTGGATTGTAATTTGTTGGTCTGGTTTGATCTATTTAAGTCCGGTGTGATTTGTGATAAACACTACACCAATTTTTTCGTAAAATTGTTTACACATACTCCGTAAATTTTATGTAAAAGAGGTTGGGCCAGCAATGGTGGGATTACAATGTCAATTCACATCTGTTTACAAAAGTGATATTTATTTCTTGACTAGCCTCATATTTATATGTTGATAAAAGCTACTGAGGTATAAATTTTTATTTTTGTTCAAATACTCATAGTATGAAATTGTTAAGAACTTTTTTTTATTGAATTTGGCATAAAATGATTACATAAAAACTACAACAAAAATGTAAATATTTGTGAAAAAATCTAAATAGAAATGGTATCTGTCATTGTAAAAAACTGAATAGAGATGGTATAGTATGCCACATTGATTCCTTGAAATGTTCTTAAACATTTTCTTAAATGGCTATTGAATTTTGTAAAACCTAAATATGACTATTTGTAAAAAATCTAAATATGACTGTGTAAAAAAATATAAATAGAGATGCATCTGAATATGACACATTGATTCCCTAGAAATGTTTTCTTAAACATTTTGTTGAGTTTAATCTAACACGATATAGTAAATATATGTATAAATGTGTATGAACAAGCTCTTTTTACGTGGAAACCCGAAGGGAGAAAACCACGGGACTTTTTAGACTAATGTTCAAGCCCTCTCTTTCTTATTAGGATTCTCCTCACCGTTACATAGTACATTTGGAGCTCTCATTCATGGAGTCTTGCAAGCAAACTAAGAAGGAGGGAGAAGAAGAAGGGAGATCAACCCAAAGTCCCTTTACATGGAGGGCAAGCCTCATATTTATAGGGAAAAAGGGATAGGGGAAAAGCCTAACCTAATGGGCCGGATGCGCCGAAATGGGCTCAAGGGCCGAAATGGGCTCAAGGGCCGAAATAGGCCTGATAGGCAGAAAATAAGCCTCGTTGATCGGGCTCCATACTACGTACAGTCTTGGGCTCCTGGACCGGGATAATATATCTAACACATTTTTTCAATGGCTATTAAATTTTGGCGTGTGGGCCTCTTTGGTTTTGCATTTATGTTACTTTGTTACGATTCCCACTTTGTCAATTATTTTTTGTTTTAAATGATATTTTCAATTTGTCAAATTGCATGTGTTTCTACACCTTTTTTGTTTTTGTTGTTCGTGACTTCCTGTGTTTCTGATGTTTTACTGTAGACATATAAAACACTTTTACTTCAATTACTTGTGATTCTTAGCAACTTTTTATATCTATTTAACTAATTTGAACCTGCGTGTTGTGAAAGGCATGTTCTTCGTTTTAGTCATCATAGCTTCAAGTTGCCGGTTCAGTGATTAATGAATTATGAAACTTTTTCTAACAAATAATCTTAAAACTGGTGACTGATTTGGGGATGCTAGTTGTTGGTTTGCGAGTCTTTTCCATTCAAAAAATCTAATTCGATCGGATGTAGAAGCTATTATACATTTTGTTCCTTAATAAGGCTCTGTTTGTAAACACAACTACAAAAAATTTCCCAGTTTTTGCCTTAAAAAAGCTAAAAAATGTATTTTCAAATGACAATTTCTACTTAAATGAATTACTTAAAAGCTAAAAGCTAGAATCTGTTTTTTATTTTTTCTATTACACAAAAAGCACTTATTTTACCAAACACCACCAACTTTTACTTTTCAAAATCACTTTTTTCTCAAACACTGCCAACTTTTACTATTAATCACTTTTTTACCAAATCATTAAAAAAATTAAAAGCACTTCCCAGTTGGGTTTACAAACAGAGCCTAAGAGTTCATTTAGCGACCTTTGTTTTTGACCTATCAATTTTATCAACCAAAATTCCTACCAAACACGCTTTTTGGCTGAGTTGTGTAATGATTACAATAAGTTAGGTTGGAATTACTTTTTTTGATGAATTGGCTCAAATTCCTGCAAATAATCATTTTAGCCATTTTTATTAATAAGACATATTTTTATACAATTTTTTCACTACTAATCAATATAATTGAGCTATTTTAGTTACAACTTACAACTTTGTAAATTTACTCCCATATTTGCATGGACTCATTTATTGGTTTATCATTGCTTTTTGTAGAAGGCACGTTATAATAAAAAAGTTATTCAGGGCGTTAAATAATGTTAGCAACGCTCTCATAGCAGGTGGAAACCCAAGAAATAAACATGCCACTTTTCATGCCAATATCAACCATATGCTGAATAACAAGTTAACCATCATCTCTCCCACTAAGCCACTACTAAACTACAATTAAATAATGCATAGCACTATCCAGCCGAAAAATAATAATTGAATTATAACATTAATATTTAAAAAAAACACTACTCCGTAATATTTAAACTTTTTAATAATAATAATAGTACTTAGTGTTAGGGAGATTTTTTAGGCAAATTTCTAACTTATTATAATATTTATTCTATTAAGGCCAACACACTTGAACTGTGATGGGATTCGAACCACTGACCTCCTCATTGGGAATGTCACAGTAATGTCATCAGACCACAAAGTACTTCGCAGTTGGGGAGGTTTTTAAAGTAGTTAAAATGATTTGTGGTTTTAGACCGTTAGCCAATTGAGATATATGTTTTTCAAAAATATTCCTAAAATATTACTCAATGCAACTTAGTTACAAAAATATGACTAATGGTTACTATAATTTTGTCTCGTAGTCACTTATATATAAAAATTAAATATAAATTACTAGGACTAGGTTACTATTATAGTCACTACTCTTAAGAAGACTACATTTTTATAAACAATATTAATTTTAGTCATATAGTTGTATACAGAGTATGTAACTAGTTTTTTTTACGCGCGATGCGCGATTGAATTTATGCCCAATATTTATATATATATATATATATATATATATATATATATATATATATATATATATATGGGAGGGCTCTAGTGAGAACCCTCTTAAAATGAGAACCCGTGAGAACCGGTGGTATTTTTGGCTGAAATTTTTTGTGTATGTTCCTAATCAAGTCTAGTTCATCAATACCAGTTTTCTGTTTGGACATTGTTTAACACTGTTTGACATTGTTTGATGTAGATTTCTTTACCAAATATGAAAATAAGGGAAGTGTGATTTTGTTTTTGAAACATCCGAAAAAGGAAAGTGTGACTTTGATTGTGAAACGGAGGGAGTATGTTAATATATATATATATATATATATATATATATATATATATAAAGTCTTCGTAATAGCATATATATGTACTCTACAGTAAAGTTAATTTATTTCCTTAATAATTGTGAAGTCAAACTGTGACTTTCTTTTAGAAACGGAGGGAGTATTTTCTAGATTGGCATTTTTGACACTTTAATCCGATGAATTATGTACACTTGCACTTTGGAACATTTGAAAGTAAATTTAGGTATCATACTTTTGAAATAAAAATGAGTAGGCAATTAAATACATTGATTAAAAAGAACATAATCGTGGTAAACTATAACAACCAGTTTTGGTAGACAAAAACAAAAGGGGAAACAAAACTAAAGCATACTTTGTGATAAATTATACTCTGTATTATATTAACCAAGCTAAGTATAACTACTTAAGCTTGCTTAAGCTCAAGTTATATGAAGGGTAGTTGTCACCACTCACCAGGTTGTACTAGGTATAACTTAAGCTTGCTTAACACCTAAAGAAAAATATCATTACAAAATTGATGTCTCTACGAGAGCTCAAGGAGTTAAATACTTAAATGAACGCGTACAAGAATACAAATATTACTATAAATGTGCTATGTTAGTGATGCATAACTGATGAAAAGCATAAACTCTCTATTAAGCATAAACTCTCACATATATTTCAAAAGGTATTGTAAAACTTGCAAGAACTTCAACTCTGTATTACAATGATTCTTTTTATAGATAAGTTAATAAAATGATACTGTGGTAATGCACAAGAGGAAACCACAACTCAACCATTCTCAAGTTCAGTTATCGTAATTGGTTTATTTTCCGTTTAAATTAGCACATAGTGAAGCTCATTAAAACACTATTATTACACTAGAATGGAAAAAATTGCGATTTAGTACATGAATAGTCAAATTGTCAAAGGCATGGGCGTAATATGGTTATGTTGTTGATCAGGCCCCAACCCAAAGTTGGTAATACTTTATGCGTCAAAATACCATACATGCAAAAATTTATAAGATTTATTTTACCGGTTCATCGTAACATTTCTCCCGTCTATGCCCCATGTCAAATATTATGGTAGGGAAGATTCTCCTAGAGGTCAAAAGTATGAGCAATGTGAATCACTATTGCCTTCATCACTCACGTGTGGCAATACATACTTTTTCACTTTGGTTTGCTTCTTTAAATGTTTGATAATACATACTATTTAATGAAACAATAATGTGTGGAAATTGACAAGAATTGGTCAATCATAATATAAAAATAGGCATAATTACATGCTTATAGAAGAACTTTTTAGGAAAACACAAGTGCTCAAATCCAGAGAGTAAGCCGAGTGTGTCATTATATTTAAAAGTGGAATTAGAAATGATGTCCACATCTAGAGAGTGACAAAGTAGATCCGATCTCTATTTGATGGCTAACTAACATTAATGTTAAACAATTTTTTTTGGAAGATGGGGGTTTAAATTAAAATTAAAGCATTCAGAAAGGGTCTAAAATAACAAAAGCACCACCAGTAACCATTCGCCCTTGGGCCAGACTCTGAATTAATCATCTTTGAAAAAGCAATATAACTCGCTGATTCTAAATTGGGCATAATTAAGCCAACAATGGTTACTGTAGAACTCTCATCACCCAATTTTAATGCAAGAGTCTTACAAAACCAAACATAACAAAAACCAAAGCTAATAGTCTTAACGAGGAATTTAAAATGCAAAACAATAATAAAATAAACACCATAATGAAATTTCTTCAGAAGCATCCGCACGCACGCGACAGGTGGGTCTAAAAGCTTAGACCGCCTCCTCCCCGTTTTTTTGCTTTGTCCAGTGTCATCTCCTCTCCTGTTATGTCCTCCTGTGTCGGGTCCTTGCAGACTCTCATGCGTTTCTGATCAACTGATACCTCCCATGCACTGCTTCTATCTTCCTCCTTTGTACCACTATTCTCTGTCTCAGCTGTAGTCCCCTGCGTCCCTGTCCCATAATCTCTTCATCTTCTTGATAAACCCTCCTCTGTTGGCTTGGACCCGCCTGTTTTTTCACCAACCACTTATTACCCCTTGTGGGGCTAGTCTTCCCCCCTCCCCCTGCTCTGAGTTCCGCGCTGAAGGTTTTATCCAGGGCCAGATCTTCCACATATTTCAATGGGCAGAATTTCTCAGAGTGTCCCATTATCCCACAAATGAAACGGAAATTGGGTAATTTCTCATACTTGAAATCTACCCAATGTCCCTCACCTCCCTTCGACAAAGTATATCCTCATTTTAGGGGTTTTCTCACATCCATCTTCACCCTGACCCTCAAGTAAGAATTCCATTTTTTCTTAAAATGGCTCTCATCAAAACTAACAAATTCCCCGATATAATTTCCCACCCTTCTAGCCATGCGGCCCGTGCCTGCATTCATGAATTTATACGGAACATTGTGCACTTGCACCCAAAACTCTGCGGCAAACAATTTCATTTTATGAGCAATATCATTAGGGCCAACCATCTTCAGTAGTAATAAATTCCTCTCAAATAGCCAAGGATCATCCTCCAGGACACGATTCATATCAACTATATGATACAAAGTGAATAAATACCTCTTTTCATCTATTTCTTGGACTTACATTCCTTTTCCTGGCCTCCAAAGGGAGCAAACAGGTCCTGCACCACCTGAATTCGAACTTTCCGGTCCATAAGAATTACGCCCACCACCGGGAATTCCGCCCCTTTTGCGGATGAAACCATATCATCTTCCTCCTCATCATCAAAATTGAGGTTGTTGTTATCCTCTTCCAAAGCCATCTTTTTGTATTGATCCAGCACCTCCTCCATGGATTGAGAAAACAACAACAAGATTATCGCCTACTGATCTGCCGTAAGAAGTCTCGATCGTTGCTGCCGCCGATCGAAACCAAACCACTGCACCTGAACCCTGTGAAAGCAACCAATTAACCACGCCACCAATAAACCACCGCAAACTCCGCGTCCCTGCCTTACCGCTACGGCTGAGACAAGCGAAAGCGGGAAAAGCAAAACTACACTAGGAACGGCTGGGGCCGAACCCTAGAGAGAGAAATATATTTAATGTTAAACAATTATATCACATGATTTAAATTAATACATTACACATTTAGAGCCCGTTTGGTAACACTAAAATTGACTGAATTGGTTTATTCTACTTAAATTTGTGAAGTTCTGGGTGAAATGGATGGATTGACTGACAATTTTGATTTATGAAAAAAAAAATTATATTTAAAATATTTTTTAATAACAGAATAAAGAAAAAATTATTTGAAAAAATAGCTACAATGATAATTTACAGTAACTTTAGCCAATACAACCATAAAAGTAACTACAACCTTACTTTTTCTTATTATTACACAATTCAACGCATGAAATAAAATGTTACGAGCCTGTTTGGTGACCATGCGGATCAGGCCTATCAGCCAGCTTTTTTACCAAACACGTAACTTTTGATTTCGCGCTAAAGTGTGTAATAATAAGAAAAAGTAAAATTGGAGTTAGTTTTTGGTTGTATTGGATGAAGTTACTGCAGAGGATTATTTTAGATATTTTTCATATAATCTTTTATTTATTTTATTAATAAAAAGTATTTTAAATATAATTTTTTCATAAATCAGCAGAATCAGCCAATAGAGCCACTTCAGCTAAACTTCTTAAATTTCAGCAGAATAAGTCAATTTAGCCAATTTCAGTGTTACCAAACGGGCTCTTGATGAAAAGGCTATTGATAAGCCGATAAGTCGAAAAACAGGATCATCAAATGAGCTTTTATACTCTGTAAGAAAGTACATAGCATCATCTTCTCGATCTGTACCTAAGTTTAGGAAATGCTCGTTGGATTCTTTTTAACAATGAGAAGATTTTATAATTAAGAACTTGATTTTAAAAAACGAATTAAAAAATAGTAAATTAAGGTATGGGTCAACACTCAACATTAGACTGTGGATCGCTAGCCACTCTTCTAAAATTAAGCCTTCGATTGGAGATAACCAATGCAAAGAAGCCCATGAGAGTTTTACGGAGCGTAGACGACGAGTTATAGTTAAGTAACGGAATATTGAGGATATTTTTGGTATAAAAAAAGTTAAATTTATTAGAGTACAATAGTTTTCATTTTAGCATGTGATTACATCAACACATTTTTCAAGTCCAAAATAACATTAGCTTCATTCACGCTTATAATTTTTTAGATTAAATTTAGATTATAATTTTTTAGATTATTACTGTATGAGACCGATTTATATACTCCACTGTCTCCACATGGTACTAGCAAAATGGTTTTTAAAAATGTTACTGTGCTACCGTGGAAAAAAGGATCATCACGGTATAATAACGTGGGGAAAATCAAATTACAACAAATAAGGTTATGAAAATATCCGGTCTTGCTCCAAAAAAACCAGTCTAAAGGGAAGTTTGGATTTTCTACTTCTTTAGAGAACAGAAAAAAATATTGAAGTGTTTTGGTGAAAGTACATAAGTACTTTTGAGTGCTCCAAATTATTCATACAAGCAATTTTTTCAGAAGTAGAGGGGGTCTGGCTAGCTTCTGAAAAATTAATTATAATTCTGCTTCTGCTTTTAAAAAAGAAGTAGAAACAAAATCAATTTCAAACACCCCACAAATAAATACTTCGTATAATGAGAGCCTGAGAGGTCGATCAATGATGGTGTGGTGCATGTACTTAGGGAGGATAAAGTTACTAATGCCACAAAGTTTTAGAAATAATTATATTATATATTTGTGACTAAAATGAAAATTGTTTACAAAAATGTAAGCTATGTTTGGCACACAAAAGACTATAGCTTCTATCTTTTCTATTCTTTAAAAATACCTTAAAAGACTCTAGTTGTATGTTTGACATGACATTTTTTAAGAGTTTTTGAAAAATTAAAAGATCTTTTTTGAGATGCTACCGGGTGTAGCATCTGAGAAAAGCTCGTGACTTTTAGTATTAATTAGTCCTAACAACTTGTATACCAAACCGAACTAAATCAAACAGTCAGCTTTTTACCAAACAACTATCACATTTTCCTTTTAAGATCTTTTCAGTCACTAAAAGCTAACAGTTACTTAAAAAAACCGTAAAAGTATTTTTTTAGTTAGTTGTGCCAAACATACCCGTAATTAGTGACTAGAGTAGTAATGAAATCATAGTAACTTATGTTCAATTTTTAAACTTAAGTTACTATAATACTATATTGTAGTAACTAATAGTCATATTTGTGTAAATAAGTTTTATTTTAGTACTATTTTGTAAAAAACTCAAAGTTTTATGACATCTAAAATCTATAAGATTTTTTTCAAAAGTATTATTAAAAATAAATCTCTTAGTAATAATTGATTAGCATTATGAGTTTATGACTCTAATGTCATGATCACAAAAGTTTAAAAATTAGGTGAAATTCATACTAATAATCTGTACTTTTAACCGTTCTACAATAATAATCTCTACTCAAAATGTTAATATATACTCCGTATAATCCAAAGTGTTAAATATTTTCACATAATTAGATTAAATTAAATGAGACGGAGATAACCATATGTTTCAAATTTCTTCCTCACCATCCACCTCGTGCTTAGTTTCCTTCTTTGTTCATACCACATCCTCGATCGCTCACTGTAACTCCCTTTCGTCTCATCTTTCAATAGATTTTATCATCCTAAACAAACACTTAAATATGTGCTTAGTATTCCAATTGGTTGAGCTTTGTACTCCACCTGCTATTGATTGCTTGTTCAGGAGGGGAAGATTCAAGAACCTAATCGAGGATGCAACAATATATATAATATTTTGGTATTTGGACCATGTGAACTGATGTTATACTCAAGGTATTTTTACTAAATTAATTTCGCTCATCTAAATTTAAGGATTTTTCTCTTCTAAATTTAGGGATTTTGATTAATTAATTTTTCAATCATACAGTTTAGCATTCACAAATAGCTAATCAAGTCCATATGATGCACCATTAGAACAGGGAATGAATAGCTAAAAGTGATTATAACTTCATTTCAAGAAAGCAAGTTATTTTCAGAAGGAATGAAAGAAATAGAAGAGGAGGACCGCGTGGGAGATGGTAGGGGTGGGAAAAACCGAACCGAAACTCGGAAACCGACCCTGGACCAACCCGAATTATGATCCCGGTCCGGGTTTTTTCTTTTTAACCTGGACCGAACCGAAAATTCCGGGCTCATTAACGGGCCTTAAAATCTATAACCTGGCCCGGACCGAAAAAAACGCGAAACAATTAGTTTTAATATAAAATTAATATAGTACTACCCTCCGTCCCATTTATATTGTCCCGGAAGAGGGTGGCACAGTTATTAAGAAAAGTGGGTTTGTGTGGTTGATATTAATTGATAAAGTAAGAATAAAGTAAGAATGATTTAGAGCCACACAAACTTTGCCAAATATGGTATGGGACAATATAAGTGGGACTTCCCGAAAAGGTAAAACGGGACAAAATAAATGGGACGGAGGGAGTATATGAATATAAATAAAATATTTCCTAATATTTCCTTTGTTCTTAAATAAATGCAACGGTCAACATTTCACATTTGCCGAGACACAACTTTGACCATTAATATATATAATTTTGTATTAGTAAAAAAATTACTCCCTCCGTCCCGCAAAGATGTTCTCGTTCGGTTTACGATGCTTGACTGACGATAAAACAACTCGATCCCTGTTCATACCCAGATTATTTTTAGTAAATAAAATTTACATATTCAGAAACTACATTAAAACCGCTACAAAGCCTGATCAAGAAAATTTCAATTTGATAAAAAATTGATATATAAAGTAAAAGATTAGGAGTGACCTAAGTTGACCAATGAATAGTGAACGGGAACATCCTTGCGGGACGGAGGGAGTATAAAAATTAGATTTTGAAAATTTACAATGAGACAAATTTAACAATATTTTTTCATAAAAATATCTTAACACATTAATTAATAAAACATAGTCAAAGTACAACATGTGAATAGTGTAAAATTAAACATGTTGCATTTATTTAAGAACGGAGGTAGTATATGATTATAATCACGGTGGATAAAAAAAGATTTAGTAACTTTTAGTGACTACAAATATGTTGAATTTGTTTAGCGTAATGATGACCATGAGAATATATTTATAGCAACTCTAGTAACTTTTTTATTTATAAAATTTATTTCGTAATATTTTTAAGAAACATATACTCCCTCCGTCCCGAAAACAACCTCCCGGTTTGACCTACACACATATTTAGGAAATAAATTTGACTTTACTGTAGAGTGCACTGTTTGACACTGTTTAAACACTATTTGGCACTGTTTAAACACTGTTTGACACTGTTTAAACACTGTTTGTCACTGTTTATCACTTTTTTGATGTAGATAATTTGCCAAATAAGGAAAGTATTGAAGTGGGAAGTTAATTTTGGGACATCCATTTAAGGAAAGTGAGAAGTTGTTTTTGGGACGGAGGGAGTATTATTTATATATATACATCTTACATAAATTATTAAGATAATTATCTTCATTAAATTTGAATTGTTGGTGATTTTGGAGACTAATATTTGTGTTATTATTTGCGGTTTGTATTTTTGATTAATTTTATTTGAAAATAAGTGTTAAAATATAAAAGAACAATGACATATTTCACGTCCGGGCTTTAACCGATCGAACCCGAACCCGGACCGAACCCGGGCTACCAAAAACCCGACTCGGACCAAATATAATGGGCTTTGTTCCGGTCCCTAATTTTCATAACCCGAGACCTTCCGGGTAATTTCCGGGTTTAGCAAAAACCCGACCCAGACCGGACCGATTCCACCCCTAGGAGATGGTGCATACATACAAGAGAAAATGGTAGGTGGGGGACCAAGGATGGATGGGATGATAGAAAAGAAATTCTTCCTCCGTCCCGGAAAATTCTTCTCAGTTTGATTCGGATCGGAGTTTAATGCAAGTGAAAAATTGCATTGACTTTCCATGTATACCCCTAAACCTACTAAGGTGGCGGATGAAAGGGGAAGGGGGAGTGATAGAAAAAAATTACTGCATCTCAAGAAAGAAAGAAAGAAAGTGATGTGATAGATTTTTAAAAAGGGAAAAATCCCTGCGCATACCATCCATTACAGTACATACAAACAGTACATTGGAAACCATACTAACATTAAAAGTTCCCTTCAAAAATCCCCTCCCTTTTTACCTTCTATAAATACACTTTCTAAAAGAACACTTTAATACACACCACACACTACACCAAATACAGACAACATTTATGGAAGCTAACACAACTTATGCACCTTCCATAAATGAAGATCTGGCTTCATCTTCCTTAAGTGTCTCTGCATACCTGCAAACAACAACACCAGACCCAAGCTCAAATATTAAAGCAAAGAGATTAGAAAACAAGGAAAGAGAGAGCATAGTAGATGAAATCCTAATCAGTTCTAAAAGAGATTACTCTGGGGCATTACTAGCTCAGAAAGGTGTGTTTACCAAGCTAGCTAGCCACTAAATACTCAGTGACTAGAAGGACTATTTTCAATATTTGGAACACACCAAAGAGCAACTTGAAAAGGGGGATGCTGTAGATGCAAGTACAAAGTGAGTGGGAAACTAAAAGAGTCATGTTTGATGTTAGTCATATTCCAGAAATCCATCTCCACAAAAGGACCAACATAAGGGCACTTGCCTCTGCCTCTTCACTGTCAAAGTCAACCATTATTCATAGGCTGGTTCACAGAGGTATTCTTAGAAGTCACATTAATGCTATAAAGCCTTTATTAAGTGACACAAATAGGATGTCAAGACTGATGTTCTGTTATAGCCAGGTTGACACATCAGTTCCATCAAAACCAGTTTTTAAAAATTTCTAGAATGTCATACACATTGATGAAAAATGGTTTTTCATGTCCAAAACATCACAAAGATACTACATGGGCCTACAAGAGCAGGATCCACATAGAGTATGCAAGTCCAAAAGATTCATAACTAAAGTTATGTCACTAGGTGCAGTTGGTAAGCCTGTTTTTTTCAAAAAAAAAAAGTGATGTTATTTGGGATGGAAAAATTGATATTTTCCATTTTATTGAGAAAGTGGTAGCTAAAAGAAAAAGCAAAAACAGAAATGCAGGGGTCATGGAAACAAAGCCTATCCTCAGCATTACAAAAGCAGTGTTTAAAGACATGTTAATAAACATAGTGTTACCTACAATCAAGGATAAATGGCCACAACAATTAAGCAAGGAAATCATAATCCAACAGGATAATGCAAGGCCACATATTCTAGAATCTGATCTAGATTTTATGGCTGCCTCTAAAGCTGATGAGTTTAATATTACCCTTACTAATCAGCCCCCGAATTCCCCCGATCTCAACATACTAGACCTTGGATTCTTTAGGGCAATCCAGTCTCTAAAAGACCATAAAGCACCTAATGTGGATGAAATGTTACAGGCAGTTGATGAGGCATTCTATGCATGACTCTCAACAAGTTGTGGCTTAGCTTTCAATATGTGATGTTAGAGATTTTTAAAGTGGGGGGGGGGGGGCAACTACAAGGTACCACATAATGCAAAGGATAGAATGATTGCAGAAGGAACTCTGCCCACTAACATAGAGGTTGGTGTGGAGCTGCTTGATGCTGTTGGGGGGTCTTTTATCCCAACCAGTAAATACCATCAATACTAATCATGACTCAGAAGAGCCAAATAATGGGGAGTTCATACTAGAAGATGATGAGGAATAATTCATCTTCAGTCGTGAACTATATCCATTATTGTAAAGGCTCGAGAACTTCATTGAGGCTTCAGACTCTGGAACTTTATTCATACTAGGGAGTTCATCTTCTTGAGGCTTCAGACTCTGGAACTTCATCCATCTCCTTCTGCTCTTCACTGTCCGGTATCACAGCCTCCATCGGAAGTTCACGGTGTTCATCGTCCAACTCTTCTTCACTGTCCGGAACCACCAAATCCAACGGACCTTCATTGTCTACCTCGTCCGACTCCTCTTCGCTATCCGGAACCACAAGATCCTCCATGCATTCATTGTATTCCACCGGATCTTGAATATGGGTTCGGGGGCTTGATTTTGCATCCATGGAAGTCAGATGTAGGGGTTGGAAAATTCAGAAAAGGAGCAACGATTAGATCGACGAAGGAGATAGGGTTTAAGTGGAATAGAAATCAGAGAAGGAGAGAGTACATATTAATCCATACAACAATGGAGGAGTGGAAGACCGAAGGAGGTTAGATCGGAACTGAGAAAGAGATAGAAGGAGATGGATCGATTAGGGTTAGATGTGATGGGTGCCGATAGTATAGGGGTGCAGAGATAAAGAAGTGAGAAGGTAAATAATTAAGAGGGGTAAAAGGGGGTTTTTAGTTGGGGAAACTTTCCATTTTTAGTAAGTGGGAATAATTTTTTGGGACTACCTAAAAAGGAAAGTGGGAAGTATTTTTTGGGACGGAGGGAGTATCCAAAGTTTCAAATAGAATCACTACCTCCGTTTCATTTTAATTAATTATGTGAACATATTTACAAGTTTGGATTATTATATTAACTTTTTTAGCAGAGATTATTATTGTAGAACTGCTAAAAGTACATATTATTAATATGAATTTCACCTAAAAACTAAATATAAGTTCCTATGACTAAAATTATTATAGTTACTATACTTAAAATGTCACATTTTTGTAATTATTTCATTATCTATTCGATGATTGAATTTTTTTATGAGTGGTGCTACTTGTACACATTTTTATACGCACTGCCCAATTGTCTGTGTACATAGTAGCTTCTAAATAAACTGGCCATGTACACAAGTAACTAGGTGTGTGTACAAGAAATGTGTACAAATTATGTGTACAAATAACTTTTTCCTTTTTATATACATTGGAATGGATGTATATTCAATCATTATATGATACGTAGTACTATGTATATAGGTGATACATGTATTGTCATTTAATTTCATGTTCATTAGTACTATTATCACTATTATTATCATCATCATTACTACTACTTGTGAATGGCCAACTCAATTTACTCGTTTTGAGTGATGGAATAATATAGCAAAAGGTTATATCTATGTAAAATGACCCACTTTGAATTTACAAATAGGCTACTCCGTCTAAATGCAATCATTTAATTAGTACTTTTTTTGACTGATGTTTTAACTGATGAATCAAAACATCAGTCACTACATGACCACCGAATACCGATGCATTCTAGAATATAATTAAAAATTAACCTACCATCCGCACACAAAAATGGTTGCCTTAACAAGTACATGTGTTATACGGTTTGTGGATAGTCTGCAACGTCTGACTGAAAAACTAGCTTCAAATCGAAGTATGTGCGTGATATAAAAAATGATAAGATCTAAAAAAGAGTCCCTCGCCTCTATCTTCTGAAAGTCTTGACCAGGAGAGCATCTGTTTCAACTTCTAGCTACAAACCAACCTACCAAACAGGCCTCATGACCACCCGGATAAAACTCCCTCCTCATCACGCGCCAATCAGCCCCACTCTCTCTCATTCCCCATTTAGTATCTACCCTTCCATCCACGTTTATTTATATCACCCGGTCACCCCTAATGTAAACCGAACCCAATCTACATCCTCTATTACCTTTGTTGATTCCCGGATTGCAGGTTCGTGTGCAGAGCGTCATCCATTTAACATTATGTGCACTTTCATTGATTGCTTGATCAATGCTGAAATGTTTATCCTTTCAGACCACCTCATTGTGTGATTTCACAATGATCCACACCATTGTGATGAATATACAAAGCTCCTCCTCCTTTCTATCCTCAAAGTAGCTTTCATCTAGTCCAACAAGTTATCTGCTTGCCTCATCGTCAAACAATTCATTCTCGTCTAGACCTTGATTGTCATTGGACAATCACGAAACAAATGTAAAGGAGTTTCATCCACATACATCATTGCAAAATGTGCGATTGGCTTGGATATTCACTTGCCTCCTCCTTAAACTCACAACCGTAACGCTTATGCCTTGACAATCAAGAAAAGTGTTTTATTTTAGATGGAATAAAAAATCCCCACATTTTAGTCCATTCGATCCAACCCCATTTTGTAAACTCCCTGATCAATTTTTGTGCCCACTCTTAACAGTGTACTCCACACAGTCACCCTTGGTCCACCAATAACCATCCCTTACCCCGTGTGGCTAAGTGATTACTCAAAATAGTAGCCTTCTCCTTCGCTGGATAAAAGACCGCAAGCGCTCTATATTCAACCCCAATCTACCCTTCTTGATGAGAGATGCTACACTCATATAAAAATGATGATTTTTGAGACGAAACCATACCCCCCCCCCCAACTGACCGCTAACTATCATGTCCTTGGCAGACAAAAAAAATCCCCCCCTCTTCCAACTCACCGTCTAGTTTCCTTCCAAAGAAGTTTTAGGGAAATACCCTGCTTTATAGAATCTACTAACTCATGAGTTTCGGTCATTTGTGAATTGCCATACTTGTTTCCGTAACATTGCGATATTAAATTCGCCTAGAGATCAATATTCCAAACCACCTTTGTGTTTAGGCAAGTACACATAATGCTTTCCATTTTTTTCATCTTGTTCCTCTCCCTGCCAAACTCCTTACTCTCCATCAATATCCACTCATTAATTTTTCTACTTCTACAGATCATCATGGGGCAATAAAATATACATTCCCTGTATTCATTTTAGAATCCCCTCTCGAGATATCGGGAATTAACATCACTCAACAATACTCCCAATATATTAGTAATAGTATCTCACATTGCTTTACTAACTTTCGAGCTAAACAAAATAGAGGATTTAATAAATTTTATTTGCTGCCCCGAACTAGATGAATAGAATTGTAGGATCCTTTAGTGGTATCAAACTCTTCTTTATGTGCCCCGAGCCCCCGAGAAAAGGAAACTATCATCAATAAAAAATAAATAATTAAGTGGGATACTTTTGATGCCCATCTTGCGACAGAAATATCACGTATGTTCCCTGCTTTTTCCCGTTGTTTAACCAACAAGCAGAGGCCTTCCGCAACTAGGACGAACAAATAAAGAGATAGAGGGTCACTTGACCTAGTCTACGCTGCAAATTATAGGTCACAATATCATCAACAAACTATATTAAGGGGTGTTTGGAACTGATTTTGTTGCTTCTTTTTAAAACAGAAGCAGATTCATAATCAGTTTTCAGAAGCTGATCTCCCTCAACTTCTAAAAAATTGATTCTAGGAGTAAATTAGAACACCAGAATTACTTCTGCACTTTTACCCAAACACTCCAACTTCTGCTTCTATTGCCCGAAGGAACAGAAGTAGTTTTAAGAATCAGATCCAAACCTTCCCTAAGTATTCAATAGAATCCACCCGCTCTTTAATCAGGAATCTATTTAGCTGCAAAATTCACAACTTTCATACAAGGAGCCAAGGAGGGATTACTTTAGGGGTAATTTGATTTTGCACCCCATATTATTGTCTAAATTGGACTTTGCACTCCGTTTTCAAAAATCTGTGTTTTTGCACCCTAACCCCATATGAAAAGACCAAAATGCCCTCGATCAGGAATATGTTGAAGGTTAACAGAATTGTTAATGGATGAACATTTTGTCTTTTCATATGGGATTTGGGTGCAAAAAAACGGGATGCAAAGTCCAATTTGGACAATAAAATGGGGTGCAAATCAAATTACCCCATTACTTTATGGACTAGGGTGGATTCCAGCCTACCCCCCCGCCCCCGCTTTTTTTTTTTTAAATTATAGGTATTGGTTTATTTTATTTAATGTTCAACTCATCCCAAAATAATACTCCTATGTATTTATATGTTCCCCACATTTGTTTTTGGTACAATATTTTAGGATATGATAGTAAGAGTAGTGAATAATGTAGAAAAGGTAGAAGAGAGTGAAAAAGTATGAAAGAGAAGATAAAAAATATGGAATAGATAAAATAAGAGTAGTTGTGTATTTTATAAAAGATAAATTTACAAAAAATGGAAGTATACTAAACTTTTAAATAAACAGAGAGGAGTATCAATTATCAAAGCCACTCGCCCAACCTACTGTCCAGACACCACTCTCCAGCAAGCGTCCTGTGAAGACACCAAGATAACGAAGTACGTAGCCCTGGACTGCGAGCCGACCTGGCGACCTGCGCTGCTGCCCCTGGCCGGCACTCCAGCGGCCCTGCCTCGCCTGAGTCACCTCAGCTCTGCCCTCCAATCTCGTTTCTTAGCCTCTACCTCTCGCACTCCGACGGTCCGGCTTGTTCCCAGGAGTCCAGGTATTACCATTTACTCTTTCTTTTACTCTATTACGCAGCACTTCTTTATTTGATCTTTAATTCTATTTGAAGCTAAGTATCTCCACCGCCGATCGACGATAGATTTGTCCGCATAAGCACTCAAACCTTGAATGTGTTGTGTCCAGGTGTAACGCAGAGAAGGTAAAAGTAAAGACGTTTACTTTGCTTTTCATCAATAACCTCTGGACACCATTTCCCCATGTATAATTTAAGATTTATAATGCAAGTCGAAGTGTTTTTTTTACATTGTATTGAAACATTTCACTCCCCATGTATTTTCTGAATAAATATAACATTTTTATATTTATTTTCGAAATTCTCAAAACTACTCATTCATTCATATATGCATATAAATTAATAAGAATTCACAAATAAGCTACATACAAATAGCACACATATATTTATCTATGTACATATACATAGATTATGATAGTCTGATAGATATATACACCCGTGACATGTTAATGTATAATGTGTGTGTGTGTGTCATAGAATACATGATCACAAAAAGGTTCACCAAGGACAATAACAAAAAAAAATTGAGTGAAAAATTATGACAACAAAGCAAAGTCTATAGTCTTACCAAGCAACTCAAAAGTTACCACTCCGTATGTTATTATTGTTTGCAATTTTACACCAACAATCTTGAAACCCTTAAGAACAAACTCAAAGGTATTTTCTTCTTTAGGGAGAATGTACACTTACACACACAATTTGTCAATTTCATAGTTTTTTTAAACTGCAAAGGTTCTTCAGTGGTGCTCATTTGGCACTGCCACTTATATGGAAGTATATGGTGTTTCTGTGCTGTTGCATTTACGGTGATGTGATATCATGGCTTAGCCCATGGATCAAGCAGTAGCTGTGTGATATCACACAGAACGTTGTTTCGTTTTGTTTTTACTCCATTATTCATTTTTTGTAAAATTTTTGTCTACAACAAGGTGTATTTATTCCTGTGAAGCTCTTTAGGTGGGAACACTAGGAAATTTCATTTGCTTTTATATATTACTTCCTCCATCCCACTTAAAGGTTCCCACGCGGTTTACGATGTTTGACTAACCATAAAGTTAACTGATCCCTATCATTAATAAGATTATTTTTAGTATATAAAATTTACATATTTAGAAACTACATTAAAAAATTTAAATGCCTGATCAAGAAAAATTAAATTTGATAAAAGTTGGATATATAAAGTAAAAGATTAAGACCAATTCACGTTGACTGGAGAATAATGGGCGGGAATCTTTAAATGGGACGGTGGGAGTAATAGATTTTTTCTTCTAATTAGAATTACAGGTATCAATGATTAAATGTCAAGATGGCATAACCAGATAAGCTTTGTTATTGAAAGTCAAGAAATTCTAATATTGCAAGCTTTCTTGTGAAATATGTGAAGGAAATTAAATGTAATGCACTAAAGGGAAGTCTGAGTACACTAATATAGTAATATCTTACTCTGAATATTTTAACCCCAACATAAAGGCTAGCCTAGAGCATACCGATTTTCCTACAAACTAGTGTAGTGATTTGGTTGGCCATGAGATGTGTCTCTGGATCATTTTGAGGCTGGGGTTTTGGTTCTTCCTGTAGTCTTAATTCCTCCCTTCGCTGTTTTTACATATCTCTCATAGTTTTTTTCTGCAACTAATTAATTCATGTCCCCTTATATTCTAACCAGCAAGAATTAATTTTTACTATTTTGATCAAACTGGTTTGTAAAGTTGAAATGGAACAATCACTGTATTGAATTTAACTAAGGTAACTTAAACATCTATTATACAAAAGATGGTACTTCTTTTCTTTCTACTTGAGAGATGAGACATTTAATTTTTGATTGCGAAAATTATGATCCCTTTTTAGTTTAAATTCCATTTGTCCTTCTTTGATGTGGCGCTTGATATTTGCGGACTTAAGTGCATCCCCTTTAAAAGTCACAGTTTGCATGTTCTTAAAAACTTTGTCCAGTATATCTTATATCTATATAATGTATTACCTCCGTCCCAAATTGATTTGCAAATTTGACTTTTCTTGGTCAAATAGTTTCATTTTATTCACTTATTTAGAATGTCAATTTTTAATTATATTCAAATTTGGAGTTTACAACTTTGAAGAGATTTTAATTTAGTTTCTGAATATATAAATTTTAATTATTAAAAATTGAATTAATTATTGGTAGAGAGCATTGACTTTTATTATTGGTTGACAAAAAATTGTTGACTTTGCAAAACAATTTGGGACGGAGGGAGTATGAAATTACCTATTCTGTAATGTGCCTTTGTTATATTATATGATTTAAGCCAGAATAGTTTAGATTGGTGTATGATTGAAATCACTGTTTGGTCATCTGGCTTTATTGTTGTGGAGCACTCGATGCATATGTATTTAAAAATTACAGCAATATTAATTATGGACACCGACAACCAAGAAAGGAGATATTAGTTGTGCTGTAGAGACTTAGTATAATATACTACGTATGAGCAATAAATCAAAGGAGATATCAGTTTAATGTTTAATTACTGCACAACTCATTCTGCCCAAGAAATCCGACCGCCAGCTTGTCTCTCATTATTGCAGGGCATATTATCCCATAAAACACTAGGTAGATAAGTAATGGACAGCTTCTTTATTATGAGATGAGTGAATTGTGCACAGGAAGCCTAGCACTTTCACCTAGATATTTACTAGTAATTGTTTTGATTGTATTTGTATCTATGTTTTATTTAGAATTTTCAACCTATTAATGAAATCAAACTGCCAGCCTTAGCAGAAAGGCTGCTACCATCTAACCGTGCCTGCATACACATCCCTTGAGAGTATCTTAGATTATTGTGATGATCTAGGATTACATTCTCTTTTTAAGGATTATTCAGAATATTTGTAATGGGATCCATCTTCTGCTGTGTTACTGAACATCTTTGTGTTCTGTATTCCTGTAATGACACTGTTGAAAACTTGTTTTGCTTTTGTATATTAATAATGGATAGATAGATACATAATGCCATAATGGTAGACGGTGACTATGTGGGGTGCATTCAACCTATATTAAACTATATGAATTTTATTCAGCTGCTTTTCATAATTTGTTTTATTTGAATCTAATCTAGTTTTATTTGACAGCTATTACCTTGGAATATGCACATTAATCCTGACATTCTTTTCTCCGATGCAGGATTTTTTCCCGAGAACAGACTTCAGAACCATGAGTCTCATAGGCTACAATGCCTTGACAAAACCAAACTTCTTTCTTGTACATTATGATATATCTGCCCTTGCAATATGTCGATCTCAATTTATTTTGCGTTCAAAGAAAACCCCAATAATGAGGCTATGTTGTTCCGTTGTGAGTAGAACACTGTCTTCCAAATCTGTAACAGGTCATGAGAGTCATAAAAAACAGAAAACTGATGCATCTTCCTTGTACACTCATCCTAGTTTGTTGCAAATGAAGAATGAGAGGGTGGCAAACCGTGCACTTGTTTATGACTTCTTGAGAGGGGTTGGCATTATGACTGACGAGCTAGACGGATTAGAGCTTCCTCCCTCGGTTGAAGTCATGAGGGAACGTTTGGACTTCCTTCACAAATTGGGACTCACAATTGAGGACATCAACAATTACCCCCTTGTTCTCGGCTGCAGTGTGAAGAAAAACATGATTCCCGTTCTCGATTACCTCGGCAAATTAGGTGTTAGGAAATCCACACTCACCGGATTCCTTCGCCGGTACCCACAAGTTCTCCATGCAAGTGTTGTAGTTGACCTTGCGCCTGTTGTCAAACACCTACAAGGTTTGGACATTAAACCAAACGACATCCCACGGGTTCTTGAGCAGTATCCAGAAGTATTGGGATTCAAGCTTGAGGGAACAATGAGCACTTCAGTGGCATATCTTGTGGGCATTGGGGTGGCAAGAAGAGAAATTGCAGGTGTGCTGGTGAGGTACCCTGAAATATTAGGGATGAGAGTAGGTCGGGTGATCAAACCCTTTGTGGAATATCTTGAGAGTGTGGTAGGAATCCAGCGGTCAGCAGTGGCAAAGTTAGTCGAGAAAAATCCGCACATTCTAGGGTTTGGGCTCGAAGAGAGAGTTAAACCCAATGTGAAATCCCTTGAACAATTCATGGTCAGGCGAACCTCAATTCCTTCAGTCATTTTCCAATACCCTTCAATTCTAGGAATTGATCTTGAGGAAAGGCTGAGAAGCCAACAAATTTTCCTCAACTCGCTTTTAGGTCTATGTCCAGAGGATTTCGGGAGAGTTGTGGAGAAGATGCCACAGGTTGTCAGTCTTAACAATGCAGCTGTGATAAAACATGTTGATTTCCTCAAGGCATGTGGGTTTTCTTTAGAACAAGTAAGAACAATGGCCGTGGGCTGCCCCCAGTTGCTCGCATTGAATATTGAGATCATGAAACAAAGTTTTGCTTATTTCATTGGTGAGATGGGTGGCAGGGCGTTGGATGAGTTGGTTGCTTTCCCGGCTTTCTTCACTTACGGACTCGAATCAACCGTGAAGCCAAGGCATAGAAAGATTGCAGAAAAAGGATTAAGATGTTCCCTTGCATGGATGCTCAATTGCTCGGATGAGAAATTTGAAGACAGGATGCATTATGACTCGTTTGGCATAGAAGAGATGGAATCGAGTCCGACATCCTTTGACATGAACGTCCTCATGCAACCCCAAAGCGATGATTCAGTCTATGATGAGGATGAGGATGAGGATGAAGATAGTGATAGTGATTGTAGTATAGACTAGATCATCAGACTATGATGAGGATGATGTTGATGACACTGATAGTCATTTATAGTATAGACTAGACTGTAAGTTTTTATCATTGCATAACACAACTGTGTACCATATGTTTAATTTAACAGTATGCTACAGTGTGCATTATGTATGCAGTAATGCACGGTTGACGGTACTGCATAAAGTCATAAACTACCAAAGTCATTAATTTGGGACCTTGAAAACGCAAAGGGAAAAAAAGGGAACATAATGTAAATTGGTTGGGGGGGGGATACATTAATTCAGATTCAATATGTTCAATTTTCATATTTTATATACTTACAAATTGATAAATTAATGACCACGTTTCACATTTTTTTGTTTCTTTTAGAGCAACAGGTGGGATTCCCCCCAACACCAGTGCCCCTATAACCTGGCTAGGGAGACTTGTGTAAAAGAAATGCAACTTTTATATTCTTATTTCTTATATTTAAGGGTCTAACACACCGGTGCCCCTATAACCTGGCTCGGGAGACTTGTGTAAAAGAAATTCAACCTTTATATTCTTATTTCTTATATTTAAGGGTCTAACACAGTTTTCACCAATGGTCCATATATTATTTGTGTTTTCTTAAACTCGTACCTAGTAACATAAGATTTGAGTTAATCGTAGTTACAGTTCCAACACTTCACAACTTTAAAAAAGGATGACACTTCATCGCTGAAAGTCTCTTAGAACTGACTGGATAATTATATGGGAGGATGTGAATTGAATTTTGATCACACGCTAATGGAAAAAGAGTGATTGGGTTACAGTTAAACTTGAAACTTTTTCCTTGTGACACCTTCTAATCAGGTGAGCTATGCCCCTGATAATACATTACAACTTTGGTTATACATTAATGAGATGATAATAACAGAGGTCATGTCCAATAATTATAGTCCCATCACTCCATTTCCATTTTTACTCACTGTGTGTAGGCATATTTATTTACCTAAAATACAAGTCCATTATATTATTTAGATATTTTTTTGACACATTATATCTCCTATTCCTTTGTGTAGTAGGGTTAAGGGTTTAACACTTAGTGATTTAGTATTTAGTCGTGCAACCCCTTTGATCCCTTTATTAAGGATTTATCATCTGGGTTTAAGGTTTAACATTTACAGTTTAATAGATGTGATAAAAAGTACTACGTAGTATATGGCAACAACAAACTAGGGGACAATAGGGTGGACCCGAACCGGTTCCGGGCCGAGACCGCCCAATCCTTCCCAATCATTTCCAAGGCCCGGGCCCGACCCGTATTAATCCGATTATGGGCCAGTTCCGGGTACCTGGGCTGGTCCAGTCCCGATCCCAGACCTGTTATAGTTTTTTACCCAATTCCAAGTTACTACCCCCGTTCCATAAAACTTTTCCAAGTTTCATTTTTTGACTGTCCCAAAGAGCTTTGTCATTTCCATTTAAAGTAGCAAATATGTGACTAAAGTTATTCCTCTCTCATCTGCATAAATTTCAATCACACAATATTTACTTTATTATTCGACATGCAAGTCTAGTCATGGACCGGACCCGGTCCGGTTTGGGCCTAGGCCCGGCCGGGCCTTGAAGTGTGGGAGTGTAGCCCAGAACCGGACCGGGTGTTAACCGGTACCAGTTCGGGCCGAGCCACCCGCCCGGGTACCAGGCCGGTCCGGTTCAGTTCGGGTCAATTTTTTTCCCTAAATAATTTTAGAAGTGTTGCATATAAAAAAAACTTCAAGTGCATTTATTTGAAATATGAACTACATTTGAGAATTGAGAAAAAAAATTAGAATATAAAATACATTTTCTAATAAATAATAATATAATATATAATAATAGTCAACCGGAATTTCCGCCACCGTCTGTTGTTGTTTCCTCCTTGCCTTTGCCTTTGTCACAGGACTTAATATGTCTTGTGGGCGTCCCATATCCATGTGAAATCCTCAAGCAACAAACTTTCTTGCACCACTTGCATGTTGCGTACCACTTATCAAAATTATTTTTCGTAAGGGCATATTGACTTTCCATCTTAAAAATGGTAGATATAATAATTGTATAAATACTAAAATAGATGTATAAGAGAATAAGAGAAGATGAAGATGGAGAAGAGGTGTAGGAAAATGTTAGAAAATAGGAGTATTTATAGTTTTTTTTGTACCCCCAACGGTTATATAGCCGTTTGGGATTTGGGACATTTCCCAACGGTTGGGGGCTGAAAATTTAAAAAATAAAAAGAAAAAATATAGCCGTTTGGGTTAAATGTTTTTTTTTTAAATTGGGTTACTAAGTATATTTTGTTTTCTTGTTTCCTAAATAATTATAAATAATTATAATATTTATAACTAATATATTATATACTTAATATGTACTTAATATCTACATATATTATATACGTAATATCTACTTCATCACTAATTAGAAGTGTTGCATACAAAAAAAACTTCAAGTATATTTATTTGAAATATGAGGTACGATTGAGAATAAATTAAAACATGAAATACATTTCTAATTTCTAATAAATTATAAATTTATAATCAATCGGAATCTGCCCCCTCTTCGGTTGTTGTTTCCATAAAGTGTTCGGTGGGGGTGATGCTAAGTTCTTGAGTTCTACGTTGGGCCTTCAACCAATCGTGGTAACAAACAGGCGTCTCAAGAGAGTTTGTGCTCAATCGCGTTCTATAATCCGTGTCTCAAGAGAGTTTGCGCTCAATCGCGTTCTATAATCCGTTAGGATGTTGCCGGCCGCACTAAATTCTTGTTCCACGGCAACTGTTGAAACCGACATTAATAGCACTTGCTTAGCCATCTTTGTTAAAATTGGGAACATCCTTTCTTTTTTCTTTCAGTCCTTCACCACTTTAGAACGTCAAAGTCACCCCCTTCTTCATAATCAACAGGATATGTTAGGTATAAAGTAAGCTCGTTAACTAAGCTTTGTTAAACGGCGGGAGTTGTTTTAGATTTTTTCATAAGATTCCCAAATCTAGATTTAAAAAATGATTTTCCTTTAGATGAAGATGTTCGTGTCGGGGAAGGGGGTGCGTCGGCATATTGTGCATGAAACTCATTAAATAATTGATACAATAAATTACTAACCTCGTATTCTTGTTTAGGATCTATGAGGTTATCTTCATACATAGGAAAATCGCAAAAAAAAAAGCATAATAGAAGTCTAGACATTGTGATAAAGAAGCAAGTCTATAACGCGGATCAAGAATAAATGCAATCATTGTTCTAAAACTCGCTAGGCGCTAGTCGGGCGGTTGAGGGGCGCCTAGCGACTAGGCGGCTGACTAGGCCGATTTTTTGGCCAACTAGGCCGATTCGGCCTCTACGGTTAGGGACGACTAGGCCGCCTAGGCCGATTAATCAGTCCGCCTAGGCTGATTTTTAGAACAATGAATGCAATACCATAAATATGCGGAATATGTGAATAAAATTTTAAAAACTTTTCTTGCATAAACTCACAAAAAATAACTTACGTAATATAAGGGGCATTACAAAATTCATTGAAAACACCGGCGAGATTAACAGCTTCACGATAAAATTGGTTTGAGGTAGGTTTATAAACATGACTAAAAGTTTCAGTTGCATTATAAAACTATATCAAAACATTCACAAATTTTTCGCAAGTGTCGATGTCAGCCGGGTTTATAATATAGTTTTGATACTTTTTAAAAAAGCAGGAAAATGTTTTTTATATCTAATAAGTATTTTAATTAACTTATACGTATTATTCCAGCGAATACAAATCTTTAGGAAAAACAACATATCTAACATTTCTTTCCCTCAAATAATTTTGCCATTGTAATTTAAGTTGACCACTCCTCCAAATAAGTCTAATTCCCCCCTTCACTATCTCCATAACATTTCCTAACGCGGCTAGCCCTTCTTTCACACATAAGAATATGACATGCACATCGTTGATGAAAAACCTACCTATCAAAGTAGAAGAACCACACAATTCACGCGATCTAGGTATAACAGCAGTATTATTAGAAGCGTTATCAAAACCTATAGCAAACACCTTATCAATCAAATTATACTCAATTAAAATACGCTCAATGAGGCAATAAATATTATCAGCGGTGTGTCGCTCATTAAATGAACGAAAATCAATAATACGTATATGCATTTGTCAATCATCATCAATATAATGTGCAGTGACATCCAAATAATGTATATGATGATAAGTATTCTCTCATATATCACTACAAATAGTAACACAACCATCAACGTTTGCGAATGTTTTTTGTAATCGAGCCTTTTCCAAACCATAAAGTCATTATAACTTCTTTTTTAATCGTTTTGCGACTATAACCTCTAAATTGAGGATTTAAAGTTTGTTGAGCATAATCTCTTAAAGAAACACTTTCAGGAAAAAAAAAGGCAAATTTTCTTCAACAATTAAGTTTGCTTCCCCTTGCCTTTGTCAAATTTCGCCCACTCCACGGTGTGTTTGGCCTTAATATGCCTTGCCGCGCTCTCGTATCCTTGTGAAATTCTCAAGCAAAAATCTTTCTTGAACCACTTGCAAGTTGCGTACCACTTTTCAGTCTCCGGATCCTTTCACTTATCAAAATTATTTTCCATAAGGGCAGATTTACTTTTCTTCTTACCGGCGGGTTGGGATGAAGCAAGCTCGTCGTCGTTGTGGGTGTCATCGTCCGGGGTGCCGTCACCCTCGGCCTCCTCCGCATCCTCGTCCTCGAGCTTATCTTCGTCAACAGTCAGGATGTCTTCTTGTTGGAAAAAGCGGCCATTATGTTGCTCCAATTCACGTTGTAGTTGCTCGTCGAACATTGCATTCCCATCTCTCCGTTGGTAATCCGTTTCAAAATCATCTCGGCTTTGAGAAAAAGAGCTGATATGTCTTTTACCTTTGCGCGAATGAGGATATACATATATATACACTTAATATATTAATTATTGTAATATAAGTAAATAAGTAAAAACCAAGTATATAATAAGTAGATATTAAGTAGATATGAAGTATATAATATATGTATTTATAAGTAGATAATTTGAACTAAATTAGTAGATATAATAATTGTATAACTAATATATAATATAATGTTTATAGTATATAATATATAATATAAGTATACTATAATATATAAGTATATATTAAGTAGTGTAAGTGGATAATAAGTATATATTAAGTAGATGTAAGTAGATATAAGTATATATAGTAGATAATAAATATAAATAATATAATATATGTATTTAAAAGTAGATAATTAATATATATTATAAGTAGATAAAATAATTGTATAAATAGTAAAATAGATGTATAGAGAAGAAGAGAAATTGAGAAGATGAAGATGGAGATGATTAAGAGTATTAGAGAGTAGAGAGTAGGAAGATTGAAGAAGGGGTGTAGAAAAATGTTTAAAAATAAGTGTATTTAGAAAACTTTTTGTACCCCCCCCAAACCCCCCTGCTGGCACCCAACGGGACCCACCACCTTGCAGCAAGTCAATTTTGGCCAACTTTTATGGGATGAGGGAATATAAAAAGAAATTGGCCGATCAAGGATGGAAACCAGGATCGAAACCACCTGGTTCAGGCGCAAACATTGGAACCCAAATACTGCTTTTACCCGATCAGGTACCCGATCTTAACCTGTGACTGAAAAAAGAACCCAATCCAATTCTACACAATACCAGACCCGGTTCCGGACCGATCCGGGACCACCGACCAGGTCCATCCCTAGGCAATAACATCCAGTGGGCGGTCAAAGAGTTACAGAGTATTTTATTTGTTATTGTAAAGATAATTATAGTGTATAACTGCATGATGGACAACTTTAGAGTTGTTTAAGTCTTTAAGATAAATAAGTCTTGTTAAGTTCGGTAAAAACAATGGCAGGGAGACGGATCTATGTATGCACTATGATGGGTTACAACTTACAACTACCAATGGTCACCATCACCAACACCACTGCCACTATTTGTATTTCTTCATTTTCTTGCCACCGCGCCAAAGCTGCCAATACCACCACTTCTGAAGTCCTAATGACAACAATCACCATTCACCGGTCACCACATGTTTCCAGTGCCAACCTCCACCCCCACCATTGTCGACAATTGCATGCAACAATATTCACTAGTGGGAAAAGAAAAGATTTAGAAAGACAAGAACATGAGCAAACATGGCCAATGTCACTTGACTAATGAGTGTACAGTTGGTAGTATACAGCCCCAATCCATTCATCACACTAATCATATATAACAGCACATCAATTACAAGGTAAGAAACTTGAAAGAATACATCTACACCATCACAAATCATCTATTGGTCCTATTATTGAAAGAGGCTTTCCTCCATATTTCCCATAAGAAACCAAACAAATCAGCAACCATATACTAAATGTAAATAGATGATACAGAAAAATACCCCCTACCTCTATTTGCAGACCATTTGGCGAGAACTAGGCGAGAGTTAAAAAAGAAAAGAAAATAAGAAGCCGAGGGGGCTGCACTCCGAGGTCTAATGTTACAGTTCCCTGCAATATCTGAAGTAGACATAAACAGAGCTTTTATTCAGTTGGACCAAACATGGACTAATCCAAGCCTGTTCCCGGTATATATTTCATTGCGGTCTTCATCATAGAAGAGTGCAGTGATATCCTCCAGTGCTTCTGCAACGGTGCTCCTAACTCGGTGTGACCCTTTATTATTATGTCGTGTCCTACGACTACGTGGACTAGTATTATCAGAATCACTCTTTGCGACGCCTTTGGTGGCTTTTATTTTAGCCAAGCACTTACCTGTCAATATATTGCTCACATTGATGGAACCTGCTGCAGAGCCCAGAGTAACCTTCATGTGTTAGAAACAGATATTGAAATAACAAAAGAGAGAATCTCTTAGCCATAATGTGTGTGTGGGTCACAGAGAATGCTGGGAACAGAAAGTTATTTTCTTGTATTTTGTTTTGCGCGTTTACCTTATGAATGCAAAGGGTAACGAAATATAACTATTTATTACTTAAACTGAGATAAAAAAAAATTGCATCGACAATATCTCAAATAAGTTTATAACTATTTTGATTTTCCATGACATTTTCTTTACATTTCCCTTACACGCCTTATTTCTTTATCTATCCCTGATATTTCGGGACCCAAACAGGCCCTGTAAGGGAATGTTTGGACCATATGAAAATGTTGTGGAATGAAAAAAAAGTATTTTGAGGAAACTTATTCTCCTATGTTTGGTTTTATACTTTTATCTTGGAAAATGTAAAGCAATATGGTAAAAGTTTATTGCATATATTTATATTTCTTAGTGTGTTTATATAATAGAAAAATAAATAAACTCAATCTCAACAAATATATAGAAATAACTTTCCATAACACTTTTTCTTTTTCCCTAGCATTTGCCAGATCCCAAGCATATCCCTGCCTAGTTGCTAGGCTTCCCTTTCCTGCATTGTGATCGTCCCCTGGGCCAGGTTGGGTTGCTGGTTCATAGCACTGGGCAATGAGCCAATCCCCTACCCTAGACCAATTACTGCATATGTTATGCAAATCCTAACATACTAACAGAGATGGGAATAAAACTGGCTAAGTTCCATTTCTTACCACTTCCTTCTGAAAGGGGATCATCAGAATCAGCTTTGCAGTAGGAGATAATCAGGTCCTGATCACCCGTAATGTAAATGTTGTTAGTATTACAGTCAGGATGCCATAAAAGGTGATCCTCAAACGAAGTTACAAGTTCCCCACGGAAGTTCCACACAGCAACTGTTCTGTTTCTAAAAGTCAAGAACAACTGGTTCTCGTACAGAAATATGAATGCTGATGGTGTCATGAACTCAGTCCTGCTAACTTCTGTCAACTCCACATTGCGGACCTGAAATCAAATGTTTGTTAAAGTTCAGACCAGGTATTTGAATGAAGTATTGAAGACTAGAGAGGGTGTGGGAACACAGCTACAGAACACTAAACGTCTGTTTGAAACTGAAGAAGTACAAGGGGAGAATATAATGAGGAAAATGGGAAGGATATATATTTTGGGGGATAATAAATGATAGACTTGAACACATCAACTCAAAAACTGATTCTAGATATTTGTTCAAACTATTGCGGAGGCAGAAATGTGTTTCTAATGTTTGGTTCCAGCTAAGAAAATAGAAAGGAAAATTATATTTGAATAAAAATGAAGAACTTTAATGTATTTAGATTTCTCAGTCTGGTTTGAACCAATTTTTTGCTTTCACCGATAATTTCTTTCCTTTCAAGTTTCCCCCGATTTTCCTTCTTACTTTCTTTACCTAACATTTTAGAAGTTCCAAAAGAAAGCCTAAAACACTCACATCAAGAATCTGAAGATTCTCATTCTCTTGCTTGACAAGTAGCTTTTCATTGAACTGTTCAATGAAATCCACCTTCTTATTCCGATGGAGCAGATGGTTGAACGATTTGAGAACAGATCCATCCTCAATAGAGAGAATCTTCAATGGAATATAACAACTAGCTTGGGTATATATCAACAACATGATTCCTGGGCTGTTTTCCAAAAGTAACAACTACATAGCTTAAACACAATAAATTATTTACAGGTAACAACACTTACAAAGTAAACACAATAATCTTCATTATGCCCAGTGTGAATAAAATACAGACATGAATTAGCTGAACTGCATATCCTTAAGAACTGCAAACTTTAATGCATTTGTAGTATGACAAAGTGGCATACTAGGCTCTCTTTGGACACCTGTGTTCTTCCCACTTGTGACTGTTTTGGATGGAGAGTTTTGGAGGGCCAGGCCAATTAATAAAGGGGAAGCTCAGTGCCCATTGGCATCCCTGCACGGCGGGGGTCTAGTCCATATCTCATATATATGAAATTTCATACAAATTGAAAGATTAAGATAGTTGTGATTTCCTAATCGCATAACATTTCAATCACCTAGAATTCATTTTTACAATGTTTTTTAAGAAAAAGTGAAAGGGAGTCTAGAGGCACCGGTTATTCAGTTAAGGTGTTGTGTAACCAAGAGCTAAAGAGTTCAATTCTTAGGAGCAGTCTCTTGTAAAAAATTGAAAAGGGGGGGCTTGCCTCCCTATACAACCCTGTAGTGGGATCCTTCCCCCGACCCTTACCTTGCAGGGACACCAATTTGCATCAGCTTCCTTTTACATGAAGAAAAAAATAAACCCTACAAAGGTTTCCCTTCCAAAACCATCATTACAAACACACCCTTAAGCTCCAACTATTTCCACCTACATCCTGACTAGCCCCGATCATATCTGATAAGATGCTTGGCCCTAGTCTGCCTCCTTGCAGACACTAAGTGCTTATAACAAATTTACAACATTGCATTGTATTGTCTCATGTGCACCAGATATGACCATGCAATATATACTCGAACAGTCCATGGACTAACCTGATTTTAATCTCTTGGACATCTTTATCTGATATGGAGTACAACATTATATAATTCTTCAAATCAAAAACCTTGTATATGCTGATCAAATAGAGAGAAAAAAATGTATCAGAGTAAGATCTGCTTTAGCAGTAGGATGGTTTAACTACAGACAGTTACCTATCCTGAGCAGAGTAAGTGAGAACTTTCCCATTTACATCATCAAACTCCACAAACCCGGGCCATTTCAATGACTCTGACTCAAAAAGGGCAAAGCCGGCATCAGGTTGACCTCGTTTTACGTATCTAAGTATCGAAAATGAATGAAGCAATTCAGTAAGTGGGGGAACATAATGGATTTAAAGGACTTGTTTGGTTGGGATTTGGGAACTTTGGAGAGAAGAGGGGGATTTGTTTTTGTTTTACTAATTCATCACTATTTGCTAGTCATACACTAGAGAATGACTACTTGTATATGTTTAGTTAACTCATGATACCTATATAATTTCCATTGCTTTCCTTACAGCCATGTACAAGCAAAATAAATTAATAAAATAAATATCACCCCTCATCTTTCCTGCACGATGAAATCCCCCAACAAAAACAAGGGCCAATGGACTAAAAGAGCAACAAAATAGTTGCATGAAGTGGACATACTCAATCCTAGTGGTCCTGCATTTTAAGGAGCTAAAATTATCCGCAGCATACACTGAAACAGTGATGATAGAATCATTATTTTTGTTGTAGAACAAACTTCGTATCACTTCATCTGGGCTGACATTCAAGAAACATATCCTCCTATTCGTCTCTACACCAATAAAAAATACAGATAAGATACATGTGCAGCAACAATCTCCTCTACACCATTTACAAACAGCCCCTGAGATAGATCATGTTACCTCGGCTAAAAGCTGCACACACCCCAGATCGAGCAAGAGCAAAAACAATATCATGTGCAGCAACAATCTCAATGATTCTGGATCTTTTCATTAGAAAAGGAAGTGCAGTCGCACAGTGCTCTTTTGGATCATGGGTGTCATATTCCTCCTGTAGAAACAAAACATCATTAGACTTGTAAACTAATCATATCAAAATGATGAATTTAGGCTTTCACATTGAACCACTTAAACAAGCATAACCTCCATCTGCCTTAGGGTTCTTCGAGGTACCGCTAGAAGCCTGGGGCAGATGAAATTTGAATATAAAAATTATCGCTCCCTAACTGGCAAAACCCAGTATTATCTCACTGAATAACTACACCTACGCAAGTAAATAAATTAAGGAAACCCATAAATTAAAGCAGGAAAATCAATTTGACTTGGAAAAAAAGACTGGGAAAGGTCATTAACCTGTAAACGAATGTTACGAAATCTCTCTGGCGCATCCTTCATACTAAACGCCCGATCGAGCTTTGAAGAAATCTCCCTCCTTTGAAGCTTCTTGACGGTGTTCACTAATCCATCCGCCCCAGAGCGATGGCGCTTCTTTGCCACCACTCGCCGCCCGCTGCAGGGCCGTGGGCTGGCGGTTATTCTCCTCCCGTCCATCGCTGGTCCGCGACGCTATGCACCAAAATCTACAAACCTAAATCACTAACTAAACTAAGAGCACGCGAGCCTTCACGCGCGTTCTAGCATTAAAGTGACAAAAGAATGATCTTTACTCCGTGTGAAATAGAAATCTATGGAACTATTTCTTCGTCTTCTTCAACTGTTCGGCCGGAAAATGAAGAGTAGAAAAATAATGGTGGAACGGAGGCGCACATGGCGGTGGAGTAAGGAGGAGGCCAGACTTTATGACGGGAAGACACCTGATTTTTTCTTTTAACAGTATCGTCCGATCCAAAATACATACACTTCGTATTATTAAGCTGTCGAACTTTTCAAATGTTTGCCCCAATTGGATTCGGTTTTGTGTCTCCAATCAATTTCTACACCTACAAAATAATCCCAATCCCAACTTCAAAGGAACCATCGGCCACAAAAAGTCTGACCCTCTAAACATATAGGATTCTCACGCCTGCCTCAAAAATAAAGGTGAAACTAAGGTTAAAAGTAAAAACTCCCCTAAGAAAAATATTCCCCACCCTCCTGTAAAATTTGAAAAAAGTTAATTTACAAGTGAAAGATTCTGTAATAAAGTAAAAAATTGATCACATACTTGTCGATTTAAACAAAATTGATAAAGTTTTTCAGGACAATCAAACAGAGTCACTCCTAAAATATCATGAACTATGTATTATGTAAAGGGACTTGACGACTGTTTACTTATAACTTAATGTCTTAATGTATGGGATGAACACCATACATGAACGGCTGAACACCATATTACCATGTGCCACTTTCAAAATCGCTCCATCGCGGAGCACGTTGAATATTCTAACTGCAAACCCCCTCTTCTCGTTCTCCATATGAGTACGAATCTAATGCCTAAACCTTCTTCTAGGTGCATGATCCCCTTCTTACTTACTCGGTATTTCAAACGGGGAGCGGAGATAATGCTAGAAAAATTTAAACGATCGAAATAGAGGAGTATTTAATCATGAAAATGTAATTGGGTTTTAACCTAACGGAAACCCAGATACCAAGCCTGTAAGAAAACGACCGTCATAGAAGAGTACAATCATGGAAACTTATTGTACAACTATTCAATACACCATTCTACACCAACACATTTTCTATACCTAAATTGCCCTAACCCTCATTGAGGCTTATAAGATTTTATTATTATTAGATTAAGTCTTTGATTTTATGACTTATTAATTTATCAAATAATCAACTTATAGACGTAGTTTAGCAATGTTGTTTTCTCCATATGAGGGAGTTTCTCGTACCTAATTAATTAAGCATAAGCCACCTTGCGTGGTCGGCGTGATGCTCATGTGCAGTGGGCGGGGGGCTGCTATGTATAGAGAGGGAGGAGCAAGCAAAGTAGGGTATTTCATTGCGGATTTGAGGAGTCGACTAGTCGAGGAAAGCTACATGGTTTCCTGGGGGGATTTCATTATTTATTAGTAATGTCAAAGATCGGTTTGAGTCTGTTCCCAGCTGTGTTGTAAATCATGTCTCAAACGATATGTTGATTTAATACAAGGATTTTTTACCATAAGAAAAGTAACATTGATAAGTCTAAACATTGTAAAAGGTCAACCGCATGTTTACGATAAATGATAAGGAATTGAACAATTAAAAACAATGAAACAAATGTAACTTATCTAGTATACAAGTTCTAAGCATATAGGGTTATTTAACTTATTTTTTAGAAAACTCAAAATTAAGAGGATGACTCTTTAACTCGGTCTCTGATGATCCATTGTTATATTACACTGGTTGACGAGTAAGAATGATATACTTCGTAAAATCTTTACACTAACTGTTACACTAATAGCTACTTGTGGTACGAACATAGGTTTAATAGAACTTCTCTTCTTGATATTTGTTTTCTTTTCATTTTTTATTTTGCGGTTGTGAAACAAATTTTAACTATTTACTTAAAATTGATCGCAAATAATAATATGTGAGAATATTGGGTACAATCTCTAAATATGAATCATCTCTGATTCTTCACTTGCAATTTGACATAATATGATTAAAGAATTTAATTTAAAATTAAATCTTTAATCCTTCAAAATCTCGAACGTTCTTCGGATTTTCGAATCTTCTTTCTTGAGATCTTCAGATCTTCGAATCTTCGTTCTTCAAATCTTCAGATCTTCTTGAATTAAGAATTCAGCTTGAAGGGCCTCTGGTTTTCAAGAAGCTTGATCTTCAACAAAAGGGCCGTTTTATGGCTTGATCTTCTGTTAAAGGGTCTCCCGGGATATATGGTTCGATCTTCAGTTGAATCTTGGTTCAATCTTCATATGAATATCTTAAAATCTTCAAAGATTCGTTCTTCATATCTTCGAATCTTCAAAGTTTCGTTCTTCAGATCTTCGAATCTTCGAGCTTCGTTCTTCAGATCTTCGAACGCTCTTCAACTTTTGGACTTATTTTATCAAGAATAGATGAAATCACAAAGGATTATTCATATATTCTTGACAAAAACATGGCTTGATTTCTTTCTCTTTCTCAGAATCGTTCAGAGCCTCTCGGGAGTTCTTCAGAGCTTTGTTGCAGCATTTCTTCGTCTGGAAGTTCTCCTTTTCCTCTCAACTGAGACTCCTATTTATAGGTGTGGAGGGGGTGAAAATATGGCCTAGGGTTGCAGAAATTCGTCCATACCCTATGGGCCTAAATTAAAATGGGCTTCGGGCTTTATTTTCTTGCATTTTAATAGCTAGAAAAATCAGCACTTATATAATGTATCAGGACAGCCTTTTTAACAAGGTTCGCAGCCACTTTCCACGCATACAGACATATTTCTTAACCAGGTTCATTGCTCTTTTTATCAATTGGGTCATGTCTCTTATTCATTGGGCCACTATTTCATATTGGGCTTGAAATAGAGAAATTAATAGGACCGATCCATTCTTTAAAAGACTTAATTTATAATTAAATTAATGATTGGATATTTTAAATAATCCAAATTAATTTAATCACTAAATTTCTTCTCAAGTGGTCCGTGTCACCATCTTTTTATGAGGCCTAAAGAGCATCACGAGCATCACGAGCGGCAGAATTGAACATTGGTCCAATAGCATTTAAAAGATGCCTAATAACATCAAAAATAGCCCGATATCATTTGAAGAGGCCCAATGACTATCAGGACTGGCCCGATTATTTTTAGATGTCCACAGCGGTATTGTAATTTTGTGCGTTAGCGGTATTAATTTCATTAATGGTAGTTGTATTGATTTTTTTTGTACTCCGTAATTATTTGGGAAAGTTTTTTGTCCAACATGCAGAGGAGGCATGTCATCAAAATGCCAATTTTTTATAATCCGATAATGATACAAATGTTCACGAGTTTTTTCTAAAATAATGCAAAAAATTAAATTATGTACGAAATACGAGTCGAGTTAAAAATATTTACCAAAATAGTGTTGGATCAAACCATGATTAACCAAAACCGCCAAACCAATTGGCGACTTTCAAAACGCCAAACATTTTTGTACAGAAATACGGAATGTAATAGCTCACATCAACGTTCAATAGATGAGAAATAGTTGGGACCCAGTTGTTAAAAAACTACTCCGTATTTTTCTTTAAAGTACAGTGTTATAAGTTTTTCGTTTTTACTTAATTTTTTTAAAAAATATATAAAATTCGTAACTTTTCATTACCTTTCATATGACATCAATATTTAATATATAAATTTAAAAAATATCCAAAAATGTTTTTAAACAAACTTTCCATTTTCCAACTCCTGTACGGAACTACGGATTACTCCGTATTAAATAAAGAAATATTTTGTTATACGAAGTATATAAAAAAATAAGGATCATGAAAAAATACGAAGTATATAACAAAAATAAGGATCATGAAAAAATGTGACTTATTACCTTTTAGTGATTGTAAAAGTGTATTCATAGTCAATTTAGTAAAAAAATCACAATATTTATTTTAGTGAAATTTTAGAGAATATAAAAATTACTTTTAACATTATTTTGGAAAAACACCACTTTGAAAAGTTTCCCTAAAAAAATATTATAGACAAAAATGTGACTACATTGACTATGAGAACACTTTCATAACTGCTTTGATATAAAATTAAACATGCTAATAGATAAAAATGTAACTTATTAACTTTTAGTAACTATAATTGTGTTTAATTTTATATCAAATTAGTTGTAATAGTGTAATCAAAGTCAATGTAGTAGCATTTTTGTCCATAATACTACGTAGTTTGTTAGGGAAACTTTTCAAAGTGGTGTTTTTTCCAAAATAATGTTTTTTAGAATCAAATAACTTCATTACTACCCGTCAAGAGTTAAAGCACGAATAATACAATTGGGCGGACTATCCCACCAGATACCGTCAGACTCTGAACAGAGTAAAAGACTTCTAAAGCATTGAGATGTCTTTAGGCAAGTGTATAGACGAGCAGTATGCTTAGCAGAGAGGTGAGCAGTGGGGTGGGCAGTAGACTACTGCTGATGTTACTGCTCAGATTGCTGCTAAGTTGAAGAAGTGTTTGGTGTGTGCTTTGTTGACTGAAAATGAATCAACACACAATATATCCTGGTTCAGAGGTGGTGTAATCCTCCTACATCCAGTCCCACCCTTTTTCAGGTGGATTTCCACTAATGTATTAAGCCCAATACACTTAGTGCCAATCTGGCCTTTATCACACAACTAGCTCAAACTGAAAGGTGTTTCACAAGGAGTACACACCACTCCAAGTTACTCAATCCTTAGATTTTCTTAATTGATCCAGTGGGGATCAAAAGGTACTATATTCTATTTCACCACACTTAGGACTAGGTAACACTGTCCTTCTAAGTGTTTACAACTGTTTTGGTATTTAACACAATTTCTAGCCTCCAACTAAGAACTAAACTTCCTGAATAATGCAATGAGAGTTCTATCTTGAAAGTTTAGTGAAGCATGAGTCTAAGCAGAAAGCTAAGTGACGTGCACTTTGTCGTGTGTACACTCAAAATAAATTCAATACTAGCACTAATACGTAGTATAGTGAAGTAGAGTTCGTATCCACATGGAAAGGAATAACTTTCTTTTTATGTAACTAGTAAATAAAAGGGGGGAGGAGTTTTGATTGAGTAATTTGATTAAATTAAACACGAAGATGAACGAGTTATGTGGGCTTAAAATCAAGAATAAAAGAGACTTGGCATTGCTACTTTCCACTTGTTGATATATTTTAGTCGATCATTGTTATATCTATAACTTATCTCCTCTCGAATACTCAATCGAGGAGTATATCCAATTCATCGAGGATAGTTATTAATAACGACCGTTCATTAATAACCTTTACTATTAGTCAAGTATAGAACAACGCCATATACCGACTTGATAGTAGCATTTAATCTTTTAACTCCTTGATGAAATCAATTGAGATTGATAACCTTAACACAACGGTTTCGGTTTAACCAACAAAATTAATCCCTCTCAAGTTTATTAACCACGACCGTGCATTAATAAACCGAAGTTACTTACTTGTGAAACTATCAACGATTAACCATTGGTTCGTTGATCGTTTCTAGTAATAATTAATATGTGAAACAAAACTAGTTGATCCTTTAGGTAATGTTCAAAATATTAATATGAAATATGAATAGGAATTAATTAATACTCAAGGAAGAATATTAAAGAAAATGAATCCTACTAAAGTTAATATCAAGATGTTAACTAATTGTCATCTTAGTAACACTCCCCAATATTAACATAGAGGAAGGAATAGCTATTACTAAGACCAATTTCAAGATGTTAACTAATTGTTATCTTAGCAACACTCCCCAACATTGATATAGAAATAGTATTTAAAGGAAGAATTAATATTCAAGGAAAGAAGTTAAGAAAATAACTCACAAATTTAATAATCAACAAGCTTCAAGAACAATACCAAGAAATGGAAGTTTAGCTCCTCATTTGGAGACTAAACATGCTAAAAGAAATATAAAGAAATGCTATTCTAAACTGAGCTTAAGAGTATAAAGGAATTGGTCTTTAAAAGTGAAGGAAAGGAGGTGTATTTATAGGCTTTTTTGAGGTGCAGGTCGGGTAATATACTCGATCGAGTATGTGTAGAAACTCGAATTCGATCCATACTCGATCGATATTCGAGTAGAATTCATAGCTATACCCGATCGAGTATGTCGGTGTACCCGATCGGGTATAGACACTCGATCGTGGTAAAATCTTCCCTGCATGTTCCTTTGTTTTCGGATCCGATCCGATTTAAAATTTCGACAAGATACCCGATCGAGTATAGGTAATACTCGACCGAGTATAGACCAAAATCAGGATCTTCCCTTTTTGTCTTGTGATTTTGCACCTTCCTTCCACTTTTGGGGTTCACCAACTGTCCTTTGAGTGATGGTGGACCTGTTTGAGCTCAGAATAAACCTAATCTAAACAATTTACAAGAATTTAACAAACTAAACTATTACACCGAAAGTGTGTAATTTCCGAAATACTAAACAACCAAAACTAACTAAAAACGTAAATAAACACATGGAAATTACAAACGTATCACTAAGCTAAACGAGCACTTTCGCTTTTGCTAAATATCTCTTTGAATGCTCAGTATGATTTCTCTTGCTTAGAAGACTCTAAAAAACTTGGTTTTCAACTCATGCTTATGCCTATATTTATAGGCATCTCCGGTTGATTAATCTCCTCCGTTGGTTGAGAGGATTTTAATTTTTGACGTCGAAAGTATTGTACTTTCGTCTTCTTGTGTTGAAGCAGTTTATCTTCTCAGAGTTGTAATAGGATCCATTTGCAAGGTTTATCTTCACAGTATGCGAACCCATACCTTAGGCCTTCATGTACTATTCTCTTTTTGGCTTTGTGTGCAATTATGCGTGTGTAGTGTATTGTGTATACTGTGTTCAATTTAGGACTTTGTGACTTGCCTTTTTGTATCAAATAAATTGGTACTGGCAGGATTTAAATATTCTTTTAAGGTAATGGAAAATTACCTTATTGCTTTTTATATTTCCAGTAAAATTTATTTGGTACAAAAATTGTACATTTTAATTTGTCACAATAGACCATTGAAAGTGACTGTTTTAATATTTTATATCAAATAAATTTATACTGGATGGATTTAAATATCCTTTTTAAGGTAAATAATATTTACCTTATTGCATTTTATATTTCCAGTAAAATTTATTTGGTACAAAGATTGTACATTATTTTTGTCACTTGAATACTAGTTAACTTGTTTTTGTACCTTCTCTTTTTGTTTCTTTTGTTTATGGTACAGTTAACTTTTCTTTTTCTTTTGGTACTCTTTTCTTTTTATGAGCACTTTATCTGCTAGATATGGAGCACATTACAATTTTCACAAAGCTGAACAAGTAGTAGATTTGTCTAGTACAGTAAAGAAGACTAATAAATAGGAGGATGGCATCATCAAAACTATTACATTGAATATCAAAATCTAGGGGACCTAACAGTAACGCATTAAACTCATCAGCCATAGCATCCTGCCAAACAAGTAATTTTTGTGCCTGAGAAAAACAAGTTGGATCATCAGGGGGTGCAAAAATACTTAAATTAAAAATTGTTTTAGGTTTAAAAATGTCATCCTTAGAGCGAGTCTGCATAGGATGAGCATTAGCCACTGGAGGGGGGATAGGTGACGGGCTGGTAGATATAGGCGGACTGTCCACCGAGGTGGTCTGGGGACTGCCCGCGGCAGAACAATCGCTGGATGTCTGGGAAAGTGAGGCCGGAGAGGCTGGTGGGGTAGGGAAAAGTGGCGTGGCAGGCGGAGTGTGGGTCGGTGGAGAGGTATGATTCTGGTTTTGGGATACAGAACTGAAAGGTGGAGTATGCAGTACTGGGATGGTGGGGTCAGATGTAGTGGAAGGGAGCATACTGCTTGGAGGTACCGGTGGCAACACCAAGGATGCAGGCCGTGAGCGGGTGAGTGACCAGGAAGCCGGTAAGGGGAAGTTCGTGGGCTGGTTAGAAGGTCGGGAAACAAGGTGAGAATAAGGGAAGTTATGTTCGTGAAACTGAACATCCCTGCTAATGTAGACTCTACCTGTTAAAGGATGTAAACAACGGTAGCCCTTATATCCCGGGGCATACCCGATAAAAACACAACAAATGGAGCGCGGTGAGAGTTTATTTGAAGAATTGGCAACAAAATTTGGAAAACAAGCACACCCTAAGACACGTAGAAAGTTAAAATTAGGAGCTTTATTAAAAATCTTCTCGAAAGGATCGGAGTTAATTTTTTCAAAAGTAGAGTAGGGAGGCGATTAACAATATAAGTAGCTGTATAAAGAGCATCAACCCAAAACGTAGACGGGAGAGAAGATTCAATCAACATGGTCATAGTTAATTCAAGTAAATGACAATGTTTGCGTTCCGCCACACCATTCTGAGCAGGAGTATCAGGACATGACTTTCTAAATAAAATCCCGGTCTTTAAAAAATGATTTTGAAAAATAATATTGTCAAACTCACCTCCACCATCACCTTGAAAAGATTTAATTCTCGTATTCAATAGATTTTCAACAAGATTTTGAAAATTATAAAAATGGTGAAAAACTTCTGATTTACTACGCATAGGATAAACCCACGTATAACGAGAAAAATCATCAATAAAAGAAACATAATATTTAAAACCAAGATTAGATAAAATAGGCGACTGCCAAACATCCGAGTGAATAAGTTCTAACGGAGCAGTACAAGAATGAATAACATCCTGAAAAGGTAGTTTGTGGGATTTACCCCACAAACTACCACTTTTTACTATTCTGATTATCATCATATTTTATAAATTAAACTTTCTAATAAAATTTTCAACCCGCCTTGCAGTACCTAAGTTAACTAGGCTATAGGGACATTACCTAAGCAGGGCGTACACCACCCCTCCCTTATATAATCCCGGAGTAAAATAATTCAAATGCTATAAAATACACAATATTGAAAGATCATTTGAAATATGAAAGATCATACTACCTCCGTACCGTTGAAAGGTTTCCATATGAAAACAACACGGTTATTTAGACAATAATTAAATAAAGTATTTGAGTATATTTTGAGAAATAACTTTAATAGGTATATATTATAATGTAGTTAGTATTCATAACTGTGATGTTATAAATGTATTATTTAATGATTAATTGTCGCTTAAGATGATTAATTGTTTCCTAAAATGGAAATGAGAACCTTTATATGAGACGTCCAAAAAAGGAAAGTGAGAACCTTCAGGAAGTATAAAAATCATAAGAAATTAAAGATGTTAGATACGAAGTATATTTTTTGAAAAACTTAAACAAAAAATGAATAAAATTATAACAATTGCAAAATTGAAACTAATTACAAAATTGTTCCCCGAATACACAAAATGCCAGCCGCGATTTACATCTTATCAATGTTTGCGGGAAACAACTACTGATGTTGCTGGCCGTGCACGGCGGTTATCTCCCCTCCGAATTCCCATTATCGCGGCGAATCATCTCTGGAATCCGAAACAAGCCGCCGCCATTATCAATAACAACAAAAGTAAACGACGTTGACATCCGCTGCGTCCGCGACCTTTACTCTGCTTGCAATCACTCTTGCTACCGCCGCTTCCCCAACCTCGACCCCGATGGCCGAGTCGATCCAGTCGACCTCAACAAACTCCGTAAAGCTCTCCTCCATAGTTCCGTCTTCGTCGCGGTATTTTCCCAGCCCGAAATATTCTCCCATTTGTCTGGTATTGGAGGAGATTTGGTTCGGATACTGTCGCCCGTGACGCCGTCCAACTGCAAACTGGTTGGGTTGGGCCGTGCAGTCTCCGATTCTGCGCTCACTGCTTCCATCTACGATGTTATGGTCTGATACTCTGATCATTACCTTTTCCACTACCGATATTGATACTCCGCATTTACTTTGCTCAACCTTTTTTCTTCAGCAATTTAACTATATTAAAATGGAGTGTACAACATTTGGCTTGGAATTGAGCTCTTTAATACTCTGTTAGAAGGAAATGCTGTATTATGCCAACTTAAGATTTAATACATCTGCAGTATCTCCAATTCTCCCAACTGTATAGATTATGATTTTTTATTTTTGATCTGCTGGACTGCACAGTTGTGGCTATTTGTGTGATTTGTAGGTCATTCCATCATTAAGACGGAGGGGCATTGGCAAGAGGATAGTTCAGATGATAATTAGGTTTCTGTTCTCTAATTAGATACTCGACATATTAATTGCGGGCTGAATTCTAGTACCCAATTACTTTGGAGATCAATCCAGCTTTTGGTGATCTGTTTCGTGTTTGTTTGGAGTAATTACAACTGACTGCTTATTTACAATTGAGTTATGACGTTTTTTTTCTAATTGCAGGATGCTTACACGTAAAGGCATATATGATATAGCAGCTCTCTGCTCCAATGCAGAGATGTAAGTTCACTAGTCTTATTATATGTGGAATTCTATGTTTGTGCATTGTTTTGGAGGTCATTATATCCCGTTTGGAGAGTTTCCAATTTCCAATTTTCCCATTTCCAATTTATTATATGTGGAATTCTATGTAAGTTCACTAGTCTTATTAAGTTCAACTTTCCCGTTTCCCGTTTCCTCATGATTTTCGCGTTTCCGTGCAACATAGTGTTCAATTTTACACTGCATTGACAATGGTTGTATTTTCACGGTGACGTGTAGACTTATTTTTTTCATGAGCTCCATTTTAGAAATACTCGGTGTATTATAGCAAAACCTTCTTATTTATTTATGTATTTTGTTTGTTTCAATAATGAACCTCTATGAGATTGACATTTAGAATGTGATCTTAGGACCTCTTGCATATTTGCTCTGAAGATGTGATAAACCAGAAATATGTCATCTAGCATAAAATATAATACTCCGCTTGTATGAACATCAAAATGTTGTTGCTGTCTTGGAGGATGATTTGTGCTCTTCTTTTCATTGTTACCTTAACTGTAAAAACTGCAAAGTTGAACTAATTTTGGCTCATAGTGTTCAATTTTACACTGCACTGACAATGATTGTATTTTCACAGTGACATTTTCATTTTTTTCATTTTCATTTACCCCAGTGCCGCAAAGGCTCCCACCTACGGTGGGGTAAGGGTGGTCGGATGTACGCAGTCTTACCCCTGTACTAAAGCACAAAGAGATTGTTTCCGGATGACCCATAGTGAAAATCGCGTCCAAAATTGCATGGACTGATTGTTGCTTCATAACAAAGAAGCGCATACAGTTTAGTGAGCCATTTTGCTTTATTCCATCATATTCTCAAGCCAAAAAATAATGAATCGTTGGCTCCATTGCAAATGATGGAAATATGTATTTTCACGGTGACGTGTAGACTTTTTTTTTCATGAGCTCCATTTTAGAAATACTTGGTGTATTATAGCAAAACCTTCTTATTTATTTATGCATTTTGTTTGTTTCAATAATGAACCTCTATGAGATTGACATTTAGAATGTGATCTTAGGACCTCTTGCATATTTGCTCTGAAGATGCGAAAAACCAGAAATATGTCATCTAGCATAAAATATAATACTCCACTTGTATGAACATCAAAATGTTGTTGCTGTCTTGGAGCATAGTCACATAGTTCGCGGAACGATTCGGTACGGGAACGAGGATCGGGAACGCGGTTCGCTAGGTCTAGCGTATCCGGTTCGGAGGGGGGTAGGCTCATTCCGGTACGCGTTCGGTACGGTGTACCACATGTTCGGTACATTGTACCTTATATTTTGGTACTTTAATAAAACTGAATTACAGATTTTATAAATCATAGATTAGACAAACAGATTTAATAAGCATAAGTCATAACATTAAACAAAATTAAAAAAACAATAATATTCCAAATTAATATTCTAGAAATGAAGAGCCTGGTTTGATATTCCGTATGCCTATTAGAACAAATTAGTAGCGCCCGTTAGTAGAAACGAAGAGCCTGGTTTGAAAACATTAATTAATACTTCGTATTCCAGAAAACGAAGAGCCTGGTTTGATATTCCGTAAACCTATTAGAAAAAATTAGTAGCGCCTGTTAGTAGAAACGAAGAGCCTGGTTTGAAAACATTAATTAATATTCCAGAAAACGAAGCGCAGAGCCGCCGACCTGTACAAATAATACCGTATTTCAAATCTGCGCGTTCGTCTTCAAACGACGATTCAATTTGGGAAACGACCTTCACAAACGGGTTCACTGGGGAAACAGTTGAGGAATGACCTGAGATTCGTTTTCGATCGAGTTTGAAAGCATTTGAAATCGATGCGAACAGCGAATAAGATCGTTTCTAAAAGCGATTGGGATCGAGTTGAAGTACGTTCTGTTTAGCGTTCCAGGTGGCGACCGGATCGCTTTTGTACCGCGATTCGGTACGGAGCGTTCGGTTCGCAGATCGTGACCTTCCCAACGATTTATGTAACTATGTCTTGGAGGATGATTTGTGCTCTTCTTTTCATTGTTAGCTTAACTTTACAAACTGCAAAGTTGAACTAATTTTGGCTCATGTGTTTCCATCAGGCCATTCTTGAGAGCATGTGGATTCGAAGATGACATATTAGGATCAACTACAATGATGTACACAGTGTCTCCTAATTGTTGTTTACATGAAGATGGATCAGATCGATCAGCTGGCTAAAAAAACACAGGCAGAAAGCCGCTGTTAATTCCTCCATTGATATCTCAGAAGTCAGAACTCATATAAACTACTTCCTCTGGCTTAATTTTTTTTCCTTTTCACTGCATTGGTATTGAATTTATATTCATTTTTCATTGCAATGTTTCTCAAATGCAAAAAGGACATCTCAGTGTACCTAATTTACCCCTCTTGGTGTGCACAACCCACTTTCAGAAATCTGCCTATGTGAATCTTCAAGAGTTGCCTCCATCAGCAAACCAAGGCATGCTGCCAGAGAAATGAATAATGTGGCCAGAGACGTGATGATTCGGAACATTAAAAATAGCTCATAGCTGCATGGTAAAACAAAATGGGAAAAAAAATCACATGAATAAGTCCAACTATTAACGCTCATCTCATATTTATTTGATATATGCATAATGCTAAAATATTCTGAAATTCATGGCTATTCCTCCCCAATGAGCTCTCACTTACTAAACTGGTAAAAAATAAAAAAATAAAATAAAAAAGAAAGGGGAAAGCCATGACTGTCCCTTCTGCTTTCTAGCATCTATTGTTGCAGACTTGCAGGTCAAACAGCCTAGACAGAATGGCTCTAACTCTCATGTTCAAGAGCGTTCATTTCCTTTCCTGTTTTACTCCTACGAGTTTCATTGCAGCTCGAATGGATGTGATAGTTAAAACTGCAATCTATAAAACTAACAAAGAAAATGGATTTAGGCGGCTATGTTTGGCGGGCATAAGTCTCTGCTTTCTAGTTTTATGTTCGACATGACAATTTTTAAGAGTTTTTCAAAAATTAAAAATCTTTTTTGAGATGCTACATGAAGTAGCATTTGAAAAAAGCCCATGCCTTTTAGTATTAATTAATCCCAACAGTTTGTATACCAAATCGAACTAAATCAAACAGTCAGTTTTTTATCAAACAGCTACCACTTTTTCTTTTTAAGATCTTTTCAGTCAGTAAAAGCTACTACCTCCGTCCCATATTTATCTTCATAGTTCGGTTTACGATGCTTGACTGACGATAAAGCAACTCGACCCCTGTTCACACTCGGATTATTTTTAGTAAATAAAATTTACATATTCAGAAACTACATTAAAACCGCTACAAAGCCTGATCAAGAAATTTTAAGTTTGATAAAAATTTGATATATAAAGTAAAAGATTAAGAGTAATTTGAGTTGACCATGTGAATAGTAACTATGAAGATAATTTTGGGACGGAGGGAGTAACAGTTATTAATAAGCTCATAAAAGTATTTTTTCAGCTAGTTGTACCAAACATACCCTTAGTGTTCTCTTCAGAATAAATGATTAAGTATCATTAATCAATTGAGAATATGAATTATGATATAACACAAGTGTATGTAATTAAACTATTAATAAAAGAAAGCTTTCAGTAAAAATGCGCGAGTAATCTACACATGAAAAGAGAGCAAAAGATAGCAGTTGAACTGTGGGAAAAGAAAAAAAGTAAATCTTTTGGAATATCACAAAACTGAAAAAAACACAATTATTTCGGAATAGCGGGAGTCTAATTTGTGATTTTATTACTTATCTTCACTCCACAAATTTAAGTACATTTTTTTACTTTATTACTCTACGTGGCGGTCAAACTTCACATAGATATTAGCGATGGAGGTAATAATAATTTTGATTAAGAAATTATACCATTTTACCCTTTATTGTTCTTTTATCCTAATATGGGTTTTTATAATAAGGTTTTCAACCTTTCAAATAAAAGGTTTTCAAAACTAGCTTCAATTAATCGACAATAAATGAAGAAAAATATTTATGATGAATATTGTGAAGTAAAGGGGCATTACATCTTCTATTTAAATAGGATAAAGTAAACCATTGTCCACAGTACCACATTGTGAAAATAATCACGAAGTCTAATTACATTTTTTAAATCTAATTACAATACGAGTATCTTTAATACTGTTTCCGTGACTCAAATTGAGAACTTATTGCAATAGAGATTAAACAAAAAAAAATGACAGCACATTGATGAAGATTTTTCTTTCATTTGTATGACAGCACAGTAAGAAATAAATCAATAAATCCTCATTTCTCTTCCAAATACTTGGTTACCTTTTTCCATTGTATAACACTGCTTAAATTTTTTAGTTTTCCGCTAGGCCCCACCAATTTGGATCACTGATCCACACAAAGACAAGCATGCATCTCTTTCCTTTTTGGGCAGTCCCTAAATTAAGTTCACACTTCAATACTTTCCTTATTTGGCAAATAATCTACATCAAAACAGTGTCAAGCAGTGCAAAACAGTGTCAAACAGTGCCAAACAGTGCACTTCACAGTAAAGTCATAGGTTGGTTCAAGGTGATCGAGGAGTTTAACGACGTTAAACTGTTTGATGAAACCAAGTTTCCCAAATCCCAATTTGTCCCATTGGGTTGACAACTTTGTTGTTAATGATGCTGTTAAAGATGTCTTACCTCCTGCAGACAAGTTCGTCCAGTTTGCCAAGATGTTTTAACAAAGTACCACAATCTAATTAGGATGTTTTTTCTGCATGTTTCATGTTCTGTCCAAGCACTCTATTGTCTACAACTTCTTGACTGAATAAGATTAAAACATGCTTTTAGTACTACTGATTTTGATTTCTTGGTTTCCATTATTTCTTTTCAAATATCAAGCAATCTAAATGCTGATTTTGCTAGTCACCAAATTCCCGTGGTCTCCCATGAGTTTCTAATAGTATGATATTGTTGTGACCATCTATTCAAACTCGTGTATATAGATTCAGATTTAATTAGATATTTTATGAAAAGAAGTGTACACACATTCAGCATAACCGAGTGAATTAACAATATAATGTAACATAATTTAACTCATCCACTGATATTTTTAACATAAAAGATAAGAGGCCTTCCTAAATATTTGTGAAATTGAACTTATGAACATCATGTGACTACAACTTACTATATTTGTTGTTTTACGGTGTTGTGCGCATGATTAATTACAATATGATGGGTTTGACACATTTCTTAAAGAAAAAGGTATTAATGTGCATAATTTGTATATTTAAAGGGTTTGATACAATAAAACGCAATAACAATGCATAACAATTTTGGAACAAATTGAAAAAGAAATCCAGGAAGTACAACTCTTCCAAAGTATCTCAAATGAATGGAGTGAGATATGAGTTACAAGGAATCTGTAGCTCATCCCCTCCCCTCACCTGCCCCTATAACCCCCCAACTCCCCCAATTAGCCAAACAGACAACACTCCTCCAGCTTACCAGCTTCATTCCTTCCACCCATCCAAACCAAACAAGAGCTAAGACTTGGTTGTGGTTCTTAGTGATTTTAGGTAACTGCTTGTATGTGTGGTTGCTCCACCCCACCAAGCACCCTATGCAAAAATCTGTCCACAATAGATATAAACTCTTCCACTTTCTCTTCATGAGGCAAGTGACCAGAATTCTTGATTATTTCATAGCAAGCTCCCGGAATAGCTCGGGACAGTCTTTCAGAGTTCCAAGCAGGGACTAGTCGGTCTCTGTCTCCCGTGATGATCAACACTTTAAGCAACATAAATATCAAATGAGTGATCATTTTTAAATAATTATCTTCATTAAAAATATTTGATTCTAATTACTAAACTCAAATAATTATCTTCACTAAACGTCTAAACTCATCGTCACATTTTGCTTTTTACTATACCGTTCCAATCTCAGGGTGATGACAAAGGGTTCTTGCTCCTATTAATTGGCCATCTAAATAATTTGTGAATCATAATCACTTTTATCCCAAAGTCTTTCAATCCAGCTAATTTAAGTCACTACTTTAATGCCAACTCATTCAAAGAAAAGAGTAAAATGATTAATAACCTGGACATGAGATTTCACTCAATCTTTCTGAAAGTGGTGGCTTTGATACCAACTTTGAATCGGTAAACATTGCCAATGTGTGTTCAACAAGAGCCACATCCCATCCTTTCACTCTCAGAGGCTGCAAATTTGATAGTATGACAGATTAAGATGACTATATATGCGTACCGTTTTTGCACATACCGTATAACTTAAAAGGCATAGGGCTTGTTTGGAGGTGCTTACGTCAAAAGTGGATTCAAAGAAAAAATGATTTTCCATATAAAAGCGGTCCTATTAAAAGCAGTATATATACAACTATATACTCCGTAGTTTGTTTCCTTGAATTTCCCAAAAAATAATAATAAGAATCTATACTGTTTTAGTAAAGACTCACCTTAAAAAAAAAGTAAAGACTCACCTTTGTGTAGCCTTGTAAGATATGGTCAGTCACTTGCTTTGGGTCATACCAGGAATTCCGAACAGCCGCTACTCCAAACTTATCAATTATCATTCTTACCTAAAAAAGAACATTGGGTTTGAAGCAAATGCATATTTAGCCTATTAATTAGACACAACAATCTGATAAACTTTTTCACATCACTCATGGTGTTGATATATACTAATTTAATCCAGGTCTGAAGGACTTTTCAAGTTATCAATCAATAATGCAAATCCCTATACAATTTTTTTTAGCTGGAACAAGAAGTGAATGAAACTAATGCCTGCTTGCGAATTTTGATAAAAGTATGAAATAAAAGTAAAATATTGTGGAACATTGCAAGTAAATAATTCGAATCAAACATATATAAAACATATTTCATTACCAGCAATAGGCCAACAGCAGAGCGTAGGAGAGCTGCTAAAGCTTTCCTATATAGAGAATTCATTATTTTCCCCGTTCCTTTGACAATGCCTGATATTGCTTGTGCAACATATTTGGTAAACTTTGACAAAATGGTGAAAATCTTCCCAAACACATTCTTTTTATTGCGTGATGAATCTGAGTTCCCGTTTTCTGTATGACTTTTTCGTCCATTTCGGCCCTGTTTAGGTGAGGTAAATGGTGCAAAAATGGCAGGGGCAACAAGAATAAGTGCAGCTACACGCTCGGGTGCTTCGAAATATGCCTCAACTGCTACAAGGGAACCCGCAGAGTGTCTGGTTTCTCATTAATTTTGCATCAAACCAGTTTTAGCTTTCAGAATGCAAGAGATACAAATACAAGGTCATGCATTTATTCTTTCCATAAACAAGTCACCGAATCTTCATGTATTCAATTTCATGTCCCTATGTGGCTTTAGAAAAAAAAATACACACTTATCTTTCCTTGACTGTTTATTATTTAATATTCTATGTTTCAATTTGATTGACGTTTTACAGGGATGTGTACTCATACCAAGGAGTATTGCAAAAATACATTTATGTGCATCTCATATTTCAACATTTAATGGTTCTTATATCCTTTCAATGCACACTAATGTCTATAGTATGGGAAAGGTCAATAAGGGTAAATTTGGGAGATGAGTACAAAATATGCATTATATTCCTGAAATGACAATTATTTTGGGACAAAATTATTGGCTAATATGGGATAATGGAGGGAGTAGATAACTCATTGTTGGAGAAAGGAAATAGCATTTGACCCCAGAGTTGAATAACTTATTGAATCCAATCGATTAGTTAGTCTTACTCAACACTTCATAAGAACAAATATCTCCATTAATGTTTGTATATGGAAGACTACCTCTCTAGTTGCCATTTTAAATCTAAGCAGCTGGACACTTATAAAGTTAGAAATGAATCCTCATATGAAATGTGGAAACTTAGACTCCCCATCCTCAAAAGCCTTGCAACACCGAAAATAATAAAGAATAAGATTGGTTTTAACTCTATCGTGAAACCCTCAAGACATGAGGATTGTCCAAAACATCTTATATGGTTTATTCACTTATATTTAATCGATGTGAGATTTGTTATAATAAAGCCCTTGAAAAGTGTGACTAAGGGTAGCGAGAGGAATAAGAACCTAAAGGCAAAGCCATGGCATGTCATTCTCTAATGTCTTGTAGCATCCTGCTCATATTACTTGAAGGACAAGGCATGCAAGAATGGGAAATTAAGTTAAACGAAAGAAATAAAAAAGAATATACCCCATAAGAATTGCTTTATCAACTGTCAAGAACTCAATGAAGTGTAGCGTTGCATGCACAGAAAACGCCATAGAGTAAGGATTAAGAGCTCTATCATCACCACTTTCTGGAGATGAGTTTACAATAAGACTAGATCTTGATGTCAAACCAAACGCTGGTCTATCAAAGGCAAGCACTTTCGTACCGCTGATTCGAGCAAGTGGTTTCATGACCCGGTTCCAAGAAAAAACAGAGGCTCCAAAACCATGTAACAGAATGATAGGAAGTTTCGTTCTTCTCTCTTCTGCTGACATGTTTGATTCTTCTGCATCACAAATCTTATGGTGTATCTCTACTCCATTAAATTCACAAAAAAAGCTGTCAGGATCAGCCAGAAGTGCTGGTTCTAGCAATTCATCCTGGTCTATTCCAGCTATATGCCTTCTCAGTTTCCTTCTTGCTTCAAACATCTGCTCTGGAAGCATCAAATAGTAACACAAAAAACATCAATAACTACATACTATATGGACTTCAGTCGCATTATGATTTCTTCTTTAAAATATTAGTCTAAAGAAACTACTATGTTCCTGCACCTTTATCTCTTTGGATCTTTAACATGACCAGACTGACAAAAGCAACTAAAAGTATACAAAAAGATTAACTAAAATTTCAAAAAATAAACTGCAGCAGTCTGAGATTTGTATGCAAAGCACCTTTGGTGAGCCAAAAATTGGTTGCATTTATTGATACTGTAGATGAAATACTTGAAGTAGATGAATGAGTTGGATTGCATAAAAATGTATTGTAAAATAAATAAATTTAAGTAATACTCCGTATATAACTGAAATGATAGTAATGTCATTAATATTCATTTCAACCAACAAAACTTTAATCATGCTTGTGGGACAAAAAGCAAACACACAATCCATCACTGGACCTGTCTCTCATGTCATATCATATTTTGATGAGGCATTAGGAGTAGCTCATGTTATATATTGGTTTATTAATCAGGATTTAATCCCTGTGAATATATGATGCAATCATACAAACACTTCAACGTTGAGTATTACAAACCTACTCAATTAAGGACATATGCACTTGGATATATTTCAGACTCCGAGCATACCAGACTTAGGATGTTTTTACTTGGACTGTAATCTGTCCCAGACCAAACCAGCAAATTACAGTCCAAGTAAAAGCATCCTTAGGTTGATCAGACCAGCATTTTGTAATAACCCTTCATCCCTAATCTGACCGGGCATAGTGACTAAAGAAGTAAGGGAAAAGGTTCAAATAGACCCTTCTACCGTTTCAAACCCATCACTTGAGCCATATACTAAAATAACTGTGAAACACAATCAGTCCAACCAATTCGACCAACTATAACATGTTATTTTAAATTAAATTAAAACAATTGATAAATCCTATAAAATTCATATAAATGTGAAAAACATAGAAATAATAACATACAAATGCCAAAATAGATATAAAAAAATTGAATGAGTTAAAAAAAGAAGTGAATGTGTAAAATAAGCCCTTCAAATTAGTTTTTAGGAAAATGTAGAATATACAAATTATTCAAAGACGCAAAAGATATAAATTTTGACTTTCTTAATTTTTGTTTAGGGAAAAGGGTCAAATAAGCCCTTCTACTATTTCCCATCCGTCACTTAAGTCCCTATACTTAAAAAAGTATCATATAAGTATGTGTACTTTAAAAAAATGATCAAATTGGCCATTTAATCAGTTTTTGACCTGTAATAGCAGGTTTTTTAAAATTAAAAACTCTAAAAATTGTTGAAATATGAAGAAATATAGATGAGAATTTTGAAAATTTACATTTTTATTTTTTTTTACATTTTAACTTTATTTTTTCAGTTTTCTGATTTTTTATTTTTTCTTTAACGTTTTTAAATTATTTATGTATTTTTACATTTATGCTTTTTTATATTACTATTACATTATTTTTCAAATTTATATAAATTTTTATAAGATTTATCAATAGTCCTACGGAGTATTTTTTTAAAATAACCTGCTATAGCTTGATTAATTGTATTTTAAAAGTAAACGTACATATATGATGTTTTTTAGTAGGAGGGTTTATTTGACCTTTCCCCCTTTTTATGTTTTTATTACTATATTTTAAAATTATAACGATTTTTTAGATTTTTTTAACCCCCCCTATAATAGGTCAAAAACAATGACCAAAACTAATCAATTTTTTAGAATAAGCGTACTTATATGGCACTGTTTAGTATAAGAGCGCTGATGGGCTGAAAAATAGTAGAAGAGTCTATTTGAACCTTTTCCCAAAAAGTAAAAGCATTTGTTTGAAATTTATACAAACACATAAATAATATGAATTGCATGATGTTTTTTTAGAAGAAAATGAGGATAATTTTGTAGCAATCTTGGAAGTAGAGTGTGTCTTACTTGGAGACGATGAGGGAATTAAAATACATATATACTTGAAGAGATGATGAAATCACCATAGACATACTGAACTTGACAGTGGGTTAAGCAAGCTTGTTCACACCAGACATAAACAAGCCTGTTCACAGTTCACACCAGACTAGATAAACCAGACCACTTAAGATTAAATTCTAGTCCAAATAAACAGTAAAATTAGCTAGTCTTTAAATTCAGCCAAAGAGACTATACAGTTGTAAAGGTTTCTCTGTTAAAACATTGTTTGAGAAAGCCACAAATGGTCAAATAAGGAGTTAATATACCAGAATTAGCTGCAGAAGAAGTAGTAGCCGCTTGAGGTGGGATGTTCAAGAACTGTTCTTTGGAAGTAAAAAGAAGTTCTTGATTTTTTCCAAAGAGGATAAGCTCCGGAGATCTTCCCTTCCCAGAAAGCTTAGAAGGGAACTGAGAAAAGGCAGACTGCAAATAAGTAATACTCATTTGGAACTTCTTATATCATGGAAACTGTGGATGATTTCTGGGATTTGCTCTCTTAACTCTTGCTTCACTTTAGTAGTTTTGTTCATTCATTACGGACTGTGTCGCCATTTCTGCAATTATTATTGTTGACACACGCTCTTGTAATGTTTCTCTCATCTCTTAACTATGTGTGTTTCTTGTCACTGTACCGATTTAGGGGGTCATTTTTCGTTGTTTTGGCTCAATCTTGTTTTTGTGAGACAAAGACCTCACTAATATTCACCTCTTCTTAAGTCACCGCCTAGCTCTCGGAGAAGGCAAATGCTCAAGAAAAATGTTTGATGTGAACATTTTGATGTACACATTTTCTACACTTGTCTGTTTCATGCACATTGAGTTGTCTGTACATAGATAATTCTGTATACGTGAGTTAGACAAGTGTATAAAATGTGTACACCAAAATATGTACACCAAGTACGACTGAATGCTCAAATAGATTTCATTTACGGTGATTGGTCAAATCGATGATTTTAACAATTTTTGTTCAGTAAAATTTCTTTTACTGATTGATGGCCAGATGGAGTTTCCCTGGTAGGCCATAGTCAATTCTCGCGCTATTGGGGTTAGGGGTGGAAACAGGACAGGCTTTCGCCTAAACAGGTCGGGCCTGTTTCAGAATGTATAGGCTTGAGCTTGGCCTGTTACCTGTTAAAGGCCTGTTTTTTTCGGCCTGGGCCTGGCCTGTTTAAAAGCCTGACCTGGCCTAAAGCCTGTTTATCAGGCCTGTTAAGAAAAATATTAAAATTTCAAAAAAAAATATAAAATGAAAAATGAAAAATCCTTTTAATCCGGTATAAAATTTATTACCCCAAATATTCACTAAAAAGTCTAAATACTTTGAATTTCAATTACCTTAATAAACTATTAACACACTTCATATATATTTAAAAAAGTAGTATATTTTAATTTATAATACACACTCCCTAAAAGTACTATTATACTGATTTGGATATAGTTGAGTATACCAATATAAATATAAATAATACAAATAAATATAAATATAACTAAATATATATACATACATATATATACACATATAAATAGGCCAGCCTGTTAAGGTAAAAAGGCTTTAGAGTTGGGCTAGGCCTGACCTATTTAAATAAACGAGCTTTTAGAAAAGCCCAAGCCTAGCTTGGTTACTAAACAGGCCAGGCCTTTAACAGGCCAGGCCACAGGCCCTTGACAGGCCGGCTGGCCTATTTCCACACCTAGTTGGGGTCATCGCCGAAGTTCGAGTTGTCGGGGTGGCCATTCGACGGTCATGTACGCTGGTGTAGCGGTGACTGGCCAGGGTTGAAGGCTCGAAATAGGGTTGCGGACTGGAAACTGGGTGCAGTGATGGTGATGTGTGTTGCTGTTTGGCAGTGGCAGCTAGGCGTGTGGATGGCGGCTAGTGTTGCTGACCGGCGGTGGCGGCGTCACCATGTCACTGTGGTGGTGTCACTAGCGGCCAGATTCGGTTGAAATCGACGTTTCCGACGATCATAGTGACACCAGCGGCGAAAATGTCGCTATGGAGGTGGCATTGTGGCCGGAATCACTGGGTCACTATGGGCCATATTTGGTTGAAATGGACGTTTCCGACAATCATTGTGACACCGGCTACGGCGTCAGTGACACAAGCGGCGGAGATGTCGCTACGGAGGTGGCACTGTGGCCGGCGGCAGTGATGTCATTGTGCCCATAGGTTGGAGCGGAGATGTCATTGTGGCCATGGGTTGGGGCAGTGACACGGGTGATGGCGACGTCGGTGACATCTGACAGTGACATTAAAGTGATGTAGTGACATGAATAATCATCATAGTCACATTTTTGTCCAAATGTAAATGTTGTCACTTTTTTGAATATTAGCTTTAATTTAGTAATATTGAGAGAAAATCTATTACAATAATTGTTCTTGCTTTAATAGAAATATATACGGAGTATTACACATTTTATTGTAAATTCACATTATTTTTACTCGTGTACAGATATACGGAGATTAATTTTGATCAACTTATGAAAAAGACTTAGCACATACGTAGTCTATGTATAGTGTATAACTGTATACATATAAGTGAAAACACATGCTTATATATAAATTGTAATTTGTGAGAATTACACAAATGACACTGAATTTACATAAAAGATTGTAGAAAACACCTCAAGAAAGTTCAGTTTGTTTGTTTGCAACACATTTTTCATGGAGGAAATAATGTGTGCCTAACGTAGTGCAAGGAACTAGAAAGGAGCTCTCTATTTAGCTGGCGGTTAGAGATTGTAGTATTGTACAACACAAACTTTATGAGAATAGGTTGTTGAACTTTAGAGCCTTACAAAGAAAAGCAAAAGACGAGTATATGAGTTTTGTACTACGTAATAAAGGATAGTGCATCTATGAGCTTATAATTAAAAAAAAAAAAAGAGAAACACTAATATATAGATAGAACTCCGGTATTACATTTTTATATATAGAATTTTGCCATTTGTAATTAGATTACGCATTGGTGTACAGTCCATATAAGGATCAAATTTTTACTTTTTTTTACCCCTCCCAGCCCACACATCTCTCTTCTAACATCTTGTTCTCTCCTCACACTTCTCCTCCATCATATATTCATATGGTTCTCCCCTCTCATCCATTTCTCCTCTTTTTCTCTTCAACTCGTTTTTCATCTCTAATCTAATAATCTTCTTCCATCTTTACCATTATACTTTCATCTTCTTTAATGTTTGTGTATTGGTTTGGATTTTTTGTTTGTGCACAAAAAAACATTGGTATCCTAAAACGTCGTGTTAAGCAGTACTCCTCTATATCACTCAAACCTTGGCAGTTACTATTAACACGACGTTTTAGGATACCAATTAATATAGAACAAGTAATTCCTTTTTTACCTTATCCCATTTTGTTGTGTAGGTGTACAATGGCACACAAAAGAGTATGGATATGGTGTTCAAAGGAGATATATTAGAGAATATTACCCGAAATAAGACTAAAAAGGTTTGAAAATTCCTAAATGGGACTGTCATGTTTTTATTCCCAAAATAGGACTAATTACTGTCATGTTTTGGCAGTACCAGACTTCAAACATGACAGTAATGTCCAAACTTGGCAGTAATTACTCCTATTTTGAGAATAAAAAACATTGTAATCATATTTTGGTATTTTCAAACTATTTTAGTCCTATTTCAGGAACTTTCCCTATATATTATCATCTACATTTTAGTAGAAGTTTGTTTATCGTCAATATATTTTCAAGAATATTGTCATCTTTATTTTGTATGTACCTTCATTGACTACACCTGCCTTAAGATCCATGTATGGATTTAGATCCATCATACCTTCTAGACCAAACAAAAAAAATAATATAAAAACCGCAAATATCGAGTTGAGATTAAATATAGCCAAATAAGGAGTATAATCAATTTAGACTAAGAATAACATAACACAAATGATAGACTTCAACATTAGTCACTTAATACACACACATAGGGGTGGAGAAAAATCTTATTTTCATTGTCCTATTCTAAAATATCCTTTTGATATTGTCACGTGCCCTTTAAATCTCAAATTCTTTGTCCCGTTCTAGATCCGCATAGATTTGAAATGGGAAAAGATCAAGACATGTGAAGGTTGTCCCGTTCTGACGTGTTCCGTTTGTATGATTATAGAGTTTTTTTTAGCATTTGTCTAGTTTGTAGTGCAAAATAAAAAATAGATAATTTTATTTTTCATGCCCAAATTCTCAATTGTAAAAATAGTTCCTAACATATATGCTAGTCAAGTTTATCTCTCACTCTATATATTGGTATATGACTTTCTCACAACTAGATCACATTATTTTAAATGAATTACTTTATTTATTCATTTGTTTTAAACTTTATATTGACTGTTTGTTAGATTAGAGCGCTTTTTGATGAACTTAGTTAAAGTTTGATACAAAGAAGCATTTATTTTTTTAATTGAAAACTTATTATTAACATTTATTAATGGTAATAATGTTATTTTTTGTGCATATATACTATAAAATGGTAATAGACTTTTTTGTACACTTATTTTTTGTTAGCTTTGGACATCCTAATATGTGCCGATTCATACTGGCCCAAATTTAAATGGAACAAGATTAGGATCAAGACATTTCTCATACCATTATTACTAACCGAATTTGCGACCGGGATAGCTCTAGTCTCGAACTGTTACTATTAAATGGATTTGGGATCGGTATAACTCTAATCCCGAACTATCCCAAGTCTTGCCTACCCTGCTACCCCTATATGAAAGTTCATCTCAATAAAAGACTACCTGAAGATCTATTACTATAATATAAACCTTAATACAAGTCCCAAGAAATTGATGGGGGGAGAAAATATTGTGCGTGGGTAAGAAATTTGTTAATAAATTGCCCTAAATGGAACTAAAGCATTGCATAAATTTCTAAATGGGACTTTAATTTCATTATCGTTAAATAGGATTGCAGATTACCATTTTACCCGTCCTTATGTAATTAAACCCGCAAAGTTGACTTCTCCTTCTAACAATTCAATCGGGAAGGCATTCAAATGAATTCTTGAAGATAACTGCGCTTTTAACTGCGCAGTTATCTTCAAGAATTCATTTGAATGCCTTGACGATTGACGTTTTAGCTAAAACTTGGTATGAGTAAACTAGACTTAATGAATAAGATGCTCACAAAATTCCATCAAAAAATTCCACCGGAAACCGCCCCAAATGGCGACGGTCGGACAGAGCCTTCTATACAAGGGCTTATTTGACCTTTTTATGTAAGTTCGAGGACCTATCTGACCCTTTTCCCTTTATTTTTTGAGTTCGTACTACAAACTAATCACATATTAAAAACTATATAGTCATTACCTATGGTGCACCGATACTTCACCCTGATGTCGTATCTATGTATCTGATATCGATACTCATTGTACGCGTCATGTACGTATTGGATCCGTATCCGTAATTTAATAAAAGTATTATTGGACTTATTTTTGATAATATGGATACTCCCGATACCCTTATCCGTGAATCGATACACATATCTAACTCTATAACCCCATTTCATACATGACATGACGAAAACTTAGTAGTCGCTCAAGCGACCACAAGATGTGGAACATTACCAGGAGTATAGAAAACATTGGAATGCAATAATTGACCAATTTAATTTGTCACTTATTGAGCATGAATTGAAATCAGTCTTGTTAAATGACTTAGATGCAAATGCAAATAGCTAGAGAACCAAACATATTATTTGAATTTAAATCGAAATATTAGTACTTTAGCTTTTTTTAGTCTTGTCTTTGAAATATTACGAGTATTATAATTGTTAATTTTTGGTACTTTTATTATTTTATTTATGAACCTCTAAATTATACATATTTGCAAATTATACCGTCTACGTATTATTATTATTATTATTTATAAATATACCTCCGTACTCGTATCCTATAATTTTTGAAGTTGTCGTATCGTCGTACTCGTATTCACGTATCGGAGTATCGGCGTATTCGTATCCGTGCAAATAGGTCATTACAAATGAGATAATAGGACGGTTCAGGATAAAATGTCTCAGTCATGTTTCATTTTTAAACCGATGCAAGTACTAACTTTTACTTTAACAGATTTTAGCTAATTGCGAACACATACACCAACATCTAACAGATTGAATTTTATGGAAAAATATTATTCTATAAATATAAGAATAATAAAGAATAACATCTCTACCAATTGGATATTAAAATGGATTTGAGAAGTTAATCATAAATGAATATACTTATCAACTAACATTGCCAACCATGGAAGCGAGAGCTATACATCAAATGAAAAATAAGAAGCCACTTCATGGGGGTAACCATATTTTATTACGTAGTATTTTCTAAATACGTAGTATACTTTAAAAACTAAAAGCAAGATAAAAGCAGCATAAAAGCAGAACAACACCATTAGCAACATAAATTCCAATCTAATAAAAAAATACAACTTCATATATAATTACGTAAACTGGATAGAAAACATTCATTGTTGTAAAACCAAACCTGCACATTATGACCCAGCCCAAGGTCGCCATAGCTGATAGCTCCGTGTACAAAGTTGTTTCAGCATCAACTAAATCTACAAAAATAGAGGGTGTTGAGTATACAAATACTACGGAGTAATCAGCATCAAGCACAAAAAAATGATAGATTCACCTTTTCCAATACAAGGGTTTGGCTGCCGCGAGCTCAAACATCATAGATTAGAGTATCCTTTGAGCAAAGCTATAGGAGTAGCCATTTCTGAACAAAAAACATGCACTTTAATAAATTAAAGATCTAACATCCTCAAAACAGACTCCCTCTCAATTGAGAATAGAAAAAATGTAGTGAAAGCAACCACTCACACTCACCAGTCGTCAAAAATGACTAAATGAGTGTCGAAATTGTTGGTCACCTTCTCGTATTTCTATCAAGTACGCATCACATTCTTTGCATATGGCCCTATCTAAGGTTGCGATTTTAAATACAGAGTTGTATGGAATATGAGACTAGGAAGGGAGAGCAGTGGCGGATCCAGGAAAAGAATGTATTGGGGGCGGAAAAAATAGTGAAGTACATCCCACTAAAAAAGTGTAACAAAATATATTAGGTAGAAAAAAATTGAAACAAAGAAAATGCTAAATATTGAAAATTTAATAAAGTATTTTACACTTTCAAAAATCATGATAAAGTAGCTACTTCATGACTTCTCTTTGCGAGTTTTCATCCCTTTGATTAGAAGGATAGTCACAAACTTTTCTTCAATTCTTTTAAGAGTCATAGATATGAGTTAATGAAGTTTCTCCAAATTACTTCTTTAGGCATTGAAGTATGAGAAGTACTATAGATACAGTTGTATTTGATTTTTTCGGTGTTGATGATGGTTTTGTATTTGAAATGTGTCCATAAAATCTAGAAAAAAATGTAAATTTTAGTAACTACTATATATTGTTTATAGGCTTCATATCTTAATCTAACCAACCAATAGTTATTGTTTTTATTAAAAAGTTATTGCATTTGTTAACCATCTGAAACCAATGTTAAATTGTAAATTTAATTATAATATAATTGAATTTATGGTTAGTAACTATTATACTTTAGCTAATTTAATTATAATACAATAAATTCAATTGTTAGTATACATTTATATTTAAGTTGGAAGAGAAAAGCTACAATTTCGCTAACTGCTAATGAATATAAGTTTTAGTATTTTTAAAAGTAACTTACATTATTACTTATCTAATTTTAAATTTCAAATTGTTACATTTTCACAAGATAAACTGTATTGTTTATTTATGATATCTAAACAACTTCTAGATCAAGAGTTCTAATTTCCTAATGTATTTGATAGTTGGATAATGGATATACATGCAATACATAATAATTAATATGAGCTTTGAAGTAGAGTACGACGGTGTATTAGGAATGTGCACTTTTGCACAATTGGATTGATGTCATTTGTCTAATTTCTAGGATTCTCAAGTTCTCAGTGTTTCTTCTATCTAAACATATTAAAACTAATTTCATACCTTCTAAGTTCTAACTCTTCTGCTAGAAGGCTACACACGGTCAAACCTGATATCATCTCTTTGTTTAAATTGGATAGCTCAATTTCCAATAGGGGGCAACTTTGTTTTTTAATTGGGGGCAAATTTCAAGTCTTGTTAATTTTTCTAATGGACACCAAGAAAAAAGTGGTTCTTTATTGGGGGCAGCTGCCCCCCCCCCCCTAATTACTATGTGTGTCCGCCCCTGGGAGAGATGAACATTTCGTGATGGGTGAGTAAGCATTATCCAGACTTGCGAAGTGGGGCATGAAAAGGCCGGACTGACCTAGAGATTCCAGATGTGAAAGTGAGAGTGAGCTACAGCGTGTAATATTTAAATGGGCCAGGGTTGCAAATGGGCTGAAAGATATTTGTGTTTCCTTCATAAAGGTCATAAATGTCGACTGTGAAGGAGTATACGTAGTATATCGAGCCCAAATAAAAATTACTATTCATATACTCTGAAATTTAAAATATTATAAGAATTAATATTAATGAATTGATAAAAAAATTAGTATTTTAATAAATTTTATTGTCTTCCTAAAACAAACTTTACATACATGATCATAAAATATGCAAGAATAGTGACACAATTATCATCAATTTTAGTTATTTGATATAAAGTAGAGATATGAGTAGAAATTCAAAACGAAACTTTTCTTACATAAATATATGTGCAGGTCAAATACTTTTGAAATAAAGATAGAATTGAAGTAATTAATTATTTTGGAACATTATTATTTTTTAAAATTGCATACACTTCAATTATATGATTGAGTGCATTAGCCAATAAGTAGCATTATTTGTAATTGTCTTAAATAGAAGTTCATGTTTATTATTACCTAAACCTAACTCTAGATTACTATTTTACCTTTACTATCATCAATCCAACTATAACTAATTTGGAAGACCTGTACCACGCTTCTCATTTGTTCATTGTGCCGCTCTCTTTCACCGTACGTTTCTCTTTCTACACCGACAATCCCTGCGACGATAGGCGAATAGCTCTTTTACCTAGGATTTTGTGTTTATTATTTCTAAATAAGAATGTAGATTACCAAATTACCCTTATTATCATTAGTCCAACCCTAATTAATTTGGACAAGTTGCATTTCTCTTTCATCGTTGATTGTGAACGAATGTCATGGCGACAATGGATGGATGACTTTGTTACATGCACATGTAAGTTCCTCCTTTTTCTTCTTCTCACCATCCTCTCTTTTCATATTCTTTTGGTTCTGTATGTTTCTTATTAGTTTTGATTAATCTATTTGAAAACATTCAAATTTTTTCTCATGAAGTGTTGTTTTTTTATTGAACATCGATGTGAAAACAATAATATTTGCATAACATTGCACTTCTCATGACCATTTTTTTATACACTTAGCCATATTTACATCTGCATATGCCAGTCATATGTTTTTCCCATGAATTTTATTTGAGTAATATTTCAGAAAGCTTCTAAGAAAAATGTAGATATATAGTAGGCATATTATAAAAGGGTAGTGACAAATTGTAGACACTAAATTAAATTCAATTGACTCCAACACATTCACTCCTCCGAATATAAAAAAATTAAAAACATGACATTTACTTAAGTCAAAACCTGGTATTTTCATATAAAAATTTATTACTCCGTATAAGTTTGCTATTTTAAAATATTTCAAACATAAATATTATAATTTTTTTACAATAAAGGAAATATTTAAAATATGCTACCTTCGTCTTTTAAAATTTTACTATCTTTAAATTTTCAAGTCAAAGATGATAAAAATTTAAAATGATTCTGATTAGTATAATATTATGAAAGTTTTAAATTTTATAGTTTTATAGAGGTACTTTTAACAATGATTAATTAAAGTACTCAAAGATCACGCAATTTAAAGAAGAAAGAAAGTGAATTTTATTAACAAAATAAAGAAAAGTAAATACTACTATGCAGTACTTCGTCCGTTTCCTTTTAATTGCAATTATCAACATTTCATGTTTGCCAATACATAAGTTTGACCATTATATCTTTAATTCTTTATTAGTAAAAATTTAAAATATTCATATTTTGAAAATTTAGAATGAGAAGAATTTAACAATATTTTTTAAAAATTTAATTTATAATACATTAATTAATAAAATAGAGTTAAAATAGAATAGTGAATAATGCAAAAAGTCTAATGTTGTAATTAAAAGAGAAGGAAAGTAGTATATAACAAAAATGGCTCCAACAATACAAGTCATTTCAACCAACTAAAATAATTACCGGGGATGTTTTCTTTTGGACTGAAATTTGCTGGTCTGGTCTGATCTGGTCTGGTCTGTTTAAGTTTGGTCTGGTCTGAATTGGTCTGGTAAACGTCCGGTCTCTGTGTATTTTATTTATAACTATGAAAGTCATGTCTGGTCTGGTCTGGTCTGGTCTGGTCTGGTCTGTTTAAGCCTAATCTGGTCTGGTCCGTTTAAGTCTGGTCTGATCTGATCTGGGACTGAAAATAGTTCAAAAGAAAACATCTCAAGTGCTACTTACAATTTTGCTAACTTTAATTTACTTAATTTTTTATTGGAAAGTGGAAACCATGTCCAAAGTTTGTTATACCGAATCATTTTCATTACAAAAATGCTTGAGGTACACACTTTGTGTACACATTTTGTGTACACTCGTCTGTCTCTTAAGAAAATTTTGTCTGTCACAGACAACTCATATATGAATTGTCTGTGACAGACAAAATTTTCTTAAGAGACAGACGAGTGTACACAGAGCTTAAGTGTGTACCTCTAGCATTTCTCTTTTCATTATTCCGGGTTTCCTATGTTGGCAGGCTTCGGATGATCGCAGCATAAGTGAAAAAAGAAGGAAAAATGGAAGCTTTGGTGTGCAGAAAAATCGGCGATCCTACAATCCCACCCAACTCGTCGGAGAACTCTCCGCTCGCCTTTTCAACTTCATATCCTATCCCAGAAATCAACTCGCCCAATTCTGTCCGGGTTAGAGTAAAAGCCACCAGCTTGAACTTCGCCACTTACCTGCAAATCCAAGGATTGTACCAAGAGAAGCCTCCACTGCCGTTCATCCCGGGATCAGATTACTCTGGAATCGTTGACGCCGTCGGAACAAACGTCACCAAGTTCAAAGCCGGCGATCCTGTGTGCTCTTTTACGGGTCTCGGTTCATTTGCCCAATTCATTGTTGTCGACGAATCAGATTTGTAATTTCCCCCTTTATCTCCCCTTTTTTCGCTATGTACTTTTTTTTAAAATTGTATGCACCCTATGCTGGAAATTTCTTTTATAAGTGTGACTGGGTAAAAATTATTAATTACATAATGCATACTGAGTGGCAGTAGTGTGGCACTGAAGCTTAATTTTTTAAGTAAATGCTATGCAGCTGAAATGGCTGAGTTTAGTAAAACGGAAAACTTTTAGTGGCATTCATTTTAGCCAATTAAGTCCAAAAGTACTTATTCTTTGTTAGTTTATGAGTTGAACATTCTGCTCTGATAATTTAGGGCGTATCTATTTATTTTTATAGTAGAATAATATTATTTTTTAGAGTATGTATTTATTTATTTTGCGGTTGGTTATAGAATTTTAGAAACCTGTTTAGTTCTATTTGAATTAATGTGATTAAAATTAATTAAAGGTTTCGAGTGCCTGATGGTTGTGATCTTGTTGCGGCTGCTTCACTTCCCGTGGCATATGGAACGTCACACGTGGCCCTCTCTTACAGGGCACGTTTGCGTCGGGGTCAGGTTGTTTCACATGGAATTTGCCTATAATGGTTTGTTAAATAATATATATAATGTGAGATTCTGGTCATTCATGATAGGTCTTGATGGTTCTTGGAGCAGCAGGAGGCGTTGGGGTTTCAGCTGTTCAAATTGGGAAGGTTTACGGAGCTACTGTTATTGCCGTAGCAAGGTACTTGTCTGCTTCACCATTAAAAAATTCAATCACTTGGTAGAATCATACTCCGTGGCAATACTTTGTTACCGTAATCAAGTTTCTTGATGAAAGATTTTGTGGATCATGTGTAGTAAAACCTCTATACACAATCACTCTTAGCTAGAATAATCTCTGTTGTATAATACTCAGGTATTTTTTATCCCAATGTCAGCCACTTATAAATAAGGATAACCAAAAATTGTACTCCGGTATCACTTATTTAGCTTACCACTTATCTTAAAATTGTAGTAGTAAGCTATAAAATATAAATATCTTATGTCAATGTATTAGGAAAATATATTTTTATATAGTACTCTGTAATGATTGCACAAGAACTGTATATGAACATTCCTTTGCACAGTTGCACTTGGCTACCTAGATTAGAGTTGGAATTAAACTACAATTTTAGGTCTTTGTATTTTCTTTATTTTTTTAGATGTACATAGTACATTTTGAAAACCTATGTAAATAACCCAGTATAATTCCTCCAGCCCTAATTAAACCTTAGTTTTGCTTTTCCACAGAGGTTAGAGATTTGTTACTGTTACTATTGTAATATTTGATTCATTAGGATGTTTATCACTCTTTTATATTTTATTTAATTTTCTGTTCTGGTTTCAAGAACGCTTTTCAGTTAGAGACCTTTACAATGAAAAGAAACATTATAATGCCCTTTTAGATTGTTTATTAATGCTATTTGAACTTACAAAAGTGTTTATTGGATGTATGCCTAGGGGAAATGAAAAGGTGCAGTTTTTGAAGTCTTTGGGTGTTGATCATGTTGTTGATGTGAGCAAGGACAATGTGATTGAAAACGTTAAGGAATATCTAAAATCAAGAAAGTTAAGGGGGGTTGATGTCCTGTATGATCCGGTCGGTGGAAAGCTTTCCAAAGACAGCTTGAAACTGCTAAATTGGGGTGCACAGATTTTGGTCATTGGGTTTGCAAGTGGAGATGTACCTATCATCCCAGCAAACATTGCTCTTGTGAAGGTGCTGCACTTCTTTGTTCTAAATATAACTCCTTTATTTTGTTACTTTCTTCTTATCTGTTTTGATGTGCTAAAACTCCTAGGTTGTGGCATTTCCATGCTTTGGAAACTTCTGCAGAACCATTAGGAAACTCCATGGAAATCTTTTTTACAGTTTTTTCCCATTGAAAATGATGTTTTGTGTGTTTTCCTTTTTAGCTTTCAAGTTCCCATTTCCACGCTACATTGCTCATGTTTTGCTTTATTTGCCTTTTTGGGTGTTGAGTATCCCACGTCGTTTGTCTACTGGGTTTATGTTTATCATATAAGAGTTAGATGAACCTATTTCTTTGAAGATGCTTGTTAGGTGTGCAAGTCTCAACTCTCAGGTCAACATGGTACAATTTTTGGTGGTTTGTATGGCACCTGCCTACTTTATGGTTTGTGGCAGCAGCATGTTTGGATCATATTGAGCTCATTTTTTCTGTATACTCAGTAGTTTGGGGAAGCACGTTTGGAGTCTGTTTGTGCCAATTTGCGTACCCCTTCAGTTGTCAAGCCCGATTTTAAATGAGCCGTGTGTGTTGAGTATCGAGTGTGTAATGAGTTTGGGTCTACTTGTCAAGTTTGAATTTAGTTGTGGAGTGTGTTTAGTATCCCATATCAGTTATTTTTCTTGTGTTTGGGACTGGTGTATTTGTCTTGGGTGAGTGAGGCCAAAGTTGACAGGCACCTGCCTACTCAACCGTTGGCTATTAGGGCCCAGATTATGCCCATTTTGTACCCTATTGGTGGCTTGGGCCTGTTGGGGCTCATTCATCCATCCTTTCAGTTTTCAAAGTCCAGTTTAGATTGTGGGGTGTTGTGAGCTTCCCACATTGAATGTCTATTGGGTTTGAGTGGTAAATAAGTCTGAGGTAGACCTCTTTTCTTGAACGATTTTTTTGGGATCACATATGTTAAATTTAATACCTCAAAACCTCGCTCCTGAATTTCAGAATTTTGCACAATGACCCTGTTTTTATCTGGCAGTAACACTATGTTTTATCTGCAGAACTGGACAATACATGGCCTGTACTGGGGAAGCTATAGGATACATCAACCAAGTGTGCTTGAAAATTCTGTCAATGAGCTCTTATCTTGGCTTTCGAGGGGATTGATTACCATAAACATCTCTCATAGTTTTAGCCCGTCAAAGGTAAGACCCTTTTCCCTTCTCTACCATAAATAGCGCCAGCATTTGTAGGCAGCAAGCTAGGTCTAGTGTGACTAGTGTCTAGTTGGGGATTAATTGTTTGGTAATGTGCCGTAGCGGGTAAAAACCTACACACCTGCCTGGTACTTTCATGGTATTAAAATCAAGCCTGATATGTGTACGTTGTTACCATGATGTGGGTTCTCTATGAAGAAAAATAATTGCCTGGTTAGAAAGAGGTGTCCTGCAATGTTGAAGAGCGTCCCCCGTCCATTATATATGATGGAATGAACATCTTAACAAGTACTCTTGTTTAGGGTTGACTTAGCGTCACTCGTGCTCTTTATAAGATGCACCAAGAACCCGCGGAGGCCACTTCCTACACATGGTGGTGACCTTTGAATTGTGCCGCATGCTCATCCATCACATGTTCATGATAGCATCCTACATGAACTTGAATTGAGTTATTCATGTGTTCTTATCCCTTCCTCCCTCCCTCCCTCCCTCTTTCCATTCCAAACATGTTGGTTGAAATGTTCTTTGCATATGTGCAGGCACATCTTGCTTTCTCTGCTCTCAAAGATAGGAAAGCGGTTGGAAAGGTTGTGCTTACGTTTGGTGATGGCAACACCAACAGATCTAAGCTTTAGTTGGTGAACATGCCATATGACTGAGATGAGATGCCTTTGTTTGGATCTTATCCCACCTGCTATGAGTCTCTACGAGTCTCTGACCAAATGGTAAAGAATTGGGGAAGCCTGCGGTACCTGCGGTATTGATCAACTTATTTAAGAAAATACAGTAATGCTTTACTCTTATGATTTCTGCTGTTTTTTGGTGGGAAATCAAGTCCGATGGACCAATATTACCGGGAAGTCGGTCATAGCTGCAGCACAAAGCCACACATCGTAATGATAAATGCATTACTAATAAAATGTATGGAGTACTACGTATCTTTGTTTACAATTACTAATTTATCTCTATTTCATAATCTTCATTTTGTTCTTAGAATGTTATTAGTTGGGCTGAAATTTCTGATCTGGTCCGATATGTTTAAGTATGATCCATTTAACTTGTCTAGTGTGGTTTGGGATTGAAATTAGTCCAAGAAAAACATCCTTGTTGAAGTATGTTATACCGGCCTACTACTATTTAGGGGGCCAAGGCATTGCCCTAGTACAGAGTTCGAATGACAAGGCCCATTCCAGCCTATCAGACCTGTTTTGGCTCTTTAGGCCCATCTCAGCCCACTTGGCTCGTTAGGGTGGTTTTGCACCCTAACCCTAAATATTGGACTTTCCCTCTATGTTAGACAATCCTTTCTCTTCTTCAGTTCTTCCCCTACACTTTCCTCCTCTCTAGAATAGTTAGCAATAGCATAAGACTCCATTAATGGGAGCTCAACATTTGTACTATGTAAATGGTGAGGAGAGTTTAATGAGAAAGGGAGTGGCTTGGACATTAGCCCAAATAGTTTTATCCCTTTCATGTTTTCACGTTAAATAGCTTATTCATACACATTTATATTTATAGTTACTATATTGTGTTAGGATTAAACTCAACAATCCTTATTAAAATCTCATTTAATCAAATACTTATTTATTTTGGACCTGATGATGATGATAGCAAGTAGCAATGCTTGTTTTTTGGGGGGATAAAAGTTAAACCAAAATACTCAATTTTTTAATAAGGGTATGATTGACACAACTAGTTGAAAAGATACTTTATGAGCTATTTAATATTTCATCCGTCCCAATTTGATGATAGCATTTCTTTTGGGCACATAGATTAAGAAGGGGTATGGAAATTTTGTGACACTTCATTTTTTGAGCCTTATTCTTCACTCTTCAGAACCACAATGGGGCACCTCTAGAATTTCTCATTCAATTATGACCAAATAATTCTTGGCGAGAATGATATTTAATTGATCTAAAAAAAATATATCTCCTCCGTTCTTTTTTAGTTGCAACGATCAATATGGGTGAGTGTGGTCCGGTCTGGTCCAATATTTGGTCGAACCCATACCCGGCCCGTAGCATGACTATTCAATATCAAATAATGCCAATTCTTCCAAGTGTTTAAGAGGAAATTAAAGTTTAGCAATCCTTCGAAAATCCACACAATTTATCAATTTTCATACTCACTCCGTCCAAATTGACATGCGAAGCCAACATTTTTTTGTCTACCAATGTTAAAGTTAAATTCTCTTTATTGATAATTAATTCATTTTTTTAATAATTAAAATTTACATATTCAGAAACTACATTAAAATCTCTTCAAAGTTGCAAGCTCCAAATTAAATATAATTAAAAATTGACATTCTAAGTAAGTGAACAAAATGAAACCGTTTAACCAAGAAAAGTTAATTTCGCAAATCAATTTGAGACGAAAGTAGTATTACATAATTAATAAATTTGAAATAGATTATAGTAGTACAAATTTAAATAATTAAATTATACATCGTTCTGATTCCAGGCTTCCTATGAACTAGCAAAGGCGGTGAAGTGTGAAGGTATTAGTCAAAATAATGGTATAAATGTAAATTTAAATAATTAAATCATACTTCGGTCCGGTTCAGCCCGGTACCGGTTCTCATTTTATGAGAACCGATCATGGCATTGTTTCGAACCGGTACGGTCCGGTTCGGGACAAAAAATTGAGATCCGTTTCAAACCCTGTTTTTCGGTCCGGAACCATACCGGTGCGGTTTGGTACCATGCCGGTTTTGTACTTTTGCCTACCCCTAACGGTCAACATTTCACATTTGCCAACGCACGTCTTTGACCGTAATAATATCTTAATCTCTATTCATAAAAAAATTAAAAAATAGATTTTAAAAATTTGTAACGAGATGAATTGAACAATATTTTTTAAAAAAATAATTTTCATAAAATAATAGCGTAAAATGTAGTCATAGCAGGAAATGTGAATAGTGTAAAAATCATCATGTTGTGATTAAAAAAAACAGAGGATAATATCTTCTATCACAATTTATGTTTAACTAAATGAAAATTTTTGCGGATTTCTATTGAAAATGGTTCTGATATTTCAAATTAGAAATTACTTCTAGGGTACTAGTACTTTATCTGGCTGGGGGAGAATTAAACGAAGTATGGAGTGAAGCATAACTGGTAAGTGCTTGGTATCCCCATTGTTGAGTTGGGATTTTGTGAGCCTTATTCTTCACAAAATGAATAATTCTAGAGGTACTCCATTGTTGGGTTGGGATTTTGTGAGCCCGTACAATACTTCGTATACTGGATACTTATTCTTCACTCTTCAGAGTTCATTTATTCTTTCAGGGATTTCATCTGTCCCAATAAATGAACTCTAAGGAATAAGTCAATTCGATCCAAAATCGGCAACCAAGTGAAGATAGCATTTTGGAAAGTGAAAGTTGAAGACTTCAAGCTGGTTTGCACCTTGAACAAGGCCAAGGTCAATTCTAACGGTGAGCAGCAAGTGAGTTGCGGCACCGGAGTAAGGTCTTCTCACGATGTTAAACGTCACATCATACAATACTTTATCTCCAACAGCTTACATCATTTTTATCATTAAAAGGGAATATTCTTTTTTATTCTTTTTACTAATTTTTTATCATTATGATATTTAATTACCTAATTATCATATATTTATACATTATCCGTTCATTTTTTTATGGTATCATTATCCGCTCATTAAATATGTATTTTGGCATTTCACTCACTATTTCACAAATACAAGCTAAAATACTACTATAATCAATATCTCACACATGCTTCACGCATTTCACTCATTATTACAATACAATAATCAATATTTCACAAATACAAACTGAAATTATACAAAACTAAATTTTACAATAATATTATAATAATTCCTACTTCATTAATAAAATGCTAAGGCCATCTCTAACAGTTTACACCATTTTTTACACTAAAATGGTGTAAACATCATATCAAACAATATTTTATCTCCAACAGTTTACACCATTTTCATCACTAAAAAGGAATATTCATTTTTTATTCTTTTTACTAACCTTTTACCATTATTATATTTAATCATCTAATTATCATATATTTATAATATTGTGTGATTTAAATTTAATTATATTTTTATTTTCTATCCCCTACACCAAAATGGCGGATTTGGCAAAAAATTGGTGCGACTATGGTGTACGCCATATAATATTTATTATTTAATCATTAGAAAAAATATGGCGCATCCCATCTCTGCACAAATTTGGCCCATCACACATGGAAGGGCTCAACGTTAGAGTAAAAAATGGTGCATCCCAATATCCCATTGTTGCGCCAAATATGGCGTAAAAAAATCAAACTCTCCACCATTTTAGTGAAATAGTGTAGAATTTAGTGTAACCGTTGGAGCAAAAAAACACGACAATTCCCCTATTTCGATGTAGGTTTTGGTGATTGTTGGAGATGGTCTAACACCTCTAACGGTTATTGTCTTGCTATAATAATAATATATCATAATAAGGGTAAATAGGATATTTGTATTTATTTAATCCATTAATATTTAATTTTGTGGCTGTATTTAGTACAAGGAGGGGTGTGAAATTATCCTAAAATAATACTCTGTAATTAATAATAAGTTCATTAAATAAATAAATAAACATTAATACGAACAATATAATCCATAGACGGTTATGTTCATAAATAATTTGTAATTGACATAAATCCTTAGTAACTTATGACTAATATAATTAGGGGCGGAAGTAGACGGGAGGGCATTCAGGCTCTAATCCATCCCAAATTTGAAAATTGTGTGTATTTTTAATGTAAAATTTATGTGCCAATTTTTCCTGAATTTTGTTTTTATATCGGCCCACTCCAACCTTCGCTCCTGAATTTTTAGACCAATTTTTTTTTATTGCTTAAGGCCTTCTTTTACTTGGGACCGGCCCTGATGGTTTCTATATAAGTTTGGCATTGTGCGATCATTTATTTTTTTGAATTAATATAAATTTGGCATTTACCGTAAAAATATAACTTTACAACAAAGTTGGATATGGTGGTATATACGGAGTACAATTTTTATCATTCACTAAACTTCTTCTTTTCTGTTAGCATAAGAGGATCCCGCCTTAATCCGACTAATCATGGGCCTGCAGGAATTCACTCTAAACCCTTGATATAAGCAGTGGAGGACCTAGGGGGGTCCTAGGGGGCAGGTGTCCTCGCTTCCGACCCGGAAGTTTAAGATTAGTACTTAAAGATAAAAATTGTGCCCCCGCTATCCGGTCAAACAAACTAGAGATTATTTCATAAATATTACCGAAGTAGAACTAATGCCCATAAATATTATTATAGTTACTAAGCATAGTCGCTGTATTGATAGATTGCACACAATCATGGTCACTAAAATTACCATTGTAGTTACTAAATCTTATTGTTGTCCACTATCTTTATTTGAATCATATTATCATTATTTCAAAAAAAAAAAACTAAGCTATAAAAGACTCCATTGATGACATAACAATTGTAGTAAGATATAATAGTATAAGTTATAAACAACCATGAACGGCATGAAGTAGTGATGGAGCAAATCCTTATAGTTAGACATGTTGATATGGTTACTACACTCTCTTTGAAAAGTGGCATTGATGATTTTCTTATTTAGTGTAAATAATGTTTGTCCGAAGTTAAAGGTCAAAGATATGACAAGTGTTCTAATATGTAGGATGAGCTTAATACATTGAAGACTTTAATCTCGAATAAAAGTCCTTACATGAAAAAGTGTGTCAATTCGCGATAATTAGTTTCAAACCAAGTACCAACAGACTCTTTGAATTTTTTTTCTATAATATGATAAATGTTAGATACATAGAATCATATTATTAAATAAGTTATATTAAAGGATGAAATCATAAAACATGATTTATACTTCATTTTTAACATGATAGTATTATATTCCACACAAGTACCATCAAATTTTGTGACTCAATATGTAACATTCGACATGATTCTAGTTCATATATGGAATCTTGATTATTTTATAGTGTGAAAAATAACCAGAATTCTAGTGTAAGACCAGAAACGGTGCAAAGATGAATCATTTATGATCCAAATTATATCTTTCTTTCAAAAAGCTATATAGATTGTTTAAAACTAAATTTATTGAGAGGAAGCATTCAAACAAATGAATAGTAATGCCAGCTCATGGTATGGACAAATGGATGATCATCATACGTATGTGGTACTAATGAGATAGAGAATAAGACAAAGCAATTATTTGCTTCATGAAATTCCTAGTCCACTCACTGAGGTTCATTTGGCTTTAAAAGAAGCTTACCTCCTCTCATTTGTTCACAAGATCTAAACATTTACTTAAGCAAAGAACTCATTAAAAGAAATATACGGAGTAGCTCCAAAAAGAGGAATATTGCCATTTAGGAGGAGCCATCTTGGAGGTTCTCATATCAATACAATTTTAGGTGAAATTGTCTACAAGGTCAGTACTTCTGACCCAGTCTTATTTAAAGTATAATTTCCGTCCCCGTTTCATGTTAAGCTATGGGGATGATGAATTTCATATAGCCTTAGAATATTTTGTATGCTCTAAATACAAATATTAGTATTCGGTAAATACATGTTAAGTTATACATGATGAATATATTGCATGTTCTTTATCATATCTTATAACTTAGAACTAGTATTCGGTAAATACATGATATTAGTTAAGCTCTAAAAGAAAAAGAAAATGTAAAACTTTAATTAGCAGATCGAACTAGAGCCTAGCGAAAATAAAATCTGGAAATTATAAATTGAATCAGTTACTAGGTAGAATGGCTTAAGCTAGATAAGTATGTATATTAAAGTTACGTTGTTGTTATACTTAATTTGGGTTAAATAACTAAATGTATTTTGGTTAAACCGGGTGATATCCTGACAAAATTAGTTATTTGTTAATGGTTCGGTTCTTATCACATGGGATGAACAAAAATTTAGTAGTAAAAAAAGGCTTATATGCGTGTGGGAGTTCACATGAATACGTGTAAATCCTTAAAAGTTGGAACCACTCTAAGGAAAAACAAGGGTGAAGGCCTGAAGGGCATTAGGTAGACTTTAAGTATGAAAACCTGCCAAGTTTCTGCTTTTGTTGTGGTATGATTGGACATGCAGAGAAATTTTTTTCCCCAGCTGTACGAAAAGGAGGGACAAGCTATGACCAAACTATTTGGGCCGTGGCTCAGAGCGAGTGGAAGGAAGTCGAAGCCAAATTTGGGCAGCTTCAATTCGAAGCTCCTATGGTGGTGAAACGCACTTGTCAAATATGGTGAGATCAGGGCAGGAGTTGGTCTCGGATGAGATGGGGGAGAGTACTAAGGCGGGAGTGCAGGAGGGTTGGGTCTCAGGTGAGCTCGAAGAGGAAGGAATGACCGGAGAGCTGAAGAGAAGACGCGCTTGGGAGGACCATGCGAAGGAGGATGCTGGAAAGGATGTTATGGCGCAATACTCTCCAAAAAACGGGGATGGGGTGGACACTGGTCTTCAGCCCGCCAGAAGACCTGATGCTGACTACGCCTTTTTTAGCTGAAGAACTTATTTACTCTAGTTATTTCGTTTTGTTTCATTTTCACACTCTGAATGTTGTTTTTGTTTTGGTTGTGTAGTGTTTTTCGAGCAAAAATACTTGGAAACTAAAACAGGAGCTGATGTGTCGTGTCTAGTCCGGCCTGATTGTGGGTTCCTATTGTGGGCCTGATTCCCTTTTAGGCCCGTCGGTTCATTATCTTGATCCAGTTTAGGGCTTCATCCTGTTTACGGGCTTATCTTGTTCATTAGGCTAATCCCGTTGAGGGCTGATCCCGTTATGAGCTGGATTCCGTAATTGGGCCATGGTCCGAGTTCATGGTACCATGAATTATGTATGCTCATTTGGTACTGTTTTATGATCATTTTAAAAAGTTTCGTATTTCAAACGTATGACATTACATTAAATTCACATATAGAAATTAATATTGAAATTAATTGAAATTGATTTAATAATACCACATAATTTAAGAATTTGTTATAAAATAAAAAATAATAAAAAGAAATTAAATTACAGGGTGCTATGTTTTAAAAATCTGGGTGCTTGATTTACACAAGCTCTCCTCCGATTCGAGATACTAGGGCTAAGGCATCACACGGGAAAGTGAGATTGCTCGAAAGATGGCGTCCTTCACAGTCCCAAAACAGTTTTTAAACGAGGCTCCAATGGATGGTGCAGAGGAGGATCATAATTTAGGGTTTATGGAACCCGGTAAGATCCTCGGTAGGGAGGATGGATGTCTTGAACGCTGCAGACCGAACCGAGTTATATCCAAGACACCTGGTCCGGAGGTGAGCACATATGATTATGTAATGATGGAGGTCAAAAGAATGAATAAAAATTTCAAGAGGGAAATTGAAAGGGAAATTGCCAAGCTAATTGCAAAGCAAGAAGAAGAAGAAGCGCAGACCAAAAAAGATGGTGGAGAGGAGGATCAAAACTTGGGATTTAACAAACCTAGTCAGATCATGGATAGGGAGGAGGAATATCTTAAATGCGGGAGACTTGACAACGTTCCATCTCCCGAAAGGAATGACCGTTTTTGGGATAAGACACCTGGTCCGGAGGTCAGAGCATATGCTGATGTTTTGAAGGAGAAGGCCCTCAACAGTCATAAGGAAGATTTGTTGAGGGGAATTGCAAACAAGCAGGAAGAAGGGAAGGAAAGGTTGGGAGCAGTCTCAGGATGTGAAAACAGTGTGAAGTAAAAAATAAGGCCAAGTGATACCTTCCTGGAAGGACCTACCAACAATGCAAACCGAAAAGGGACCTGTGAAACATGCTGTAGTGATTTAAAATGATTATTATTATTTCCTTTTTAATTTGTGTGTGTGTTAGTTTTTAATCATGGGTTAGTTGTTGGGTACTTGGGTTACTTAAAAAGTGCTTCATGCACTAATTAGCAGTTAAGTTTACCTGTTATTGGGCGTGTTATTCTTGTTGCCTTGGAACCTAAAACCTCTTTACTAGGCACTTAGCATGCCTATTTCAAGATTTCCATCATGGATTGAACTTAATTGCCTTGTTTATTATTTTCATAATCTTGGATTTTGTAATATTTTCACATTGGATGTGTGGAATGGTGGTATCTTTGAAAAAATGTCACTTTTAATTATATGAACTTTGAATATTTTTCTGCAGCCACGAAGTTAGTCTGCGTTCATTTTAGGGATTGCAAGATATTTCAGGAACCGAATAAATGTAAGAACCAAACCGTTTTGACCTTGGTCGGTTCCAAAACAGTTCTGCATTTTTTTTATTAAGACCAGAATGAATTTTAGAACAGCATTTAATAAAACGGTTCTTCTATATTTTAACAAGAACCATACTCATCCCTGGCCTAACCATTCCCAATCTAATAATTCATACAAAAAGTCATTTTGTGGGACAGTAGGAAAATCCATTCCCAATGGAATTAGAGGAAAACCTCTAGCTTTGTTTTTAATACAATTACTCTCATCAAGATTCGAGGCTTGATAAAGCTCAGCTTCACTCTTGGATCCGACCGACCTAAGAAGGTAAGCTCCTGAAAACGCTACGCTGCTGGGGTCAAAGAGATAACTTTTTTCTGGTGGGTACTGCTTGGTGTACTATGCAGTGCTTTTTCTTCAAAAAAAAATATTGTACTAGGTGATTGCCCAATTTTTTTAAAAAAGAAGGCAGTTATAGTTGAAAGTAACTTCAGTTTTTAATCTCTTTTGATTCTTTTGATCTATCGAACCCCTAACAGTGAATTTATTTCTCTGTAGATATTGTTTTGGAGTCTAAAGATTCATTCTCTGATGGGTGGGAATTGTGTCATTTGTGATTCCAGGTTTGAACTAAAAAAGGTTAGCCCTTAGAAAAAACTGCCTTGTTTGTTGTCCTAAAAAACTAAAAAAGACTTATGGTGTTTTATTCTTCATGTTGCACACCAGTCTTTTCAATGTGCCTCAAACCAACTTATGCTATTTTTTTTAAAAAAAACTGGGGCTTTTCTTTGTTTGTGGGAGCAATCTGATCCTTGGTAAAAATCAGCGGTTGAGCAAATTTGCGTTAAGATGGTAAGGTGAGGCATACTTCGGTGTGTCTAGAGTTATAATTGAACTAACTACTCTTTTGGGTTCAATATGTTTTAGTGTAGAGTGTGATGTATGGCCTCAGTTGAGTTCACCGACACAATCTCAAAATCTATTATGTATTTGTTTTGTTCGGTGTTTCAGTGTGCTGCTGAGAGAGTTGACCATTATAATTGTATAAGTTGCCTTTCAGATGACATTGTCATTGTGATATTATCTCTTCTTCTGCTGAAGGAAGCTGGGCACATGAGTGTTCTTTCATTTTGTTGGAAGAAAGAACTTGTGGAAACAAACATCGCGCCACAATTTTGATACCAGCAGTGCATTGGACAAGATTGCTTGAGATGACAAGCTACGCAGTGAGGAAAGGCGCAAGTATGTAAGATGGATGAACTTAGTCCTGAAATTTCCACCACGCAAAGAGGCGCTAACTTTGGAACACTTTAGGATGTATTTGATGTAGGAAAAGCATTCTCTGGGACCATTTCGAAGTGGCTTAAATTTGCTTTTAAGAGACGGGTTGGGTGGTTGGAGTTGAACCTTGTTGAATATGGAGATTATGAATAGTTGTAACAGAATGTCTTCCCTGAAGACATCTTGTTCCGAAAGACTAGTGTCATCTGAGAGAGAGAGAGAGAGGGAGAGAGAGGGAGAGAGTAGGGATGATATGAGAATAACCTCTTAGGAGAGAAATGAGAACTAATCATGGCCATTGGATTGAAAGATTATTTTCTCGAATCAAATTATTCGTATAAGGGTAGAGTAAGGTCACTTTCTGTGATTCTGCTCCCATGTTAGAACCGTTCAGGATTCTTTAACTGTTCCTTCTTTCCATATTTTATTCCGCCTCCATCTTACTCTCTTCTCTGTGTATTTCTTCTCTCCACCCTCCTCCATCATCATTGAATTCATATTTCTAATACAAAGATTCATTCGTTGAAGAACAAATTCCTCAATCGCCGTCGAGCTTTTGCTTTTGAATACACGAACCTTCATCTGTAATTCTTCTCTCCACCGTCCTCCATCATTATTTAATTCAGATTTCTGGTACACAGAGCCATCGTTGAAGGGGAGGGTTCAAATACAAAGAGGTCTTCCCATGCAAATTGAGAATTAATCTTGTGCATTCATTTTCAGATCTAATGGCTCAAAATGAGCCAAAAATGAACTAGATGTGATAAAAAGCGTGGCGGCAATTTCGTAAATAAACCGAACTTTTCATCTTAGAAGATTTATTATCTTGACAGGATTGTAGGACAAGCAAGGTAGTCAAAGTCGTGAGGCACATTCAAGGTGATAGGGTATTCCCAGCGCCTGAGGCGCAAGGCACAAAAAAGAAAACAGAAAAAAGAAAGAAAATAGAACGATGGAGAAGAAAGCTTACTGCTGCCAACTTCTGCAGTTGATGTGGAGGACAGGAGGAGCGAATAGGTATATTTTGACGGGTGTGTTGTTACCGTAGGTATATTTTGTTCTGACCTTATTTAGACGGGCTTTATTAAAAATATGGGCTTCTTATTGAACTTAAAAAAACGTGTTCCCCTATCAGGTGCAAACAGCGAGCGCTTTTTATTGCAGTTGCGCTTTTGCGCCTAAGCTGCGCCTTAGGCTGGGGGTGCGCCTGATCGTTCTTCAAGCGCTGAAGCTTCTCTGCGCTGCGCCTGGTGCGCTAAGCGCCCAGGCGCTCGACTTTGACTACCTTGAGGACAAGTCAGTATTACTGGTAAGCATTTTTGGATTTCTACTCATAAGTGGGCAGTTAACCCAATCCCCTCATTCCAGGTGAAACACATAACTTCCTAACTGTTTTTATGAAAGTGATATATTAAAATGTGTGCAAGTGATATTCATAGTTCTTGCATGCTTTACTTTTGTATTCAGTATGGAGATAATACATGGCAACATCGGTATAAAACACAAATGATGGTTTGTTCTTTACATTATATTTTGACGCTCTAAAACAATGGTTGGAACCTGAGTCAAGTTGATGTAGTGTCATATGCTCTATGTTATTCACTTTAACCACATGTTTGTCTTGATCTGAGAGCTCAAGAAAGATTGTGTTTTACCCGTTTGAGTCATATTTTGTTTAGTTGAAAGTAATGAAGCATTTTTTTTTCCTTTGTTGTTGCAGTGGGTACTTTATTAGGAGCAATGACTGGAGCTTTGATTGGCCAAGAGACCGAGAGTGGGTTTATAAGAGGGGCTGCTGTAGGTGCTATTTCTGGAGCTGTTTTTTCTCTAGAGGTCTTTGAGTCATCTCTGCTGTTGTGGCAATCAGATGAATCTGGAATTGGGTGTCTTCTTTACTTGGTAAGCAACCATGACCTCTTAGCTCTCACCGACTGGGCGACTGGTAGCTTGATAAGTGACTATGTGCATTTGGGGAATTGCATTTTGATTATTTTTCCTTTTGAGGTTACTGCAAACTGGAGAAAAACATCCTATATAAATTTTGGTTTTTGCCTCTTATTTTATCTATAGGAATGCCCCAGAGCATATAATTAAAAGATGGACAGTTTCTCAGCTGCAATGAATTTGACTTGAGGTCAACTAGCTCTTCTTTTCTCTTTTTGATGGCATGTGCTTGATGATACTTTTGTTTTGTGTATAATTTTTTGATCCATTTCTCTGTACTCCGATTTTCTATTGATTGAAGAGCAAATTTAACACTTTTCTTTTACTTCTAATATTTATTCTTCACTAGATTAGGGGTTTTGGCAGAAGAGATGTTTAGCCCAGCTAAGCTCAATAACATTGCTGCAGATAGCGAACCAAACAAAGTGAATCATGTTCATTTCTGCTAAAAGGTAAACTAAAAACATATTTGATTTTGTATGACCTGCTTTATTTTGATCAAATTTGTGATATGAAACAAAGGGGAGGCCAGGTCATTCGACGGAAATGAAAGGTTTTTCCTGAAATAGGAGTGGAAAATTATATAGGTGTCTTTATAAGACCAGTTTAGTTTGTTCAGACAGTGTATATCTTAATTTTTTCCAAAACAGTTAAAATAAATTTTCCCAGTGATCTGAGTTGTTTTGTGTGCAGCAACTTTTGAGATTGTGGCTGCTTCTTTGTTTCCTTTGTCTGCAAGGGTAAGTATTTATCAAGTCTCCCTTATGTTTGTCTTTTAATTAACAAGAATACACAAAAAATAAAATGAGTTAGTATGGATCTTTCAAGGACATGATATTTTAATTAGCTCTAGGATCTTCTTCACGTTAGTATTTGAGGCATATGCTCAGTATTGTACGTTCACTTTCTTTTTCTAAAAATAGCAGCTTTTCTTTCTAGCTTAAGTTATAATTTTCTAACCATTTAATTATAGTTTTTTGAGCAAAATTGAATTAAAAGAAATTATTAGAGGCCTTGTTATTCTTTGATCCATTTGTATGAACTTCGATGGAGACAAAAGCCGTGATATTAGGAGATAAAGCTAAATTGCCTTACGGAGAAATCTAGATTTTATCATGTTTTGTGTGGTCACTATTATGCTTCCCTGATACTCAATTATCTTTTTAATCTAACCATATTACAAAAATTGAATCTCCTGTTACTATCATTTTCGTGAGTGCACAAAGTGTTTTTTTTAGGTCATGGCGGTTCCTTCATTCCGCTTCCTTTGTCCATAAGGATAGATATTCATCAAAACTTTTCTCCCTGTTTCAAAATTTTGTTTTTTGATTAGCAAGAGTAAACAAAAAAGAAAACTGAATTAAAAAGGATATTTTACATACATGATCCTTTAATTAGTCTTGGGATCTTTGTGCAGATTGGTATGGAGTGAGATTTGTCATCCATTGTACTTTGACATATTTAGCTTTTCAAAATTTTAATTTCTCCGTCCAACTTTGATCTCAAGGTGAGGTTGGAGTTGTGGACCGTAGGCATGCTGGTTAATAAATAAAGCATCTTCCTTTCACAGGCTTCACATCGGAAATGATGCCATGGATAGGTCACAAGAATACTGGGAGAAGAATGGGGAAACTCAAGGGTTAACAGAAAGCACCTTATGAAGAGATGTCGGGAAAAAACAGAGAGCAGTTTGCTGAAGTAATGAGTTCTTAACTCTCATCAGACAAATAATGGAGAAGGGGCTGCCTCTCACGAGAAGGCAAAAGAGAAGGTGATGAAAATTAGGAAGCAGAAGGCTCTGAATGAGAAAGTTGAAAATCTTACTGAGGTTAAAATTCTTCATTTGGTGTTATAATTTGCTATGTATTTCTTAAAGAAGGTATTTATTGTTTGCTGCATTTCCTTAAATTATTTAGTAAGTTTTAGTTCTATTTTTTATTTTTATACGCTTTAATATCCTATGAACAACCATTTGTTGGTTTTGGTTTAATTGATCCTTTAGTTTTGAGCCTATCTTAATAAAAGTTTGTTTTCATAATGATGATAATGTTTGTTAATTTGCAGAAAACGAAAGAAGAGCATAAGAAGCAGAAGGAAGAAAAAATGAAAGGTCCACACTCCACACAAGCTTAAGAAAGCTGCTTTTCACTTCTACGATATCAAGACTTCATGTTTCATACAAGGTGAAGCTATTAAGATGTACACATTGATGTTCAATTCTTTTTTTAGCCACCGTGCTTAATGAGAGTTTACAAACTTCTATTATTTTCCTAACAAGTTCTTTATTTACCTACTACACTAGCTTTTTTGAGAAGCAACTTTTGATGCATCTTCTCAACAATCAACATTACTGGAAGTACAAGAAAGAATTAGAAGAATAACTTTATACATATAAAGTCTCCAAGGTAGTTATTCTGATTCTATTAACCGTTACTGCAGTCCAAATATTTGGATGAATATTTTAATTGTAGAGACCAATCTGATTTCTACAGATTTACCTGCAGGACGCAATTTCTGATCTAATTTTTGGACAGCATGTGCCTACTGCCGATCTGATTTTCGACCTAGACATGATGAGATAATCTGAACACGTGGCAGCAAGTTGGCAGAGGTGCTTCCAGCAGCACTGAAGGGATGACCGCTATTTCCAGGAAGAGGCGGTCAAAGTCTGTGGAAACCATTGGTTGGACTATTGGAGACGGATTTCCACAACACACAAATGGGTTTGAAGTTTTGATTGAAAGCATCTGCCTACTCCTCAGGCCATCATCTTCGGGTATCAAGCACTTGATGACATTGCCCACCGTCATCTTCTTCTTTACTAACTTCTCTTGTTTCATTTATTTATTTAATGTGATTTTAATTTTCATTTTTCACATAAATTCTTCAATTAATTGATAATGAATTCCGACCTTTTATCCAACCAGGAGTTTTCGAAAGAAATGATTGCCCCAGCAGTGCCCATAGATCTCTTTGGAGACGCCCTCTCACGCAAGTTTATGTTTTTTTTTTAAAAAGGTAAGCCAAAACCATGTTTGACTTTAAATGGCGAGTTTTAATTTGATTTAAAGTGTGATATGAAACACGTTTGTTCTAACAACTTTTAAAGTTTATGTTTATGTTTTTTACTTGATTCAAATTTCGAACACATTTTCACTATAAATGTGTTTATACATTTATCGATTCTATTGCCCAAGTGGATTTTTTGTGTGTGTTTAAACTATATTCATAAGTTATTGTTTATTTGTGTGTTTAAAGAAGTTTTATTTGTCTAATGTCAAAACTGTAATTTCTAGCCTTCAAAAATTCTATTGGCACTGCGAGCATTTATGGCTTCTTTAGTATCAAGGATATCATTGATACTTTGAGATTGGTTTTTATATATTACTCCATTAATGAGCAAATGCATTTTAGGCTTCCATTGTTGAGTGACCTTGTCTATTTACATTGAATATTTCAAGTCCCAATTATATATCCACACTTTCATTTTACAGGATGTCAAAAAAGTCAATTGAACCCTCCAACTTAAATAACACCCAATTAAACCCATGAACTTCAAAAAAAATGTTCAATTATGTAATTTGACCTATAAATGTCCGGTTAGCCGGTAAGAGACCTGTGGATTTTCCCTTTATTTTTTCTTACTCCCCAACCGTTCTTTCTTTCACCCCACCAGCACACATGAAGTGATCAAACCAGCCATCTTCCGTTCTTTCTTTCACCCCACCAGCACACATGAAGTCAATTTGTGGGACAGTAGGAAAATCCATTCCCAATGGAATTAGAGGAAAACCTCTAGCTTTGTTTTTAATACAACTACTCTCATCAAGATTCGAGGCTTGATAAAGCTCAGCTTCACTCTTGGATTCGACCGACCTAAGAAGGTAAGCTCCTGAAAACGCTGCTGGGGACAAAGAGGTAACTTTTTTCTGGTGGGTGGTACTGCTTGGTGTACTATGCAGTGCTTTTTCTTCAAAAAAAGATTGGACTAGGTGATTGCCCAATGTGCTTAAAAAAGAAGGCAGTTATAGTTGATAGTGGCTTCAGTTTTTAATCTCTTTTGATTCTTTTGATCTATCGAACCCCTAACAGTGGATTTATTTCTCTGTAGATATTGTTTTGGAGTCTAAAGATTCATTCTCTGATGGGTGGGAATCGTGTCATTTGGAGTCTAAAAACTGCCTCCTTTGTTGTCCTAAAAAACCAAAAAAGACTTCTGTGTCTTATTTTTGGTGTTGCACACCAGTATCTTCAATGTGCCTCAAACAAACTTATGCTATTTTTTAAATAAAAAAAAACTGGGGCTTTTCTTTGTTTGTGGGAGCAATCTGATCCTTGGTAAAAATCAGCGGTTGAGCAAATTTGCGTTAAGATGGTAAGGTGAGGCATACTTCGGTGTGTCTAGAGTTATAATTGAACTAACTACTCTTTTGGGTTCAATATGTTTTAGTGTAGAGTGTGATGTATGGCCTTAGTTGAGTTCACCGACACAATCTCAAAATCTATTATGTATTTGTTTTGTTCGGTGTTTCAGTGTGCTGCTGAGAGAGTTGACCATTATAATTGTATAAGTTGCCTTTCAGATGACATTGTCATTGTGATATTATCTCTTCTTCTGCTGAAGGAAGCTGGGCACATGAGTGTTCTTTCATTTTGTTGGAAGAAAGAACTTGTGGAAACAAACATCACGCCTCAATTTTGATACCAGCAATGCATTGGACAAGATTGCTCGAGATGACAAGCTACGCAGTGAGGAAAGGCGCAAGTATGTAAGATGGGTGAACTCAGTCCTGAAACTTTCACCACGCAAAGAGGCGCTGACTTTGTAACACTTTAGGATGTATTTGATGTAGGAAGAGCGTTCTATGGGAACATTTCGAAGTGGCTTAAATCTGCTTTTAAGAGACAGGTTGAGTGGTTGGAGTTGAACCTTCTGGAATATGGAGATTATGAATCGTTGTAACAGTATGTCTTCCCTGAAGACATCTTGTTCCGAAAGAGTAGTGTCATCCCTCACCAAACTACTACACTTTTCAACTTCAATTCCCAGAAAGCGCTGTGTTTGAAGAATGTTTCGATCAGTGAAGAAGCTATCAAAAACTGTGTTGGGCTCCAAGAAATCATTATCGATGCAACCATGCCGCTAGATTTTTCACATGAGCCACTGTATCCCATTGAGTTGGATTACATACAAGCTGGAAGAAGTAATGTGAAGCAACAGCTTGAACCGATAATCCCTCCCCACATTACATTTGCTGTCCAATAGATTGTTGTTATTTTGTTAAATAATAACGCTGCTGCTCTACACCACAGGTCACCAGCAATCTCGATTCCTCAGCTATTTCCCCCTTAGCTTTATTTATTTGTTTGTTCATTTATTGCAGTTGGGGTTCAACAGTCTTTACGTGTACTTTTTGAAACAAGGAATAATAGGCATTCAAAGCCTTTGATTGAAAATCACTGCTATTCATTATTTTGCCATTCATTATTTTGCCGCAGCTGCTGAGTCCTAATTTTTTTAAATCTTTGTATTTATAAGTTGGGAAGAATTTGATCACCGTAGTGCTGCAGCTTAGTTGCTCTTTTTTGCTGTCAACGTTTTATGTGAATTACGTCCGACGGAAACTTTTGATTTGCAATTTACCTAAATCGATTTTTAGTTTATTTGTTTTTATCGAATGTTAACACATTATGAACATTCACTTTGGAATTTTATCAAACACTTGACGGGCATTCAATATTTGGAAATAATTTTAAAAATGTGGAGTATTACTGATGAAAGAGGGATAGATATTTTAATCAAATTATCATCCCATGTATAAGTTAAAAAGAAAGAAGAAGGAAAGGAGAAGAATGGATAAGACAGAAACAAAAAAACATGATCTTTCAATTTTCGGTTCACATCCTCTCAACAATGAAACATCTGATTAGCAAAGTTGCACTTTATTTCTGGTCGTTTCAGACCATAGACGGTGGCTTTCAAGAGAAAAAGAAAGTCAGAATAATGTGCTCTTTAAATATTTGATCGGGACAAGCTATCACTTTTCAATTGCCTCTAAAATAAAAATGAAGGGAAAGAGAGAACGGATCGGAAAAGTAGAACTAATGAATGAAGCAGAGACTCAGGGAGAAGAGCAGGGACTCAGGGAGCATCGGAAGAAGAGCTAGCGTGCAGGGGTTAAAAGGTTCTATGATATCAGCCTCAAACTTGCAAAGAATTTCAAAAAAAACGGGTGTACATGTACACCCGGGTGTACCGTATAATTTGCGGATCCAAGTAGCTTCGTCTTTTTTGCTCGGTATTCTGTTTTGTCTGGCTGAGCTTCAGGCCCTGGATACTTCCCTAGGGTAGCGTATGACGTATCGGATACGTTCCCGTATCCGATACTCTAGGATACCCGTAGCGTACGTTCTCGGGCCGTATCTGCAATTCTTAAAAGTTTCCATTTTTTTTGTAATTTTTTGAAAGTTCCCGATACTCGTATCCTGACGGATACCCATATACCAACTTTTTTTAAAAAATCCCAAAATTTACTTTAATAAAATTCTAAAAAAAATAAAAATCTAAAACTACATTATATTTTACTTGGTAATCAAATAATGAGCCTATATGGCTATATCCGAATTAAGTCATTAACTCATACTCTGAAGTGGGTACTTGCACTTTTAATTTCAAGATTGTAGTTGTTTGACTTATTTCTCGTTTTAAATTAATGACTTATTGATTACATTTATATTTCGAGATACACTAGTATATATGAGAAATATTATCAATTTATTAGCAAGTATCTTGAAAAAGGAAAATGGTTCAATGCAATGAATGGGTAGACATTATAGGATATTATGTGTGTGTGTGTGTATTCAAAAAAAATCTATTTTAAATATTTATAAATAGACCCCTATAACTTTTAATATTTGTAAATACACCCCCATAACTTTTAATATTTATGAATATGGCCCCGTATCCGTATCTTACTTTTTTTTGTTTTAACGTATCCCCGTACCCGTTTCCACGTTTCCGTGTTTCCGCGTACCGGTATCGGTGCTACATAGTTTGTAATAGAGCCGTCAAAACGGGCCGAAACCCGCGGGTTGGCCCGTTTCAACCCACTTATAAGTGGGTTAGGGTTATCATTTTCAGGCCCGATTGTTTTGCGGGCTCAGTGGGTCAACCCTAACGGGTTGCGGGTTTAGCGGGCCAACCCGTACGGGTTGCGGGCCAACCCGCGGGCTGAGGACAAATATCATTTATTCTATGTATTTTTAATTCTATTATGAGAAAATAACTTTAAATAATACCAACTATATTCGATAAATCAATAATAATACGTACTTTAGAAATAACTTTTAATAATACCAACTATCTGGATGTGAACCAAAAATAAAATAGAGACACTTTTTTACAAGAAATTCAATCATTTAAGACATCAAAAACTAAGATCAAATCATCAAACAATTGATATTTGAAAATATGATCACTTATTTGATATTTTGATATTATTTTTTGATGAATTGAATAAATGAATTTTTGGTGAAAATTTGCTATATATCACTTTTGATAGATAATCAAATAGTTGGTATTATTAAAAATTATTTCTCAAGTTTGTATTATTCTTGGTTCATGGAAGATAATTGGTATTATTTAAAGTTACTTTCCCTTCTATTATTTCTATATAGGACAATTATATCTTCTAGTATACTCTCTTTACTTCTAGTTCTTTCCTCACTTTTAATACTAATGTATTTTGTTCATGATATCTAAATCAGACTAAATAATTTATTTTTAATGTATTCGTTGCTATATTGTTTTATAACATAAGGACTTCTATGCTGTTTTATTCATGATATCCAAATCAGACTAAATAAATGAGAAATTAGGTATTTGCGGTATTTCAGCTTAACTATACCCACGATAATACATTAAAGCTTTTAAGTATTTAATCATTTAACTTTTTAAGTATACCAATTACCCACGATGATACATTCAAACATACAACCAAAGGATTTTCAAGCACTAATTTTTTCGTTTTTAATTGTGTTTAGATTTTAATTTAGATATTTAATTGCTATTTCAATTGTGTTGGGATTTTAATTTAGATATTTAATTGTTTTTTTTTTGTTTTGACATTTATGGCCCGCGGGCTGGCCCGCATAACCCGTGGGTTAGGTGGGTCGGGTTAGGGTCATAAAAATTCAGGCCCGATAGTAAGCGGGTTGGCCCGCCCCGACCCGTGAAACTCATAACCCGCCGCGGGTCGGGGCGGGTCGGGGCGGGTTGGCCCGTTTGACAGCTCTAGTTTGTAATCATTTGATTGAGAACAGTTTTTGTGTCGTACGCTTTGTGATGTCCAATTTATGAGCAACTAAACCATTATATTTACCTTCTAATATATTTTTAGTGTTGTGTTACGTTATATAGAGCCATAGGAGAGAACGATAGAAAACTATCATCCTCGCCATCATATCCTTTTGGAAAACTCTGGTGGATTAAATTTTATATTACACTCGTTGTTCTGTTACCGGCTTACGCCGAAGAATTCGTTTTATCTTGGGGAAAAGTTTTCACTAGTCGGAAATATTTTCTTGAGGACAGCGTTTACGCGACTCGAGCTATATTATTTTCTAACGCTTTTTTGCAGGTTTATCCGGTCATTTCCTCCAACAATAATAATACTACTCATACAAACAATATGCATATCCTTTTAAGGAGCTCATCCACTAAGAACTCCAAAGTTAAGCGTGGTTGCACATGAGTAGTCTTGGAATGAGTGACCTCCTGAGAAGTTTCTCAGGACGCGTGAGTGAGGACAAAGTGCGCGGAAAAGACTAGTGGCGGTTTGAGAGGACAATACTAGAAGTCCGGAGAGTGTGTATGAGTAACTACCTCGGGCCCTATGGGGCGTGGTGTTACAAAGGAGTTTGTTTGAATCTGTGTGCTGATTGATATAACCATTTTCTTTTTCAATTTTCGAACAATTGATTTATATATTTTTGTCTGAGTAGCAAGTCCAGCAATGCTGATAGAATAGTCTACCATATTGTGGAGTTAGCGATCTGGCACGGCTTTCCGAAGCTAGCTAGTTCTTTCTTTCGCTCCAGGTTGCTATGAGCTATTGCTCTGCTTTGTCCACTGTTACTTTTAATATCATTAATAAATGAGTGTCTTACTTTCAAAAAATATATTTTATAATTAAAATAAAAAATAAAATTACATTATTCAGCATATGAATCATAAGTTACACGAATAAATCAATATATATATATATATATATATATATATATATATATATATATATATATATAAGAGGAACTTTTTAAGAGCATACAAAGCGCCACATAATCCTGCCATGTCATTATATATATATTAATTATTTAGTTAATTTGTACCTTCTATTTTTATTAGCTAGATTCTATTTTTGATTGCATATTGATATGGAAACAAAAATCCGTAGAAAGTACTATATTAAACAGGCTCTATTTTAGACTAAGTTTATATATGACATGTATTCTTAGCCAAAAATACAATACGTTTTAATTTCTATAACAATTAAATGTTATAGTACACGTTTAGGCTTAGAATTATAACAATTAAATGTTATCGTATACGTTTATACGTTTAGGCTTACAATTTAAAAAAACAGGCTCTATACAGTGGCGGAGCAAGAAATCTATAATTAAAGGGGCCGGTCCTTAAAAATTTTACATTGTAGAGGCCAAACTTTGAAATATCAACATATTTTCTATAGATTAAAAGTATTTATACATAATATATACTTAAGATTTTTTTTCTTGCAGGGGTTGAGGCCCCCTCCAGCCCCTCCCTGTCTCCACCCCTGGCTCTATATTTAGACTATTTTATTTAATATATACTCCGTATTAAAGCAGTGTTTGCGGTTGCTTAAAAAAAGCGTTTTTCAGGTTTTGGCTTTAAAAAAGCTAAAAAGAGTATTTTCAAATGACAGCTTCTGCTTAAATTAATCACTTAAAAGCTAAAAGCTGGAAGCAGGTGGAAGGGTGCTTTAAACTGCTTTTCACTTTTTTTACTACACAAAAAGTACTTATTTTACCAAACATTACCAACTTTTACTTTTTCAGAATCACTTTTTTCTCAAACACTACCAACTTTTACTATTAATCACTTTTCCCAAAATCACTTTAAAAAATCATTTTTTAAAGTTGAAGCAATTACAAACACTCCCTAAATTTCTATGAATATCATCTTCATAAGATTATATTAAACATTTAAAATCGGGTTCATAGCAATTATATTTACTCGAGATGCTTATGTAGAAGATCAATTTAACTATTTTTCATATAATCTTTTTCTGGCTTCACAAATGGAATATATTTTACATATTTTTTCATGATTCCACTCATTTAGCTCATTCAGTCATAATTTAATCAATTTGAGTAAAATAAGTTAATTCAATTTATTTTAGTATTATCAAACAGGCTCTATATTAGACTAAGTTTATTTTTATTTTAAATCACATTACATATGATCCGAAAGAAATCAAATTTCAAATTAGCTAAATTACATCTCAATCAAATGAAAAGCACTTATTTATTGATAAGTTGAAAAGCACTTATTTATTGTGTCACCACCAAAGCACTTATTTATTGTGTCACCACCAAATTTCAAGTTGAAAAGCACTTGAAAGCTAGTTGATTAATAAGTTGAAAATTGGGTCACCACCAAATCAAATGAAAAGCACTTATTTATTGTGGATCACAAAATGTACGGAAAGGCGAGTTTTTTCCCGGAATAATGCTAATTAAATAAATAATTCCCAAAATAGTGTTGGGTTAAAAATAATTCCCAAAATACTGCTTGATTAATCGTGGTTAAGGAAAGCCGCCACTTGAAGTGGCGGTTTGTCGGAGGCAGTACAAGAGCCGCCACTTCAAGTGGCGGCTTTTGCAAAGAAAACTTACGTAACTAAGGAAGGCCAAAGACAAACAATAAATGGTGATGGGTCCCACACAAATTTAAAATCTCCTCTTTTCTTTGAAGTGGTGTAACTTTTTTATTTGTACTCTGATTGTTACAAAAAATATACCAAAATTCATAACTTTTTACTATCTTCCATTTGACACCAATATTGAATACATAAAATTAAAAAAAAAATAACACTTCAAAAATTAGTACGCATTTGTTTTTAAAGTGCTATATATATTTTTATTTGTATTCCGATTATTATTAAAAAAAATATATCAATTTTTTTCTTTCACAGGAGATGAATGTTTTATATTGGAAAAAAATAAAGATCTATGAATTTTTGTAGTTTAGAATCGTTTTTTATCATGCACACTATTAATCAAGAGTGATAGATCAAAATAAAATTACACAAACTCCGGATTTTTATATATTCAATATTGGTGTCATATGAAATAAAGCAATATAAATTATCGTGCGATAAATAAATAAATAAATAAATAAATAAATAAATAAATAAATAAATAAATAAATAAATAAATAAATAAATAAATAAATAAATAAATAAATAAATAAATAAATAAATAAATAAATAAATAAATAAATAAATAAATAAATAAATAAATATATAAATAAATAAATAAATAAATAAATAAATAAATAAATAAATAAATAAATAAATAAATAAATAAATAAATAAATAAATAAATAAATAAATAAATAAATAAATAAATAAATAAATAAATAAATAAATAAATAAATAAATAAATAAATAAATAAATAGATAAATAAATAAATAAATAAATAAATAAATAAATAAATAAATAGATAAATAAATAAATAAATAAATAAATAAATAAATAAATAAATAAATAAATAAATAAATAAATAAATAAATAAATAAATAAATAAATAAATAAATAAATAAATAAATAAATAAATAAATAAATAAATAAATAAATAAATAAATAAATAAATAAATAAATAAATAAATAAATAAATGTGATGGAGTTTGTGTAATTTTATTTTGATCTATCACTCTTGATTAATAGTGTGCATGATAAAAAACGATTGTAAACTACAAAAAATTAATAGATCTTTATTTTTTTCCAATATAAAACATTGCTTTCCTATAAAAGAAAAAAATTGATATATTTTTTATAATAATCGGAATACAAATAAAAAAATATACTATCGTATAACACTTTGAAAACAGATGTGTACTAATTTTTGAAGTGTCATTTTTTTTAAATTTTATTTATTCAATATTGGTGTCAAATGGAAGATAATAAAAAGTTATGAATTTTGATATATTTTTTGTAACAATCAGAGTACAAATAAAACAGATGTGTACTAATTTTTGAAGTGTTATTTTTTTTAAATTTTATTTATTCAATATTTGTGTCAAATGGAAGATAATAAAAAGTTATGAATTTTGATATATTTTTTGTAACAATCAGAGTACAAATAAAAAAGTTACAGCACTTCAAAGAAAAGAGGAGTTTTTAAATTTGTGTGGGACCCATCACCATTTATTGTTTGTCTTTGGCCTTCCTTAGTTACGTAAGTTTCTTTGCAAAAGCCGTCACTTGAAGTGGCGGCTCTTGTACTGCCTCCGAAAAACCGCCACTTCAAGTGGCGGCTCTCTTTAACCACGATTAATCCAGCAGTATTTTGGGAATTATTTTTAACCCAGCAGTATTTTGGGAATTATTTATTTAATTAGCATTATTCCGGAGAAAAACTCCGAAAAGGGTATGAAAAATCAATTAATCAGTGATTTTATAATCAATATGTTCCCCCAACTTGGTGTCCTTGAAATATTGATGGGTCATCCAACTAGATTGATCAAATCAATTCAACTGTAACGACTAAGTACTCTGTATTGTCTCATTGAGCTCCATAACGGATCCTTCATACTCCCTCCGTCCCTAAATGTTGTTCCAATTGCGGATTACGAAGGTTGATCGACGATAAAGTTAAATGATCCCTGTGAAAACTCGGATTATTTTTAGTAAATAAAATTTACATATTCAGAAACTACATTAAACCCGCTACAAAGCCTGCAAAAAATAATTCAACCTTTATAAAATTTTGATATAAAAAGTAAGAGTTTAAGAGTGATTTAAGTTGACCCTCGATAAGCGAAATGGAACTTCTTTTAGGGACAGAGGGAGTATCTCTTTGGTGTTAGAAATAGAGTCGATCATGACCGTTGCTTCCATTGGAACCAAATGTTCCGTTGAATGGAGGGTAAGAGCATGACCACTCCCGACTACTTAGGAATTAGGATAAGTATTCTGAACTCATATTTTCTTTTTAGATTATTTTGAACTGATATTGATATATATTCTCAAATGATGTTGATACGGAGTACTCCCCTCCGTCCCCTTTTAAATGTCCCGTTTTACCATATTGGGATGTCCCTATTTAATTGTCACATACCTTATTTGGTAAACTTTGTGTGGCTCAAAATCATTCTTACTTTATTCTTACTTTATCAATTAATATCAACCACACAAACTCACTTTTCTTAAAACTCGTGCCACCATCTCCCGTCCCATTTAAAAGGGGACGGAGGGAGTATGTAATATAAATTGTACTGTGAAAGACTGAAAGTGCTAAGTATATATACTACTCCCTCTGTCCTTGAATTTACTTCTTGGTACAAATGGCACGCGGATTAAGAAAGTGTGAATTGTGTGGTAGAGAGTTGTGTAGAGGAGAGAGAAATATGTAAGAATGTGTGAGAATTACTGTGAATCACAAATTCTTTGCCAAAAAGGGAAATGAAATTCTTCTTGGGACGGATGAAAAGAGAAAGTTGACAGTATTTTTCAGGGGCAGATGAGTAGTAAAAATTTATAGAAAACGTAATATATAAATAGTACCGTGAAAGTGTTGTGCTTGTTTGGCAAATAGCGGTCAACGGTCAGCGGATGATAATAGCGGATTGTGTTAGCGGATTTGATCGGCTTAATTTGGCGGATTGTAAAAAAACGTTTGATAATTTAATTGTTTACTTTTAGCGGTTAATAGATAAAAAGACAAAAAATGACATTAATACATTTTAGTGTATGTCTCATTGTTGTTTAATATTCTTGTCTGATGTTATAATTGAAACTACAGCTATATAAATTTAAAAACTAACTAAATAAAAATAGTGTAATGAATTAAAAATAATAATACTCCGTGTAATCAATGGATTAGTGGCCGCATGTTTTTTCATATCAAAGCTCTACACATATTTTACATCATCACATATAACACATTAAAGGCTTCTCGTTTCTCAGCAAATTGATTGTCATCCCAAGAAATAAATTTACTCAAATTATTCCAAATCTTACGAGCATAACCCAAATTTGAAAAAACTATAAGGGATGTTGTGAACCTGAACCCAAAATTCAGCTATATCAAAAGGAACCTTCAGAGGCATGTCGCCTACTTTAATAGCTTTTAACACTAACAGGTTCTGATCAAACAACCAAGGGCCGTCATTCAGCACACGATTCATATCTATTACGTGGTAAAAAGTAAGCAGACACCTCTTTTCCCCGATATCTTGGATGAGCACACCTTTACCCGGACGCCACAGAGACACCATCAGATCTCAGAAAGCTGAGAATTTGATCAGCTTATCTGTGAGAATCATGCCTACCACTGGATAGGTTTTCACCCCTTTTTCCGCCGCCTTAGGATCATGCTCAACCTCCTCATCATCGTCCAACATCAACTCCTCCCCTAATGTCCAGACCCATTCCATGGATCCTCCCAGTCAGCTTTTCCACTGTCCCGATTCCTTCCGCCGTGGACTGCTCACCTTCATTCCCTTGGGAGCCTCCAGCCGAGTGCGAGGATATGCCGCCCCGCGTCTGTTCTCGTCGCTGCTTCCCCAGCCCCGGTGATCCCCTCTGCATCGTCATCTCCCTGCTTCCCTCTCCATCGGATCGAACTCTCCACACCAAAACGGAGGAAGATGCAAACCCTACTCAGAGGCCGGGTACGGCCGTTATCGTTACTTGTTTTTTATTATTACAAAATTCAACGCGTAAAATCAAAAGTTACGTGATTGATGAGAATAATCAAATAATCATATTTAAAATATGCTTTTATTAATAAAATGAAGGAAAAATTATATGGAGTATGAAGAATAAGTAAAATGGCCCTCTACATTAATTCAGCAAAAAAGTAACTCCACTCTTATTTTTTTTCTTATTTAACCATTCAGCGTGCAACATCAAAAGTTACGTGATTGGTGAAAAAGTTGGCAGATGATTTGTCGAAAATAAGAATCACCAAACCATCTAATGTATATTTTACTTTGTCTAAATCTAATGCTTGTATGTTCTTGTTTGATTTGTTCTATTTAAATTTGATATAATTTGAGAAATGTTCAATGCTATGTGTATTTTATATTGTTCAAATTTGGACTTCATTTGGGGATCCATATTTTTACTTATCAACCAACATTTTCATTAAACACGTAACTTTTCATTAAATTTAGACTTTTCATTAATGGAATGAGTTTCACCCCTGATTACTCCAGACCCCCAGCCCTCCTCCCCCAAACCCCCTGGAGTATTAAAAAAAAAATTGATTTACCCAAAAATGTGTAATAATCAAAATAAGTAAAAGCTCAAGTTACTTTTCTGGCTAAATTGGATGAAGCTACACTATCAAATCATTTATTTTTTTCATATATACTTTTCCTTACTTTTTAAATAAAATATATTTTAAATACGGAGTATTATGTTTGCATTATTAAGTAGATTTAGCTAATGCAAGAGCTTCAACTAGAACTCAATCCGTGTCAACAAAAATCAGATTCAATTAATTACAATTTGATATAAAATCAATATTAAAATAAAATCATGTCAAATTTGGAGGGAGGTTGGATGCGATTCATTTTCTGGGTAAAAGAAGAAGCTTACGTGAGTTGGAATAAAGAGATTACATATATTGAAAAATACCTAAAAAAAAAGTGTATTCAGCGAATGTAAATGTAGATTTACCCAAATTAAGAATCTTTTCCTATAATCAATTAATTGTACAAGAGAGAGACACACTTCTATTTCATTTCTGTTTACCAGTAAAGATGACATTTTATTGGTGTGATTATCTACATTTGAGGGGAAGATCGTAAAATAAGACGGAATTATATATGTTTCTTCTCAAAATAAGCTTATTTAATCTTATCAAAAGACTAAGGATGTTTTCTTTTGAACTGAAATTTGTTGGTCTGGTCTGGTCTGGTCTGGTAAACGTCTGGTCTCTGTGTATTTTATAACTATCCTAGTCTGGTCTAGTCTGGTCTGGTCTGGTCTGTTTAAGTCTGGTCCGGTCTGTTTAAGTCTGGTCTGGTCTGGTCTGTTTAAGTCTGGTCTGGTCTGTTTAAGTCTGGTCTGGTCTAGGACTGAAAACAGTCCAAAAGAAAACATCCTAAACACATAAAAAAAAATCAAACACGAGTGAATCATATCTATTGTAGTATTGTGTGAATAAAATAATGACATTCCTATTTGAAGGATGAGGTTACTCCCTCCGTCCCCAAATAAACGTCTCGGTTTGACTTTCACACGGATTAAAAAAATGAATTTGACTGTACACCGTTTGACACTGTAGCAATACTGTTTGGCACTGTATAAACACTGTTTGACACTATATTGCATTGCTTGACACTATACGGAGGGAGTACATTTTACTCGTAATTAAAGAATTTTCTAACAAATGTACTTGCACAGATACCTTTTGTCCTCAAAAACTTAAAATCACCCAATCAAAATCTTATATGCACGAAGAAAAAATTAAATTGCACTTTTGTTCACCCTTAGGAAATTAATATCTGCCAATTATTATATTTTTGACAGTAGAAAAAGTAAGAATGAGATTACTTTTCTGGCTGTATTGGCTGAAGTTACTATAGAGGATCATTTTAACTATTTTCATTTAATTTTTTATTAACAATATTTTAAATATTTTTTTTCATGAATCAACAAAATCAGCCAATACAACCACTTGAGAATCAATAAATTCAACCAATTTAAATGTTAGGTGCTCTTAATTTCATAAACGGTAGAATGAAATGGCTCAACCAAACAATTCCCCAAACTCCCAAAGGAAAATTCCACTTTCATGAATGACAATCTGCAGGCTAGTTACATTAATGCATCACTTGCAACCCTTTTTTCTAACAAGATTTGCTACCTTCAAGACAAGACAAGAGAGTCACAAACTCACAATTGACACTACTAGACGAAGTGACGAACCACTCACATGACATGTTTTCAAGGAATATGTCAAGCACTATTTAAATATTTCTGTCATCCCTTATTACTTCATATATTTGTGTGGATGATAAAGAAAATAATTAAAATCAGGAACTAATCATTTTAAAGGGAAAATAATTTATGTTTGAAACAATAAAAAAAAATCTAAGAAATTATAAAAGGAGGCAATATTATACTCCTTCCATCCCGATTTAAATTGAAAATTTGATTTTTTTTTGTCAAAAAATCCATCTTATTCATTTAACTAAAATATCTATTATTAAGTAAACTTTAATTTTGGTCAAAAAAAGTAAACTTTAATTTGGATTTTACAATTTCATAGAGATTTTAAGGGTTTTTTACAAGAATATTACCAAAATAAAACTTATTTACATAAATATGACTATTCATTACTATAATGTAGTGTTGTGGTAACTTAAGTTCAAAACTTGAACATGAATTACTATGATTTCATTACTACTCTAGTAACTAATCATATTTTTGTAAATCACTTTTATTTTGATTATATTTATATAATTATTTCAGATTTTAATGTAGTTCTTAAATATTTAAATTTTAATTATTAAAATTGAATTAATATCAAGAGAGAGAATTTAACTTTAACATTGATTAAAAAATGTTGATTTTGCAAAAAAAAAAAAAAATGAAACCAACGTATTACTCCGTATATTGTAAGATGGGGATAACTTTACCCAATCTACATCCCACGAGAGTTGTTGAATTTAAATTGCTCATCTCATGCCCTAGAGGCTTATATCAGACCTAATTAAAGCAATTTAAACAAAAAAAATTATATTTAATCCCAAACTACACCAAACGTTCAAACTAAGTATAAACAAAATAAACAAGTAAATTAAACATGTCCTTAATAGTCTCACCTAATTAGTAAGTTATTTGCTTCCTTGATAATTATACCTCAACTTAGAGGCCTAGAGTCCTAGACAATAGGTGGTGCTCTCCTAAAAGGCTAAAAGAGTACACTACTACTGATTTGTAACACAATCAGAAATTAAGCAATTAAATCAGGAAGGTTTGTAGCATAAAACCCCAACCTTCATACTCATCCTTTCTTTTCATTTCTCAAATAATCCCATCTTATTTTCCACAACATTCATTTTCAATAGTATGAAAAATCAGGTGAGGGTAGCTTGGGGTGGGAGAGTCATCGGTTTCCCCCCTCGATGGCCACGAGAGCTCACAAACAATCCCTTCAATGGCCACAAGAGCTCGCCCAATCTCTTCAATGGCCACGAGAGCTCACAAGCAATCTTATATCAGCAGCTATATTTGCAGCTTGCATCAAATTATAAACCCTAAACTGCAACTGCAAAGGTAAAAGAAAATGGTTAAGAAACAATAATGCAATAAAAGACACTTCAAGATCAGAATGAGCACATATACAGTTATAGCCTGTGGGAGATTCATTCTTAGTTGAATGCCTGCCTGTTAAGCAGCTAGCCAAGACATAACATATGCTATAATCATAGCATAATATTGAAAATATTGATTATGACAGAGAACTTGTTTACTTAGCTAGATTTATCTATTACTCCTTAGCACTCTATATAAACTTAAACAAATCAAACCAGACCCCACATTGACAACATTAAGGGTTTGTTTGCAAATGCTTGTGCTTAAATAAAAGCACTTTTTGGGAAAAAGTGATTAGTAGTAAAAGTTGGTAGTGTTTGGTAAAATAAGTGCTTTTTGTGTAATAGAAAAAGTAAAAAGTAGATTCTACACGAAAACCGAGAAAGTAAAAGTTGGTAATGTTTGGGAAAATAAGTTCTTTTTTCTTAGAAAAAAGCCATAATCACTTATTTTAAGTGATTGCAAACAGAGCCTAAATAATACTTTCCCAACTGCGGTATACTTTTGTCAAATTTCTTAATGTAATTATCTGAAAAACTTTACCCCTTTGGCCCTTTCCTATTGAGTAACAAATTTATGATTATAATTAATTTTTTCTCACACACAAACATCAATTACAAAGTTTCCTCTACTTTTTTATTAAGAAAATTTCTCAAAGCAGGAATCAAAACCATGTAATATTGCAAAATAGAAATTCTAAATTCCCCAACCCCAAAATTCAAGCATCATGGTAAATTGGTAATTATTGCTATTTTGGAATATCACATTATTTACTCTATTTGAGTAAAAAAATCATATTTTACAATCACTTGGCCAGTTTAGGGTGACATTAGGAGTAACAAAATACCATAATTATCATTCATAAACAGATCAAACTACATTAGTTATAATTGACTATAATTGGTCAATACTCTCTCCACTCTTAGAACTTGTCCATTATTAAGTGATTAGACTGTCCACAAACAACTATCCATTTAGCAAACCAGCTAAGTAAAATTTAGTAAGATGACTTAGTTAACCGCAGATATTTATATCAAGTTTTGCTTTAATGTAATAATTCTGTATAACCTAAAAACCAGAAATTTTCCAAAATAGGCAGTCTTTTGAGAGATCATATGGAGTTCCATAAGTGACAGAGAATAACATGAAAAATGAAACCCTTCAGTCTTCATTCAATCTACCAAACTGCATATTTTGATGACAGACAGTGGCTGCTGCTAGGGTAGAGTGTTAGTTAAAAACTCCACTCCCTCACCCCCCAAGAAATGATAAAATAAAACAATGCACTAACCCTAAAGCAAAGGGTCAGCAATTTTTTTTAGGGCAAATGACTCTTTTCCTGCAAATGTTTTGTAGGGGACCATAATATGACACCCTGTCCATAATCACATAACATGCACCAGATTCTCATTTCATTGACAGTATCAATTAAGGCCATCACACACCAAAGTGAAGGGGGACCGCCCTAGAAAAAATAGAATTGTTTGACATTTCATAGGACTAAAGTTAAATATACAAGTGCATAAAAGATCAAAGAATCCAATAATACACCACTCCATGTTACTGTTAGGGCTTTAATGTTTTTCATTAAATGTCCTTTTCTAAACAGAATTTGAAGTAGGAGAGGTCCCCCCTCTATCCTTTTCAGGTATTCTCTAGAATTGGAAAACATGAGGGAATCACCTCATTGCCATGCAACCCTAAGTTATGTTAATATGACAAATAGTGTGACCTATTTATGAATAAACTGAGTAACAGCTAGCAAAAAATATCAGATCACAGCCACATGCAAAGAAATTTGCTGAGGCAACTTTCTTACTGAAACATAAAAAGAGGAAAAAGATTTGGAAAAAAAAATATTTAAAACAACCAAGATCCGTTTGGTGGCCTTATTTTTAATTCAGTTTATCCTTTGGAGCTTTTGATATGTTCTCTTGACTAAAATGTATGGCACTAAGCACTTTTACTTTCAGAATTATCAGAATATATTCAGTCACTTCAGCCAAACATGGCCTTACTTTCTTGAAGCCGGCATGTTTACCAAAGTGCAGATTCACCATATTTCAATTTGATATTTTCACAAACTGGTTCCTCACTACACAAGAAGCCATGCAAAAGACATCAGAATCCATGACAATTAATAAGTTTATTTTGAATTTAAATAAGATAGATCAGCAGACCTTTGATCTCCCAGCAGAAGCTTCACTTTCCACAATCAGGGTATACATCCTTTCAACTGCAAGGGTTGGGGTTTAATAGAATGAATTTAGAGGAAATGGCAAGGAAATCTGGAAGGTAAAACAGGAGGGGATTTAAAATGACATGGTAAAACTTAATTCATGAACTTTAAATATTGTTTTTTATATTTCTATTACATTAAGAATAAAAAATGTAACTATATTTTTATACTTTTTTTAAAAAAAAATCCAAATTAATACATTTTTCTATCATCGACGGTAGAACCAAGCATTAAAATAAGTACTTTCCAGTAGCTCCCCCCCCTTCCCTACCTTTTTCTGAGTTCCAACGATAGCCTTAAATCTTGTAAGAAACTTTTGTAGCTAGCCACATATGATAGTCACAACTAACAATAGCCAACACAACTCTTTCAACTGAAAGTGCACCTGAAGTCTATGCACAACAAGGCAGCAACTAAGAATTTGATTATAGAAGTAACCAAAATACAGTAATGGAAATCAAGATATGATAGTACCCTATATACCAAGCAAAAAAAGAAACAAATTTCATACTTGCTGTTCTTCCAGAAAAACAAAAATAAAAAAATAAGTAAGCGAGTAACATACCTTCAGTACATCTTAACATACCTTAGTTGCTGCAAAAGTCACTCTTTGTTCAAAGGTCACTCTTTGTTCATCCATCATTCAAGATAATCCTCATGGTGAAGAAAGAAATCCATTGCATGTTTAAGCTACTGGCGAGCGGGGGGGAGGGGGTATAGGAAAATTAAGGCTCTATTTGGTGGCAGATTATTGGTAATTACCCTTGTGAACCAACTATTCCTTACAAAATGAGGTTTTTATATTTGGCAGAAGGGAGTTGAAAGAGGAAAAGGGAGCTCCCTTCAGTCCAACCAAAGAAAGAGAGGGATACGAAATTATCTCCCGTATCATTCACTCAATCAAATTAGCAGAAATCACATCCTCTTCTACTGAATGGTTGGATGAATGAGGCGGCAGCTAATTCAACCCCATTCCCATCCATGAGTGGGCTGGAGGAAGCTCTCTCCCTTACTCTCTCTCACCCATCCCCTAAACTTTGAACCCTTTTCTATTCATTCTTATTAATCAACTAACTGTGAGAACTTTGCAACTTTTATCACAAATTACTTCACAAACTGTCTTCTTGCTCAGTACACATATCTAAACTTTCAGCAGTTTGTGGAGATATTCAATTCACCTACGGCACAGAGAAGAGAAATGGCTCAAGAACAAATTGTAATGTAAATACCATTATTCCCAAGAAAATAAATTTTTGAAGTAAGATAAAATCATAAAATGAAAAGAAAAAAATGACTTTTAGCTAACTACCACGAGTTCCATTTAATGAAGGAGAGATGAACAAAACCGTCTCTTTAAAATAGAAAAATATGTGTGGCTTATCTTCATCACCTCCCATGGTTAAAAGAATAAAAGACATTATTACTTCTCATTTTCGTTTTTATGGCTTGTAAATACATCAGATCCTTAATTATATTCCATATCTGCAAAAGCTTTAATAGATCCCAAATAAGGGTTTGCCTATCTGGAACCGGTTTGCATAAACATGTGCATATACAGACATACGGAGTATATGATATATCATATATGTGCACACAGACATACAGACATGTATTATTCAGAAAATAAGCCAAGATACATTAGAAAAAAAGCTTTCATAAATTTCTCAGCCAACCTTTAAATTCCAGAAAATAGTTTACAGACCAAGAAAAATAAATAAAAAATAATAGTACGGAGTATTATTAATCTGCAAAGTTCGCAGTAGTCTTTCTGTAGCAGAAGAGAAAGAAGAAAATATGACATTTTCAGAAAATATTCTTTTTTTTGTAAAGGAAAAAAGAGAATATTTTGAATCATCAGACTGCAAAGGAATGAAAAGTTTCGTTGCAAAAGAATTAAACTAAACGTATTATCAACCCTGACTAAAACTAACCACAGTTTAGTTTTAATTTACTGGGTAGAGTTAACTCATTCGCAACAGATATGCAAAACAAGACGCCAACAAATTTCTCCCAAGAAGATGAGTAAGCATTAACAAGATAATCAAATAAATCAATGACTAGTTACCCATCAAAATAAAAGGCATAAAACCCTCAGAAGGTGCCATCTTTGAGCTGAAACTGAAAAAAAGGCAAAAATTTCTGGAGGTATTAAGAATTTAAAAACTGCTATAAATCTGAAATCTGAAAACCCATATATTTACAACAACTCTTGATATTCTTTAGCTACCACCGATGACGTCAGGTTCATAGTATTGTCACTTCACTGCAATAAATAAACTAGAAACATGGAAGGGTAGATCGAAAAGTAAAGAAATCATCCAGTTAACAGAAATGAGAAGGAAAAGAACAGTGAGGGGCAGTGTTTGATTGTGGAAAAATGGTCAAAGATTTCTCCTTTTTTTCCGGCGGAAAACAAGGGGAGTGAAGCGGAGAAAAAGGGTAACATGAAGATAGATATAAATACAAATGAAGATGATGGGTCGCTTTCGCCATGAGAATCAGAGAAGAGAAAGCGACAAGATCTGCCTTAAAAAAAATTGAATCTTTCTACGCCATCTCCAGCTACATGTATGCATACAGCATATAGATAGAGAGATATACTGCTGCAAATTGAAAGAGAAGTCCCATTCTTTTGTATTAAAAGCTAAAAGAATCTGAAAACCCCACTCTTTGCTCAGTGGGTGGAAGAAGGAAAATGACGAATCCCCACTTAAAAAAGTGGAAGAAAGAAAAAGGTGAGGTCAAGAAAAGATGAAAACTGAGAATTGGAGGACCTATCTGGCATTAAATGCTTGCTTCACCATTCCAAAGCATTTGGGCTTTTTCAGTGACGGGAATGGTGTACTATGCGTACTAAACTACTACTGGATTCGACGAGAATTTAAGACCCTACCGTTTATTTACTCTCAATCATTTCTACACGATGTGTTTGGTCTGGAGAAATTTACAGCGTACGTAATTGAAATCCCGTGTTCTGATTCAGAAGATAGCGTGTGATATCTTATCTTCGAAATCAATCATTCTACGCATCAAATTAGATGCGTAATATACGGAGTAGTCGGTAATAAATACGAAATTTGGAACTTAATCCCTCCGTCCCCTCACTTTGTCCCGTTTTACTTTTTTTCGTCCATCTCATTATGTTTGTCCCATACTATATTGGTAATATTTGGATGGTTACAATTCATTCTTACTTTATTCACACTTTATCAATTCAATAACAACCACACAATTCCACTTTTTCTTAAAAGTTGGGTCACACCTCTTTGTCCTAAACATAGTGGGACGGAGGTAGTATAACTGGGACTATCGGGATTTCGATCCTGTGGCCAGAATTGAAGCTTGAGATAGGCTGGAATTTTTCCAAATAATTTTTTGTATATTTCATATATTTTTACATTAAAAGTAGGGAAAAAAAATAAATTTGGAATGAGCCCGGTTGGCTTTCCTCTATCTCCGCCATTGCCCGTCCGGGTCTCATTTCAAACAAAAAAGTTTCTCATATTCCATTCTGATTAAGGCAAGTTCTCAATCGTGAAATCCGCTTAATTCCAACAATGAAGTATCAAACATAGAATTTTGTAATTTCTTTCTTTGAACACGAACTTTGATATTTAGTAGTGTCAACATTATTCTTTGGTTATTATTATACCATATTTATCGTTATCTGCTTATAAAATACTACGTATATAGTTATAACTATCATCTCAAATTAACATGAGTGAATTTAGAATAATTTTTATCTTTATTTTTAATAATTAAAATTATCATTTAATTTTTAGCAAGCTATCAACAGGGGCGGAGCCAGAAAAATGACTCTGTGGGGTCGAAATCAAATTTACATAGAATCGAAACGGTAGATTATTTTTAGACAATATCCGAATTGAATGTAGCTTAGATAAATAATAGTTTAAATGAAACTAATAGAGTATATGTAGTTAATATACTTCGTATATGTCACATATGTTATAAACTTGTTTTATACGGGTTGAGTTGAGTACCTCAAATGAGACTCATTGTCTTACCCTAGTACTCTATGGTTCTCTTCGATCTTACTCGGTTTAGTATCAAGATTTCTTACTAGAAAAGAATCATTTATTGAGTAGGCACTCGTAGTAGTAAGATATGTTGTCTTTGCTCTGTCCCTAAGTCATGTCACGTGAGTAACGAGTGAATTACACACTATTTTGTGAATATAATTAATATTATGCATCACAATTTTACTAATTTCAAACTTAAATAATGCTGATTTTGCAGAAGTCATAATTTTTTACTCGTAATGAGTTACGAGAGCCATAATATATCAAATCAAAGATATTTCAGAGTTCTACACTCTTAAATTTTCAGCGGGGTCGGCTGACCACCCTGACCCCCTAGTAGCTCCGCCCCTGGCTATCAAAGTTTAGTGAAACTTATTACTTCAAGAACTAAATAAAAGTATGCTAAAAGAAGGATGTCTATAGTAATGTATACTCTGTATTATTTTAAATTCAAAACTAAGTAGGCTCATTGAGAAACTTTGTGAGCAATGAATATAATATAAATATGTATTATGATTATTTATTAAATAAAGAAATCTTAGTTTCATAATTTTTAAAGAGGTCAGCAAAACCGCAAAAGATGAAATATAGTTGGGATCTATACTGTTGGAATCAAGAATAATCTAATGTATAACTATTAATGAATCAAGCTTTTTAGAACTATACTTATCCTTGCTTTAGTTTACTAAGATGATATTCTTTCATATTTGAAAATACTTGTAATTTATATCGTTTTTATTTGATTGTTATGTTATTAATTCAATATCAATCACATAATTTCATTTTTGAAATAATTGTATAATCTCATATACCAAACTTTTTGAATGTAAAGTAGTTTACCTATTTTGAATATTCTCAGTAGGACTCCAATTTGTCTAATGAATTAGTTCTCTCGACTCTTTCTATCGGTTCTTTCTCTCTCTAGGATGGATTTCCACTACTAGGATTTTCCCTCTGCTATCGCTTGTGACGAGGAGCGGCTGCTGCAGGCGGGCTTAGGCGTACAGGGTTTCTTCTTCCGCCATCAATTTTGCGGCAATTTTTCTTCTTTTGCTTTGGCGAGATTAATTGGGGGGAAGATGACGCTTGATCTCCGGCAGTCGGAGGCTGTGTACGGACGAAAGATGGATGCTTCGACTCCGGAAGACAAAGGTCATGGACGAAGCGTGGGGATAGAGGTTGGAACAGATCTGAATCTGAGATCATCTGTGTTAGGTGGCGATAGATGAGGCTTGGTAGAGAACATGACGATAAAAGACAAGGTGAGAAAGAAGCCACGGTACTGCTGGATCGTCTCCCTCCTGAACCGCTGTCATGGAATGCATGAGAGTTTAGGGTTTGGAAGCATCCTTTTAATTTTACTGTTTGCTTGCGATTTATTTTTCATGATTAGACTGCTTATATTTCCGTTGGTTACTTTTATTATTATATTGTAAGACTCTTGCATTAGGATTGAGTGATGAGAGACCTTCTTTAATCGTTGTTGGCTCATTAATGTCCACTATAGGATCATCGAGTTATATTGCTTTTTTGAAAGTGATCTGATTGAATATAAATCTAGTTCGAGTGGCGGTTGCATGTGATCCTTTTATCGTTCAACTTGCATATGAATGATGCGATATCAATTTAAGCACATTCTTCCAAAAAAAAAGTAATTGAATGTAAAGTAGTGTTAAGCTTTGCGTCACATTTTGTAAACCTCAAAGTGGCGGCATACCACGTCAACCTAACTTTTATCTTTATTTCTCAATTAAAAACTAATTGATGTAAAGTAGTATTAAGCATTTTTTATGAGAGATTGCAATTCATTTCTATTCACGACCTATCTGATAAGAATTACTTAATGGAATTAGATGAATTTTTCGAACTTATTAAGAACATTTTCTATGAAAACAATGTACAGAGTACATGTTAGCAAAGAGATAGAAACAAAAAAATGGATGACATTTCTCTCACTTTCTTTCCATAATATATAAGCCCGTTTGGTGGATCCTTTTTTCAGCTTTTAAGGTTAACAAACATTTTTTCATCAAACATGTAATTTTTTATTTCGCGCGTTGAATTGCATAAAAATAAGACAAAGTAATATTGAAGTTATTTTTCATATGATTATCTCTTTATTTTATTAATAAAATATATTTTAAATACAAGTATATTTTTTCCCCACAAACTAGAAGAATCATCCAATCCAATCACTTCAGACAGAACTTCATAAATTTCAGTCGAATCAACAAATAAAGTCGATTGGGTATTACCAAACGAGCTCTATATGTTTTTAGTAAAAAAATCAACAATATTTATCACAATGTCTATATCTAGACGATATACTTAATATTATATGAAGAATTTTTTCATAACGTTACCTTTATACAAATAAATCAGTAAAAACAATTTTTTTATCACATACGGAGTAAAATAAAGTTTTCAATTCGGATATCTTTTGTCAATACAAAATTTAACTAAAACTTTAGGTTGTTGCCATATATCGATACTCCATAATTTAAGCCTGTTTTGTATGCCAAATTGTTGCTCCCAGTTCAAGTCTTCAAAATAAGCAATTCATGTTTTTTTGAGTAGGCGTTTTAAATGCAATCTAATTGCAACTCTTCTAATCCGTCTTTTTGCTTACAAGCCAATTTTTGTGTTTTCCAAAAAAAAAAACGTTCGGATTAATAAGCTAAATTCTCAAGTCTCAAAAGAAAAAACTAAGTTCCAAAAAACCTTATTTAAATTTCCCATAAATATAAAATTCCTTTACATAAAAAATAAAATTCCAAAAAACCTTATTTAAAAAAATTGTACACCTTCCATATGTGTACATTAACAATTATTAACAACTATGAAAGTATATACAAAATGTGTACATTTTTGTGCACACAAAGAATGATCCATATAACACTTCTACTTGAATGTCTGATTCAAAATCTTAGAAATCAAGTCACACCACCAATTCAAAATTCACTTTCATAGAGGTGAAGTTATGAAGTACCTCAACATATTTCATACTCCGTATAACTTTCAATTGTAAACGTCTTATTTTCTCTGTGCTTTATAACTAACGTTGTTAACTCCTTGTTTGTAAATTTTATTAAAATTATTACAAAAACTTATGTAAAAAATTATGAAACTAACATTTTCTTACAGCCCCCCCGTGTTAGCACAAATCACAACTACGGAGTATTGCTTTAATATATTTCAAAGCGTGTAATAGTAATAATCTCCATTCACCCGCACGGGTAGCTCAGTTGGCAAGTGGTGGGAAATTTGGACAATGACTAGGGATGGCCCCGGGCCGGTTCGGGCCTAGGCCCGGCCGGGCCTCGGGTCTGTTTTGTTGGGCCCGAGCCCGAACCGGTGGCCACCGGTTCCGAGTCCGGTTCCGGGCCGGACCGGGCCGGGCCACCCGGTTAGTTTTATCTTTTCTTTTCTCCCCCCCCCCCTCGCCCCCCACCCCCCCAAACCCCCCAAACCGGTCCTAAACATCAAGCCCAACTCAATAAAGCCCAAAAAAATGAAGAAAAAAAAAAACAGTTTTTGGCCCGGACCCCGGGCCCGACCCGGCCGGGCCGGTTCGCCAAATACAAGGCCCGAGCCCGGACCCGCCCCCCCACCGGGCCTAGGCCCGACCCGGACCCGGACCCGAGAACCGGGCCGGTTCCGGGCCCGCACAGTGGCGGGCCGGGCGGCCCGAACCGGGTCCATGACTAACAATGACCAAGGTTCGAATCCCCGCAGCGACCGGGTGGAGGTCACGGAACCTGAAATAAGGCTGGACCTCTGGTGCGCACGGGCGTATGGCCTACTGCCACTTTGCTGACTGAGTCACTGTGACTTACATCCTCCCATGTGCTCTGTCGGGTCGGGACGTGGGGGTGCTTGGGGTTGGCGATTCAACCTTGGACAACAGTAATAATCTCCATTCCAATTTGAGTGGAATGAATATTCTCGATCTGAACTATAGTACGGGGTTATATTTGATTCATTCAAGATGACAAGATAGATAATTTGCATAAAACACAAGTCAGGTTACTTTAAAAAAAACCATTCGTGTACCTTATCTGGATCACAATATGAGTTAACTCCGAGCCAAATTGGAGTTTTTTGTAATGTTAACCACTTCGCCCCCTGTTTTTTGGAGTAGTAGGCATGGACTCGGTCGGTCCGGTACCGGTTTTGGGCTGAGCAGCCCGGTCCTTGCCCATTTTATATCACCACCGGGACCGACCTGGGTATTTATGGTTCAGGTTGCGGTTAACCGGATGGTCCAGTTCTCGATCTATGTTTTTATATAGGGAAAAGGGGCAAAAGCCCCCTTGAAGTTGTATCAAAAGGGCATCTATGCCCTTAAACTTTTTTTGTGTGCAAAAGGCTTTAAAATGAGTGAAAGGAGGGCAATCTCACCCTTGTAACGGTGAAGCAGCTAACGTGGTAACTACTCCGTATTACATTTGTTCCTTTGATTAGCATAGAGAAATCATCTCATCAGGCCGGCCTGACGGGCTGTCCCGTCCGGCCGAGCCCGTTTGGGCACCTTCCCGGTGGAATTTTTTGATGAAAGTTTTTGAGCATGTTCCTCATCAAGTCTAGTTTGTCCATACCAAATTTCAGCTCAAAATTCGATCGGGAAGGTCGTCAAATGATTTTTGCAAGTTAACTGGTCTGGAATATGTATTTTCCGGACCAGTTAACTTGCAAAAATCATTTGACGACCTTCCCGATCGAATTTTGAGCTGAAATTTGGTATGGCCAAACTAGACTTGATGAGGAACATGCTTAAAAAATTTCATCAAAAAATTCCACCGGGAAGGTGCCCAAACGGGCTCGACCGGACGGGGCAGCCCGTCAGGCCGGCCTGATGAGAAGAGCTCTCGATTAGCATATACTCCTTACGGAGTATACATGACCGTGTATAACAGTTTTAATCTCCTACGGAGTACTACGTAGTACGGAGTATTTTTGAAGTTTTTTCTTTTAATTTCAGCTTGTGCTCTATTAAAAAAACTAAGCGCCCGTTTGGTAGCAAGAAAATCGGCTGTTTTGGCTGATTCTGCTGAAATTTATGAAGTTCTGGCTGAAGTGACTGCATTGGCTGATTCTGCTAATTTACGAAAAGATTATTTTTAAAATATATTTTATTAATAAAATAAAGAAACAATTATATGTAAAATAGCTAAAATGGTTATCTACAGTAACTTCAGCCAATGCAGCCATAAAGTAACTCCAACCTTACTTTTTCTGCTTATTACACAATTCAGCGCGCGTAATCAAAAGTTACGAGTTTGGTGAAAAAGTAAGTTGATAAGCCTGATAAGCCGAAAAACAGTGTTACCAAACGGCCTCTAAATCTAGAATATTTTTGTCCTAAAATCAGGGCATACTTTCTCCCTTCTTAAATAAAAGCAACATGTTCTATCTTACACACTATTCACATAGTCTGCTTTAACTAGGCTTTTATTTATTGATGCATTAATAAATTATTGTTTTTGAAAATATTTTTAAATTTGTCTCATTATAAAATTTCAAAATGTGTTTGTTTATTAGAGAATTGTACTCGCTCCATCCTTGAATTATTTTTCAATTTTTTTCTTCCGTCTCAAAATAATTATTTTTTCTTTCAAAGAATTTATGGTTCATAACATGTTTTATACTCCGTACATTCTTACACATTTTCCACTTTTCAGTACAACTCTCCACCACACAATTTTCTCATTTCTTCATTCCCGAGCAAAACCAACTCTAGAAGATAATTCAGGGGCGGAAGGAGTATATATTAATGGCCAAAGTTGTGCATTGAAAAGTATGATACGTGAACTTTATTTGACACTTATTTAAGAATGAGGAAAGTATTATGTAGTTGTGAATTTATCATCAATAACAAATACAATATATTCATTAAAAAACAAATATAATACGTACAAATTAATTGATTCAAAGATAATGGAGGGAACCCAATAAACGTGATAGCATGATTGATGTGATACGAAATTTTCACTAAATTCTTTATATTTCGTTTATTTTTCGGCAATGTACTCTGTATATTTCTAAAAACCGAATAAAATCAAATCAAACTAAAAATATTAATAAATTTTATTATATTTCTAAACACAAAAAATTCAAACCCAATCCAGGTGATTTATATTACCTAGTATAAATTTTCGATTGTCACAGACGGAGGCACAACCACATCACCAAGAAAATCTGTGATGGAAGTAATGGCGCTGCATACGGTTGCAACCAATACATGTGTGGTTCAAATTAATGAGTGTTTATGGGGTTCCATGGATTATCTTTAAACCAGTTAATTTGTATTGTATCGTTTTTTTAATGGATATCTTGTACTCCTATTTGTTATTCATGATAAATTGACAACTGTGTAATACTTCCCCCCGTTCCCCACTTCTTAAATAAGTGCCCAAATTCACTTTTCATATTTGTCAATGCATAATTTTGACCATTAATAATTTTGATTATTAATTGTGTGGTGAAGAATTGTACTGAAGAGAGAGAATCGTGTAAAAATGTGTAAAAGAACCACAAATTCTTTGCAAAAAAAAAATTGAGACGGACGAAAAAGCATATTTGAAAATTAATTCGGGAACGGAGCGAGTATAATTATTATTAATAAATAAAGCTTAGATAAAGTAGATCACGTGAATAGTGTAAAATTTAACATGTTGCATTTTTTTAAGAAGTGAAGAAACATGTGCTGATTTTAAGACAAAATTATTCCAGATTTACATTTACTTTAATTCTCACACTGAAATTAAAAGAAAAAAAAATATTGTGAGATTTAAATTGTTACATGCGGTCATAGTAACGAAGGAACAAATTTATGAGTTGCCATTCCGTTAACTACTCTACCGTTAACAAGGGGGAGATTGCCCTCCTTTTACTGATTTTAGAGTTTTTTGCACAAAAAAATAGTTTAAGGGCATATATGCCCTTTGGTGACAACTTCAAGGGGATTTTTGCCCCTTTTCCCTTTTATATAGTTATTTAATATGTAGTATAATAAACACATAACTATATACAAATACAATAAAAGTTAAAAGTAAGGGTAGACATACCGAACCAAAATCGATAAAAACTGAACAAAACTATATAACTTTCCTATATTTTAAAAAAATAACAAATTCAAACCGAATCAAACTGAATGTAGTATGGTTTTTATTTGGTAATAATTCTTCCAGCCTGTTTCAAATCGAACCGGAACTGATAAAAACCGATCTGAAAACCTATATGCCCACCTATAATTAAAAGTATGTGTATTTGAAAAGTAAATTGACTTGTACATTTCAAAAAGGCAATTAATTAAAATTTGAAAACATTGGAAACATGGCGTAGCTAGGGGAGGCCAACCGAGGCTCTGGCCTACCCCTAATTTTAAAAATGCTTAAATTTTTAGTGTAAAAAATCCGTATATTTTTTTTCAAAAGTATACTTTTTACAGGCCAAGTCCGGCCTAGTGCCCTGGCTCCGCCCTTCATTGCAAAATCCCTCAAATTTGTATTGAACATAATTCATATAATTATGAACTCGTTTGGTGTCACCTTTTTTCGATTCATCAAGTTTGTCAGTCAAATTTTTCACCAAACACGTAATTTTTGCTTTCGCGCGCTAAATTGTGAAACAATAAGAAAAAGTAAGGTTGAAGTTACTTTTCTGTTTGTATTGGCTAAAATACTTTCGAGGATCATTTTAGCTATTTTTCATATAATTTTTTATTTAATTTATTAATAACAAATGTTTTAAATGTAAATCAGCAGAATCAGTCAATACAGCCACTTCAGCCAGAACATCATAAATTTTAGCAGAATCAGCCAATTCCAGTGTTACCAAACGGGTTCTATGTGCGTAAACAAATACTCTGTAATTGCTTAAAAATATGTAGTCGCCAATACAAAATATGCAGTTGTTTGTAGCCATTATTTATAGGGGAAAATGGAAACTAATAATCCAATCTTTTAGCGGTCTTCTTACAATAGTCTCACCTTTTCGTTATTCATGAATAATCCAACCTTTGCACCTCATCTTCATTCACTGGTCCCTGATTGGTTGATGACCTGATATTCCAAGTTATTTTCTTATCTTTGCAAACCATCATATCATAAATCTCACCTTTCACAAAGATAATATTTTACAAAGATAAGAAAATAACTTGGAATAGCAAGTCATTAACCGGTCAGGGATCAGCGAATGAAGATGTGGTGCAAATGTTGTATTCTTGAATAACGAAAAGGTGGGACTATTGTAAGAAAAGTACTAAAAAGTTGGATTATTAGTTTCCATTTTCCCTTTTTTATAGCCGTTTGAACAACTAATTTGCCCCCCCCCCCCCCATTAGAAATAAAAAGGAGATGTTGGGATCAAAATCAGAACCGGCCAGTTCAGTCCCAAAATTTGAATACCAAGACGAGATACCATTAACACCCATACGAGTACCGGTCCTAACTAAATCAGAATCGGATCCAGTACTGTTCCGAACCGGACTGGGTTCATACCCGGATGGTAGTAAGTTAACTATTTTGTCAGTTTCTCTCTCAAGAGCTAATTGAAAGTAAATTAGTCTTAAGTTTTGCATTTTTTTTCTTTTTCTTGTTACACATTAGCAACATCTCATTCTCTCTTTAATAGCAACATCTCATTTTTCTTTAATGGCTATATTAACATATTTCATTCTCTCTTTAATGTTCTGTTGATCGAGTTGTGGGGCGCCTGGGTGGGTGACTCCCCCTTTTTTATTTTAGGATGTTTTTACTTGGATTGAAATCTGTTGGTCTAATCTGATCTGGTCTAAACTGGTCTGGTAAATGTCTGATCTCAATGTATTTTATAACTATCGAGATCTGATATGGTTTAGTCTGAACTGGTCTGATCCGTAGAATCATATTATAGTAATTTAAGTCATGTCTAGTTTTACAGTATTTACATATTGACTTTAACTACTTTAACTTATTAGAAATACATTTTTAAAAACATGTTATTAAATTTGTCTCTTTTTAAATTTTAAAAACTGTTTTTGTAATTTTACTAATAGAGAATAAAATATGTTAATGATTAAAAATGCACATTATCAATCCTGAAAATGATATGTTGCAATTAAGAAAGAACAAAGAAAGTATATAAATAATGAGCTCAAAGCAAAATGAGCTCATTACAAAAAAGCAGTTGTAAAATAATGGTGAAAAAGATGAAATACATTTCATCTTTAAATATATACGGAGTATGTAATATCAAGTGAAATTGTTAACATCAACTTACAAGTTACAACTCAAAAGAACTGTTCCCTTTTCCTGATTATTATTATGTCATAGTGCAGAAACACACTGTCTTGGTGCATCTATACAATTGTTCTGCAATTTTTATGTGACAACACTTTCATATTCCTCAATACATTGAAAATTTAAAATTGTAGAAGAAAAAAATCGTTAGTCAAACGAGTGATCTTAAGCTCTTTTTCCATTTGAGCCTTTACCTCAAGCAGCAGGTCAAATTTCAGAAACCAGATTTTGCCATTTCATTTATGAGAAGTATGGGTACCTCCACCTTAGCAGGGGAGTAAGAGACATGTTAGAACACCCACAGAAATTGGAGAGCTATTTTCTTTGTACATAAGCCAGATGTATAGATATGCAATCAGAAGAGCTGGAAGAAAAGGCTGGTGGATCCATCCCCAAAAGACTGTAGATCTGTGGGTCTAACCAAGGCTCTACACAAAGGGCATGTCCTTTCTCTTTCGAACCTGTGGAACAACGGTGAGATTAGATATGTGATACACAAAATAGAAAGAGATTCTAAATTATATACGGAATATAAATATATATAAACTAACCATTCTGATACACAATCTTCGCAGAAGATGTGGTTACAGAGCAATAAGATAGGGGCATGCATCTTCTCCTGGCAAATAGCACACATATCACCAGCTGCATTCACCTGCGGTTGATTTTTATAAGTTGGTGTGTCCATGGTGACCTCTTATTTTGGCTTATATGAGCCATATAAACCATTTGTTTTTCACTAAATAAGCATTATCTTGGCAGTAAGGACAGAATCTGTTAATTTTTTGCCGAAGTTGTTGAATGGATGAAAATGTTATTTCTAGCCTCATATGCATGCAGTATTAGAGAGTGTATTTTCATTAAATTATTAATTAAAGAATTTATTTTAAATACTCCCTTTGTCTCTAAATTATTTATATACTTTATTTTCTTTCGTCCCAAAATTATTGTCCACTTCATTTGATGGATAACAATGTGGACATGTGGTTCACATTTTACCACTCTTCTAATTAAATCTCAATCCCATAGTTTCCACTTTCTTAAAACGCAGCAACTTCAGAAAAGGTAACAACATCATCCAAATTCACCCTTACTAAGCAATAAGCATGTTTCTGATATTACTCATCATAAATGAGACTCTGAGATAGCAGAATATATAAATATTTCTTATTATATTAAAACTCCTGTTTAAGGTTTTTAGTAATGGAAAGAGGACATGTTTTGTTGGAATAGGTCAATTTCTAATGGAGAGTATATTTATACGCAAGTCACTATTCACAGCCCCCCCCAGTAATTTCACTCCTAGGCAACAAAGATTAATGCACTTTGAAGCTTATAGCAAAGAAGCACTATACTTGTTCAGTTGTAGCATAAACTCCATAGTGGACATCTTTCATTGATAGTGCCTTCAAAGCAGTGAAGCAAGACTGGATCTAATCAGCAACACAAGATAATAGGCAGTAAGAAAGTAACTAATTAAGAGCCTGAAAGGTCATAGCGGGAGAAGTTCAGCAACACATAAGATAGTAGGCAGTAAGCAAGTAATTATTTAAAAGCCTGAAAGGTCATAGCAGGAGAAGTGCATTAAAGACTTCATCTTGCAGAAGTTACTTAATTACCTTCTCAACTATTGTTGTAAGCTTGAACGTTAAGTACAACCCAGTGGTTAGTGATGAAAAAAGACTTCCATATTCTTTATTAAGAAAGAATCTATACCAGACCGGAGTGGGTAACAATGCACGGTATAGCAACAAGGTATATTCAACTAGAGTTAGCATTTGTCCCTGACAAATTCATAAAAGTGAAGAGTTATGAAAGGAAAAGGGTTTATTTGAAAACAAAGTAAAAGTGTAAGAGGATTTAATTAAACACAAGGTTGTAAATAATCACAAGATTGTACAGGTTAGTCTTAAAAGTTTACCTGTCTCCGGAAATTATGACCCTTTCCATTCCTATAATGCATTAGAAGCACCAACTTCAGAGCCATTGCGGACTGCCTCACCATAGTGTCTGAGAGTAATAATATTCACAAAATTAAAATATTAAACATAAAAAATGAAGAAAAACCCTTGTGTATTTTACGTAATTTAAGGAATAGTGACTAAATTGAATGAAAGTTTGCCAAGTTATTGATCTTTCTTAGAAAAGCAACATGAAGAAAAATAGACAGAATATGCATAAAAGGCGCCAATTTGATAAAAGTAATGATGTAAATATAAATCAGCTAATAGATCTAAGATATTCTAATTACTTATTGGAGCATATTTCCAAATACTGTAACAAAATAACAAACGCATGCTATCTAATTCTTCAATTTTATATTGAAAAGTTTAACTTTTTTCTGGGTGAAGATTTTCATTTCAAATTCTCCCTACATCATACATATATTAACATTCCAATACTAAAGTTAAATTTATTCTCGAGTGAGGAAATGCCAAATATTAATAAATCCTATGTGGCTATATTCAATAGGAGATACTTGGAACGAAATATCATGCAGGGGGGAATAAAACATTGACTCAAACACTATACAATAATTTTGAGGTTTGTTCAAAATTGAATATACGGACAAGGCTTGGATGTTGTAGTTGATGTAATATATGGGCAAGGAAATTAGAATGTTTGAAATTTCAAGAAGATAAAAATATTTCATCTTCATTCTCCTCCTTTTCAGAGGCATAACCAAACACAAGAAAATAACTTCCCATTGCATTTTTCTCTCTACTCCATATGATTATCCGGGATTTAAAAATACCCTACATGTAAAAAGTCGGAAATCTAAAGAATCCACTTCGATGGAATCCCATCATATGACAGTTCAGTATTAGGTCACAGTCATATGAAAAATTAGGTCAATCATCATACCATTCACCAGGACAATGAAAACTGCATGCCAGAAGGGAGGGATAGCCTTCAGGGGAAGCATTAAAAATGGATAGAAAAGATCAGCCTTTCGATACCACCAGTAGATTACAATAACATGAAGCATGAAGGCCAGTAAATAACCAACAAGCACATACATCTTCCTCTCTCCCTTCAAAAACACAATATACACAGGGCATGAATTTGTTTGCTCTTTGGCAGCTTGTACATCATATGCAAAAGAAAGCTAAGTAATTGGAACACGTTACACACCTTTAGAGCTGTCTGCTTCCTAAGAATATCATTTGACTTGAACATGAAAGCAGTGATCCAAACCGTGATAAAAAATCCTGCAAATCCACATTTAGAAAAAAACAAAAATAAGTGGGAATAAACACGAAAGTATCAAATTTTAAACAATAGAAGGATGTGGAGGACATGCTTTGAGTCCATATGCACAAACATCCCAGCATCTAATATTAAATTACTCCATGATTATTCTTATTAATATTTATATTGTTGGCGTTGTTATATTTCTTTCTTTTAACACTGTTCTTGTCAATGGTTAAGCCCTAACTAAAACCAAACTTGCAAGCTACAACTACAAAAATATCAAGACTCCATACACACAAACATCTCAGCATCTAATATTAAATTACTCCATGAATATTCTTATTACTATTTATATTGTTGTTGTTGTTATATTTCTTTCTTTTAACACTATTCTAGTCAATGGTTCAGCCCTAACTAAAACCAAACCTGTAAGCTACGACTACAAAAATATCAAGACTCTACGGATGTGACTATATGAGAATAAGAATAAAGTTAACTCTTCATTACTATGGAACCAATTCATAAAATTAGATTTATGTTCATAAAAAAAATCCAGTTATCATCTCAACTGATCATAGCTCTATGCCTCATTATGGATTCTCATACACTTCCTCTGTCCACATTAACGAAAAATGCTTCCTATTTGCAAACATTTTCCTAATGCAGTGATGCTATGCAACCAAGTAAGAGCCTGATTGGTAGCATGAATAGGCTTATTTTGTTGATAATCATTAGTAGCATTTCACCTACTTATTGGGCTTAATTTGATTTTACCAAATGCTTTAGTTTCAGAAAATTCAGTAGATACAAGTCATTACCAAAGGGCACCTAAATTATACTACGGAGTAGTAGATATCATCAAACATCATGAACACTCTCATCAGTTCAGATCATAAAGCGATTGTACATTTCTACAATAACAAATACGGAGTACTATGCAATGATGAAGAATCCAAACAAAGTTTGAGTATACCTTGCAAATGCTGGCGTATAAACACCACTAGGAGAAGCAATGAAAAGGGAAGAACCTGCTCAATCCAACTGGCAACCTGCTGTACATCATATCTCTGGTAAGTAGAATCCCTAGAACTCCCGCTGACATTTTCCCCGTTTCCACCGGAATCCACCGTCACTGTAGCCGCCTCCGCACCACCTAAACCTCCCTCCTCCACCCCACCCTCGCCCTCATCAATTGCCGCCTCTTCTTCACCCTCAATCCCAACCTGATCCTGCTCACCCCTTCCAATAATTCTAATCCTGAGCTCCCCGTCCTCCCCAGTACCTAAATCAGGGGTCTCGGTAGCATTCCTTTCCGGCGCTATGATTTCATAGCTTTCGCGTCGAGACCGGAGCATTCCGGAGTGCTCTAATAAGGTGGAAACGGGGAACCGGAAGAGCCGAAGTGAAGACCAAATAGTAGTAGAGCTCGGAGAGGATGACGAAGAAGAAGATGGTAAACCAGACCCAGAAACATGCGATGTATCCATTGTAGAAACTCGAAACACGCAAACGATTGAATTTCTTCAGAGTTTCTTCTTTGCTTTTGAGAATTTCTTGAGGATGAAGACTGTTTTTTTATATTGTAAACAGAGAAATGTTCAAACTAATGGAGTAGTCGTGTGAGAAAGAGAATAAAATTTAAAATTTAATTAAAATTTTATTTCATTAATTTATTAGTATATTACTAAATAAATAGGTTTATCTGACAATGTGAATTAATTACTTAAGAATTACCAGTACTTCCTTTCAAAAAAGGAATTACCAGTACTAAGATTTCTGAACAAGATAACGAAAAGAATTGAAAATTAAAGTTAAATATTTATATAAAGTTTTTTTGTATTTTCAGTCCCTCGACTATTGGTTCGAGACACTTTTGGTACTCGAATTTTAATTTTTTTTTGTTTTCAGTCCTCGACTATAATCCAAGAGACTCTTTTAGTCCCCACTTCAATGTTTTCCGTTTTTAGTTCCCTGCGTATTATAAAATTGTCATTGTTAGTCATTTCACTATGCATTTGACACAATAAGAAGGAGTGGACAAAAATACCAAACCGACATGGTATCGAACCGAACCGGTACCGCACCAAAAAATGGGATTTGAAATAGATCTCAATTTTTTTATCCCGAACCGTACCATTTCTAAATATTCCCATGACCAGTTCTCATAAAATGAGAACCGGTACCGGACCGAAGTATGGTTTAATTATTTAAATTTACATTTATACCATTACTTTGATCTGTGTGTTCACGCTTTCACCGCCTTTGCTAGTTCATAGGAAACCTGGAATCAGACCGATGTATTGTTTAATTATTTAAATTTGTACTACTATTGTTTATCTGAATTTTATTAATTATCTAATACTACCTTCGTCCCAAATTGATTTGCAAAAAATAACTTTTCTTGATCAAACAGTTCCATACTTAAGTATAATGTCAATTTTAATTATATTTAATTTGGAGCTTGCAACTTTGAAGAGATTTTAATGTAATTTCTGAATATGTAAATTTGAATTATTAAAAATTGAATTAATTATCAATAAGAGAATTTAACTTTAACATTGGTTGACCAAAACATATTGACTTTGCATGTCAATTTCGGACGGAGTGAGTATGAAAACTGATAAATTGTGTGGATTTTTGTAAGATGACTAAACTTTAATTTTTTCTTAAACACTTGAAAAAAGTGACATTGTTTGATATTGATATGGCATGGTACCGTCCCGTTTGAAAATGGAACCGTACCGAACGGGTTTAGGTCTAACACCGAACCTTACCAAACCGTTTGAATACTCACGGACCGGACCGTGCCCACTTCTTATTGTCAATAAGTAAAAGATTAAAAATGTCACTATTATAATAGTTGAAAGATCAAAAGTGTCAATTTTATGAAAGTCGAATGAATAAATGTGAAAACTTTCAAAGACGAGTACCAAAAGTGTCTGTTACACAATAGTTAAAGGATTAAAAGTGAAAAAAAATCAAAGTCAAGTATCAAAAGTGTCAATGACATAATAGTAGGACTAAAAGTGGCAAAACCTCTATTTACATATTTATGTATCATCCGGGCTGGTCCTGAAAGGGAGCAACAGGCTCGTGCAAGGCCCAAATTACAAATGGGGCCTATTATTATACTCTATTTGTCTTTTAACAATTGGTTAATTGTGATATGAACTTAGAATAATAGATTGCAACTATATAAATAGTTGAAATTTATGAAGAGAAGAAAAATAGTATGAACTGGAAATTAATAAGAAATAATGAAATACTCCATTCCAAAATACTTGGTCAAATTCAAAACTTTGACCAATTATATATATTTATTGGAAAATATTTATAATTTAAAAATGATAAGAAAATGTTTTTTTGTTAAAATTACTTTAATAAAAGTATAAAATTTGTAACTTTTATAATATTATACTAATCAAAACTAAGGTCCAAATTTTAAGATTTGGCTAAGTATCTTGGGACGGAGGTAGTATATATTACTAATAGAGTTTCTCCGAACAAAAATATGACTAATGATGTTTTTAGAGAAAATATGACTAGTCACTGTTAACTTACCATTATAGTGTATTTTAGAATGACAAATCATTGTGAACTAGTTAATAAATATGTCACTTCTTGGAAAATTTTAGAATAAAAGGCCAATTTTTCTCTTTTAAAAGGGCCAATTTATTACTCTTCCCTTCCCTTATAATTGAGTCAACATTTCGTTTTTTATTTGTCTCACAATTTTTGTCATTTTTTCTTTAAAAAATTATGATTCTTATCAGTATTTCTCATCTATACAAATCTCAATCACAAAGTTTTTATTTTTTTATTTTACGTATCAATCAACTTTGACAATGTTATAAGGAATAGAAGAATTACAATAAATAGAAATGGTAAACTTTTTTAGGGCGGTCAAATTAGGTTGTTCAAAGTTGTCAGTCAAACCTTTTTTTGGAACATAGGTAGTATCATGTATTCTTTGATCCCTTATAACTTTATCAAGTTAAATAGCTATACCTCAATCTACTTTACTATTTCAGGTGACCTATTTTAGCAACTAATGCTCTACTCTTCCAATTAAATTAGTTTCATGTTTGTATAATTGTTTATTTTCTTTAGTAAATGAAATCGGTATCAAACTGAATTTGTTTTAGAAATTGATAGTGAATTAGAATTGTTTAGTAAAAATGTTTAGTACACGACGTTTGATGCATTTTTAAAATCACTTGGACTAATGCGCTGAATTTTTATATCACGTACTAGAGCTTTGTGCATTAAACGCCAATTTTACTACCTAATTAATTTTATGTACTCAAGTTTTCACATACATTTTTATGGTGTCACATCAGTTATTACTATCAGTGGCAGAGCTCACTATGTTCCAAAGTATGCATGTGAACACCCAAAAGTTTAGATTAGAAGTGTAAAATTACATGTATCAAAGTATATAAAATTTATTTAATACGAAGTAATTTATTGTAATCGGTAGTCGTTTCATTCATGAAGTGGTGGAGTTGTACGTTATATGTTTAGTTTTTGAATTCGTCGGTGGGTCTTGAGTTATTCGTGGAAACACACGAGCATCTCATGAGATTGCATGCTCAACCTCGGCTCATTCTATAAGCAGTCAATAAAAGGTTTAAGTGATATACATTGAGGCGAATAAATGAATGGCGCATAACACCTTTAATCGGTAAATTACAACTCAAGAAAGTCATTTGCACTATATCACCGAGTTGGAGAGTTTGATTGCAGTTTGGGGTAATTTGCACTAAATCACCAAGTTGGAGGTCCTAGTTGCACTTTTTATAGTTTAGGGGGTGATTTGAACTATCATTGTTAGTTCGAGTGTTGATTTGGTACTTTTCCCCTTTTTGTGTTTGAAAAGAAGTATGTGTAGAATTGTACCATCAAATAATATTATTGATCATAATTTTAATTGTACCAAAATAAATGTTAGTATTATTTTTTCCATTGCTACTACCACTAGCACTCTACCATTGCAACTTTACTATATCTAGACAATGTTTGCTTGTGGTTATACTTTTCAAAAATGTTTTATTTAAAAAATATTAGAAATATATTTTATAGCAAAAGTTGATAGTGTTGGAAGAAAAAAGTGAATTTAATTACATGGATAATATAAAAGTGTTTGGTAAAAAATGATTTGTAATATAAATTTTTGTGAAAGTACAAAAATGCCCTCAAAAACATAATTCCATACATTCTAATAACATGCTACAAAAGTCAGAGGGTAAGCCCTTCCTCTAATTAGCTCCCAATTTTTAAAGAAACCAAAGGTCAGTGGTAAGCCCTTCCTCTAATGACGAAAGGCACAAATGACTAAATGAGTATCTCTTTTGCGATTTCTCACATTCGGACCATCCAAACCTGCGATTCTTCCATGATTGTGTGTATGTTTTTTGTGTGTGCAAACTCACACACACACATATCAACCCCCAAATTAAGCCGATTAACCTTATGTAAAAATTGTCAAGCACCTTGTGGTTTGATTGTATCATCGTGACATTCTCATGAAGGAGGTCACATATTCGAAACACATCACGATCAAGGATGTTGGCATTTAACAATCAAGTGCTGAGCATATATACTATAAAGAGACTACAAAGTCTAGCAAAAAAAAACTTATTTGAGAATTGAAAAAAATAATATGAACTCAAAAAAGACCAACTTCTGTGCAAGTATCCGTTTTAAAATAATAAAGATTGTTATGCAATCGATTATATTCTAAAATTCTGCTTTTAAATAGTTGCTATTCCTTTATTATTCCAAAACTAATGCATCATTTCTCTTGTAGTTAAGAGATCCAAAACATATGTGCACCTCAATGGCTCAATAAACCTAAGTAGTCATGGACTCGGGTCGGCCCGGAACCGGCCCGAACCAGTATTGTTTGGGCTCGACCCGACACGGTACCCGGTCATAGGACCGGTCCGGGCCACCCGAACCGGGAGTTAAACGAGGCGGGCTCGGGCCTCATAAAAGTTGAACTGGCCCAGAACCAGCCCCAAATCGGCCTGACCTATTTCTTTTTTTTTTTCAATTTTTTTGGTTTCTCCTGGGTTGGTCAGGGTGTTGGGGGGGGGGGTAGGGGGGTGAAGGGGATCGGGGTTAATTAGAAAAGCTAAAGAAATTAAAAAAATATAACATGAACCAAACCGGCCCGGAACCGGCCCGGCCGGAACTGCTGCCTACCCGGGCCGGTTCCGGTTCTTCCTTCCCCCAAAAAAAAACCTGGCCGGGCCCAGGCCCGTACCGGAACCGGCCCGGCCCGGCCCGGGTCCATGACTAAACCTAAGTGGCTAAATGTGTTTGAATATAGTTTATGCTCCTTTAAGTATAAGCGGATAATTAGGTCAAAGTGCAGAAATACTTCCAAGTGTTCCAAATTACTCGTAAAAGCAGTTTTCGAGAAACTGAGAAAGAATAATATTTGAAAAACTAATCATGATTCTACCTCTACTTTACAAAATAGAAAAAAGAATGAATTACGAACACTCTTAAATACAAAACAAAATGACGCTTTAGTTTCTTTTAGAAGGAAAAACTCATTTGATTTGAAATACGCTCAAATGAGCGTCTCCAAACAATCAAAGCAAACATACGATTTGAAACATATACATTTCGAAAGCACAGTTTTGTGTATATTGAAATTTGAAATATTGATCCATAACCATAAAACCGTTTGTGTGCTTAGTGTACACCTTTTGGTGTACAACTTTTGTAGACCTTACCATTTTTTGTGTCTACGTAGACAAAATTAGGGAGGGTGTACAAAAAGCCAACGGAATTTTCCTTGCAAGATTACTTCTTGACGTCTTTCTAATGCTTTATACCGTTATACGGAGTATAAAGCAAGCGGCCACCTTGGAGGGTTTGAACTAGTGACCTAACACATTTTTTATGTTTATAGTTTCAAACCGGAAGTGAATATTAAGATGTTCAAGTAAAAATAATGTGTTTCAAATTTCAATGAAAAATACGGAGTATGAACTATCATATGAAAAATAATGTGAATATTAAGCAAATTGACGAGGATTTAAGGTGATACTCGAGCATACAAAATCACAAAAAGCGGAGAATCCAAGTTGGAGTATTACCCATTCATTACTGATATACGTGGTAATATATTTCCCTGTTATTGTTTTAATATTGTTGTTGTCATTATTACTACTATTGTTATGTCGTACACTCTTACTCAGAGAACATAATTACAGGAATAAAGTATCAGCATACAATGACTTCCTTAACCCTTCCAGTTATCTTTCCGTTGCCTTATCTCCTTCATGGCTTCCACAGGACTCTTGCTTCCAACCTTTTCCTGAGTAACAAGCAACGGATGACACAAAAGAATAAAATGCAAAAGCCGAATACACATGCATAATTTCTGACCCAGTAATGTGATGCAAACAGGAGCACTTAGAGGGGTGAGCGAGTCCCTTGGACCCCCCTGCGCTACTCTACACCGTGATACATGTTGATTCATGTTAGCCTACCCCAAACTTTTTTTGGATCAAGGCTAGGGTGTTTGTTGTAATAATTGAAATTTAATTATTATCTTGAAAAATTTATTGCAACGTTTATAAACCTGAGCTCTTTTATTGGGCGAAGTGTATAGAGAAGGATAAGGTTTCAAAATATCTTTCCTTAAACTTCGCCCAAGGATATTGGGCATTTTTATGAAATGTCCTATATCCCTTGGACTCCCCCTGCCCTTCTCTATGAAATGTCCAAGGGACAGTGCATCATTTAATAAGTTTATAAACCTGAACTCTTTCATTTAACTTATTTTGAGTTTCAAAATGTCTTTCATTTAACTTATTAAATGAAAAATGAGTTTCATCAAAGTTTTTATCGGGAAATGAATCTCTTTGACATTTCCATAGTGACTCAACAATATAACAGTGATAAAAGCATTAAACTTTGATTATCCTTTTTAACGGATATGAATCTCGTTGTTTCACATCAGCAACTCTACTAATAGGCAACAGCCAGTTGAATCATAATGATAAAGTAAACACCCAGATTCCATCTTGACGGGTTGATGGTTAAGGGCATGTTCTCCAGGACTGTCTATTTAGGGCAGGTCATTTTGACTTGGTCTGGTGTGGATTCTATGTAATATTATCTGTTGCATGTCTTGTCTCGTACTCAAATAAGTTGAAGAGAGCTGAGGGTTCTAATTCACAGAATCCAAATCCATTTTTACTGGAACATATTTTTACTATCCCAGTATCCCCTGTCCCCAAAGTGTCATGACGCAGATACCACTTTTTAATTTCAACATAGGGTATTACTACAATACTCCATTAATCTTAATTGTGAATTTATTTCATGAAATATATTTTTATCATTATACGGACTATGTAACTTATCTGAATTTTGTGTGAATTCCCCAGAGACGAATCCAAAACATGTAGGCCCCAATCTATTACATCCCGCAAGTGCTGTTTTTTTTCCAGATTACATGAAAACGGTTTGATTGATGTGTAAGACCAGTACTGGGTGTTGGGACATCCATTCATCTGGAAAAGTGAAAATTTGATGAAACAAGCACGCATACAGCAGGCCCCAATAGAAAACTAACCTGGACCTCTGGATTATCAACCCGCATGAACGGGTTAGTATCAAGTTCTTCCTCAATAGTGGATGGAACAGTTGGAAGCCCACTCTTTCTTTGAGACTGAGCCCAGGATAACTTTTGAACTGTTTTTGCATTATCTGGTTCAATTGTTAAAGCAAACTGCAAATTCTTTACAGTGTACTGCACAAAAACAATAAAAGCTATAAGAATCCCTTCAGGAGTCAAAAATAAAAGACTAAATGAAATCCAAACTAGAACTCTCAAAGCCACATAGGACAAGGTTTGATAATAGAAAAATAAAAATCACCACAATATTTCAATTTAAAGAACACAATTTGCTTCAGAACAACATGGTTTGAAATGCTAATACAATGCCAAACTGTGTTAGAAAAAAACCTCCCCTTGGTGATAGGCTTCCATAGGAGCCCTACCCCCCCCCCCCCAAATAGTCCTGAGTCCTGACTAGTCCCATACTCTCATGATGAGGGGTGAACAAAAAAACCGAAAAACCGAAACCGACCGCCAAACCGACCGACGAAAACCGAAACCGACCAAAACCGAACCGATAAAACCGAGACCGACCGAAAGTGACCAAGTCATCGGTTATTCGGTTTACGGTTCATACTTTTGGCTTAAAAAACCGGTCAAACGAAAATAAACCAACAAAAACCGGCAAAAATGGCTAAAATCGATAGAAAACGATAAGAATTGACCAAAAATGACTCGATTTTTGCGGTCCAATTCTCGGTTTTATCTATTTTAAAAGTCGCTAAAACCGACCGACGGAAAACCAAAACCGATCAAAACCGACCGACTAAAAACCGAAACCAACTAAAACCGAACTTATAAAACCGAAACCAACAAAACCGAACCCACGAACACCCCTTAGTCTCATCTATGCTGCACTAAGACTCTATGGATCAAGGACATATCCCTGAACTTCCAAAACAGCAGATAGGGGTGGATCAAGAAATAATCCATTCATATAAATCTTTATACCAAAACACATACGTGTAAAGAGAATCTGAAGCTTGGGGTTGGCATGCCCCCAACCTGTCCCTGCTAGGCCTTGGCCTATCAACCTAGTACCAGTGTATAATTGAACATTGATTCCAAGCCATACTCACTGATGATGATATTAAAAGAAAAGTGAAGCTATTTATAATTTCCGTTTTTATAATTCAACGCAAATGGCATCAAATTCAAGTAAGCAATACTCCCCTGACATGACATTTCTTTGAATCTTTCAGGGGAAAAAAATAGTTCCCTCAAAAACTGTACATTTATCACTGCTTTCAGAGATCAGTATGGCATCTTATTAAGTGAAACTTTGCAATTAAGGTGAGATAGCCAACAATCTACATAACACCATGCAAAATTTATGTATATACCTCATGGCCACAGTAAACACGTGTCGGCTTTGGCAATGAATTCAATGTCACACAAAGCGATTGATACATTTGTGATGCAGTGCCCTCAAAAAACTTACCACAACCCGCTACGAACTGCAGTGAGAAAGAGAGAGAGATCACAACCAGTACGTGATAGCAAACTGGGTAAGTTTAATATAGAGAATTTTCCCAAAATAGGAGTAAAAGCATTGTGAATTTTTAAAAAAGAAGTACTATGTTTTTCACTAAATAGGACTAATTTACTTTCATCATAAAACCATACTGTCATATTTTGGCCACAACTGAGAGTGCTTTTCTAGCATCACATTAATGACTCCTACTTTGGGGGAGGGGATTATTCCTATTTCGGAATTTCACATTGTTTTACTCCAATTTAGGGCAGTTTTTTTAAACATATCTAGCAACCGAAACATGGTCATTTGGGTCAATAATGCATTAAGGAGTATATAGCAAATAAAAATATGAGAATTGTTGAACAATACATCTTCTCATTGTCATTTCCAAGTACTTGAACTCATCAAAAGTTATATCAAACTTAAATAATGATCAACCTCACACATACCAGAGTGTCTCCTGTGAAAACAGCAGGTTCATCTGCCTCTTTGTCAGTGACATAGTAGCTTATATGCCCTTTAGTGTGGCTGGATGTAGCAGTTAGAAAATAGTTAAAATGTTACAAATAACTGCTTTGGTGGCAACAAGTAGCAATAAAGAGGCACGAGGTAGAAAAAATATGTCAAATAATTTTTTTGAGAAAAGATCTCCTATATTAAAATTATATTTCCTCTATTCTTAATTTGTTGCATGTGTTTAACTATCAAATTTGCCAGCATACAATGTTGACCATTAATATATTCCATTGGCTATTGATAAACATTATAAAAAATCACATTTTGAAACTTTACATTGAGACAAACTTAACAATATTTTTAATAATATAATTTGTTATTACATTATTAAATAAAATGAAGCCAAAGTTGAGTTTGTGAATAGGACAAAAAGGCAAATTGTTTCCGCTAATAAAGAATGGAGGTAGTAAAAAATATTTTAAGTGGAGAATAAAATTAGTGGAAATGAACAGTTAGTTTGACCTGGGACAATAAAATGAAATGCGACAGGCTAAGTATCAAATAACAAAGGAAGAAGACTACGGTTTAGTTTGTTTTTAGCTTTTTATTATGTCATCTGAATCTACTGGTTTTTGCAGCTTTTTTAGTTCAAACATGTTTGGCATTTTAAAGGAATACTGATAGCCAAATGTGGCCGATGTGGCATAATAGGTTGAAGTTTGAAAGTTTAAATATGCTTACCAAGGTGTGTGAAGAGCTATTATGTTGGTGTTAGTTCCAAGAAATATCCTGTCACCATTTTCAACCTTATTGGTGCAACCCTGCACATTATCAGTTGAACCACCATACACCTTTATTCCAGGTACCAACTGCTTTAGTTTATCATTGCCACCAGCATGATCCCTACAATAGTACAATATATCATATTACATCAGCTGTATCACAACCACGTATCTGTAAAATACTGCAGGCAAAAAGAAATTACTGACAACAACAAGGAATATTGTTACTCATCAAAGTACCAAACCTAATTAAGGAAAAGTGTAAACTGTAAAGTATATGCAAAATAGGAATTTGTCAATGGCAGTTGCATGAGTTTTCACTGGGGTGAGGTTGCATGTAATTAGCAGTTTAACATCTATGCATACCTGGTTATTACTCCCTCCGTCCCGAAAACAACTTCCCGGTTGGACTTTCACACACTTTTAGGAAATAAATTTGACTTTACTGTAGAATGCACTGTTTTGCACTGTTTAAACACTGTTTGGCACTGTTTAAACACTGTTTGGCACTGTTTAAGCACTGTTTGGCACTGTTTATCACTTTTTTTATGTAGATAATTTGCCAAATAAGGAAAGTATTAAAGTGTGAAGTTAATTTTGGGACATCCATTTAAGGAAAGTGGGAAGTTGTTTTCGGGACGGATGGAGTAATAAGCTGGATGTTATGATACTATGGTTCATTATTATGGTTCTTTACTTCTTCTGGGATAATTTTTAGTTTTTTAGTTTTTCACTAGTTCAGACTTGGAAGTAGGCGTAAGCATTATGATAGCAGAGCTCAATGCTTTAGTTATTTATGAAGTATCTCAATTTGTAAATCTGTCATCTTAGATTTTAATTTCATCAACTTCCTCCCATAAAGGTTTGTCAATGGAATACGTGATTGATGCCTTGATGGTACCAAAATTGTAATGAAATAGTGATCCTACAATCATCATAAACTGGTGCAACTTCTATGGGCTTGTTCTTTTCATATAGTAAAATTGTAAAAATGCTTTTCATGAATTCCAAATTATTATAATTAAAAATCTTAAAAAGCTCTAAAACTCAATTAAAAAAAATCCGTTTTAGTCTGGAGTACTTATCTAACTACAAATATTATGTTTAAGAAAAGCAGTAAAAGGGACTAGCAAATATACTTTTATTAGTATACAAATAACTTTCTTGAAAGCGCATACAAACAAGATATCACTTTGACTGTGGTAACTGAAAACAAAACATGATTTCCATTGAAGCTGTTCAAGAAAACTAAACTATCACCCAATCATTAACATGAAACAACATTACAAATAAAAAATACACAGAACTAAACAATTAGACCAGAAAGTAGCACAAATTCGACCCAAATCCACTAAAAATGGTACTGGCACAGCTCTGCAAAAATATCTACCAAGTGTAAGCCTCGTATACAATTTGAAATTGTATAATGAGTTGTAACTTGTACAAATTGGATTAAGACTACAGGTAAATGCATAGACACTACCATATTTTGGTTCCATCTTCTAAAATCCTTCACAGGATGAAACATTCTGACCTAGTAATTCCACATTTACTTGCCTTCTAATCGAGGTATTATAAAGCCATTTTGACATCTAATTATTCTCTTGTGCATTTCCATCTGGTGCTCCGCGAGGATATTTAAACAGGGGGTATCATACTGAACAACCACTAGCAAGTAGCAACTCATCAAAGGCAGTTGGGGCCATGGGGGATCCATCGCAACAGTTTTTATTGTCTACTAGAAACATTTCCAACGTGTGACAAAATTAGAATTAAAAGCTCTATGCACAATGATAAACTGCAAATCCATGGAAGAGACATATAGACAGAACCGGATAATCAACAATGCAATAAAAAAATTGGAAACTAGATGGAAATGGATCAGCGATGACGAACCAGTGGTGGTGAGTGGTGAGGACGAGTTTAAGGTCAACGCCGTTCTCCTCCGCGACACGTAGGACCTTCTGCGGCTCGACCGGGTCCACCGCAGCGGCTTCCTTTGTGGGTTCGTCAATAATCCTGTTAAGTCAATCGCCAAACAGCAAAAATAATCTGAGCGGGAATCCAAAAAACGGTGGAAAAGAATGAGTGCTTCGGAAGTTGAGGAGGTCTTACAAGTAGGAGTAATTATCTTCTAAGCATGGTATATGAAGAATCTTCATCCTCGGGTGTCGGTGACTCGCAGAACCTGAACTTGTATCCGATCTCTTAGCTCCTGCCCGCCTTGTTTATCGTTGAGCCGGTTGAGGAAAGGGGATAAGAGAAACTTCTTCACAAAAGTTGCCAAAATTTCGAGGCTTTCAACACTCAAATGGGTGGATTATGAAATTGATTAAGTTGTAGTCGGTTTAAATTATCTGAATATGCAGAATTGTCATAGGAAAAAAATAAAAATATACCATCCTACTCCGTATTTAATAATGAAATAAAGAAAAAAATAATATGAAAAAATAATAAGTTGTGATGTTTAAAAATGCTTATAAAGTATCAAATATGAATATTGTATTCTTACCATGAAAAAAAATTGTATTCTTATTCAACACGTCTATATTCCTACATATGAACAATTATGACTCAATGAGCTCATTTGGTAATACTCAAATCGTTTGTATTGACTTGATTCTGTTGAAATTTACGAAATTCTGATTGAAGTGGTCGAATTTGATGATTCTGTTGATTTTTGAAAAAATAAAAATAAATTACACTTCATTAATAAAATATATATATAAATATATGAAAAAACAACTAAAATGATTTCTACAGTAACTTAAGTCAATACTGCCACAAACGTAACTACAACCTTATTTTTCTTATTATTACATAATTCGTCGCGTGAAATTAAAAGTAACGTGTTAGGTGAAAACAAGTCTGAATAAGTCAGAAGACATGATCACCAAACATGATCAATACACATATTCGGTATTCTATCAATATATATAATTTGGTTAGAGTTTGACAAAATCCTTCCAATATAATTAATCATTAATCGAATCAAACAATTAATCACATTGTGAACGAATTCTAATATAAAACCTCCAATTAATTGTCCATTAGCTCAAATACCTCATGATAGAGTTCATATTTTGTAAACAAATGAACTCAATTAAACGATCATAAAACGATTCTCAAAATTAACAGAATAATAGAAACCTAACCTCACTAGGTAAATCGATTCATTTGAAATCGGATTATTTTTGCCGCCCAAGCTCTAGACTCTCCAATTCTTCTTGTAAACCAAATGAACATAGCAGAGTTGTTGTAAATCAAATGAATAGTCAAAAATTGGGTTACGTACATAGTATTATACATATGTGCAAAATAAAATAATAGAAAACCTAAGTTCATTAGAAATAGGATTATTTTTGCCGCCCAAGCTCTAGACTCTCCAATTCTTCTTGTAAATCAAATGAACATAGCAAAGTTGTCAAAAATTGGGTTACATACATAGTATTATATTATACATATGTGCAAAAGAAAATACTACTGTTCCAAATTGATTTGCAATTTGACTTTTTTGTCAAATAGTTTCATTTTATTCGCTTAATTAGAATGTCAATTTTTTATTGTATTCTAATTTGGAGTTACAACTTTGAAGAGATTTTAATGTAATTTCTGAATATGTATTTTTTTTGTAATTTTTTTTAATCAAAAGTTCAATTAATTATCAATAGGGAGAGGAAGATTGACTTTTATTATCGACTGACAAAAAAATGTTGACTGGACAAAACAATTTGGAACAGAGAGAGCATAATACTTCGCCTATAATAAATTTCACTATTCTCCGACCAAAACTTTGGGAAATAAATCATTAAGTACATATGATTATATCATTATATTTGATTGATTGATAAGCCAAAAAGAAATTTCCAATTGCAGGCCAAAATCTATTCCTAATTGCTCAATCGGTGTTGGGTTCATTGGAATAGAATTCAAGGTAAGAAGTGAAATCAATTTGATTTTTTAGGATGAAAGAGTTTCAAAACGTGAATTTAAACCCAACTATTGTACTTTGTATTTTATTATGTACACGTACTTTGACAATATATATATATATGACGTGTAATTTCACATCTTATGCGTACTTTAAATTACATTTTAGTAACGTTGCATCATGCACCGCCACCCCATAAGCTAACAAGTAGACCAACTAATCATGTATATACATAATGCACATTAGTTACTAAATAAGTAGTACGATAGTTCTCAAGTGGTATTAGTAGTTATTACATTACTAATACATCTATTATTTGCACACATACTGAAGTATTATTATCAGTAGTAGTACTATTACATCATCATCATCATCATCATCATCATCATCATCATGCAACAAAGGACTAATAACAACCTCATATTCTACATTTCTACTTGATCGAGAAAATACATGCAACACGTTAATATTTTAGATGAATGAACTTTAATCATTCATGATAGTCAACATTGGGATGGCTAGCATGCTCTGTATTTTCTAACTCCCATAATTATCTTTGAGTTGCCTTAGCTTCTTTAGGGCTTCCACTGCTGACGTGCACCCCAGCCTCTCCTGTAAGATCATGGATAAACAATTTATTATATTGTATATAAGATTGAACCTAGTAGTGCTTATGTCCCATTATATTTGTTCATGTCTTCATTTTTCGAGTCGCGCTTCAGTTTTGAATGCTTCATTTTAATATTATCATTAAAATGTTTTATTATTAGATTCTATCATTATTTAATTTTTAAATATTATGGCCAAAAGCCAAGTAGAGATAAATGTGAAACGGAAAATGTGAAATAGGAATACTATAGGACACAAAGCGCAGAGTAAACACGCAAATATTAAAAATTATAAGCATTTATTTATAAAGATATTTCCATATATCTACACAACTTTTTCATTTATATGTACATACTTTTTCCACATAACTTGTTTTCTAATAGTAAAAATGTTCCACATGTTTAATTTAGAAATTGTTACCGTGGGTTGGAGTTATTCTCCATCTATGAAATGTCACATTGTTGCTATGAAGAAGAAATACCAAATTTTTATTTATTTATAAGGACACTTCATTAAATTCTTCTTAATCGCGCATGTAACAGGATTTTTAAGTTTTCGACCTGCCTCCAAGTTTTGAAACCGGGAAATGTGAGCTGTGGAGAGTTTTGTTTCATAGGTCAAAAGTCATCAATATGTAAGTGAGTACCTGAATGTGCGGTAAATCAACTATGAAGAAGGGGTTGGTGTCGAGTTTATCCTGGATGGTGGATGGAACAGTTGGTAAGTTCAACCTCCTCTGCTGCTTAGCCCATTCCAGCTTTTCCATCAAGACAACGTTTTCTGGCTCAATTGTCGAACCAAAATCAAGGTTCTTCACTGTATATTGTAAGATCACATAACATATAGCTATGAATTAAATACGAGTACGTAACATAACAAATAGTTTGGAATTTGAGAAATTAAGTCATACTCCTTTTAGTGAAGTCAAGTCCTAACTACGAAAGAGTTTTTTTTTGTCTCAAGATCACTATTAACTAGTAACTCATTCCTAATTTTTATGAACCCACACCTCATTTTGCCACTTTTCAATCTTTTTTTGGCCTTTTATGCAGCCATAATAAATCCAATTTTTTCACAATAAATGATGGAGAAGGTGTCCGGAAAGAACAAGCTAAGTGACCAAAACTTTAGTCAACTAAGGATGAAAAACATTTTTGGTGCGAACAATCTCTCATTTGTTAAGAATTTTTGTCTAAAAACTAGAAAAATAAGATTACAAATAAAAATATAACTAAAAGTTAATAAAAATACAATCATGAAAATTCCTACAACGGTCACTCCTAGTTTAAAAAATCACATTATGTCTATTACATTATTCGATCAATTTAGTTGTACACTAGCAATTGCTTCTAAATTTAAATGAATTAGAATCGCGTACCCATTGTTACCAACTATAGTGTCACACAAACTGATGCGACGAACAAAATGACACAAAAATAATGGGATGAGATATTTGTAGGCATATGCTATACCTCATGGGCGCAGTAAAAAAGAGTTAATTTGGGTAGAGATGTCAATGTCTTGCATAAAGACTGGTACATCTGTGCTGCAGTACCTTTGAAGAATTTACCACAACCCCAGCAAACTGCACTTCTCAATGCAAGTAATTAAAGAACAAAAGAAAATAAGAAATAACTCAGCTCATTGCATAAATAAGGCGGAAAGCCGAAAATATATCAATTCAATGTTGATTTTATAAGTTAAATACAAATAATCCATTCTTCAACACTTCTTCTTCACTAAGTTTTTTCGGGTGTCTCCACGGGTGGACGGAGCTAGGGGGCCAACCTAGACTCCTCTCATCCCAGATTTAAAAATGCCTTAATTAATTATTAGTGTAAAAAATTCGTAACGAAAAACTAGATTGCGAGAAGAACTTAATTACATTCTATATGATTAGCACACCAAAAAGTTCATAACGAAAAACTAAATTGCGAGAAGAACTTAATTACATTCTTAGTTGTTTACAAATTATAAAACAAAATTCATCTTATTGTAAACTTGTCTTAGTGTAAATTTCTCTTTATGTAAACTCGTTAACTAAAATTTCTATTACTACGTAGTTGTTTACAATATTAGATGTAAACTCGTCTTAGTGTAAATTTCTCTCAAAATTTGAATTTTGTATAACACGTAATATTAGTATGCATAAAATAACATCCTATCACACTAAATATATTTATGAAAAAATGATTGTCTTACAAGAGTGTCTCCCGTGAAGACGGCAGCCGGTAGCCCTCCCTCTAATTTGCTAGTCACATAATAACTTATATGACCATTCGTGTGGCTACAATCAATCATCAAAGGAACATCAATTTAGCATTCTCTACTTATTTACATAGCAGACGAAGAAACCATTTGAATCATGAAGCGATTAACTTAGTGGCAAAATGACCAATTCTCTAGCCGGTATGTATGTATATTAATAAAAATGAAAATCATGAGAGCTATTTGGCGATGCAACTTCGATATATTTTTTCGGCTCAGCCGCCAACTTACCAAACCATAAATTAAGCTTTGATTTTTTGAATTTATGGAAAGAACTATTTTAGCTTCTGATTCTTTTGGATAAGTTTTTCTTTATTTTACAGATGAATTTTATCAATTTAGTAACTCAAAGTTATATATGTTGATTATCTTAAAAGATGAAAATTGTCAAGGCATAGCCGTGATTATCTACCAATCTAAGACCCAAAAAATGTGTAAAGAAGAAATCATCAAAATTAGTGATGAAGTAAATAAAAATTCAAAGAAATCAAAATCTATTACACAGTACAATTTAAGTCTTTGATTGATATTTTAAATCTTTCGACCCTTATATCAATAGTTTTAATTTTCAGGCCCTCCCATTTATAGTTACCTTATCTATCAGTCATGATTTTAATATAGTTATTCACAAATTAAATCCGCCAAATTGGCCACTCCAACCGAAATTTCAAAATTTTGGCCATTTCTTGAAGACTCCGCTGTCTGTCAATCCAACTAATAATGAACTCTAATAGAGGGAATTAAAAAATTAAAAATATTTAGCAACCTTTCTTATAATCATTTTGTTATTAGAGTCAAAATCATGCTCTCTTATTAAGAGAAGTTTTAATCTTTAATTTTATTCTTTTAATAAGACTAAATAAGTCATGCATGTATACCGTAGGAAGTAGGAAGGTCTTATTTTAGAAGAAGATTCCAGCCATATCTTAAAAATGAAGTTAAGTCCTTCACATGTTTAGAACAGAAGTGCATACATGTGCATAGTGTGTACATAGTGTAGTATAGTGTGTGTGTCTATATATATAGGTGTGTGTGTACACACACATACAATCATATGGAGTATATAGTAAGGATCAAATGAGAATACTTCTTAACATGAGAAATGAGAATGATTCTGGAGTTTTGCATATAAAAAAGTGGAAAATATGCATATAAAAAATCGGACAATGTGCATTTCAAGTTTGCAGAAGTTTACACGTAAAAGTGCACATTAGAATTTGGCATTACTTTAACTATAAATGTGCATTATCGTGAATGATAAAGTGCATCGTTTTGGAGCGTTCTCATTTCCCACGTTAAGAATCGTTTACACCGGAATCGCACTACACATGCACACTATACATACTATACATACCAAGGGGTGAGGAGGCATTTGATGAAGGTAGAAGCCCGAAGAGCAATGGTATCACCATCTTGCACCCCATCAGTACACCCTTCCACATTGTCAACTGCTCCGCCGTACACCTTCAATCCCTCCACCATCTCCTTCATCTTCTCATTTCTGCCCGCGTGATAGCTATAAATTTAATACACACGTCGTCCACATATAAATTATTGTATTTGACACAACATAGTAATTCAAATGCGAAAATTCTCAAAGTGAAAAAAATAAAGTTTCTTACGGTATTATTTCAATATTTCAGGTAAAATGCATAAATGATAACTACTTGGCTGCTTCACATAATGTTGCACTTTGATACCACTCTTAAATGTTTCAACTAAATGTTTCAACCAGTATTTTTGACCAAAAAATCCTACTTGACTACTAAAATTCCATGTGAAGAGTCCACCCTATGGGGATTACACAAATAAAATCAAAGTAAAGTGGACTTAAGCATTGAATTCCAGCAGTCATGTAGGATTTTTTAGGTGGAAATTTGAATAATATTATTTACTTAAATATTCATGTTTAATTATGGTATACTAATTTGATTCATTTAAATGTTGAGTGTTAAGGTACCAAAACGTACATTAACCATACTAATAGTGAAGGTACGATTTATGCATTTCAGCATTTCACTCCTATTATTCGTCTTTAGATATGAGCAATTTAAGATGTTTTTACTTGGACTTATTTCAATCGAATACAAGATCAAACTAGACTTTGATAATTGTAAAATACATAGAGACCAAACATTAGCACATCAGATCAGTTTTCAAACAAGAAGATTTCAGTCCAAATAAAAACACCTTAGATCTATTCTCACATGTCATGTCAACTTTGACTTGTTATGAAGTATTATTAATTCATGATAATGCGATTTTGTATGATTAAAACCAAATTAAAGTGATGTGTACGTACGATCTTAATCTCAGGCTCTCAGCGATGTTGGCGTCAACGACTTGGAGGACTTTGTCGGAGTCTGCCGGGTCAATGGTGGCAGCTTCTCTCGTTAACTCATCAATAATCCTATGTACATACATTAAACAAAACTATTAATTAGTTGAGCAGTAAATTAATATCCCGTGGTAATTTATTTAATTGTTTATATATATAGTTCAACAAAGTAATTATACGTACAAGTAGGAATAACGGTCGCCTTCAAAGCATGGGACTGGAATTATCTTCATTGTGGGATTGGAAACTTAATATCAATTAATTAGTACATAAATAAACAGTCGTTTATATATGTGTACTAGTGTTGAAGCGCGCGTTGCGCGCATTCTGTGCCCGATGATAGGAAACAAGGAATTTTTTTGATTTGGCTAGTTTACGGGGATCGTCAGTTTCATCATAAGCAATCAGTTCAGTGAAGAATGACCTTGATGTGGTTTCAATTGCTACACCTAGAACCTCAAATATCTGTTTCTTGGACATTTTAAGAAAAACTTGCCTGATCACAAGGATTAATGCTGTCAGCATCCAGTTTTCTGTCAAATTCAATCTGTCAAGGGCAGCCATTTGAAATTGCTCCGGACTCAGTATTTACAATCTGAAAACATAACCATGTCAAAGAGTTACTTGTATCAGAAGTTTAAGTCTTTGGTCCTGTTTGGTAGCACCAATCAGCTTATTCTTCTTATCAGAAGACATGAGAGGCGAGCAAATAACTAAGACAGAAACTGTAAACACTAACTGAAGTTTCCACTCAAATACTGACTTCATAACTTAATTTTTTAATTTAAAAAGGCCACTAAAATTACAAAACCTCATCAACAAAGGATAAACTACAAGAGCATTGTGTCATGTGATATGCAACTTAACAGTCTATACACGTATAAACAACATGATAAAAGAAACACAGACTCGGATGTTTATCACAAGCTATCAAACTATCGATGAAGAGAGAGTAAATTGAACCTGACGAATCACAAACCGCACAAAAGACCCATTAAACCAGATGTAACAGTGCATGCCTGGAGCATAGAAACCTTAGATAAATACAATACAAGGCATTAAAATTAACTAAATTTTAGAATCACTAAATTAACTAAATGCATACATAATACATATTCTTCCTGAAATTATCTTAAAATAAATACAAGGCTTCGGAGATCATTCTGATCATGTACACATAGAAAAAAGTGGGTATCATATCACAGATTAAATCCAAATAAAATTGAACATACATAAACAGATGATACCCAACCTCAAATTCATTCCACATGGCCGTTCAAGGTCAGTGCTTTGTCATCTAAAAGTGGATGATCTGAAGCTCTAATTGGATGAAGGAGAAACTGATTGAAAGATGGAGAATTGGAGGAAGAGATTGCAATTACGGAAAGAAATGAGCTGAAAGATAAGGTGGATATTTGTTTTTCAAGCTGGAAAGAAGTGTATTCTTCCTGAAATTATCTCTCTATAATCTAAAGCGTGCAAGGATGTTAGCATGGCCCTTTTAAATACAAGGCTTTGTCATCTAAAAGTGGATGATCTGAAGCTCTAATTGGATGAAGGAGAAACTGATTGAAAGATGGAGAATTGGAGGAAGAGATTGCAATTACAGAAAGAAATGAGCTGAAAGATAAGGTGGATCATTCTGACCATGTACACATAGAAAAAATGGGTTTCACATCACAAATTAAATCCAAATAAAATTGAACATACATAAACAGATGATACTCAACCTCAAATTCACTCCACATGGTCGTTCAAGGTCAGTGCTTTGTCATCTAAAAGTGGATGATCTGAAAGATAAGGTGGATATTTGTTTTTCAAGCTGGAAAGAGATTTATTTTAAATATGAAGATAAGAGAGTATTTGTTACCATCCCTTCTTAATTTTCAGCTGCTCCTGAGAAGAAGATATGATAGTTTATAGGTATCAGCAAAAAGGCAATCAAACAGAATGCAAGCAAGAAAGAAAAAAAAGATAATATATTACAGGTTTTTTTAATAATGAGCTTTACTAATCAATTACTCATAGAGTAGAGAAATAGTGGGAAAAAGCTAAGCACGTGTATCTTTACTACTTTCTGACATCCTTCCGTCCTTTCCATTCTCGATATTTCTTTTGAATAATCTAAAGCAACTGAGTAATAATCAGGTGTGAAACAGAATATTAGCAAGGATGTAGCTGAAACACCCTGAATCCCATTTGTGAGAGTATTCATCCCTAGCAGAAAAGAAACAATTTCTTTCTGTTACGTTGTCTGTTCCTCAAAGAATGTGCCCATAATGCAGATTGTATGAGCTTTTTGCAGTTCAGGAATAAAAGATCTGGACGAAATTTATAAGCACAATTGCTATGCTTCATGCTTCTGTTTTATACTTCCAAGGAACACATAAATTACACTTCAACACAGGAAGTATTCATCACTATACTTGCTAATACTTAATAATGGCTAAGCTACTTCACATTTTCTACTATGTAGTTCATATGGCACATTAGCAAAGAGCGTGAACACAGCCTAGTGAACAGAGAAGGGAGGATTGAAGACATATAATTGTATGCAAGCAATGTAGAAGAAAAAGAATACGTATTGTTTACTATCTTATAAAAAAAGTAACAGTAAATTTTTTACTGGAAGTTTGTGAAGAAAAAGAAATAATTCAACCATAGCAGCTCTTTCCTACTCCGTGGAGTCCTTTCCCTGGGATTCAACACTCTTATAAGTTGAAATCACACGTGAAGCGTTCATTCACAAGTTCAGAATAACGTGAAACGGACAAAAGACCTATGCCTTCTGGCGACGCAGCGGACAGAAGACCTACGCCTTCTGTTGCCGGACAGAAGACCTATGCCTTCTGTTTCCGGACAGAAGACCAGGGAGCAGCATAAGAGCTCAGACGCCTTCTATTCTGGAGCGAGCAGAACCCAACATGCATTATCCGTTATATAACATAAAACAGATCATAACAATTAGGGAAACACAACATTCAATTGCATGCCAAGTAACTTTGAGATACTAATATACGACATTATGATTGTATAAAAATAACAGACTTTGTTCAAATAAATATATACATAACATAATATAAACCTCCTGGAAAATATGAAGTTAAGAGATTTATAAACCTCACAAACCTACAAAAAACACATTCTGAGGAAAAAATTAGAAGCAAGAGTGAATAAAAACCGAATAAGAAAGGTATGTTAGTTTTATCATAGTTGGAAAATATGAAGTTACAAAACACATAAAACCTCACACACCCATGAAAACACAAGCAAGGGAACAAATTAGAAGCATAAATGAAGTTCTTAGCAGAGCTGTTCATTGGGCAGAAGACTGCACTTATGCTACTGTTTCCATCAGACCACTAAGGTCTTCTAAGTAGGTTAATACAACTGGACTGAACTGCTACTCAAATAGAAAGGAAACGAAAATGAATCTGCTAACGTCAGTCAGGAGGGAATGCATCATGAGCTCTATTCACCCTAAAGCAAAAAATGTAAGTCAAGTTTTTTTCCTTTCTATTTGAGTAGCTCTGCACCATCTTCCACATTCTCTTCTGAAAAAAACTAATGTTAGCCTGGGTGCACTGAAAACCATACACCTAATTTTTGCATATGCCAAAGTTGAAACTTTGGTAGGGATAGCTCAATTGGGTCAAAATGTGCATGATATATCCAGCTTACAAGATAAAACTGAGAGAGCTTGCAAAAGTTGAACTCACGCAAAGACAAGAAGGCTTTATATAAAAGGCTCTTTAATCCTCCTTTTATTAAAGATCTTAACTCTTTTTCAGGGCAAATGAGGCAAGGTTGATAACCATTAGCTTCTAGTACAATCTGGAAATAAGTAAACCAGTCACATAACCCACCAGAGAGAAGGAACATTGAATTGTAAACAATTTAGTTTTAGGATGTGATAGAGACACACCCTCTTGAAGTTGTTCATATAAAAATGTCTATCCAAGGGAAGTTGTTTAATCCTATTGGGGAAGTTTCCTTCATAATTTGAAACTACTTTCCAGCCATCACCCTATAAATGCAATTTTAACTGATCATTAAAACTTCTGTACACAAAGGACATAGAATATGGTGTAAAACTAATCTGCAACACCAATTTAAAAAAATAAAATAAAGACGCTCTTAAGTTCTTTAATCATATAAGATAATAATTAAATTAATGTCATGCATGCCAAGTACAAAGTGTGGAGCATACAAGAATCCCATATGTCAACATATCATGAATCCCTAAAATGGAAATTGGGGGGTGTAATTCAAGATTTTCTAAAGCACATTCAAAAGGATCCTCAATTGCTAACATGTATTTCCCTCTCTTATCCATTTCATTGGGATATCATATGACCGATTCATATTCAGACATAATACTTTCCCCTATTATTGTTTAACTACCATTCAAAAGCTTAACTCAAAAAACAGAGGTAGTCTTTTTGTGGGGCTTACCTCACCATCAGTATTATGCAGAAGAAACACATACTCAAATGCATGACAAAGCTTCTGGCTAATGCTTTACTGATTTTAGCAAATTACGGTATAATTAATGAGGAAGATAGGTTACCCGAGTTGTTTGACAATCGGTTGCAGCAACATGACAATCAACGATTGTTGGGCGGCCTCCAAAAGAAAAATGTCCAGGGGTGTGTCCTTCTCCTTATACTATGTGTCCTCCTCCTTGATCGAGGGCTCAAATTCTGAATAATGGTTGTATGTCAGAGAATTTCTTTGATGAACTTCCAAACTTCTGGAGCGCGAAGAGCGTGAATCAGCGGAAGACTGGAGGCTAGGCAGCTTCGGCAGATGAAAAGAGCTCTCAAAACCGAAACACAAACGAGAGAGAAGAGAGATTTCCATCTTGCAGGAAAAGCATCCACAGTGCACGAACGATCCCTGTCCGCAGCAGCTAGGTTTGCGCACACGCGGTCCGAAATCCATTTGACCTGCGAAGAGGAAAATAGAAGGGGAAGAAAACGGAGGAAGCCGTTTGGGTGGGTTGCGGCAAAAATGAGTAACGGAAGGGGACTGTTCAAACGGTAAATGAGTCATGCTAACATCCTTACATGCTTTAGATTATAGAGAGATACAATTATTAATTGAGCGGTTAAAAAAGGAAGTGGCAGAATTGCGGAAGAAGGTGGAGCGGGGAAATTGCTGCTGTGGGCTGCGTTGGCCGGATTGCTGCAACGTGCCAACCTCATGATAATACACGTGGAGCGGTGGAGGACATGGGTGAAAAACAATATAGATATATTAATCCCTTTTGGATTTTCGGTTGATGCTAATGAAATAAATTTTAAGTATAAATGCAAAATTGAATATATGTCGAATATACTGGATTACTGGGTAATACGTAGTAATATTCATACATATTCTCCATTTTTCACTTAAATTCAAGAATTTTAACCAAGGGAAAATCACATTTTTAGTTCCTGCAATAGTCAATTAGTCACGAAAATGAAATGTCGGACCCATATTCCGAGTTTGTAAATGTCATCCCTCAATTGTCCTAAATGCTGTAAATGTGACCCTTTTGAGGGGTGAAATATAGACTAAAGGGTCAAATATGCCCTTGAACTGAATTAAAGTGTTCAATTAGTCCCTTATATAGGAGGTTCTGCCCGGCCGTCGCCAATTGGGGCGGTTCCCGGTGGATTTTTTTGATGAAATTTTTTGCGCATCTTCTTCACTAAGTCTAGTTTACCCATACCAAAGTTTAGCTAAAAATTCAATCGGGAAGGAAGTCAAATGATTTTTTGAAGATAACTGCGAAGTTAAACAGCGCAGTACATTTCGGAAAATCACTTGACTTCCTTCCCGGTTGAATTTTTAGCTGATATTTTGGTATGAGTAAACTAGACTTAATGAAGAAGATGCTCAAAAAAATTCATCAAAAAATTCCACCGGGAATCGCCCCAATTAGCGACGGCCAGGCAGAACCTCCTACATAAGGGGCCAATTGAATACTTTAAGTTATTTCAAGGGCCTATTTGACCCTTTAGCTGTGAAATATACAATGTGGGCGAAAGTACATTTCACTCCTTTAAGGACCACATTTACAACAATTTGGACAATTGAGGGGTAATATTTACCATATAAGAAACACGGGTCCGACATTTCATTTTCGTGCCTATTTCAGGGACTAAAAGTGTGATTTTCCCTTAACTAAATTTAAAATTGCTTTTTTAATTATTGGGAAGTATATTTACAATATATTTACAAAAAAATTACATTTGCAATATATTTGATCGATTAAATATGTAAAAAATTAACATAATCCCATATTGTACAATTTCTACCAATTCAGGGAAAAAAATCTAACCTTACACATTTTGATCATTATACAATTTAATCTATGAAATTAAGTTTCCTAGTTAGTGAAAGTGACTGGTAAAGATGATAAGATGAAAATTGGGTTGATTTTTATTTTATACTCCCTCTTTATAGAATCAAAAGTGGTTTTTTTAAAGTTTTGGTGCCTGAAATCAATTTCTAGTTTATCAACCGTATACACAACCGTATTAGTTAACTTTTAAATAAACAGGTACTTTTTTCAATAAATATGTAACTTTTAATTTCGCACGTTGAATTATAAATAATCAAAATAAATAACTTCAAATATACTTTTCTGGTTGAAGTTATCGTAGATGATAATTTTAGTTATTTTTCATATAAATTATTCTTTATATTATTAATAAAATATACTTTAAATATAATAGTCAGAATATACTTTAAACTATATACAAATATAGTTTTGTTATTCAGAATTCAACCACTTTAGTCAGAATTTCATAAATTTGATCAGATTCAACTAATTTTAATATAGGGAAAAGTAAAAAAAAGGTACATGTGGTTTGGACCGTTTTCAGATAGGGGCACATGTTTCATTTTTTTAACAAAGTGAGTTATGTGTTTCAATTCCGTTTTCACAGTAGGGGCATGGCGCCTAAAGCCGTTAGAAAATCTAACCTCGATTTTCAAAATTGTTCGAAACATCAAGAGAAAAATGCTGGGATATGTGCCTTGTCAAGGAGACCAACAAACTGAACAAAGTATCGTTCTCTTTGATTTTTTCAGTTCTATTTGGATTATTTTTAAAAAAAGAATTTGTTAATATCACTTTTCCGGCGGAGTTTTTGGCGACATGGTGGCTGGAAACACAAAAAGAAAGATAATTTGTTGGTCTCCTTGGCGAGACGCACCTCACAGTATTATTCTTTTAATGTTTCGGAGACTTTTGAAAATCGGGGTTAGATTTTCTAACGGCGTTAAACGCCATGCCCTTGCTTTGATAACAGACTTTAAACACATGTCCACTCTGTTAAAAAATGAAGCATGTGCCCCTACTTTTCCCTTTAATATATTATTAAACGGGCTCCTACTTTGATTATACGAGTAAAAATGGAAGCCCATTCAAAAATAGCAGAAGGCCCGCCTATAGAAATCCAGAATCCCGAGTCGGGCTGAGCTGCCGCAAAGTGCAAACTAGCGGTGCTTCTGACATTTGTACTGCAAAAAAACTTGACCAGAGGAGGAAGAAAGAAACGAGCTGTAGCAGATAGTAGCAGATATTCTGAGGGAAGAATGACTGAATGACATTCTAGCACTTTGTGTTTCTTCATCACTGCCTCTTTCGAACAATTTGTAAGCTGAGAAAGATGTCTAAAACTTCGTCATCAACTGCATCAAAGCTGGTAATCCGAAACCTGTACCAGTGCATTTCACCAAAATCCACAGGGCACAGTGTTCATTCAAGTGGCATATCGCATTTCATCACTCGAAATCAGGGATCTACCCAAAGCCCAATTCCATCTCCATGGCTGTTTCAGAGAAACCATTTTTCTTCATCCCCATTTCCCATGTTTCCCCAATCCTCCATCAGGAAACTTGACCTACATGGTAAATTGGCTACTAATTTCATATCCACTAGGAACGCATTAGGATCTAGTAGATTTTTCTCGATGAAGGGTTTTGATTTGGGTTCGAAGGTGAATGATGCACTTGGGAGGAAGTCAGGGAAGAATCCTTTGGGAGCTTTGAAGAATGTGTTTTTGAGGTATAGAGAAGCTGCGGGCTTGCAGATCGAGGCATTCTGGAAGAGGAATTCCTTGGTGTTATTTGGTGCCTTTGGGTTTATGATTTGCATTTTGCTTTGGAGGCTTTTGTTTGGTGTTGCCAACACGTTCATTGGGTTTTCTGAAGGCATGGCTAAGTATGGCTTCCTTGCCCTTTCCACTGCCATTGTCTCATTTGCTGTGAGTGTTTTCTTCATAAGTATCTGTTGTTGCTGCTAGCTACGGAGTATTACTCTTATTATGTTTTTCTTTGTTTATTGCTCATCATTTTATTAATCATGTACTTCCTCCGTTCTTTTTTAGTTGCAACAGTCAACCTTTGCACATTTGCCAACACACACTTGACCGTAAGTATATCTTAATCTCTATTAATAAAAAAAATATTAAAAATCAGATTTTGAAAATTTGTAATGAGATCAATTGAAAAATGTTTTTTTTTTTAAAATTATTTCCGTAAAATAATAGTGTAAAATGTAGTCAAAGTAGATCATGTGAATAGTGCAAAAAGTCAACATGTTGCAACTAAAAAGAGACGGAGGATTATAATTGTATATTGTGGGAATATGATTTAGGTTTTATGGTTGAATTACCCCATAACTTTGCCTTGTGAATCCTCTCTAGCAGTCTGGCATTATTTAGATGTGCCACATAAGAGTATAATTTCACTATGAACTCAAAGAAGCAAGATTTTATACGAATTGGTTGCTGCTTGTGTAAAAATTTAAGGAGATTGGTCCAGCATTAGATATTTCCGCATAAAGCTTAGCCCCCCCACCCCCACCCCCCCGGGAAATTAAATTAATGCTCAGTGTTTAGTGGAAATGAGAATGTGCTAAAATATACTAAAGCAAGATAATTAGCCTTTGACTTGCGTTTTTGGCTGAAATGAATTGAACAAAACGATTCTCTTTAATAAAATTTAACTGAATAACCCTTACGGCCCTACTCATTCTTTATTAGTTTATTATTCATTCTTTGTTAGTTGAGGGTGTATAGATGGCAACTTTTGCTAATTATTGATTCTGGATTCTGTTTTATTCTTCTATCGTAAGGGATTGTATGCACGAACACGATTCACGATCAATCCTGATAAAGTTTATAGAATGGCCATGAGAAGACTGAACACATCTGCTGGAATACTTGAGGTCATGGGTGCTCCTTTGACAGGGACAGACCTTAGAGCATATGTCATGTCAGGGGGTGGTGTTACATTGAAGAACTTCAAGCCACAGTTTAGAAACAAAAGATGTTTTCTGATTTTTCCTATACGAGGCTCTGAGAGAAAAGGCTTAGTGAGTGTTGAAGTCAAGAACAAGAAGGGCCAGGTTTTATTACATCTGTTTCTGTCTTCTTACCTCTGAATCTCATATATTTTGCTCTATACACTTGGTGATAGAAATGTTTTTGTCTGTGTTAGGCCTTGACCTGTTTTTCACATTATTGTTCTTACATACTTGTATGTTTTTCACGGCTGCATATATAACTGCTCAGTCTTTCTCTTAGGCTCCCTTTGGATTGAGTGAACTTAAATATAACTAGGTAAATATATAAATGTTGTTTGGGTAAGTATTCGGTTAACCAAATTGAATCTAGTAAAATGTTATTTGGATGGAGGCTTAACTAGGTGAACATACTAAAATTACTTACAAGGAAAACTGGCCTTCAGAAAACTCTTATTTGGATGTTCACAAAAATTCAGTTATTAGAGGTTCTCCAAAGTGAATCTAGGTTTTCTAAAAACCGAGTTCTAATAAAATAATAAACCAACAAGGTGAACCCCGAATTAGATCTGGAAGTATCTAGGTTCAACCAAGAAACAAACAGTATCTTACAAGGTGTGTTATTTTCCATTCACTGAAATCCCTAAAATGTGTAGTTTTGCTAGAAAAAAGAATCCTCCCATCCCTGTATTTGAAAATGGCATCCCTTGTATTCATGCAATTTGACGACTTTGACAGGTCAAACTGTCAAAGTAATTACCATTTCATTAAGCAGGCCAATTACTTTATTACATTTTAAATATCCATCAACGTTTGAACTTTCCTGTAGGTGATCATCTGGGAAGGAGTCATATGAAATCTGTATTGAACTATACTTGCAAGGCTTTTTCATTTTGTTCTATTATACCGGAATAGGGGAATAGCATCATTCTTTAAAAAAGAAAAATAAAACATATGTTGGCTTCTGCCTTTCTCCTCTCACTATTTCTAGGTCCAAAAGATACCAAGACATGGAGTTTAGAATTTCGGTACTTATTTAAACAGTGTTTACACGTCTGCACAATAAACTGTGATGTCTTGGAGAATTTGTTTATTGTATTAGTGCTACTCACTTATCAACATCACATGCATCTTTTCTTAACACGGTACTTGATGTCAATGTTATGTGCAGTATGATGTAAAGCTATTAGCAGTAGACATACCAATGGTTAGTGGACCAGACCAGCGTCTATTTCTCATTGGGGATGAAGAAGAGTACAAAGTTGGTGGTGGTCTGATCTCTGAACTAAGAGATCCCGTTGTTAAAGCAATGGCTGCAAGCAAGGAGTTTGAAGATCTTGACCAGCAGGAGGAAGAAGAGGATGAGGAAAGGAAACGCCAAGAAGCTGAAGAAAGGCATCGAGAAGAAATACAAAAACTTGAAAAAGGAGAGTCATAATGAAGGATTCATCTAAAAGCTGTTTGTTGTTCATATTGTGTTGCTCTCCACATTTCGGTTTAAAAGAGTTCTTTATTCCTTGAGCTTATGCAATTAAATAAGTACTAACAACTATCGTTGATGGAAGAATTTCCTGGTTCTTCTTTTTCTCTTTTTCGTGGTATAAGTGCTAGATGAATGTACTGTGAGATAGAGAGAAAGAGAGTATGAGAAAGTAAATCTTGAGCCATATTGAAACTTACACTGGAGAGGAATAGTAATTGCTTAAAAGGATCGTATTTGGCTATTTCAGTTTAATGAATATTATTCCCTATTAGAGACTTAAATTTACAGTATTGCCACGGAACACGGGATTCTCTGCTGGATGGCGTTTATTGTCATCCAGAGTCCAGACATCCCCCCATTAACTGTGCTGCAATTGCATACCTACGTTGAGTAACTTCCTTTCCTCGTTGTTTCATTTGCATACCGCAAATGGTCAGTTGGTCATGACTACATGTGGCCATGTAGGTGATATACATTTTTGCTGATATTAAAATAAATAGAATTAAAAAACACATAACCCTAAGTTTAATATTTCAGTCCCCTTCGATATGGAGTTCAATACATATTTATGTTCAGGTTTTCTTCTTTATCTTTTTTGAAAAATAGTCAAAGTTAATAGTGTACAAAGCATTTGAAATACATGACTATTTTTTTTGGTTTACTAAGGATGTCTTTACTTGCAAATTCCATACCAGATCAGACCAAAGTTAAACAAATCAAATCAAATCATTAAACATACCAGACCTCCATAATTATGAAATACACATAAACTAAAGTTAAACAGACCAGACTAGCAAATTTTGATCCAAGTAAAAACATCCTAATAAATATTCAACCCCATTCATTCATTAACAATATTCTCACTAATTGATATGTTAATATGGGAACATTAATGATATAAGGTTGATTAAACCTTTAAACCCAATACAATATTAATATTAGCTTTTGTAATGAAGTAATGAACCAACTAGCTATTTTTTCTTAAAAACCATAGAGTACAATTTGAACAGTGAAGATCTACATTGGAATCCCAACTTCGATCAAACTACTACCTCCGTCCCATTTATATTGGAACGGAAGAGGATGTCACGGTTATTAAGAAAAGTGGATTTGTGTGGTTGATATTAATCGATAAAGTAAGAATAAAGTAAGAATGATTTAGAGCCACACAAACTTTGCCAAATATGGTATGAGACAATTTAAGTGGGACTTCCCGAAAAGGTAAAACGGGACAATATAAATGGGACGGATGGAGTATTATTTAACAATAAGATTACAATATTGAATTATTATATAATACAATCATTGTAATTTGTAAGTGGATATATATATATATATAGGCCGCCTTTCTCTTCGTTTTCTCTCTACATGGTTGTGGGCCGATTTGAACACTGAACCTCTCAACTAGTTGAGTGAGGGTGGGTTCGCGCTGGAAAAAGAATTTCATTTAGAAAGTATGAAGTGAACTATGCGCTTGAAATTGCTTTGTATCCTTCTTTCTCGAGAACTTCAGCTAAAGAAATATCTCCAGTCTTCACAATTCTACCGTCCTCCTGAGGGACAAGAATAACAAGCAAATGGAGTGTTAGATGGTGTTTGGCATTATGCTAAACAAACACATACAAAGAGTGGGTTATAAAGAGTGTTTTGTTTAACTTTTTAATGTAGAGGATAATCTTTTTAAAATAATTCTGCATCGTACTATATGAAAAAAATTACTGTGCACACTGGAAATAAAGAAACACACACTTTGCATGTTTTTTTAAACACGCATTAACCCAAACAATGCATATAAATTTATATGCAGAAGTTTATTTTACATTTACTTGCTTTCTTTAAATTTATGTTAATTACCATGATATGGATGAAGGTTGGCTTAATAAACTCCAACAGTCGCAGATAATGAGTAATCATCACCACTGCATTTGTGGGGGATAATAACCGGTTTACTGCGTCTGCAACATCTCGAAGGGCGTCAACATCTAGGCCTGAATCAATCTCATCCAATATAGCCAATTCTGCTCCAAGGACCTGTAAGCAAACAGAGTTTTTAAATCTTTTTGCACTTACCAATTTGTCAAATGCCACACAAACACTTAGTACACGCACCAAACACTCTTTACTCCCATTTAAAATATTTTTTCCCAAAAAACAATATTGGAACAAAAGAAATTAATTTTCATTATATTTAATGTATTACTTTAGAAAACAGTCCCTAACAAAAGTATGTCCATTTTAGTTAAACCAAATGTGTCATGGTGAAGCATGACACTTTTTTGGGATGGAAATAGTATGATTAAAGCATCAAATGCTGATCTTTATGCAAGAATGAAAAAAAGATGTGTTTATATAGGCAATACCGCTAATTGTAAAATCTCATTTCGCTTCTTTTCTCCACCACTGAATCCTTCATTTACATTCCTGTTCAAGAAGTCTACCTTCATGTTCACAAGTTGAAGTTTTGGGGCGATATATCCATAGAACTGCAAATTGAAGTGAGTGAAATTCCTGAATGGGAAATAAGACCAGACAGATTCATATTGAAACTAAGGGGTCTTAGTGTAAGAATCCGAAGGTGATGGCTTTGGAGGGCTTAGTCTATACCTAGGTAAATAGAACTTTCCAAAAAACGAATAAAGTTTCTGTGAAATGTTAATCTGTAACAACTTTATAAAATCTCAACTATATATTAAGATATAGACTAAGTCCTTTAAAGTATTCCTCGCAAAATCCCCTATCCAAAAAAGACCCCTAGACTACTAGAGGATACAATATATAGTCAAGAAACAGTTTATTCATATGGGATATCTGAAATGTTAATCTGTAACAACTTTATAAAATCTAAACTATATATTGAGACATACACAAGTCCTTTAAAGTACTCCCTACAAAACCCTCCATCCAAAGAGACCAGTAGGGGTAGATATATATTCAAGAAAGAGTTTATTCATAAGGAGAACTATATGATACAGGTAATTATCACTACATACCTCAATTGGTCCAAGTTCTTCCTGTCCAAGTTTCTTTCTCTTGGCATTGTATGCCATGTTCAGAAAATCTATATTACTCACACCTGGAATCTCAACTGGGGTTTGAAAGCTCATGAAAAGACCAGATAGAGACCTTTTCTCTGGTTCCATCTCAATCAAATTATCGCCTTTAAATGTCACACTCCCATTCGTAATTTCGTAATCCGGATGCCCAGCAAGGACCTATACAAACTTGGTAAAGCGCAAGATTTTTGACACAGTAATATCAACAATGAATTTGAAGCTCAACAAGCTATGTTGTTTACTGATTCTAACACTATAAGCACACAAGATAAATCACAAAAAATCACAGGACCACATTGTTAAGTGCATTTAGATATCATCATAGAATTCAGAAGATATTCAATAATTGGCTTGAAGATAAGTCGATAATATGCAGAGAGGATGTTTGTGTTAACTGTTCATACATCTTCACAAAAACAGCTGAAACTCCAAGAAACAAGCACTGACCTTTGCAAATGTGCTCTTTCCCGAACCATTCCTTCCCATTACAGCATGGACCTGAGTAATATCCCATTAACAAAATTAAAATTCATACCTCCATTTTTTAAAATAAATAACACGATGAGAATATTTCCAATTTGTGAACAAATTATGAAGTTTCTATTTCATTTGCTTTTCCAAACAGACTGAGCAGAGGTAATGGTTTTAATTTACAAAGTATTGAAATTTCCGTTTCAACTGAAAAGCATATTAAGCTAATGTTGCAAGCAAATAGACCAGCGAGAGCAGCTCACCTCTCCCTCGCGAACCGTTAGGTTAACTCCTTTTAGAATCTGCTGTTTTGACTTGGAGATGACGGCGGATAGGTCTTTCACTTCGAGCAACAATTTCGATTGCCCACCGTTGCAGTCAGAGGCGGTGGGCGCGGGAGATTCGACGGAGACAGCGGATTTTAATTCCAGGGCGCGCCGGGATGGGGGCAAACGAACCCGTTGAGGATGGATGACCGATGCAGTAGAATTTCGAGAACATGAGTTTGAGAATTTGAAGTAATTAAGCTCGGGAGTAGCTATAGCCATGGCGGACTGGAAAACCGAATTACCTTACAGTACAGAACCTTAAAGCTGAGGTATGGGAAGACGATGAATATGAAAGACAAAATGGATAGACGAGATGTATGTTGGGTATTGAGTCTAAAAGCCCAAATTATATGTTGGCATAGTATATTGGGCTAATCAAGAAGCAGCATAAATTATAAACTAGGCTCAACGCCCAACAGCAATAAACCAAAAATACTCTATTCATTTTTAAGGATGTTTTTACTTGGACCGTAATTTGTCCCAAACCAGATCAGACTTGCGTAGTTATAAAAATACAAAGAAACCAGACCAGACCAAACCAGACCAGACCAGCAAATTACAGTCCAAGTAAAAATTAAGTAGTTGTTCACTCCATTGATATTTGAGGTAAGGATCAATTAAGTACATCAACTAGTATGAGACGGAGTAAAGAGTAGATTATATTCTATCTGAGATTTTTGAGTACATAAACTCGGGTTTTAGTGTTAATTGAGTACACCCTTTTTTTTACTCCGGGGGTCTGGGGGAGAAGGGATGGGGGGGCTGGAGTAACCAGAGCTGAAAATCACTTCATTGAGTTTTGAACCCTTATGTGCCTAGTGGGTTTCGAACTTGAGACCTCTCACTAGACATGGTAACCTCACAACCAGCTGGGCTGGAATGCTTGGTTTGAGTACACCCGTTATATTAACATGTTAATACGGTTGGCTGTGCTAATGGAATGCTAAAGTGTCGACTTCCTGAAGGTCAATGCCAACTTTCAACCCCTTGATCAACGCCATCCGTGCACGTTAACTTCCCCTCGATTGATGCACCCCGTAGATCGGGGCTCGACATGTCGACCTCTAAAGGTTGCGCCAGAACCTTGAATTGATCGACTCCCCTTGGTTGATGGATGCACCCCCACAGGTTGATAACTTGAAATTCGACACCATAACCTTGGTCTGATCAACTTCCCCATTTTGATCAACTTCTTAAAGGTCGACGTTAGAACATTTTTCGACTTCTCCTTCTTAATTAATTAACATTCTGTTAGTCAATTCAGTCATGTTAATGTGTTAATCTAACGGGTGTACTCAATTAATAATAAAAAACCGAATCTATGTACTTAAGAATCTGAGATGCAATATATTGTCCTCCTTACTGCACCTCATATAAATTGATGTACTTAAGTGACACCTTCCTCATTGATGAATCAATATTTTATTTGACAACTTTTACTATAAAAATTGATAAAAATTGATAGTTGCATTTCAAAGAAAGGGAATATTTATTCGTGACTTTTAAATCTCAAAACAACATTTAGTAATTTTAAGAAAATTGTAAGCATAAATAAACATAGGTTTCAATACATACAAGAACACACTTCGTATATTAATACAGTAGTAAAAGGTAGCTCATATGAAGCAGAATCAATAGCTCAAATATATAATACTCAACTCCATCCCATATTATTTTGCAAACTCAAATATTTTGTCAATCAATATTAAAGTTAGCATGGTGATTTAACTAATTCAATTGTAATAATTAAAATTAAAATTAACATATTTAATGAGGTCGCATGATCAAGATAGCAAAGTTGGACCAGTATTGATGATTTAACAACGAGCACGGTTGCCAACCACATGGGGTTTGCTCGGGATTGCCAACTAGTGGGTGATCAAAATTACACATTTTCTCTTTAAAATATTAATAAATAAATTATTACTCTAACTTATATATATATATATATATATATATATATATATATATTTCCATTGTTTTTTTACTTTTGGGTGTTCACATGAACACCCTTGCATATATAGAAGAGATCCGCCCCTGTTGCCAACCCATCAGTTTCCCTTCTATGTTAAATAAACACGGGTCTAGTATAGAATTTAATAAAGTTTTTTTTAAATCCATTTTATGTTTCACCTATTATTGATGTAAACAACAACAACATCCAAGCTTTAATTCCAAAAAATTTTGGGGTCGGCTAACATGAATCGATCCATGATATCGAAGCCAAAAGGAGAAGACAGAAGTTTGAGAACATAACAATTTACTAAAAGATTTATTATCATGTAATATACATCTGCAAAGATATAAATATTACTCCCTCTGTCCCTAATAAATATGTCATTTTCCTTTTCAGGTCGTCCCTAAAAAGATCTCATTTCCTTATTTGATAAACAAAACAGTGCAAAACAGTGTCGAACATCGTCAAAACAATGCCAACGGTGCCATTTTCTTAAATTGTGTGTAATTCAAAGTGAGACTTTTAAACAAGGATGGAGGGAGTACATAATAATAGTTGTGTTTTTAATGGGTAACAATGTTATTGACAAAACTAATAAGGTGTTGACAAAACATTCAGCCTTTTACCAACTCCTTTCTTCCTTCAATTGAAATGCTACTATAAAATAAGTATCTGGGTGGGTTGATTAATAATTATTCATATCTCAAATTATTCTTTTGAACAACTAGTGTCAAAACAGAAAGCATATAAAGATTAAAAAAGCTAAACCATAAGAAAACATATACTTGGTAGTTCATAGCAGCAAGATAGCCTTACCGCATCTGATTCACTTTTGGCTTCTTTTCATGAAGTGTACTTGAACGCTTTCTTTTGGCCATCATTCAATTAGGCAGATACACTTCACTAAAACAATAAAAATAAATACCACTTAGGCTTCCTCAAATCACATTGTATATAGCATAATAACCGTAGTAGTATCGATTTATTGAACTCACTTATATAATAATTACCTAATAATGTCAATTTGTTTAACCCAATTTGAAAACTAACGTCCAAAATACCTATTAAGCTGATATTATCAGTTTGTTAGACTCAATTTAGTCAATTACAAATTATCCGAACCTAATGAGTAATAAATAATAACCTCTGGTTTGATGGTTTCGTTCGTTCTTCGCTGCTTTCCTAAGTTCGCTCGTCGAGAATGGATTTCGAGAAACCGCACTCTTTCCGTCGTAAATCGTAATTAGCGGTTAGCCATTAGTATTAGTAGGGTTTTTTTTTGACGGTTTAGTATTAGTAGGTTAAGTTACAGCATTATGGCCTTATATGGGAGTACATTATGGCAAAAAACATATTTTTGTTAGTGGAGTTTAAACTTTAAACTAGTAATATTTGTGTAATTTTTTATTTCAGAATATATTGTTTGGTAAAACTTGGGAAAAATCAATTAAAAACTAGATGAAAATAATAACAATAATAATAATAGAAAGGATTAAAATAATTTGAGGACTCTACAATATTTTGTTTTAGTTCCATAAATTATACAGTGATTATTATTTAAATAGCAATTTCACTCTTTTAAGTTGTCGTAAGCTTTTTAATTAACCGTCTTTGATTGAAGATAATTTAAGAGAAAAGTGTTAATTTGGTTACGTTCTAATACTATCACGTAAGTTCTCGTACTTCAAGAAAAATCAATCAAATCCCTGAACTTTTAAAAAACGTTCAATTGAGTCTGTTAACAGGTTACTCGACACGTCAGCAAGTTACCTGGTGATGTGTATCATGTGCACGCATGTGACAGTCCTGTCAGCAATGAATTTGCTGATTGGCGCACAAAGCAAGCAGAATCATCCATTTCCTGATGATGTGACACACACATGGACCGCCACATGTACGTCATATTAGTAGGTGACCTGCTAATTATATTGACTCTGTTAAACATTTTTTAAAAGTTCGGCAATTTGATTGATTTTTTAAAGTATGATGAACCAACTGACGTTTTCGTTCCCCTTTCGCGCCTACCCCAACTTTACTACCACCGCCGGCGCCTGCTACCTACCCCTACCACCGCCGGTCAATGACTTTTGTTTCCGGTGACCCATCAGATCGACCCATTTGCCTAGTGACTATCGTCCCCTACAGATATCGCCGCCGCGTGAGCGTTGATCCCGCTGTCAGTGATGGACGCCACAACCCCACCACCTCCACCAACCCTTTCCCTATCCAACTCCCAAGTCCCAACCCTAGCCTTCATTCAATTCTTCGCACGTTAACCTAGCTAGTAGCTACCACTATCACTGAACCCTAGCTGCGGCCATATAAAAGGCTTGACATTTCATACACTTTTTGTTATGTGTCAAGTATTTGTGAGTTTCAAAAGCTTACTAAGTTATTAATGTTTGATTGCAGGTGTTGTTAATGTTTGATTTTGCCATTTGAAAACATTAAAGGCAACTACCCAAATGATGATACTGCCAATAGAAGTCTTAATAAGTGCACACATTGATTACATTTACATTAGATGTATTTTTTTTTTGAGGAAAACATTAGATTTATTTTAATTTGATTGAGTTAAATTCAATTAATTCCAAGTAAAATCCGATTCTATGAACTCGAGTTTAATTTTATAATGATTTTGTATTGCATATTAATCGAACTCTATAAAAAAGAAAAACTATTGAATCAAGACACTGAAGACACTCCAGTACGTCTTGATATATTGACATAAACAAACATTCTATTCGATTGCTCAAAGCTCATCATATGATTTGTCATTTAGTATCCAACAAAGATCAATGAATGAAAAGAATATCAGCATCCGTTTAGATAGCATCACTTTAGAATGAAACTTGTCATTGACAGATTGTCATGATTGACCAAGCTTTAATGGATTTATAAAATTTTAAAACATAAACAACTATTTCTATCATTACTAGATTAATTCAAATTGATGATGAGATCGTCTACATGTTTGTTAACCCCAATTTTATACAATTCTTATGGATTGAATTAGACCCAATTTTCATATAGTATCAATAACGGTCGGGTCCTATCGAGTTTGTTTATTCATCTGTTTCGAGATGCCTGTTTTGGGTCTAGGTACTAATCAAACAAGTCGGCTCACAAGTCACAAGTTAGTCAAGACTTGTTCGATTTTACTCGAATTTAGATCGACACTACCAAAAAAACATGGGATTGACAGAGATTTTGATAGGGATTTTGGCAGTGATTAGGCCAAATCCGTGCCAAAAACACTTGGCACGAGCTATTTGGCATGAAAATTTGGTAATTCCGTGCCAAATTCCGTGTCAATCCTGTATTTTTTTGGTAGTGCGACTTGATTCAAACTCGACACGAATCAAACCAAGTCAAACTCTTATATAGAAATTTGATTCCAAAAGTTCGAAAATATAATTATAATTAGGAAAAGTCTACCGTACATTTATTAATTTGTAATGTACTGGTGCCTGCACTTTTTAACAGGGGTGGATCTAGGATTTTTCGTTATTGGGGGCACTGGCTACTAGAGTTGGAGAAAATTCACGATCCCGTTGTCCCATTCCAAAAATATCCTGAAACTGTACCTATTTTATTCGTATAATTAAAATGTTGTCACATCCCGTCCCGTTTCCCGTTTGTATGATTATCGGATTGGGATCGGGATAACCATACCAACAATGCTTGATGTATCCACCCTTATACCCACTTTATGTCCATTATGTTTGTGAATGTTTTTTTGTATGTGAATCTGGTTCACAGACAAAATATGTGTTATTTTGTCTGTGCAAATTTTTCACAAACAAAATATTGTCTGTGAACGGTACTCACAGACAAAAAAAACATTCGCAAACATGGGTGGGTATAAGAATAGGTACAAACATCATTTTTGTAACCATAATCCGAACCGTTCCAAACCTGTGTCCATCCCTACTTGCTACCCAATATGATTAAATAGTAAAGTATATGAAATGTAAAATATGACAAAATAAACATATACTTGTATTTAGTTTTTATTGTAAACGCAAATTTAGTTCAAATAATGCTATAATGTTATATAATATGATAAAACACTTCCTATATTCCTCACTAGTCTTCACAGTTTCCCCTTTCATCAAATCTAAATTTATCTCCCATTCAATACTAAAGATCAGATATCAATATTAAAAATTATGTTATTTCTATTGGTGCTTTTATCTTTCTACAACTCAGTATCATCTAGACATCTACTAACTTTTAATGAGAATATTTTTTCAAATATGACTATTGTTATTTCATACGGAGTATGTTTTTGTCTTTTACTCCTTTTATGAGGCATTATTTTTTAATCTCCGTGCACAATTGAAGTGAGAATTTTTTTAGGAAGAAAGGGAGTCTTATATATCTTGACAAATTCATTTTTTTTAAAAAGTAAATGAGGACTTCATTTGTAATATATTAAGTACATCTACTTTTACATAGCTACTGACTTATTTGGCAGTTAAAAAAAGCTTATTAGGATTATTGTATAAACAATAAAAATATCACGTTGAGAACACAATTGTGATCTAATCTTTTCTTATCTTACTTTTAGTTATTTAGTTGCTTAAGAATAAAATGTATGAAAATGATCTGCACGAATTTGTAAAAGTTATGCATTATATTTGCATTTAATGGTTTGCTTGCTTCATCAAAAATTATTGGGGGGCACTTCTTAATCTCTATTGGGGCACTACCTTTAAATACAAAATGTTATTTACACTTTCTTAAAATATAGTGACAAGCCATTGGGGCATGTGCCCTCAATACAATGAGCATGCATCCGCCCCTGCTTTTTAACCAATAATAAGATATGAGTATTATGCCACAATCCATCCCTAATTAACGTAGTCGTCCAATAGTTTTTATAATTGCACTTGTTGGTTATAATAATAAGTGTAGTCGCTATGTACTCGAGAGAAAAATTGAAGGAAATTTTCATGGTGCATATACCTTGTGAAACGTTTTGATAAAATGTTTTGAGCATGTTCTTTATTAAGTGTGGATAATCTTTACAAAATTTCAACTTAAAATTCAATCGAAAACTTATTATAGTATTAGTTAAATAAAATATTATTGAAACATATTGAGTTTTATGTAAATAAACAATGAGCATTATGTTTCCATAAGTTCTTTAACTGAGTTCATGATGAACATACTTAAAAATTTCATCGAATATTTCACCGAGAAGGTTCCAAATGGCCCCGACTTCACGGCGGTTTCTGTCATGCCAGCCTGATGAGAATGCTACTCTCTTTCTCTCTTTTTAGAAGCTCGTCTCCCCCTAATTTTGAACACTCTAGTATCTACTTCCGCTCCCTAAAGGAGCAGAAGCAGTTCCAAACACCTCGTAATTTAATGGAGAACTCCCTGACTAAAACCAAAATATGCCCATTTTCCAAATTAAATAGGACTTAGTAATATTACATCCATCCGAAATTAATTGGCAAAATTAACTTTCGTTGGTCAAGCAATTTCATTTTGTTCACTCAATTCGAATGTCAATTTTTAATAATATTCTAATTTGGATTTTGTAAATTTGAAGAGATTTTAATGTAGTTTCTGAATATATAAATTTTAATTATTAAAAAATGAATTAATTATCAACAGTGAGGATTTAGCTTTAATATTCATTGATCAAAGAATTTTAACTTGACTTTTCAAATCAATTTAGGATTTAACATTGTCGCCGCTCGCCTCCGTCACCGGAGTTTTGTTGTTGCAGCTGCCAACAGATTGACCTGAGTATGCTACGGAACTAGGGATAGGGGAGAGACAATTTAAAGCATGCATGTGTGCCTTAAAAAATACTTCATCCGTTCTTTTTTAGTTGCAACGGTCAACACTTCACATTTGTCAAAGTACATATTTGACCATAAATATACATTATTCTCTATTAGTAAAAAATTAAAAAGCTTATTTTGAAAATTTGTAAAGAGATGAATTTAACTATATATAATTTTTTTAAATGACTTTCATAAAATAATAGAGTAAAATGTAGTCAAAGTAGAGTTTGTGAATAGTTTAAAATTAAAAACATGTTGCGATTAAAAAAAGCGGATGATATATAATACATTAATACATAACTACATACCATTAAACAAATTTGCTGGTCTGGTCTGATTTGATCTGGTCTGAAATTTTAATACATAACTACATACCATTAAACAACAATTTTCCGTTAGTTAATTTCACTTTAAAGAAATCTCTAATTTGTATAAACTTTCTAATGTGTGAGTTTGATAAATTTAGTTGATCTGAATAAAAGTTTCATTCATAAAAAAAGTCTTAAAACAAAGGTATGATTTCACTCGGAGAAGCATATATGAAAATGGGTGAACCGTGAATTAGCAGCAATGCTGTTATGTGGCAGTTCTCTTACACAGTACTAAATAGGAGGGGTTAAATTGAAAATAATACAAAGTTTTGTACCCGTGTGGCAATATATAAGATGCCATGTTTGCCAGCTGCTATAATCCCATTGGTTACAAAAAGTAATGTACCCAAACACTTAAAATTTTGACACTTAATTTTTTTTTTCCGAAACACTTAAAATTTTGACATGCACGGTAGAAGGACCCAATTACATATATCTATGGCATGTATGAGTGCATAAAAATTATAGTTGCCCACATTTCTAAAACTCAACTACATAATACGGAGTATGGAGTATACCGTTCTAAAAGCTAGGGCCCCTATAGAGTTGTCGATGTATAGACAATTGTGTTTGCATGGGACAACGAGTGTATGAAAAATGAGACGAGCTTGGCTTTACTAGAAAACTCGATTGTGATTATAATTAGGATATGATGATTGTGGTTCATTAGCTTGGTGTGACTTGACTATATAATGTGATAGAACACAGTCCAAGACTCACACAATTCCTTGCTCACGGTGCAAGGAGACCTATTTCTATCTCACGGTGATAGAAGACCAGTTGCAGCAATGAACTAATCGATGCTTTATTCCATAACCAATAAGAGTATATATATTCCTACAATAAAATAGGAATCCTTCTAGGACAAGCTCTCTTACTGTTAGGAGGATTCCTGAATACTAGCATGACTGAAATACTAATATAATTATGAAAGAATAAACAATTAAAATATGGAAACTAATACTTAAGAAATAAGACATCTTATAAAATTATTGATCTATGAAATAGTCATCCAGTTTCGAGGGAATACGCCGAGCCCGTTTGCTACGCCTTTGGTCCATATTCTCCAGCCCATCCTCATCATTGCCGTCCCCTCGAAAACGAACCTTGTCCTCAAGGTTGAATCCCGGAAATTGCTTTTGAAGTACTTCCACCGGTTCCCATGTTGCATCATCTGGCCCAAGAGAATCCCATTGAATAAAAGCTTCAAGAACAACCCCTGAACTTGTACGAGTACTTCGAAATCTCAAGACTTTTCTAGGTTCAAATATTGGTTGTCCATCCCCAGGTTCAAATATTTGGTCCCAATTGTTTCTTTAAGAGAGAAATATGAAATACCGGGTGTATGCGTGAGTTGGTTGGCAGCTCCAGTCGGTATGCAACGGTGCCCGGTTTTTCTAATACTTTGAAAGGCCCATAAAACTTGCAGGCCAGCTTCTGGCTTACACGTTTAAAAACTGAATGTTGGCGGAATGGCTGCAACTTCAAGTATACCATGTCACCTACCTCAAGGTGAACTTCACGTCTACCTGCATCAGCAAATTGCTTCATTCTGTTCGCTGCCAGTGAGAGATTGCTCCGTAGGATCTGGACAATTTCATTGCGTGAGCGAAGGTGCTTATCTACTTCTTCTAATGGAGAGTCTCCCTCGATATACGAACGAAGCACTGGCGGAGGGCGCCCATATAGAGCTTCAAATGGAGTCATTTGAATGGATCGGTGATATGTAGTATTATACCATAACTCAGCCCATGCTAGAAAATTGCTCCACTTGGAAGGATAATTATGCACAAAGCAACGTAGATACTGCCCTAAACATCGGTTTACTACCTCAGTCTGTCCATCCGTTTCTGGATGATATGCCGAACTAGTTTTTAGAGAAGTGCCCTGTAGACGAAAAAGTTCCCTCCAAAACATGCTCATAAAAATTCGATCTCGGTCGCTTACAATCGTCTCTGGAAATCCATGGAGGCGAATGACCTCCTTAACAAACATTATGGCAACATCTTTAGCCGTGAATGGGTGTGAAAGGTGGACAAAATGAGCATACTTTGTGAGCCGGTCAACAACAACAAAAATGGTGTCGTATCCTTTTGACTTTGGCAGCCCTTCCACAAAATCAATACTAATATCTGACCAAACCTTGGTGGGAATCGGTAAGGGGGATAATAATCCCGCTGGGAGTAATGAATCAGACTTAGCCCGCTGACACACGTCACATTCCCGAACATATTTGGAAACTGGTGTTCTCATTCCAGTCCAACAAAACAATTGATTCAAACGTCAGAAAGTTCGTAATGTTCCAGAATGAACGCCTATGGTTGTTTCATGGAATTCGTAATGTTCCAGAAAGGCTTGCGCAGTTCCTCGTTATTGGGAACCAAAACTCTCCCGTTGTGTAGGATGCAAGCATTCTGTACTGTATAATCCCTCATGGCCGATGATTGCTGCTCAATGTCGTTTCTTAGCCCTTGGAGATATTGATCCTCTTGAGTCAACCTCCGAATATCTTTCCAAATCGTCCATAACGGTACAGATATGGCTGCCAGTGTTTCAGGATTTTATGACTGTGTGTGTTCCCGTCGAGATAATGCATCAGCGGCAGAATTAGCAATTCCAGGTTTATAGACGATCGAATAGTCATACCCAAGCAACTTGGCAATCCACTTTTGCTGTTCAGGCGTTGTAATCCGCTGATCCAGAAGGTGGCGCAAACTTTTTTGGTCAGTACATATGGTAAAATGGCGCCCAATAAGATAGGTTCTCCATGTACGTACTGCTTCCAAGATTGCAAACATTTCCTTAGCATAAGTTGACCAAGTCTCTTTTGTGGGTCCCAATGCCTTACTCATGAAAGCAATTGGATGACCACGTTGAGATAGGACAGCTCCTACACCATAACCAGATGCATCAGTTTCTATCATAAAATCATCAGTGAAATCAGGTAATGCTAGGACTGGTGTCGAAGATACAGCTTTTTTGAGAGCTTCAAATGCCTGTGCAGATTCTGGATTCCAACCAAACTTTCCCTTTTTCAACAAGTCCGTTAATGGTCGCGCGATTAGCCCGTAGTTTTGTACAAACTTCCGGTAGTAGCCCGTGAGACCAAGAAATCCTCTTAGGGCGGTGATGGTGGTGGGTACCGGCCATAGTATCATTGCTTCAATTTTTCGCGGGTCAACCCTCACTCCTTTTCCTGAAATAAAATGCCCCAGATACTCCACCTCTGTTTGAACAAAAGAACATTTGGAAGGTTTAATATAGAACTGGTTGTGCAACAGAATGTTCAGTGTACAACTCAAATGTTCTAAATGATCCCCCCTGGTACGGCTATAGATGAGAATGTCGTCAAAGAATACCAAAATAAATACACGCAAGTATGGACGAAATATGATGTTCATGGCCGCTTAGAATGTGGATGACGCGTTACAGAGACCAAAAGGCATCACAAGATATTCATAGTGCCCGCTATGAGTCCGAAACGCAGTTTTATGTATGTCATCCGGGTGTACTCGTATCTGGTGGTATCCTGCCCGTAAATCCAATTTTGAAAAATAAGTTGCCCCATGAAGCTCATCTAGCATGTCATCGATGGTAGGAATTGGAAAACGATCCTTGATGGTGGAAGCGTTAAGGGCACAATAGTCTGTACAGAACCTCCAAGTTCCGTCTTTTTTTTTTAACCAATAACACTGGAGATGAGAACGGACTAGTGCTAGGCCGAATAAGCCCAGATCTAAGCATTTCTTCAACTTGCCTTTCGATTTCTGTCTTCTGAAAGTGCGCGTTACGGTATGGTGCAACATTAACTGCCTGTTGTTCATTCTTTAATTTAATGCGATGGTCGAAGTCACGCTGCGAGGGAAGGTTAGTGGGTTCATCCAAGACCCGCTTATACTGGCTCAGAACACTCTGTACATCTTCAGGAAGAGGCTCCGGTATTCCTTCCTTGTCCCACCCAGAATTCCCTATAGTAATCACAAATAATTGAGCCCCAAAACGCCATTCTTCTAATAGAGCATTGGCGGCGATTGAATGCCCTGAGATGGAGGTATCTGCCTTGATGCTATGCGTGATTCCCCTTTTTAGGAATTCCATTGTCATATTCTCATAATCAGCAAGTATTTTACCAAGACTTCTCAACCACTGCATCCCGAGGACAAGATCCATCCCGGTTATGGGAAGAGCGTACAGAGTTGTAGTAAAAGTGTATCCCTGGATGGTGATAGTGACGTCCTCATATTTTTCAGAGCACCATAAACGATCTCCGCTGGCTATTTTGGCAGCAAAGGGAGTGATTTGGGTAACTATTAACTTTAGCCTTCCTGTCACTCCTTGGTTGATGAAATTGTGTGTGGAGCCAGAATCAATTAATATATGGATTTGCTGCTGATTGATTGTACCTCTTACCCTCATGGTTTGACTCCCTTCTCCTCCTGCTAAGGCATTTAGGGAAATATGTGGGTCTTCTTTATCTTCTTCGTCACTTCTTTCCCCTTTGTTACTGGCCGTCATGTCCTCTCCTTCTTGGACTTCAATAACAAATTGAGAGGCCTTGCAGCAGTGGCCAGGAGCGTACTTTTCATCGCAATTGTAGCACAAATTTTTATCCCGACGTGCTCGCATTTCCTCAATAGTAAGCCGGCAGCCCATTGGAAAAAGTTGGGGTTTAGGATTGTTCACCCTGGGGGAACTAAGTTCTGTAGATCGCCCCATAGTCAAAGATTTGATAGATGTTGGTTTCCTACGACGCATAATCTTCTCATCAATCCGCCTGGCCAGTTCCATTGCATCTTCCAGTCTACGGGGTTTAAACAATCTGACTTCCATTGATAATTCCTCACGAAGACCTCCTAAAAATGTTCCCAGTAGAGCTTTTGATGACCATCCCGCAACTCGTGTAGATACTCGTTCGAACTCCCTCAGATATTCACGATAAGTACCTGTTTTTCGTATCTTACTGAGCAATTCATCATAATCCTCAAAATTTGTTGGCCCAAATCATTTCAAAATTCCCTTTTCAAACTGCCGCCAAGTCGTGACCTCGTTTCTTCCTTGCTTGGAAAACCATTGCCACCACTGATTTGCCTCACCTTCAAGATGAAAGGAAGCCAGTAGGACCTTCTTGTTTCCTTGCACCCCTTTCACAGTGAAGTATTGGCGAACACGGTCTAGCCCTACAACGACATCGTCTCCAGAAAATTTAGGAAAATAAAGCTTCAGGTTTTCACGAAACCTACCTGTTCTGAAAGGTATTTTATCGGAATCGTCTCCGCTGGAAGCTGTTTCGCTGGTTGAGATGCGGCGTGAGTCGTTACTGGAAGAACAGTCAGATGAAGAAGATGCATGTTGCCGGTGCTTCTTGCGTCCTGAATGCTTAGATGTAGGTGATTTGGAGTGTCCGGATGAATTTGACGGAGTGGATCTCTTCCTTGATCCCCTCTGTCGCAGTGCTTCCATGTTAGTTGTCAAGGTGTTGAGTGATTCCGTGATATGAGCGATTGAATTCTCAAGCTGCTCAAACCGTTCTCGGTTAGTCATGGCTCTGATACTAATTGATAGAACACAGTCCAAGACTCACACAATTCCTTGCTCACGGTGCAAGGAGACCTATTTCTATCTCACGGTGATAGAAGACCAGTTGCAACAATGAACTAATCGATGCTTTATTCCATAACCAATAAGAGTATATATATTCCTACAATAAAATAGGAATCCTTCTAGGACAAGCTCTCTTACTGTTAGGAGGATTCCTGAATACTAGCATGACTGAAATACTAATATAATTATGAAAGAATAAACAATTAAAATATGGAAACTAATACTTAAGAAATAAGACATCTTATAAAATTATTGATCTATGAAATAGTCATCCAGTTTTGAGGGAATACGCCGAGCCCGTTTGCTACGCCTTTAGTCCATATTCTCCAGCCCATCCTCATCATAATGCTCTAATGAAGTTCTAAAATAGTCGAATTAGAGTTTGATGCAAAAGTGTATTAATTACATTTAAAATTAATAATTAAAACCATTCCAAATGATAATCATTTATCAGAGGACATAACATTAGGCCTTTTATTACTCGACGTCTCGTTCTCTAATTCTACGTCCCACTGTTATTTAAGATATTTTTACTCGTCTAATTTACTGGTCTGGTCTTAGACGGTTTACAACTCAAATAAAAAGTTAAAAACATCTATAATATATTCCGTATACTGTACTCCGTAGTACTCCGTGTACATAAGTTTATCTTATTTTATTTAAGAGCACATTTGGGAAGAGGATTTGTTTTTTAGAAAACTTTGGCAGGAGAAACTTTATTCGGTAAAAAAATTTAATTGATTGACCTTGTAATATAAATAATTGAAGTAGCGATACTTGCTAGTTGCTACATTATTGACAAAGACAGAGGTGTTTGGAAGTGATTCTTTTTTAAAGTAGAAGCAGAATTAGAATCAGTTTTCAGAAGCTGGTACCTACCAGCTTCTAAAAGTCTGATTCTGAGAGTAAATTAGGCTCTATTTGCAAGCCCTTAATTTAAGTGCTTGTGTTTTTTTTTTTAAAGAAAAAAACACTTATTTTACCAAACACTACCAACTTTTACTTTCTCGGCTTTGGTGTAGAATCTACTTTTTACTTTTTCTATTACACAAAAAGTACTTATTTTACCAAACACTATCAACTTTTACTACTAATCACTTTTTCCCAAAAAGTGCTTTTACTTAAACACAAACACTTGCAAACAAAGCCTTAGAGCACCAGAAGTGCTTCTGGAATTTCACCCAAATACTCCAACTTCTGCTTCATCAGTTTTGAGAATCAGACCAAACATCCCGAAATAGTACGAAGTTTGTTGGCAAGATAAAGGTAAAATTATGGTAGTTTTCACTTTTCAACCGTTTCCCTAACAAATTAAAACACATTCATAATCTTTTTTGTCACCATCAATCAACTAATATTGATCGAGTGACACATTAGTGATGCTTTCTATGTTCACAAATCAGTTCTTTATTTAGTATTCCATTCCATAGTTTGTTTACAATCATTACGTCACACAAAAAAAAACTTTAAGTTAGTAAATAGAATCATCCTAGGGAAAAAATGTAATACTCTCCCGCTTCCCTAATAATGAGACAAGGGGAGTGACACACAAATTAATAAAAAGTAGTTTATATGATTGATATTGAATTGATAAAACAAGAATAAAGAAAAAAATGATTTAGAGTCACACAAACTTTGCTAAATTTGGTATGTGACAATTTTAGTATGACACACCGAAATGGTAAAACGAGACAATATTAGCGAGTCGGAGGTAGCACTACGAAGCATAGCATTAATCATGTCTTACTTGTTTGTTGAATTTATGCATTCTTCACGTATTTCACATTTTCACAGATACAGTAGTTATATAGTTAATGGCACATCATGGCACATCATTTTGTCCATAATTGTGTCCTATTTTAATGTCCATTGGGTATGCTATATTTCAAAGACCTAATTTGATCTCCTCATGTTCCAAGACACAATTTGATGCAGGGAGTGTTTGCAACAGCTTCTGCTTAAAAAAAAGCACTTTTGGAGTGATTTGGAAAAAGTGATTATTTGTAAAAGTTGATAGTGTTTGAGAAAAAAGTGATTTTGAAAAGTAAAAGTTGGTAGTGTTTGGTAAAATAAGTGCTTTTGGTGTATAAAAAGTGGAAAAACACTTTTGACACGAAAGTCGAGAAAAATAAAAAATTGGTAGTGTTTGGTAAATAAGTGCTGTTTTAAGCTAAAAGCTGAGAAATGCTTTTTTTAAAGTGGTTGCAAACCAGCCTGTAGTGTATCGCCCTTCTACAAAGGTAGAATATCGGACAATTGCTTATTATATTCAGGATACTCTACACAATGTTTCTGTGTTTTTTGAACTTGGCATTCCTATTAACGCTCCGATGAATTTGCTCAATGAAAATATCTCTACCTCTTATCTTTCATTTTATCCTAACATTAACATGCTACATAAATGTTGACTAACATTTTGTTTGTAAATGTGTTTGTTCATGAAGATCTTCGTTCATCTTACATATGTAAATTCCTACTAAATCCCAACATGCAAACAATTTTGCTCAAACTTTTGGGATCCGGGGCCTCTGCCTTGCTTTAAAGTAAGGTAGGGTGCCCGACTTTTCCGGACCGTTCGATCGGAGATTGGACGGTCGAAGATCTTGGGCTCCACTCCTTCCCCGATCTCGAGGCCATTCTCTTCCCCTCCTTGTCGTCGGATGCCGCAAGGCACTCTGCCTTATGGCAGAGGATCCGAATCCAAACTTTTGTGCTTACATACCAATATGCGCGTAATTCCTCGTCCTTCTAACACTACTAGATTATTTATGTCTAGCGCTACTAGACATCTTCCTGTACTTGATTTATTTATTTCTAAATACGTAGTATTATTTACTGAAAAAAGGATGACATCCCACCCCTGAGGCCCCCAACACCGACCGGACGAAACGATGAGAGATGTACATCTCTTCATGTAAATTGGACTATAATCACAATCTGACAGATAGAGAGTGAGGCCCCGTCTTCGATACTTGCAGATGCCCTCTGTTGAGTAACCTCTCATCGTAATAATACGTAGTATTATTTACTGATTTACCACTCGGGTAAACTTAATCATTAATTCTCATAGAGTATGTTGTATAACTTGTATTACTCCGTACTAGTACTAGTACCAGAATAAAAGCTACTGTATTGATAAAAAAAATACTCCGTATGATATACCTTAGTCATAATGATTTAGGATTTTTCTTTTGGACTGAAATTTACTGGTCTAGTCTGATCTGGTCTGATCTGTTCTGGAACGTCTGGTCTGTGTGTATTTTATAACTACGAAAGTCTGATCTGGGACTGAAAACAGTCTAAAAGAAAACATCCTTAGATATGTAATAAGGTATGACTAGCAATTCTAAAACTCGTCATTTAGTTATCAGTGAACTAATATTTTATTTAATCAAAACTCAAATTTTAATGTAATTTATTAATGTATAATCTTTAATTCTCAACTATAATTGTGAAATTGTAAGGATTTTTTTAATCACCAATTAACCATTCATCAATTAAATTTCAAAGTCCGATTATCATTTTTTACGTAGATAAATTTCGTTTACCCACCATTATCCGGAGGATCAAACAACAAAATCGTATTTTATAGCAACGGATTATCTGACTTTTGTACGCGAAAGACAAAAAGACGCCGTTGTTCCGTCTCCCCAAAAAATAATCTAAAATCAAATTAACGTACACCTCCTTAATTAATGAGAAAGTGGATTGGTAAAAACGAAAATGGCCGTTACTCTCTTTTCTCCCACTACTTCATTCCACTCTTCTTCTTCCTCTGCTCCTCATTCCTGCACTTCTCCCGTTTCCTGTTTCTCCGTGAGTTCCATCAATTCTCTGTTTTTCATATTGAATTTTCTGTGAATATCCGTAGCTATCTTTTATGGGAATTTAATGTGGGCCGCTTGTTTAAAAGAATTGAATGCATGAACCGACACAACCGCTGGATTATTGAAACCAGGAAACTGAAATTTTGGCCTGCTTCTGCAATTATTAGGACTGTTTGGCGATTGAGAGAAAGAAGGGAAACATCAATTTTTTTGGAAGAGTGCCGTTGAACTCCAACAGCTATTTTCAAACACTCATTTTCGGTTTTCTCTGCTTGAATCAGATAAAATCGGATATATATTGGCTGTTTCCAGCAACCCAGAACCCCCCCTTTCCATTTTCTGCTGCAAGTTCGTAGCTTTTGAATTTCTGAACTGATTTGCTCAAGATTCAATTTTTCAGATACCCTTTGTAAGCTTCTCTCCATATCTAGTTTATTTCTTTCTTTCTTTTTCTTTTCGTTGGTCTGCATAATCTGATATTACATAGGCAACTTGAGTGTGGAAGATCAGTCTAATTTCTTAGTCTGGATCTCCAAAGATGGTATTTTTTTTAGTTTGAGCTTTGATGGTACTTTAGTAAGCTCATAATACAGCCACACAGGAAATAGGATAGCGTAGGAGGTGAATTAATTACTTGGGTTGCATAGATATTCTAAGATTTACATGATAATATTCTATAAAAGTACCCTTGAATAAGATGTCATATCATTGTTATTCATATATTTGCTTTGAAAAAGTGGCTCTCTTGATACCACACAATAGGCCACATTTAGCTTTTTTAGGACAAAGTATACATTTTTTTTTAAATTAGCAGTTCTGCATTTGTATTTTAGTTTTCTTAACAAATATGGAGTAGTATTTTTATATCACTTTCATGCTATAAAATCATATGCTAAATAGATATATTATTAGTTAAACTCAGGGGCGTAGCCAGGACACTGGGCTAGACTGGGTCGGTACAAAGAATATTATTGGAAAAAAATTTACACGAAATTTTTTACACTAAAAATATTGACATTTTTCAAATTTGGGGTGGGCCAGGGCCTAGCCTGGGCACCCCCTAGCTCCGCCCCTGGTTAAACTCAACAGCCACCATTTGAAAATTCAAAGGGAAAAGGGGCAAATAAGCCCTCGAACTAATAAAAAAAGTGCAAATAAGCCCTTTTGTAGGCGGTTCTGTCCGATTATCGTCATTTAGGGAGGTTTTCGGTGGAATCTTTTGATAATTTTTTTTGAACATCTTCTTCATTAAGTTCAGTTTAGCCATACCAAATTTTAGTTAAAAATTCAACCGGGAAGGCACTCAAATGATTTTTGGAAATATACTGCGTTGTTTAACTGCGCAGTTATCTTCAAAAATTCATTTGACTGTTTTCCCGATTGAATTTTTAGCTGAAATTCGGTATGACTAAACTAGACTTAATGAATAAGATGCTCAAAAAATTTCATCGAAAAATTCCTCCAAAAACCTCCCCAAATGACAATGGCCGGACGGAACCTCCTACAAAAGGGCTTATTTGCACTTTTTTGATTAGTTCGAGGGCTTATTTGCCCCTTTTCCCAAATTCAAACATGACCTATCTTTTTGGGGATCAGCCAAGAGGGGAATATAGTATGACTCCCCACCAACAATGTAAGACATATAGATTTGATGCTGATTTTATAAAAATGCAAGATAAAAGTGTTGTATTACTACTTTAATCTTCTACAAAGAAGAAAAAGTAGGATTTGAAGGTGAAATAATAGATAAAGTGAAAAAGAAAATAGTTGGAGTTTAATTTAGGAAAAAGTGTTTATATTTTTCTTACAACTAAAAAAAGTGTATCTCAAATTCTCAACCTAAATGGAATAGGGGAGTATTATAATCTCAACCAAGTAAATGAAATAATTTTACATTCTTACAATCTTATCTTAATTAGGTAATCTTACATTCTCTTTAATCAACTACATTAATCACTGAATCAATATGAAGTTTGGTTTATTTTCATGGTTATATATATGAGATGAAATGTCGAAATTGGTTAGGAAAAACCCTCGTTGTTAAGGAACCTTTATGGAGAAACTCCACTTGACCAGGACGAAAATATGATGTGAAAATAGGGGCTTTATTAATTTATTAAGTGTATAAATTAGGAATTTTTATCCCTAAAGAGACTTGAATGCTACTTTATACTACTCATATCTATATACTATTGTTTTAAAATAGGGGAATAGTTTGCATAGTATTCCACCCCTATCATTGAAGTACTCAACAAAGAAACAACCCAACTTTATCTTTTGCTTTTATGTTTGCCTTCTTTTTTAGTGTCTGACTCATTCTTTATCAAGGACTTTTACTTTTTCACTTTTTTAGTTTTTTATGCTCAGACAATGCAACCTTCTTCACCAAGATTTTTGTGTTTTTGATGATAATGCCCTTAAAATTGTAAATACTGTGGTAAAAAATGTACTATTGATGCATTTTAAAAATGTGACCCTCAACTGTTAATAATGCCTTTATAAGCTTCTGTACTAAGTAAGAGGGATTAATGTGACATATATATAAATGTTCCTTCCTTATCGCTTTCTTCATATATGACAGGCTATAAATCCTATATTAAAACTTAATTGACTAAATACAGTAATATTTCTCTCATCTCAATAAAACAAATAGTAATACACTAAAGAATGTTTTTTCAATACCTTTATAGCATACAATATCTAAGTCTTCTTAGTCTTGAAGTTTAAAAGCTTTTGGTTTCATTATTTCATTGGGATTACCGCTCCAGCTTTCCAACAACTTAATTAATTACGTATCAAGATTTCATTTGAAAGTTATATTTGAAGAGGTATAGTGTTGACTACTTTTAAGGGCTTTAGTGTTATTCCTTTAAGTTTACACTTGTATATAGAGAATTGAAATTCACTCCTTAGAATATGGTAAAGGTGTGAACTATTTCCCCTTTTGTTTTCTTTGCCTAATTCAAGTATTTCCAGACACATTATTGTGCGTTAATGCATCCTTCTTCTTCTTTCTATCCATACAGGGAGGTTCCTCTTAGAAGAAGAATCAACATTAAGAAAAACTCAATGGGAATCAAAATCTCAGTATCACACATTGCTCTTATTTTCATCTCTCTAGCAGTTCTTCCTCGGATTTCTGCACTTCTGGAATCTGATGGAAATGCTCTACTAGAGTTTGCTTCTGCTGTTCCACATGTCAGGAAGCTCAACTGGAATTCTTCCACCCTGATCTGCAGTTATTGGGCTGGCATAAAATGTAACAGACATGGAACAAGAGTTATAGGTATCCATCTTCCAGGTGTTGGGTTTTTCGGTCAAATTCCAGAAAAGACCATAGGAAAGATGGATGCTCTTAGGGTTCTTAGCTTGAGAGGAAACCATTTAAGTGGACCTCTTCCTTCTGATATCCTCTCCATCCCTACCCTTCAAACTGTTTACCTTCAAGATAACAACTTTACTGGACAAATACCCACCTCTCTCTCTCCCAGACTTGTTATCATAGATCTTTCTAGCAATTCTTTTTCTGGGGACATTCCCGCCAGTATCAAGAATTTGACACATTTATCTGTTCTTAACCTTCAGAACAATTTCTTATCTGGATCCATCCCAAATCTTGAATCTTCAAAGCTTAACTTCTTGAATGTGAGTCATAACATGTTAAACGGGTCGATCCCAGATTCCTTCCAGAACTTTCCAGCTGCTTCATTTCTGGGTAATTCTCATCTTTGCGGGAAACCACTCCCACAGTGCTCTACAGGAATAGTGAAAGAAAAAGATTCAATTTTGAAGAAGAAGAAACTCAGTGTAGGGACTGTGATCGCCATTGTTATAGGCGTGTGTTCATTTCTGACTTTCTTGGGATTGATGATCTCATTCTTCTGTTTGAAGAAGAAAGTCTCTGATGGGAGTGATGGTAAAGAGAAGGTTGCTTATGGTGGGAAGAGTGAGAAGCCAGAGGATTTCGGAAGTGGGGTCCAGGATGCAGATAAGAACAAACTTGTGTTCTTTGAAGGATGTTCTTACAGCTTTGACCTGGAAGATCTGTTAAGGGCTTCTGCTGAAATTCTTGGGAAGGGTAGTTATGGAACAGCGTACAAGGCTTGTTTGGATGAGTCAACAACGGTGGTGGTTAAAAGGTTGAAGGAAGTTGGAGCTGGGAAGAGAGAGTTTGAACAACACATGGAGTTTCTGGGAAGGATTTCACGCCACCCAAACTTGGCCTCTCCCCAGGCTTATTACTATTCAAAGGATGAGAAGCTTGTTGTTCATGAGTACATGCCAGTTGGCAGCTTGTTTGAAGCTCTTCACGGTATGTCTTTTCCAGATTTAGTCTTTGAATGCAAAACCACTGAAACTTGCCGCACACATCAATAAGCATGTTTTTGTCTTGAACCACTATTCATTTCAATAATCTATCATCAATAATCTTTCTTACAATGGTCAATTGTGCCAGTATTGATAAGATCCATCAATTCACCAAACATACCGTAAGTTTCAGATTGGCTGGGAAGGGTTTTGAAATGTTTTGGAAGATAGGTTATATTTACGGAGTATTATTTTGATGTGTCTCTAAATCTTTAGAGTTTTTGACACTTTTAGTCCTTGGACTATTTTGAATGTTTCACTTTTATTCCCCAGCTATAATGCTATAGACACTTTTGGTGCTCGTCTTTGAAGATTTTCATATTTAGTCCTTCGACTTTTCTAAAAGTGTCACTTTGAGTCCTTCAACTATTAGGGAGTATAATAGTGGCATTTTTAGTTCCCCACTTATTGTGCCACAATCATAGTAGAAGGACTAAAAGTGTCAATTTGATAATATTCGGGGGAATAAATGTAGAAAACTTTGAAGTCGGGTACTAAAAATGGAAAAATCAAAAGTCGGGTACCAAAAGTGTCACTGACATAGTAGTCGGGGAATCAAAAGTGGCAAAAACTCAATCATTTTTGAGGTTTTATAATTTTTTTTGAAGTAATACCTCAAAACACAGTTAAACATACCCCTAGGCAATTGAATATTGTAGGATGAATCATGCCACGGATTTGGATTGAAGTACTAAATTCCCCATTTAAATCTCAGTTTACCAGGTTATATTTGGAAACCAAAAAGGCAAGGAAAAGAAAAAAAATATGTTAAAGAAAATGGTGTATTTATTTTACATTATAAAATACAAAAAGGAAAATCAGTCTTGATTAGATTTTTTGTTTCTTGTGATTTTGTGTATCTATATTTCTTATCTTTTTGTATGCTAAGATTATAAATAAAATAAATTTCAACATATGTTCTTCCAAAATTTCTCCTTATCTTTTCTCCATCTTTTCTTGGTTGCAAAACCTTCATATTTTTCCCTACTAGCTAAATCTGCTTCTCCTCATCAAATGTGATCACCAAACATAAAAACTAAAATATGCCATCTCATTCTCCTTATTTCACCAACGTGATACTCATTTCATTTGGATCAAAGCATTTTATTTAATTAACCAATCAACTAATTACCATTAACTTATTAAAATTTGATCAAGCAGGGAACACCAGCATGGATAGAACTCCACTTGACTGGAAATCCAGACTGAACATAGCATTAGGAACAGCAAAAGGAATCGCACACATCCACTCCCAAGGCGGCGTCAGATTCACCCACGGCAACATCAAATCCTCCAACATCCTCCTCACCACCACCCTCAAAGCCGCCGTCTCCGACTTCGGGTTGAGCCCTCTCATGAACTACATTGCCGTCAAACACCGGGGGCCCGGTTACCGGTCGCCCGAAATGATCGAGACCCGAAAAATCACCCAGAAATCAGACGTGTACAGCTTCGGCGTCCTCCTTCTCGAGATGCTGACGGGGAAGTCGCCAGTGCCGACCGGGCGCGATGACGTGGTAGATTTGCCACGATGGGTCCGGTCCGTCGTCCGGGAGGAGTGGACGGCGGAGGTTTTCGACGTGGCATTGATGAAGTACGAGAATGTAGAGGAGGAGATGGTGCAGATGCTTCAAGTTGCTCTGACATGTGTGGGGAAGGGGCAGGATGCGAGGCCCACCATGGATGAAGTCGTTAGGATGATTGAGGATGTTTGTCAGCCGCCGGAGGAGGGAAGTCAACCGTCCTCCGGCGACCGGTCTAGATGCTCCATTGCACCAACTCCGGAGTGATACAAATTTCAAAGGTTGTTTGGTCACGAAAAAATGGAGGCGAGGACGATGGACTTTTTTGTTATTAATTAATTAATTTATTTCTCCACCACCCTCTGAAATGTTCTGACCCAAACAAGGTCTTCAGATTTGGCTCCATAAACAGATAAAACGAAAATTTGCTGCAAAAAAAAAAAAACAGATAAAACGAAAAATGAGTTCTTGTTTTTGGTTTTGACCAAACAGAGCTTCAGTTTCAGTGCTCTTTGATTAAGAATTGGTTTATCTGTTCCTGGAGCCAAATGTTAATGTTGTTTAACCTTTTGGCCTATATTGATGGCTTACTATACTCAATTCTTTTCATCAAGCAGATCCACTGTAAACTTAGGTTGATGATTACTAAATATAGTCTACTTTTTAGCACAAACAGGATTTTTGTTCAATCATCTTATGATAACAAAAGGGGTCATGATACTTCAGATTTTGCCAACCCATCATTGTAAAAGGCTTCACACTTTAGTAATCAATTCTTCATCAAAAATAATAATCCCTCCATTCTTTAATGGAAAATTCCCTTTGAACACGCCAATTTTTACACGCCGGGTTACATGCCGGTCAAATTGTCTGTGTACAAACAATTCGACCAGCGTTTTATGAGGATAACTGATTTTCACACAAATAAAAATAGAAAAATTATTGGTATCATAGACATTTTAAAATTCTCGTTTAAAATTGTATATATCACAGACATTTCATGAAAAAATTTCGTCTAAAATGTCTGTGATACAGACAACACTTGATTTTTGCCTGTGTGGTAATCAATTGTCTTCATAAAACGTCAGTCATATTGTCTGTGTAGCTCGGCACGTAGACCAAGCAGAACTCTTCTTTTAATGGTGAGAACTATGGCACCCAATTAAAAATGGGATGTCGTATCTATCATTCTCTTGATTGGTTTAAAACATTACAATACTTTCAATTTTCATATAAATAATTCAACTATAATATTTTGATTGGTCCATATATGTGGACAAATGTATGGTAATTTATGAGTACAATAGAATCTACCTTCTTGAATAGTTAGGAATATTTTGATTTTTGCACTATTAATACATTACTTTAATCATGTTTAGTATCCAAAAATAGGAATTATACTAGGCTTAAATATTAACGGGGTGGGCTAAATTTTAAAAAATTAAAAAAAATACACTAAAAAAATTGGGAAAAAAAAACCAGTTGCCTTGGGTTTCAACCTCACATAGCCCGTACATAGATTCTCCCTTGATTATTACTAATGTATTGTTGAATTATTATGTACGTATAAAAATTTTAAATTTCTATTAATGTGAATTAAGTAATTCAAAAATTTTAAATTCGTCTATTTGAAATATCAACATGCAAAAACCACCATATAATAAAAAATATGTAGTATTAAAAAAAAAACTTAATGCCATAATGGTCATGGGTAGAGCCTAGAGGGAGGTGGCAACCCAAACTACCCAAGCCTCCTGATTCCAAGCTCGATAAAAATGTTTTTGCATGCGTAATTTTCATTATTCAAACAAACAAAATTATTTTAAGGGAAAGTTTCTAAAGTAGGACTAAAAAAGTTTGAAAATTCCAAAATAGGACTGTCATGTATTTATTCCCAAAATAGGACTAATTACTGCCAAATTTGGAAAATACTGCCATGTTCGAAGTCTGGTACTACCAAAACATGACAGTAATTAGTCCTATTTTGGGAATAAAAAAATGGAAGTCCTATTTTGGAATTTCCAAACTTTTTTAGTCCCATTTTGGGTAATATCTCTTATTTTAATACGGTATAACTTATTAAATCCTTTGTTTATTCCTGAAGGATGTTGGTGCATGGCTCTATTACCTCTGGCTCTATATAGACACTATTTCCATTGGACCATTGCGGCACTAAGCAGTGGCGGACCCACTAAGGGTCCCATGGAGTCCCGGGACCCCGTGTGCCTTCAAAAAAATTATTATATATATTATATACATTTTATATAAAATTTACTAACATGTGTATAAATACAACAAAAGCTTGTAGGAATGTGAGAGAGCGGAGTAGACGGATGGTTGCAGTGGGGAACTTCAAGCTCCCTTTGTGTGGAGGTTCGGGGGTTCAATTCCCCAGCTGCTGCATTTTTGTTTTACAAATGTCTTTTTGTAAAAGATCATTATTTTGAACTTTAAAGTTTACATAATTTAAAATTTTGGATTACTTATTAAAATTTGTTTGACTTTTAAGATTATTTATTAAATACTCCATATGATATTTATGAATAGTTTTTTCCCGATATTTTACGATTTAGGATGAAAAAATATTTCAATATTGTATCCGGATTTAAAGAAATTTGGAGCATCGGGAGTAAATCGGACGCTAATTCAAATGATTCATCATTATTAAATGAAAAAATAGATCAAATAATTGTTAAATATAAAATTAAGATGTCTAGTTGTCTGCAAGACCAACATGTTGAAACCTAAGAAGGTACATTTGTAGAATTGTAGAATGAAATATATACTTCATATGTAATTTTGTGTGTTATGACTATCTTAATATTTTGATAATGTACGTTAACTATGAAACATTATGCTACTTTAGACCCTGTTTGGTAATGCGTGAATAGGCTGTATTGACTGATTCTACTTAAATTTATGAAATTATGGTTAAAGTGACTGTATTGATTGATTCTACTTATTTATAAAAAATATTTTAAATATATTTTATTAATAAAATAAAGAAAAAATCATAGTATCGCCAATACAGCCAATACAACTGAAATATACTATGAAGCGATTGGATTGGCTAAAGTATGAAAGATAGCTCAAATGATTTTATACAGTAACTTCAGTCAATACAGTCAAAAAAGTAACTTTAAACTTACGTTTTCTTATTATTACACCATTCGATGCGCGAAATCAAAAGTTACTTGTTTGATATATAAATTGGTTAATAAACCTAATAAGCCGGGGGAAAAATCGCCTAACGGGCTCTTATTAATTAGAGTTACATTAGAGTAGGGACCCCGTGATCTTGATTTTCTGGGTTCGCCACTGGCACTAAGTGTAATGAAATTATTTGGAAATAATTTTCAACTATATCAGTCCAATGAGATAAATCTACCAACCATTTACTAAACAACAATTTTAGTTATTTAAGTAATCAAAGAAATCAAAACTTAGCTAATCATCCATTTTCAAGATGAGGCCTTCGTTTATACATACGTAGTATTAGCTAGGAATGGGGAAGACATAACTAGTACAAAAAGTTAAAAAGCTGTAACTATTCACTAAGAGTATAAAACTACACAACAAAGGAATTGGACTATGGTTTCAGGCTTTCAGCCTCAATTGTATGCCTAGGTTCAACCTTGCAGCCAAAATGCCAGTCTTCAAAATTTATCTTAAAATGTACCGTGGAAATAAATTCCCAATTATTAATTCTTCATAGCTCGTCAGATAAATGGTATATCCAATTTAATTATATGTTAGTAGTGTATAGTTCTATAATAGAGTATGCTTTTAGTGTCAGGAGAGTGTTTAGGTAAAAAAGCAAGTCATACTACGAAAGCATATTATTCACAAAATAACCATCTCGTACTTTGTTATGCAAGATATAAATATATGCACGTTTACACTTTTGATTAAAAAATCAAGCATTCCAGCCCAACTGGTTGTTAGGTTACTGTGCCTATTGGGAGGTCTCGAGTTCGAAACCCGCTAGCACATAAGGGTTCAAAACTCAATGAGCTAGTTTCAACCCATATTACTACATGCCCCCCATCCCCCTCCTCCAGACCCCCTGGAGTAAATTAAAAAAAAACACTTTTCATTAAGAATTGTCAAACTTCTCAAATTTAGGTATCTATAGATATTAAACTAGACATTTCTTTCCCTGAGTGGTTAGGTCCATGATATTATCCATGACACTAACATCAACTGGCACCCACATAACATGCCCCACAAGTTTATAAATTAACCCAATGACAAAGCAATGGTATTTTACATTTTTACAAATTGTGCCTTATATTTAGTTAATTACCATACCCTTGCGTTATGAACAATTACAATGAGATAATATTTTATATAAAATAAATCTTAAAAATGACTACAAGATCCTCTAAGTACTAGGTAACTTCATCTCCTTCAGTAATCCCTCAAGTGCACTACATATTTTCTCATCTTGAAGTTTTGATGCAAACGCCGCGCCGGCAAGGAACTTGTGCACCTTTCCCTCTAAGCAAATCCGACTATGCCCCGATTCTTTGCTCACTCCACTTTCCATCATAGCTGACCTCATAATTGAAACATTCTTCCAATGATGTTTTGTGGCAAATGCATTCGACATCATCACATATCCGGCAGAGCTATGTGGATCCACCTGGACAAGCATCTGTGAGATGTGATTGGCAAGTTCTAATTTGCCATGAACCACACAACCACCAAGTAGAGCCCCCCAAACAAAACTGTTCGGCTCAAATGGCATTGACGTAACAACTTCAAGTGCTTTTTCAACATGACCTGTTCGTGAAAGTAGATCAACGTAACAAGCGTAGTGTTCCAATTTGGGGACAATAAAAAAACGTTGGCTAATTTCTCGGAACACTTGCCAGCCTTTATTTATTAGTCCTGAGTGACTGCAAGCGCATAATACACCGAGGACAGTTAGGGAGTTAGGTTGCAAATTAAGCTCTAGCATTTTCGCAAAAAGTGTAAGCGCGCCTTTTCCATTTCCATTTGTTGCCAAACCCATGATCATGGCGTTGTATGTGACAACATCTTTTAAAGCAAGCTGGTCAAACACTTCCGTCGACTTCTCCACACACCCACATTTAGAGTACATGTCTATCAATGCAGTCTCAAGATTCCTATTCGAAATATTGCTTGATTTAATATGTTCATGGAATAAAATCCCCATATCCAAATCACCAAGTTGAGCACATGCAGTAAGCACACTGACCATTGTAACATGGTTGGGATTAGAATTATGATGCATTGTCATTACCCGAAAAAGATCCAATGCGTCCCAAGAAAATCCATTCTGGACAAGGGAACTAATGATGGCGTTCCAAGGAACCACACTTCTCTTCCCATCAGCAGATACCTGGTCAAACATCTCCCTACTCTGATTGACCTTTCCACATTTACCATACAAATAAATAAGAACAATTTTAACAACGTCACAATGGTCATCCTTCAAACCATAGCTATCAACTGCGTCTAACAAATTCCTTATCCAATTCTCAACCTATACAAAATCAAGATTCGAACAAGCAGACATCACACTAACCATGGTGTCATTTTCAGGGACCACTTTCTCCTTAACCATGGACAAGTATGTTGATAGTGCTTTTTCAGATTGACCCGACTTGGCATATCCAGAAATCAAACAAGTCCAGCAAGAGGCGTCCTTGTAAGGCATTTCATCGAACAGTTTACAAGCCGAATGAAAATCCTTCAGGGTCTTGGCATGCACGCTTAGCAAACCATTAAAGACAAACGAATTGGCCAAAAATCCAAACTTTAAGACATGGGCATGGAGCTGCTGAACATAAATCGATTTACTAGCAGTGGTACATGCTTTAAGGAGAAAAGAAATTGTCAAATCATTAGGGCAAAGGCATTTCAAATTCAATCTCTTGTACACCAAAAATGCATCTAAATATAAGCCTTCTTCAAATAACACTCGGGTGATGGCGTTGAAAGGGAAAATATTTGGTTTTTGTAAATGATTAAAAATGCGAAGAGCTAGTCTGGACTTGTATTGCCCGATAAGGCAAGTGGCTACAAGGTTATCTTGGTGTGCGCTGATACGAAAAACACGAGCGTGTATTTGAAGGAGATGAGAATTGGGAATGCAGCCTTGTAGGAGCCGAGTGAGATCTGAAGTAAATGAAAAGTGCATGAACTGATCGCAAAGTAGCAAAGAGAAAGAGACAATACGCTTTAAAGTTCAGACTTCAGATCATGACAATGAAACAAAGGGGACAAGAAACGAGAGTCGTTCAAGTCAACCACCTCCAGTCTCGAAACAAGTAATGTGGGAGGACAGTTTGAGAGATATAATTGTATATACAATACTTGATAACACGTGCTGGAAATAAAGAAAGCATTGACTGCTGTAACTTTTTGTATCACCTACTCCTACACCTTTTTGTAGTCTGCACAAAAAACAAGCAGCATTAATTACTCAATAGTGCTACTGTCCATTCATACAGTTGAAGCATGTCTATATAAATATGAAAGGTTACGTACTTCCTATTCAAGGCATCTGATTTCTTTCTTTAGTCTAAATATTCCCTAGCGAATCAAAGCTTAGTTGAATTTAAAGGTTGTATGCCATTTGTTCTTCTAGTGAGCTTCAATTTAGATATCTTTCATATCTATAAGTATATTGTGTCAACTTCTCAATTCTCCAATATCTTTGAATGCTCTTCTGTCTATTTTTCTCTAAGTATACAGTTTTCCGATGTTAGAAACTGACCTAACTAAAGCAACATAGGAAAGTCAAGGTGTGCAGATACATTGCTGCAATGTGTTGTCGTGTTGCGAATTTGAGATTTTGGCAGAATACAATGTACTGTACTGATGTTTTATGTTGAGCATCAAAGGAGATGTAACAGTAATTCAGTTCATTCTCGAAACCGGACTCAAATTTTCTTTTAGTTTGATTGCAGGAATTTCAATTTTAATACGAAGGACGACATGGATTCATGTAGCTCTGAAGAGCTGCAATAGGGTGAGATCTAAAAATCGGCAGAATGTGTTTGTGTGTCTTCATTGTGTGTCATATTTAAAGCAAATCATGTTAAAAGTAAACCATATTTAAAACTTCGTAGCATTTTATGTGAGTGTGTGTCTTAATAGTGCATTTGCGAATGTCTAATGTGTACATACAAGTGTGTATGCATATTACTTAACCAACTTTTAAAATCTAATCTCTTTATACAATTTAAATGTAATGAATACCTTTTCCTTTATAAATGTAATTAGTACAATATAAATGTATTATTGTATACTAACAATAAAGTATTACCGGGTATATAAATGTTATATGACATATTGTGGCGAGGATTCACACTAAGTATAGACATAGTAATGCATTTGTGAGTCTCGACATTATTAAACACTGAGACAATTCTTAAATGTGCATCGAATCACATTTTATACAACTTTCCTTTAAAGTTATATGTATTTCAGTTTAAATGACTGCTTTAAAGTTATATGGAGTGTATTTTTAACATAAAACTTTAGATGACATTAACAAAAACCATTGTTGTTTCACTCTAGCTTTATAAATTTTTGAACTGCAACTTGTTTCAGTCTTTTAGAGTATTTAAAAATGACTTTTGTTTGACATTATCTTCCAAAGTTAAAACACTATGTGACAGGTTTTTAAATGACAAAGTACTCAAAGAATTATCTTAGGAATGCCTATCATTGAAAAAGGTCCAGACAAAAGAAATGATTTACCAGACAATAGAAGACCAATTTCAAATTTAGTTAGTAAAACAATGATGATGCATATCATATTATACGTACGTAGTATTATTATTAACAAATTATAACACTAACATTCAATGCATAATAACAAATTAACAATCAACAATAAACAATTTGAACTACACATTAATTAACACTCAACAACCAACAAATTGACTAATTATTTATCAACTATTCATTTATAAACATTAAACGACTATGAATGAAATCAATCGATAAACTACTCAAATAATCATATGATTCAGATTAATCAATAAAAGAAAACGTACTCTGAAAAAGAGTTAAGCCCTTATGGGCCTTATCAGATAACGAAGAAGGCCTTCAAGCCGGAGGAGCACCTGAAGGGTGACTGCTGAAACGGTGATTCCGGTGAAGGAAGCTTGAAGCAGTGATGAAGGCACACCAGAAGGCTGACAAATTCAGGAGGGGAAGGGGCACAATGCGGCGAAGCGTGGGCCGTCGGCGGTAGAGGCGTGAGCGGTCCGCGGCCGGTGAGTCGGCGACTTGGCAGTGGGCACTTGGTGTTCGTCGGCACGATTTGCTTATGCGGTCTTGCCTGCTCCTGTGTTCGGCTGAAGCCCGTGGACCGTAATGCTTACCTTTTGCTCGTTTGGGCCGCTGGTGATTGGGCTGTACAAAAATATTAATGTGGAAATTACCAATACTGTTCACTTTTATGTTCAAGATATCGGGTAGGGTTGAGCATAATGGTTCGGTTTTATCGAACCGAATCGGACCAAATTGAAAATTGGTACTTTGGTTTGGTTCTGATTTACTTAAGTAAACTATTTGAAAATAATTTGTTCAAATCAATGGTTTGGTTTAATTTGGTTTAAAATCAAAGAACCGTAAACCGAATGAAACACTGAACAACTTGATTGTAATACACACACACATTGTATATATCTTCAATCTTCATCTGTATGGTATAAATAAACAATTTAGACATGAAAAATACATGTTTATCATATATCATATTAACTTTTACAAATTTCATACATTCATTATGACAAAGTTGGCTAATACGACATATTTGTATTTGCTATGTTTTGTACTCTACGTGTATGAAAAGATGTTTGACGATAACAATAGAAAATTGCATTTACTTCGTATTTGAATAAAATTGTGAATATATATTGTAACATTAGTGCCACTAACTCATTGCATTTAACATCTATTCGATCAAGAAAGTGTTTTTTCTGAACTTGCAGAATATGTGGTGAGCATAGAAAGAGCAATTCGAGTTATTCTCAAACTCCTAAAAACTTTCTACATTCTATATACATATTAGAGGCTCTATTTTTTTTAAATTACTTAACCTAGTTTAGGTTGTAGTTTATGGTCACTATCAAACAGGGGCGGAGCTAGAGGGGTGGCCAACCAGGCCACGGCCCGCCCCAAATTTGAAAATTATTTGTATTTTTAGTCTAAAATTATATGTCAAAAAAAATTATCTGAAAAATTCTTTGTACCGGCCCAACCCAACCTTCAATCCTAGCTACGCCCCTGCTATCAAAGAGGGAAGATATAATGATTATGAAATATATAAAAAGTGATAAAAGTATGTACCTACTTCTATTTTAGTGATTTATCTTTTTGTCCACCATTGCAAACATAATTCACAAGCTCATTTTTTTTTGTTGCTTTGTTTCTTTTTGTTGATTTCTGTTGTATTGTGTTTCTTTTTGTTGCATCATGTTGCTTTTTGTTTATCATTTTCAACTATTGTTGTTTCTTTTTATTTATGATTCCATTTGTATGTAGTATTTTGATATGTAGGTGTGTGTAGGCAGTAGGTAACTAGGTATACACCTGGTGATAAAATTGAAGCATAGATTACATTTTGCAAGTACAAATGGATTCAATGGAATGTTTTATTTATATGTACATTCACTAAGGAAGTATGGCAGATGACGGTTGAGACTTTTTTTATCGAAGGGTGCTTATATCACTAAAATAACCCAAAACATATGTACATCGCAGTAACCACAACATTCATAAAACCAGACCTGAAGAGCGAGAGGAAATCCTAAAATACGATAAAAGAAATAATCACTTTCCGAATCATCTCCTCCAACAAGTCTGCCCTTCAAGTTCTGTAATGTCACATCAAAAAGGTCTTTCCGCCAAGGATAGGAATCCCATAAACCAGAATCAACAACAGCCAAATAAGTTTTACTTATGACCTTATCCTTAGATGAAGTAAAGAAGAATAGACCAAGGACATACAAAATAGCAATTTTAACTGCATCTTCATCACAATCAGCCTTTTGACCAAGAAAACAAGTTTCAATATCTTCACGAGTAACTTTAGAACAACTGTTGAAATACTTTTTGATAAGTGAATTACAATCTGATGAAGGAACAATAGAAGTACCAAATTCACCACTACACTTCAAACCAGTCACAACATCAAATTCAGCAATTGAAAAACGCAAACGAAAGCCAGAAACATCAAACCAGATCTCCTTGGGAATATTGTGACTAATTTCTCGTAAAAGCAAACAATGCACAAGTTGAGGCTGCAATTTAAGGTCTTGAAAATCCAACAATTTACCAAAGCAGGTTTCCCTAAATAATCCCAATTGCACATCAGTCATCTTGGCCTTAAGATTTACAGAAATGCAATCCTTGCTAAATGTACAAACTCTACTGTTAAACCACGATTCAGATGGAACAAAGTACTGCCACCCCTGGATTTAAAAAAAGTAACAAAATTAAAATTGAATAAACAAAATTAAACAAAAACAAATCCAAATACAAGAACAAAAAGTACACATGCAAAAGAGAAGAAGCACTGTAAATATAACAAAAAAGGATTAAGTACCTTAAATGTCGAAGGATATTTGTTATTTTTTTGTTCCTTAACAGATTTACCAGACTTCTTCGCTTGTACATTGATGGAAACCTTGGCTTTTTTGTGAGGCTTTGGAGCATTCTCGTTTCTTCTCTTCTTAGGAGCCAAGTTTGGACTTCTGGAACGAACAGGGGAAGCTGAAGCATTGTAACACGAGGAGTATTTGAAGACATTATCGTGAAGACGACGAAAGAGAAAAGATGAATTCGAGAAGAAGAAAAGAGGAAGCGGGAAGAAAGAGGAGACTCGCGGTGGAAGGAAATTCATATTGGTGGAGAACGTTGGCAGATAACCGTCTAAAATTGAAATGAAAAACCAAAAGTGAAAATATAAAAGTTAAATATGTAAAGAAAAAGTAGTACGGACATTATTGATAGAGGTTTATAGAGAATGGACCTCCGGGGTGATTTCCACAATTTTTAATAGATGTAAATCCGAGTTGGTCAAACTATTCGTTGGATTTTCACCGTCATCTAATGACATATGAGGTTTTCTTTTGGAATGAAATTTGTTAATTTTGTTTGGTCTGAATTGGTCTGATAAATGTCTGGTCTGTATGTTTTATAATTACAGAAGTCTGATTTGAGACTAGAAAATAATCGAAAAGGGAACATTCAATACGGTTAAACGGATAAAGAATGTAGTTGAACAAATAGCCGTAAACTCAATTCCTGGTGGTAATTAAATGTAAATCGAGTCCTGTTTCCATATGTCTTTACACTCGGTCAGAATTGGACCATAACGGAATTTTGGTTTACACCGGCACAATAATATCAGATTGGGGAGGAAGATCAGAATTAGAAATTGATAGAAAAGCAAGAATATGGGCTCGTGTGAGTAGGAATAAAAAATCGATTTTAGTGCTATCATTAGCTATGGGATTAGATCTAAGAGAAGTTATAGATAATGCCTGTTATCCTGAAATTTTTTTATCTTTTCTGAGTGATAAGGATACAAAAAAAATTGGTTCAAAAGAAAACGCGATTTTGGAGTTTTATAAAAAATTCGCTTGCGTAGGCGGTGATCCGTTAGGGTATGAATACTTATGTAAGGAATTACAAAAAAAAAATTTTCACCAAAGATGTGAATTAGGACGGCTTGGTCGACGAAAGTAATTATACGGAGTATGTCTCTAAAATAGTGATAATATATACTCCCTCCCTATCATATTAGTTCCAACATTAGAATTTACACATTATTCATATTATCTTCTTTGACTACACTTTATTTATTAATGTATGTGAATTACTTCTTTTGAAAATATTGTTGAATTCGTCTCATTACAAAGTTTCTTAATTTGATTTTTAATTTTTTTAATTAATGGTAATTAAATACAATGATGGTCAAAGTTGTACATTGACAGGAAAAAAGGAATATTGCATCTAAAAGAGAATGGAGGATAGAACGGAGGATAGTACTATTTATTTTGTCTAACCAATAATTGTGTTTTACTTGCTATACAAAACCATAGATTCGATGATCACATACCAGAGCTTATGCGGTAAACTAATTTCACGGGAAAATAGGCAGATCGTTTGCTCAAACATTATCTACAATTCTACAAAATAATCTAGTGGATAATTATATTAAGGGGATAATTCTTTGTACAATTTTTATATACTCCAGGTGATAACTAACTAAAATAATCATTGTGAAAAACTGTTTAATTTCCGCCATTACATAAGACTAACATTAGTAATTAAAATTTAATTATATATTTACTAATATAGGAGCATCCTTATTAATGACAATGTGAAACGATTAAAAATGCATTAAGGCCCGTTAACCATTAAAAATACTCCGTATAATTTTCTACCGAACTTGTAGCGGTAGTTGATGACTGTAATCAATAACGTACTCCGTATAAATTGTAAATGCACCATTGTTTTAATAACTCAAATAAATAATTAAAAATTAAAATACACCATTAACACCCACTTTCACATTGAAAGAAAATTTTTATTTTAAATGCGTGTCCTACGTAATATCTACGGCCGGAGTACTTCGTATGAAAGTAAAATTGTATAATACGTCTCCTATATAAATGTTACCAAAAAATCACTTCTGATCCAATAACCACTAAACAAAAAAAATGATACTTTACTCTTCTAACTATTTCTCCACAATTAGTTCGTAATTCGTTCCCAATCTCATCATATCATTCGAACCCCATCCCCCATTCCCATATTCACCTGATCTTAGCTTATTTAAGCAAATCGGACACGTACAATTTGATAAAAGTTGAATTCAAATATAATTAAAAAATACGTTAATTAAATGCGGAGCTATAATAATAATAATAATAATAATAATAATAATAATAATAATAATAATAATAACTAGTGTAACACCCGGGGCATGCCCCGGGAGTACTATAATGTTAAAATGAATTAAAATGAAAATTATTTAGCTTTGGGCACAAAATTTAAGGGAGAATAGTAGGGGTAATGAATAGTATAGAAAAAGTAGGAGAGAAAATGAAAAAGTAGGAAAAAAGAGGATAAAAAGTAGAAAAAGTAAGTGTAATTGAGTATTTGTAAAGGAAAAATTTACCCAAAAAAGTGTATTTAACTTTTAAGTACATCCCAAAATGAGAGTGTATGGAACTTTAAAATAGGGAGGGAGTGTTTACATAACTATTTATAGAGACTGTTAGTTATTTACATAGCAAGTTTCATCATTTTGTAACGTGATATTAGGACTTTAGAGTCCTACATGAAAGAAAGTGATGTAATATAAATTATATTTTTGTATATCTAGATTAAAGTAGTTAATTTATTAGTTCCCTATTAATGATACATGTAAATTAACCGTGATGTAAAGTGATAATAGGATTCATATCCTACTATAAGTGGTGTCATTATTATTTTTTGTATATATAAATTAGAAATTGTCCTAAATAGAAGTAAAAACGTTTTGAAATTCAAAAATAGCACTTTCATGTTTTTATTCCCTAAATATGAATAATTCTGTCAAGTGTGAAAACAATGCCATGTTTAAAACTAGTAATGTCAAACTTGGCAGAAATTTACTCATATTTGGAGAATAAAAACATGATAGTCATATTTTGAAATTTTTAAAACCTTTTTACTCCTATTTAGAGATTCTTTCTATCCAGATTAGAGTTAGCACACGTAAATTTATCATTTTGTAAGTCTAGATGAATGTGGTTTTATTTAATTTTTTGTTTGCCAATGAGGGAATGGCAATTAAGTTATTCATAACTCATTTTTACTATATTATATACAGTATATTGTTTTATTTTTTTTATTTTTAATCCTTTTCTTTAACGATTTTAATCCATTTTTTTATATAAATTATAGCATTTTTTTCACAATCTTTCATATGTTACCAATATTGGATAAGAAAAAAACCAACCAAAATAGATATTTAGGAAAAAAGTTTTTATCATTTTTGAGGAGACTCTTACTTAATTATATGATCTTCTAAAACGTTAATTAACTTAGAAATTAAATTCTGTGATAATAGAATTTTCGTTGTCAATGAGAGAGTCACACATATTGATTATAACTCAATTTTGATATATAAAACAATAGATAATTATGTAATTTGTTTATTAGTGTTTTAGGGTAAAGTTTTACTCAGCATTTTTTTCTCATTTATCATTTTGGAATGTCACAAAAAAAACTATTTCTCTTTTAGGAAAGTTTTATATGACCAACATCATCATTTTCTTTTTCGTTCTCAACCATAATTATACATTTCCACTTTATTTCTACTTTCTTAAACATCCATCTAAGTCAAACTGGGGAAAAGTTTTATTACACAGAGGGATGACATTTTTATGAATAGCGTTGTAAAAGTGTAATTAATATTGAGAAAAAAATTGAGGTTAAGTAATTAATATTGTATCAATTTAAGTAAAAATAATGTATTGATGCATCATGTCGATTTAGATATCATAATTGAATATGGATATGGATTAGATTAAAAAACCAGCCGTTCAAGTCTTTAGACCTAGTCACCCAGATTCCGAAAATTCTGCCGCACCCATAGTGCAAATTAATTAAATACTTATTAAATAGTAATAAAATAGAGTTTTTGTTAACCAATAAGAAAGTGTCACATCACTGTTTTATAACTCAGCTTTACTATATAAAACAATAGATAATAATAATACTAATATTATCATCATCATCATCATCATCATCATCATCATCATCATCATCATCATCATCATCATCATCATCATCATCATCATCATCATCATCATCATCATCATCATCATCATCATCATCATCATCATCATCATCATCATCATCATCATCATCATCATCATCATCATCATCATCATCATTATTATTATTATTATTATTATTATTATTATTATAAGAAGTTAATAACATGAGTTGTGAACGGGATATATATTATCTTGAAGTGAGACAAAAGTAGTATGATACGAAATCTACCTTCAAATTAAAAATCACAAAATATTTGAACACGAGGGAATTAGCATTGATAATAAATTAAAAAAGCGCTTATTATATTCATCTTATCTTTTATTCTAGCAAATTGGACACGTACAATTTGATAGAAGTCGAATTCAAATATAATTAAAAAATTACGCTAATAATTAAATGCGAAGCTAAAATAACGTGAATTGTGAACGGTATATATCTTGAAGTGAGACAAGTGTAGTATGATACGAAATCTAGCTCCAAATTAAAAATTAAAAAATATTGAAACGAGGGAAATAGCATTGGTAATAAATTAAAAAAACGCTTCTTATTAAAAAAAATAAAATGTATCTTGGATGGACAATTATATCTCGGTCTCACAAAACACTTACCATACCCTAAAAAAATTAAATAATTAACATAAACCGGAAAATTTGAAACCCTAGATGCTGAATGTAGGCAAATACATATATTTAATATTTAATTAAACTCTTGATGCCGGGAGTTGAACCTCTGCCGGTTTATCATCAGCCGGACGTTTGTAGATCCAAGCATAGTAAGCATACACTATCAGTTGAATCGCTCCGGCTATTGCTCCTAGACCATTGCTAATCTGCATACATATTATTTATTTGGAAATATAATAAATAATGGGTTTTTTATTTAATTTTTTGACTTAATTAAGCATGCGTTAAGGATTATAGAATAGAATACTCTAAATAAGAAAATTATTAAATTGGATATTACCAGGAGGAAAACATCAAGTCTTTTGATAAGAGCATAGCATGTCCAGCACAACCCATTTGCGAAGCAAGTCAATGAGAGCCAAAATGGCATATATTTTACACTTTTTGTTTCATAAACTTTTTTCTGCATGCAGTTAGATATAAAGAATTATGTTTGACAGGGTATCAATTAATTAATCACAATTTATTATCAATTTTTATGTTAATTAATCAATACTGTATGTATTAATTTGCATCTTAATAACACGAAATAGAATTTAATTTGCACAGTACAACAGTATTAATTATATATAATTGATTAATGAACAACTAATAAGTAATAACCTAATAACTATAATAGTAACGAAATACTCCGTGTTATATACTAATAATATGAATATAAATTATATACCACGACGAGTAATGGTGAAGAATACATCATGATGTTGAAGATATCAGCGAAAATTCCTACAACAAAAGCTCTATTTTCCAGCTTTCGGATGCAAAGTAGGGTGAATAGCGCGAGTCCACCCACGAAAAGTACTTCTCCCAAAAGAAAAATTCCAATTCTTTTCTGCATGCAACAAAACATAAAATTATTAATCAATATAATCATTAACCAAAATAGCTCCTCATACAATAAAACATCAAAACGCCACCGTATTTAACACAATTAAATAATAAAAATACAAGTGCGAAATGCAGTTTAAAAAAAACAAAATCGTATAACCATCCTAAAATGTACCCGTGTTCAAGTAGCATCATCAAGCAATTCAACCAGATCAGAAAAAAATTATTAAAAATACAATGACGATCGGTCGTTATTAAAATTGAATTACTTATTTTTCGTTTTAAATCAAGTAATTAATTCACATAATCGTTGTGATATGATTAAATTAATTAACATATAATTCTCTAAAAACACGATATTACGGTGATCAAAATTCACAGAAGAATTGGCAGGATATGTCATATCCGTGTCAAAAACATTTTGACACGGGCTATATGTCACGAATACATACTCTTGATCTGTTTTGGCGGTCATAAGCGCAGTAGATTGCTACGTAAAGTAATTCAATGACGAGACCCGCACCATTGATGGTGATCACAAGGAGACTGTCGGGCTTCACAACCGGAAGGCCATAAAACACCCACAACATACAATTCAACACCGTCGCAACGTAAGGGTAAAATTGGTAACCCTCCACATCTTTCTTCTTCCGGATTTCCAGAAATGTTTTACTGCATGGGATGTGGAGATCAGTAAAACCAAATTTGTCATTTCTCCTAAAAATATTTAAAACACGTAATCATTGTAATCATGGTATTAAATAATCATTTACTCACATAGGTACGAGGAAGAGGCAGCCGGAAATAACATTCCCTGTGTATCACATAAAACGAATCAATAAAACATCATTAGACACTACAGAAAAATACGCGATTGGCACGATTCACCAAAATTCATAAAGGTTTGACAGAGATACGAAATCCCTGCCAAGAACATGATCTATTTGGCAGAAAATCGTGGATCATGAATACGTATATGATAATTTATTGAGACAATTCATACCGATTACACCAACAACCGTACGTATTTGTCCTGCGGTAACCATAATGATGAAGGATTATATTGAGGCGAGAGCAAAATTTTGATATGATCGGAAGAGTGAATGGAGTGAAAATGTACTAGAGGGATCACTATATATATAGAATTACTCGATACTGGATAAGAACATTTCAAATTAGATAGAATTGTAATGGAAGATAAAGATCAGGCCTACTACGGATGTTGTTGTACGATGTACCAAGTACCAACGTCGTACGCCGCATTTCCCTATTACGGAGTATATCTCTTGACCTAGCTTTGCTGTGTATTTGTTACTTAATCCTTTACAAACTTATAATTTTTTTTGCTCGAAGAAGGCTTAATTCATAAAAATAGCATTCAGCAAGAGTACCAAACTAGAAAAGAACCACAAATAACCATCCGCCCATGGCCGAGACTAAGAGCTAACCACCTGTAAAAAAACAGTATAACTCGCTTGACCAAAATTGGGCAACTTAAAGCCAATGACGGTTACTGCAGACTTTCCCTCCTCCAACCTTAATGCAAGAGTCTTACAAGGAATAAAATCACAAAAGCAAAACATAACAAAGCAATCTAATTTAAAGTAACCACAGCAGACAATAATAAAAACATCATTGTAAGTTTTCTTCCCCACTGCCGCCCAACAGAGACAAGGCGAGTCTAGGAGACCTGACCCGCCCCCTCCCCATTTTTTGACCCATCCAGAGTCATCCCTTCGCCATCAGCATCCTCTTCAGTCTGGTCATCCCATATCCTTCTACACTTTGGATCTCCAGGAACCACTTCCCTATCTTCACATTCCTGCAGTGCCGGCTTACAAATTTATAATTTGGGAAAATGAGAAAAATACAAGAAGTACTTTTTTATTTTTGAAAAGTAAAAAATACAGCCAATTTTTAACTTTTTCTACTAATTTTGGTTGATTCATTGAAAAAGGATTTTTCCTTAAATATTACTAATAAAAAAAGTAACGGACAAAAATATCAATTACGAAGTAGTATCTATCTATCTATCTATCTATCTATCTATCTATCTATCTATCTATCTATCTATCTATCTATCTATCTATCTATCTATCTATCTATCTATCTATCTATCTATCTATCTATCTATCTATCTATCTATCTATCTATCTATCTATCTATCTATCTATCTATCTATCTATCTATCTATCTATCTATCTATCTATCTATCTATCTATCTATCTATCTATCTATCTATCTATCTATCTATCTATCTATCTATCTATCTATCTATCTATCTATCTATCTATCTATCACTACAAGAATCTTGACATAATGTGACAATTTTTTTCGTCATGTAAAATTCATATTTTGTCATTAAAACTTTTATATGACGATTTTTTAGCGTCACAGTGATCGTCACCGAAGCTCCGTGGTATTAGGTATATGTGACAAATTTTTGATTCGTCACCAAATAATTAACATTTAATGACGTTTTAACACTTCGTCACCATTACATTCACTTTTCGTGACGAAAAATGTGTCACGTTTACATCAATTTTTTTGTCATCTAAATATGTATTTTGTCACCAATAACTCACATAATAAATGACAAAATCTTAATTTGTCAACAAAACATAGCATATAGTGACAACTCCCGATAGATTTCCAAGACTTTTAACTCGTGACGATAAAAAAAATCGTCATATTCAAATTACTTATATTTTGTCATATTTATACACATCCATCATTAATTAGAATTATTTTAGTTACAACTTTATCCGTCACTTATAAACTATTTATGATGACCATATAATTACATATATTTGTCACCATTCAAATTTCAAAATATGATAATAGGCAAACTTTTGTGTAAAAAAAGTGTCATTAAGAAAGGATATAGTCGTGGAATGTAAATATCAATAAAGTAATATATTCAATGCTAAAAAATTGTAATTTATACCAAAACTAAACCACTCAATTAAAAATTTAACATTCCTATGCGGATATGAAAAATAGTAGATGACTAAAACAAATGTCTAGCTAAATGAATTATAATTATACAACAACATCAAGCTAAGATAGAGATCGCAAATCTCTTCAATGAGTACTCCTAAATGCTATGACATTCTCCCCTTTAAAGCTTAATAAGGTAATGGACTTCTCAGCTTTAGCATCTCTTTTTCGTTATCTTCGACTTGCATCTTCAATCCATCAACTTTACGCACTTTTACCTCTTTCTCTAGTAACTCTGTAACTTTGTTAGGACTGCTCTTGTAATCCATAATGGTCATTTTACTCAATATGACTGTCAAATGAGGTCTACAAGTCCCAAAGTTAGACATATGAGGGTGTTATACCTCAGGCTTTATACAACTCCTTGAAGATGAGAGAAGATATAATGCTTACAATTTGAGCCAAAACTGCTCTAGCATCTTCTTTTGGTATTTCCCACTCCTTCATTCCAAAAAAACAAGATTAAAATGATCTTAGTAAGTATACTTGCTGCAAGAGAGTGGCCAAATGAGATAATATATGTTTATGCACCTGGTAAGAATCATGTGAAGTAGTTCCCCTCCTTTACATAGTCTTTGAGAAAAAACAAACCATTATCAGGTTTAATAACAATGGAACTATTATACTCATGGGCCAAGTTAACACTCTGAATAGCACTTAGCCAAGCAAAGAGAATGACAGATATGAAAAGATGTATACCTTCTTGACATGATCGCCTCCTTCTATACCCATTTTTTGTCACTGAACGGTAAAAATGTATGGTAAAGTCAAACATAAATGTGAAACGTTTAGCTAATATTGCAACAATTTAAAGTTCAAAAGTTTAGCAACATAAGCAACAAACCTAATAGGAATTCAAGCATAGCTAAGCATAGCCACTCCTTATCCTGAAAAGCAAAAACCTATTTCCAAACTGCTTAAACACATCCTGCAATGAACAATTGTAAATTATACATTAATATGCACGTCAAGTAATGAAAAACTAGAAAAACGTTGACAGTGACTAAACATATTACAAGGCCACTGGGCTTAAGTAAAATGTACAAATGATGTTAAAAATTAATGTGATTAAAACCTACTCAAGATGCAATGATAATGTGTGTGTACAATTTATATATTATGTTATTATATCACATACTCAAAGAGCATATATAATAAAACTCACTTGGAAATAAGAAGTAACCAACTTACCTTGATTGAGAGCATTCAAAAACTTCCTTATACCACAATGTAATAATTCCAAGAAAGTAGTTTATCAGGTTTATGAGCTCTTCTGACCTTATTCATTATATTACTCTCATAATATTACTGCAAAATGAAGAAAAGTAGAAGGTTTATACTATCGAACGGTGAAATGAATCTGCTACCAATTTACTTATAATGCTAATTCTATCTCGCAAAAAAGGTAATTCTACCTTTATGCATTAATCATGCGGACATTTGTGTCCCGACTAAGTGCTCAAATTTTAAGAAGAAAACTTCCGAGTTTGCAACCCAGCAAGAATTTTTCCACATCGATGGATGGTAAAGAGGAAATATCTATAGAAGAAGAGGCTGAAAGGAACATGTGATGGCGGTTGTAGCTAATTTTTTCCGAGACTGCAACTACCGTACCTTATCAGTTTATTCCATACTTAGGAGACAATACAATGCAGCAGTTTGGGCATTCTTGTTCCTTTAGTATGTCAAATAACTAAACAGTTCAAGACATGAGCATTCTTGTTCCTTTAGTATGTCAAAGAACCACCCAAATGGCAAAGTTTCATACACAAACTGAAATCATTTATACATTGCATAGCACGGACCTGAAATAAACTATAGCATTCCTTAATTCTCAAAACAATCAATTGTAAATATTAATGGCTAGTGCATATCCAGAGCATGAACATTGCAAACAAATCACTGAGTGAATGGATACTTACATCAATGCAAGTATAGCAGTTGGAATATAACTTTTTTTGGGGTGTTCCAAGAAGCTTTATGTTGGTTCACTGGAAATGAATAAACATAGAAGGGGATTAAATATGAGATGGCTATAGTTTAGTTACACATTCTCGAGAGAAGTTTATAGACCTAGCAAAGTAGCAAGTCAAAGAAGCAAAATTAAAAACACTTTTTCTAGCCATTTCAGGAATACTAGGCATATCAATAGAAGTTTTAGAGTAAACAGAACTTAAAAAGTTAAAATATTCTGCCGCCCAAAATACGCCTCATTCTATGAGGTCAAACGGATTAGATCAGTGGCTATTAAGAATTTTAAGAAAAGCATAAATTTAGAAGAGAAAAACAAACTACGAACTTGAGGTTAAAATCAATTATTGTTGCAGCCCTATGGTAGATAACTCCGATCAGATAATTCAAAATCAGTTTATATTCTTACCTCTTAAAGGTCTGAGGACACAACCCGTAGCAATAAACTTCCTGTTCTTCAGGTTGCCTGTTATTCCGTAGCAAGAGAAGGGGCGCATCTTAGTTTTCCCTTGCCTCTGATGTGTGAGCACTGGCCTAATGATCTAAGGTTCCAAACTGGCTTTCGGCGGCCTGAGACTGATGAAGTAATATCGCGGCGCCGACCAGCAAAAGAAATTCGTCCGACCTAGGAGCTCCGGTCAACTACGGACCTGGCGGCGGCACGGCTCTAGGGTTGGGCAGGAAACGGATGCGGCTGCTTCTCCATGAAAGAGAACAAAGTCTTTTTTTTTTAAAGAGAAAAGAGAACAAAGTCCAAAAAGAGAAAAATGTTTTTAAAGATTATAAAGATAAAATGATATGGAGCAGTATTTGGAGTAAAAAGGTTTTTATATAAATATTTATATAATTACTACTACAAAAAATGAGCTTTAATGAAAAAAGTTGTCATTATTTAAAAAAATAATTAATTTTGATTCGTTATAAATAAAAGGAAAAATTAAAAAGAATAATCTCACCTTTCACTGGTCTTCTCATAATAATCCTACCTTTAAATAATTCCAAAATAATCTCACTTTTGCACCTCATCTTCTTTCATTGGACCCTGACCAAATTTTTTTACCTTTTTAAAAAATCTTATATAAATAATCTCACATTTATAAGGATATAATTTAAAAGTGAAAGGTGAGATTATTTGTATAATTTTCAAAGAAAGTGTAAAAAACATGGTCGGGGTCCAATGAAAGAAGATGAGATGAAAAGGTGAGATTATTTTGGGATAATTTAAAGGTGAGATTATTATGAGAAGACCAGTGAAAGGTGAAAGGTGAGATTATTCTTGTCAATTTTTCCTAAATAAAAATGATAAATAATACTACATCATTGATTACAATGTGATTTTCCATTTGTATTAAGTTTTCCTTTTGCTCACTTTTACGTATTTGAATTTTTTTGTTCAAAGCTGTAAATAAAAATGATAAATAATACTACGTCATTTATTACAATGTGATTTTCCATTTGTATTAAGTTTTCCTTTTGCTCACTTTTACGTATTTGAATTTTTTTTGTTCAAAGCTGAACTATGACGCATTTATGTTTATTGTCACCAAAAGCAACATCAATGACAAAACAATATTGTCATTATTTACAAAAAAAAATTAGTGACAAAATGTTATTTTGTCATAATAATTAAAAATTATGTGACACAAGTTATCGTGATTAATTATTTCAAAATTGTCATAAAATAATTCCCTCCGGATTTTTGACGAATAATTTTGGCGCTAAAAAATAAAGTGACAAATCTGAATGAATTGTCATAGTAACCATCAATTAGTGACAAAATATAAGAGTTAAAATGACAAACACGAATATTGTCATAACAAATCATTTTATTGTGACGAGTTCGAGTTTTGTCACCATTACTCAATATAATGTGACAACTTTTTGTGTGTCACACAAATTTTTGTCACAAAATGTGGGATTTCTTGTAGTGTATCTATCTATCTATCTATCTATCTATCTATCTATCTATCTATCTATCTATCTATCTATCTATCTATCTATCTATCTATCTATCTATCTATCTATCTATCTATCTATCTATCTATCTATCTATCTATCTATCTATCTATCTATCTATCTATCTATCTATCTATCTATCTATCTATCTATCTATCTATCTATCTATCTATCTATCTATCTATCTATCTATCTATCTATCTATCTATCTATCTATCTATCTATCTATCTATCTATCTATCTATCTATCTATCTATCTATCTATCTATCTATCTATCTATCTATCTATCTATCTATCTATCTATCTATCTATCTATCTATCTATAAATAATACATTTCAGAGATACAATTATGGAAAATTTTTCATGTGTCATGCTCTTAGCAATCTCTTAATCATAATTTTCTAGATTCTCTTTCTAATTTAAAATTATGTTCTTTTTGTTATAATTTAATAATTATCTTTTTAAAATTATGTTCTATCTTTTTTTAACCCGGAAGGCAAACCACCAAAATCGGTGGGGTAAATGCCGGGGAACATTTATCATGTTTTATTAAAGATAATAAAAAGAATACAAATGAAGAGGAGGACTATACCAATACCTCTCCCGGAAAGGCATACCTTCCCAAAGTACATGAAAGTAAAGGAAAAAAAATGTAAGAGACAAATACTTTGGGGGGCTAGACCTGACCCAAAGCTACAAGAAAAACTCAACAAATTCTAAAATAAGAAAGACCTAACTGATCAGCAATTAAATAGCGCCTATTATAGCACGGAATCTGTCTGATAGAATCAATAATAAGAAATTCATCTGAAAAATGATTAGACATAAAATGTGCTGGCCAATTCACCTCGCGAAAATTATGTCTGAACCTTATCTTATCCTCGACCATCCACCTTCTAAGCTCCAACACCATCTTCCTCCATCTTCCTGTCATAAAATTATCACCAAAAACTTCAATCGCCTGAAATGAATCGGACTCCACCTCAAAAGATCGATACCCATTATCAATTGACCAAGATACCGATCTGTAAATCGCTAATATCTTTGCCTTTAGAGCCGACTTTGCTGAGATAGAGAAATGAAGAGCAAAAATGAACTCCCCTGACCTGGATCACATCACCGCTCCTCATGCCGCCCTACCATCAGCAAAAGAAGCGTCCACATTGAGCTTGAATTCTAGTTCAGGTATCTTCCATCTTAATATATGAATACTCGGTTTGGCTACCTTGAAAGTTTTAAGCAGAAGATGCTCTTCATAGAGAATCGGTTCAGGAAAGCCAATCTTAAGCTTTGAGAGTTTCGCCTCAGACCATTCCTGACTGAAATTTTTAATTTGCTGAATAATCTGCCTGTATTCTGGGATATTATTGGAGTCACCCCAATTAATATTACAATAAGCCTTCCATATGTGCCATGCTATAATACCTGGGATATTGTGTTTGTAGATGTCCATTATCGTTTTAGAACCTGCCTCCAACCACCAGAAGTAATTCCAAATTTGCATAATGTAGGAACACATAAAAAGAATATGGTCCATCCTATCAGATTCTTTCTTGCAAAATGGACAAATAGTAGGAAAGAGAGTAATTCTAAATCAGCTCAAATTATCTGGAAATGGCAATATTCTATTCAGCATTTTCCATTGAAATATATAATTGTATCTTGCTATGTTGATATTTGTTGCAGGCATGAGAGAATGAGAAGATATCATTCTTCCTTCTTCTAACAATATGAAAGGCAGATGACAGAGTGAAGACTCCATTCTGCTCAGGTATCCAATAAAACTCTCCCGCTTGATCTTGAGAACAGAATGTGGTCGCTACCGGATGTATCTTACAAATTCTTTTCCAAATAGCTGAGTCCGTAGTCTTAGGAATCATGTCACTTCCCCTCGGGTATCTAGAATGACAGAATTTAGCCCAATTAGAGTCATTACACCTCCATTTCCACCAGAGCTTCAGGGAGTAAGCTAATTCAATATCTCTGAGTGCTCGAATTCCTAGACCACCTTCAGAAGTAGGCAAGCAGATATCACTCCATCTGATCCAATGATATTTAGGCTTGCTTTTGTTAGTACCCCATAAAAAGTGAGCCATTTTTTTCTCCGGAATCTTCACCACAGATTTTGGTAAGGAATCAACGGTTAGAATATGTAAAGGGATAATGTTCAAAACATGCTTAATCAAAACAATCCTCCCTCCTTGATTAAGGATTCTTTGTTTCCAAGTAGTCAGCTTCTTATCAAAAGCTTGAATGATGTCTGTGCAGTAATTCTTTCTGTTTGAACCTTTATGCAGATTAGCTCCCAAATATTTCATTGGCAAGCTAACTTTGGTCATACCTAATAGTCTCTCCATTCTCCTGATTCTAGCCAGAGAAGTTTTCCCACAACCAAAACTGCTTTTATTAAAGTTAATAGCCTGTCCTGATGCTCTTTGGTATAACCCAATAAATCTTTTAAAGTTCTGGATAGATCTAGCCTCCCCATTTAAAAAAATTAGTATGTCATCCGCAAAACATAAATGTGAGACTGTCTGCCCATGCTGACCAATTCATAAAGGTTTGATGATGTTAGAGACCATAAGACTTTTCCGACCTCTTGAAAATGCCTCAGAAGCTAGAATAAAAAGGAAGGGGGATAAGGGGTCTCCCTGTTTCACCCCTCTTGCTGGTTGAAAGAACCCGTTAGATGTCCCATTTATGAGCACTGAGAAATATGTAGCCCTCAGATGATTCATTACCAAAGAAGTAAACTTTTCTGCGAAACCAAACTTTGATAGGATAGCGTGTAAAAACTCCCAAGATAACCTATCAAATGCTTTTGCCATATCTAATTTCACAACCAGATTAGTTCCTCTTATTTTCTTTTCCATTGAATTGGTCATTTCTTGAGCCACCAGGATGTGATCATATATGTCTCGCCCAGTCATGAACCCTGATTGTTCATTTGAAATCAACTTTGGCAAAATAGATGATAATCTAGAAGATAAAATTTTGGTGCAAACATTACTTATGAAATTAGATAGGCTAATTGGCCGGAAGTCTGCAAAAGTAGAAATTTTATCTTTCTTAGGAGGTATCAGGACAATAATAGAACTCGCCATAGCCTTGGGAATGTGATTTCCTTGGAAGAAATCCTGCACAGCCTTAAGAACATCCCAACAAACACTATCCCAGCAATGACGAAAGAAAATTCCATTATATCCATCCGGACCAAGAGCCCCTTATTTATTTAAACCCCAAACATCCTCCTTTACTTCCTGCATGTTAGGTAGATTTAATAGCATATTGTTATCATGCTCTTCAACTAATCTTGGCACATAATGTAGTATTTCCTCCAGGTCTTAGATTTGTTCTTCAGCAAAAATATCATGAAAGTATTCTTCTGCTACCTTGCCAATAGTTTCAGGGTCTGAACAAAGATTCCCAGCAGAATCTTTAATAAGAGATAAGTGTTGCATCCTTCTTTTAATATTCACAAACTTGTGATAGAATTGAGTATTGGAATCTCCTTCTTTCAGCCATTTAAGATGAGCCCTTGTTTCCAAAAGGATCTTTCTTGTTTGTGTTTATTAAGAAGTAAAGCATGTTTAAATGACCAGTTATCTCTGTTGATATATGAAGGATCAACTTCAAATACTTTTTCAGCTTCAGCAACCTCCTCCAATTTTTTTATATCAGAAAAGATATTTCCAAAACAGCTTTTATTCCACTGTTTAAGAGATTGTTTAAGAGCCTGCAGCTTATCATATAAACCCCTCATACCCCCTCCAGTCTTACAATCATTCCAATAATTCTTAACAGTTTCTAGGAATGTTGGGTGAGAAATCTACATATTCTGGAATCTGAAAGCTTTTGGCCCCACCATTAATTGATTTTTGCTTTGAATCAGGATAGGAGAATGATCTGAAGAAGTTCTGTTGAGGTGCTTGATCTGGATTGAATAAAAAAGATCTAAAAATGTTGAATTGAGGAGAATTCTATCCAGCTTTCGCCACTCTTCCATTAGCTCTAACATCCGTCCATGTGAAGGAGCTTCCATGAGTAGGTAGTTCCACTAAGTCACAATTTGAAATACAATTCTTGAAATCAAGCATGCTAATCAAGGGGGTAGAGATGTCCCTTTGTGTTCATTATGGTTAGCTATTGCATTGAAATCACCTCCAACCATCCATGGCTCCTTATTACAATCTGCCCATCCTGATAAAAAACCCCATAAATCTCTCCTTTCAAGATAACTACGACTCCCATACAACAGTAAGCCAATAGAAGAGATTCCCAGAATTCACTTTCATATGAATAATTTTAATTTTAAAATTATGTTCTAAAATTTAAAAGTAATTTAATAGCCATTAATTCTAGATTACTTGAAAACTCTTCGGTTGATTACAATTAGAATTGCTAAAAATGAGAACTCCATGTTAGATAGAATTCAACAAATTAAACAAGCATTCCTTAAAGTAACGACTAACAATTAATAGCGTAAAGCATTTTGAATATCAACGAATATTTATAAAATTTATAAACTGCACTCAAACGTTTCGTTAGAAATTTAGATTTTATTTTTAATTTAAGTGATCCTTAATTACGCAATGTCTTTGAAATCTTATTTTAATGTAACATAGAGTGTCTAAGATTTTTTAAATTACTTAGGGTGTTTGGAAAATGGCTTTTCAACAAAAAAAATAGTGGTTTGACCTCGCATTTCTAATAAGTGAAAACAATGTTTGGTAAATAGTTGTTCGACCCTAACATTTTTGGACGGAACCGATTAAATGAAAACGCTGCAAATAGTAGAGTTTTTTTATTTTGAAGTATGATTTTTTTTATTAATTGTTATGTCCAAACAACTAAATTATCAAACACTTTCTGACAACCCGCGCGCTAACTTATTCTGCTAGTCAAACCCGTTGACTAGATTAATTATTGGTAACCAACTAATATAATTCGTTATCCGATAACCGTTGAATTCGAAACACGCCCGTAGTGTAAATGTACTTGTATAATCTAACGTAAATTTCACTTGTGTTGAATTGGGTTGGGCCTTTAGTAAATTTTTGGGTTGGGCCTTTAGTTTATTTGTTTTTGCTTGCTTGCTTTTAGCTCATTATTTTCCCTTAGCTTCCTCGTCTTTGTACTTTCTTTTGCTTATTATTAATAAAATTTCTTTAAAAAAAAACCTAAATTCTAATTTAACAAATGTTTGAATTCTAATGGTGAAAACAGTAACATGAATTTTAATTTAACTTCTATCCAAATTTTGAATTTTGTTCAATTGTTTAGTACTCCGTATAACGAATGGAAGAAAGGGTCTTTTAAAAACTCCAACTTTGTAGTTTGTAGGAATGTAGGATTCTAATCTAACACGGAACTAATATGAGAAGTCTAATTTTTGGAATTATAATTAACGGAGGAGAATAACAGACATGATGTAGGGACAGGGGCGGACCTAGAGATGGCAATTTCGGCCGACCTATTTTAAGGATCTTTTTAAGCATAGACGTCATGTCTTTTTAGTTCTAAGGATGCTTTCTTTTGGGTTGTTTTTAGTCCCAGATCAGACCAGACCAGACTTCCATAGTTATAAAATACACAGAGACCAGTCGTTTACCAGACCAGACCAACAAATTTCAGTCCAAAAGAAAACATCCTAAAGTGCTATTACCCTTTAATGTTCCTCCTTTTTTGAATTTTTGAAGTGCAATTCGCAGCCCCAAGTTTTCACATCATCAATTTCACTCGGATGTTTTTTTAAAGACGTGTGTTATTAATTAAACACTTTTTACTCCGTACAACATGTTTCTAAAGATAGACTTATTGTTATTATTATTATACTAATTATTAGTTATTATGGTTACTTTTGTTATTATTTTAACATGTAGCTGTAAATTGTATTATCTAATATTTCAATTACTTAACTGTGTAAACTTCAATTTTACTATTTTCAATGCATCTTATCTTACTACGTATTTTATATTTAAGTAATTGCTCCCAATAGGAGTAAAACATAACACATTTCTCTAAATAGGAGTTAACTCCTAATCTTCCCCAAATAAAAGTAAACATTAATTTGTTACCCCTAACACCCGGCCTATTCTAATTATTTATTGCTCCCTAGTTCCCTTGGGCAACAAGGGCAGTCCGTCGGCGGCGGGGCAGGGCGTTGGTAGCGACGCCAATCCGGTGGTGGTGGTGGCAAATAGAGGGGGCCGGCGGTGGAGCTCTGGCGACCGGTGGAACCCTATTGTAATTAATTATCGCCCCTAGTTCCCTTGGGCAACCAAGGCAGTCCGTCGGTGGCGGGGCAGGGCGTTAGTAGCGGGGCAGTCCGGTGGCTGCGGTGGCAGACAACGGCGGGGGGCGGCGGAGCTCCGGCGGCTGTGACGGTGGTAGGAAGCATGGGGAAAATCCGGAAATTTTTTGCCTTGCCGGAGCTCCGGCTGGGGAAGTTCGACGAGCTCCGGTGGCGGCAGTTCGGCGAACTCCGGTCGGCCGGCGGTACTGTAGCAGCAGGCAGCTGCATGCAGCAATAGGCAGGGGCATCCTTGTCCATTTAGAAAAATACTCCTATTTTGGGAATTTTAAAAAACTCTACTCCTATTTTTGCACAACTTCTATGCCTTACTCCTATTTTGGTAATTGTCCCCTTGTATTTTTATTCTCCTTATCTTTCCTTTTTTTTTTAATTCTAATACTCCCTCCGTCCCGCTAAGATTGTCTCATTTTACCTTTTCGGGAAGTCCCACTAAGATTGTCCCATACCAAATTTGGTAAAGATTGTGTGACTCTAAATCATTCTTACTTTATTCTTAATTTATCAATTTAATATCAATCACACAAACTCACTTTTCTTAATAATCGTGCCACCTTCTCTCGTCCCAATCTTAGTGGGACGGAGGTAGTATCAAGGATCGATTCATGTTAGCCGACTACAAAATATTTTGAGATTAAGGTTTGGATGTTGTTGTATTCAACAAATCAATTTTCTACTACGTATTATATTTCATTTTGAAATTTGCAACTTTATAGAACTTGCAATATATTTCCCAAATATGTTTGTATCTTCCAAAATAGGACTATTATGTTTTTTATTCCCTAAATAGGAATAACTAATGTTATTTGTTGGCAGCATCAGACATTAAATATGATAGTATTTCCAAGCTTGACAATAAATGCTTCTATTTGAGGAATTTTTCGTACTCTATGTGCATACACCGACCTCTGATGCCTAGATCAGCCACTGTGTAGGGAGCTTTTAATTACTTCTAAATTTATGATAAAGTTGCTTATTAGAACATGACACATGGCAAAACTTCCTGTAATTGTATCTTTGAAATGTATTATCTAAAGATAATTAATTATAGTGTGTTACAATAGAATTGAGGTGAGATTAGAATTGTTATTATTACATTATTTTAATTTAATTAATATGTTGGAATTCTACATTCTCTATTTTTAAATTGATATAACTTTTTATTTGTAACTTAATTTTGATAAAAAAAATATATTAAAAAATTATGATTTTTTTTATTATCTTTAATATGACACCAATATTGAATATGTAAAAATAAAAAGAATTTTGTATATACGATACCTGGAGGTTTTTAGGCTCAAAACTTTAAAATTAAGATCTATTGATTTCAGGAGGCAATTAGGGGATGTTTTATTTATTGGCTTAAAATGTCCACAAAGGAACATTAAATTCTGAAATATCTATTTACGAATTCAATTTGAATCAACAAAACCACTCAGTTAAAGCTTTCTTAAAATTCGAAAAACATAAGGGATGTTGGCAAGTCAAGAGAGTAGAAGCTACATGGTTGGGACCTCCAACTTAAAAAAAAAAAAAAAAACTTTTTAATTTGGTATAACTTTTTATACTTATAATTTGATTTCAACAAGAAAAAGCACAACATTCAGCAGCCGCAGCAGCAAATAATAATAATAATAATAATTATAATTATAATTATAATTATAATTATAATTATAATTATAATTATAATTATAATTATAATTATAATTATAATTATAATTATAATTATAATTATAATTATAATTATAATTATAATTATTTTAATAATAATAATAATTTTTTATTCTTCTAAACCTATTATTCTATATGCTCAGTAAAAACAACAACAACAACATTAGTAGCATCCACAACAATAACAACAACAATCAAGCCTTAGATGGTATAAGTAGCATTACATGGTAAAAAATTGTTTTGCATATATGTATAGAAGAAGATTATAAGCGTATCTATACAACTGAAATTTGAGCTCAATTTTTTTACCATTTTGGTTTTCATTGTATAATAGATGCACTTGTTTTTTATGGATGTTTTTATATATAACTAAAGTAAAAATAAAATAATGACACATTTATTGTATTAGTAAATCTTAGTCACTATAATTATGTTTGACTTTGTACTATATAAAGTCATAGGTATAATAATTTTAGTCATATTTTTGTTCAAAAAATTTATTCCTATAAAATTATAAGAAAAATCTTCTTTTTATGGAGTATGTCCGTAGAGGCGCATCATGTCTTTTCGTTTGACATAAGTTGAATCTTTTTCGTTAAGATGGTCAATTTTTAGTTAGATAAATATAACGATTTTATAAGATTCTTAAGAATTGATTTGTATATCTTGATAGCAATTCTAAAGAATTTGAAAGCAACATGGCGACCCATATATTTGAAAGCTAATATATGCACAAGTTTTAATGAAAAGGGATAGATATTAGCTTATGCACGAACTCGTCTTATACTCTTCAACTTCTGGATCTTCTTTCTGGTGAACACTTTACACATCTATGGAGACTCATCAATTCAAATATGAGCTTCATCAAAATCGTACATACAAATGCCGGACGCTAAACTCTATTTGTGTTGACTGTTGAATATACAAAGTTGGAAGATTTTCCAAAACAGGAGTAAACAAGTTTTGGATTCTCAAAATATGACTGCTATATTTTTCTTTCCAAAAATAGAGGTAGCATTGCAGTATATACTGCCATCTATTAGTCGTTACTGTCAAATAATTGCAGTAAAAGACAGTCAACATGATAATATTCACTATCATAGTGACAATATTTTTAAATCGTGATAATATTTTTCAATCATGGCAGTAGTGACTCATATTTCGAAAAGAAAACCATAATGATCATATTTTGGAATTCCAAAACTTATTTAGTCCTATTTACTTGGACATATGATGTGGCAAGTAAAATGATGTGGAAATCGAATTTGATTCGAGTGCTGACATGGCATAATGACATGGAAATAATATTCATGTTTTGAAAATAAGTTTGAAAGTACCCTACATTGGAAAATAAGATTGGAAGGTACCCTACTTTCCGGAAAACCCCTGAATAATGGATGTTTTACCTAGTAAACTTGAGCGCCCCCAATTAAATACTACGTACATTTAGTTTGTAACATAAAATTCAAATTTTATTTGTATCTTCTTGATTTTAATTGATTAATCAATCACTTTGGTAGAGAGCCCCCACTACAGTTGATCATGTTATACAACATCGTGTAAAGTCACAGATTTAGCAATTATTGCATCGACTGAGTCACCATGATTTACAACTATTCATATGTCTTATCACAGTGATCGGAGCAAGAGAATATATTAAGGTGGACCAGTACAAAGAATAATTTTGAAAATTATTTACACAATTTGATAGAGTATATGGGCCTAGACCCCATGGCCCACATACTCTAAGGACGAACATACCAACAGAGCATCCACGTGGCACGCTACGGCCAGTAGGGGCCCGCAACGGCCCAGAGTCGAGTCAACCCAGCATCCCACCAAGGCCACCGGGGGCCGCATCGGCCCTAGGTCCGCATCGGCCAAACCGAACCGCATCGGCCAGACTTCGTCCAGGCAGAATGCATTTTCCTACTTTATTTGTTAACTATTGTACTCAGCCCATTAGTGGCCCTATTTCGCCCAAAGAAGGCATGATTATTGTAATGGGCCTCCTAAGCCCAAGGCTAGAAGCCCAAATCCACATTTTTACCTATAAATAGACCCCAAGGGGCTAGTTATAGGGGGTTGAGAAATATAATTACTCATTTTCTCTCTCTTGCTCTCACTTCTCTCTAGAATTAAATACTCTATCACAAATCTTCTATCTTAATAATTTAAACAAAGTTAAATTTGGAGTGGGTCAGGACCTAAGTTAGCTCCCTTCTAGCTATGCCTCTGCGGTGTTGGGTTGCGGCGTGAGAATCCTTATGATTGGGGATTCAACCTTTTGGAATATCGGATTGAGCTACTCTTAGCTAACTGGTGATCAAAATATTTCTATATAGTTGGAACTAAGATGCTTATTCCAAGACAAAAATTAAAGAAAAATATGTTACCCGCAATTGTTTATTATTATGAATAACAACAATATTATAATCAAGAAATCCGACAATTCAACAATGAAAACAAGTATTTAATTTACTTCACATATCTTATTATTATTGTAAGAGGAATTAACAACTTTGACTAGTAAACCGAAAAGCGCGAAAGGGGCAGAGAAGAAAGGACTATGGTCACTTTCCAAATTGTACACGCTCGCCGGCGGCCACTTGTTGATCATCGCATCTTGCTGCTCCGATCTAAGGATGTTGTCGTACTTTGTTTTTATGTAAATCCGAGGAACGCTTTCTGCACAGTCTGTTTCCTTGAACTTAGCACTCTGTAATGCTTTTATTGGTCCTGGTCGTAGTAGCATTTCTGCTAACATCGAATCCTAAAAACAGATATATGTTGTCCCCATCATATAAACACACACACATTTAACATGATTTTACTTGGACTAAAATTTGTTGGTCTAGTCATATCTAGTCTATTTAAGTCTGGTATGGTCTGATAAATGTTTGGTCTGTGTGTATGTCATAACTATGGAAGTCAGGTCTGTTTAAGTCTGATCCGATCTGGTCTATTTAGGTCTGGTTTGAGATTGAATACAGTTCAAGTAAAAACACCCTGAGAATAACTTAAGTTATCATTACTTTTCTGAGTTTTAGCACGTTTAGTCTCCGATTATTATGTGAATGCTAGTATTCAACTTTGATTTTTTCCTTTTTAGTCGTAGACCATTATGCTACAGACACTTTTGATATCCATCTTTGAAAATTTTCATAATTAGCCTTTTGACTTTCATAAAAATGACATTTTTGGTCCTTCAACTATTATAATAATGACATTTTTGTCCTCCACCTATTGTGTCAAGATCATAGTAGTGAAAGGACTAAAAATGTCAATTTGATAATACTGATGTGACTAATTGTGGAATTTTCAAAGTTAATGATTAAAATGTTTCTAGCACAATAGTCGTGTACCAAGTAAAAATTAAAACTCGAGTACCAAAATCATTGACACAATAGTCGGGAACCAAAAGTAACAAAAACTCTTGGTTTTCTTATTGACTTTGTTTAAGGATGTTATTTTAAATATTTTTGTGTAATACTTTTTACTAAAAAGTATCTAGTAGACAAATTTAATTGCTCTCTATGTTGGCAATCAGAATAAGCAATACGGATCCACAAGAAATAAAAGCGATTGATTGTGAATTTTAGATGTGTTTTCATGCAAAGAGATAATTATATTCGAGTAATCTAGAAACTCTTATAGTTACAAGGATTGTGCAATATAGACTATTAGAGCATCCCCATTGGTGAGTTTATTTGAAGATTAATTAGATGATGTGTCAGATTATTTTGAAGATTAACATTGAGGGAAAGAGATTATTTAGGTGGATTATTTAAAAAGAAAATCCAGTATCAAGATCCAAATCCCGGATTATTGTAGATTATAGTTAAAACGCATTTAATGCATTTCCAAGAAAAATTAATGATGTGAATATCATTGTTGACGAATAATTTTAAGCTATGAGATTATTCAAAATTTAATGCGTATGAATGATGTGGCAATTACGTGTACTAGAAAAACAGTTTATTCGAATAGCATGAATGTAGACACTCTTAGAATTCATATACGACGTATAATTTTGCTTAACTAACCTGTGATCTTACGAAGCTAAATCAGATAGATACGCCAAGTTTGTAGTTTATAAAAAACCAATTGATAGACAACCGAATGTTTTTAAGTATTAAATATTGTACGGAGTAGTTTTTGTCCAAAAGTTATAGGTCTCGTGTGATCGGCCACAGTGAGCTAGAATATAAGTATATATTATATATATGAAGTACATGAAAAGTATCGGTATATGGTACTCCGTGTCATACAAAACTTTAACAAATTTCTTTATCCTAAAATGTTTACTATTTCCATTTTAAGTAAAAAAATACGAAGAATATAATTATACTTGTTTCTCTTTTCTCTTTACAATTAAAATATGAGACACAGTTTTATTTTATTATTTCACGTGTAAGTCAAAATTAATTAACCAAATTTTATGGGATGAAGAGTCTGGAGTATTAATAAAGTAAAAGATCTGGTACATTGTATGTTTTCCTTTCAAAATAGGGTGTTTTCTCTAATTAATGCTAATTAAATAAATGTGTACGAAATTAGGGTTGGAAATATATACTCTTACTTTGCCACTTCTTATATATATAATCATTGTTTCTTGTAAACATGTGATCTTTCTCTATATTTAAATTGAATCTTGTAAATATGTGATCTTTCACTAAGTGCTTGTTGAAGGGAAAAATAGGGCTTTAGACAGGAAAGAACAATAATCTTGTACGCAAATGCTCAAATTGAATGTCGAAAATACAAATTAAACGTAAGATTCACAAAATATGGTTGGATCAAAAGTGAAATTAGTTGTGAATTTGTAATTGAAGTTATTTTAAATTTCAAATGGAAAATAGTAATCAAATACATATTGATCAAAATAAATATCAAGACGCGACACGACAAATTGAAAAAGAAATACTACGTACAAAAGTAGAAAGTTTTGCGAGTGGGGCGTGCTGATATTTGTCTTAGGCCGTCTCCAACAGTTTACATCATTTTCTACACTAAAATGGCGTAAACTATCATACAATACTTTATCTCCAGCAATTTACACTATTTTTATCACTAAAAAGGAATATGCTTTTTTTTGCTAATTTTTTACCATTATTATATTCAATCCTCTAAATATCATGTAATTATACATTAGTCCCTCATTTAATATGTTTTTTTGGCATTTCACTCATTATTTCACAAATACAAGCAGCAATACTACTATAATCAATATTTCACGCAATTCACTCATTACAAATACAACAACCCAATACTTCACAAATACATCCTAAAGCCTTATAAAATTAAATATTAAAATAATATTATAATAATTCATACGTCATAAATAAAATATTACGTAAATTTAAAGCAGTAACTAAATAAATATTCTTAATTTAGTTGTCAGAATATGAGAATTCTTCCCACATTTGATCAATGGAGCTCAATATGAGTGTTTTTGTCGAGAATTTGTTTACGTTGGGTAAGAAATTGAGTGAACCTCGCTGCCTCATCAACTGCCACTTCAACATCTGGAACTGGGCCGGTGTATCTTACACATCTTCAACTGGTGCATGTATATCACGTTCATCCTCTATTATCATATTGTGCAAAAAACAATTCATGCACTCATTATGCCATGTAAGACTTTTTTCTTCAAAAAACGTGAAGGTCCCGCAATAATTACAAATCGGGATTGCAAAACTCCAAAGGCACATTCACCATCTTTTCTACATGCTTCTTGTCTCATGGCAAAATATTTCTTCTTTCTACCTTGTTGTTGATGAATTGTTTTGACAAGTGTTGACCACTTTGGATATATATCATCCGATAAATTGTAACCGGCATTGTACTCTTTTCCTTGAACAAAATAATGAGCAGGAGGAGCAATCCCATGTGGTAAATCTAAAAAAAGATTGGATACTTCTAAAACGTTAATATCATTATTACTACCTTGCATTCCAGCTGGTCACCGACTCACTCTCCATTATGGGAGGTCCTGGGTTCAATTCTCAATGGAGTGAGATTGGTCTCAGTTTACCCCAGGCCCCCCACCCCCCACCCCCGACGCCCCTTGGGGTAAAAAAATCATAATTTGCCACCACTTTAAGGATGATAGTTGGTGAGCCACTACGATCAGAATATTGTCCTGCCTATGCCGTTGGACAGTTTTTTCATTTCCAATGCATGCAATCAAGACTTCCCAACATTCCTGGAAATCCACGTTGTTTTCCAATGTTAAGAACTCTCGCTATGTCATTATCATTAGGTCTTCTTAGATAGCGCTCTCCATATATTTCGACAATAGATCAACAAAAATATTTTCATACTTTCAATTTTTGTAGACTCGCCCATTATAACTTACTCGTTTGTTGCATCTGCAGGCACACCATAAGCCAACATACGAAATAGAGCTGTTACTTTTTGTAAAGCTGATAATCCGAGTGTACCTGTTGCACTTCTTCGTTGGTGGAAACAGTTGTCATGCTTCGTAACTGCACCAACAATTTGTATGAACAAATCTCGCGACATACGATATCGTCAATGAAATAATGCTTCTTCGTAACGTGGATTTGGGGAGAAACAATCCAGGAACAAATTATGGTCTCCAATTTCTCGATCACGGTCTATCATGACGATGAACTGATCCATCCTGCCTAATAGGCCTATTCAATTCACCAATACAATGACTTATTTTCATGTTGTTGTTGTTTAATGCCACCATCATCATTTATTCTTCTTCATCAAGTTGTGTTATAGTGTTCATCACTAAAGCATCATCATATGAAGAAGATGATGATGATATGTAAGTGGATACTTGTAACACCTCGGCTCACAGGACCCGAGTTAGTTACTCCACACATCCTCCAGACCTCTAGTACTACCCTCACAAACCGACACTAGCCTTTTCCGCGCACATTTTCCTCACTCGTGCGCGCCCTGAGAAACTTCTCTGAGGGTTACCCATCACAAGACTACTCCCATGCAAGCACGCTTAAATTTGAAGTTCTTAGTAGATGAGCACCCTCAAAAGGAGATGCATCTTGTTGGTATGAGTAATACTATTAATCCGTTTATATTAAATCTCAAGTGTTACAATAGTCCAATATTAAAGTTCATTTTTTGTTGATGTGGGGATCCATCTTATGTGCTAATTTGTTCTTATTTATACAAGTGCACTTATTTCCAAAGATAAGAATACAATGGTCGTGAAGATAAGGAAATCCATCCAACGGGTAATCTAATGATTCTCTATCAACTTGTATCTGAAATTGTGAGTAGTACGTGAAAAGTATGCTCATTTCAAAAGATAAGAATTCAATGATTGTGAAGATAAGGAAATCCATCCAACGGGTACTCTAACGATTCCCTATCAACTTCTTTCTTAAATTGTAAGTAGTATGTGACAAGTATGCTTATATCAAAAGATAAGAATTCAATGGTTGAGAAGATAAGAAAATCTATCCAACAGGTAATCTTAAGATTCTTTATCAACTTATGTCACAAATTGTACATAGCTGACAAGTATGCTCATCTCAAAAGATAAGAATCCAATGGTTGTGAAGATAAGGAAATCCATTTAACGGCTAATCTAAGAATTCCTTATCAACCTCTACATTCTACAAATACTAATGCAATGAATTATCACACTTCATCAAAACTGCTGTCTCATAATCTATAGTATATCTTTTTTCTTTACGACCAAAATGTCTTCAAGATCAATTAGTTGCACCATAACAGAAGACGCATTCTTGTGTGAAGTGTATTTAGACATTACTCAAGACCCAATCACCGGCAGATATCAATCTGCAAATGATTTTTGGTCACGAGTTGAGGCTAAACACAACGAACACCGTCAAAAGAATTATGAGCATCGTAATATACGCTCACTTCTTTCAAGAATGGATATAATAACTACTCAGACACGAATGTTGAATGAGTGTGTCAAGCAAGTTGAGAATTCGAATCCAAGTGGTGCTTCCGAAAAAAATATTGTAAGTATAATATAATTTTAAGTTTCAATATTGCATTTTCTATTATGTAATACAAATATTATTTTAATGATTTGCAGCTAGATCGTGCTAAAGTTTTATTTATGCAAGAACCAAAATATTCTAAAGGTTTTAAGTTTGACCATGTTTCAGATATGATTAAGAATTTTGAAAAATTTAAAGATAATGTGTCAACTGCAAGACATGTTGCTCCACAAAAAAGACAAGTTAACTAGCTATGACTCTTCACAATCACACTCTCATCCACCATCTTCAATTTCATCATCACTTGGATTGTCATCTTCGTTCAATAAAGAAGTTGATACTGATTTTGGATCTGATTTTTTGAAACGGCTATTAGGGGTCAAAAAATCCAAATTGAAGAAGGAAATCGATGAAGACATTACTGTTTTGCTTAAGTCTGTTAAGAGCGACAATGAGCGACTTATAGAGATGTTAAAGAAATCATCGTTAGATAGACTGGAACAATTGAAAATTCAGCGACAAAATATGGGCTATAAGAACAGACAAGAGAAGATAAAATTATGTTCATGGATTTGAAATCTATTGACGATCCATAAGCGCGGGCGTATCTCATTACAGAAAGATAAAAATTTTACAAAAAAATTAATCTGAAAATAGAGACTCATCTGCGGGATTTGGGAATCTATTTGATGATTAGTAGTCACTCAATCTGCTTCCAAACTCCCCTCCACAATTTTAGAAATTAGTAGTCACTCGACCGCTTCCAGACCCTCCAAGACCATCAAATAGATTCCCAATCCAATGAGTCTCATTCTTGAGTTTTTTTTTGTAAAATTCTTAATCTTTCTGTAATGAGATACATGTTGAAAATATGATGATTAAATATTATGTTTAGTGGTCTCATTTTTTGGGTCCTGAAGTATGTGTGTAATATAAATATATGTAATGGGAGTAGCTTATTATTATCAAAGTACAACTTTCAAATTTGGATTTAATCATCGATCTCTATTGGTGATTATAATCCATAGTTGTAAAAGTTGGAAAGTGAATATGGTGAATAATTGCCCTAATTAAAAATACATGGTCTTTTTATGAAATTGATGGAGTATATGGCCCAGGAACCCCCGGCCCATAGACCCCTATTTCTCCTACACAAGTCCATTGAGCTCAGGAAACAACTCAGGCCCAAATACAACGGCCCAAGCCTCAAAGCGGCCCAGAATACACACTGGGGTGCCTTCGGCCTCCTTGGCCGAAGGCTTCAAAACTCACAGGATAGCCTTCTCTGGCATAAGAAGCAGCTGGGAGAAAACGGGCGGAGACATGAGCCTTCGGCATTCTCATGTCCTCAGCACCAGGGAATCCTTCGGCTGAACCAAGCCCTCGGCTACGCAAAGAGCCTTCGGCTACGCAATAAGCCCTCGGCTACACAGGGAGCCCTCGGCTACACGAGGAGCCTTCGGCTGAACAAGCTCAATCATCGAAGATTCCTTTTAGAGACAGCCAACCACCGCATTTAATGCCACGTCACATCCGCCAACCGCATTCAATGCGGTTGACGTACCACTGCCGGTGCCACTAGGCTGATGTGACCCTTCGGCCGTTGGATTACTGACACGTGTCCTCTCATCGCATTTATTGCTGCTATAAATAGCAGCCCATTTCTCCTTGTAATGGACACACAAGCTACATCTCAACTCCACATCTCGAGTTCATTTAATAAAGTCGACTCTCTCTCCTCCTATTTTGCTCTGACTTCTCTCTAGTTATTTCCGCAATAACCCTTCGGATAAGATACCCCCCGGGTAGACTATCCATCAGAAATATTATGTGATAAGGAATATCATTCAAGTATCATATAAGGTGACTTCAAATATTATTCCATACGCTTAGACCTGCTCGGAATGTTTTAAAAGTGTATGGAAAATATCTCAAAATTAAAAAGGCCATTGAATTATGGACAAGAATTCTGAAATGTTTATTATCTTAATAATGATAATAAATGGTTGCTGTAATGTTGTTTCAATTTGGATGTTTCGAAACTAGTTTTCAATGGTCCAATGAGTATGTAATAAGCTTGGTCAAATGTTGTTTAAGGATCCTTAAAGATGGATCATGGGAACAACCGTTGATTTTCATTTGATATGTTTATATATATTTACATATATTATCATTGTGATTTTTTATTAGAAAATGAACCCACTGCATGCTTCCTTTTTCCTTCCTTACGTACGAAATGAAAACGATAGATTCAGCTACCATTCACTTCTTTCTTTCTAATTTTCATACGTACACCTCAGAAGAGTTTTAGACTATCTTCAATTCATTTAGAGACCAATTTCTTATTCGATTTATAGTCTATTTGTAACACTTGAGATTTAATATAAACGGATTGATAGTACTACTCATACCAACAGAGGTGCATCTCCTTTTAAGGGAGCTCATCACCCAAGAATTCCAAAGTTAAGCGTGCTTGCACGGGAGTAGTCTTGGGATGGGTGACCCCCTGGGAAGTTTCTCAGGGCGCGCATGAGTGAGGACAAAGTGCGCGGTAAAGGCTTGTGGTGGTTTGTGGGGACAGTACTATTGGTCCGGAGTAACTACCTCGGGGTCTGGTGGGGCCGGGGTGTTACACTATTACTCATTTTTTTCGGACTCGTCTCTTTCCTTGGTTATATGGGCAACGATCGAAGGTTTCAGTCAAGATAGCTACAAGTCTGAAACGGAGTAGGATTATCTTGGGAGCGAGCTAGCCAGACCCGTCCGAATAGCTATCAGGATACGGGGGCTATCTTTCTTCAAGTCCAGTCCGTTCTAACGGGCGATCCTGCGATAAGTTCTCTTATCTTTTCTATTTATTCATTTTTACTTATAATAATAATAATAATTATTATTATTATTATTTTAATAATTATTATTATTATCTTTTCTTGCATTTGGCGGTTTGTCTGGTGATTTGATTTAAACTCGGGATTTTTATCTGGTTAAACTTGTATTTTTAATATCAATTTTCTAACAATACGCTCGTGCATGTGGATCGTCATAGATTTCAAATGCATGAACATAATTTTTTCTTCTCTCCTCTGTTCTTTATATGCCATATTTTGTCGCTGGATTTCCAATTGATTCTATATATCTAACGATGATTTCTTCATCATCTGTATAAGTTGCTCATTGTCGCTCTTAATAGACTAAAGCAAAACAGTAGTGTCTTCATCGATTTTCTTCTTCAATTTGGTGTTTTTGACCCCTGTTGATCGTTTTGAAAACAAGATCCAGAATCAGTATCAACTTCTTTATTGAAAGAAGATGACAATCCATGTGATGATAAAATTGGAGATGGTGGAAGCGAGTATGATTGCGAAGAGTCGTAGTTAACTTTTTTTTGGGAGCAGCATGTCTTGTAGTTGACGTGTTATCTTTAAATTTTTAAAGATTCTTAGTCATATCCCAAACATGGTCAAACTTAAAACCTTTAGAATATTTTGGTTCTTGCATAAATAAAACTTTAGCACGATCTAGCTACAAATCATTAAAATAATATTTGTATTACAAAGAAGTAAATACATTATTGAAAATTAAAATTATATTATACTTACAATATCATTTTCAGAAGCACCACTTGGATTCAAATTCTCAACTTGCTTGACACACACATTCAGCCTTCGTGTCTGAGTAGTTAATATATCCATTCTTGAACAAAGTGAGCGTATATTACGATACTCGTAATTTTGTTGACGGTGTTCGTTGTACTTAGCCTCAACTCGTGACCAAAAATCATTTGCAGATTGATATTTGCCAGTGTGGGTCTTGAGTAATGTATATATACACTTCACACAAGAATGCGTCTTCCACAATGGTGTAACTAATTGATATTGAAGTCATTTTGGTCGTAAAGAAAAAATGATATACTTTAGATTGTGAGATAGGGGTTTTGATGAAGTGTGATAATTCATTGCATTAGTATTTATAGAATGTAGAGGTTGATAATGAATCCTTAGATTACCCGTTGGATGGATTTCCTAATCTTCGCAACCATTGGATTCTTATCTTTGAGATAAGCATACTTGTTAGCTACCTACAATTTGTGACACAAGTTGATATGGAATCTTAAGATTATCCGTTAGAGGGTTTCCATATCTTCACAATCATTGGGTTCTTAACTTTTGAGAAAAGCATACTTGTCAGCTACGTACAATTTGTGACATAAGTTGATAAGGAATATTAAGATTACCCGTTGGATGGATTTCCTTATCTTTACAACCATTGGATTCTTATCTTTTGAGTTAAGCATACTTGGCACGTACTACTTACAATTTCAGTCACAAGTTGATAGGGAATCATTAGAGTACCCGTTGGATGGATTTCCTTATCTTCACAACCATTGGATTCTTATCTTTTGAGATAAGCATACTTGTCACGTACTACTTACAATTTCAGACACTGGTTGATAGAGAATCATTAAATTACCCGTTGGGTGAATTTTCTTATCTTCACAATAATCATTAAATTCTTATCTTTTAAGATAAGCGTACTTGTATAAATATGAACAAATTAACACATAAGATGGATCACCACATCAACAAAAAAATGAATTTCAATATTTCACAACTTGATGAAGAAGAAGGAGAAGAAATGATGATAGTGGCACTAAAAACAACAACATGATAATAAGTCATTGTATTGGTGAGCTCATTAGGCCTATTAGGTACGGTGGTTCAGTTCATGATCTGGTGATAGACCGAGATCGAGAAATGGGAGACCATAATTTGTTAGTGGACTATTTCCCTCCAAATCCACGTTACGGAGAAGTATTATTTCGTCGACGATATCATATGTCGCAAGATTTGTTCCACAAATTATTGGTGCGGTTACAAATCGTGACAACTATTTCCGCCAACGAAGAAAAGCAACAGGTAGACTCATATTATCAGCTTTACAAAAAATAACAGATGTATTTTGCATGTTGGCTTATCGTGTGCCTGCGGATGGAACAGACGGGTACTTTAAAATAGGTGAGTCTACAACAATTGAAAGTATGAAAAGGTTTTGTCGATCTATTGTCGAAATATATGGAGAGCGCATCTAAGAAGACCTAATGATAATGACATAGCGAGACTTCTGGACATTGGAAAACAACATGGATTTCCAGGAATGTTGGGAAGTCTTGATTGCATGCATTGGAAATGGAAAAATTGTCCAACGACATGGGCATGACAATATTCTAGTCGTAGTGGCTCACCAACTATCATTCTTGAAGCTGTGGCAGATTATGATCTTTGGATATGGCACACATATTTTAGAATACCAGGTAGTAATAATGATATTAATGTTTTTGAAGCACCCAATCTTTTTTCAAATTTAGCATAGGGTGTTGCTCCTCCTGCTCATTATATTATTCAAGGAAAAGAGTACAATGTCAGTTACTATTTAGCGAATCGTATATATCCAAAGTGGTCAACACTTGTCCATACAATTCCTCAACCACAAGGTAGAAAGAAGAAATATTTTGCCATGAGACAAGAAGTATGTAGAAAAGATGTTGAACGTGCCTTAGGAGTTTTGCAATCGCGATTTGCAATTATCGCGGGACCTTCACGTTTTTGAAAGAAAAAAAGTCTTACATGGCATAATGAGTGCATGCATTTTTATGCATAATATGATAATAGAGGATGAACGTGATATACATGCACCAGTTGAAGATGTGAGAGATAGAACAGTTCCAAATGTTGAAGTGACTGTTGATGAGGCAGAGAGATTCACTCAATTTCTTACACGACATAAAAAAATTCATGACAAAAACACTCATATTGAACTCCGCAATGCTTTAATTGACCATTTGTGGGAAGAATTCTCAAATTCCGACAACTAAACTAAGAATATTTATTTAATTTACTGCTTTGAATTATTATAATATTATTGTGATGTTTAATTTTATAAGGCTTTGGCATGTATTTGTGAAATATTGATTATTGTATTTTTAATGAGTGAAATGTGTGAAACATGCGTGAAATATTGATATAGTAGTATTTTAGCTTGTACTTGTGAAATAATGAGTGAAATGCCAAATGACATATTAAATGAGGGACTAATGTATTAATATATGATAATTAGAGCATTAAATATAGTAATGATAAAAAGTTAGTAAAGTGAATAAAATAAAAGCATATTCCTTAATAGTAATAAAAATGGTGTAAATTGTTGGAGATAAAGTACTCTGTAATGTGATGTTTACATCATTTTAGTGCAAAAAAATGGTGTAAACCGTTGAAGATGACCTAACTGTTGGAGCAACAAAATGGCAAATCCCCTATTTTAGTGAATGTTTTGGTGATTGTTGGAGATGGCATTAGCTAGGGGGAACTCGCATCTTCTTAATCTTTTGACCTTTCGTACAATCGAATTAAAGCATGTCAAATTTAAAAGATTGAATTATGATGAAGGATTTTTAAGGAATATTAGGTGATGTCTTTTGACATTTATACTTTTCTATATAAGGTGGTGTTACTCGTACACATAAATTGTACACATTTTATGTACACATCTCCTAATTGTCTGTGTACAAAGACAACTTCTGAATGAACTATCTATGTACACACACAACTTCTGAATGAACTTAACTAGAAAGTGTGATAGTTTTTTTTTTATCTCCAATGTCTTCTTTGGTGTGCCCTGTTAAGTCTATGTGGAATCGATGCGGTTAAACCCAATTTCGAGTTCTAGAAAGCATGTTCAACATGATGACTCATCAAAAATGAACAAACATACGGTTATACCCATAGTGGAGAGAAAATGGTTCCCAAAAATACACTTAATGCATACAAATATATATACGAGTATATATATACATACATATACATATAATTTGAATTTAGATTTTCTATTAAGTATATTTCACCTGGCATTAATTTTTTATTTTGACCAGCTTTCTCTCCGATTGCTTCATCCTATTTTTATTTAGTAATAAATAAGTGACGTGTGGTTATTTCAAGTTGTTAACATGATGCATTGGGAGCCTTTGATCTCTTTCTTTTGATTTGTATATGACATATATTTACATTACTCTATTCTATTGACATTTGGCAAAATTTACTTGCTTTTAAAAGAGGAGCATTGAAGATGCTCTTAGGTGATAATAAAACAAAGCAAAAAGGTCAATCATCATAATTATCCTGATTATAAAAAGAGAGTGATGTAAATTAAAGTTGTAAACCATACCCCCAATTCGTCCCATTAAACTTCATTATCTTTACTTTTCTTTTATCCCAAAAATTTACAGCTTTTCCATTAAATTCCTTAAATTAATTAATTTGTATTTATGTTGATTTTGTTGGGATCCCTCCTTAATTGGAGAGGTTCTAGAAAATTCTAGAGCTTTCTAGAGAAGTATAGAATTTTCTAGAACGTTCTGGAGAATCCTAGAGAAGTCTAGAACTCTCTAGAAGCTTGTGGAATAGTGTGGAATCCTCTAGAATATTCTAGAGATGTGTGGAAACTTTCGGAAGCCTATGGAAGAGTATGGAAGGATATGGAAGAGAGTGGAAGAGTATGGAGACTCCTAGAGTGTGTGGAGCATTCTAGAGAATCAATCTCCACCCTTAGATAGAAATCATCCCCACCATTCATTGTGAAGGTGGAGTAGTATAAATAGGGGTAGGGGGCTTCATTCCTATCCATCCTAGCCAAGAGTGAATCCACTTCTAGAGTGAGAAAGTTAGAGAGCCTCTTTGAGAGAGAAGAGAGATAGCTTGGGAAGACATCATCCTCAAGCTTGAGTGAGCCACCATTGAGTGAGACAATTTTGTAACATCCTTGTATACCCTACTATTCTTTTGTATAGTGGAAGAATCTCCATATTGGAGAATTTAAATCGTGTGCTCCTATTGCTACCTTATTTCCTAAGTGCCTATCTTAACTTCACGAAGCGGGAAAGTCCAGAGTGTTTTTTCCCAACAGTGGTATCAGAGCCAGGTTCACCTGAGATCGTCATTAGCTCGTGCAGTTCAAGATGGAGGATAACGTCGCTCATGATGGAGACATGTTCAAGCTCACCGCCAACAACTACTCATATTGGAAGCCGATGATGGAAGATCATTTATACTGCAAGGATTTGCATGAGCCCATCATCTACAAAGAGAAGGTTGAGGGAAAGAGTGATTCCCAATGGGAGCTACTCAATCGCAAGGCCGTTGCTATGATCCGTAAGTACATAGACAAATCTCTCTTCGAGCATGTTTCTACTTACACAAATGCTTATGAATTATGGACTAAGCTTGAGTCCATGATTCAAAAGAAGACACCTCGTAATAAGGCCAATTTAGTTCGACGGTTGGTGAAGTTGGAGTATAAGGATGGTCATAGTATGATTGAACACCTTAACAATTTCAAGGGGCTCGTAAATCAATTAACCAAAATTGAGATGAAGATTGATGACGAGTTGCAAGCCCTTCTACTCCTGAGTTCCTTGCCGGAAAGTTGGGACACACTTGTGGTTACGCTTAGTAACTCAGCTCCGGAAGGAAAGCTAACCATGGATACCGTCAGTGATAGTCTTCTTGGAGAAGAAGCAAGGAGAATGGAACGAGGTGAGTCAATCCATCCCGAGGCCAATGTTATTGAGAACCGGGGTAGGAATGAGACTCGTGGACGCAGTAAGTGCCGAGATCCATATCAATCTCGAGGAAGATCCAAGTCACGCTCGAAGATCACATGCTACTACTGTGGAAGAATGGGCCATAGGAAAATGGAGTGTCGATCCCTCAAGAGAGACCAAAAGGCCGGTAACATCAAACCAGACCAAGTCAGCCCAACAAAGAAGCAAGAAGAGAAGAGTACCACTGCGGTGGTCGCAAAAGAAGATCTGCTATATCTTGTTGGAGAAGGTAATATTCTCAACATTGCTTGTGATGACAGCTCTTGGATTGTCGATTCTGGTGCTTCCTTCCATGTCACTCCCCATGGAAGTTTCTTCTCATCCTACCAAAGCGGTGACTTTGGCACGGTTCAAATGGGAAACCAAGATAGAAGCAAGATTGTTGGGATAGGAGACATCGTCCTAACAACTAGCACCGGATGTAAGCTTGTTCTCAAGGATGTGAGGCATGTCCCGGCCATGCGCCTCAATCTTATCTCTGCTGGAAAGTTAGATGATGCTGGTCTGATGAACTACTTTGGTGAAGGAAAATGGAAGCTCACCAAAGGAAGTCTGGTCATGGCTCGAGGAAAGAAGGAAGGCTCATTGTACGTGATGCAAGCCAAGCTCTGCAAAGGGGAAGTAAATATAACCACTGATGACATGGAGGTATGGCACAAACGACTTGGACACATCGGTGAGAAGGGACTCCACATACTCGCTCGCAAGCACCTCCTCCCGGACATGAAAGGTAATTCACTCGATCCTTGTGCACATTGTTTAGCTGGAAAACAACATAGGGTTGCTTTCCAAAGATTCTCTCCGCCCACAAGGAGAAAGAACATCCTCGACCTTGTACACACCGATGTGTGCTCAATGTCTGAGAGATCCATTGGTGGTGCATTGTACTTCGTGACCTTCATTGATGATCATTCAAGGAAGGTGTGGTTGCACCTATTAAAATCCAAGGATCAAGTGCTTGACGCCTTCAAGGAATTCCACGCTCAAGTAGAACGTGAGACCGGCCGGAAGATCAAGTGTGTACGGTCGGACAATGGAGGTGAGTATAGAGGTCCCTTTGAAGCCTATTGCAAGAAATATGGCATTAGGCTAGAGAAGACTCCACCCAAGACACCACAACTGAATGGGCTAGCTGAGAGAATGAATAGAACTATTGAAGAAAGAGTTCGTTGTGTGCTCTCTCATGCTAAGTTACCCAAATCATTTTGGGGAGAAGCTATATATAATGACCGTAGTTGACATTGTCAACCTCACACCATCGGTTCCTTTGAACGGCGCCATCCCAGAGGAAGTCTGGACGGGCAAAAAGGCTTCATACAATCATCTTAAGGTGTTCGGGTGCCGAGCATTTGTTCACATTCCCAAGGATGAGCGAGCAAAGCTTGATGCAAAGACAAAGGAGTGTATCTACCTTCGTTCACCCAGGGATGAATTTGGCTATCAGCTATGGGATCCAGTCAACAAGAAGGTTGTTCGTAGCAGAGATGTGGTATTCTTCGAAGACCAAACGATTGAAGATATTAAAAACTCGGAGAAACCAAGATTGAGAAGCAACAAGACGACCGAACCAACTCCAGTTCGACACGAGGATGAAACACCTCAAGATAATGATGATGAAAACCATGAGCAAAGCAACCAAGAGACTCATGATGAATCAAATCAGGAAGATCCTCAATCTAGTTCTCTGCCAGCACCAGAGCCGAGGCGATCCTCTAGGGAGAGAAGACCATCCATCCGGTATGACACCGAAGATTACATTACACTCACGGATGAGGGGGAGCCGCAAAGTTATAAAGAAGCCATCAATGATATTCATAAAGAAGAGTGGAGAAAAGCCATGCAAGAAGAGATGCAATCCTTGCATGAGAATCACACTTATGAACTTGTGGAGCTACCAAAAGGGAGAAGAGCCTTGAAGAATAAATGGGTGTATCGAATCAAGACTGAAGATAGTAGCTTAAAGCCTCGCTACAAAGCTCGGTTGGTGGTCAAAGGATTCGGTCAAGAAAAAGGCATCGACTTTGAAGAAATATTCTCTCCCGTGGTAAAGATGTCATCCATCCGAGTTGTCCTTGGCCTAGCAGCAGTTCAAGATTTGGAGATCGAACAACTCGATGTCAAGACGGCATTCCTTCATGGCGACCTAGAGGAAGAGATCTACATGGAGCAGCCCGAGGGTTTCAAAGTTCCGGGTAAGGAAAATCTAGTCTGTCGCCTCATGAAGAGTTTATATGGCCTCAAGCAAGCACCGAGGCAATGGTACAAGAAGTTTGAATCCTTCATGGCAGAGCATGACTTTACAAAGACGAAAAGCGATCATTGTGTCTTCATAAAGAGGTATGAACATGGCGACTTCCTCATACTTCTACTCTATGTTGATGATATGTTGATCATTGGACAAGATCACATAAAGATAGATGCCTTGAAAAAGGATCTAAGCAAGAGTTTCGCCATGAAAGATTTGGGACCGGCTAAACAAATCCTTGGGATGAGAATAACTCGTGATAGATCGAAGAGACTGTTGTGGATATCCCAAGAGAGGTACATTGAGAAAGTGTTGGAACGATTCAACATGAACAAATCAAAGCCGGTAAACACACCACTTGCTGGACACTTCAGGTTGAGTTCGAAGCAAAGTCCAACAAATGAGAAAGAAATGGAGGAAATGAAGAAGATTCCATACTCATCGGTAGTAGGCAGTCTCATGTATGCAATGATATGCACAAGACCAGATATCGCCTATGCAGTTGGAGTCGTTAGTCGCTTCTTGGCCAACCCTGGGAATGAACATTGGGTAGCGGTCAAATGGATCCTCCGATATTTACGAGGAACTTCCAAAAGATGCTTATGCTTTGGAAAAGGAAAACCTGTGTTAGAAGGATACACAGATGCAGACTTGGCCGGTGATATTGATTCAAGGAAATCAACATCGGGTTACCTAACTACTTTTGCAGGGGGGAGCTGTTTCCTGGCAATCAAAGCTGCAAAAGTGTGTTGCATTATCCACCACAGAGGCAGAGTACATCGCAGCTACTGAAGCTTGCAAGGAGATGTTGTGGATGAAGAACATTCTGCTCGAGCTGGGAATAGATCAAGAAAGGTACGTGTTGAAGTGTGATAATCAAAGCGCAATTTACTTGGCGAAAAACTCAACATTTCATTCCCGCACAAAGCACATTGACACAAGGTATCACTGGATCCGAGAAGTCCTCGAGGAAAAGAAATTGCATCTTGACAAGGTTCACACCGACGAGAACTGGTCAGACATGATGACCAAGGTAATACCGACAAAGAAGTTCGAAGATTGCTGTCAAGGTGCAGGTTTGCTACTACCCCCCAATTAAGTCGCGAGGGGGAGATTTTTTGGGATCCCTCCTTAATTGGAGAGGTTCTAGAAAATTCTAGAGCTTTCTAGAGAAGTATAGAATTTTCTAGAACGTTCTGGAGAATCCTAGAGAAGTCTAGAACTCTCTAGAAGCTTGTGGAATAGTGTGGAATCCTCTAGAATATTCTAGAGATGTGTGGAAACTTCCGGAAGCCTATGGAAGAGTATGGAAGGATATGGAAGAGAGTGGAAGAGTATGGAGACTCCTAGAGTGTGTGGAGCATTCTAGAGAATCAATCTCCACCCTTAGATAGAAATCATCCCCACCATTCATTGTGAAGGTGGAGTAGTATAAATAGGGGTAGGGGGCTTCATTCCTATCCATCCTAGCCAAGAGTGAATCCACTTCTAGAGTGAGAAAGTTAGAGAGCCTCTTTGAGAGAGAAGAGAGATAGCTTGGGAAGACATCATCCTCAAGCTTGAGTGAGCCACCATTGAGTGAGACAATTTTGTAACATCCTTGTATACCCTACTATTCTTTTGTATAGTGGAAGAATCTCCATATTGGAGAATTTAAATCGTGTGCTCCTATTGCTACCTTATTTCCTAAGTGCCTATCTTAACTTCACGAAGCGGGAAAGTCCAGAGTGTTTTTTCCCAACAGATTTCTCTGTTCAGGACAAATTGAACTTGAAATTTTCTCATTTCTTATCTAATTCAAAGTTAACAAAGTTTACCAGGCAATATAATTGAAACTCTGTTTGAAGTTCTCGAGCTTCACACTATTGTACGGACTATTTACATTGTAGATTATTATCCGAACTTGGTTAAAAGTTACTCCGTCTTAAAAGTGATGAAACGTCAATCGAATGAAATACGTACACTCATTTTTTGCTACCTCAAAAACTTATACTAGTATGTAATATCCGTAGTACTTCATTACTTTTTTTTGCGAGATAGTACTTCATTACTTATTGTTTAGAACTTAGAAGTGTTATAGAAATTACTCATACAAACCTATTGGTGATCCCGGCTTGTTTTTAAAAAGTAATTGTCCTATATAAAACTAAAATTAAACTTACCGAACAGTTTCACAAAAATGACGTCACTTTATCCCTGAGGCCTGAGGGTCCTCAACACTGACCGAACAATTTCACATAGTAACCTCACAATGCAATTATGGAGATTTGAACTGGAAACTTACTCACACCTACGCCTCATTTTTTAAGTTACACAAAAATCTCATCATATATGTCATATGCGGGACAAGAAATGCGATGGTCGAAATAACATGCATGTCGACCAGGCACGAGTCCCACTACCGTAAATTGAGATCGGGATTAAAGAGACTAGTTGAAACCATCATTTGTGGCAAAAGTAAGCGACCATATTGTGATATTGGGATGAATTGGTAATAAATTTTTACATGTATGTCTTATATACAAAAGTTTGACTCAGAGAATTAATATTTTTGCATCAAACTGGAGGTGAGCTAGATTAAAAACTTTCTATTGCTATGCCACTCGGATAAAATATGAATTATATCATTTGAATCAGAATAGTGGGGATTATTGTATGTATTGCGTGTATATTTGTACTTATTTTGCTTATATTGTGCCCGGGTATATTGGTATTAGTCTTAGTAATAGCTAATGGTCTAGAATAAACATACGACAACGTTTAAACATGGGACGAAGTATTATTCTCCACGAAGTTTAAACAGTCTCTCTGACTCTCTGTGCTTTAGTAAAGGGGTAAGACTGCGTACATCCGACCCTCCTTACCCTACCGTAGGTAGGAGCCTTTGCGGCACTGGGGTAAATGATGATGAATAATTTGATTAAAACTTTTCAAATAAGAGTGAATGACTCCTATTTTGTTGTTTGTGAACGTTATCCATGCATATGTTAGCCCTATTTAGAGAATTTTCTATTCTTCGAATCATGTTTTTTCTAAGAATTTATCTCAATTTTGTCTGAACCAATTCAAGTTGCAATCGACACAAAATCATCACTAGTTGAGAGAAAATTAAAAAACATTGGGGAGTTTGACTGATTTATGTCTAAACATGCCAAATCTAATAGATCAGGTGACATGAGATCGAAGTTCATTATAATAAAATACACATAAAATAATCATCTATAAAATACCAATTAAAAATATCTCAACTTTCCACTTCTACATCGACTAAATTCTATAGTAAACAATAAACATAGCTTGATGCCATTTCTTTAGATTTATATATACCACTTGATTTAGTTTAATTTAATGTTTAACTTTCTTTAGATTTATATATATTTACCACTTGATTTAGTTTAATGTTAAAAGAGTGTAATATAACACTTGAAAAAAACTACTAATAATTACCTCTAGTGGACTCATTTGGTAGATAAGTTTCCGTTGTATCGTTTTCTTGACAACAGCGCTGGTAGGAGGTCCATCTTGACCAAGGCCATAACCCACATCAAACACATTATCCATTCCACCGAGATTCGACACATCCGGAGCTCCCTACATTTCGGTCAAGGAAAAGACTTACTAAAACAATCTTCACAAACCAAAAGATTAGCCCTAAATTAAAGTATATTGGCAATTATGTGAAATTGTGAACTCAACATTATATTGGAGATTATGTGAAATTGTGAACTCAACATTAAGTAGCTGTTTATATTTAATTTTCGGCCCATTTGGTAATATTAAAATCGGCTAATTCTACTGAAATTTATGAAATTCTAGATTGAGTGCTGAATTGGCTGATTCTGCTGATTTATTTAAAAAAAATATTTAAAATATATTTTATTAATAAAATGAATAAAATATTATGTGTAAAATAGCTAAAATGATCCTCTATTGTAACTTCAGCCAATACGTCAGAAAAGTAACTTCAACCTTACTTTTTCTTATTATTACACAATTCAACGCTCGAAATAAAAAATTACGTGTTTGATGAAAAAGTTGGTTGATAAACCTAATAGACCGAAAAACAGAGCTACCAAACGGGCTTTATATTGGTCAACACCATTAGTTAGCCTAAGGGAGTGTTTGCAATTACTTCAACTTTAAAGAAGTGATTTTTTAAAGTGATTTTGAGAAAAATAATTAATAGTAAAAGTTGGTAGTGTTTGAAGAAAAAGTGATTCTTAAAAAGTAAAAGTTGGTAGTGTTTGGTAAAAGAAGTACTTTTTGTGTAATAGAAAAAGTGAAAAGCAGTTTAAAGCACTCTTCCACCTGCTTCCAGCTTTTAGCTTTTAAGTGATTAATTTAAGCAGAAGCTGTCATTTGAAAACACTCTTTTTAACTTTTTTTAAGCCAAAAGCTGAAAAGCACTTTTTTTAATAAAATGAAAACACTCCCTAAAACTCGTCATCTCACCCATGTGTTTTCAAATCTTAGCCTTTAATAGTTAATGTTATTTAGGAATTTCAAAAGAGAATATTACCCAAAATAGGACTAAAAAAGTTTAAAATTTCCAAAATATGACTGCCATGTTTTTATTTCCAAAATAGGACTAATTACTGTCATGTTTTGGCAGTACCAGACTTCAAACATGACAGTATTTTCCAAACTTGACAGTAATTACTCCTATTTTGGGAATAAAAACATGGCACTCCTATTTTAGAATTTTCAAACACTTTTAGTCCTATTTCGGGAACTTTCCCATTTCAAAATGTGAGAGTAATTAAAACAAGGTTATTTCACTAAATATGATTGTACGTTTCTTCTTCCGAGCTAGTAGTGTACTTTCATATTATGACATTATCACATATTAATATGTATACTCCGTATATGAAAGTACTATATTAACGTTGTAATATGACACTGATCTTAAGACAACAGTAAATATTCCTATTTGATGGAATAATATAATGATATGTACATAACTTCTATATATTTAGGATAAAAGATGCTATTTATACTCCAATTTTGGCCAATTACATAAATAAATTTAGTCTAAGGGGCAAAAAAGTATCCTATCTTTATGTTAGTAGTGTATTTTCTCGTGGGATATGGATGTGTACATAAAGGAGCATCTGGTCAATATTTTTCGAGAATAGTAGGAAGATCTACACCAACCCATAATTCCATATATTACGTCCAACATGGGACGTGGGCCCGTGACCAAAGCAAAACAAGCAAAAAAATACAAACAAAAAACATCTCGCCGAAAGTAAAAAACGAGAAGCAAACAAAGAAATTAAACCTATCAGTATACCAAATCCTAATTAAAGTTTGCATTTATTTATAGTATGTTTTTTTGGTCGGTCAATTTTTATATGTATCACATGAGGTTGACGGAACCTACAAACAAAAAAGTATATATTCCCCTCACATGCATTATTATGTTATTAAAAAGAAAAGGTATTTAATCTTTTCTCGTCACATGGCATGATCTTGCAAGAAAAATGAAAAAAAAAAAAAAAGAATGGGACCCATGTAGTTTATTCTTTAGTTTAATAAACAAAATTCATAATAATAACAACTCGTCTAATAGATAGAAGGTGTCACAAAAGTTAAGTCTTAAGTTTGAGTCCGGATAACGGGTCTAGTCAGGTCTGAAACCGTCTGATCTGATAAATGTCAGATTTCTGTGTATTTTATAACTGTTAAAGTCTAATCTCGTCTAATCCAATCTGATATGGATTTATTTCGTATAGTCAGATCTGGGACTGAAAATAGTGTAAGTAAAAACATGCATAACATTGGGACAATAGGAATATGATAAGCTAGAGTTGAGTTTTTCTTAAGAAAATATTTTGTGGTGTAATGTGTTGTAAAGACTCTAAAGAGTGAATGTGTATATGTACTCACATCTTTGATGTCTTGTTCGGTGGTGAAGCCAGTTCTAAGCATAGTTGCAGCGAGGTAGATTGCCAGGCTTATCTTTTGAGGAAACTTGTACGTCGCATCTGTAACGCTCAATCCTCCTGCGCTATGCCCCACCAAGATTACCTATTCCTCGTTTAATTTAGCACGCTTGTATACCAACAATCCAACATATGAATGTGTGTAGGAGAAAAAGTTTCCCAAATAGAAGCAAATAAATTTGGAATTACAAAATATCGTTGTTATATTTTTCTTTACCAAATAGGAATAGTATTTACTATCGTTTTAGTGTTATAATTATCGAAATAGTTGGAATATCAGACATTAACATAACAATATTTACTGACATTAATTAATAGCAATTTCAAAACACATTTACTCTTATTTATGTCAATTTCTCTTGTCCTTTGCATATTTACGCGGACAAAGAACAAGTTTTGACTCCAACGCAACCATACGGAGAATTATATTGTCCTCAAACTCAAATAGAGTAAACATAACGTTTATATATACATGGTCCATGAATATATACTTGTTAAGTCATCAAACCCGAAACCTTAATTAATATAGTACGAGAACTAAGTACATAATTACAAATTAATGATCGTTCGACATTATCATGACTCATTGACTCGGTCACAACATCAAGATTGTTTTGCTCTTACAAGTCATCGGACATCTTCCTAAATATACAAACTAACATATAAACCTTTTACCACTATATTAAACCCCTAAATGGTGCACTGACAGTTTTTTATCTACAAACCAAAACGTGACCACATTTTTAATCCAATATACGTAGTATGTATTATTGGCATATTTCGAATCTCAGGATCTCAAATTTACTATTGATCCACATGATTACTTTTCATTGTCAATGAAAATATATTTACCATGTGAACAGTTTGTGTGTGTATATTAATATTTCAAAAATAGAGTTTTGTAGTACACAGTATATACGAGTACTATATACGATAGGATATCGCATATAACCCTACATTGGATTTTTTATTTGCTTTGTTTTTATGTCCAATTTACCTAATTTTTTGGGCGTGTATGAAAAATGGAAAAGAAAAAAGATGTATCAATTCAGATTCTCTTTTATATATGGTCCTATCACTTATGATCTATCATAGTAGTACTAGCTAAGCTAGAGAGTATGACGGGTAACTGTCCTGATTTGTGATGCCTATAGAAATCCAAAGGTTTTGGTGATAAGAATCTAGATATAAGCACCCATATTTTTTTGTCATATTTAGAAAAAAAAATTACGTAGTATTTTTATAATATCAACTTGTGGTTAAATAAAATACTCCGTAGGTAGTAGTGTATAATTTTACCAAAACTATAATAATAATAATAAGACTAAAATATAATAGTAATGTATACGAACAGGGATATACTCGTACGTTTCGGCTTAAAATAGAATGTGTGTTCGTTGACATGAAAAAATAGTTAATGCATATATAAAAATCATATTTTATGGGAAAAACCAGTCATGATGGTAATTCTAGTTGAAGATATACGTGTTTGGTTGTTTAGTGATATAAAATTTTCCCAATAACAATTTTGCACATGAAAAAAAAAATATAGTAAGAACTAAGAAAGGATAACGTGACAACGGATAACATTTAACCTCATTCTATCTTACGTGAAAAAAGGGGGGGAATCGTTGATAGCGGAATTAGGAGAAGATTTTCTGAATTGGAATGAAACACAATATAATTAAATATGAGTTTCATTCTTATCCACTCATATAAGTTCTGTTAATTAATCTCTCTTTTGAAAAGAAAACACATTTAAATCAATTCTCTTTTCGAGTTTTGTCTATATTTTAATCTTGTTTAATTTCAAGCAATAATTTTTTAAAAAAAATTGTCCCAAATAAGAGTAAAAAGGTTTTGAAAATTTCAAAATAGACTCCAATATTTTTATTCTCTACATATGAGTAGTTCCTGTCAAGTTTCAAGAAAAATCGCCACGTTTAAAGTCCGATAATGTTAAACTTGCCAAAAATTACTCTTATTTCAAAAATAAAAACATAACATTCCTATATTAAAATTTCATAAAGTTTTTACTCATAGGTAATTTTCGGTTTCTCTTTACAATTTGTCCAAAAGGTTGAATCTCAGGTCCTCCACGCCCCGACCCGACAAAGCATATGAGAGGTTGCAAATCACGTTGACTCTATCAAAAAATAAAAACATAACATTCTTATATTAAAATTTCATAAAGTTTTTACTCATAGGTAATTTTCGGTTTCTCTTTACAATTTGTCCAAAAGGTTGAATCTCAGGTCCTCCACGCCCCGACCCGACAGAGCATATGAGAGGTTGCAAATCACGTTGACTCTATCAATCCTAACTAATGGTGGTAGACCTTATACTCATGCGCCTCGACCAGGTTTCTCTTTACAAGTATGCATAGAAAGCTACCATCTATCATGTATATGTAGTGAGAGAAATCATCATGTCAGGCCGGCCTGACCGGGATAGCCGTCCGGCCGAGCCTTTTTGGCGACCTTCCCGGTGGAATTTTTTGATGAAATTTTTTGACCATGTTCCTCATCAAGTCTAGTTTGTCCATACCAAATTTCAGCTCCAAATTCGATCGGGAAGGCATTCAAATCTGTTTTTGAAGCTGACTGCGTTTTTATATGTATATTTTGACGCAGTCAACTTCAAAAAACGATTTGAATGTCTTCCGGATCGAATTTTGAGCTGAAATTTGGTATGGACAAACTAGACTTGATGAGGAACATGATCAAAAAATTTCATCAAAAAATTCCACCAGGAAGGTCGCCAAAAGGGCTTGGCCGGACGGCTCTGCCGGTCAGGCCGGCCTGACAAGAAGAGTTCTCTATGTAATGATGGACAATAGAAATTAAAATAGAAATGAAGGTGGGTATAAGCTAGGTAGATGGGGAAGAAAATATCCAAAGACTTATGTACCTGTTGATGTGGAGGCAAGGAAGCGAGGAAATCAAGGAGGGGCTTGTTATAATCTTCAAAGCAAAGTATATCATTTGCGTTGGACGGGTCTATACCGGCGGCTTTGAGGTCAAGGCAGGAGACTTTGTAGCCGGAGCTCTCCATCAGACACCTCAGCTTGTACCAACACCAAGCTCCTCCTCCTACGCCGTGTATAAGGACGAAGTGTGGCGGCTCCGGTGGTGCCGCCACCACCTCCTCTTCCTCCTTAGTCATCTCTTCCGCCGTCTTCCTTTTTGCAGATTCAATTCCCACGGTGTTCGATTCTATAAGTTGCATGCCTTAGAAGTATATGTGTAAATTAAATTTTCTTTGTACTAATTCTTAGCTATATAGCCATGTATTCATCTATACCCAAAATAAATAGAAGTGACTAAAAGAAGAGCACATCTTAGACGATGTGGACAAAGACTAAAAGACGGATGTGGGACAGACACATAAATAGCTATATAAAAAAATGAAGTTTATTAGAGCTAATTGGGAAAACTATCAAATAAGCCCCCGTACTATACCGAAAAAGTCAATTAGACCCTCGTACTTTACAAACACTCAATTAAGTCCTCGAACTATTAAAAAACGTTCAATTAAGCCCTTTTGGTCGGTAAGTAACCGGTTTCCCGGTTAAATGTAACCCGTTTCCCGGCAGCCGCCGTTGCTGGGGTTTGAGCACATCGTCGCCGTTGTCGCCGTTTAACCGGGAAACCGATTACTTACCGACCAAAAGGGCTTAATTGAACGTTTTTTAATAGTTCGAGGACTTAATTGAGTGTTTGTAAAGTACGAGGGCCTAATCGACTTTTTCGACATAGTACGAGGGCTTATTTGATACTTTTCCCGAGCTAATTTAGTACCTCAAATACTACGTAATTGATTAAAGTTGTCGAAACTAAGATTAAAAAGCTGAATGTTATGTATTATAGAAAAATTATGGAGACAATTTCTTATACGAAGTATAAAGTTAAAACATAGACAAAATATATAAATAGAAGAGTATTTAGTAATCTTTTGACTATTATGTCATTGACACTTTTAGTACTCAGTTATGATGTTTTCCACTTTTAATCCTTGACTATGGTACTATAGCTAGACATTTTTTGTACTCGTCTTTGAAAATTTCCATATTTAATCATTCGACTTTCATAATAAAATCATAGTGGAAGGACTAAAAGTAGTGTAAATTTGATAATACTCATAGGACTAAATGTGGTAATATTTGATGTCGAGGACTAAAAGTGTTTGTAGCAGGATAGCAGAATCTACTCACTCTGAATTGGGAAAATTCAACGCTTTTAGTAGGATCAAATAAGTCATATTTTGAAAGTAAAATATAAAAAAACTTAATTATTTGTGCAATTTGTATATGCATGGTGTAGTCCTGTTTGAATACTTTCACCGCATTTTGGCTAAGATCAAGTGTAGAAACAATTTCTGGAAATTTTGTACATGCCCATTCACCCATATGACCTCGTTTCATAGACATTTCTTTTAAGTTTTAAAAATGAATAGATAAAAATTTGGGTTAGGTCATAGATATTACTAATGAAAAGAGTTTAGATAAATATAGGACCTCTTTTAATCTTTACCAGAAATGTGAACTGCCTTTGAATCATTTAGAAAGTTAGGATTAATATGACAAATGTGATCTCACTCCCGTCAGGACAGAGATCATTATACGTGTCACTCGTACTCAGAATGTTCTCGGTGAGAAAGGAAGGAGAATTAGGGAACTGACATCACTGGTCCAGAAACGGTTCAAGTTTGAGGAGAACACTGTGGAACTGTATGCTGAAAAGGTGCAAGATAGGGGTCTTTGTGTCATTGCTCAGGCAGAGTCTCTCCGCTACAAACTTTTTGGTGGTCTTGCTGTTAGGAGGGCATGTTATGGTGTCCTGCGATTTGTTATGGAAAGCGGAGCAAAGGGTTATGAGGTAATTGTCAAGATGGTTACATGATTTCTTCAGGTCAACCTGTGAAGGAATAAATCGACACTGCTATGAGACACATTCTAATATGACAGGGAGTGTTGGGCATAAAGGTTAAGATCATGCTTGGGCATGACCTTGAGGGAAAGACTGGGCCAAAGTGTCCTCTTCCGGATCTTGTCACTATTCATCCTCTTAAGAATGAGGAAGAAACCACCTCAAAGCCGCATGCTCCTGCAATGGCAGTGTTGAGGAAAAATTTATGGTGTCCAATCCTGATAAATATCTTTGTATTTGTGTAGCTATTTTGTCTAGGTATTTTATCCCATTGAGATCTTTATTAGCTATTACTAGACTAGCTTTATAAGGAAATGTGTAAAGTGTGCTATTGGGCCCAATCAATAAAAGAGCCCAATCATGCTTAGGTCACATCACACATTCCCTAGGCATATAAATACTGCCTTTAAGGGAATGTGCAGTAAGCCTTTTACAGAATATTCACGCACATTAGCGCATAGTGAGAGAGAGAGCCGAGTTCCTTTCTCGATACCCTGTTCTGTACAATTCGAGATCATTGTTTGGTATTGAATGGGATCATCGTTTCTTCTTTACTCTATCTATTCTATCATATATTGTTAGTTTGATTGTTGATACAGGGACAAACAATTGGTATCAGAGCCGAGCGTGAAATCGATTGAAGAATCTCTGCAATTTTGGATCTACCATTGGCGTTGAAGACAAGCTTCTCGACAATCTGAGTTTATGCGAGTTTTTTTTTTTGTTTGATAAAGCAGCAATAGGCGTGAATCTGTGATTTCAGGGCGTTTTTTATCAGAATTTGAGATATAGCAGTCCAGAATTCCGCTTCTTGGTTTTTCGGATAACATTCTCAAAGAACAGGTGCGAAAATCGGTTTTTGAAAACTCTTTCTCGAAAGATTAGTTCTGGACAGCAAGTTCTCGATAGACAGGTTTTCGACAGAGGTTTCTCGATAAGAGTTATCGAAAAGAGCTTCTCGAAGAACAGGTTCTCGATAGGGACTTCTCGACAGCAATTTCTGGATAGGAAGTTTTTGACAGGAAGTTCTCGAAGTATAGCATTCTCGAAGTTAAGGTTCTCGATAAGCAACATCGAAAACAGCTTCTCGAACTCGGATATCGAAAATGCATTCTCGAAGTTAAGGTTTTCGATAAGCAACATCGAGAACAGCTTCTCGAAGGTTGATACCGAAATAGCGAGAAAGGGTTTAGACATTTTAAAGTTTGAAACAAAAGGACAGAGGGGCAAAATTGTCTTTTGAGACCCGCTGATTTCTACGGCTATCGTGTCCGCAGGTCGCCCGCGCAGGGGGGTGCGAATTTTCGATTCTGAACTGAAAGCCGGATTTCTTGTGTGCGCGAGAGCTCCCCTCTTCTCCTTCACCTTTTAATATTAAGAGAGAAGTGGTTCATATGTATAGGCTTCAAACTTTCCAAGGAGTTTAGGTGTGGGAAAGTTAAACAAGCTCACTTTCCACCTTTGCTTGAAAGTGTACACTTTTCCATCCTTTTTTTTTCAAGAGTTGATTTGAGCCACTTCAAAGTCCAAAACTCCAACAGCAAAGGTGAACCTTACAACCCAAGCTTCCAAGAGTCAACCTTGAGTAAAAAAAAAAAAAAAAAAAAAAAAAAAAAAAAAAAAAAAAAAAAAAAACTCAAGGTTAAGACTATTTTTCTCAAGACCAAGCTACACTTCAAGGTTCAGAAAATTGCAGAAACTTCAATCAACCTCACGTCTACGGTCAATATTCAACAATCAAGAATGGATGCCTCTAGCTCATCATCATTGTGTAAGAACCAATGCGCTGAAATTTCTCACAAGCTTGAAGCAAGCAAATCTGACAGTCAACAAATTATCAAGGAATTGGAAGAGAGTTTAGCAAACAATCACAAAGTCTTGCTGAAGCATCTGTATAACAATGCCACACTCAACCTACAATTGGAAAATTCCAAGGAAAATGTTAAGAAATTGACCCTGGAGACAGAAAAGCTAGGAAAAACAGTCACTGACCTAACTACGAGTTTACGTGAAACTAAGACAGAGCTTAGCCAACAACGTCGTTTAAAAGAAGTTCTTCATGAACAAAGAAGTGCGCTTTACAGAAAAATCAAAGAACTTGAGGACTTGATTGCAAAAAGAGGTCAAACTGAACAAACCATTTTTCTAAATCAACCCAAGGACACTCGTTTCTATAATTCGAAAGAAGGACTTGGTCTGTCTAACCCATGCAACTTGAAGAAAGTTAAAAGTCGTCAACTTTATGACATCAGTTACATGGGTTTCGGATTGACCAAGTTAATGTCCTTTACGGGAGCAAAAGAAACCGAGGAACTTGAGGATGATAAAAGAAAGAATAAAGCAAAAGCAGAAGTCCCTTTTGATTACTCAGCACTTAACAAGAGTTATAACACAAAAGAACCATCTTTTTTATCAGATGAAGACTTGACCTTTTATCCTCCCGAGAAGGAATCTGTGCCAGACTCTGAAACTTTTTCTACCTCACAGTCTACAAATGATGACGTTTACATTCCCCCTTTGATAAAAAAGATTGCAGATTTGCACACTTCTTTAGAAAATGAAAAGAAAATTTTTGAATCTGAAAGGGAAAGACTGTTGAGTGAAATCACCATTCTTAAAGAAAAATCCCAATCCAGCACAACTTCCTCCTCATCAGACAATACTTGTTCTGAAAAGATTTCTAATAATCAAAGTCATTGTTCTGAAAAGGCGTTCGCTCAGTCCGAGTCTCATATCAAAGAAGGAAACAATATAAGTGAGAGACCGGAGAGGAGAATGGAGTGGATACAAGAGAGGAGAAAAAGGCAAACAGAAAAACAAAAGACATTTTCAAAAATGAAGAAGACTTGCTCTAGTGCTTTATTTTATTCAAAGAACAAATGTAGCTCTGTCTCAAGTAAACAATCTCGTGGTTATACTTTAGACTTTTCCCCTAAGCTTAACGTTTCTAAGGCCTCTTCTGAATGTTTTCCTTCTGTGAATCATGTTGGAGCTTCAAACTCAAGTGGTAGAGTTTCTGATTCTTTCTCTAATGATTCTAATGTGAATGACATTGTTCATAACTGTCAAAAGAAGCCAAAATATGATAAAGAGACTCTTGAGGGTGTGTACACTCTGCCATTTCTAAAGTATCCCCTCAAAGTCCGCTCACGTAAGCATTTGAAAAGGCTTTCTCAAGAAAAACTGTTAAAACCCCATTTGACAGAACAACCATTCTCAACTGTTGAAGTCTTTTCCAATCGCACTTTTGAACAAAAATGGGTCCCAAAGTCAGAAGTTGTCAAAGATAAACCTCAAGATGCGTCAAAGGCAACTGACTTAGGATCCAAAATCAAACAAAAATTTCATAATTTCTTTTCCACTAATAAGGCAGGACCCATCTTGAGGTGGGTACCAAAATGCATTTAATCTGTTTTGCAGGTTCGTCATGTGTGGTAACTGAACCGATTGCTCCACACACATGGCGGGTACGAAGACGAGCAGTGAGCAATCACCAGGTGCACATTATCAAGGAGAGTATTGACGTGTATACTCTCCACCGAGCTGAATGTCAACAAATGCACCTCCATAATCGTTACAACACGTCAACAAGAGTGAAAAGAATGAAGCAACCATCTGACCCGCAACAATGACCTGCATGATGGAAACAAGTTCAACACGGATGGTTTGGAAAACTCGACAAACTCCCTGTGCAACACCTATGCTCGTTGCACCCGATCAGTCTGCATTCTCACGCCAGCACATTATGCTTATCTGGCTGCATTCTGAGCTAGGTACTACACAAAGGGAGAGAAAGACTTGAAGAACCCCAGGTGCACATTGTGAAGGGAAGTATTGGCATGTATACTACCCCAATGAGCTGAAAATCAAGAAATGCACACCTCAAAACGACACATGTCAAGAACAAACAACAAATGCTTATTCTGAGGGGGAGTGTTTCTTTTTCACTCCTCCTGGTGCCAAACATCGAAGAAAGCACATTCCAAGGGGGAGTCTTCAACTTTACTCCCCAAATGACAAATAACACCTTCCACATTCTGAGGGGGAGTTACATTTTTCTCCTCCTGACGCCAATCAAGGATCAATGCAAGACAACCCAAGAAAGCCATGAGCGAATAAGCAAAAGTGCCTGAAGTGTACCTGACAAGGACACAGAAGAAAATGGTGATGAAATTAATGATGTGCTGACCGCCAAAATTGACGACACAAAGGTCAAAATCACAAAAGAGCTGATGCACCAGGTGCTACAAATCCTAGAAGAAGGATGCATATGATGAGCTGACCACTGAGAAAGACATCATGGAGGACATGATCACACTGGGTCACACTGAACAAATGCTGCACCGGTCAGACTCATCTATGAATAAATGTGCACAACCGGTTAGGCTCATCTCCCATGTCAAGTCAGGAAGACTATCCCGACCGTGGAGGACTCTAATGGCAACTCTGAAAAAGTGCTTCACTGCCAAGCACACTGGATTCGACAAGTGCAACATGTACCTTTTTGACCATCTTCCACGGCGTGGCATTTTGCAAGAGCTACGACTACGTCTCGCTTATCTGAGATGACAATCTTGAGCTGATTAGAAAGAGGAGAAGGACCAATCAAATCAAACATCTACCATATATGAGATGGTTTTCACTGCTGGTGCGACGCTTCTCCAGAACAACTCCAACTATCCACCGACGACTATCTATTGAGAGCGTCAGCACTCCATCCCTCAAGTACCTTCAGAGGGTGACTGAGGATCCTACACTGGTACCACTCACCATACCAGTGCCTCTGTTGCAGTTAGCTGATCCAAATGATCCATCTGTCCGACGCTACTGCCAGAAGAATAACATTATACTCCTTATGGCTCAGATAAACCCCCCTGAGCCTACCCCAGGGAGTCAGCCAAGCCAAGTGAGGGTCCTGAGAGTTCAACCTAGCCACATAGATCAGTGGCAGTCCGGCCCCATGATGATCAGACTACGTCTGCTGAGGGCCACCCCCGAGTTGCTGAGGAGACTACCAATGACTCGTCCAGCGCAGCCAGACCACAAAACGCTGACGATGAGGGCTCCGAGAGCAAGGCTGGAAAGAGCGACAACGACAAGGGTGATGAGGAAGACGATGATGCGGATGACAACGCAAGGAAAGCCAGGAAAGCTTCAGTACAAAAACGCCGCTTCATTATCAAGATTCCTACGACTACAGATAAAGAGGAGTCTTACTTGAGAAAGAATAGTCAAGTACAAATTATCAGTGAGACTCGCTCTAAGCAACATCATGATGTCCCCTCTTCTTCACTTACTCCTGCGAAGAGTGCAAACATCAAGCAACCTAGCAATGACCTTACATGACAGTTTCTCAGAGCTAGATAAAATAAACCGGGCTAACCCCATAGGCACAGAGACTGATGTTTTCAGTCTCCGAGTAGAAGACGCAGCATCTACCCCAACTGCGCATGCACAAGCCTCCCCTAGCCACTCTGCTGCCTCCCAACAGGTAGTAGTTTCAATATTAGGGGATCTCATACCCACTCTCTGCCCCCTTTCGGAGCATACGAGGATATCTAAAGTGACCACCAGCCCCAGGTCACTACCCCTCCTTCTACCACGTTGTGTCTAGGTGTCACCCTCCATATATTTTCTAATTTTTCTAGGACACATACATTCTTCACACCACTGCACTCTACAGGTCCACTTTACCTATCAACAACGATCGGAGATATGTTTATGATGATCGGAAGTCCTGCTGCTTAACAGATAACTCAATCATTATCTGCAGGCCACACACACCGGTTATCTTTACCGATGTTGTGACAACGGTTACTACCCCTGTAACCGGAAACCCTGACCCTACCGACCTTTCTGTCATTCTGCAGCGCTTCTTGGATTCCACCATTAAGCCATGGGTGCACGAAGCAATAACAGCTTAGGCACAGGAATTCAGGACCACCCCGGCGCTTCTTAATGACATCATCCAAACTCTAACTCAACCCTCATCCTCCCACTCCCAACAGCAACTCACTCCAATCCTTACCCTATCCCATTTGACCATTTACCATGCCATTCGATGACCTAGCATCCATTATGCTAGCGAGAATTTTGGAAACCAAAGAAGCTCCACTCACTGACAAACAAAGAGCTCTTATTGTGGTACTTGAAACCTAAAGCACATGCAATGACAGTCTCCGCGGTCACAAACGTTCACATGAGGACCCTGATTATTCGGCTCCTCATGAGGGGGAGAATAAGAGGCAACAGATACTCGAGCATGGTGCTTCATCTAGCCAATAACCCCAACCTGAACCCTCAAACAACCAAGCTAAATGCAAGAATTCTCTCGAGGATGCAGATTTTGAGGGGGAGTTTTCAATGTTCTCCTCCCAAGCGCCAATTATCATCAAAGGCATCCTACTGAGTGCTACAGTTGAGGGGGAGTACAAAGAGAAATGAGAGACAAGTCCCAATGGCTTAGTAAACCCAACTAAGCCTACCCAAGGGGCAAAGCCGAGAGTGAGTGGGTAACTGAGTGAACACTATGAGAGTCAGGAAGCAGAAGGCTCATGTGAGCGAGAAAACAATAATCAATGACATGTATGTTACCTCAATTCCGCTTTCAATTGAGAGAATTACTCCCAGTCACTCAAATAATCCGGACAATTCCCCATAGGTTCAGGAGTGAATTTATTCAGATCCCGGGTAGAAGTCGCTGCATTTTGTCCAACCGGCGCATGCACAACCCTACCCTAGACCAGTCACTTGTCTCCCAACAGACATGTGCTTAATCATATTTCATGGGGAACCTCATATATTATTATTGTCTCCTTCCGAGGCAAGTGATACTGACTACAGTGGCCTCCGCCCCATGCCACTGAACTTTCATTGATCACGTCGTGTCTAGTTATCTCACTCCCAAATGTTTTGAATTTTTTTTAGGACACAGACACTTTTTAGAGTCAGTTGCAGGTCTTCATGACCCGCGAGAACTTCCATAGGGCTCATCTACTTTAGATGTAGACCAATGATTGGAAGGAAGTCCTGCTGTTGCAACATAGAAATCACCAACATGTTCAGGCCATCGCTCTAGAGTTTATCTCTATAGTGATGATAACGGGTGTCTACGCGACCTCGGGGGGCTACCACTTTCTTTGCTGATCTTTATGATTATGCCATAACAACTAGAGTGACATCTACTTCAGATGCTTCACAATGACTGGTTGGAAGTCCTGTTAGAACTTTAATGCTTCTATCATTTTACACAGGCCACACATTGGTGTTTACATTGATGTTGTGATAACGGAACACTATGGTGTCTCCGGTTTTTATCTTATCCTTTTTCCCCTTTTCTTTTTGTTTTTTTTCAGAATAAAAGAATAAAAGCATGACGTCCCGATTCATCGGATCGTCATGAGGGGGAGAATGGTCCACATGCTGTTTACTACCAACAAATCATTCTTGGACACATCTCTCCTCCATCACAAAAATCAACAACGGCTCTCTATTCTCTCAAATCATCAGAAATGCCAAGACAGCTTCAAATCAAATTGTCAGCTATACTCAGAAGTTAACCATCTCTTTCCGCTGTGCGACCGACGAGATCTCCTCAAAAGCAATCTTTTTCCGCTGTGCCACCTACACAATGGAGGAGACAAAGGTCGGGTAATCAAATTTGAAGATGAATCCCATGCGCGCCCGGAAATCAACCGAACACATGCTCCAAAGGTGCCGTCGGAATTCATTCAAGCTGATCAAGAGCAACTTCTAGAAGGCAAGGACTACAATCAAGACTTTGAAGATTCCTCAAACCCCGACATCAAAGAACAAATTGCCAAGAAGATATCAAAGGGGATATTGCAAGGATTTCTTCAGACAGCCTTCTCAAGAAGCCGAGTTCAAAGACAAAGGAAGCCGAGCTGCATTGAAGTTCAAGACAAAGAGGAGCAACTGGAGAAATCTTATCTACGTTCTCCTCTACATTGCTGAATCAACACAAAGACAAAGATATCCACGCTGCAATGCTGATTGAACATGATTGAACACCAAGGGGGAGATTGTTGAGGAAAAATTTATGGTGTCCAATCCTGATAAATATCTTTGTATTTGTGTAGCTATTTTGTCTAGGTATTTTATCCCATTGAGATCTTTATTAGCTATTACTAGACTAGCTTTATAAGGAAATGTGTAAAGTGTGCTATTGGGCCCAATCAATAAAAGAGCCCAATCATGCTTAGGTCACATCACACATTCCCTAGGCATATAAATACTGCCTTTAAGGGAATGTGCAGTAAGCCTTTTACAGAATATTCACGCACATTAGCGCATAGTGAGAGAGAGCCGAGTTCCTTTCTCGATACCCTGTTCTGTACAATTCGAGATCATTGTTTGGTATTGAATGGGATCATCGTTTCTTCTTTACTCTATCTATTCTATCATATATTGTTAGTTTGATTGTTGATACAGGGACAAACAGGCAGTAGTGCCAACCACTGATATTGAAGTTCCAGTTATGTAGGCACACATCAACTGTCAGAGCTGTGTGTTTACCTTACATGATAATATGGATTCTATGTTTCTTACTACTATGTCCCTGCATTCTTACTTCTAAGATGATCTGTGCTAAGAAAATTTTGTTCTTAAAAAAAAACGCTGCAACAGGAAAACTAATACGGTGTGTGGAAAACTAATACGGATCCGTTTGTTCAATTGTTCCTCCCACATTATGATAAAAAGTTTTTTTTATTTGATTTCTATACGGAGTACAATTAATTACATGTCAAATCAGTTACAATTAATTCGATTCGATCCGTTATAGTTACTCGATCCGGTTAGTTACAGTTATCTGAATCCGACCAGTTACAATTATCTGATTCAACCAGTTACAATTATCCTATATGACCAGTTACAATTACTCGATCCGACCAGTTATAGTTATCTGATTCAATCAGTTACAACAATCACATCTGACCAATTACAATTATCCGATCCGATCAATTATAGTTACCCGATATAATCATTTACCGTTACAGTTACTCTATCCGACCAATTACAGTTATACGATTTAATCAGTTACAATTATCTGATCTGACCAATTACAATTATCGGACCCAATCAATTACAGTTACAGTATCCCGCACGGGAAAGTTACAGTTACCTGGTGACCACCGCTAGCCACCGTCACCAGCCGCCGCCCCTACCCAAATGCACCTTCAGCAGCCGCCTCTAGCTGCCGCCCCTACCCGAACGCACCGTCACTAAGCCCCTCCCCTTTCCGGTGCCCAGCCTCCTCATCCCGTCTCTAGCCCAAACCCCAACCTGCCTCCAACCTCCCCAACCCACTGCCACCGCTGGCCACTGCCGGCAACCACCACCCCTGTTCAGCCCTCTCCCCAATCTTGCACAATCACGGCCGTGCTTCCTCACCCCTCCCATTAACCGTTGCATCCCACCTCCGTACCTCGCCCCCAGATCCAGCTCCGGCCAGAAGAATCATAGTCGCCTACCACACTCACAGGTCGAACCCAGCCATCCGCCGTAATCGCCCTGCACCCTACCCTAAATCCCTGTCCCCAACCACCGTGCAATCTGAAACTAACAACCTGATTCATTATTGATCTTGTAGATCTGAAGCTCGCCTTCAAAAATGGCGTCTAATCAAGAGTGAAGGAACCTCGTCATTTCCGACAGTGATTGCTATGGAATGGCTAATCAACAGCAGGATAGGGGTCTATTAGTCAATGGATAATTATTTAGTCTCTTTTTTGTCAATTCAAATTCTAGTCCTATTTTTGTCCACTCACAAGTCCATGGTATTATTCTTGTCATTATTTCATAAAAATATCGGTATTATAGACAATTCTTCCTTAAAGTATGACAAAAATTGGTTGAAATTCAATTCAAGCTAAGGATGTTTTTACTTGCATTTGGACAAACTATACTGGATCAAATTAGATCAAACCAGCCCATTATTGGACAGTTATAATAAAATACATAGACATCAGACATCTGTTAGATCATATCAGTTCAAACTAAATCACACTTAACTCCGTACACCAAATCATATCCTACCAGAAAATTTTAACCCAATTAAAATCATGTGAATGGGACGTGGAGTCGCGTAGACATGAGAGTATATTTAAATGAGGATAAAACTTTCATGGGTAAATGAAACACAAGACTGAATCACACGAGAAATCATTTCGAAAAAAATAGAGAGAATTCCCAAATTAGGAGTAAAACATGAGGTATTTGCAAAAACGGGACCTATTGTTTTAAAATTCGTAAATAGGAGTAAACATTTGTGTTTGGACAGAAATAGCCTCCGGTGTCGTAACATTGCGCATCGCTCCCTTCCTCTTCAATTCACCGCAAACATCTCTTCCTCTCATGAACTCTAGATCTGCCATCGATTTTGGTCTTGCATCGCAGTTCCGCCGTCGACCATAGCCCTGCTCTCATCGGCAACTGGGTAGGTCTTCTTCTTCTTCTTCTTCTTCTTCTAATTTCAGATCCTCTGTTCTCTTCTTCTTTGGATTTTTTGAACTTGAATTTTATTTATTAATTTGGATTTTTTGGATTGGAATCTTATTTATTCAGCAAAATGCCACTTTTATAATATGAAAATGTCAAAATTATTGGTTATTTAAAAACATTGCCACATTTGTGACAGTACATTTATCAGGATGACAATCTGAATATGTCATATGTACATAAGAAAATGCCATCAACATGTCATTATTCATATCAAATGCAATTCAAAAAAGAAAATGACATCTCATGACATTTTCGTAAGAGTAATAATGTCATTCTCATGACACTTTCGAAACAAAAATGACATATTTAAAAGTGTCAGTTTTTTTAGTAACAATGTCAGTTGCATGACATATTGTCATCTTGATAAATGTAATGTCATAAAAGTGACATTTGTCTAATTGCTTGTAATTTATGGCATTTTGAGGTTCCAAATTAATCAAAATTAATTAAAAAATGAAATCTAAAGAAGAAGAAAACAAAGGACCGAGATTTGAAGAGGATGGCAATTGAAGCAGAAGACAAAAAGAGAGGAAGAAGAAGAAGATGAAGAAGAAAAAGAAGCTAGAAGAAGAGAGGAGAAGAGATGGAGAAAAATACCTGGGAGTCGCCGGAGAAGAGCATGAGAGCGGCCTGGGCGTCTTCATTGCAAATCGCCGTTGGTCTTCATCGTAGATGGCCTGTGCATCTTCATCGCAAATCGTACGTTGTTGGTCTGCATATCATCGTTGTTGGTCTGCATCTCTTGGAGCCGACAACTACTTTGGGGTTTTATTAAATGAAGGGTAAAGAAGTAATTGGGAGTCCTATTTAGGGAATAATAAACTTAATTTTGTGGAATTTAAACCATGTTTTAGCCCTATTTAGGACAATTCCTTAAAAAAAAAATAGAATAGACAATAAATATATCTCGATAGTTTTCTTAAAATGTACCGAGTCATATTCGTCTATCTTTACTATGGAATGGCTTTCCACGCGATTCGCTTATGCGTTACAGCAGCAGATATCTCCTTGCAAAATCAAAAATGATATTTGTACCCACTATTATACCCACTTTTGTACCCACCTATGTTTGTGAAGTGTTTTTTTGTCTATGAACTCCGATTCACAGACAATATTTTGCACCAACAAAATATTGTCTGTGAACCAAGTTCACAGACAAAAAAAAACTTTCACAAACATAGTGGGTATAAGGTGGGTATAAGAGTGGGTACCTTAAGCATTGTTGTTGTAAAATAGACCACGCATAACAGCAGGTTCTCTTGCTAGGAAACCATTTATTCACATTATTGCATCGTTGTTGAGTGTAAATTTTAATATATATATATCTAAATCTTATTGGAATATTTAAAGTTAGAAAATATTAAATGTCAAACTGAGCATAGTAATTAAAATAATCATGATAGGATTAATAAACAAGTCCCCCCGCACCGATTCAAATACTTGATATATTACTCGTAATTGCATGAATTGCCGAATATTCTTATTTGTTTAATAATCGAGCATTGTTTAGTATTCAAATTTGCTTCGTTTGTTTTTTTATCATCAAAACCAACAATAATGAAGTAATTCGTTTACCAATTGGTTTACAATCGAAACAAATGAATTTAGATAGTAGGTAAACCGACAAAACAAATGAATTTATTTGTTAAGTCTGATTCAGATATCTTCTGACAACCGTCATCCCTCGAACCAGACTCAGAGTTTATCGCCTTAACAATATAATTCACTGATCCATTAATGGGTACAAATGAGTCAAAGACGGTTACCACAGTCATTTCATTACTCACACCCGAATGGCCGAATCCAAAACCACACTCTTACAATCGAAAGAAATAAAACAACAACCTAACACGGACAAATTCAAACTATTAAAATAAATAAAAGCAAAAAAATAATTTTTTTCACTCAACCTTCCAAGAATCATTGGCGGCGATTCAGGAGGGGGTCGGATCGCCTTCACTTCACCTTCTTCCTTCATCGCCTTGATCGGTCCTTGAGTCACTTTCAGCCGAATCACACTATCCACGAACGAATTGTCGGAAGACGACACCGCTCCGCACATGCTGGATCCACTTGATCATATGTCAATGCATAGAAGAAAAGAGAAAAACCTATCCGCACTAAAACGGCGACCATAACACTACTCCATAGACGGGGTTAGGTCATGAATAAGACTAATTAAATGAGATTGGACAAATATAAGACCTGTTTTAGTATCATCCAAAAAAGAGACCACGTGTGTACTTCATTTAAAAGTTTTAGAATGAAAATATCAAAACTATCCCTGCTTTCTAATCAACATAACGCAGCCACTTTCATTTCCAATCACATGAAAATGCTATACAGGCAAAGCAAAATTACAAAAGTACTTCGTATGACTTTATTAGTTTATACTCGGTTACCTCTTCCCAGTTACACTTACCCGACCCGTCCAGTTACAGTTACTCGATCCGTCCAGTTACAATTACCAACTCATCCAGTTACAGTTACCCGACTCATCCAGTTACAGTTACCCGACTCGTTCACTTACAATTAATCATTTACCCCGACCCGAATTCCAGTTACAATTGTCTGACTCGTGCAGTTACAGTTACCCAACCCGTCCAGTTACAGTTACTCGACCCGTCCAGTTACAGTTACCCGACCCGTCCAGTTACAGTTACCCGATTTGTCCAGTTACGGTTAAACGACACACTCAGTTACAGTTACATGACTCGTTTACTTATAATTACCCAATTACCCAACCCAGTTTGATAGTGATCAACGCTAGCCGCTGCCACCGGTAACCACTGATGACCACCACAAGCAACCGCCAACCGCCAACAACCGCCACCACTGCCGGCCACCAACTCAGACCACCACCGGCAACCGCCGCCACCGCCAGCAACCGCCACCACTGCCGGCCACTGCCTCGGAGCACCGCCCCACTCCCCATCCCCCTCCCGCAGCCCCAATCCCTGCACAGTCTTATTCCACCACCACACCACACCCTCCACCGCCGTCTGCGACATTTGACTCTACCGGCAACCCAAGCGCTCCAACCAGCCTGCCAGTCCATCACAAGCCACCACCGTGACCTGCCCCATCACTACCCCAGAAATCCGGCGACTCCACCGGCCCTGGAACAGTTCCAATGTCCAATAGCCCCGCCATCTCTGGTCACCAGAGCACAACCACGTTCCGACCCCAGCTGTCACAGCCCCACCACCGCGCCATGCGTCCTCCACTACCCGCCCCTTACCCTAAACACCATCGTCGATCCAAATCTGCAGATTCGAAATCCAGATCTAAATTCGACGGTCGGAAATGTTCCTTTGGTGATCGACACGAAGAAGACAGTAACCGCCCATACGAAGATGAAGACAATTGTGCTCCACATCTCCGGCAAAGCTATTGCGGCCCTACCGCCTCCAAAAATCGCAGCAAAAGAAAGAAGGAAGAAGAAGAAGTCAGCGGCGCAGCTAATCTTCTGGAGCAACCTGGTGCTGCGACGACCTGCAGGTGAGGAACCACCGTGCGACTTTGAAGAAAGATGATAAGGAGCTGCAAGATTGGGAGTAAGTACTGACGACGGGAATTTTGAGAAGAGGAAGGAAGAATAAATGGGGCTAATTCGGCCACTTTAGAAACATTTGGTCTCATTTTTGTCCTACACAAAACTTGGTTCCACTTTTGTCTGCTGAAGAGTCCTGAGTATTAGTTTAGACATTATTTCTAGTAATAATCTCAAATTAGCGGTTCGCTCATATTAATCTCAACTATCGATTATTTCAGAATAATCCCAACTTTATGGACCTTCCGCCAATAATGATCCTTATAAATATATTCTTGTAGTTTCTAAAGTGGATGAGAAGAGATATAACAAGCTAAGTAATCCCTATAAATAATCCCAACGTTTAATTTTTACGCTTATTTCTATTTGAAATTCACTTGTTATAGGAGGTAATATCTGGTCATGGACCATTATCGGCGGACGGTCCATATAGTTGAGATTATACAAAAATAATCAATAGTTGAGATTATTGTCGGCGGACCGGCAATTGTTGGGATTATTAATTTCAATTTCTCCATCTTTTAAAAGTTTAATTTAATTTGCTTCGTTTGTTAGAGCATCTCCAATGCTAAAATGTGCACGGTGCACATGTGGCATGTGTATGTGATAGCCACATAAATATTAGCAAATAAATTATCTCTCTCATTATTTGAATGATTTTATACAATTTTGGTAAGTTTTTCCCTGCAATGTCAACTGCAATGTCAACATTTAGACGGTCTCCTTGACATTGTAGAGAAAAACTTACTAAATCTGTATAAAATCATTAAAATAAGGAGAGAAAGAATTTATTTATTAATATTTATGTGGCTATCTCTCATGCCACGTGTGCACCGTGCACATTATACCATTGGAAATGCTCTTAAACTCAAATGTTGGAATTCGAAAAAATTTAAATGTTAATCTTATTAAAGCAAACTTTCTAATAGTGTACGGAGTATGTATTTGAATATGTATATTTATATAATTCAGATGTATCTGAATACTGTTCGGATCAAATATAATAGTGTTTGTATTGGCATTCCAAAACTGCTTGAATCAAAAAATCATAATTTATTTATATTCTGTTTATTCACATCTGAATCAACATTTCTGAATTCATTCTGAATTCAAATCGAATCATATATATAATCAAAATTATTCGATTCCTTTCAAAAATCATAATTTATTTATATTCTGTTTATTCACATGTGAATCAACATTTCTGAATTCATTCTGAATTCAAATCATAAATACAATCAAAATTATTCGATTCCTTTATAACATTAGTTGTACTTGTTCATCAAATGTTTATATTAGAAACTTGAACCATTTTGAGGTGTTTATGTAAAATAATGTTTGAGATTGACTGTACAATACAACAATTGATTGTCAACGGTTTGAATTAAAGCTAAGGTCGGTGAAAATGTGTATGAAAAAGTTATTCAAAGGATATTGGTAAAAAAATGTTACCAAGTTAACTTTCTGAAAACTTGCTTCTTGTGTTACCTTAAGTTACTTTAACCTAGTTGAATGGTTTCTTATTAATCCCTACCAAAAACATAACGACCGTTTGGAAATTGGAAGAATTAGCTTTTTCAAAAGTCAAAAAAGCTAAATTATTTTAAAACGATAAATTGTAGCAACGAACGGCACTGAACAAACACAACCCGTGGAATACTCTAATGTTTGCATTATCTCACTTGGTCATCCTAATCCTAATTATTACTCGTATATGGAGAACTCAATTATTGTCTCTTAGATAGATTCTATGTTACCTAACCATAAGTTATCATACATTTGTCTACATGGACCAATCAAAATGATGCAATTGAATTATTTAAATCTAAATTAAAAAGGATATAATGATTTGGACCAATCAAATGCACAGTAGAGACGGTACCTCAATTTTTAAATGGGTACTGGAATTGTCACCTTTTTTTATTAATTAAACCAAAAAAATAGTAATAGCTTCTCCCTAGTCTCTGCACTAATGGACAGGTTTCGATCAGGATTTGGACTTTTTTACTTAGCAAAAACAAGGCCCATTATATTTAGGGTGTGTTTGCTAAGTAGATGAAAAAAACTTCTATAAGCCAGCTTTTAAGTAGTTGTTATTTTTTAGTAATTGAAAATGTCTTAAAAGAAAAATGTCTTAAAAGAAAATTACGGTTTGATTTAATTCTATTTGGCTATGAGTAAATGTGAGCAAATGACTAGCTAGAAATCTAGAATCTCACAGCCGTAGGGGAGATTATTGAGGAATAACAAACTTGATACTTTCATTTATTTACGAGATCATTTAATTATTGTCGGTGATCTCTCTCTAGGACTCTCAGCCATTAGGGTTTGTTTTTCCGCTCTCGGTTCCGAGGTGCGGCCGGGCTCCGGCAGGCAGCTTCCGTTTTCACGTGCAGACAGAAGGATGAAGCGCGAGCAGGTTCGCAGCGAAGCAATCTTGAGTAGGTAGGCCGGTGCTTCAGTTTCAACGTTTCTGGTACCAAAGGCCGACGCAGTAGGGGTGATTCGCTTTGATGAAAGACGTGGTCCATCAACACAAACTAATGGCTATTGGAGAAAGCATGGAGTTTCCAGTGGTCGAATCGTGATGTCGGATCAGAAGATCAAAATTCAAGGGTTCAATGATGGTCTACATGCGAAAGAAGACGAAGAGATGTTGATCCGTCCCCCTCCTGAATCGCCGCCATGGAAGAATTGTGTGAGTAGGGTTTGGACGACTATTTTTATTTCCGCTAAGACATTTGTGTTTTGTTTTTCTTTCATTTTATGCTGTAAGACTCTTGCTTTAGGTTTGAGGGATGAGAGGTCTACGGTAATCGTCGTTGGCTTTATGTTGCCCAAGTTAGGTCTAGCGAGTTATATTGCTTTGTCAAAGGTGATTAACTCAGAATCTCGACCAAGGGCGGATGGTTACATGTGGTCCTTTTGTTTGCTTTTATCCCAGCTGAATGCTATTTTATCAATATAAGCCTCCTTCATAAAAATGCCTTAATAGCATGGGTTCGAGGTTTTGTGTCTAAATCTAGGGTTCTATATACAAAGACTATCTGAATGACCTATATTATTCATGTGATATATTCCATCCATGTGTTAGGATATTTTTACTTAGACTGTAATTTGTTCCAGACCATACCAGACCAAATCAGATCAGACTAAACTAGACTTGGATAGTTATAAAAATACAAAGAAATCAGACCAGACCAAATCAGACCAGACTAGACCAGACCAGCAAATTACCGTCCAAATTAAAACATCCCTAGTACGTGAAGGAGATTGCAATTATTAAGCTCTTTCTAAATTCTAATGATATGAAAATTGATGGGAAATATTAAAGTTCCCAAAATTTATGTGTGACAACCATACAACTATCAATGAAATATTACTCTAAAGACATTGACATATACAACTATCAATGAGCTGATTAAAAACATAAAATGTAAAAAAACGCCAACCTCTTACAAACACGATTTTTATTCTTCTAGTAAATGTTTTCGCATAATTAAAAATTAATGAGTTGTCTGTGACTATTCTATCAGTCTATGCTTTAATTTGAATGGTCTATTTTTTTAAGAAGGGGTTTAAATTGATAAAACAACATTCAGATAGAGTTTGAAATAACAAAAGAACCACCTGTAACCGTCCGCCTTTAAACCAGACTCAAAGTTAATCACCTTTGACAAAACAATATAACTCGTTGATCCTAACTTGGGCATAATTGAGCCAACGACGATTAATGCAGACCTCTCATCACTCAATTCTAATGCAAGTGTCTTACAGCAAAAAATAAAATTAAAACAAAAAACAACAGTCTCAATGTGGGAACTAACATGCAAAAAAAACAATAAAATAAAAATCAAATTTTATCTTCGATCATCAGCAGAAAAACCACTTGCATAATCGGCGGGTCTAGAACCCAGGACCCGCAGTCTCCCCGTATTTTGCTTTAGGGAAAACTGTCAATTTGGTCTTCATACTTTCATGAAAAAGTCAATTAGGTCCTCATACTTTTAAAAAGATCAATCAAGTCCCCGAACTTTGTAAAAATGTTCAATTGAGTCCATTTGCAGGTTACTTGCCATGTCAACAGGTCACCCGCTAACGTGTCGCGCATGTGGCAGCCCAATCAGTAATAATTTTGCTGACGTGGCACACATGTGGAAGCCCAAACAGGCATTTGTTGATGGCAAGTAACCTACAAATGCACTCAATTGAACGAAGACCTAATTGACTTTTTCATGAAAGTACGAGGACCAAAATGGCAATTTTCCCTTTGCTTTATCCAAAACCATATTTTCATCCTCAGGGTCCTCTTCTGCCTGCTCTTACCGAATCCTTCTACGCTTCTAGTCCACTGGCACCTCCCTTGCGTTTTCCATGTCTCCTTATTTAGTAACACTATTATTAGATCCAGCGGTAGATCTCACCCTCCTTGCTCCCTGGTCCCTTCACCTTCTAGTCATGTTCTCCTCTGTTATTTGACCAATCTTGAACCTGAGGGTTTTTCCACTAACCACTTATTGCCCCCTATCGGACTGATCTCCCCCCCCCCCCCCCAGTTGCTCTAAATTCAACCCCAAAAGATTTTTCCGCCACAAAATCCTCCTCATATTTCAAGGGACAAAACTTATCAGAATGTCCAATAACCCCACAAATGAAAAAGAAATTGGGTACTTTTTCATATTTAAAATCCACCTAATGTCCATTAATCCCTCTCGTGAGGGTTCCTTACATCCATTCTCACCCTAACTCTCAAATAAGACTCTCACTTTTCATCAAAATGACTCTAATCAAAACGAATAAACTTGCCTATATAATTTCACACGCTTCTAGCAGTGCCTATATTCATAAACTTATATGAAACATTGTGCACATGCATCCAGAACTCAGTTTCACATAAAATGTAAACATGCCTGAGCCTCGAAACATTCATGAGTTGAAGAGTTTGCAAGGGAAAGTGGCTTAGATATGCAGGTTCATATCGAACTTATCATCTTGTCCAACCGCCTTAAGCACTAATAAATTTCTCTAAAATAACGACAGACCATCTTCAAGAACACGATTCATATCCACAATACGATAAAAAGTAAACAAATACCTTTTAGCGCCTATCTCCTTGATTGATACCCTTTTGCTTGGACGCCAAATTGAGGCCAACAGGTCCTTTAAAGCCTGAAAATTGATTTTCTGATCTGTGAGAAAAATTCCCATCACCGGGAATTTAGCCCCCTTCTCGGCTGTATCAAACTCCCCATCTTCTTCATCGTCATCATCAAAATTCAAGTTGTTGTTCTCTTCCCCAATAGCCATCTTTTTATACTGAAAAACGACCTCCTCCATAGCCCGAAACGAAACTCGACATTGATGGAATCCGCCTTCTAATGATGTTAACAAGGAGAACCAATATTCTCTGCCAACACCATCGTTACTGTCGACCGTCTTCAGCCTAGACCCGCTCTAGCCTTCATCCTTGACGCTGACGATATAGTCAAGACCTCGACTTCACCTTTCACCCTACTTCGTCCGAAAACGGAAAATCGAAACGCTACTCTAGGAACCCGAGCGGAAAATGGTTAATTAATGTTTGATTGAGTTGAGCGATGTTTTAAAATAATTGACTTAATAATATGTGTTATAACTTATAACGTATAAGCTGAGTTATAAAAAGGCGGCGGGTATTAATATATTATTGTCTGTATAAGTTATTCATCTTTTCATTAACATCACATGTCCACTTACTTTCATTCTCAGCTTATGAGTTTTACGGTTGGATTGAGTGTTAAAGAGTGTTAGTAATGGAAGTGTTAGTAAGTGTTGATATTAACACTTGTTTGGGAGAAAAATTAAGAGGTGTTAAGAAGTGTTAGTAAATAGTAAAAGTTAGGAAGTGTTAATAATAAGTTAATAACCTTCCCAACACCTCAATTGTCCACTTTTTTAACACTTCGATTTGGAGTGTTTTGAGGGGTTGGACAATTGTTAATCTTCTCATTTATTCTAAAAACATAAAATGTTTCGATATCTCACTTCAAATCTCTTTACCGCAAGTATGATGATCTGTCTTTTTCATCTTTTCTTCTTACTCGTTTCTTTGGCCTCAAGGTAAAATTAGTAACACTTCCACTATTAACACTTCATTCATTTGACTCTCCCAAACAAGCTAAGGTAAAATTATGTCTAACACTTACACTTCTCTTCTATCCTGGGCCCCTACTAATACTTCCATTACTAACACTTTCAAACACTCCATCCAAACAGGCCCTTAAATAAGATTAAATGCATGTGTTCAATATTTTTAACGACTTGAAAATTTGAAATGTGTTAGCAAACACAAACTAAGAATGAGAATTGAATCATTCTTAAATCACTATTTTAGGTCTAAGGTAAAATATTTTTAGGTGAAAATTCAAGTACTCATTTGAAAAATGGGGTAACGTACCTATAATGCATTTGATTGTTCCAAATCACAATATCCTTTTTAATTTAGATTTAAATAATTCGGCTGCATCATTCTTATTGGTCCATGTGGACAATATGCTACCTTATAGGTACCATAGAATCTACCATATTTTTATTGAACTCGAGCGTTCTAACATCAATCAAGGACAATAGTTGAAAGTATAGAATACGTAGTAAAATAAATATAAAGACATATATTATTTGACTTAAAACATGACAATTTAGCAAGAATTTATTAGACAACGTAATATTTAATTGCAACTTGTTTAGAAGAATGTCCAAAAAAATGCAGCTTGTTCATTTCTTTCGGATGTAATATCCAAAATTGTAACATGTGTATTTTTTGTTACTTTCTTTTCTCTAGTACATTAAAGTTCAAGACCTATGACTAAAATATGATTGAGAAAATGATTTATTTATAGCTAAAATGCTATAATATAAGATATGAAATAAACTGTATTGGTGAATATTATGTTATATACATACTTTTAAGCTTATATGAGTATCAAATATAATTACAATCAACATATTAATTACCAAGCAAACAACACACGAAAACACGTACAGTTTATTTATTATGCTTAAAAGTAAAAACCTCATCATATAAGGAATAAGGTAATGACATTAGAATTTTTTTGTGTGAGGGTAATCACATTAGAATTAATTCATTGAGGGTAAGAGTGGAATCCATCTAACCCAGCTATCAATATATATAAGATAACTCTTGGATCAAATGATCGAAGCATTACACAAAACAAGTATAGTATGACTTGTTTTCCTTTAATGACTCTAGTTAGTAAGTAGTAATTACAGGTACTGATTGTGATTTCGACCACTTGATCCCAAAAATGGGAAATTCGAACCAAAGCTTACTCATGGAAACCAAAATCATGATTCGGTTTATATTGGTTCTAGATAGAAGCCAATTATGAGGTTCCGTCTCGCCATCGTAATTTGGTTAGGTTCTCGGTGGAATTTCTTGATGAAAATTCTTGAACATCTTATTCATTAAGTCTAGTTTAGTCATACCGAATTTCAGCTAAAAATTCAATCGGGAAGACAGTCAAATGAATTTTTGAAGATAACTGCGCAGTTAAACTACACAATATATTTTCGAAAATCATTTGAGTGCCTTCCCGGTTTAATTTTTAGCTGAAATTTGGTATGGCTAAACTAGACTTGATGGAGAAGATGCTAAAAAAAATTCATCAAAAAATTCCACCGAGAACCTCCCCAAATGACGATGATCAGTCAGAACCTTCTACAAAAGGGCTTATTTGCACTTTTTTGATTAGTTCCAGGGCTTATTTGCCCATTTTCCCTTCTATATACAACCTCCAATTTACTATTTACAACCCCAAATCAAATAATACCTATTTCACCCTTCTTAAATCAGCCCCATCCATCCATACTGAGAGACGAGAGCCATCCACTCACTCTTCCAGCTCCATCCCCGTACGGACTAGAACAAAAGTAAAAACTAATGAAATTTTTCCTTAAAAAATTCTAATGTTTTGAGATACGCCCGTTGATGCTCCGAGTCAAAATCTGTGCAACCAGATAAACAGTTATAAAAAGATGGTTTTAAAATTGATTTTCCTTATTCTTTTCGATAATGTTATTTGTCGAAAAACACGATCTAAAATACTTGTGGCAATTTTATTACACTTCCCATCAAAGTGCCGGTTCATTACTCAGAATATATTTTGTCAAGGAAGGCAGATTAGGTATTTGATGGTCGGGTTAGTTATTTCCGTCGCTGTACAAATGCTATTGCTGGGTTTGAAATCCCTTGCTGTATCAGCCTTTACGATCGATGATAAGCCACGAAACAGGAACGGGAACAATGGTTATATTGCTATAAGGGTAAATTAGATATTTCAGTTAATTTGATGGCTGTATTTAGCGATCATTTATATATAAAAACGAATATATAAAATTTTGGGTTGCTTTGTCATGGAACCTGGGACTGTATAGGGACTAACAACTACAGAGAAAAATTGTGCTCCTACATTACATGGATGAATAAAGAATAATATTTTTAAGTTCTATTTAGAGCAATTTACTGTTGTTAAATTGACTTCATCCTTGGCTCCTGGCCGTCCAGTTCTGTCCGGTGAACGTGAAGCACTCCGGCGAGCAGTTTCTATCTTCCCCTCCGGCAGTTTGCGGCGGCATGGAAATTCCTCCGTATCATCCTCTTTATTACTTGCATGGCAGCAACTTATTCCATCTTCATGTATATTTGAAGGAGTTCTGCCGCAGGTCCACAGGTCTAGCACCGTCAACACAATGATACACCTGCAAAGAAAGCTAATGAAAGAATCAACGGCTCGAGACGCGTAAACGCTGTCCTCTGAAAGTATTTTCGGTGAATGGAAATCTTCCCCCAGAATTAAACGAGCCCTTCGACATATAGTCGGAACCAAAACTACGAGGGAAATTATCATGATAATCCAGCAGAAGCTTTTGTGAGAAAGCATTTTAATGAAGGACTTTGTAAAGGTAATTTTCAGAGGATAGTTAGAAGCCGAAGTGTTCTTATCACCTCACCAGGATGTCTCTTTTTATATTATTAATATAATAAAGGAATTAAGTAACGGATGGATATTTGGATCCTAAAAATGTGGAGATGAAAATGCTAAGCCAAGTAAAGCTGGTCAGCCTAAAACGCACGTTACCAAACCCAAGACCCACATGATCGCCAAATAAACATTTCGTTACAAAATAATTTATTTATTTGAAATAGAATTAATTTTCCAACATTTACATGGTTAATTATGCAAAACCTTGTTATTAAATCACATGATCCCTATAGTAAAAAATGATCCCAAAGCATTTGTAGATTATAACCAACATATTGAACAGCATCACAATCATTCATGAAAACAGACATCGTAAACGAGACAAACTTCTGGATTAGGTGAACTTATAGATCTGATTATCTGAAAGACTGAAACAGACATATATTTTGGGCTTGGCAGTCTAAAGCCCTGGACCGCTATGGCCCACAAAAAGTATACCCACTAAGTAAGGGCCCTTTTCGGGTCAATAAGTTGGCATGTGGCCCAAATCATTTGAATTCAAAAGGTAGGAAAATGCCACTTCGAAATAAGCACTGTCCCGCTCTCGCTGTAACGAGTCGATGCCCAGCTGTCACAAGTACGTTGAGATCCCGGGCCCACACAGTTACGCCTCACCCTCGTGTCTGTATTTTTCAATTTTTTTTTTTTGTTTTAAATTCCCATTTGCTGGCTCACTCTTTCCAGTTCAGAAACTCCACTCACTCTCTCAATCTCGAGGTATGTTCTTCTTATCTTACTGACAAGTTGGATCTCGTCCTCCTTTTCGATTCATCTAGGTTCAGATTTCACTTCCCGCATCTTTCTGTGATTGACTCCAATGGCGGCTTAGTTTCGTTGTTATTTGCCTAGTTTTTGCATGATTCTCCTCGCCTTTGCTGCCTGCAATTGTGACGGGAATAAGCAATTAAGCATATTAGTTTTTTGTTGATTTTTTTGTGTTTTGTCTCGTTTATCTTGCTGGTAATCATGATCTAGATCTTGTTTAGTGATCTTGTAACTTCCGTCATTGATTTTTAGGTGTAACTGAAGCTTATTTCGTGTCTTGCTTTTCCAGCATTATTTGGAGGTGACATGGAATCTCATTTATCTGTTTTGCTGGGTTATTATATTTAATTTATCTTGTTTGTTGTTAAAAACACTTGGCAAGTTTAGATACAAAAAGTCTGCGGCCTAAAGAGGCATTGTTTTCCTATAAATCAAGTTTAGATCTATAAAAATCAAATGTTATACGATCGTCTTCCTAAAATAGCTTTAAAATTTACAAAGATGATCTGTAATCCCTGTTCATTCATGCTCTATTGAAGGCTTGAAGCCAAAGGTGAATATTATGTGATCTGTGAAGTACTGAATTGTTGTTGTTTAATTAATAAATGTTCGAACAGTTTGTATCGCTAGAGGAGTGGCGGGCTTGTCTTAATTCCATAAATTTGAATTACTGGTCTTGCTGTTACAAAAAAAAACACAAAAAGTTGGCAGCATATGTTACTGTGCCTTTGCATGCTTGTTGGGTTTTTACTTTTTAGTGCCGTGTGCCCGTGTAGCAAGTGTTATTAGGCTGAAATTACTGAATTTTCTGAACGGATAAGCCGTTGGTAAACCTCATTTCAGCTAAATAAGGTAAAAGCTAAAGTACCGTAATACTACGTACTTATTTTCATCTCTCTACGGGTGATAAAATAGGGCGACTAATGACTACCAAACAGAGCTCAATTTTCTGAAACGGAAAACATCTGGTATTTGGTAACACCTATAACCTATTGCACCGAAATAAGTGTAAAACTACTTATTCAGTTATTCTTATTACTGTGCTCATAATCAAAATATGCCCACCTATGGCTACCAAATGAAGTGCGAGTCTTTTTGGTAGCCAAAAGTAGACTATTTTGCTTGGCTTTTATCTAGCCGATATGGGCTTTACCAATTGATTTTCATTGGGCATAAGTCAACATATTCAGCCAATAACTCTGGCTTGACCGTTTGTTATTTGGTTTTTTATATTTAAAAATGGGAAATGTCATGATTTTGTTTTCTTTGTTCTCAGTTTTTCCCGTAGTGTACAGCTAAGATGCCTGAGTCTGAATTTGAAATGGAGAAAGAAAATCTATCTGTTCTGGTTCCACATGGATTGAACTATGATGATGGAATGAATTTTGCATTAGAAAAGGAACTGGAAATGACCAGAGCAAAGCTAATGGCTTCAGAACAAGAGGTCACAAAGTTAAAGGCTAACCTGTCCGAAGTGATATCTGAAAACGCTCATCGGTTAAGGCATTTACAGACCCAAGCTTCTGAGCAGAGACTTGAACTGTCAAATTCATCTTCTACTATCAGCTTTTTAGAGAAGGAGCTAGATATGACTAAGCAGGAACTTGAGAGATCAGAAGAGGAGAATTACATGTTAAAGGCGCAACTTGATTCTGTCAAAAGCCATGCTTGGGAACTTGAGAGATCAGAGGAAGAGAATTACAAGTTAAAAGCTCAACTTGATTCTGTCAAAAGCCATGCTTTAGAACTAGAGGAAAAATACAGTTCCGATATAAGGAAAGTTTATTCTGAGAAGGAAAAGCTCCAATCTGACATATCTAGTTTGTTCGAAAAGCTAACCTTAATACAGGTGAAGAAGGAAGAACTAGAGATGGGAAACAAAGCATTAGAAGAAGAGCTCATTCTTTGCAAAGTAGAAGATGTGTGCTTGCAAGCAGACCGTAAATGCTTGGAAAATGAACTTGATGCCCTCAAACTGAATTTAGACACGCTAATGACTGAAAGATGTGAGATGAACACAGCACTCTCATCCAGAAATGGACAAATTCAAGAACTGCAGTCCACATGTTCAGATCTAAATGCTGTAATAGATGAACTGAGATTGAGAGTGAAAGAGTTGGAAGGAGAAGTAGATAAGCAGATCGGTGTGATATCAGAGAGGGAAGAAGAGAAGAGGGGGGTGATAAGGCAACTTTGCTTCTCACTTGAGCATTACAGAAATGAATATCAGGAGTTGCTGCGTGAGGCAAGTGTTGAGAAAAAAAGGGGCAATGATCATTGTTCCTTTATGTGTTTTCCTTGATATTGTGTTGGGTTACCAGCATTTGGATATATGATTGCCATTTGTTGTATTTCTTGTTTTTTTTTTCTCTCAGCGGAGTTATAAACCATTATTAGTTTAAAGGTTTGCTGATGTGTAACCCAGTGACTTAAGTTATCATATATTCTTTCTATTCAAAATACTATATGCCTGTTTTATTACTCATTTCAAACTAGGGGTGATTGAATTTAATTCAAAAAACTGATTTTGGTGTTTGCACTGGAAGCGGCTCAGTTTTTGTGGGTTTTGGTGAAGGTTTAACATCACTTCTAACTGCTTTTACAGTAAAAGCAATGTCACAACACAAAAAAGTACACTTTCTCGTAAAGCTAAGAATCTCAAATTTGATCAAATATGAACTTGTGGCATGAAATGAACTGAATGGGGAACATAAAGAAAAACATGTGGCAATTGGGATGGCAGAATAGACATTTGGCAATATAAGTTGCATGTTGGGCAGTACATTCAGCAAAAGAATCCAATAAGAGAACAGAAACTAATCAATGGACACTAACTACAAATATATACTCAATTACTCCAAATACTTTGGGCAAGAAGCTTAGGAGGGAACCTTCAAAGAGAAAAGAAAAAAAAAGAAAGTGGAGAGAAGAGCTAGCGAAGGAAGAGAACAAAAAAGACAAAGAAAGGAGACTAAATTCCATATATTAGTCCTCTTTTTCCATTAATAATCTCTTATTAAGGTTAGTATTATAGATTTATAGTGTCATTAATAAAGATAGGAGTATTTAGTCATAATAAACACTAATATTGATATTATAACATTACTTTATGGTGCTATTTTAGTTAAGTAAAGATAAATGGTATTTGACTAATATTTTTTCCTGCAAAATAAGGCAGTCAATGGAATCATATTAACAAATCTAGTGCATTTACATGAAACACATGCAGGGCCCCTGAAAAAGATCATAACAAGCCCCAAAACCTTATAAAGTTCAAATTACAAAAATCATGCATATATCCAGCAGCAATTCATATGAATCAAAGTGCAACTATAACCATTCTTCTGCACAATGGCAGGTCACTAACTCCTAGATGACTTGCCCACAGCTTCCTCAGTAGTATATGTAACCCCATAAAGTTTAACCATCCTGCCCTCCTTCCAAAACGTAACCTTGGGGGGTCGGGTGTTTAGCTGGACAGGGGTAAACTCGTCTATCCAATCCATTCCAAGAACCATGTCACACCCACCCATTCTCACTAGCCTCATTTCTTTCACAAAGGTTTCTCCTTGGACAGTCCACTTGAAATTGGGACAGACTAAATCACAGCTCAACTCATTCCCATTTGCCACAGTCACTTGGAGTGGTCGACTCTTGACACATTTCACACTCGCCATATCTTTGACTATTGTAGGGTCCAAGAAACTATGTGTGCTCCCACTGTCTATCATCATAACTATGTCTTTGTTCTCAACACGTCCAAGTAACATTATGGTCTCAACTCCTAAACCCCCACGTGTCACTTCTTCTGCTTCCTCCTCTTCTCTTTTGGTTTCTTCAAGGCCAGTTGTGGCATTCAGAGCTCTCCAGGTATTTTGACCATTATGACATTTTTTCTTGCAGTGGGAACAGAGCCTCAGATCTTTCACCCTTAACCATTCCTCTTCCTCTGTATCATCTTCTTTCACATAAGTCTCAGTCTGGTTCTTGAGCGATAAGTATCCATGTTCTTTATAATTCTTGACACTTTCCACACTCGCCATATCTTTGACTATTTTAGGGTCCAAGAAACTATGTGTGCTCCCACTGTCTATCAGCATAACTACGTCTTTGTTCTCAACATGTCCATGTAACTTTATGGTCTCAACTCCTACACCCTCACGTGTCACTTCTTCTGCTTCCTCCTCTTCTCTTTCGGTTTCTTCAAGGCCAGTTGTGACATTCAGAACTCTCCTGCAATTTGGACCATTATGACATTTCTGCTTGCAGCAGGAACAGAGCCTCAGATCTTTTACCCTGAACCATTCCTCTTCCTCTGTATCATCTTCTTCAAAATAAGTGTCAGTCAGGCTCTTGAGCGATGAGAATCCTTGTTCTTCATGATTCTTGGCACATTCTCGGAAAGCTGGTTCTTCCAACTCCTCCACGCTTCTGTTTGAAGGATTAAGTCTTGTACGCATTTCTCCCAACACGTTCCCTGCAACCCAATTCTCAGGCTCGCGTGTCTCATGCAATGGAAGATTCACAGAATGTGCCTTTAAAATCTCATAAATTTGATACATCTCGAAGCAATCTCTGCGCCTCCTAATCGACGCCATGGGGTTGTGGTCGTTATCAGGAAGATTAACTTCAGGCTGGGGGATTATAGGCCGTTCGTGTTCTTGGTTCACAAAAGAAACGTGCCCTTCATTCCGACCCCGGGAGAGAAGAAGAGAAGGGTGGAAGGGAAGGAGATGAGGCAGAGCCATACCAGCACCCACTGGGGAGGGAGCCGTTCTTCTTTCCATCTCAGCTCTTGCGGATTGTAGGGTCTGTGTTCAGCAACGATGAGCTACGGGAAGAGAATAATATTCTACGGAGTATTCTCTGGAAGAATGACTGTACAAATTTAGCCGTGGGACTTTGGAACGCAGAGCCGGAAAACTCAACGGGAAAATCGAATCCTTTATTGACTTAGAGCTAGTTTGGCAGCACAAAAATCGGATCTTTTGGCAGATTCTTGAAATTTATTTATGAAGTGTTTGCATTGAATGATTCTACTGATTTAAGAAAAATTTAATTTTAAAATATATTTTATTAATAAAATAAATAAATAATTATATGTAAAAATAGTTAAAATGATCATCTACAATATCTTCAGTCAATACAGGCAGAAAAGTAACTCCAACATTACTTTTTCTGCTTATTACATAATTCAGCGCGCGAAAGTAAAAATTGCGTGTTTGGTGAAAAAGTTGGTCGATTAGTCTGATAAGTCGAAAAACAATGTTGCCAAATGACCTCTTAATCATATGAAGTTTCCAAAATTAGGACTCCAGATATGCATAAGACATAAGTACAACTGCTTTGACAATATTACCCTTACTTTTAAATTCCATAGCAGACCACAACTCCATTTGAATAGGATTTCTTTCAAGCCTAAGCACTCACCGTCTCAATTGAAAATTTTCAGAAAGTTTAAACGAAAAAGACGGCTGGGAGTAACCAGCTACGAAGAACGGCAAGGAAATTCAGATGAAGAACGGAAGGAAATTCAGAAGAAGAATGGCGAGGAAATTCCGAAGAAGGGAAGGAGGTTCTGACGAAGAACGAGATCCGACGAAAAACGGAAGGAAATTTGACGAAGAACTTTTAAGCAGTAAATGGCAAAGAGAAAGAAAAGATCGAAGAAAACGCGAAGAAGGAAGAAAACTCTGAAAGTGATTTCAAAACAAAGATGCCTAAGTTAGTCCCAGTAAAATGGAGAAGGAAAGGGAAATTATGCTTCAATCTGACTAGGTAATCTATTCAATAAAGACTTTGTCAGAGAAAAGTAATTATAAAATTTTCATGGAATGATTCTCAAGTATATTTTCTACAAAGCAAGAGAGATATAATGAAATATAAGGAGAGAAACTGACTAAACTCGATTTAATTGAAGAGATGAAATCTGGAAACATTTATTGGAAAAAATGTCTAGGTAGAGAGAATATTAAAATGACAAAAAAAACATAGATTCACCTTTGCAGGTTTTACTTTTGCATTTTGTAAACATGTGCATTTGAAAGTTTCTTAGCTCTTAAAACTACATATATTTGTAACTTAGAGGAAGAAAGAAAAAAGATGTTTCCTAGATTGTTGAAGTGGTCTGCACCAAGGAAAACAAATGTTGCGACATAAGCAGATGTCATATATTTGATTTGAATAGATCAAATTGTTTCTAATGTCTATATTGTATGTAATGCAATTTATTGCTTTGTGATATGCACTAACTTAGGGTATGCATATTTTCTCTTATGTGATGCAGTTTGAATATCAGAAAATGCAATCAACTAAGGATAAGCTTAAGATTCCAATGCTAAATGCATTGTATGCAAACAAGGTGAATGAGCCTGTTCAATCAAGCCATCTTATTTTGAAACTTGGGTCACCAAAACAGATAACAGATGTTTGTGTTGATGGAAATAATCGAGAAGATGGTAAAGTTCATGAATGTGGGATTGGACATCAACAAAAGTCATCTAAAGTTGCACACTTAAGGGGGTGTATTGTATTAGGATTTAGTGGCAAAATTTTAAAAGTACATGGATTTTAAAAGTTTAGGTGTATTCAATGTGGACTTTTAAAAGTCCATAAAAGTCTAGGTGTATTCAATTCGGACTTTTAAAAGTCTATAAAAGTCTAGGCGTATTCAAATTTCCGTTCATTCTTATTGACTTCTAAAATCATGGATTCTCGTGGACTTTTAACTCATTTTTAGTGCAAAAATTCTCTACGATTGTCTCTTCTCCTCACCAAAGATTTCTGTGAACTTTTCTTATATCGGTTGTTCATCCCATCCCACCCCATTCCTCCCCTCCCTCCTAGGGATGGACCGGGCCAGACCCGGTTTCTGTTCCGAGTCGGGCCCGGCCGGGCTTGGAATTTTTTGGGTAAGGCCCGGGACCAGCACGGGAGTCTACCGGTATCGGGCCGGGCCAGTTCCGGGTTGGGCCGGGCCAGTTCCGGGTTGGGCCAGGCTGGTTCATTTTTTTCGATTTTCTTATATATTCCAACCCTCACCCCCCAAACCCCTCCAAAACACCCAGCCTACCTACCATAGGCCCAACCCCCCCCCCCACCCAAAAAAAAAAACAAATAAGGCCTGGACCGGGCCCGGACCAGCCGGGCTGGTCCTCAAATATGCAGTTCCGGAACCGCCCCAATTAATCCCCTCGGGTCGGGCCTAGGCCCGGTACCGATCCAACGGGCCGGGTCGGACCCGCACAGTGGCGGGCCGGGCCGGGTCCCGGGCCAGTCAGACCGGCCTTGGGCCAAGCCTACTCCCCCCCTCCCCCAACTCTACTCTTCTTTAGCCAAGCCACACCTTCCTCTTCAATCTTTCTTTTTTTTCTTCTTCAACCCAGCTCGCCCACCCCTCTCCTTCCATTCTTCTTCTTCTTCTTCTTCTTTAGCTTGCCGTCCCCAGTCCACCCCCTCAATTCAGTAATCCTATATTGATTCGATTCTAGAAGTTTATAGAAGAACCGATATAAGAATCGATAGTATTACATCAATGCAATTCTGATACGTCATCAGTTAACCATTAAGAAAATAAATATTTTAACTACCACTTTCTTTCATCGTTAAATCACTTAACACATATAAATATAATTTCAAATTAATAAATATATAACCATAAATACATATACAAGTTTTTACAAGATAGAAGTTAAAAGAAAACAATCACTAGGTAGAAAAGCTCGATTGCATTTATGCTTGTACCACATGTAGCAATGAGTGTAACGCTTGCATTTTATTAATGTTCTTAATCATTAATAAAATGGCCAAAATTCTCGAGCATTTTTGAAACTTTGAGTTTTTTTTAATAAACTCAAAATTTGAATTCTTATGCTTCATTTATTTTTGTAGAACTTTGTCTTGCTATTTGAATTACATTTTTTCATTTATTTATTTATTTATTTATTTATTTATTTATTTATTTATTTATTTATTTATTTATTTATTTATTTATTTATTTATTTATTTATTTATTTATTTATTTATTTATTTATTTATTTATTTATTTATTTATTTATTTATTTATTTATTTATTTATTTATTTATTTATTTATTTATTTATTTATTTATTTATTTATTTATTTATTTATTTATTTATTTATTTATTTATTTATTTATTTATTTATTTATTTATTTATTTATTTATTTATTTATTTATTTATTTACTTATTTACTTACTTACTTACTTACTTACTTACTTATTTCTTATCGTACTCCGTATTATATAGAGGAAATCACTCACGGTAGGACTAAAACATAGCATTATTCTTAAAGTATGATTAAATGTTTGGTTTTTCTTAAATGGGAATAAATATTACATATTCACCCCTAATTTAATTAATTAATTAATATAATTAATTGTCCCTAGTTCCCTTTCAGAACCTAAGCCATTTTGTTGGTGACGCGTCAGTCCGATGACGACAGCGGGGAACTCCGGTGATGGATGTGGACAGGTCACAGGCATATCGGTAGCGACAATCTAGGTGAAAATTTTGACGAACAGCAGTGGCGGTCCGCATTTAAAAGTCTATTGACTTTTTGAAAGTCAATAAACTTATCCATGGATTTAAAAGTCCATAGAATTCATTCATAAAAAAGTCTATGGATTTAAAAGTCCATTGACTTTTTTAAAAGTCTATGGATTAAAAAAAGTCCACAACAATCCAAATTGAATACACCCCCCTTAGTGTATACAATGTTGGACCAAATAGGGGAATGAGATGCCATGGGCATAGGCCGTTTATGTCTACATCCCATTGAACATAGAAGTGCATTTGATACTTTTGGTTCTAGACTTTAATCATAAACGCATCAGAGTGTTTGATTCCCTAAAGAGTAGAGGACATTCGTTGTTGACGAGCACTTCGTCGTAGTGCGTCAAAATAATATTCGATACTAACACTTATACGTAGTATAAGTAAAGTAGAGTTCGTATCCACGGGAAAAAGAATAATTCTCTTTTTAATAAAACTAGCAAATAAAGGGGAGTTTTGGGATAGAGTGATTTAATTTAATTAAACACGAAGATGAACGATATGAGATTTAATTCAAGAATAAAAAGGACTTGGTCTTGTTATTTTCCACTTGTTGATATATTTTAGTCGATCATTGTTATATCTATAATTCATCCCCTCTCGAATACTCAATCGAGGAGTATCTCCAATTCATCGAGGGTAGTTATTAACAATGACCGTTCATTAACAACTCTTACTATTAATCAAATATAGAACAACGTCGTATACCGATTTTATAATAGCATTTAATCTTTTTAACTCCTTGATGAAATCAATTGAGATTGATAACCTAAACGCAACGGTTTCGGTTTAACCGACAAAATTAATCACTCTTAAGTTTATTAACCACGACCGTGCATTAATAAACCGAAGTTATTTACATGTAAAACCATCAATGATTAACCTTCGGTTCGTTGATCGTTTCTAGTAATAATCAATGTCGGAACGTTAACTAATCGTCACTTAGCAATCCTCCAACATTAATATAGAATGAGATTAAGGGAAGAATTAATAATCAAGAGAAGAAGTTAAGAAAATAACTCACAACTTTAATAGTCAACAAGCTTCAAGAGCAAAACCAAGAAATGAGAGTTTAGCTCCTCATTTGGAGACTAAACATGCTATAGAAATATAAGAAATAACTATTCTAAACTGAGCTTAAGAGTATGGAAGAAGAAATGAATTTTAGTGAAGAAAAAATGTGCTATTTATAGGTGTTTTTCAACACCTTTGGCCAGGTACCCGACCGGGTAAAGTGCCCACCCGACCGGGTGCATGTCAAAATCAGATAATCTTCCACGTTCTTGTGTTTCAGCACATTAAAATGTCTCGGGTCAAATCTCACCCGACCGGGTGCATTAATTGACCCGACTGGGTCCAGCTCTTTCCTCTGAGGTTCGGATTTCAAATCAGACCTGACCTAGCGAAGATTTCTACCCGGTCGGGTGGATCTCCCTGGGCAGCATCCTGTTGACGTTTTCTCCTTTTCCTTGCCAAAACTCTACCACTATTCTACAACTATAAATGGAAGCTAAAAACAATTACAAACAAAACAAAACAAATGCTTACAAACTAACTAATAACGGTAAACAATCCACACAGAATAAATATAAAAACATACATTTATGCACTATAAACTAGTGTAGTGCATATCAGTTGTCAAGCATTAAGTCCTTCATGCCTTGTTTGGAGGCTTTTTTTATACCAAAAATGATGGAAGGTTGAGCATTTATGAATTATGAAAAGAGCCATATGCATATATTGAAAAAGGAAAAATTCTTAATACATTATATATGCATGTTTACCTTTATATTAAAACACTCATGATTTTACAGGGGCAAGTGTGGTATGTTCTTCATAGAATTTGCTGAATTTCTAACGATGGATAAAGATGTGAGTGAAGTATTGAAGCAAGAATAGATAGGTAATAACCCGCTTTCGCGGCGTTGTAGTAAAACGGAGTTTAACCCTTCCGGATGGAAAAGTTTATCCCCGCGTATCGTGTCTCTGAGGAGTGGCGGAGGGAAGTGTTGATTTTAATATCGATCACCGTTTAGTACGAGTCGTTGCAAGCTTTCTCAAACGATTAATTGTGATAATGATTAAAGAAATAAAAATAAACAACAAAAGTAGTAACGGAAAATTTAATTAAATGACATTAATGAGTAGACTAAAACTAGTGAACATGCGAAATAACTTGAGAGAGAAAATTAACTAATTAAAATATTAAACTAGTAAACATGTGAACGGACAACGTTTCGAAAATAAAAGGCTAAAAGATAAATTCAATGTGATTAGTAACAAATAAATTAACTAATTAAAAGTGGGGTCTAGATTTGGAATTTAGGATCTTGGGTGTCTTAAATTATGAACAAAAATGGGGTGATTTCTATAATCTAAGAATAGTGACATTAATTCTCATAGACAAGAATTTAATTTTAATTCCTCTAACATGTCCTATTTCTAGGCTTAGTTTAGGGTGTGTGAGATGTGAGCTAAAATTAATTCTAAACTCATAGACAAGAAAGAATTAATCTTCCAAAAATTCACAAGTGAAGTGATCAATTTCACAAATTATTCCTTAATTTCATCTCAAACAACTAGTCCTAAAAATTAAAAAATTTCCCAAATTTAATTCAATATTCAAGAACACCCATTAACCTAAATTTTATCCAAATCCAAACCCCATGAAGATTTAGCCTAACATAATTATCAAGAAACTAACACAATTTATAAAAGAGCTAGAGCAATATGCGGATATCACTAAACAGTAATAAAACATAATTAACAACACAAGTATCCAATAATCCAAGTAAATAGCAATTCGCAATATGAACTAATCCAGGAATTGAAACTTAAAGCTTATTGAAGTTTGAATCTAAGCATGAAACATTTAGTATTAAAATTAAAAGATGATATAAGAAAAATCAAACTTATTGTGAATGGAGAAATATTCCTGCTTGCTGCTAGGTACTTCCTACGGCTTTTTTTTCTTCTTGCGGCTGAGTGTCATGGATGTCGGTTTCAGCTCAATCCCTTTTTTCTGTGCTTTCCGTCGATTAACTGCTTTATCCCATATCAGCGTTTTTTCTCTGCCTAGAGCTCCCTGCGGTTGAGTTGTGGGTGAATTATGGGTGTGAATTCTGCTGCTGAATGATTGCCGCTTTATCCTTTTTCTCCTTCCTTCATATGCTGTTGGCCGTTCCTTTCTTTGTTTTTTCTTTGATTTGGCCGCTGAAAGGAGTGAGAGCCATGTGCTTTTGTTGATTGCTCCCTCCCTGTTCTTTTTTTTCTTTTCAACGCAGCTGGGCTGCAATTATTTTAGACCTCCTTTTTTCCTTTGTTTTGTTTGCCTTTTTTAGTTTTCATGCAGCTTAGCTGCAGTTTTTTTTTTTTACTTTTGATTAATTAATGCACTTCAACTGTTTGTTTTAAAACAAATTACGAAATATATATATATATATATATATATATATATATATATATATGACACAAGTAAGTGAAAACCAAAACAAAAATAGTCCAAACACTTCAATAAATCACAATTTACTAAAAAAACATAAACTTCCAACACTAATTTCAAACATTAATAAAAATGCAACAAAAACACAGAAAAATGTATCAATTTGCCCCGAGTTTAACAAGAAACGCTATAAAAAGTGAGTGAAAATATATGAACAAATCAGACTTATCAATAGGTATCGACAAAAAATGACGAGAGTAGTTGGACTGAGATGTTTTGTCATGATTAGCTTGTTAGAAAGGAAAAAATTGTAAAACTTCCTTCTTTTGGTCATTAAGTGTTGTTCCTAAATTTGATTACAATTGGTTTCAAAATATGGCTATGTAATATCTTTTTTTAGTTTCATATCAAATTATTGTTCACTTTTATTTAGTATTAAGTTGACTTGTAATATGTGGTTGATGTCTGCAATAAAGTCCATAAATGGACATTAACAAGTCCTTAAACGCATAACCGTAGACATTAAATGCATCCAGCTAAAATAAAGAACAAACTTTACTACAAAATTATAAAACAACTATGAAACTTAATAGATTCAAATATTGAAATGATCAAATGAGATTAGATGTATTTCTCATGCATAGATATTATACACATCACATGAATATGAACATGCATTTCTATAAATCTTTATTGAAGATAAAAAGTAGATGTATGGATAACATTTTTTATGCATCCCCAATTTTTGGTTGTGAGTTGACCATTAATTTGTGTGTTCATTCAAAACCAATTTTTGCAAACACGAACCATATGAAAATATGTGTATATTATTTGAAAGGATTCAATAATTATGAACAATCTCAACTCGTGCATGCGCAAATATAAATTCTAACTCATTAAATAAAAAAAATGATTTGTCAAAAAATAACGAATATGATAGTTGATTCATATAACTTGTGAAAGAAGAATGAGACATCAGGTTAAAATTAAGAACTCTTAAAGGGCACGTTGGATCTCTCACGGTGGAAGGCTTCAATAAGAGAAACTAAAATTAAGGTCTTCTTATGGGCACTGACCAATCTGTAATAAGACAATAACTATTAAAATGTCAGCTGATTGTCTACGCATCTAACAATCAAGATATTTGAGTATCAATAACAAAAATACATCAAATCAAACGCCAAAATACCATGAAAATTAGTATAAAGTGCAATGCCAACTAAAAAACCATGACAGATTGACAGTTGATGAGGGAAAATGTAATAGAAGTCTTACAAATGTTAGTGTAGTATATAAAAAGTAATAAAAGTCTTACCAATCACTCACTCAGAATTGATAGATGTCATTAGAGAATACCTAATGCAAGTTAAAAAACAACGAGGCCATTTCTCAACACCTATCTAATACACAGATACACTTTTCCGTTTTGGTAAGTTTTTCCTTTACAAAATGCTCACTTACCCCTACTTTTTCTACTTTTTATCATCTCTTTCCTACCCTTTCACCTTCTCTCTACTTTTCTATACTATTCATTACCCCTACTATTTTCTCTTAAATCTTGTGCCATAAACTAGCATATGGATCTTTAAAATATGGAGGGAGTTTTACTTAATGGTACATATTTTAACGCATATTTACTTATTTATTTTTATATTAAAATCATTGATTGGAATTGGTCCATTGCATGCTTTGCTCTTCACATAACTTATGTCTCTACTATTTTACATTGTAGTAAATATCTTGTTTTATTTTATTTCACTAAAATTTTCAATCTGTTATGTACTCATGTTTTAAATTCAACTTTTTAGATTTAAATTATGATAAACATATTTGTATTTTTATAATTTCAAACGTTGAATGTCTAAGAATTGTAAAATGACAAGAACTCAACTTTTACGAAATAGTTCGGTTCCATTGCGGTTCTATGAATAATTTGTAAGAAACAAAAGGTTATTAAGATTTGATACTTTTCAAATGGTTCCATTTATTTTGCTTAGGAATCTAACCGGTCTCAGGCCTAAAATAATTTATTTGACGGTCAATAGGTATATATTTTTAAATTGAAGATTGAGTACATGAGAGAAGGTTGTGTTTAAAAAGCATAAATGTTATTTTGAACAAATGCTCTATTCTATAATTATAAAATTAAAAATGAACATTATTTGGTTTTTATTTCTTTATGATGAAAATTAGAAATGTTGTCCTGTGAATGATTATTCATGGTCCAAAAGCAAATGTGGTGTAACAAAAATATTTATGATGATAACAATTAACATTATTTTATATATTTATATTATTAGTGATAAATGATAACAATGATGACTATTAACAACGATATAAAGGACAAACGAATTTATCACAAAGTAGGGAGTTAATAGCATACTCAACATCTTCCATATTTGTTTGTACCATGACATTTATCATTTTAGTTCATTGATTTCATATATTATTAAAAGTATTTGTCTCATACCAGAAAGTTATAAGACAATAAAAACATTATATAAAATTTTTGGCTACTCTCCCTATCAGGTTGGTCTTTTAGGATGGAATCCCGGTCTTTATTAACATGGTATTAAAACTGAGTCCAGTTGTGGTTTGACTACTTATATTTATTATTTAGCACCCATGAAACATGGTAGCTTGATAAGCTAAGGGTCTGTTTGGCCCATTTATACACCCAAATATTGTTCAGCGTGTCCGATTCAGGCTGAGGAGGCGTGTTACAAGTATTTGTCCTACCGGAAAGTTATAAAACAATAAAACAATATATAAGGCTTTGGATTACTCTTCCTACCATGTCGACATTCTAGGATGAAACTTGAGGTCTTAACATATACACTCCTATGAATATAAAGATAAATTAAAATTGTAATGCTAAAAGATAGATTTTTTTCAAAAATATTAACAAAATAAAATTTATGTACACAAATATGAATAATAGTTACAACAATGTAGTGTCACAGTAACTTAAGATTAAAAAACGAACATAAGTATATATTAATAGAGTATATGGGCTCGCACCTATATCCCATATAGTCTTGGACACACAGGCTGCCCAATAGTTGTGCCGTAGACATAAGGATCATTTGAAGAAGCCCAGTCCATAAACAGAGGAAGACTTCTGGATGATACCCTTCGGAGGAAGAGCACCTCGGCACAACCCTCAGGAAGGCCGAGGTGTCGTGCACCTCGGTACCTTCCCTTCACACGGCTCCAAGAATTCCCTTAATAGATCGCTTATGCATGTAAACGGCCCGTTAGTGGCCCATTATGTAGTTCAGTAGTTGGGCCTCACAGGCCCAAGTCCTATGAGCCCAATCCATATTCCTTCTATAAATATTCTCCTCGGGGTAGTTGTAGAGGGTTCTGAAATCATTTATTGCAATTTTCTCTCTCTCTCTCTCTATACTTTAGCTCTCCCTTCTCTCTAAGCACTTCGAAATAACCCAGAAGCTATCATCATATATGATTCCATCACTACTACAATTACTAGTTACATTTTTGTAAACAATTTTTACTTTAATCATAAATATGTAATTATCTCTCTAAAATTTATTTGGAAAATAAAGAATCGCTATTAACCACTCTGTCAATTATTATTATTATTGTTATTGTTATTGTTATTATGATCAAGAGTGAAGTATTAATTTAATTTATTCAGATATATAAGTATGTGTGCTTCGCAATAATTTGTACTTAAAAAATACATTCTTAGCGATTACCTTTCCATTTAGATAAAAAAAAAGTGAAGCACAAAATTGAATTTAAAAATAAACACATCATCTTCATTTTTATGAATGCATTCTTAACAATTACATTATCATGCTTACAGAATGTTTCAAGTTTGATGAGGTGGGAGGGTGATTCCTATTTAGATACATTTATTGATGACAAATTAACAAAATTCTCAAAACAAAGGTAGTATTGAAACTACTCATCTTATGCGGTTCACGAATATAATGTAATAGCAAAAGTAGATAAAGTTGCTCTTTCTTTACTAGATGTCCCAGTTCCTTTTCATGTTCCTTCTAATTGTATTGTCAATATGTTAGAAAACGATATATCAAATTAATTATATGTTAGTTTCCTGGTCTTGTCTAAACTGGTCTGGTAGATCTTTTTGTATTTTATAACAATGCATGAAAAGTTTAGTGTGGTATATTTAAGTCTGGTCTAATTTTGTCTAGTCTGTAAAAGTCCGATTTGATTTGGTACCCAAAAACAAATAAGTAAAAACATTCTAATTTTTCTTGCGTCCTGTTCAAGTGAAGTATTTAACCAATGCAGAAGTGTAGAACCACTTAACACCGGTTTCTATGGGTGAAGGTACATATATACTCATGTACTACGGGTGGGAGAACAAATATACATCTGTTCTATTTTCAGAACAAATATATCCCTTAAGTATATGTTGAAGTGCATATATATACCCTTGAACTTGTAAAAAGTGCAAAAATAGCCCTCATGTTCTTATTAAGACGCAAATTTACCCTTATTGACTTTAAATACATAAAATAAATTTCAAAAAACACCAAAAATGAAATATAGAATTTAAAGATTTATTATTATGTTAAAATATTAACTCTTTAATTTCAAATTTCAAAATTTATTTTTCCGTTGTAAACGAATCACTTCAAATTCATAAATATTAATTGTAGTCTTGTTATGAAATTTTGAACACATTGTTATATTTTTTGAAATAACATTTTTTAATTTTGTTTAACCTTAATAAAATTAAATTCACTATTTTGTAATCTTGAACTATTTATCATCATACAAAATATGTAATTTTATAATGCAAAGAATGCAAAAAATTAATCTTTTTTTTTATATTGGAACACATATTTTAACACTTTTTTTCGAAAGAATCTTAAATACATAGTATATATATAGTAGTGTTTTGAAATAACATTCTCTATACTAACAATATTTAAATGTGATATACAAACAATAAAAGGGAGAATTGGACACAAGTACATTTTTAAGTTTTTTATTTTTTTATTTTTTTATTTTTTGATTTTGAATTTATAATTTATGTTTGATATTTTTTGAAATTTATTTTATCCTTTAAGTTAATAAGTGTATATTTACTCGTTTATAAGAATATGAGGGTACATTTGTACATTTAAAAAAGTTTAAGGCTATATATGCACTTTCACATATACTTTAGAGATATATTTATTCTAAAAAGTAAAACATAAATATATTTATTCTCACACCTATGTGTATATTTGTGCATTTTGCCTTTTTATTTCATCATCCCAAAGACCCAAACGCCCAAACCAGGCCTGGGAATTTCCCAGTTGCTTAACTTGCGTCCTACTTTGGCCCCGCCTTCTCCGCATGTCCCGCCCATAATAAAATTCGCGTTTTATTATGGCGATCTTATTGTGTAGGCAGCATCAAGATTTTTTATGACCCCCCTCGTGTGTTATGCGCTTTCTATACAGCAGAACTTGGATTAGCCTCGTAAATTTACGCCTTTCCGTTCTTGGAATCAGGTCAGTTAATAGCAGGCGATAAAGCTTTCGCATTTTATGATTACCCAAATGGTTCACTTGATTATGGTGATCTTATTGTGCAGGCAACATCACATTTTGACGCTAAGTTTTGGTTTTATGTGTAGTGATGGGCCGAAAGAAGCAGTTTCCTCCGCGTCGTTCTGTAGGAGTTCACCGAAAGCTAGCTCCTTTGTCGGAATTACGTGATAGTACTCATAATAGTGATGATAGAGGCGAAAAAGACGACCTTGTTGATCTTGATGAACCATATTTTGTTGAGATTGATCGGTCTACATGGTCCTCCGATGAACATATGGATATATCTGAGATTGTCTTAACAGATTTGAGGATAAATCAAGACCTTTATAGTTATAACTTAAGCGAAGAGCTTTATGAAAAAGATTCACAGTCTTTTTTGAGATTTAGATTGAATGGAGCAAACCAACATCTTAGCAGAATTAAATTAGGGCATTGGCCTATTTTACCCACCCCTAGTATCACTGTTGAATTGGTGGCAAAACATATGAAAGAGGGCAGCGAAGAACATCTAGTGATGGTTTCTGGAAATCTTGATGGGCCTGATGAAGGGGTTTCTGGGCTTGCACATTTAGCTAGTTTGAAGTTCTTGACATTGAGGCCAATGATAATTAAAACAACCTTTTCGGGAGGGTTATCATCTGTGAGGATTAGGGTGGAGATATTAAGAGCTGTATTTGATTCGTGTGAGTCGCTTCTTGATAATTCGAGACAACTCTGGAAGAAGAGTATGATTAGTCTCATGGCTTGGCTACGCCCAGAAGTTACGACTTCAGAATGTAGATATGGACATAGCTTCACAGGGGACATAAACGGGAAATCATCTTCTTCAAGGAAACACGCCAGACTTGATGTTGCTGGTTTCTATGAAGCCATTAAGCCATCAAAGTAAGTGACTAAGTGTTGATCCCACGGGTTCCTCCGGGGGGTATATAGTAAGTTTATTAATATTTGATCCATGATTATGTAGGGATGAACCTATGTTGGATGATTATCTGCCTAATTTGGTTTCTGAGCTTAGACCATATCAGCGGCGTGCAGTTTATTGGATGGTACAGCGGGAAAAAGGAACTCATGAGGCTAGCAAAATAAATTGGTCCCCTCTTTGCAAGCCATTGAGTTTAATAGAAAAATCTGTTGTGTTATATTACAATCCATTCAGGTATGGTGTATGACTATGGTTGTTGGTTTGTCATGAAAGTTAACATTCTCAATGCATTCTGATACAGATCACTTGGCATGTTAGCTAGGTACAACTGTTGTAAATTATAATCATGCATATATTTTAAAATTTATTTATTGGATTATTTAAATTTATCACATGTTAGTTGACTGTGACTTTTTTTGGAAACTGTTTTGACAAAATAGCTAAAGAATTAGCCTGATTCAAGATGGATGAGGAACCTTATTTCATTTCTAAGCATCCATCTATTTTAGTTTTTTGCTAATAATTTAACATGTATATTCGGTGTTTGTAAAATGTTTCTATTGCCTCTTTTCATCAACTCATTGCTTTATAAGCTTATCCAGCAAGAAAGGAGACGATACATGTCTCTAACAATGTATTCATTTTTTTTGTCATTTCATTCTCAGTGGAAATGTATCCCTTCATCCAGACTGCTCATTCCCATATATTTCTGGTGGGATTCTAGCTGGTAAGTCAAATTGTCGAGTCTCATTTAGTTCAAACTGATTCTGTATACATGTGAGAAACACAACACTTTTATTATCATGGATTTGGTTGTAATTGGAAGCAAAAGATCACAAGTTTTGCTAAAGGTCACAAAGGACAATTGCTTGCCCACAGGGAACTTAAACACTCAAATTGAAGTGTATAGAAAAAAAAATCAACAATCCCATCTCATGAGAATGAGATCGCAGTCACGCATAGAGTTCGACAATATTGGCGGAGCTATGATTTTTTAGGAGCTTATCACGTGTTGTAATTCGGGTAGGCTATTAGCTAAGTTTTTTCTTCTTCTTTTTTTTGTTCTTCTTTTTTTCCCTTTCTTTTTGTCTTGTTCTCTAGTTTTTTTTCCTTTTCATCTTTCTCTCTTGTACTTTGTTTAACATCTTCTTTAATAAAACTTTCTTTTCTTCAAAAAAAAATACCAACAGACCCATCTTCATTAGTGGTTAAAATCTTAATGAAATTAATTTCACATTTACTTTCTTCTGCTGTTATGTTTCATTATGAGTTGCAGATGAGATGGGATTGGGGAAAACTGTTGAGCTGCTTGCATGTGTTTTCGCTCACCAGGCGACGTCAACAGGCACTGCCAGTCTGCTTAATTCAACACAGATTCACAGAGACGTGAGAAAAGACCTTAAAAGATTGAAGCATGAGAGGGTTGAGTGTATATGTGGTTCTGTTAGTGAAAGCATCAGGTATGAGGGGTTGTGGGTACAGTGTGATGCTTGTGATGCTTGGCAACATGCAGACTGTGTTGGATATTCACCACAAAATCACAGAAAACCTAAAAAAGATTCTAAGCAAGAAATTGATAGAAATGATGATTCATCTGGAGAATTGCATAAACGTGCAAAAAGGAAACGCAATGAACATATAGTTGAGACAGATGAGGTTTATTTCTGCAAAGTGTGCACAGATCTAATCCAAGCCACTGAAGCTCCTGTTGCATCTGGTGCTACTCTTATAGTGTGCCCTACTCCTATTTTACCCCAGTGGCATGCTGAAATAATTCGGTAGTCTTGCCCTCCCACTGTTTTTTACATTGCCATGTAGCTGAAGTGTAATCTATTTTTTTTCTTCACTAGGGTATCATCTCAATATATAAATGACTTTCTTTAAGATTTCATGCAATTTGAAAAGATGATAATCTGTCGACAGACGAAGGGATAATAGTTATTCTCTTACATTTCATACATATGTCTGTCCTTTCTCTCTAGTTTTTCTGGCTTAGTGCCTTAGTACTGCTATTGTACACTTTTCTGATTTATTTAGGTGACCATAAACATAAATGTTATATTTATAAGCATATAAGAGCATATATGGGTTGATTTACACTATAATTGCTTTGTCATGCAAGAACTAAAAGTGATTTTTTTCAAGAATGTCTATCTGTTGATCTCGTAACCTTCATAAAAAGTGTTTTTGAGAGATTTAGATTTTTTTGGAACACTTCAATTCAACGCAGATGTAATTTTAGTCCTATAAAAGACCTTGTTTTTGAAAAAAGTAATTTCAAAAGTGGTCTAAAGCTATGTTTGTCTTATGTGCATGTCCTTATTAACGTATTGTTCTTTTCATGTATGCACTATGCAGACATGCAAAAGCTGGTTCATTGAGAACATTCATATATGATGGCATTAAAATCACTACCTTCTCGGAGTCATCTTTGGTAGACATAAATGATCTTCTCAATTCAGATATTGTCTTGACAACATATGATGTGCTCAAGGAGGACTTGTCACATGATTCTGACAGATATGATGGCGATCGTCGCTTCTTGAGATTTGCAAAAAGGCATCCTTCAACCCTCGTATCTAGTAATTATCTTTGTTTCCTTGGCCTGTTTCTTGTACCACGACTTGTGAAGAGGAACTTTTTATGAATCAAATCCTTACAGATTTTCTAATTCCCATAATCCCATGTCAGAACAAAATCGTCTTATGCTATATTTAGATCCAGAAAATGGCAGGGAAAGGAAAAATGTGAAGGAATATAAAATTTTGTGTGTGGTTTTACCCTGAGAGGATATGAAGGAAAGTTACATTCTAGATATATGTTCAAACTCAAGTTATGATATATATTACATAAAGATATAAATGCATATACAATTTTCACGTAGGGTGCGGTCCAATTTTCATGGATAGGTGCATGTTTACCTATCCATGATGCAGTTTGACTTTCCAAAGGATGCACTTATTGCGAAAAAATTGGTTTATTTACTAAAGTGCCACTGCGTTTTGAACGAAATTAATGCACTATAGGTACATTTACACCCTTGACATAAATCCAATGCTCCTGATAAGTTTGCATTTTGCACGGGAAGAAGACTTTTTATCTGAACCAAAACCCATTTATATATGAATATGTATGTATGTGCACACACATTTTTAGTCTCTATGTAATATAATATGTGTGTATAAATAACTTGAGTTTGAGGAAGTATCTAGAATTGATTTGTTGAGCTATCTCTTCTCTCTCAAAATTTCCTTCCCGCTGACATGCCCCCTACGTTCCTACTAATATATTAATGAACATCTTAAGAATGAAATTATGTGTCTGGTGCAGATTCCCAGTTATTCCCACTCCTCTCACCAGGATACTATGGTGGAGGATATGTTTGGATGAAGCTCAAATGGTCGAGAGTAATGCTTCTGCTGCAACTGAAATGGCATTAAGGCTACACACAGTTCATCGGTGGTGCATAACTGGTACCCCCATACAAAAGAGACTTGGCGATTTGTATGGGCTTTTGAGATTCCTGAAAGCAAGCCCATTTGATATTTTAAGGTGGTGGGCTGATGTAATTTGTGATCCATATGAGGTTTGTTGTAATTAATAATGTATTTTACCAATCTTATAGTTGTTATGTGTGGCATTGCAGTTTGAATCACATGCTATATTATTGATCAATCTGTTCTTGTCTAATTGGGAGATTTGCTGAGTTATGATATGAAAGTTTCTTTAGTAGGCTATGCTTGGAATCCAGATAGTTGTTGGGAATGGGGGGGGGGGGGGGGGGTAAAATTAGTTTTAAATTTTAGTTTTACTTTGTAAGATTCAAAATTTTGAAGGCAAATTTGATAATTTTTTTTACGTATCTTTATATTTCTCTGTTCTTATGTAATAGAAATATATATTAAGATGTGTTTGAGTAAATACATATAATTGATTAATAGAGTTCAAATCGTATTGCATTGTTTTTTCTCAAATCTTATTTGCTTCCAAAATTTTCTCATATTCCTCTCCATATTCCCCTCAGCATATTACGAGTTCTGAATGGACCTTCAAGCTCTAATTTAATGGTTTCATCATATTTTGCTTGTCCAATTTAATTATAACTTGTATCTTGCAAAGTTTGTAGTTCATAGTTTCTTCCCGTTCTACAGAGGGGCGATGAAGGAGCCATGGAATTTACTCACAAATATTTTAAGCATATAATGTGGAGATCATCAAAAGAGCATGTTGCTGAAGAGTTACAACTTCCTCCTCAAGAAGAATGCATCTCTTGGCTTTCTCTTTCACCAATTGAAAAACACTTCTACCAGAGGCAACACGAAACTTGTGTGAATGATGCTCGTGTACTTATTGAAGATTTTAAGAATAATATGAAGAAGAAACTACAAGGTTAGTTGATAATGTATAGGGCTGAATATATTATCTTATTTCTGCCTGCTAACCTAGTTTTTTAGGTCCTACATCCTTGTAATCTTCGTACTGATTTACTCTTGTTTTGTTTTTAGTCTGTAATGATCCCGAACCAGTCAAGAATGGACTTGACTGGTGGCTTATAAGCAAAGTGTTCCCTCTTCCTAATCAGCTGGTCTTTTAGGAGTGAGTTCTACACTTAGGCTTAGGACTTTGATATGGGCCTAGTATGGATAGGTCCGTAACAATTGGTATCAGAGACACCCCATCTTTGTGGTCCCGGCGCTCGGAGTGGTGGCTTGGGTCCTGGGGGTGCCAACCGTGACCAACATAGCCGTGAGTCCGTGACCAATGGACGTTGGCTCTTTGAAGCATGGGGTATTGTAACGATCCCACAACGGTCAAGTATGGGCTTGACCGGTGGCTTATAAGCAAAATGTTCCCTCCTAATTGGCTGATCTTTTGGAAGTGAGTTCTACATCTGGGATTCTGGGCTTATGGCCTTGATATGAGCCTAATATGGGCTAGGTCCATAACATAGTCCCTCTATATCAACTTCTGGAAAAAGCTGATGTGGCCCCCATAGATACTTAACATTTTATTTTTAGAGGTATAAATCGAAAGTAAGAATGGTGAATTTATTTTAGGCATTATTTTCCTGATAGACTCAGTTGAGTTACAAAGATTTGCAATATTTGGAAATCAAACATCATGCATTTTGAAAAATGACATGAAAAGGGTTCACTGGAGCTGTGTGAGCCATGTGACAGAGTGGGACTAAAAATAAGATGAGTAACTACTAACTAGGGTGGATAGTGATTCTTTTACAGAGATCTTTTAAACTGTTAAAAAAAGAGACACTATTTACAGGGAAGAAAAACATATTGAAAACTACTATGTCATTATTGTTTTTTATGCTAAGGGTTATAAACTTATAAAAATAATATTTTTGATGGTTTAAAATCTTTCTCAGGTATTGAGCCGCCTGCAGATACTTTATGTGGTGTTGCTATCACAAATATGGAGGCTGCAAAGCTATTCAACTCACTTTTGAAACTCCGACAAGCGTGTTGTCATCCACAGGTTGGGAGTTCAGGGCTGCGCTCTCTACAGCAGTCTCCAATGACCATGGAAGAGATCCTGTCGGTATGTCCGTTTTACTATGATTGGAATACAGAAAAGGGTATGGAAAAAATTGCTAGATAAATGAACTTTTTTAATGTTTGCTTTACAATGGAAACATAAACGATTATCAAATTTGGTCATTTTTTTAATTTCTTACATATATTTCTTATGATTTATGTTATATATATGAGTAAAATTCGTTCAAACAACAACAACATCCAAGCCTTAGTCCCAAAAGATTTTGGGGTCGGCTAACTCGAATCGATACATGATATCGCAACCAAAGGAAAAGAAAGATAAGCTACGATAAAAAAAGATACTACCTCCGTCCCATATTTATCTTCATAGTTCGGTTTACGATGCTTGACTGAAGATAAAGCAACTCGATCCCTGTTCACACTTGGATTATTTTTAGTAAATAAAATTTACATATTCAGAAACTACATGAAAACCGCTACAAAGCCTGATCAAGAAAATTTAAGTTTGATAAAAATTTGATATATAAAGTAAAAGATTAAGAGTAATTTGAGTTGACCATGTGAATAGTAACTATGAAGATAATTTTGGGACGGAGGGAGTAATATAAATAGAGATGGATATGCATAAAAATGATAGAATAAAAAGGATAAAAAGAACATTTTTATATAAATAAAGATAAAAGAATAAAAAACAAGAAAGAAAAAGAAGACGAGGGGAAAAGATGATAAGAGATCACTCCTCCACGTGAATACCCGCTATCCACTTTGCTTCCTCCAAAGCTATACCCTCATCCAACCCAAGAAGCATATTACTCTGACTCCTCTAATCCACTTTGTTTGGGTCTTCCTCATCCTCTCTTCCCTGCCTCTTCTCCACACATCTCAACTCGTCTGATAGGTGCATCACTTAGTCTTCAACGCATATGACCAAACCACCGCAAACGAGACTCCCACATCTTATCTTCAATAGTCTAATTGTCTAATTGTCTCATTCCTCACGCGGTCCTTTCTAGCATGTCCACACATCCAACGCAGCATGCGCATCTCTGCCACACTCATCTCTGCCACACTCATCTCGGCCACACTCTACGCCATACAATAATGCATGCCTAATTGTTGTCCTATAAAATATATCCTTCCGTCTAATCGACATACTTTGATCACATAGAAATCCTGACACACTCTTCAATTCCATGCACCCTATTCTGATTCTATGGGATACATCTCCATCTAATTCGTTCAAACAAATATCTAAAATTCATTTGTTGCATTGGAAGTTTGGAACCAATTTTTTACGTTCCGCCTTTTTTCCTCTTCATCGCTATTTTCTTTTCCTAGCATTTTTTGGGGTCTAAACGGACTAGTGAGGTTACATAGCTAAGGTTTTACCGAAAAGATAAACCCAGATCTTTATATATGTTTAAAGATCATGGCTTTTGTGTAGGTTCTTGTAAGTAAGACAAAGGTCGAAGGAGAAGAAGAGCTTCGGAAACTAGTTGTTTCCTTAAATGGCCTTGCTGGTATAGCTATCATTGAGAAGGATATTCCTCAAGCTATATCATTGTACAAAGAAGCATTGGCTGTAACTGAAGACCACTCTGAAGATTTCCACTTGGACCCTCTGTTAAACATTCATATTAATCATAATCTTGCTGAGGTACTACCCCAAATTGCTGATGAGTTCATGACTGAAGGGGTTGAAGATCACTTCCGGAATTCATTGCAGAGTGAGACAAAAAAAAGAGAAGTTTCAAATCTGACAATTAAGGATTCATCCAATTCATACATAGAAACTGAGAGGCAACATCTAAAAGCATCTTGTGAAATTTATAAGCAAAAATATTTGTCTGTGTTCAGTTCAAAGTTATGCATTGCTCAACAAGAATTCAGGAAGTCATACGAACAGGTATTTCATATTAATATTTGCAGTTATGCTTTACAACAATACCCTTTTATTATGCCATAAACCACGGTGTTTGGTGGTTCTTTTGAAGGTTCGCAATGCACTTCTGGATAAAGAAGATCAGCATACGACGTGGTGGTTAGAAGCCCTACACCATATTGAGAAAAACAAGGACTTGTCAGTTGAGTTTATTCGCAAAACAGGAGAAGCTGTTTCTGGGACACTAAACACTTCTGGGGCATCAAAGATTGCCTCTTGGTTAGTGGTTGGCCTTAGGCTTGTATCTTAGTATCATTTTTTCTTGATTCAATCATACTTAGTACCTTTATTGGCAGATGTTTAGAAAAGCATGTAATTGTGTCATTATCTTTGACCAAGATGGTGATCTAAGTGTGTCCATTTGGTAGAGGTAAATTTGGTTGAACAGGCTGAATTCGCTTATATTATGGTTGAATGACTGAATTATCTAAATACGTGTTTAAAATGTATTTTAGTAAGTTAGGGGAAGTATTATCTAGAAAATGAGAGTAGAAGTGTCATTTACCTTTATTTCTGTCATTTGACCAAAAGGTAACATTCACATTGGTTTTTTAGTTCTGGTTGCTTCAAAACCTAATACATTAAACAAATGTAGTCAAAAGGTGGTATACCAAACAAGTTTTAAGCTTCAAATCATATATGGTGCATTGGGTTTTCGTTTATGGAGACCACTGGTTGTCAACCTTTTGTAAATTTTTGCATCCTTGAAAAGAAACATGTTCTGAGACTTTTTATGTGCCGTATAACCATTTTTATGTGGTTTAGGCCGCCTAAAGCAGTGGCCATTAATAAAGTGTGTCAACTGTCAAGATAACTTAAGGGCTAACTTCCTAACGCTGAAAAGAAAATTACTTAAGGGCTAAACCAAAAATCTTTTGCTAAGTTCATGTTTTGTCTGTTGCAGCTTCCGCAGCATAACAGCTCTGAAGTATTTCATTCAGACTGGCCTAGACTCATTAGAAGACTCAAGGAGAACTTTACTTGATAGACTTTTGGATATTGATCAAACGATGGGCAATCCCAGGACGGAGGACATAGAGCGTGTGCGATATTGTCCTAAGTGCTATGCTAATTGTGAAGGCCCCTTGTGTATTCACTGTGAACTTGATGACTTATTCCAGGTGGTAATTCAATTTCCAAACTGATTTTCGCGCTACCTACACCCCACCCCACCCCCTGCACTCAAGTAACTAAGGCTATGTTTAGAACCTGGAAAATGGGAGTGAAAGTGGAAAATGTCAAGGAAAATAGGATTTTTAATGTTTGGTTTTGCGTCGGAATATTCAAAGAAAAACCAAGTTTGATTAGAACGTTCAAGATTTTACATATATTTAGATTTCTTAAGCTATAAATATTTGAAATCTATTAATAAAATGAGTTTTAAATCAAGTTTGCAACATCCCCCACCATTGATTTTTTGATGCTTACAGAACATGTGTTAGCAGAGCATGTGTTAGCATTTCCTTTGTATGTGAAAATTTCATTTTATAGGCGTATGAAGCTAGACTATTTCGGCTTAATAAAGGGAAAGATGGAGATGCCATTACATCTGCTGTGGAGGCTGTTAACCTGCAGAAGAAGATGTATGCCTTAAATCGGTTTTATTCAACAATGTCACAATCTAATAAGAATGAGACTGTGCTGGTTCCTGAACCCAAAGGTGACAGAAAAAAAAGAGACAAAGGAGAGAGAGTACTAGTAAGTTGTTATCCTTGTTTGATTGTCAGCTATATTTATTGAGTTCGTTAATAATAGTAATTTTCCATGCTCTCTCATCTTTTGTTGGAAAGTTCTATAAACAGGACTGAAACTTGATAGGGATTCTTCAAATATCATTGTTTTTCCCTGGGAAAACTTTACTCATTCACTCCTAAAAGAAGAACCTTAAAGTACTTTTATTTGTTTTATAGTGTTGAATGAGTTTTATTTTTAGCACAACACAAGGATACTCTTATTTGTGGCTTTGTGCTCATGAGCATTTTTTGCTATTGCTTGCATTTTTTCCCTGGATCCAAAGTCATCCCTTGCTATGGCAGTCAAGGTCAATTGAAATGACTTTGGGTGGTGTATCCGTGTATGTAACACAAATTCATAGTTAGAAGTTAAGTGACTGATATCATGGACAAATATGTTGACCGAGAGCTTGTTTGGTAGGTTTTTTTTGGCTGAAATAAGTGGACTGCAGATTTTTTATAAAAGGGAAACGTTTTTCCATTTGTAACATCCATTTCAACCTAATAAGTTAGTCAAAATGTACTTCTGCTCATCAAACGGAGCTAAATTTCAAATTTGTACTGGACTATAGGCTAGCTCTCTATATGCTATTCTGTTACCAGCTGCTCTTTATGCATTTCTGTAAATAGTCCCTTGTTTTGTCAGAAATAAGCTCACTTTATATGCAAGGATGACCGAGATGCACATTTTTTTTACTCCTGGGGGCGTCTGGGGGAGGGGGGCTGGGGGGAGCCTGAAGTAATCAGGGCTGAAACTCACTCCATTGAGTTTCAAACCCTTGTGTGCCTAGCGGGATTCGAACTCGAAACCTCCCACTAGACCAAGATGCACATTTTTTTAAACCAAGACGCACATTTAAGAAAAAGGATGACCAAGACGCACCTCATCAAGTATTCAAACATAGTAACCAATACAAGTTACAAAGAGCCCATTCCCACAAAATCATTAAAGTGATGATCATTCGGGCCATTTCTGACTATAGAAGTGAACATGTTAAATATCTCGATACTTGGCACACTCAGTAGGAGCCGTGGTGTACCTTTGCTTGTGATAACAATAATTGTAGTATCGTATCTGAAAGTAGTGTCTCTGTAAATGGTATGTATATATATATATATATATAGATTTAGGATCACATACAAACTAATCCTAATTTACAAAATGCAAACTAATCTTGGCCATTGATTTTAATAAGGTAACGGTGAAGATAGGAAACCAATCCCACAAATTGTGGCCGCATGTTGTGGTTAGAGGAGAAAAACTCTCCCACTAATTAATACGTAAGTATTGGTCCTCCAACAAAATCTCCCCCTTAATTTTGTAATATTGGACGGATGAGATGATTTTGCATTTTGTATGGGAACATGCTTTGTATCCGATCTCAACCCTATATATATATATATATATATATATATATATATATATATATATATATATATATATATATATATATATATATATATATATATAAGAAAATTGGCTGCTCTGAACTGAACATAATTGACATGATGAAAGATTAAATAACATATTGGTTAGTTCATTTTCTTTTACCCAAATGAGGCATTCATGTTGTCAAAAATTGGATGCAGTATTATTTGCCTGGGTTATTTGGGATTGGTTCCTAGAATGGTTTGGTGACTATGTTTCTTGTTTTGTTGGACAGCTCGAATTTAAAAACTGATAAAATTTACTAATTGCCTTGGATAGGTTTCAAAATCTCCGTCTGATCTGGAGGTGGTGCTGGGCATTATAAAGAGCAACTCCAGGGGACTGCTAGATAGAGATAGCATGTCAGCAGCTGCGAAGCAGCTTCTTCTCCTTGAGGTGCATCTGGATAAATACTCTATTATATCAAAGTTCAAATGTTCAATACAAACCTATGACATATTTTTGTGATTTCTGGTCTGGTGTGGGTAAGTTGGATAGAGGTCTTTGGAGGGGGGACGGGTTTGGAGGGCTGTCTATATATTGATATGTTTGAGATTTCATATGAATCCATTTAAACTTACCCTCTAAAGAGAGCTCAAGTTTTTTTTTTTTCCTTTTCTGAAATCGCATGAAGGGTATGCGCAAGGAGTATCCACAAGCTAGGTCTCTTGCAATTGCTCAAGCTCAAGTTCTCCGTGCTCATGATGAAATTAAAATGGCAACTTCTAGACTCCGTTTACGCGAAGATGAGAATGATAGATCGATTGATGCACTGGGCCTAGGAGAATTAGTTGCAGCAAATGCTCAGTTTACAAGTGAAAAGTTTTTGGCTTTGTCTTCCTTATCTAGAGTAAAAGGACAGCTCCGCTATTTGAAGGTTACAAAATCAGTAGTGTGATATTATTTTTCTTTATGCTCATTTAAATCTTCGGAACTGATCACTACCATGGCCTTCATCCCGTATTGATACATGTCAGGATATTTCTATTTGTGCAACACCGTACTTCAAGATTAATTAGAAATTATTTTAACTTTTTAGATAGTTTTGATAAAGCTTTATTAGTAAAGTTATATAGTAGAACTACTATATGTTGCTATATAGTTTGGATATTGTTGCACACTTGCACTAGTGATAGTTATTCAATAGTAGGTAACCATAATCTTAGTTTTTGTAACAATTGTGGGGACTGTGTAGTTTTTAGACCCTCCTGATTTTTTTTATTAGGAAGTTTTATATTAGTGTTGAAAGTGGCATCAAAGCTGTCATAGTGACCTATACGACATCGGAAGTAGTCAGGAAAAATGAGAGGTAGCAAGTATCTAAAAATAATCAAGTTGTCAAAGAAGTTAAATGTATATCAGGGCTACTACTGAGGAGTAGAACTATTATTGAAATTGTAGAAACAAGATGGATATAGCCGAGACCAATTCGAGAGGGCCTCTATCTCTCCCAGATCCTTGTTTTTACCAAATCCCAGTCTGCCCCTCTCCTTTTTCTATTCCTTCTACTTATTCTTTTCCAATGAGGCTTCTCCTCAATCTAGCTAATTACTTGGCCCAGCCCACTTCCTTTTTACACCTTATTAATATATTCATTATTATTTCTATTACTTATCTCGCCATAAGTTCAGGTCCGTATCAGACCCAATCCTAAATAGCCTTTTCCGATGAGAAAAAAGAAAATAAAATAGAAGCTAAATGCTTAGGGACACATGGCTTTCAAAGTTAGCAATTAATTCTCCTTAGGAATATCACCTTCTTCTGTGTCATTACGCATTCTGTTTGTGATATCTAATAGGGTCTGGTGCAATCTAAACAAATTCAACTGGTTGAAAGTACTAATAACAGAACATCAATCCAAGCAACACTGACATCCAGAACATCTGAAGAAAAACAAAATGGGAGCTTCATGAAAAATGAGGAATCATGTCCAGTTTGTCAGGAGAAACTTGATAGCCAAAAGATGGTTTTCCAATGTGGCCATGTCATTTGCTGTAAATGTAAGGCTCTCATTACATTGCATAAATGTGTACTCATATGCCTTGTCAACTATCAATCAACTGATTGTTAATGTTTTCTTCTCCTTTTTCTTGGGAAGGGAGAGAGTGACATCGGAAAGTTGTTTAAATAAATATAAACCAAATCAGAAGACCTACAGCTACATATGCTTGGCAGTCATTTCATACACTAATTTAGTAATATGTTAATCATAAAATGCAAGACTACAACAAGAAGTTGCAGGTAAGATGAATTTGAGTACTCTTTACTTGTGTATCAAACTATTCATGTAATGTATTCAATTAATTAAACTCCCTTCGTCCCAAAAAGCGCAAACGTCGTTTCAAAAGTTTTTGTAACAAAAAGTGTCCTATCTGATCATATAATTTTTTTTCATGTGATTTGTCAATAAAGAGTTACAAACAAGCTAGACGTGATATACCTAGTTAAACCAACAAAAACAATTCAAGAAATATGTACAATTTCACAATAGGCAACATTCTGCGCAGTTTTCAAAGTAAAATCTAAGCGGGATATGTCTTCCATTTTTGCAGGTTTGTTTGCATTGACTGAAAAGAGATTAGGGCACTCGGGGAAACCCTCTACTAGCTGGATCATGTGCCCAACATGTAGGCGACCTACGGATTATAGAAATATTGCTTATGCCGTTGATAATAAATCAGATGAAACCCCCTTTGGTACCTGTGGAAATTCTGAAGCTTCTATTGCTGTTCATGGATCATATAGTACAAAGGTACATATAATCAATTTTAACATTCCACATGGGCGCTTACAAACTTCCCCATATCCACATTTGGATCTTTGCAATTTCCACTGTTTTCCATTTTTATCCTTCTCATTATTTTTTCCATTCAAGAATGAGTCATCACTATTCTTGAATCTAGCAATCTGCTGACTGATGTTAAATAATACAAGTACACACCAGTCATGCAATCAAATAAAGAAAGAAATGAATTGACTGATGTACGCAGCCTTACCCCTGTACTAAAGCACAGAGAGACGGTTTCCGGATGACCCATGGTGAAAATCGCCTTGAAAATTGCATGAACTGACTTCTTCTTCATAAGAGAAGAAGCGCAGACAGTTTAGTGAGCCATTTTTCTTTATTCCATCATATTCCCCAAGACAAAAATAGTGAATCTTTGGCTCCATTGCAAATGATGGAAAGAAAATCGAGGCTGGGGAGAATAGAACTCGCAACCTAATGTGCACAACATAAGCTCCACACCGCTAGGTTAACTCATTCACTATTCACCATATGTGAGTAGCATAAATATATTATGGTGAACTCAATCATGTACTTGAATGCATTTGGATGGTTTGAGAAACTATTCTTTAATGCCAGTTTTGAGAGACCCACTGTTCTGATGGTTGCTTTTGTAGGTCGAAGCCGTTGTGAGAAGAATTTTATGGATAAACTCAAAAAATCCTGCTGCAAAGGTTCTTGTTTTTAGTAGTTGGAATGATGTTCTTGATGTCTTGGAACATGCCTTTGCTGCAAATGGTATTAGCCATGTAAGAATGAAAGGTGGCAGGTAAGCAATCCTATGCTATTATAAATGGCAGATAGTCTATCTCCTTGAAATCCAATATTGAGATTCCCTTAGGCTGGAAATAAGGATACATTAATATGAGATTACCTTAAAGGGTGTGTGGTTCATAGAAAATACATCTCCATGAAATCCAATATTGAGATTGCCTTGGTCTGCGTATCTTGTTAAATTGTTCTGTGCAAACTTGGAAATAGTGTAAAATATTACAAATGATAATGATCATACAATATCTTAAAAAATGGAGGTAACCTCATTCCCTGTTTTCACTCGATGGTGATGTTATATTGCTGGAGTAATCAGTAATGCAATGATCTGAAACCAAGCAAGGTTATTACTAACATTTCATGATATCAACGTAATGTTACCTCGAACTAAACACCCCCCCCCCCCCCCCCCCCGAGTTGTCTGTTTTTCCAAAAAATTTAAAAACAAATTTGAAATGTTCTTTAATATTTTTTTTTTAGAATATTAGAATACTTAAAAGGTTAAAAAAATGCTGATGTAATCTGGTTACCCCAGCAAAACAGGTCACATTACGTTACAGTGGCAGACCCCAGAAACTTATTTTGGGGAGGCCGTAGTTAAAACAAAATAATTGTAGAAGTTCATAATTAAAATTTTATATATAATTCTCGTACTATATAAAATGAATCACTAAAGTAAGAGTGTTTTTTTGAAAAATATTACTGAAGTAAAGTTTATTTAGAAAAATGTGACTAATATTTATTATAGTAGTGTAAAAGTTAAACACAAATTACTTAAATGTCACTAATATTTAAACATAATCTCAAAAATGTCACTTATGTGTAAAAGATAAACATAAATTACTCTGACTATGGTTACAACTGTAGTCACTACTCCTCAATCACAGTTTTTGAGTCAAGAGCTTTTGGGAATTGCCTCACTTTTTATTTCATATGGAGTATAGAGCTTTCGGGAGTATATAGTATTAGAGTATATGTCATTTTGACTTTCTATTTTTAGGAATTGGACTTACACTCAAATTTTTAGATTTTTGTTTAAAAGAATACAAAATAGTTCGTAGTAAATAGATTCATATAGAGTACATGTCACTTTTTAACTGCCAATTTCTATTTATTTATTTATTTCTTTTTTTTTACCCTTCGTAAATATTCAATCAAAATATGGGAAGGTCAATTTTTTGGGGGGGACCAATTTTAGTTTTGTTATATATATAATGAGATATATATATGTGTGTGTGGGGGGGGGCTCTACTAAGGTCCACCAGTGTTACGTTATCTATGTAAATCTTATAACTCAAACTAAACACCATCAGGCTAATGTCCTTATTTTTTACCATGCAGGAGAGCGCATGCAGCTGTGAACTATTTTAAAGGGCAAAGCAGCAATTTGATAGGACATAGTAGGAGTCATGAACTGCCACCAGAAACCAAATCAGTCCAGGTCTTACTGCTCTTGATTCAGCATGGAGCCAATGGCCTCAATCTTTTGGAAGCCGAACATGTGATCCTGGTTGAACCATTGCTTAACCCAGCTGCGGAAGCTCAAGCGATTAGCAGGGTGCATCGCATTGGCCAGACCAAAAAGACCCTCGTCCACCGTTTTGTAGTACGTATTATCTCATAAATATGTGTCTGGGTGTGCACCCATCTATGTGTGTGTATTGGTTCAGTAAAAAAATTCTATCCAAAATGAGAATAGATTTGGTGCATTTAAGATGAGTTCTAGTGGCTCTGGATATGATCCAAATTTTATGCCATTTCACAAAATTTGGATCATGATTTTGATTAGTATAACATTAAGAAAGTTATAATTTTTATACTCTTATGAAAGTACTTTTAACAAAGAACATTTTTATATCATTTTTATATTATAAATAATTTTTAATAAAAAAATATAGTTGGTCAAAGTTTTTAAAATGACAAAGTTTTTTGGTACGGAGGTAGTATTTGAAAAAAATGAGGAGACAATTTGGTAATTAAACTAAACTTTTCCATCACTACTAAAAAGTGTACCATTACATAACATTTCTTAATGATAGCACTATTTTCATTTGAATCCCATTCTACACACGTGTATATGGATACACACACATATATGTATGTTTGTGTGTGCCAGTATGTCTTCTTCAGCGGGGGGAATTAAGAAATCAAACGTTTCATTTTTTAGAATCATTAAATTTTTCTTGTTCCTCTAAAAAAGTTACTTCTATAAAAAAGTTACTAGTTTGTGTAATAGTTTACTTGGTCCCCTTACAGTCCTTGCTCTCCTTGTTGATTTCCACCAAAAGGACTAATTGTAGTTCACAGTTCTAGCCTGGATTTCTATATTATTTTTGGATGAAGCATATCATTGTCTGCACTCTGCAGAGTGAGCCAGATACATGCAAATTGAGGGGGAATTATGAGTTTACATTTAACTAATTTAGCCCCACGTCAAAATCCACTATTAGTGTCACTGATGAGTAGGAGTAAAGGCGAGTTTATAAATTATAACTCACATCGGTTTTCTTAAGGATGGCATCAAATGTTTAGTAACTTGAAAATAGATATACTTAGGGACGGAAGATACAACAGCTAATACAAGAAAAACTAACTGCCAGTGTTTGTGACTTCTGCTAGGTGAAAGACACAGTTGAAGAAAGTATATACAAACTGAATAAGAGCAGAAGGGGAGAATCATTTGTTAGTGGAAACAGAAAGAATCAAGACCATCCTGTGTTGACCCTCAAAGACGTCGAGTCCTTGTTAAGAGTTGCCCCCCCATCCACGGATCATAACCCGTCTGCTGGGAGCCTGATGCATTTGCCACCATCTGAAGCTGCTGCCATTGCTGCTGAGAAGAGGCTAGCCAGTCAATCGTTGGTATAAGCCACCCACATTTTTCTGGGGCGGGGTGGCCGAATCAAATTTTAGTCAGCCCCAACATTATGAAATAAGTATATGATCCATGTAACATAGTGCTTTGTTTGATACTATTAATAGGTTCAGCGTTTTTTTTTTTTGTAAATTACAGTCAGCATTTTCATTAGAAATGAGGCGATAGGTGGAATATTTTTGTTTTATCTCTAGACTCTAGTAGTTTGACTTTCACAGTTTGATGTTCTCAATATAAGTCTTTGACAAACATTATACGGAGTGTTAAATTAGTTTAAGTAGAATAGTGATCCTTACTCGGATTACAAGAGTAGACCAAGGATAAATTGATAAAGATAATTTTCCTCCTATAATATTTAGATCATTGCTCCTCATCATCATCATTACCCAAATGCCGCAAAGGCTCTCACCTATGGTGAGATAAGGGGGGATCGGATGTACGCAATATTACTTCTGTACTAAAGCACAAAGAGACTGTTTCCGGATGACTCACAGTGAAAATCACGTTGAAATTTGCATAGATTGACTGTTCCGGCCCCTTTGGATTACATTACCCGGTCTCGAGTTTGATATTTTGGGGTCAGGACCGAATGACCGATCGGTCTTGAGCACGCTCCGGATTCAACAGTCAATGTTTTGGCTATTTCTTCCATATATCTGGGGGGGGGGAGGGGGGGGTGCTCACCATTAGAGGAGCCTCCAGCGGCACCAAACTACAAGTAGTGATGGACCCGGACCGGGCCGGACTTTTTTTGGGAAGGAAGAACCGGAAACGGCCCGGGTAAGCAGCGGTTCCTGACTGGGCCGGTTCATGTTATTTTTTTTCATTTGCTTTTCTAATTAACTCCCGACCCCCCCCCCCACCCCCACCCCCCAAACCCCCCCAAAACACCTAGCCCAACCCGGGAGATACAAAAGAAATTGAAAAAAAAAAGGCCGGACCGGTTCCACTTTTATGAGGCCCGAGCCCGCACCGTTTAATTCCCGGTTCGGGTGGCCCGGACCGGTCCTATGACCGGGCCGGGCTGGGCCCAAACAGTACTGATTCCGGGCCGGGCGGCCCGAACCGAGTCATGACTAACTACAAGTTCAGGCGTTTGGGGTGTAGAGATATTAAAATATTTAGTTGATTAGTATGAGATTTGTTCTAGTATGAGATTTGTTGTTGTTGTAGTATGAGATTTGTTCTCATCATAATCTGATTTTCTAGTATGGAGTGAATGTTTTTACTTGGACTGTTTTCAATCCCAGATCATGCCAGACTTAGATAGTTATGAAATATACAAACACCATACATTTATCAGTGTAGTTTAGACCAGATCAGACCACAAAATTTTGATCCAACTAATAACATTCTAGGAGATTTGTATTAATCAGGCGATCTTGAACATAATTACTTTTTCCTTTATTAATTAAGTTGATTATAGTCTTTTTTTAAACAAGTTAATTATAGTCTATAAATTGCAATCAGTTGTTGTATTTACTCTTCAACAACAACACCATCCAAACCTTTATCCCAAAAGATTTGTTGTATTTACTCTTAAGAAATAAAATTTTATTCTTCAAGTTGTTGACAGAGCTACCTGATATTTGGGGTTCTTCATGTCACACACTAAAAGGTGTATTTTTATCACAAAATAACTGCAAGAATGTTGCCCCTCTAGGTCTTGTTTATATACAACTACTTGGGAAAGATTTTAATGAGAACCCCTTTTAAAATGATAACTCATTTATAAATGAGAACTTTTAATTTTCATCTTTGATATATGAAATCAATAACTTCAGCCCGAACTTTACTAATTTTAGAAGAATAAATCGATTTAACTGATTTCAGTATTATTAAACGGGCTCTATGTTTAGGTTGTTTCTATGCATAGGTGAGTGTTATTTTATTATTGGGAAAACTGTCAAATTTGCCCTCGAAGTATGCCAAAAAAGTCAATTAAGCTCTCGAAGTAAAGAAACCCTTGAAGTTTAGAAAAACGTTCAATTCTCTAATTTTAAGATGTATAAGTGTATAACGTTTATATAACAAAATACCCCTTCAAGGGTTTAATTGAGTGTCACAAATGATGGAACTCATCTTATTTAAGATAAAAATATGGGGTAATATGATAATGGTCATCTCTTTGTATATATTCTAGTATTATACCGTGTGATGCACGGGATAGGATATAATATTTTTTGTATTTCTATATATTATTTTAAAATTGGAATGCCAATAAGATATGTTTATTTTAAAGGAAATTGAAACGTGTACGTTATAGTAAAAAAATGTTTGTGTTGTTATATTAAGTTCAAACGTAAAACGAGTTATTGATCACATGATAATTGAAGGTGTGATATGCTAGAAAATAAACATATGCCTCAAATTTCATTCAGAACAATTAAATACTTGTACAAAGAATGATAAGGTACCCTTTTGTCCAATCGTTAAGGAGTATATATGTCATTTGATAAACACAGAATTACGAATTAGAATATAATTAAAAAATTGATGTCCTAATTAAGCAAATAAAATTGTTTGACCAAGAAAAGTCAAATTTGCAAATCAATTTGGGACGGACGTTCACACACATGACATGTAGTGTTTGGTTATTTTTTAGGAAAAAAAAAATCGAATTGAGATGCACTTTTCAAGGATCTTTGATTATATAAATTAACTAATTCAAGACTTTCTTTTCTTGTTTTTAAAGTAGAGTGACTAACAAAAAACTCAACCCTCAAACTCCAGAAATTTGCTATTTTTTGAAAAAATAGTTGTGTGCTACTGACTCTAAAATGTTTCGTATTTTGTAAATGATCATGTACTTTATGGAGCCTTGTCTATTAGTATTTATTTCTAAATTGTGAGATATCTTTTTTAGATTTATTTCTTGTATGTTTTTATTTGATGGATCAAATATATATGTAGAATTGCACAAATAAAGTTAACTCTGCTGCTAAAACCTCAATAAAGTAATGTACGTAGTATAATGGTAATATCTCAACTCTAAGTCGTTTAAGAAGGTAATAGTAATGGTGTTAATTGAATGAATCAAAATAGTATTTGAACTCGTTAATTCTTTAATAGAGTTCTGTTTGATGGATGCAAAATAATATAGTCCTTTCCTATAAATAAGGTAAAGGAAATAGCTTACAATGATAATGCAAATCAATTTCATCCCAAAGTTTGTTTGAATTTTCATACAAGAATCCAGACTTTAGTATATTTTCAAGAACTTACTAGTATCTCACCCGTGCGATGCACGATTTATGATTTTTTTTCTTAAAACATGCTCGCAGCTACACAACACATGTACCCTTGTAAGATGAAATGTGTAGAAAACCCAATTTCAGTGTAGAAAACCCTTGTAATGCATTATTGGTACGCACTACAAAAAAAGCACGGGATTGGCAGGGATTTTGGCACGGAGTTGGCACGGATTTTGGCAGGGTTACGCCAAATCCGTGCCAAAAACACTTTGGCACGAGCTATTTGGCACGAAAAATTGATAAGTCCGTGCCAAATTCCTTGCCAATCCCGCCCTTTTTTTGTAGTGGGTGATTTCCCCCGGACCCCCTAAAGGTATGTACATAACTGCATGTACCCTTGAAAGAGATTCACTTTAAATGAAATGTGTAGAACATGTGATGCACGGTTGGTTAAAATATTTCACAGGTTTAATTAATTTCAGTGAAATTTTGTGTAATTTTTTTAATCTTTTAGAATTATTTAGACCCGTTAAAAAAATTATGTCACATAAATTTTATGGTTGCAATTTTTATTGGACCGTTTTGAATAACACCCTTACAATATTTTTTTGGACATAAAACGAAATATATTCAAATACGACCTACTGAAGATAAGGGAGTGTTACACATATGACTGGCAAAGAATTTTTCCATTTTCAAAACATTATTTCATCAATGAAAGATAAATAGAGTATATACAATTATAAGTGGTAGGTGACTATACAATTATATCAATTACATTTTTTAAAAAATAAGATAAGAGAATTCAATGTTTTTTCATGAAAGCGCACATACTACCTCCGTCCCATTTATATTATCTCGGAAGAGGGTGACACGGTTATTAAGAGAAGTGGGTTTGTGTGGTTGAAATTAATTGATAAAGTAATAATAAAGTAAGAATGATTTAGAACCACACAAACTTTGCCAAATATGGTATGAGACAATTTAAGTAGTACTTCCCGAAAAGGTAAAACGGGACAATATATATGGGACGGAGGGAGTACATTTTAATAATATGTAAATTGAAATAAAAATGCTTTAATAGGATGACCACCCAAAATAGTTTAAGGACATTTTTTTTTGGACTGAAATTTATTGGTCTGATCTGGTCTAAACTGATCTGATCTTGTTTGAACTGGTCTAGTATGATAAACGTCTAGTCTCTATGTATTTTATAACTACGGAAGTTTGATCTGATCTGAAAAAATAAACATAATTAAACATATTATTATGAATTTGTTTCTCGAATTTTAAGCTTTTCAAAAAATAAACGAGTTTTTTTCCGTATTAATGTTAATTAATTAATTAATTAATTACGGAAATAATGCTGAAAAAAAAGTATTTACCAAAATACTGCTGGGCTTAACCGTGGTCAGGGGTAAGTCGCCCAACCGTTGGGCGACTGACCCCTGAAATATGGTTTCAAGCCAGCAGCTACTGCCAGCCACGCACGATCGTGCCTATTTCCTTAGGCACGATCGTGCCTATTTCCTAAAACACCAATTCAGCTAGTTTTTCGCCCCGGTTCAATCCAGACCGATCTGTTTGCTACAAATAAGGTCTCCCTTCTCCTGTTAAAGTATTACGAACTACATACAACACATTATAAAATATACAACACACGTCTTCACAATGACCTGCTCTCAACAAGATTAAAAATACCTTATAATCACCCGTACAAAACCTTCAAATCATAACCGGAATAACACAATACAATCATCATATATGCCATAACAAGTAATCATCTAATATTCATACTCGAACACATCAATACACCATACAATATTTAACAAGACAAAATACATCAAAACTTATACATTGTTCGTACAACATCTACCGCATAAGAAAAATTACAATACAAAAGACAAACTACAAGTTCTCATCATTAGCTTCGTCATGGAGATGTTGCTGCTCATGTCTACGCCTACGGCGTTGTCGTGGTTGAAGAACCACTCTCTCATGTTGCGTCTGGGATGATGAAGCCGCGGCTGCACTGGACGTGGATGCCATCTCCTGAGATAGGAGCATGTGTATAAGATGTCCGTAGTCTACTCGGCCCAACACATCTGAGCACAACGAGGCAATGCCGGTCAGAGCCTGTCCATACATGTCCACATCAGGAATATCAGTCATAGTGGCAGTAGCCCGCTGATGTATGCGCTGCAAAGCTCGTGTCTGAAATATGAAACACAATTACAATTACATTCAAATACATACAAGTATTACATAAATAAAATGACTTACTTTACTAATTATTAATATACTCACCGTGAGATGCAAAGCCAAGGAGCTAGGCTGGTAATGATGAGTAGGGAGTCTGAACGAAGGAGACACAAATAACTGAGTGATATTGTAGTACCATCCCATGTAGTCTCCTAAAACAGATGGCACATATGTGGGTGTCCCAACCACAGCTAGCTCAGCTCTCCTTTCCCACATAGTCACGTATCGGACATGTCTGAGTGCCCAATCCTCTGTATGCTTCCCACGCCTATCCAGCTTATGCAGCTCTACATAAGTGTCGATAGGACGTGGAACGACCTGCTCAAACCCAAACTGTCGCATGACTCTATCAGGCAAATGCAGCTCAATAATGTCAAAACAGATCAACGGGACACGTGCTCGCCAGATGTGAGTATGCTCTCGGCTAGCTAGGGGCAACTCTGCTAACATATCAGGTCTAAACGGCATCCATGTGATCTGTTTCATAAACATACAAAATTAGTATTTATTCTACACCTATTCTAGTTAATGTTATACTACATACACCATACCTGGTCCTCAGACATCCGATCCAATGCATCCCTGTAGACACCGAGCCCAGTAGCGGATGGCATGCGAGATACACCAACATATAGCCACCTAACCATTCATGTAACAATATCAATAATATGGATATTATTAATTTATTAACATTCAACAAATACTCACATAAATACAAACGATTGAAAACATACCGACGGCCTAGAGGGTCCTGGCCTCGTACATGATGTGGTCCTAGCAGACGTGGAGGCTCATCGGGCAGTGGCTGTCCATCAATAGCATGATATCCGACTATAATGGGACGGCCAATGTGGATATACTCCCATGACCAAATCTGGAGGAGTAGCAAAAATCCCCCAGCTCTGTGCTCCCTCTCTGGCAGCCGCGACACAACTGCCTGTATAGATAAGCCAGGGTGGCACTACCCCAGCTGAACTGTGCTGCTACATCAAACCTCTCCAGCAAAGGCAAGTGTAGCACCTGAACCTCATTTCCGCTCTTGTCAGCGAAAATGGAGGCTCCCATCATCATCAATATATACGCCCGAGCATGCTGCTGGATGATCACCTCATCAGCGTCGGGAGGAAGGACCTGGAAGTGCTCCCTCAACCACGGCATCCTAAGAGATGACCCCTGAAGGTCAGTCCTAAGAACGGGGCGGATACCTAACAAGCGCTCACACTCATCAACCCACTGTCGACAAGCAGTGCCTGTAACGGCTCTCCCATGAACCTCTAACCCGGTGAGTACAGCCACATCTCCCAATGTCACAGTCACCTCACCAACAGGGAGGTGAAATGAGTGTGTCTCCTGCCTCCAACGCTCAAGTAGAGCAGTGAGAAGGGCTCTGTCAAGAGGCACAGTAGCCACTAATCTGTGCAGTGTAAAAAAACCAGCAGCACGAACATAGGCTAGGACTCTGGGGTCGACATGTAAATGAGACAAACCCCGCAGGTGCTCGCGGCACCTATCAACCTGGACATCCATGCCAAGCCAAACATCCTCTGTCCTGTGCGAGGCCTGCAATGTCAGGACAGAACGATCACTCGGCCCAGGATCCGCTATCACGTCCATGCCTACAAACAAATAAAATTTGTATTAGTTCTAATTGTATAATATATTACTTTGTTTTTTAACATTCCTTTTTGAAATTATTATGTTTCCTTGTAAGGAAAACATGATTTATGATTGACTCTAAATAGAACCTTACCCGGCGGACCCCCCCTCTTGTCTAGACGATCTTTTGTCACATGTCGCTCTATTATGGCCGGTTTGGTGGCATTTTCCACATCTACAAGCATGGATGGATCGTGCACGATTTCGGGTCCATTGTAATTTGGCCAATAATCACGATCAGGAATCGGTTTGAACACCCTATGATATGTGGCGGCGTATTGGTCAGATGAGAAGAACTTATCCACAAAAGGAGCATAAGACAAACTACGTTGTCTACACACGGCTAATACATGAGAGCATGGAATCTTGTATATCTGCATCTTTCTACAAGTGCAAGTTTTCCGTTGTAGGTGGACAGTTTGTTTTCTCCCACCTTTTCCCAACGTTCGGCCACCACAACCGGTTTCCACCTGAAAAATACCTCTCCCTAAATCAAATGGAGTGACAATGTGATGCTTTGCCTTCTCTCTATTTTTTTCAATTAAATCTGTGATGTGTGGGGAGTACTCGTGGCCTTGTGTGAGTCTCAATTTACTGCTTTCACGCCTATGCACAAAGTAGGCATTAACCCGGTAAAAAGACACCTGGACCAACGCGGTAATGGGCAAATATCTAGCATTTTTCATGACGCTATTGAAAACCTCAGCTAGATTTGAAGTGATGGTACCGTATCTGTACCCGCCATCGTGGTGCAGCGACCACATTTCTGGAGGAATGTTGGCCAAAAATTGGCGTGCATCCCTACTCATATCACCTATCTTCTTTAGCCCAGCATCAAATTTTTTTTTCTGATGTTGCCGGGCTGTCCACACAAAAAGATTTTTTAAATGAATGTCTTTGAAATGTGTGTGCACATTTGATGCAAGATGGCGAATGCAAAGCCTATGATGTGCATAAGGCTCCTCCCATTTAATGCCCACCTCATTCATTGCCCTGACAATACCTGCATGTCTATCTGAAATGACACACAACTCCCTGTCAGTCACAAACTGCCTAATACATGCCATAAACCATGGCCAACTATCTCCATTCTCGGATTCAACAACTGCAAATGCGACTGGAAAAATTTGGTTGTTCGCATCACAACCCATGGCCACGAGCAATGTACCCTTGTACTTTCCATACATGTGTGTGCCATCAATAGTAAGTACGGGTCGACAATGCTTAAAACCAGATATTGATGCCTTAAATGCCCAAAAAACTCTTTGAAACATCATATAACCTGTGGAACCATTGGGGGGTGGGTACCACTGAACAACAGTTCCTGGATTAGAATGTTGGAGCGCTGTCATGAAACGGGGCAATTCGAAATATGACTTTTCCCAACCGCCAAATATTTGTGCTATGGCCTTTTGCTTCCCCATCCATGTTCTCCGGTAAGATACCGTATACCCATATTTTTCCTTCAACATCTCGATGATAGTATGCACTTTAAGAGAAGGATCAGTGCGAATAATGTCAACCACATCTTTACAGATGAATTCTGATGTCAAGGCCACGTGATCTGTAGTGTCGATGTTGCCTACACAAGAAGTAGAATGAGGTCCAGAATAACGCACAATTGTGAAGGTGTCAAGGTTGCCTTTGTTCTTTGTGGCGCGTATTCTCTAGGGGCAATGACATTCTTTCTTCCTTTTGCATTGTGCCACCCATTTGTGTTTATCGGACTCTATCACCCGATAGAATTGGTTCCGTTTGATAGAATACAAGCTCACCATATTGATGACTTGTTCTTTGTTGTCAAACTGTTGACCGACCTCAAACTCACCATCGGGGGTAAACCTTTTCTCACCTGATCCACTCATCCACGCATCAGTAAAACCTTCAGGGAGATCATACATTCTAGTGAAGTGGCTAGACGGGGCAGTTGATGTCACAGTATCACCATCATCTTCATCAGATTTTGTCATGTCGTCACCATTGATGTTCTCGTCTGCATCATCATCACTTCCCTGCCCATCCACAAATGACGCACCGTTGTGCAAATACCTGCCATCCTCCTGTATAATCATGTCTAGTACAGGAACCTTTGACGACTTCCGTGCATTCACCCCTGCAATGACTTCATGCCTGGATATAACAGCATTTGATGTCGATTGAGTAGCATTAGCGTCAAAGCATTCCTCAATGTATACCTCCAGCGACGACATATCCTCCATCTGAATTATGCCCCACATATTTGTTATAGCTAGCTCATCAATGAGGGGCATAAGCATGTACTTTCCCCCGTTCATGGGAAATTTCATTTTCAACCGCAACGAACGGTTTGGATGAATCATTGTGGCTGCATGTATTTTTTGAAGGATCTCGAGCATGCAAGCGCCACGAGAAACCATGACAAAGCTGGTTCTACCACCTTCATGGCATATTTGCCCAGCATCCTCATAATAGTTCCCTCCCCAATGACACACGATTGGGAAGCTTGAGAAATTCATATTCTAATAACAATTCATTGTCCAACTTTCATGAGTACACATCAATATACACACTTTATACACATTCAAATTTTCAATACAAATAACTACCAAAATTGATACATATCCAAAAGTCAAAATTCACAAACAATTCACATTTCAATATGAAACTACCAAAATTTTGATATCTACATTCACATCTACCTTTCAATACCCAAATTTAGCAACATTCAAGTCTACCAAAATGACCAAATGTCAAAATACACATTAAAATTTACAATCAATTTAAAATCAAATTTTAACATTTCATACATATCCACATTTCACAACAACTTAATTCACAATCAATTCATAATCCAAAAAAACAAAAATTTTAAGATTCAAAACCCTAAGTAAAAATTGAGATGAAATGAAGTATGATTTACCTACAAGAAAGAAGAAGAAAGAGTGTTGCAGAAGAAGATGAAGGTTTGCCGGAGTGTGGAGGCCGGAGATGGAGCTTCGCCGGAGTTGGAAATGAGCTCCGTGGTCTTCGTCGGTCGTGTTCGTCGTTCGCTGGGTTTTGGGGGGATTTGGGATGGTTTACGCAGTGTTCTGTTTTTGGGGCGAGACCCGATTTTTACTTAAGGGTAAGTCGCCCAACCGTTGGGCGACTTATAAGTCGCCAAACGGTTTGGCGACTTATAAGTCGGCCAACGGTTGGGCGACTTACCCCGACCATGGTTAATCCAGCAGTATTTTGGTAAATACTTTTAATCTGACCCTATTTTCGTAATTAATTAATTAATTAACATTAATACGGAAAAAAACTCAGTCAAATAATTAATTTTTCCAGATAGTTTAATTTCATATAAATTTTAAGCTCAGTCAATTAATCTAGAAACTTCTAAAAGTTTAAAACAAAATTTGAACCGATTACCTCTTTTTCAGGAACTTCAGCCTATAAAAGTTTTGGAGGCTTCTATTTTCCATACAAATCAGCCTAATAGTCAGCTACAGTTCAAATGCAAGAAAAATAACCAAACAGGCCGTATTTAGTTTCTTTCCCAAAACGTGAAAGAAAGAAAAAGGAGTAAAAAAACAATCAAAGAGTATCGATGTAATAATCTCGCACGCTCCGTTTTAGTCTTTTAGCGAGGGCGGAAGTAGCTTTAGCCTTTGACAGTCAACCACATCTCTGAAGGCCGATGGTCCGCCCTTGTTTGATTTTTGGACTGCTGTCAAGCTCGTCTTCGGCGGTCTTTTAGTCTTTATGCAGAGCGCCTGAATCTACGAAGTATTCGTTTCTTCAGTTCCGGCGGTTGTCGAACTCGGGCGCTATTTTCTTTGTTAGTGGCCTTGGACGGATCCAGATTATCAGGCGAGATTCATTCCTTTTATGTACTGTTGTTTTGGGATTTCGTGTTTGGGTCTTGTACGGACGATGTGTTTTTATGTTTCTTCCTTTGGATGATGGTGTGCGTTGACGGAAGAGGATGTTGGTTCTGGAATTCTGAACATTTGCGTACTACTTGCTGCCGGTACCATACTACCATCCCCTCAATGTTACTGTCCGCACCACCCTCCTCACCTAATGAAACACAAGCAAGCATCATGTCACACTTTTGGCAACAGTAACCACCACCCCTTCGACCAATAGGAGGCCACATAAATTTGGTCTTCCTATACGCACCTCCTTCTCCAGCCAATAGGAATACTTCCCCAAAAAATTCAAGTGTGGGCCGAACCCATATCCTCGGTTGTAATTTTTGACCAAATAAAATACGGAGTACTCAGAACTGAAGTTGACACATCTGAGCGGGAATACTGTTCGTCCAACATCTTTTCCTTTTAGATTATAGAAGATTCTCAACTACGTACCTGCCACATACTTTCAATAAAGTAGTCAATGTTTAGTACTCGTAGTTTACAAATAAATAAAGCCAAATGTGGCTAGCCATTGATAATGCCCGATAAATTAGTCATGATTTTTTTTTTGCAGATCGTGGATTGTGTTTTGCAAGGCGGGAACAGTTTTGCATCTCACGATTCTATTTTTAAATATATATAAAGTTATGTGTATCACAATTCACAAATCTATAAAAATATACCAATGCATTCAACGCTAGGACATAAAATTGAAAAACTAGAAACAATTACGAACCCAAATGCGTAACAAATACCAAATTAATTATTAATTCAAGAAGAGGGTCATGGGATAAAAAGAAGAGTGCACATTTGAAAAGAAATGACTGCTCGTAATTAAAAAAAGTGTCAGTTGAGACTTCAAGGAATTGAGAGAGATCTTCTTCCAAAAAAAAGGAATTGAGAGAGTTCTTCAAAATGGAGAAAAGAGAAAATAATGAGAATGAGAGCGCATTGAAATGTCAAAGGAGAACAAAGACGAGTAGGAGGTCCATGAGAGAGAGTAAATGAAAGGAAGAAAAAAAGGGGGTCCATGAGAGAGAGTAAATGCAAGGAAGGAAAAAAGGGATAAAAAGAAAAAGTAAATTTTTAGATACAAAGAGCAATCGAGGCAATATGAATGTAGGCAGAAGGAAATTAATGGGCGACTTGGGGAGCGGCGACAAGTAAAACCGTAGCCGCCGCTCCTCTCTTTTCTTCCTCTCAATTAGTTTTCTCCTCTTAAAGACAAAAAATTATCTATTTCATAAGTATTTTCAAGATATTTTATGTGATTTCTTCCTACCAATGTATAGGGATTGTGTATTCCTTGTCGGTGAAACCGATCGGGGTTAAAATTTCATTGTTGGTGGATGTCAATGCTTATTCTACGTGATTTGTTTGAGAGGTTAACTTCAAACATTGACGACTCCAAGACCTCAAGTATTCTCCCTCCTCTTGAACCACCGTCGTGCTATGAGAGAAAGAGAACGTTCAAACTGATGATATATGCAAGTTCTTCCCAGTAGCTCATCAAACTGAGGATTCTAGTTGTTTCTTTCTGGTGACTGAACAAACCAGATTTTCTATTATTTTCTTGTCGGTGGATTGTGAAACCGATTTATATGTTTGTTTTCTGTCACAGATCAGTACTTTTTCTAGTATTTGTTAAGTCCCAAGAGCTTCTATATTGATATAGAAGTCTACATCTTTGCGGGATTAACGAATTGTTATGTTCTTTTAGAACTTTTCAATTCTATGTCTCATCACTCATCACATTCTAACCTTAGGTTATGAAGATTACTTTTGTACTAATTTTTTTAAAGGTACTGATTATTTTTATTATTAACACATACTTCCTCCGTTCTTTAATTCTTGCAACATTAAGATTTATGCACTATTTACATACCTTACTTTGATCACAATTTTCTACTTATATACATAATCAAATTACTACGTATAAAATGCTATTGAATTCCTATCAATGTGAATTTCCAAAATATCAACTTGTTTACTAATACATAATTAAATATAACGGAAATTGTCCTAAATAGGACTAAAAAGTTCCTAAAAAGCACAAATAGGACTACTATTTTTAAAATTCCCTAAATAGGACTAAACATTGATTTTCTACCCTAAATACCCCTAAGAGTATTAATTCATAATGAAATGCTTTAATTCATAATAAAATCACAAAAAACGTAAAAAAATATTTAAAAAACGTAAAAAAATTAAAAAAAAATAATAAAACATTTATAAAATAAAAAATTTAATTTTTTATTTTTTTTAATATTTTTAAAAAAATAATAAAAAATAGTAAAAACCCATAAAAAATGAAAAAAATTATGGATACCTTTCTCACCGCCTCCCGCCGCCTCCCAGCACCACCACCTCCGATTGGTGAAATTTATTCCACTTTTGGTAAAAAAATGCCATATTTTTCTGAAAATGCCAAAAAGATGGTATAATTACTCTTCAATATGCCAACATTTTCATTGAATATGCCATCATTATGGCATTATTTAAAATGTTGGCATATTTTTGTCCGGTGATGGGAGATGGTGGTGCTGGGGGGTGGCAGGGGTGGTAATGTTTTTTTTTATTTTTATGATTTTTTTATTTATTTTTTATTTTATTTTTAATTTTTTTTTAAAAAAATATTTTTATTAATTTTCTATTATTGTTTTACAATTTTTAGTATTTTTTTCGATTTTTATTAATTTTTTTATGATTTTATTATTAATTAAAATATTTCACAAGTTACAAGAGTATATTTGTCCAAACACACATAAATAGTCCTATTAAGGGAATTTAAAAAATGTAGTCATATTTGTGCAATTTTGCCACTTTATAGTCTTATTTAAGGAATTGACTCTAAATATAATTACAGTCAAAATTATGCGTTGGCAAACGTAAAAGTCAAACTGTTGCAAGAATTAAAGAACGGAAGATACTAGTCGTTTTTTTCTGTTGTTTTTATTATGGTTTCTGTTATTTCTCTTTCTCTCAAAGTCAAACTTTTTTTTCAGAAAAAAGCGCAATCCAGGCCTGCTCAAAGCACGTGCAACAGCCCATAAATGTGAGTTGTATTAGATTATTTGTAGCCTATAACAGTATAACTGTAACCTATTCGGCCAGATTGGATCTTGTCCTCTTGCGATTTAGGCAACCAGCGAAGAGCCGAAGAACGAACGAAGCTATCAACCCAGAGGTTATTATTTATTATGGTCTCTTGAAACTTCTACAAAGTTGATCGGATACGGTGAATAATAAAGTAAGGTTTGTGGAGAGAAAGAGAAATAACAGAAACCATAATAAAAACAACAAAGTTTAGGGATGGAGGGAGAACTTATTAGGTGCGGATAATTTGTAATTGAGTTTAACAAATTGATAATATCAGTTTAATAGGTATTTTGGACGTTAGTTTTGAATTTGGGTTAAGCATATCGACATTATTAGGTTGTTAAGTTGTTAATTATATACTCCAGTAATTGAGTTCACCAAATATATGCTATTTACAATGTGATTTAAGGAAGCCTATGTGGTATTTATTTTTGTTGTTTTTTGTGAAGTGTATCTGTGTAATTGCATGATGGCAAAAACAAAGCGTACAAGTACACTCCATGAAAAGACGCCTAAAGTGAGTCATATGCGGTAAGTTTATCTTGCTGGTATGAACTATATGTCTTCCTATGGTTTAAGCTTTTCTAATCTTTATATATTTTCGGTTTTGAAACTAGTTCAAAAATATATATTGAGGTATGAGTTATTAATCAACTGACCCATCTTCTTTTTTATGTTTCAACTGAAGGAAGAGAGGAGTTGGTATCAGGGCCAAAAGGTGAGTAAGGCATTAAAGCCATTACTTTTGCTGCAGTTGCTTCTATAGTAACGATTCCTCAGAGTCCATGGCTGACATGCAATTGCTTGTCAAGGTTTTTCGAAGTTATTCACCATTAAAACATAACTATTACTACGTATCGTTTAATATTTATATCTTTGCAGATATATATCATGTAGTACATGATAATAAATTATTTGTACGTTGTTATGCTCTCACACTTCTGTTTGCTCTTCTAATGGATACATTTAATAAATAATTGAGTTTGGTATCGCATTATGCAGGCCTGGCAGCAAACCTTCAACTCAAAAGAGATTAACCAAATTACAGAAGGAACAAATGCAGTGGGATGAGGAATTTCATAAATTATCAGAATTTGCGTTAAGAGACTACAATGATAAACATGTTCTTGCTCTGAACTAATCGCTGTTTCTATTTATTTTGTTAATTACTCCCCATGTTCTTTGGTAAGTGGCTTTAGAGAGAGATTAAATATGCTTTCAACTAGATGTCTTTTCGAAATAGAGAAAAATAATGGCTTGTGATTCTCCCTCTTTAAATGAATAGTAATCTACTTAGTACACCCTCCTTTCCAATAATTTTCTCTCCAATTCCCCTTTTCCACTTTTACCAAAATTTTCTTCATGGTTCCAGTTTTACTTTAAAGGAAAACAATGATGTTATTAATATTGCTTCTTTCTTTATAATTTTTTTAGATACATCGGAAGGAAACGAAAAAACCAAGCTTAGCATCTAATTTTCTCTAAACCATTTTCATCCTCCCACAAAGTTTGTTTAATCCAATCAGGAGCCATATCTAGTATTGTAAGTCCCTAGTTGGCCTCGTGTACCTGGTTAGCTAGCTTATCTGCACACCTGTTACCTTCCCGCAGTGTGTGTTGAAGACCGATGAATGTTTCCTCTTCAAGAAGCTTCTTGCGATCTCGCATAAGCACTCTGGTATCTGATCTGTTAGATCCATATTTTTTTACCACTTTAATCATGCTTTCGGAGTCAACCTCCACAACAACAAGTTAAGATATTTTATCAAAAGAAGACTTTGATCGGTGATTCAAGGAAAAACACAGATGACATGAAAGCCCAGTTTCTAAGAAGTATGGGCATCTTAGTTGGGAAGCTCAAGGGTATAAGGGGGACTGCGACAGTGAATTGTGGGCGCGGTGTTTGGGGTGGAGAATATGTGTTTAAACGAAGTGGCCCAACTGCGTTGTATGTAGCAATGGTTTCCGATTCTGATAATCTGGAGAGCTTGGGGACACACAAAATGCAGGCTGAAAATCTGCTCCTTCAGGTATTGCAGCACTTTGATCAGCGGACTGAGTGTTCAAAGCTTTCTATGTGGGGAAATGCGACATGGACTTTGTCAAACTTCGGTCAAGGCGGACAGCTCTGTGAAATTGCGTTATGTACTGATCCAAGAATTGTTATTGTGGGCCTTGAAGGGTTGGAGAACATTCTGATAGAAGGCAAAGCTGACAAAGAGAAGGAATTGAAGGAAGGGATCAATTCAGAATCGAGTGTTTATCTCCAGCTTCCACTCTTGTATATGATAAAAGAAGGGACAATGAAGAATCAGTTCATGAAGTTCAGGGTTCTGAAATTTGAAAGATACTGGAAAGGAAGAGGTGCAAAACAGAAGAAGCTGTTCATCAGAATTGTCTCCTATGACCCACCTTGAGGACAAGGTGGTTGTCAAAGGGGGGAGTGATGATAGAGACCTAAGAATATTATTAAATCTTTTAATATTGTGTAATAAAGGGCTTTAGGCCCTATAGCTAAGTGGTGGTGGGCTGGCCCATTAGAGAATGAATAAATAACGTAGGCTGGGAATAGAAGAGGGAGGTTGGAATTATCGGGCTTAGGACTGGGACTTGGGAGCTGGCATCCTCTAACTGCCTTTGTATCTCTCTCTCTTTTGTTATACGTACTATCAATACTATTTCTCTCTCTCGTTTCCGCCATTGTTCTTCCCTTTTGTGTTGCTCGGATTACTCTGTTCAGGTTGGGGTCCTAACATTGGTATCAGAGCATTCGTTCCTGTAGCCTATCAACGGTCGATACACGCAGAGCGATGGAAGCAAGATTGGAGAAATTGGAGCTTGAGTTGGCGAGGCGGTCCGCCAACATGAAGCGCAATTTTGAGAGTTATCGCGAGGAGATGCAGAACTATCGGAATGAAAGGCAGAAAATGTTCGCGGAATTGGGCGAATTGATACTGCAGTGGAACAATAAGCATGAGCGAGGAAGGTCGAGGACCATAAAACACTGTCACGACTCAAAAAAAAAAGACTAGTTCGCAAACAGCTCCTCAACGCCCGCGGACTTCGTCGAGTTTGCAGAATTCGTCGTTACTTGATTCGCTAAGTTCGCAAGCTTCATCTCAAACGCTAACCGTTTCTACCAGTTCGAGATGGCTAACCGAGCATCATCGATCTTCATCGCCAGTCAATTCCCACCCTGCGCAAGACTGGTTTATTAATTCGCAGATGTCCTCGCAAATTTCATCGAAGGATTCTGAGTCGGCTCAGGTTTCTGCGCAGGAGGTTTTATTGTTGACACCAAATCTGGAATGTAAACAGGCAGATACTTCAGTTCTGGAATCAGACGAGGATACTATCCAATTGAAGGGACAATCATCAGATAATATGGAAGAGACCGAAGTGACCAAACCTAATAGTCCTTACAGCCAGGAAGAAATTCATAGCTACCCCACCGATCCTGTCTTGGAACTGAACAACATTACCAAAGGGGCTGATGAGGAAGTTATGTATCATCCACATATCCTTACCTATGAGGGTCAGAGGTATGCTCCTATACTGGAACGAAATCCAGAATATTTTAAATCTCTGTTGAGTAGAGTTCAAGGACATGAGTTGGGGGTTATAGGGAATATTGTGCTCCATTATTCATCAGACAGAATTGTGAAAGGGATGAATAAGTGGGATGCCTTCAGAATTGATGGTGAAACCTCTGGGAAGTATGTCCAGAATGGGCTGGGAATAAGAATTATTGGGAAGTGGAGGGAAAAGGTTTACTATGATACTGATGATAATGATAATGTTGAAGTGTTTGTAAGGATTAACAATGACATCAATCCTGCTATCTTCCACAAGGCATTGATAATTGGTCAAAAGGTAAGGAGTATGCCAGTAGTTTGCATACCTTTGCAAAGGGGAGTTGCAGATTTTGACTATAGCTTTCATATGACAATTGCGGGTCAAGGGGTTAAGATACTCAGGACAAGAGAGGAGGATTGGGAATTGGAAGACAATGTTCACACACTTACTAATACAAGTGGGATGGAGAAATATGTTGGAAAGGTTGACAGTCAGAACCTAGCCAGTAGGGGTGAAGGTGTTGTATTATTCCGGGGCAACTTAACAAGGCAATTGGGGATGACAGTTAAGGGCTACAGCTACAGTTTGATACCTTCTGCCATTTCGGACTCCTTTAATTCCGGACTGAGATGGGCTGGTAAGTTTATTCTCGTATACCAGTTGTATACAAGCAGTGTGAACCTGGACTGTAAGAATCAAGCTGCTGTAGTTAATGTTTGCAACAGAGAGCACCTCATGGATTATTTGTTAAGGCCAGAAATTGCTAGTGATGCATCAATTTGTAGAAATCTTGTTCTTGGTCAGGCTGCACTCTTACAATTGCTAAGTCAGTCAAATGAGAAAAGGGAAGGCATATCTGAGACTGCGGAGATTGTATACTTCACTAACCTTTTTGATAGTTCCATGGAGTCTCACTTGGACTGTCCTAAACTGTTTCCTGAGTTGAACTGTACTTCAGGAACATCGTTGAGAGCGATGCAGGAAAGGGGAACACAGGAGCAGCCAGTCCCAAAACGCATTCCGAGATTCAACATGCGACAACTTGAGATGCCCGAGTTGATGCAGATTCAAACCACCTTATATGAAGCAAGGTTTGGACCTCTGCCATATGAAATTATGATTCATTTATATGGGTGTTATGATGCCCAACAGATCGGTGATTCAAGGAAAAACACAGATGACATGAAAGCCCAGTTTCTAAGAAGTATGGGCATCTTAGTTGGGAAGCTCAAGGGTATAAGGGGGACTGCGACAGTGAATTGTGGGCGCGGTGTTTGGGGTGGAGAATATGTGTTTAAACGAAGTGGCCCAACTGCGTTGTATGTAGCAATGGTTTCCGATTCTGATAATCTGGAGAGCTTGGGGACACACAAAATGCAGGCTGAAAATCTGCTCCTTCAGGTATTGCAGCACTTTGATCAGCGGACTGAGTGTTCAAAGCTTTCTATGTGGGGAAATGCGACATGGACTTTGTCAAACTTCGGTCAAGGCGGACAGCTCTGTGAAATTGCGTTATGTACTGATCCAAGAATTGTTATTGTGGGCCTTGAAGGGTTGGAGAACATTCTGATAGAAGGCAAAGCTGACAAAGAGAAGGAATTGAAGGAAGGGATCAATTCAGAATCGAGTGTTTATCTCCAGCTTCCACTCTTGTATATGATAAAAGAAGGGACAATGAAGAATCAGTTCATGAAGTTCAGGGTTCTGAAATTTGAAAGATACTGGAAAGGAAGAGGTGCAAAACAGAAGAAGCTGTTCATCAGAATTGTCTCCTATGACCCACCTTGAGGACAAGGTGGTTGTCAAAGGGGGGAGTGATGATAGAGACCTAAGAATATTATTAAATCTTTTAATATTGTGTAATAAAGGGCTTTAGGCCCTATAGCTAAGTGGTGGTGGGCTGGCCCATTAGAGAATGAATAAATAACGTAGGCTGGGAATAGAAGAGGGAGGTTGGAATTATCGGGCTTAGGACTGGGACTTGGGAGCTGGCATCCTCTAACTGCCTTTGTATCTCTCTCTCTTTTGTTATACGTACTATCAATACTATTTCTCTCTCTCGTTTCCGCCATTGTTCTTCCCTTTTGTGTTGCTCGGATTACTCTGTTCAGGTTGGGGTCCTAACAGAAGCTTCTTGCGATCTCGCATAAGCACTCTGGTATCTGATCTGTTAGATCCATATTTTTTTACCACTTTAATCATGCTTTCGGAGTCAACCTCCACAACAACAAGTTAAGATATTTTATCAAAAGAAGACTTTGACGTAGACCCCATAGCTCCGCCTTTAAACGATCTGTCTTATCAATTTTCACCATGAACCCACATACAAATTCCCTTTCATGCTTTCTTATAATACAACCATCTCAATTTAATATGAGATATCCTTCAATGGTGGACTCCATTTAACAACTTTTGCTTCCTTAAGATTTTCAATGCTTTTCCTTATTGCATTATCCGCATATTCGACTGCCAGAGCATGGGCCGGTGTACCCACTCGTTCAGCCACCAGCGCAGTTCTTTCAAAAACCCAAGCATTCCGTGCCTTCGAAATGCACCAAAGGATGTGGACAAAACGCGTAGCATGTGGATTCTCACTACTCATACTCTTATCCTTACAGTGGCTATGAACCCAATCTGATGTACTCTACTCATACTCCCACCTCTTCCTCTAACCAGACTAGTGAGACTACTAAATGCCCTTTTCCAACAATCTGCAGCAGAATTACAGTCTGAGAACATATGAATTCCTGTCTCCTCCTCTTCATTGCAGATGTGACAAACACAATCCTACGAGATATGCCGTTTGACTCTTTGAACCCCAGTCTTCACCACCAACCAAATAAAACATTGGATTCTCTCTCAAGCATCAATCTTCCAAATCCACTCCAAGTTTACACTTTGCTGTCGGCTTGTCGCATCAAACTCGCCTCGTATGCTGTCTTTACAATAAAAATTCTTGAGTCTGAGTAACGCCAAAAGAAGTGATCTTAATATCCTTCACCCACCGGTAGAGGAATAGCTAGCGCAGTATCCACCACATCCGCCGGAAGCAAGCTTTCCAGTTTCGTAATATTTCAGCTACCATTTTGGTTAATACAATCTGCTACCTTCACATATCTGGCAGTAGCGGGTCGTGGAGAACCAATATCCTCGTAGAGGGGTCTATCTCCAACGCAATGATCAAACCAAAAGAGGACATCTTCTCCAGTTCCAACCAACCAACCGGTTCCACTTTTGAGGATGCCCCGACACTTAAGAATATCTTGCCACACATGAGAAGTACCATATTTCCTCTCCACTGACCAAAACGAAGCATCCTTCATGTACTTAGCCCTTATAACTCTCACCCATAACTTCGGGGTGTTCATTATAGTCCCCCAGCCCAATTTTGTGACTAGGGCTACGTTATTGTCCCTAGCTTTTCTCATTCCTAGACCTCCCCAATCTTTACGTAAGCAAACCTCATCCCAGTTAACTAGGTGAACTTAACTGTCTGTGCCAAGACTGCCCCAAAGAAAATCCCTGTTTACTTTGTCGATTCTATCACAAATGCTTACCGGTAATAACATACTTTGCATGACATGTTGTGGAATAGTTGCTGATACTGCCTGAATCAGCGTCTTCCGTCCTGCCAAAATTAGGGTCTTTTCCTTCCAAGAAGTCGATTTTCTTTTTACCCGATCCAAAATAAATGAGAACTTATTTTTATTTCTTCTGTCGTGTATGATAGGGGTTCCTAGACCCAGCTCGGTTGTAGCCTTAACCCCGAAAATTTCTTGAAGATGTTGAGTCAAACCTCCTTCTAGATTTGGTGAGAAGAAGACCCTAGACTTGCTCTTATTAATCACCAGACCTGAGTCCTCTGAAAATTTCTGAATTGTGCTTAACATGTTCCTTGTTTGAAGACTCAAAGCTTCCCCGAAAAACATTAGATCATCTGCGAGAAATAGATGTGATACCCTGATTCTTGGTTTTCCAACACTTATTTGTTTCCATCTCTTATTCTCAACTTCCTTGATAATAAGATGAGATATGCTCTACGGCTAGAATAAAAAGATATGGTGAAACTGCCCCCCCTCCCCGTCGTAATCCTCTTTTTGGCTGGATCTCTTGTAGAGTCCACCCATTCCAGATAATCCCGATCTTCATGTCTTTTAAAGAGTTCATAGCCAGCCTTGTAAAGGGTGTCCCGAACCCAAAATCAACCAAAGTTTTCTCCATAAACTGCCATCTTAAGCAATCATATGCCTTTTCAAGGTCTAGTTTCATGACATCATCACCAACCTTGCTTTGTTCTCCCTTTTAGCATTCAAAGTGTGGATGATCCCTTAAGTAAGAATAAGAATAATGTTATCTGTCGCACTATGCTGGGGAAGCAAACTGCTTTGGAAAGGGCCAATTAAGTCCACAATCCAACTCCTCATTCGATTGACTAGAAGTTTTGAAACCACTTTATCAATAACGTTAAGCAAAGTGGTGGGTCTGCGATTGCTTGCATCTTCAGGATTTTTCCCTTTAGGAATAAGCACCATGAATGATTTCAGTATCTGGGAAGAAATATTTCCTGCACGCAATGCGGTGTTCACAAAAGCCCTGTACCGTAGGTCCCACTGTACTTCTATTTTTTTGTGAACTGCCACTGGAATTCCATCCGGGGCCGGACTACTGAAACTTTTCATACCAAAAATGGTCTCTCTATTCTTCTTTTCTGAGATTGCTTCCCTCATAAGGCCGTTACTTTGTTCTTCAGAAATTTTTGGACACTCCAAAATATTCAGCTGCTCACTCATACACCCATCATACTCACCAAAAAGTTTCTCAAAGTAATCCCTGATATGGGCAGCCATCTCCTCCTGGTTACTGCGCCAACTATCATTTATCTTGAATCTACCAATAATTTTCTTGCTATGGTGAATTAAGGAAGATTTATGGAAGAAACTCGTGTTTTGGTCTCCAGCTATAGTCCAGTTCATCTGGGCTCGTTGAAACCACAACGTTCCCCCCCTGTCTAATATTTTGTCATATTCTTCCAACAAATTAATCTCCAGTACCTGTTCAGCATGTGAATTTGTGTAGTTAGGAGATTTTTGTATCCCCTGGATCCTCGCCTAACGGTGATGTTTCTGACGAAATATATCCCCGAAGCTTCTTTACTCCATGCCTTACTGGATGGCATACTTCTTTCTTTTTTTTAAATAAACCTCAACCATTCCATGCCCTTTTCTTAATAATTTTGACAACATCCAACTGTGAATAAAGCCTAGAAAGTTTTGTTGTTCCAATTATTTGCATGTAAAGGTCTAAAGTTACACTTAATGGAGAACAGTGGGAGTATGCTTATTGATAATTCAGTTGTATGCTGACATCTGTACGTATGTGTGTGTTTGTATGCGTACACACACGCACATTTTTGATTGAGGCACTAGGGAACAGACTTGGTGTTATGTAGCATTTTGCGCTACGAAACTTTTGGTGCCCGGCGTGGTTATACTGTGGGCTTTGAGCGAAGATTCACACACTGGACTCATATCAACTTTTATGCTAGGCGCATTGATGCTGATCCCAGTGACAAACCACTGCTTTTGTTCGCTGAACTATATTTAGGCTTTGATGAAGACAATAAGAATGTTCTTGCTCGATTGTCGCTTGTTACACCTATGGGGAATGGTAATGCATTTCTTTCCCGACATTACTTCAATGTTCATTAACAGACAAACGGAATTATGACAAATGATCCTGATTGGTTAATCATGATGTTCTGACTGTTTAAGCTAATGGGTTTGGTGCAGAGTCTGGTTGTTCACGTTGCCCATCTCCCATCATTCAGCATCCGTCTCATGAATTTCATGGAGGTTTTATGCAGAATTGTCTATTGAAGGGAGTTGAGGGCATGGAGAGTATCGGCAGAACTAGGTCTGGTAAATCAGATCGTTTTAGTTATTTTGACAGTAATTTTCTTCTTTTGCTCAGATTAGCATGCTGCTCTCACAGTGTTTGTGAAGTTGTTCTTCCTTCAACCTACTGCAATTGTTTTGCAAATTTTTTCTTTGACTTATCATCATACTGTAAATGTGCAGTGGCTCTGGACCCAATTAAGTACAGGGGTTTTAGCTGTACTATATATTCACATATGCGTGTAGTAATATGAGTATTGGTGTACTTGGGGACTCGTTGCAAGAATAAATAAGTGCTTTTCAGGTTTTTGCTAAAAAGAAGATGAAATTGGTGTTTTGAAACGATGACTTCTCTTTAGATCAAGCATTGCAAAGCTAAAAGCTGGAAGCTTTTGGAGTGTTGCTTTAAAGTGCTTTTCACTTTTTCTACTACACAAAAAGTACTTTTTTTACTAAACACTTGTCAGTTTTACTTTTTCAAAATCACTTTTTTTCAAACACTACCGGCTTTTACTATTAAACACTTCCTAGAAAAGCAGTTCAAAATTTTACTTTTTAAAAGTAGAAGCAAGTAAGCAACCACAAACATTCCCTTGCTCTACACCTGTTTCTTATAATGAATTAGCAGTTACCTATTTGTGAACTAAACGATATATACCAAGCTTCATTACATATGGTATTGTGAATATCAGCTCTCTGCAGTTTGACTCTCCTTCCATAGGATATAACGAGGACGTACTTTCCATCATCCCAACCACACTTGTAAATATATGTTTGATATCCTCTGTAGTCTAAACCCTTTTGGTGTTTTCTAGTCACGTTGGTTCCAGTACATGTGACTAAGGGATTCTTATGTAAATAATTGATTGCAGGTCTGTTCAAAAGACAGCGACCAAAAAACGGACCCATGACATTTCTGATTTGGCAAAATTTGCATTAGAAGATTACAATAAAAAGCATGGAACAAAGTTGGAGTATGTTAAGGCCGTGGAGCGCAATAGTTTTTCATGCATGGGTCTTTCTATGGACTTCAGAGAAAGGTATACAAGCTGGGAGCATATGAATTTTGTGGCTAGACGCCGTAAGGGTGATGGTAGCTATGAAGACCTGTTTTTGTTTGCTGAACTCTATTTAGGAGATGGTGAAAATAAACATGTGCTCGCCACATTGTCAGCTGTGAATGAGAATCTTACTCTTAATGGTAATACTGCTCTTTTATTTCCCCATACAAACACAAATATACAGACACCCTCATTGTTATTTTTTAACGAGCTGACTCGGGTTATAATCTTGACCGAGAGGCTCACTCACTGTCTGCCTAACTCGTTAACACCCGTGCTCTAATGGTTCATATAGCCTGACCAGGCTTTTCTTGATATGGTTGTGTGACATATTTAGTGATATAATCCCTCATCCAGATACACACTCAATTTGGTTCTCAACAATTTATTGGATGTAAATCTGTCGCCAACTATGAATTATTGACCCAATTTAGTAATAGTGCATATTTGGTGTAAATAATCAGGATATTTTTGTTTGTCCAATAAATTTAGACCCGTTTCAGTCTTCAGCATACATGTTTTCTTCATTAGTGGGGAATGTGGATGATGACTAAGCGGATATAATAAGGCAGCATCAGAATCTCTGTTTTTGGGTAAACTGTAGGAGATACTTTAATTTTATATTGGTGGGGTAAATTATTATAGGATGTTTTCAATTGGACTGGTTTCACGCTATACCATATCAGACTTGACCAGATTAGGCTTGGACAATAGTAAAATGTACATAACCAGTTGTTACAACATACAGATAGGTGTATTGTCCAAGGTTAGGCTTGGACAATAGTAAAATGTACATAACCATTCTCAACTATCATATCAGACCATATAAGACTCGCATGATAGTAAAATACACCTAATACAAGCCCCATCCAGAATAGAAAAGATTTTATGTGTCCGTGTGAAAACATGTATAATCGCATCTTAATGTGGCTCGTCTGAATGCTGTTGATCTGAATGCTTTAGTTTATTGTTTTTTTTACAGAGAGTGGATGTCTCTATTGCCCAAATACCATTCGTCACCCTGGTCATCATTATCTGTATTGTGATGTTAGTTGTTACAAACGGTGTGTCTGGACAAAAAGGAATACATGACTCCTCTATGGAATGCCATGGACTTGTGTTGCCATCATCACTGATGTTCTTGCACGTTTCTACTAATTTCCAGTAGCCTACATGAAGTGGTAATCCCTACTTTGCTGGAATGGTCAACCTGTAAACATTTTGAACTCTAGTTAGCACTTTCAAGTTCTGTAATCACGATTGCAGCCATGACTTAGCTGAGTATTGTGTATCATTGTTGGAAAGGAAAGATGCGTAAGGTGTCATGATCTGTATTCCGTAATCCGCATTATTCTTGAATGTGAATTTGCATTGGACGCTAAGTTCGACATAAGTAATTGGTTCTGTACTTTCTCTATATATGATTGCAATCATTATCGGTTTTTAGTTTTAGCATTTGTAACTTTATTATATAATGCTTCGTTCAGAAATTGGAATGCAGTGATTTGCCATCATTTTATAGGGTTATGTTGAGATAATGTTGAGAGAATGAACAGTGCCATCGCTGCCTATTAATCTATTATTTCACTCCCCTTTTTACTTTTCATGAACCTAAGACCAATTTTTTTAATATAAATGTACTAAGATTTTTTGTCATTGTTATATATAGGGGTGTTTGGAACCGATTCTGCTTCAGTTTTTTTTTTTTCAAGTAGAACCAGAATCAATTTTCAGAAGCGGGTCTTCCCAAAATTCTAAAACTGATTGTAGGAGTAAACTAGAGCATCAGAATCACTTTTGCACTTTCATCTAAACACTCCAATTTCTGCTTCTGTTCCATGAAGGAGAAAAGGCGGTTTTAAAGAATTAGATCCAAAAACTCCCATTAATAATGAATTTACTAGATGTAAATATTATACAGAGTAGAAATTAGTTTATGTTATAATCGAATGAGTATAACGATTAAAAGAAATGAACATAAAAAACATTATATGAGCACATTAGATAATTTAATCGAGCTTTTGAATTTTCGATGCTCATTTTGTAAGTTATATGTGTTCATCTAGTAGTTAGTTTATGTTCATTTCAAAATGTGATATCATTGCATATTTCAAAAGTATCATACTACATAAAGTATTACATTAGAGAGTACTCTTCCGGTCAGGAATTCCTGACATGAACCACCGTCTGGACGGCGGCGTTTGGCCGCCTTCCGGGTGAAATTTTTCAATGAAATTTTTATCACATGTTCTCCATCAAGTCTAGTTTATCCACAAAACAATTCAGCCAAAAAACATTTGACGACCTTCCCGGATGAGTTTTTGGATGAAATTTTTTGTAGATAAACTAGACTTGACGGAGAACATGTCATAAAAATTTCATAAAAAAAAGCCACCGGGAAGGCGGCCAAACGCCGCTGTCCGGATGGCGGTTCCTGTCCGGAATTCCGGACATGAACATTTGTGTTACATTAGATTGACATGAGAATATGAGATTGCTTATATAGATTTTTACAAAAAAAAACTAATAATATATGTCAATTGTAGACATCTATATCTACACACACAACACCCCGTCCTATAAAATTCTTCCAACTTTTCTTTTCGGGTGTCCCAAAAAATTATTCCCATTTACCATTTTTGGACAATTTGTTTGGTTCACATTCATTTTACCTTTTTCTTACATAACTACAATCATACATTTCTATTTTATTCCATTTTCTTGATAAGCGTGCCAAGTCAAAGTTGGAAGAATTTATTGGGACAAAGGAATTAACAAAATAGTGGAAGGAAGATTTTTGGCAGGAACACTGTAGCTATGTTTTGGGGACGTGAGTTTGATTAATATTTTAGTTGGAACATGCACTGATCCACGGAATATTTTTTCCATTAATGCTTGCAAGAATCTATCTTTTCATGTTCCGCACTCCTAAATAGTTCACCTTATTCTCGGATTTCTGGAAAATTTCTATGACATCTACTGGGCTAATACAAAAAGGATCGATGTTATATTGATCAGGGGTAATTAGATTTATTTTCCATTCAAGCGCCCGTCTGTCCCTCTAGTTAGGGTTTTAGTTCTTCCGTCAATCGGTAAATTGGACGGCTTTTCGATTCGGGGTTTCTCCGTTGCCGAAGTATCAGAAACAGATAGGAGGTTCGGGAACGTGGATGGCAGTGGTGCTCTGGAAGAAGGAGCAAAAGTTTTATTTTATTGTTCTTTTGCTTTTCAATTTCTTTAGTCATAATGTTTGCTTCCCCTCTTAATATGTTTTTTTCTAGACTGTGGATTTGGATTTCGGTGATGAAAGAACTGTATTAAACGTCTTTGGCTCATTTGCGCCCATTAACGGATCAACGAGTTATATTGCTTCTATAAAGGTGATAAGCTCTGAGTCTGGTTCGAGGGTCGACGGTTTGCTAGAAGGTTTTTGGTCTTCTTACCTACCATCTAAATGATGTATTATCGTGTGCATAATGCATTGTTTATACTTTATATTGGGGTTGAAGACACCGAGTTTCTCAATTCTCAAGAGTTACCATGTTACACTTCAAAAAAAGTTGTTTAATAATAAATGAGTCAAGCACCTTGTGGTTCCATGGACACTCCCAAGAAGAATGTCGTTCGAAACTTATTCCAATCAATAATGTTGACATTTTACAAAGAAGTATTGAACAAATATCATAAAAAGGGCTATAAAGTCTAGCTAAAATAATAATAATAATAATAATAATAATAATAATAATAATAATAATAATAATAATACTCCGTCCCATAATGGTTGTCCACTTTCAATTTGGCACGATTATTAATAAAGTGGTTGAAAAGTAAAAGTTGTGGTTGAGATTTGAGTATAATAAAGTGAATTGATAAGAACCACATATTTCATCCAAAAAAGGAAACAAGACATTCATTTTGGGACAACCCAAAAAGGAAAGCAGGACAACCAATTTGGTAACTTGCAAAAATCAGTTAACTTGCAAAATGTTCCTGTCAGGTATACCTGACAGGAACTGCCGTCCGGCCTCCTCCTTTTGGGGGCCTTCCCGGTGGAATTTTTTGATGAAATTTTTTGAGCATGTTCCTCATCAAGTCTAGTTTGTCCATACCAAATATCAGCTCAAAATTAGATTGGGAATGTTTACAAATGATTTTTGCAAGTTAACTGGTCCGGAATATGTATTTTCCGGACCAGTTAACTTGCAAAAATCATTTGATGACCTTCCCGATCGAATTTTGAGCTGAAATTTGGTATGGACAAACTAGACTTGATGGGGAACATGATCAAAAAATTTCATCAAAAACATCCACCGGGAAGGTGCCCAAACGTGCTCGGCCGGACGTGGCAGCCCGTCAGGCTGGCCTGATGATAAGTTTCATCAATATGTATATATATATATATAAATAGAGTGCTCTTCTCATCAGGCCGGCCTGACGGGATGTTCCGTCCGGCCGAGCCCATTTGGGCACCTTTCCGGTAGAATTTTTTGATGAAATTTTTTGAGCATGTTCCCCATCAAGTCTAGTTTGTCCATACCAAATTTCAGCTCAAAATTCGATCGGGAAGGTCGTCAAATGATTTTTGCAAGTTAACTGGTCCGGAAAATACATATTCCGGACCAGTTAACTTGCAAAAATCATTTGACAACCTTTCCGATAGAATTTTGAGCTGAAATTTGGTATGGACAAATCAGACTGGATGAGGAATATGCTCAAAAAATTTCATCAAAAAATTCCACCGGGAAGGTGCCCAAATGGGCTCGGCCGGACGGGGCAGCCCGTCAGGCCGGCCTGACATGATGATTTCTACACACACACACACACACACACACACACACACACACACACACACACACACACACACACACACACACACATATACAGAAAAGATCAGGTCCCTCCGGAGGGACGGGAGGGACCGTCCGAACTTTACTGTTTGGGGCGGTTCCCGGTGGAGTTTTTTGATGAAATTTTTGAGCATGTTCCTCATCAAGTCTAGTTTGTCCATACCAAATTTCAGCTCAAAATTCGACCGGGAAGGCAGTCAAATAAATTCTTGAAGCTTACTGTTTGTCCCAGTATATGCAGACTAACGATCAGCTAGATGGTATTTGTAAATAAACAGAAAGAAAGATTTCACAGAATGATATGAGATGTTATCGAGAACAGAGAAATCTTCTTTCTATTATGTCGAGAAGTATTTGGGCAGCGTAAGGCTAACGTGTATTCATCGATATCGGTACCTGTACACAAGGCGCATATTTATAGGCGCTGTATAGGTTACCGATTTAGGTAAACCTTGGAAGTTGGGCCAAGGCCTTTTTGGGCCTTATTCCCTTACCTTATTTATTACATAATAAATACTAATCTAATACCATAAATGGTATAACTAGTCTACTTTATTAAACAAGACATTACAGACAAACTTAACCCACAATAAAAGTTCTAACAATCTCCCCCTTTGTGGTCAAGTGCCGTCTTGCAGGGTTTCTTCACTTCTGAGCTATGTAATAGTTCTTTCTGAGATTAAGTGCATGCTCATAGTTTCTGAGTGAATTTCTTCTATCAAGTTGCTTTTCGATGGCCTGTAGGATGTTGTTAATTCTGTGCAGTTCCTTATGGTCTTCTTCAGTGGCTTCGGTCGATTGTTGTCCAAGTTCTTGTTTCTTTGATCGGAGCTGCTCCTGGATGATCTTCAAAGTTCCGTCACAATACTTGTTAATTACATCCACGAACATTAGACGCTTTTCGTTGTTATGATTGAGATAGATGACTGATACTGGATTGTCAAAGATATGATATGCTTCAAAGGATTCAAGGCCAGGTCTACTCAAGTCCGGTCTAATAAGATTCACCTTTGGATAGTTGTGCTCTATGGTCATCTGGAGGTCATGAGAGGCGTAGAACCGAACTTGTCTTGTCATGAATCTTTTTATAGCCTCGAAGCCTTCTTTAGCAAGTCTGTCTTTGTGAACTGGAAGCTCCCTGCATCTCATGAACATTTGATAAATGTCATCCATGTGTAGTAGAAAGAAGTCATTTTCTTGATAGGTGAACTCCGAGCCATCAGTACGTTGTAGACAAAAAATCATGAACTTAATTGTCTCCAGGTAATCTTCTGTGATCTCCAAGATTTTCAATATGGGACATCCACTTGTTGCAAGATTGTGATTTAGAAATTGTCGACGTTGCCCTGTGGATCTGTGTCCTAGCATATACAGGTTTCCTCCTCTGTATTTTCCTTTCAGGTGATTGATTCCTTGCATTTTTAATTCACTGAACTGCTTGACTTTTTCTGGTTGTCTCCAAATCTTCTCTCGAATTTCTTCAAGAAAGGGGGCTTTGATCCTTATGATTTCCCATTTTTCTTTAGTTGGTTCTGGTTCCTTGGGGTTTTCTTTTTGATTCTCCCCTTCCTTGAGTTCGTCTTTATCGAGTCCAATCATCATTGCATGGTATTTATTGAGGAACTCTCTGAGATGCCAGCTTCGACACATTTCGTACTGATCGGCTTCCATTCTAAGGTTATCCCACTCTGTCCATTTGCGGGGCCATTGATCATGAACTAGAAGATCTTCAAGCTCATCTTGTATTGGATTGTCAGAGGGTTCAGAGGGAGCTTGCTGCTGTGTCGAAGGTGACTCGTCGTGTGAAACACCGGGATCCTCAAGATTTCCTGTTGACATCAGTTTCGAACTAGGTTCTAGCTGATGGCCTGAGTAGGAAGATGTACTCGTGGTAGCATCATCAGGACTTCCATTCCGTCCTTGGTCAACGTCTATAGGAGATGCACCTCGGGATGTTATGTCTAGCTCGACCATGCTAGAAAGAGTGGCTAGGGATTTATAGCTAGCTGAAGTAGTGAGTTGCTCGTTGGTAAAGGTAGAGGGTTGGTTTGGCTTTGAGGGTTGGCTAGTAGAAGCAACATGCTCAAGTATCCGCTGGCGCTTGTTCTCCCCCTCATGAGAATCCGAATCATCAGGATCCTCATGTGAACGTTTAGCGCCACGGAGACTGTCACGGCATGTGTTCTGTGTATCTAGAGCATGGAGAAGGGCTTTTTGAAGAGGGGTGAGGTTGCCTTCTTCCACGTCTAGTATACGGTCGTAGATCTTAGCTACAAGATCTTCGAAGGGTACGGTGGTTAGGTTGGATTGGGTCGTTGTAGGGGAGAATACTAGTTCTGTATCCTGGGTTCCCCTTGATGTAGATGGTTGTTGGTTTTCTATGGCTAAGGGTTTGGAAATAGGTATGGAAATGGTTGGGGGCTGTGTTTGGGGTTTGGGTGGTATATCCTGAACAACTGGGGTACTTCCAGAGTCTTGTGCATTAGCGGTTATTGCTTCATGCACCCATGGCTTAATGGTAGACTCTAGAAAGCTATTCAGATATACGAGAATGCCTTCGGGGATGATGGTTCCAGTTACAGGGGTTGTAACTGTTGTCACAGCATCAGTGAAGATAGCTGATGTGTGGCCTGCGTTCAATGATCGAGGCATTGTTGGCGTAGCAGGACTTCCGACTATCATAGTTTGCACTTCGGTCGTTGCATTCAGGGTGAGTGCACCTGTATGTGCAGTTAATAGTGTAGGTGTCCTAGAGAAATTTAAAAATGTAGGAATGGTGACACCTAGACTCGATGTGATAGAACGAATGGGGGTAGTGGTCCGGGGCTGTTGACCACTAAGTCTCTCAGCAGATTCGGAAGGAATCAGTGAGGTTGGTGTAAGTTCCCCTTGAGTTATTGAAACTCCAGTCTGTTGGGAGACTGGAGAGTGGATGGGAGATGGCTGTGCATGCGTAGTTGAACCGGATGCTGCGACTTCTACCCGGGAACTGACAAGGTCAGCTCCTGCTCCTAGAGGCGTGGTTCGATCTATAGTGATGAAGGTGTCACAGTCATCGTATAGTGTCAGCTCCTCCTCCACTGCACTCTTCTTTCTTAGCCTCTTCTTAGGCTTGGATGATGCAGATTTGTCGCTGTTGTGCTTGGAGCGCTGCTCACTGATGACAATGCCCTTAAGTGGTCGGGACATGTGAGCGAGTATGAAAAAAATGAGAGAGAAACTCTCATCCCTCACTACTAATCCGGCGACCAACTTCTGAGACATGTACGGTGAGTTCCGCCACCCCGACCGGCGGAACACCTACGCCTACGCCAAACATCACTGCAATTGCAGGCACTATCCACGCTACAGAGATAGCAAAAGGGAGCTCTCATTTCAGAGATACCTCCCTTATCATGACTATAAAAATCGGTATCTTAGCCCCCAGATTTCACAAGACAAGTACTGGGAATTTCAATACCCACTGAAACGAAGCTACATGCCCAGATTTTCTACTGCGGTAGAGAAGAGCTTCACCAAACATTACAAAAAGCGGCACCTTCACAAGCCTGAAAGGCCCAGAAAGCCACCACCAAGAGTATGGTCGGCGAGGAACCAAGGCCCAACCGATCGACGTCATACACAACACCGACCCAAGCCTAACGACGCCCTCCCAGTCACCACAATGGATATCGATGGATCTTGGCACACAGTCTGCAACAGACGACGACCTTCTTCCCAGTTCAACCACCAAACCTCGAATCAATCAGTTATCCTCGCAGAAAACAACAGGTTGGTGGCCCATCATAATCGGTATACCTCGCTTTTAGATATGACTGATGAACCCGTCACCAAAGCGATTGAACAAATTGAGTTTTACCCTAGCCCCGCTTTCGATCATCCTCAAACAAACAGAGGAAATGGAAATCATTCTAACCGATATTCCAGAGCTCGCTTAAGGACGACGGAAATCCACTCGAAAATTCATCCAGATATCATTGCCTCTACGGAGGTTATCGGATTCGGAAGCAAAATAGTTGACATGGCAGTCCATGGGGCTGATAAACGGGTATCCTTGGAAGCGGCAGGAAGTCAGACTATACGAGCAACGACCTTCTCGCCGGCACCTCCTACATCGGACTGTTTTGCGGACAATAGGGGCGATGGCACCCAACCGGAAGCGGTGGGTCATCTGCACACCTCATCTGGCCATGGTCGCCTACCTGGGAACCAAATAAACGACGCCCATCCCACCTTCACATGGGCTGACCTGCTTAAAAGTGATGAAGACAAAAAATACCAAATCATCCCATTCAGCCCTCCAGATGCGGATGTACCTATTCTATCGGACCCGGGGCCTAATTTTATCTCAATAGATCATGGACAGGTATTATCCGAAACTCTCACCAAGGACTCAGATCAATTTCACTTCTTTGGACAGGAAGGTTTTGACTCCATTAAAATTGAGTCTAAACTCTTTAAATTTGGAGTCAGCAACAATGAAATTGTTATTTTTGAAATAAAAAAATCGATGATGCACAAGATTAATTTCAGACTTGATTTGGCTCCCCAAATCATCCGTTTCATCTGTCAACTATCAAGAACTGATTTTAGTTCTAGGCAGAGAAGGAGATTTGGTCATATCATTGTTTCATCTGAAGACTATAAATCAGGTTGCTACTTGAAAATTGCCAAGGATAAAGGGAGTTTCATTCTTATTCCAACGGGACCACAAAAATCAAGCCTACTTGATTTCCTGGCCATCTTCTCTAATTTTCTGGGACTAAAAAATTTTATGCAGGAAGAACCATTCATTTTGGAACATGATACCTCTTCACACAACGAGGAAGTTACATCTATCTCCAAACTTATATTTAATTTTGAGATTCAGAGAGCCTATATGGAGAAACAACCGTTTCAATCTTCAGAAATTCATCCCAAGTTATCACTGACACAGGCTTACTCAGATGTCTCAGACAATTTTAATCCATCGGATGAGTCATACTTCTCAGATGACTTCTTAGGGCATGCAACTGAAAGTGATCGAAGGCCACCAATTTCCAACCAGGACGACATTCGAGACTCCAACTTCAACAGAGAGATTTGCTTCAAATCACAGTTTATCACACAGGACACTTGCTTGCCAACGGAAAATCTCAATACGCAACTTAAAATCTACCGCAAATCCCAGAAGAATAAACGGAGACATAGCATGCGGACTAGATCACAAACTAAGGATTTTCCTTGGGCCTAGATTAGATTTCATTTACCTTCATTTTCCTTTTCTCTTCGCTTTTTCATTTCTCTTACTTTCCTTCCTTTTTCGCATTGTACTCCTTTTTCTTCATTAATAAAATTTCCCTTTTGTTTAAAAAAAAAAAAAAAAAAAAAAGGTCGGGACATGTGAGCAGCCTCTTCATTGTCCGATGAGGAGTCGGAGTCTATCGGAATGGCTCTCTTTCCAGCTCTTTTCCTATTACTGATCAGGACTCCCTCCATGTCATCATCATCTGCATCATCATCATTCCGCTCATTTCCTTTGGCCATGCTATCGGAGGCCTCACCAACAGCCTTATTAGAAGGGGCCTGGCTTGATGGTTCATCGGCAGTGTCCTCAGCATTGATAGGGTGGCCCTCAGCAGTCTGGGTCCTCTCGGAAGAGTTAGCAGACTGATCATCATTAGGCCGGACTGCCACTGGTTTCTGTGGCTTGGGGGCACTCTTCTTCTTACCCTCACTTGCTCTCGGCTTAGTTCCCGGGGAAGGTCCAGCTGGGTTTTGCTAAACCATGGGAACCGTTCTCTTCAACGACTCCTTGTAGTCAATGACTGCCTTATCCCTCGGGTTTGCTAGATCAAGCAGTGAGTCCGGGATAGGCAGTGCTTCAACCTTATTGCTGTCTCTCTGAAAGTACTTGAGCTTGGGCGCAGTGAAATGCTTGTCCTCCTTACGCTTTGGCATTGTCGGGGTGGCTTCCATAATGTTATGGATGATCAGTGCCAGCCACCGAGCGTAAGGGATCGTGTTTCCCTTGTGATTCTCCTTCATCTTCACTTGATCCATCAGCTCCGTCCATAAGAGCTGAGCCATATCGTACTGTTTGTCAAATGCGATCCCATGGAAGATTTGTAGGATCTGCTTGTTGCACTTGTCATGTCCGGCGTGCTTTGGAGATAGGCACTTATTCACCAGGCCGAACAGACTCTTCCACGGGTGGAGCAGATTAGAGATAGTGAAATTTGACAGCAGGGGCAGTGGGCTGTCGTATCCAAGATCTTTCATCCCCTTGATCAGCTCTTCGTTTGAGGGGAGTGGTGCGTAGTTTTTGAGCACTGGGAGCTTCAGTGTCTCCCTGATTGTGGAGGGTGTCAGCACTACTCTCACATCATTTAGCTTGGTCATTATCTTCGACCTGTCCTTTTCTGAGGCTGTGTGCATCAGGCCCCAGAACTGTTGTAGATATACCTCTGGCACTGGTTTGGCTTCGTTGAATGCAGACCAGAGGTAATGCTTCTGTAGAATTGAGAGTATCACTGGATCCTGGCATTTGAAGAGTTTTAGGTCCAGTTGAAAGTTGTTGTCGTACAGTGGGACCCAATTCTCTTTTGGGTACAGTTCATTGCTTGTTTGTGCGTTCTTGGATGTTCCTGACATGATTAGCTGAAGACATTGGGTCAGCACATTGTTCAAATGAAAAGTTTTATTTTTGTTCTGTTTTTGCAATTTTTCAGATCAGGTGTGCACAGGTGGGACATCGAAATTATTCTAAGTGTAAACCACGAGAACCAACTTCTCGAGGTTTGAACATCGAGAAGTAGGTTCTCGAGGTTTAAATACCGAGAAGCTCTTCTCGATACTCAAATATCGAGAACTTGGTTCTCGATATGGAAGTATCGAGAAGTCCTTCTCGAGATTTAAACATCAAGAACCACCTTCTCGAGGCTTAGTATCGAGAACCTCTTCTCGGTATTTCCAACTTCGAGAAGTAGGTTCTCGGTATTAAACATCGAAAAGCATCTTTTCGAGGTTTAATATCGAGAACCGTTCCTCGAAATTCGAAGTATCGAGAAGTTGATCTCGAGTTCTAAACATCGAGAAAATTAATTTCTCGAGTTCGCACTCAGAGTAATGTCGAGAACCACCTGCAAATTCATAAAACACAATAATAAACAATGAAAACTTTTCGATGTTCGTCCTTTCAGTTCGAGAAAATAAGTTCTCGAGTTTCAAATATATATAAAAAAAATTATTTCTCGCATTGAAGTCGAGAACCTGTTTATAGTACTCGAAAGTCATTTGAGGTTCCTTTTATCGGAATCACTACCTTTTGAATGGATTAGAGATGGATTCGAGAAGATTTGGGAGTTCGAGAAATGGTTTGCGAGAAAAGTGCTGGACTTCGAGAACTTGATTCTGCTTGAAAAGTGACTTATGCGAGAAGTGGTTCTCGAAGTCAGCTTTTATATGCGAGAAATTTGGTTTGGGCCTTGCGAGAAAGAGTCTGGGCCCAATCGTTTGAGTTGGGTCCAGTTTAGTTTTAACCAGATTTGGGCCCCTATTTTATTTTTGGTACAGAACTCCCCCTCGAATTGTGCCAAAAAAATGAAAAACACACACACACACTCTCTTTTTCTTTTCTGATTTTCTCACGCACTCACATACACACTCCTTTTCTTCTTTTCTGATTTTCTCACACATTCACATACACACTTTTTTTTCTTCTTTTGTGATTTTCTCACACATTCACATACACACATTTTTTTTTTATTTTCTCTCTCACACACACACTCTTTTTCTTCTTTTCTCACACACTCACACACTCTTTTTCTTCTTTTCTGATTTTCTCACACACTCTTTTTCTGATTTTCTTCTTTTCTCCCCCTCAAGGTATTCCTCTCTCTTTTATTTTCTCCCTTTACTCTCCCCCTCAACACATGCAACGCACACCACACACGCACACATTTTATTCAGACCATGGAGATAACACAATTACATAGGATCGAAGTTCAACATGCCTAACTTAGATACTAGGAACTGGAATCTCTTTTCATCCAATGCCTTAGTGAATATGTCAGCCAGTTGAAGCTCGGTGCTAACAAAGTACAAATCAACATCTCCCTTCTCCACATGGTCCTTGATGAAGTGATAGCGCAGGTCGATGTTCTTGGTACGCGAGTGATGAACGGGGTTGCTGGTTATGGCAATGACACTCTGGGAGTCACTGTAGATCGGGATGTGATTGAATAGGAAGCCATAGTCTCTGAGTTGTGTCCTCATCCATAGGATTTGTGAACAGCAACTAGCAGCCGCAACGTATTCTGCCTCGGTTGTAGAAGTTGACACGCAGTTCTGCTTCTTGGAGGACCAACAGACTAGCTTCTCTCCCAGAAATTGAGCGCCACCGGATGTACTTTTCTTGTCTAACTTGCAACCTGCGAAATCAGCATCTGAGTAACCAACAAGGTCAAAACCCGTGTCCTTGGGATACCAAAGTCCTAAGTTGACTGTTCCTTTCAGGTATCTCAGGATTCTCTTTACTGCATTCAGATGTGATTCCTTTGGATTTGCTTGAAAGCGAGCGCACAGACAAGTTGCAAAGACAATATCCGGTCTACTAGATGTCAGGTACAGCAAGGAACCAATGATCGCCCGATAGTTGGTAGCATCGACTGATATCCCGGAAGGTTCAGAGTCGAGCTTTTGTGAGGGAGACATGGGGGTTTTCATGGTTGACTTGCTGTTCATCTTGAATCTTTTGAGCATTTCATGGATGTACTTCGATTGGCTGATGAAAATTCCGTCTGGCAATTGCTTGATCTGTAGCCCTAGAAAGAAGTTCAACTCTCCCATCATACTCATTTCAAACTCAATGTGCATCAAATTGCTGAAGTCTTCGCAGAAGTTTGGGTTGGACGAGGCAAATATGATGTCATCGACATAGATTTGTATCAGCATGATGTCAATGTTCTCTCGCTTGATGAAAAGAGTTGGATCTATCTTTCCCTTCGAGTAGCCTGATTGCACAAGAAAATCAGATAGTGCATCATACCAGGCTCTCGGTGCCTGTTTTAGTCCGTACAGGGCTTTCTTCAGCTTGTAGACATAATGTGGGCGTTCAGGATCAACAAAGCCTTCTGGTTGTGCCACGTAAACTTCTTCTTTCAGTTCTCCATTCAGAAACGCAGTCCTTACATCCATTTGATAGACGGTGAAACTCTTATGAGCAGCATAAGCAAGGAACAGCCTGATTGCTTCAATTCTGGCCACTGGTGCAAAGGTTTCATCGTAGTCAATTCCTTCTTGTTGGTTGTATCCTTTTGCAACCAGTCGAGCTTTATTCCTTATGATCACACCGTCTTCATCCTTCTTGTTCTTGAAGACCCACTTGGTGCCAATTATTGTTTTCTTTGGGGGTCTTGGCACCAGGGTCCATACATCTAATTTTTCAAACTGATTGATCTCCTCCTGCATTGCTATCACCCAATCTGGATCAGCTAGAGCGTCAGAAACTTTGGTTGGTTCAGATTGGCTGATGAAGCAAGAGAAGAGACATTCATTTGCTGTAGCCATTCTTGTGCAGACTCCACGACTCGGATCTCCAATAATTTGTTCTGCAGGATGTTAGAACTTTTATTGTGGGTCAAGTTTGTCTGTAATGTCTTGTTTAAATAAAGTAGACTAGTTATACCATTTATGGTATTAGATTAGTATTTATTATGTAGCAAATAAGGTAAAGGGAATAAGGCCCAAAAAGGCCTTGGCCCAACTTCCAAGGTTTACCTAAATCGGTAACCTGTACAGCGCCTATAAATACGCGCCTTGTGTACAGGTACCGATATCGATCAATACACATTAGCCTTACGCTGCCCAAATAGTTCTCGATATAATAGAAGAAGAATTTCTCTGTTCTCGATATCGCCTTATCATTATCAGATCTTCTTTTCTTCTGTTTAATCGATGAATACCATCTAGCTGATCGTTAGTCTGCTAAACTGGGACCAACAACTGGTATCAGAGCCTGCTCGAGTGTGATCGCCGAAGAAAAAGTTTTCGAAGTCCTCTGTTTTCTTCTTTTCGATATTGTACCCTTTTAATCGCTGTAATCTCATTTTTGAACGAAAAAGTGTAAAAGATGTACTGCTGAAATCGCCTCTCAAAACGAGCAAGCAGTATATCCTAGATTTTCGAACAGTTTAAGTTTCAGATTTGAGGTTCTCGATATTCTGATATCGAAAAGCAGGTTTCTCGAGGCTTCTACAAGTGTTTCAGTCTTCAAACTGCACAAAGAGATTCTCGAGATCAAGGACTTTATCAAAAAGCTGTTTTATTCTAGTTTAAAATTGATTTTTGATTTGCAGGATTTCGACACTGACTTCTCGACATAAGTTCTCGATTAGAGTTCTCGAACTTCTGTTCTCGATACTCAGTTTTCGACATTAAAATCTCGATATCTTGTTTTCGCATTTGCAGGTTCTCGATACGGCTTTTCGACATTCAGTTCTCGAACCTAAGTTTTCGAACTTAAAGTTCTCGATACTGACTTTTCGAAAGCTGCTTCTCGAACCTAGCTTCTCGATAGCAAGGTTTTCGATATCAAAATAACGAAAACTGCTTCTCGATAGAAGTTCTCGACCCCCCTTCTCGAACTTATTCCTGAAAATTAGGTTTTCGACATTCTACAGTTAAAAACTTAATTTTATCTGATCAAAACACTCGAACGATCTTTTTCAAAATCAACAACTACAAAGATGGATGCTTTATCACTTGGTAATGACAGTAGGCCCCCAATTCTGAGGAGAGGTGAATACCAGATGTGGAGAACAAGATTCTTAAACTTTCTAGAAAGTAAAGATAACTCTTCCGCTATGCTGGAATCCCTCACCCAAGGACCTGCTGAGATTTGGGCAAGTGTGAATGGTGTTGATGCAAACAACCCACCTGTTAATCAAGAACGAAGATTGAAGACAAAGGCTGAGTACACTGAAGAGGATAGACAGAGAATCAAAGCTGATCTTATGGCAAAGACATTTCTGCTACAAGCAATCCCAAATGACATCTACATTCTGATTGATAGCATGGAGACTGCTAAAGAAATGTGGGATGAAGTAAAAAAGCTGATGATTGGAACTGATCTTGGACTGAAAACGAAGAAAGCAAACATCTTAACTGCTTATGATGCGTTCAAGGCGGCACCAGGGGAGGCGCTCCATGAAACGTATAACAGATTTGTACAACTGATCAACGAGATGAGGAAGATCAAGGTTGTGAAATCAAACATGGAGATGAATATACGTTTCTTGTCGAGCCTGCCCCCTGAGTGGAAAAGAACTGTAAAGAACCTGAGACAACACTTGGACTTAGATGAACTAGATCTCTGCACACTTCATGAGCATCTTCAGCAGTTTGTGAATGACACTGCTGAGATGGAAGGAAGCTTTTCTGCTAATCCTTTAGCACTCATGATTGAAGCTAAACCAAAGAGTTCATCTAAGGTTCAGAAGAAGAAGAAGGCAGTTAAGGTGGAGACAGAAGAAGAAGAAGACAGTGAAGAAGAAGTGGATGTTGAATCTGAATTGGCTGATCTGCAGAAAAAGATGGCTCTGCTCACCAATCAGTTCAATAAGAAATTCTCTAGGAAGGGAAACTCATCCAACAAGCTGCGAACCTCCTCTGCCAATTACAAAACAAAGAACAATGATCAGAACTCTTCCAGTAGAGCTGTTGCAGCAGAAGATCCCCCCAAATGCTTCAACTGTGGAAAGGCTGGACACGTTATCAAAGACTGTCGCCTACCAAGAAAAAGGGACTTCAACTATTACAAGCAGAAGATGCTGTGGAACAAACAGAAAATGTTCATGGCTAAACAAGATGATGATAGTGTTGCAACGCTTACTGAGAATGACCCGTGGCAGGAGGAGAGTTCAGATGAAGAAGAAGAGGAGAATCTGGCCCTGATGGCGCTTGTAGAAGAAGAAGAAAAGGAAAAGGGTGATGCTGCGATCCCCGGAGGAAGTACAAGCTCAAGCTCAAACATCACTGTAAGTAACTCTGAAACCGTCTGTTCCTGCTCTTGTAAAGTTCACTCTTCACAAGTCAAAGACAATCTAATTACGGAGCTAAGAGACAAGGGAAACATCAACCATAAATATTTAATTGACAGTCTAGATAAAGTCAGATCTCTGAGCATACAGTTAGAAAATGAAAAGGAAATTGTCAAGAAGCGAACTTTAGAATTAGATCAACTCACCCAAAAGGTAGCTCTACTAACAAGGAAAGTTTCTGAGACTGAATTAGAACGAAACGTTGCAAAAGCCGAAAATGATTTTCTACATGAAAAAAGGTGTACTCTTTACACAAAAATCAAAGAATTAGAAGATCTACTTGCCAAGAGAGGACAAACAGAACAAACCATTTTTCTCAATCAGAACAAAGACACTCGCTTTTATAACTCTAAGGAGGGTCTTGGTCTTACTAACCCCAATAATCTAAAGAAAGTGGATTGTATTCAACTTTATGACATAAATTATATGGGGTTAGGGTTGACTAAGTTGATGGCTTTTACCTATGGAAAAGAAACGGCAGAAGAAGAAGAGGTAAAGCGATCAAACCCTTCCAGAACAGAAATTCCTTTCAACTATGACTCTCTGAATAAAAGTTATGAAAATGCTGAACCTGTTTTCTCAACTGATGAGAGTGTGAGTCCTTATCCTTCTGAGAAGGAAGCTGTGTCGGATCCAGAAACCCCTTCAACCTCAGGGTCAAATGAAGAAGAACCTTACATCCCTCCACTAATTAGAAAATTCGAAAATTTACATATCTCTTTGGAAAAACAAAGAAAAAGTTTTGAAGAAGAAAGAAAAAGCTTTGAAAGTGAGAGAGAGAGGTTATTAAGAGAACTGACCTCTTTAAAGGAAAGCTCTCAATCTGACACAACTTCCCAGTCAGCTAGTGATACAATTGATTCTCAAGAAAATCTTCACAAAACTAATGTTTTCAAAAGATCGACCACTCACTCCACGACTCCCTTGAAAACAGGAAATACCGTGAGTAGGAGACTGGAAAGGAGAAGAGAATGGAGGTTGAAGAGAGAAGAGATAGCTGAAGGGAAGAAGAAAATGTTTTCTGAACATGAAAAACCCTGTTCTAGCGCCTTGTTTTACTCGAATAATAGTAGATCTAGATTTCAGTCACAACCATGTAGTTCCAATTCAGTCTTGTGTCCCAAGCTGAATCCATCTGAATTTCCTTCTAATCAATTTTATTTCAATAATAAGTTGTATGCTCCTGGACTTGAAAATGATAGTGTTGATGTTTCTAATTTTGAATGTGCCATGAATTCTGTTCGTAAGGATCAACGGAGAGAACGCAAACAAAAGAAACAATCTGAGAATAGATCTGTAGAGGGAGTTTATAATTTTCCAAATTTAAAGTACCCTCTTAAGGTTCATTCAAAGAAACACTTACACCGTCTCTCTAAAGAAGAAATTCTCAAACCTTACCTCACGAACCAGCCATTCACACACAAAGACAATAACTCTGTCTCCTCTGCTCCTAAAATCAAACAAAAATGGATACCAAAAGCTGAACTTGAAAAACAAAGAACATTATCTGAAAAGGCTGTTGACCTTGGATCACAGCTGAAAGAAAAATTCAAAAAGATTTTCTCAATTGATAAGGAAGGACCCATCCTGCGGTGGGTACCTAAAAATCCTTAATCTGTTTTGCAGAACGGTCATGTGTGGCATTTAGATTCTGGCTGCTCAACCCACATGACCGGAATAAAAGAACTGTTGAGCAACTACACCAAATGCTACGGAGGAAATGTGAGATTTGGAAACAACGCAGCTTCTCCAATCCTAGGATATGGGGATGTCATCTGTGCAAGTGTCACCATCAAGGCTGTGTCATATGTGAAAGGACTGAAGCATAATCTGCTAAGTATTGGACAGTTCTGCGATAGTGGCATGGAAGTGAAGTTCATAGCCAGACAATGCTGTGTGCTGGACAGGTTTGGAAAGGTATTATTGACCTGCACAAGAACTTCCAACCTGTACACCATTGATCTGAAGAGCGTACAATTACCTTCTGCCATCTGCCTGCTGTCCAAAGCTTCCTCTGAACAAAACAGTCTATGGCACAGACGCCTGTCTCACCTCAATTTCAAATATCTCACTACCTTGTCCTCCAAGAAACTTGTGAAAGGGCTGCCTCCTCTGAAGACTTCCGCTGACACTCATTGTGATGCCTGCAGACTAGGCAAGATGAAAAGGAGCTCTCACAAGTTAAAACCTGTTCCATCCTCCTCCCGACTGCTGCAACTACTTCACATGGATCTGTGTGGACCAATGAGAGTCCAAAGCATCAATGGGCGCAAATATACACTGGTCATTGTGGATGACTTCTCTCGGTACACATGGACCAAATTTCTGAGGACAAAGGATGAAACAGCTGCAACCATCATAACCTTCATCAGGACAATCCAAAATTTTCTACAAAAGAGTGTGGAGATCATCAGAACAGATAATGGTACCGAGTTCAAGAACCAGTCTCTTGCTGAGTTCTATGAAACTCAAGGTATCACACAACAATTCTCTGCAGCAAAGACACCACAACAAAACGGGGTCGTTGAACGAAAGAATAGAACTCTTGTTGAAGCAGCACGCACCATGCTTATTCAGTCAAAGCTTCCCCATTTCATGTGGGCTGAAGCAATCAACACAGCGTGTTTTACTCAGAACAGAACATCAATTCACAAGCGCTTCAACAAGACCCCCTATGAAATACTCTTCAACAGAACACCTGACATCTCATTCTTCAGAGTGTTTGGCTGCAAGTGCTTTGTTCTAAATGACAGAAATGAAAGAAGCAAGATGGATCCGAAAGCCGTCGAAGGAGTATTCATTGGGTACTCCACGCAATCAAAGGCGTATCGGGTCTATCTACGTGATCGCAGAACAGTCATTGAGAGTGTCAACGTTGCATTCTATGAAATGGCTGACTTTGCTTCTGAACATTTCTTGATAGAAAACACACTCTCTGCTCAAAGGAAGCAACCTGATGGAGCTGAAGCAACAAAGCAAACAACGGCTGACAGTGCAATTCTCGACTCTCTCTTTGAACATTTCTATGAAAATGCACGCACTGCCAACCTACAATTACCAACAGAAGCTGCTCAACCACCATTCATGCCTGACCTCAGTGAGAAAGAAGCTGACTCACCTCATACATCAGATCACGAAGAAACTGAGGATCATGGCACGGCAACAACACAAGCAACTTCACCAGCACAAGTTTCAGAAATACCAGCTCAAGCAGACACAGCATCTGAATCGACCCCTGTGCACTCCACTCCTCAACAAACCACATCTACCACTTTTGAGGACCCGGATCACACCATCATAACTCCAATCCCTCTAACTCATGAGCGGAAATGGACGAAAGCACATCCTGCAGAACAAATTATTGGAGATCCAAGTCGTGGAGTTTGTACAAGAACAGCCACAGCAAATGAATGTCTCTTCTCTTGCTTCATCAGCCAATCTGAACCAACCAAAGTTTCTGAAGCTCTAACAGATCCAGATTGGGTGATAGCAATGCAGGAGGAGATCAATCAGTTTGAAAGATTGGATGTATGGACCCTGGTGCCAAGACCCCCAAAGAAAACAATAATTGGCACCAAGTGGGTCTTCAAGAACAAGAAAGATGAAGACGGTGTGATTATAAGGAACAAAGCCCGACTGGTTGCAAAAGGGTACAATCAACAAGAGGGAATTGACTATGATGAAACCTTTGCACCAGTGGCCAGAATTGAAGCAATCAGGTTGTTCCTTGCCTATGCTGCGCATAAGAGTTTCACCATCTATCAAATGGATGTAAAGACTGCGTTTCTAAATGGAGAACTGAAAGAAGAAGTTTACGTGACACAACCAGAAGGCTTTGTTGACCCTGAACGCCCACATTATGTCTACAAGCTGAAGAAAGCTCTGTATGGACTAAAACAGGCACCGAGAGCCTGGTATGATGCATTATCTGTTTTTCTTGTACAATCAGGCTACTCGAAGGGAAAGATAGATCCAACTCTTTTCATCAAGCGAGAGAACAGTGACATCATGCTGATACAAATCTATGTCGATGACATCATATTCGCCTCGTCCAACCCGAACTTCTGCGAAGAATTCAGTAACTTGATGCGCACTGAGTTTGAAATGAGTATGATGGGAGAGTTGAACTTCTTTCTAGGGCTACAGATCAAGCAATTGCCAGACGGAATCTTCATCAGCCAGTCGAAGTACATCCATGAAATGCTCAAAAGATTTAAGATGGACAGCAAGTCAACCATGAAAACCCCCATGTCTCCCTCACAAAAGCTCGACTCTGACCCTTCCGGGATATCAGTCGATGCTACCAACTATCGGGCGATCATCGGTTCCTTGCTGTACCTGACATCTAGTAGACCGGATATTGTCTTTGCAACTTGTCTGTGCGCTCGTTTTCAAGCAAATCCAAAGGAATCACATCTGAATGCAGTGAAGAGAATCCTGAGATACCTGAAAGGAACAGTCAACTTAGGACTTTGGTATCCCAAGGACACGGGTTTTGACCTTGTTGGTTACTCAGATGCTGATTTCGCAGGTTGCAAGTTAGATCGAAAAAGTACATCCGGTGGTGCTCAATTTCTGGGAGAGAAGCTAGTCTGTTGGTCCTCCAAGAAGCAGAACTGCGTGTCAACTTCTACAGCCGAGGCAGAATACGTTGCGGCTGCTAGTTGCTGTTCACAAATCCTATGGATGAGGACACAACTCAGAGACTATGGCTTTCTATTCAACCATATTCCCATCTACAGTGACTCCCAAAGTGCAATCGCCATAACCAGCAACCCCGTTCACCACTCGCGCACCAAGCACATCGATTTGCGCTATCACTTCATCAAGGACCATGTGGAGAAAGGAGATGTTGATCTGTACTTTGTAAGCACTGAGCTTCAACTGGCTGACATATTTACTAAGGCACTGGATGACAAGAGATTCCAGTTCCTAGTATCTAAGTTAGGCATGTTGAATCTCGATCCTATGTAATTGTGTTATCTCTATGGTCTGAATAAAATGTGTGAGTGTGCGTGGTGTGCGTTGCATGTGTTGAGGGGGAGAAAAGGGAGAAAATAAAAGAGAGAGGAATACTTTGAGGGGGAGAAAATAAGAAAATCAGAAAAAGAGTGTGTGTGTGTGAGAAAATGAGAAAGTTTTGATCTGAGAAAGTTTTCTTAATAAACTCTAGCTTGGGGCCCAAAAATTTTAAAATTCTCTAAACCGGGCCCGCTCTTGACATTTGGGCCCAGATTACTTTTCACAAGGCCCAAGTTCCAACTTTTCGCATATAAAAGGAGACTTCGAGAACAGTTTCTCGCATAAATCTCATTTTCTCGCATCTTAAGTTCTCGAAGTCCAGCATCCTTCTCGCAAACTGATCTTCACATCTCAAAACTTCTCGAATCCATCCAAAAGGTGGTATTTCAAGTTCTCGAGCATCAAAAATAACTTTCATATGATTTTCGCACAAAATGCACCGGTTCTCGAATCAAAACTTGAAAGGAATTTCTCGTTATTGGACCTCGAGAACCCTCTTTCTCGAACTGATAAACTGAACATCGAAAAGTTTTTATATATGTTTTTGCAGGTGGTTCTCGACATTTCTCTGAGTACGAACTCGAGAAATTCACTTTCTCGATGTTTAGAACTCGAGATCAATTTCTCGATATTTCAAAGTTCGAGGTTCGGTTCTCGATATTAAACCTCGAAAAGAGTCTTTTCGATCTTTAGTACCGAGAACCTACTTCTCGAAGTTGGAAATACCGAGAAGAGGTTCTCGATACTAAACCTCGAGAAGATGGTTCTCGATGTTTAAATCTCGAGAAGGACCTTTCGATACTTCCATATCGAGAACCAAGTTCTCGATGTTTGAGTATCGAGAAGAGCTTCTCGGTATTTAAACCTCGAGAAGATAGTTCTCGTGGTTTACACTCAGAAATTTTCTCGTGGCCCCACCTGTACACATCTGATCTGAAAAATTGCAAAAACAGAACAAAAATAAAATTTTTCATTTGAACAATGTGCTGACCCAATTTCTTCAGCTTATCATGTCAGGAACAGCCAAGAATTCACAATCAAGCAATGAACTGTACCCAAAAGAGAACTGGGTCCCACTTTATGACAACAACTTCCAATTGGACCTGAAGCTTTTCAAGTGTCAGGACCCAGTCATTCTCTCAATCCTGCAGAAACATTACCTTTGGACCGCATTCAACGAAGCCAAACCAGTACCAATGATATACCTGCAGCAATTCTGGGGCTGCATGCGAACTGAGAGCAAGAAAGATCGGTCTAAGATCATGACCAAGCTGAATAATGTAAGAGCGGTGCTGACACCCTCTACAATAAGGGAGACTCTGAATCTCCCGGTGCTCCAGAACTATGCACCGCTTCCCTCCAATGAAGATCTGATCACAGACATGAAGAAGCTAGGGTATGAAGGACCGTTACCCCTGATCTCAAACTTTACCATCTCAAACCTGCCCCACCCGTGGAAGAGTCTGTTCGGCCTGGTGAACAAGTGTCTATCTCCTAAGCACGCCGGACATGACAAATGCAACAAACAAATTCTCCAAATCTTCCACGGGATCGCCTTCAACGTCAAATATGACATGGCTCAGCTCTTCTGGACGGAGTTGATGGATCAAGTGAAGGTGAAGGAAAACAACAAGGGGAGCACTATTCCCTACGCTCGGTGGCTGGCGCTGATGATCCACAATATGATGGAAGCCACCCCCACAATCCCTAATCGCAAGGAAGACAAGCACTTCACCGCTCCAAAACTCAAGTACTTCCAGAGGGACAGCAATAAAGCTGAAGCACTGCCTATCCCGGATTCTCTACTTGACCTTGCAAACCCAAGGGATAAGGCAGTCATTGACTACAAAGAGTCGTTGAAGAGAACGGTTCCTATGGTTCAGCAAAACCCAGCTGGACCTTCCCCGGGAACCAAGCCGAGAGAAAGTGAGGGTAAGAAGAAGAGAGCCCCGCCACAGAAACCAGTGGCAACCCGGCCTAATGATGATCAGTCTGCTAACTCTTCCGAGAGGACCCAGACTGCTGAGGGCCACCCTAATGCTGAGGACACTGCCAATGAACCATCTAGCCAGGCCCCTTCTAATAAGGCTGGTGGTGAGGCCTCCGATAGCATGACCAAAGGGAATGAACGAAGAGATGATGATGATGATGATGCAGATGATGATGATGACATGGAGGGAGTCCTGATCAGCAACAGGAAGAGAGCTGGTAAACAGGCCATTCCGATAGACTCCGACTCCTCATCAGAAGATATTGAGGCTGCACTCACACCCCGACCACTCAAAGGGATCATCATTAGTGAGCAGCGCTCCAAGAAACGCAATGAAAAGCATGCATCATCACAGCCTAAGAAGAGGCTCAGAAAGAAGAGTGCAGTGGAGGAGGAGCTGGCACTGTACGATGACTGTGACACCTTCGTCACTATAGACCGAACCACGCCCCTAGGAGCAGGAGCTGACCTTGTCAGTTCCCGGGTAGAAGTCGCAGCATCCGGTTCAACTGCGCATGCACAGCCATCTCCCATCCACTCTCCAGTCTCCCAACAGACTGGGGTTTCAATAACTCAAGGGGAACTTACACCGACCTCACTGATTCCTTCCGAATCTGCTGAGAGACTTAGTGGTCAACAGCCCCGGACCACTACCCCCATTCGTTCTATCACATCGAGTCTAGGTGTCACCATTCCTACATTTTTGAATTTTTCTAGGACACCTACACTATTCACTGCACATACAGGTGCACTCACCCTGAATGCAACGACCGGAGTGCAAACTATGATGGTCGGAAGCCCTGCTACGCCAACAATGCCTCAATCATTGAACGCAGGCCACACATCAGCTATCTTCACTGATGCTGTGACAACAGTTACAACCCCTGTAACTGGTGCCATTATCCCCGAAGACATCCTCGTATATCTGAACAGCTTTCTAGAGTCTACCATTAAGCCATGGGTGCATGAAGCAATAACCGCTAATGCACAAGACTCTGGAAGTACCCCAGTTGTTCAGAATATACCATCCAAACCCCAGACAACACAGCCCCCAACCATTTCCATACCTGTTTCCAAACCCTTAGCCATAGAAAACCAACAACCATCCACATCAAGGGGAACCCAGGATACAGAACTAGTATTCTCCCCTACAACGACCAAACCTAACCTAACAACCGTACCCTTCGAGGATCTTGTAGCTGAGATCTACGATCGTATACTAGACGTGGAAGAAGGCAACCTCACCCCTCTTCAAAAAGCCCTTCTCCATGCTCTAGATACACAGAACACTTGCCGTGACAGTCTCCGTGGCGCTAAACGTTCACATGAGGATCCTGATGATTCGGATTCTCATGAGGGGGAGAACAAGCGCCAGCGGATACTTGAGCATGTTGCTTCTACTAGCCAACCCTCAAAGCCAAACCAACCCTCTACCTCTACCAATGAGCAACCCACTACTTCAGCTAGCCATAAATCCCTAGCCACTCTCTCTAGCATGGTCGAGCTAGACATAACATCCCGAGGTGCATCTCCTATAGATGTTAACCAAGGACGGAATGGAAGTCCTGATGATGCTACCATGAGTACATCTTCTTATTCAGGCCATCAGCTAGAACCTAGTTCGAAACTGATGTCAACGGGCAATCCTGAGGATCCCGGAGTCACCCAGTCTCAACCAAGGGAGGATTGGCCGCATGTAACAAAGTATAGAGGTCTGGTCTCTGCGCAAGAGCATCGTGTTGAGATAATTGAGGATCACTGCAAGTCTCACCAGGATCCCGATGCTACGCCAGACGTGTCGCCACAGCAGCAGCAGAATCCCTCCAGCCAACACGATGATCAAACACCCGATGAACTTGAAGAAATTCTTGTTTATGACAAATGGCCCCGCCAGTGGACAGAATGGGATGATCTTAGAGTGGAGGCGGAGCAGTACGAAATGTGTCGAAGTTGGCAGCTCAGAGAGTTTCTCAATAAATACCATGCACAAATGATTGGGCTCGACAATGATGAGATAAAAGAAGGAGAAAAATACAAGGAGCCTAAATCTGTCACGAAACAAAAGACTACTCCGAAACCCCTGGACAGTGTCAGGATTAAGACTCCCTTTCTGGAAGAAATCAAAGAACGAATTTGGCGCACACCTGAAAAGATCAAGACCTACAGAGAGCTCAGGATGCGTGGCATCAATCACCTCAAAGGAAGAGACAGAGGTGGAAACTTGTACATGCTCGGACACAGATCCACAGGAGAACGACGACAAACTTTGAATCATAATCTTGCAACAAGCGGATGTCCAGTACAAACAATCCTGAAAGTAACAGAAGAATACCTGGAGAAGATCAAATTCATGGTCTTTCACCTACAGAGAACTGATGGATCAACATTCACCTGTCAAGAAAATGATTTCTTTCTGTTACATATGGACGACGTCTATCAAATGTTTATGAGATGCAGAGAGCTACCAGTCCATAAAGATAGACTTGCAAAGGAAGGTTTTGAAGCCATAAAAAGGTTCATGATGAGACAAATTCGTTATCATGGAGGTCATGATCTTCAGATGGGCCTGGAAATGAATTATCCCAAAGTGAATCTAACAAAGCCAGACCTTGACAGACCAGGGATAGAAGACTTCCCAGAAGACCACATCTTTGACAACCCAGTCTCGGTCATCTATCTGAATCATGAAGGAAAGAAGCGGCTTTTGTTTGTCAGTGAAATAAACAAATATTGCGATGGGACACTAAAGATCATCAGAAATAGATTGCAATCAAAAAGGGAAGAACTCGTCAAGAAGTCAACAGAAGCTACAAAGGATGAACTCAGGGAGCTGGAAAGAACAGAAGATGTCCTAAAAGCCATAAAGACACAACTTGAGAACAGAAATTCACTCAGGAGCTATGAGCACGCGCTAAACCTCAGAAAGAACTATTACAAAGCTCAGAAGTGAAGAAACCCAGCAAGACGGCACTTGACCACAAAGGGGGAGATTGTTAGAACTTTTATTGTGGGTCAAGTTTGTCTGTAATGTCTTGTTTAAATAAAGTAGACTAGTTATACCATTTATGGTATTAGATTAGTATTTATTATGTAGCAAATAAGGTAAAGGGAATAAGGCCCAAAAAGGCCTTGGCCCAACTTCCAAGGTTTACCTAAATCGGTAACCTGTACAGCGCCTATAAATACGCGCCTTGTGTACAGGTACCGATATCGATCAATACACATTAGCCTTACGCTGCCCAAATAGTTCTCGATATAATAGAAGAAGAATTTCTCTGTTCTCGATATCGCCTTATCATTATCAGATCTTCTTTTCTTCTGTTTAATCGATGAATACCATCTAGCTGATCGTTAGTCTGCTAAACTGGGACCAACACAGGATGTGCCTTCGTCCATTTCCGCTCATGAGTTAGAGGGATTGGAGTTATGATAGGGTGATCCGGGTCCTCAAAGGTAGTAGATGTGGTTTGTGGAGGAGTGGAGTGAACAGAGGTCGATTCAGGTTCGGTATCTACTTGAGCTGGTATTTCTGAAACTTGTGCTGGTGAAGTTGCTTGTGTTGCTGCCGTGCCATGATCCTCAGTATCCTCTTGATCAGATGTAGGAGTTGAATCAGCTTCTTCTTCACTGAGGTCAGACATGAATGGTGGATGTGTATCTTCTGTTGGTAACTGTGAGTTGGCAGTGCGTGCATTTTCATAGAAATGTTCAAATAGAGAGTCAAGAACCGCACTGTCAGCCGTTGTTTGCTTTGTTGCTTCAGCTTCATCAGGTTGCTTCCTTTGAGCAGTGAGTGTGGGTTCTATCAAGAAATGTTCACAAATAAAGTCAGCCATTTCATAGAATGCAACATTGACACTCTCAATGACTGTTCTGCGTTCACGTAAATAGACCCGATATGCCTTTGATTGCGTGGAGTACCCAATGAATACTCCTTCGATAGATTTCGCATCCATCTTGCTTCTTTCATTTCTGTCATTTAGAACAAAGCACTTGCAGCCAAACACTCTGAAGAATGAGATGTCAGGAGTTCTGTTGAAGAGTATTTCATATGGGGTCTTATTGAAGCGCTTATGAATTTATGTTCTGTTCTGAGTAAAGCACGCCGTGTTGATTGCTTCAGCCCACATGAAATGGGGAAGCTTTGACTAAATGAGCATAGTGCGTGCTACTTCAACAAGAGTTCTATTCTTTCTTTCAACGACCCCGTTCTGCTGTGGTGTTTTTGCTGCAGAGAATTGTTGTGTGATACCCTGAGTTTCATAGAAGTCAGCAAATGGCTGATTCTTGAACTCGGTACCATTATCTGTTCTGATGATCTCCACACTCTTTTGTAGAAATTTTTGGATTGTCCTGATGAAGGTTATGATGGTTGCAGCTGTTTCATCCTTTGTCCTCAGAAATTTGGTCCATGTGTACCGAGAGAAGTCATCCACAATGACCAGTGTATATTTGCGTCCATTGATGCTTTGGACTCTCATCGGTCCACACAGATCCATGTGAAGTAGTTGCAGCAGTCGGGAGGAGGATGGAACAGGTTTTAACTTGTGAGAGCTCCTTTTCATCTTGCCTAGTCTACAGGCATCACAATGATTGTCAGCGGAAGTCTTCAAAGGAGGCAGCCCTTTCACAAGTTTCTTGGAGGATAGAGTTGTGAGATATTTGAAGTTGAGATGAGAGAGGCGTCTGTGCCATAGACTGTTTTGCTCAGAGGAAGCTTTGGACAGCAGGAAGAAGGAAGAAGGTAATTGCACAGTCTTCAGATCAATGGTGTACAGGTTGGAAGTTCTTGTGCAGGTCAATAATACCTTCCCAAACCTGTCCAGCACACAACATTGTCTGGCTATGAACTTCACTTCCATGCCACTATCACAGAACTGTCCAATACTCAGTAGATTATGCTTTAGTCCTTTCACATATGAGACAGCCTTTATGGTGACGCTTGCACAGATGACATCCCCATATCCTAGGATTGGAGAAGCCGCGTTGTTTCCAAATCTCACATTTCCTCCGTAGCATTTGGTGTAATTGCTCAACAGCTCTTTTATTCTGGTCATGTGGGTTGAGCAACCTGAATCTAAGTGCCACACATGACCGTCCTGCAAAACATATTAAGGACTTTTAGGTACCCACCGCAGGATGGGTCCTTCTTTATCAATTGAGAATATCCTTTTGAATTTTTCTTTCAGCTGTGATCCAAGGTCAGCAGCCTTTTCAGATAATGTTCTTTGTTTTTCAAGTTCAGCTTTTGGTATCCATTTTTGTTTGATTTTAGGAGCGGAGGAGACAGAGTCATTGTTTCTATGTGTGAATGGCTGGTTCGTGAGATAAGGTTTGAAAATTTCTTCTTTAGAGAGACGTTGTAAATGTTTCTTCGAATGAACTCTAAGAGGATATCTTAAATTTGGAAGATTATAGATACCCTCTACAGTTCTATTCTCAGACTGTTTTCTTTGTTTGCGCTCTCCTTTTTCTTTCTCACGTACAACATTTACATCATGATCAGAACCAAAAGTATCATTGCAAGGATTCACAAACCCAGAAGTGAACAACTTTTCATTGATAATGAAAGTATCAGATTTAAACTTAGAATGATTCAGCTTGGGACACAAGACTGAACTAGAACTACATGACTGTGACATAGAACTAGATCTACGCTTATTTGAATAGAAAACAGCATTTGAACAAGACTTTTTATTCTCAGAAAACATCTTCTTTCCTTCAGCAATCTCCTCTCTCTTCAACTTCCACTCTCTTCTTCTCTCCAATCTCCTACTTACTTCTCTTCCTGCTTTCAAAGGAGATTCGGAGTGAGTGGATGTCTTTTGAAAAAGTTTAGATTTGTTCAATTTTTTTTGAGAAGCATCAGTTTCACTAGATGATTGGGAAGTTGTGCCAGATTGAGAACTTTCTTTTAAAATGGTCAGTTCCTTCAACAACTTCTCCCTCTCACTTTCAAAACCTTTTCTTTCTTCTTCAAAACTCTTTCTTTGATTTTCTAAAGAAATGTGTAAGTTTTCAAATTTTCTGATAAGTGGAGGGATATAAGGTTCTTCTCCACTTGAACCTGAAGTTGAAGGGGGTTCAGGATCTGACACAACTTCCTTCTCAGAAGGATAGAGACTCACACTCTCATCAGTTGACAAAACAGGTTCATCGTTTTCATAGCTTTTGTTCAGGGAATCATAACTGAAAGGAATTTCGGCTTTTGAAGGATTTGACCGCTTTACCTCTTCTTCTTCTTCTGCGGTTTCTTTCCCGTAGGTAAAAGCCATCAACTTGGTCAATCCTAACCCCATGTACTTTATGTTGTAAAGTTGGAGACAATCGATCTTTTTCAGATTGTTGGGGTTAGTAAAGCCAAGACCTTCCTTTGAGTTATAAAACCGAGTGTCCCTGTTTTAGTTTAAGAAAATTGTTTGTTCAGTTTGTCCTCTTTTGACCAGTAGATCTTCTAATTCTTTGATTTTTGTGTAAAGAGCACATCTTTGTTTGCGTAGAAAATCATTTTCTGCTTTCGCAACATTTCGTTCGAGTTCTGTGTCACTGACCTTCTTAGTTAGTTCAGTTATTTTCTGTGTAAGCTTCTCTGCTTCTAAATTTCGTTTCTGAACTCTTTCTTTCTCATTTTCTAGTTGCAACTTCAGGGAGTGACTCTTATCTAGAGTGTCAAGTACAACTTTGTAGTTATGATCTAACCTGCCTTTTAACTCCTTTATGGTGTTATCTTTTTCGTGTGAGGAATGAACCTTGCATGTACATGAGCAAGAGGGTTCAGAAGTACTTACAGTGGTGTTTGAGCTTGAACTTTGACTTTTTCCGGGGATCGCAGCATCACCCTTTTCTTTTCCTTCTTCTTCCACAAACGCCATCAGGACCAGATTCTCTTCTTCTTCATCATTAGAACTCTCCTCCTGCCATGGATCATTCTCAGTAAGTGTTGCAGCACTATCATCATCTTGCTTAGCCATGAACATCTTTTGCTTGTTCCACAACATCTTTTGCTTGTAATAGTTGAAGTCCCTCTTCTTTGGTAAGCGACAGTCTTTGATAACATGTCCAGCTTTTCCACAGTTAAAGCATTTGAGAGGGTCTTCGGCTACAACAACTCTACTAGAAGAGTTTTGATTATTGTTTTTTGATTTGTAGTTGGCAGAGGAGGTTCGGAGCTTGTTTGATGAGCTTCCTTTCTTGGCAAACCTTTTGTTGAACTGATTGGTAAGTAGTGTCATCTTCTTCTGTAGATCGGCCAACTCAGATTCAGCATCCATTTCTTCTTCACTCTCTTCTTCTTCTGAATCCATCTTGCCTGCCTTCTTCTTCTTCGGACCCTTAGACGAATTCTTTGATTTAGCTTCAATCATGAGTGCTAAAGGATTAGCAGAGAAGCTTCCTTCCATCTCAACAGTGTCATTAACAAACTGCTGTAGATGTTCATGGACAGTACAGAGGTCAAGTTCATCCAAGTCTAGGTGTTGTCGTAGATTCTTAACAGTTCTTCTCCATTTTGGTGGCAGGCTCGACAAGAAACGTATGTTCATTTCCATATTAGATTTGACAACTTTGATCTTTCTCATCTCATTGATCAGTTGTACGAATCTGTTATACGTCTCATGGAGCGCCTCAGCAGGTAGGGCTTTAAAAGCATCATAGGCAGTCAAGATGTTCGCTTTCTTTGTCTTCAAACCAAGATCAATTCCAATCATTAACTTCTTCACCTCATCCCACATTTCCTTTGCTGTCTCCATGCTGTCTATCAGAATGTAAATATCATTGGGGATAGCTTGTAGTAGATATGTTTTTGCCATGAGATCAGCTTTGATTCTCAACTTGTCAGCTTCAGTGTATTCGCCTTTTGTCTTCAGTCTTTTCACATAGTTGACAGGGGGGTTGTTTACATCTGAGGTATCTACTTCTGTATAGATCTCAGCAGGACCTTGTGTGAGCGATTCAAGCATGGCAGATAAATTATCTTTTCCTTCCAGAAAGTTCAGGAATCTTGTCTTCCACATCTGATATTCTCCTTTTCTGAGGATGGGTGGTCTATTGTCATTTCCAAGTGCTAATGCTTCCATCTTTGCTGATTGAGCCTTAACAGATCGGTCGAGTGTTTTAATCAGGAAAAAAAAATAAGATGCAGAATGTCGAAAACCTAATTCAAGAAAAAAAAATCGAAAACTAGGGTTCGAGAAGTTCTATCGAGAACCAGTTTTCGATAGTGAATATCGAAAACCTGTTTATCGAGAAGCTGGATTCGAGAAGCTGTATCGAGAACTTCAGTATCGAGAAGCTAAGTTCGAGAACTTAGTTTCGAGAACTGAGTGTCGAGAAGCTGTATCGAGAACCTGCAATCCGAAAAACAAAGTTTTAAATGTTTAGTATCGAAAACCGAGTATCGAGAAAGCAATCTCGAGAACTCAGTTCGAGAACTCTTATCGAGAACGTAGTATCGAAATCCTGCAAATCAAAAGTTCAGTTTTAAACAGTTTAAACAACTTTTCTGTGAAGTTTTCAATCTCGAGAGTCTTCCTGTATAGTTTTCGTCCTGAAAAACCTGCTTAAATGTCGAGAACCCTGCTTTTCGAACTCATACTATCGAGAAATCAAAAATACCGAATCTACTGAAATCGAAAAGTAAGATATACCCTTGGTTCGTTTCTGAATGGCGAATCCAATGGTAGTATAACTTTTACAGTTTATCGATCAGAAACAAGATTATAGTGATTACAAAGAGATATATCGAAAAGTATGAAAAACAGAGAAACTTCGAAAACTTTTCTTCGACGATCACACTCGAGCAGGCTCTGATACCAGTTGTTGGTCCCAGTATATGCAGACTAACGATCAGCTAGATGGTATTTGTAAATAAACAGAAAGAAAGATTTCACAGAATGATATGAGATGTTATCGAGAACAGAGAAATCTTCTTTCTATTATGTCGAGAAGTATTTGGGCAGCGTAAGGCTAACGTGTATTGATCGATATCGGTACCTGTACACAAGGCACATATTTATAGGCACTGTACAGGTTACCGATTTAGGTAAACCTTGGAAGTTGGGCCAAGGCCTTTTTGGGCCTTATTCCCTTTACCTTATTTATTACATAATAAATACTAATCTAATACCATAAATGGTATAACTAGTCTACTTTATTAAACAAGACATTACAGACAAACTTGACCCACAATAAAAGTTCTAACAACTCTATAACACTATTCTAAGACATTTAAACTACACTAGAAAGAAACAATACGTGTCTCAATTATCAAATGAAGTTTCGTAGTATCTAAATAGGAATTTGGACAATTCTAAAATAAATTATAATAATCAAATATCTTCAATTAATGAGGAATGCCAAGCCACCTAAGGTCAATTCATGTACTCCATAATAAATTTTACACGTTCAATAATAAGCCAACTAGCCTCATCAATCTTGAAGGAACAGTTGCTCAATATTCTGACCTCTAATAATTTAATCTACTACGTCCTATATGAATTAACATTGCTAATTCACACTATATAAATAGCTCTCTATAGTCCCAAAACTTCAATACCATGCGACAAAAATAGTTCTAAGAATACGTATTACTATATACTATTATATACTCCCTCCGTCCCCTTTTAAAAGTCCCGGAAGAGGGTGGCACGAGTTTTAAGAAAAGTGGGTTTGGGTGGTTGATATTAATTGATAAAGTAGTAATAAAGTAAGAATAAAGTAAGAATGATTTTGAGCCACACAAACTTTACCAAATGAGGTATGAGACATTTAAATAGGGACATCCCAATATGATAAAATGGGGCATTTAATTGGGGACGGAGGGAGTACCTATTAGGAAAGATTTGAACAAGTATAAGAGGTAGAAACGAACTGCAGAAAATACTTGTGGGCTCAATCTCATTACATTTCTTGTATAAAGGTCAGTACATTTCCGCCCCGATTGATCTAAAAGTGTACTTCAAATTCCATCCCCGTTTCATATAGCCTTAGAAGTATTATGTATGCTCTAAATATGTGTTCTTCAATTTATGATGATGATTGATTTATAGACCATTTTATTTATCCGATTGTAGTTGCATTTTAAATCAATATGACTATCTCCTGTAAATTAAGTTTAGCCATGAAATTAAAAGGCAAAAATAAACTAGTTTGATATGGCATATAATAAGTATATGGAAGTACAATTGAGCGATAGATATATTTTACATAAATAGTACTATACCTTACGATAGATAAGTGTGTGTGTATATATGGCTTGTTAGTCGAATTGTTAGTTAAGTAACATGAATATGAATTTATGTATTCCTGAGTTAAATTTGTGCATAAACATATATGTAAAACTGCCATAGTGACATGCGTGGGATATAGCAGAGGCCAAGCTTAGTTGAAAAATAAGAAATCGTAAAATGAATTAGTAACCTGGCTAAGTTTAATATATGTATGTCATCGTGAGATATTTTTAAATTAATATCACAAGTAATTTCATCTTATTCAAGTAGTATATTCATCACACACTGATAAACTCCTAATTTGTAGAAGTTGAGATTTAAGAAAATATATAATAATATATAAATAACTATTTCTAAAAGTAAGATAATTATCATTGAAGACATGCATTCCTAGGCTCCTATCCATATACGTATACATAGTAGAATATGTAGGTGGGGGCATCATGAATTTACATGTGGCAGTCTAGATAATTACATACATACACATGTCATCTTATTTACATAAACATTTATAGGCTTTTAATAATTCATATTGTATTTAAGTTGAAGGTTGCAACATGTAATAAAGATTTTATATATTAATATACATTTATATATGATAGGTTTTATGTACTACATCAAAATAGATAATTATATTATTTATATAATCGGATATCAAAATAACTAAAAGTTAAGGTACATATAATTACTAATATAAGGTACGTGTGATTTATGTACATCAGCTTCTAGCTTGGTCATTAATGAATGCATATATTAAAGTAAGTTGTTATTTAATAATTACGTTACTTTTTGAAATATTATTGTACTTTGAATCATTTTCTTTACGAATTAACATCCTTTTAAAATTTAAGATAAAAGATAAGCACTATTAGGGTAACGCCTTGCTCTTGATTCGGCACTTAGACGCGAATACTCCTGATCTGTCTGTTTAGTGTACTACGTACACTCCTGAAATTCTGTCTTAGAGGAATTAGTGTTCTCTTGTTTAGTGTACTATGTACACTCCTGAAATCTTTTTAGAACACTATTACTCTTCTGTTAAGGTTCGAGTCTCTTCGGTGATCTCGTCCTTTCTGTTCAGCTAGCTTCTGTTAGGGATTGGTACGTGTAGCTCCGGCGATTACGTTTCCATATTCTTTCTGGGTAATGTGGGTATGGACTTTATGACCGTATTCCTTACCGTTAGTATTCTCTGTCCAGGTCCAGTTTTTTGAGCACACGGCTTAAATGAATTTTTTTAATGATATACCTCCGAATAAGAATTATTTGATAATTATGACATCTGAATATGCTTCTGATCTGTATATGAATATTTTGATTCCCATGACAGTTATTTGGCTCACTCAGGTATGTCATCTGTTTGCTTGACTAGATGCTAATTATGCTATGTTGCTATTTGATTTAATATGTGATTATTATTATCATCATTATTGTTATGATTATTGTTATTATTATTTGTACCGTACCACTCAGCACATTGCTGAGCGGGTAGTTGTTTGTTTTTCCTACCCGTAGGTTGAAGAGATTCAGCTAAGATAAGGATGCTGGGATGGAAGGAGGCATAGGATTCATGTGCGTATCATGTGTGTATTGTTCATAAATAAACAAATAAGAAGCAAGTTGGACTTTAAACTTATCTGATCATTTTTGTTTTGTAAACGCTTCCGCATATCTTAAAAATATTTTGTGCTGAATAATATTAAGTGATTTATGGCGACTTGATATTTCAGGTATCAAATAATAAGTTAACGTTTGAATAACAATGAGTTATTTAAATACTAAATTTTGTTTAAAAAAAAAATTAAAAGTCTTTTGGTTAAATCCGTTTTGACTCCTGCCACGTGACACACCGCTCGGGACGGTGGGGCCGGTTCGGGTAGGGTGTTACACCTCATCCCTGAGGGCCCCCCAACACCGACCGGACGGCACGATGGGAGGATGTAAATTGGACTATAATCACAATATGACAGATAGAGAGTTGGGCTCCGTCCCCGATACTTGCAGAGGCTCTATGCATTTTTAGCATAGTAACCTCTCATCGCAATTGCCGATATTCAAACCCGGGACCTAACCTTTGTGGCACTCCCTAGCTATCAGTTGAGCTACGCCCACCGGTCCATTCCACGTAATAGATTGAAGTCTTTCTGCTTTCAGTCCACTATAAAGCTACATTAGACTTCCATTTTCCCTTCTTTGTATCTGCCGAAATCATACCCAAACCATCCACTTCCACACTTGTCATTCCTTTAATTTGTTCAGCCGACTACCGACCTATAAATTCCAACCAAAATAGTCCGCACTCATATAAATCCTCCATTCCCGATCAACTATGTTATCTACACCCACACACAAATACACGTATAGATTTCTTTGTTCACATGGACCAATAAGAATGATGCAGTTAAATTATTTAAATATATAAACTTAAGGATATAATGATTTGGACCAATTAAATGCATGGTAGGTACAGTACCCCATTTTTAAATGGATACTGGAGTTGTCACCTTAAAATAATAGTGGGAATAGACACTCTTCAAAGAGCTCATGAATTCAAGTTACGTTGTTAAGAAAAGAGACTACTACTCTGTGCACATTCTGGAGTATGAGAAAATATATTTATAATACTCCAATCCATATTTGACCGTTATGTACTTGGCCTTATGTGACGATTTTATAATAGTATTAGACCTTATTTGACCATTTTCTCATTAATTAATAATATTACAAACTAGAAACTTTTCTCATATGCTAAAAGTTCAAAAAATGTCATTTATTTGAAGAATTCTCTTAACAATAGGAGTTTTTTTTCAAAATAATGTTAAATAAAAAAAATATTTACGAAATTAGGGTCGAGTTACAACTATTTATCAAAATACTACTGGAATAAACCGAGGTTAACCAAAGCCACCAATTGATTTGGCGACTTTGGGTTCAAGTCGTTACTCGCGCATACACGGCTACACGCACGAAGCAAGCAGATCTGGCAGCCAAAAGGAAATCAATTTCTTAAAAAAAATCCCTCTTTTTTAAATGGGAAGAAGTAGAAGTGGTTCAAAACATTTCTCTCCACCATTTCCCTCCTAACCAGACATGGATAACAACATCAATACCTAGATCCTTATTTCCAACCTACCAGAACAAATTTAGCATATGATTATTGGAAACAAATAATTGAGTGTCCACATTCAGTTTTTACAGATTATTTGTTCAACTTTTCTATATTTTCTGGTCTGGAAATTTTTCCAAATTAACTGCTACTTTAAGGAACCATTTTTTTAGATAACAGGGGAAGCACGATGGAGAGGAAACCTGTAGGGCGTCATCATGTGGTTTTCTTCAAATAAAATAAGGAGGAATTTGATTTTAGTCATTTTGCTCCTTACTTTTTGGATGAAATTAGATTTTGCATCACATTTTTTAAAAACATTGTCTTTGCATCTTATCATATAGAGTAACATTTTGCGAAGGAAAATATCTATATGGGGTGTAAAGTCAAAATATTTTGATATAAAATGGGATGCAAAATAAAGTTTTTTTTTTAAAAATAAAGTGCAAATCCCAAAAGTTAGGTTCAAATTCAAATTCCCCCTAAAATATACTCCCGGATATTTTAAAATTTGTTATAATAGGATTTGGTACATTATCAATGGTAATTGAATATTTCTAAAGGATAACTTATTAAGATGATTTTAATTGATTATATTTCTCTCTTATTACATAATTTAATTCATTCCGTCTCACATACTTCTTTTGTAACATTCTCAATTTCACGCTTATCAATCCACAATTTTGATACTCATTATATTTAATTTTCAATTAGAGCTGTGCTAATGGGTGTACACATTTTTATGTACACTTTTGTATATTGGTCTGTCTCATGCCCAAAAAACTATATGTCAATGTCATCTGTCATCTTGATGAGAATGATAAATTTAACATTATATTGTTATTATGGCTTATTTTCAACTTTATTTTGCAAAATCGTGTGTTGGACTTGATTACTATTTTTATTTTTGCCTTCGCCTTATGTCACTATAAATTATTATTCTATGGAGTATGTAGTAATGAGATTTAGTGCTTTAACATGTGTACGCTTTTATTTCGTTTTACTATATATGTTACTTTGTGAAGTATATAATTTGAATATTTAAAACAATACTCCGTATTTTTTGTCCGACGGTTTGTGACAAAAAAACATATCATTCACGTTAAGGGTGGACTCGGGCCGGTTCGGGCCTCCGGTCCTGGAATGGGGGGCACGAAACCGGCCTGTCCTTCGACCGGTGCCGGTTCGGGCCGGGTCACCCGCCCGGGTACCGGGCCGGGCCACCCGCCTGGTCGGGTTGGGCCTATGTAATTTTTTTTACTAATTAATAAAACTTAAATATGAAATACATTTTTCAAAAAATACTAATACAATAAATTCTAAGTTGTAAGTTGTAAGTTTGTAACCAATTAATTAATTAATTTGAGAAGTGCTACATATAAAAAAAAGAATGTATATTTATTTGAAATATGAACTACAACTTTACAAATTACAATAGAGAATTGAGGGAAAAATTAAAACATGAAATACATTTTATAATAAATTGCAAAATACTAATCAATCGGAATCTCCGGCATAGGAGCCACCCTCGGTTGTTGATTCATCCATAAAATCTTGGGAGGGGGCGATGCTAATTTCTTGAGTTCTACGTATGACCTTCAACCAATCGTGGTAGCATATAAGCGTCTCAAGAGACTCAGTGCTCAAACTCGTTCTAGATGCCGTTAGAACGTTGCCGGCCGAACTAAATTCTTGTTCCACGGCAACTGTTGAAACCAGCATTGATAGAACTTGCTTAGCCATCCGTGCGAAAATCGGGAACATTCTTTCTTTTGACTTCCACCAATTTAGAACGTCAAACTCCTCATTTTCGTCAAATTCTACCTCATAATTTATATACAAAGAAATCTCATTAAGTGTGCTTTTTTCAGTAGTGTGAGTTGTTTTAGGTTTTTTCATAAGATTTCCAAAAGCATATTTAAAAAGTGATTTTCCTTTAGATGAAGATGTGTGTGTCGGGGGAGGGGGCGCGTTGCCATATTGTGCACGAAACTCATTAAATAAGGCATAAAATAAATTACTAACCTCGTTGTATTCAACTTGCGGATCTATGGCGTTATCATCATTAGGGTTGTATACGAATCGAATCGAGTCGAATAGTGAGATTTTGTATTTGTATTTGTTTAATTTTTTCGAATACGAATTCGAATTCAAATATGCAACGAATATTAATTTCGATTTGTATTTGTATTTGTATTTGTTTAACAATACGAAAAGTTAACGAATTATATACAAATATCGAATCGATTTGATCATAGGTTAAATATTAGTCAAATACGGAGTATCGCTTTAAAATAACTTTTCTTATACTCCGTATTGTTTATGTTGTAAATGCATGCTATGACTCAATATGTGTTTTTAGAATTTAAATTTAATGGATCAATGCATTTTTAGATGGTGCACAATCTACTAAAGTGAATTAATTTTATTATTAATAAATATAAATCTACTTCAAACCTTTCGAAATTAACACTAACACACACATATTAGAAATTATACTTATAACGTGTGAAATAAGTTAATAATTGTATATGTCAAAGTCAAACAACTCTAATTTTATTCTTCAAATCGAATACATAATTATTTGTATTGTATTAGAAAGACATTTGAACCAAAAAAATTGATTTGTATTCGTATTTATATTCTGGTTTATTACAAATAGGCTTGAAATTTGTATGCAAAAATGTATATATGGGTTACACTTTGAGGGTATTGCTATCTTTTAAAAGTTATTATAGTGTTATTACTATTTTTATTAATATTGATATTAATATTACCATTATTATTAATCGAATATATTTGATTAATATTCGAATCGAATACACTGATATTCTTATTTGTATTTGATAACAACTCGAATCAAATTTAATATTCTTATTTGTATTTGTATTTGAATTTTCCAAATTCGAATCGTCTTATACGAATTCGAATCGCGAATCGAGCACAAATTATTTGATTCGTTTACAGACGATTCGTCATACATTGGAAATTGACCCAAAGAGCATTATAATAGAACTTCAAACATTCTTCCAAATTACCAAGTCTGTAACGAGGATTGAGAATAAATGCAATACCATAAATATGTGGAATATGTGCATAATATTTTAAAAACTTTTCCTTCATAAAACCACAAAAATAACTCATGTAAGCGGCATTCTCAAATTCATTAAAAGCACCGGCGAGATTAACAACTTCACGAATAAATTCGTTTCAGGTAGGTTTATAAACATGACTAAAACTATCAGTTGCATTATTAAAAATATATCAAAACATTGCAAATTTTTTCGCAAGTTTCGATGTGAGCGGAGTTTAAAATATAGTTATCATATTGTCTTAAAAAAGCAGGAAAATGTTCTTTATATCTAATAAGAACTTTAATTAATTTATAAGTAATATTCCACCGAATAGACAAATCTTTAGGAAAAGCAACATATTTCACACCTCTTTCAATCAAATAATTTTGCCATTTTAATTTAAGTTGACCGTTGCCCCAAATACGTCTAATCCCCCCTTGACTACCTCCATAGCATCTCCTAACGCTTTGATACCATCTTGCACACATAAATTTATAATATGGCATGCACATCGTTGATGAAAAAATCTACTCATCAAAGTATTAGACCAAACAATTCATGCAATCTAGGTATAGCAGCAGTATTATTAGTAGCATTATCAAAACATATAGCAAACACCTTATCAATCAAATTATACTCAGTTAAAATACGTTCAATCAAAATATAAATATTTTCAGCGGTGTGAGGATCATTAAATTCACGAAAAGCAACACGTTTATGCAAATTCCAATCATTATCAATAAAATGTGCAGTCAGGCCCAAATAATGTAAATTATGATAAGTATCCTCCCAAATGTCAGAACAAATAGTTACACGGCCATCAAAGTTTGCAAAAAAAAATTGTAACCTATCATTTTCCGCACGATAAAGCCTTATAATTTCTTTCTTAACCGTTTTGCGACTATAACTTCTAAATTGAGGATTTAAACAAGTTTGTGCATAATCTTTAAAAGCAAGACTTTCAGAAAAACAAATAAGGCAAATTTTCTTCAACAAGTAAGTTAGCCATACCAGTCAAATTTCGTGCATCATTGTATGAGAAATTACCAAAAGGTTGGTCATTTGCAAACCTCGATATTTGAGTTTGCTTCTCCTTGCCTTTGTCTATTTTCGCATACTCCACAAAGTGCGCGGACTTAAGATGCTTTTTGAGGCTCCCGTATCCGCCGGAAGTTCCCAAGCTATACTCCTTATTGCAATGATTGCAACTTGCGTACCATTTATCGGTTGTTTTGTCTTTCCTCTTTGTAAAATTATTTTCTATTATAGGAGATTTAGATTTCTTACCAACTTGGGATGAACCGCCCTCGTCCTCCAACTCTTGCTCATCATCCGGGGTGCCGTGAGTCCCGTCGCCCCCCTCGTCCTCCTCCGCATCGTCATCCCCGAGCTCCTCTTCATCAATGGACTCCAGGATGTTTCGTTGTTGGAAAAAGCGACCATCATTTTGCGCCAATAGTTGTTGTAGTTGCTCGTCGGACATCGCATCCCCATCTCGCCTTTGGTATCCCGTTTCAAAATCTTCTCGGCTTTGAGAAGAAGACCCGGCCCGCCCTTTGCCTTTGCCTTTGCGTAAACTAGGATGACTTGTCGCAATCTCCTTCCTTCGGTTGCGTTGGAGATTACCCATATCTACGGAATGTCTGTCACGGTCCATCTTTAAAATGTAACAAATATTATATTATAGCAAATGTTTTAATATCCTTATATAAAAGGAAAAGATTTTCGAGGCACACTCTTCCCGCCCATATCAACTTCAATTGTTAATTTTTTAATTCATGTAAAGAATAATCCAGGGAATGGGGTTCAGATGCCACTTGAAATTTTGTACGTAGGAAAGCCAATCCTATTGGCCTAAGCTTGCGGTGTGCATAGTAACCAAAATAATTGAGGGCTCCTATTGGTTAAATGTGGTGGTGGCTACTGTTCATTCCTAATTGTGATCTGATGTTGGCCTGGATTGCTCTATATTTGTGGAAAAGGACGGTCAAACAGTAATGGGGTATGGTGCAAGCTATTATTAGCAATTTGTACCTACATTTTGCACTATAAAAGTAGAGCTCCAACAGCAAATTTATTCACATCCGTTCTCACGTTCCACTCTAATACTAAATACAAGACAAAGCATTAAAAGTAGAGATGACTAGATGTGTAGTTCCCAGTAAGGAGTTGGAGAATGTGAGAAAGGGCTGAGGCCTGAAGGGGTTGAGCAGAATCCTAAATTCACAGGTCTGCAGGAGATTAGAATTTCAGATGCAGGAGGACCAAACCTGCGAGCCACGTGCACCAGAAAGCTGAGCGTCAATCGTCTTTACTCTCTACCTCTCTGGTCGATCAACTCCAAGAATCCTCTGTAATAACAGAGGCTCAAGTCTTAAAATTTTTACTCCGTCTTTGTTCTCCCAATTTGAAATTGCGTTAGTGGTGTATCAGTATTTAGTAGAGTATTTACTCGGTCTTTTCCTGTTCTTGGGATGGGTCGCATTAATTAATTTACAAAGTATGAACATTGACATTAAGAATATTACGTAGCATCTATTAATAAGTGTTTCGTAACCTTTCTCATGAAATATAACGTGTTTATATTTATATGGCATGCTACTTTCTATTTTTGGAGTTGTAAAATTTTGCGTACGCCTTTGTTGATTGGGGAATCGCATTGAATGCATTTCAATTTATCTCAAATTGCGTACGTTTTTATTATTGTACAGAATGTAATTCTAAATAATTCAATTAAATTATAATTTCCTTTTATTTTTGAATAAATTAATCACACTGTGATTAATTTCTCCCACCGTCCATCTCACGGTATTCTAAAAACTCTAGAAGTTGAATGAGGGATCATTTGTTCTCAGGGGTGTTCCAATCTATAAATACATGTGAGGTAGTGTCAGTGGAGGTGGGTATGGGTAAGTTCTAAAAGAAGTTGAATGAGGGATCATTTTTTTTAATATATGTATGAATGTATGTTTCCTAATTTTCTCTAATCGAATAAACATTTTACCCACTAAAAATGAAAATGATATGAGTAATGAAGAGTAATCCATTTCATAACTCATATTTTTAACTTATAATCTAACTTTTTTGCTAACTACGAAATTGAAGATTACACTTGGTTAAAAATATGAGTTATCACTATGACTGGATTAAATGTGTTTTGAAATTAAATGTGCTTAATTTATATTGAAGTGTAGTTTAATAATGTATTTATTAGAACTTATTTCATTTCCAAATCAGAACAAATCAAACTAGAGTTAAACAGATCAAACCCCCTTAGACAAGAGTTTGACATTTATAAAATACACATAGACTAAACATTTACCAGACTACATCAAACCAAAACAATTCAAATCAGATTAGACCAGATCAGAAAAATTCAATCCAATTAAAAACAGCCTAAGAATGACATAAGCATTTTCATATATTTGCACCCCCTTTTTGTCTGTTTACACAAGCAATTCATCTAAAAAATGCAATTCGTATAAATGTAGTCACCATATTACTTAGAGAATATTCTTTGACCGTGCATCGCACGGTATTATACTAGTAAGTATAATAGTAATAATAAAATGCAACTAATTAAATTATAGCAAATTTCCAAGAATCCACTTACTAATAAAATTAACTAGTTTTAAACTTTAATGCAACAATTAACTAGTTTTCTACTTTTATGATAAATGCAACAATTAACAAATTAACTAATAGCGAAATAAAAATGTAACAATTAACTAGTTTTATAATCTAATGAAAAATGCAACAATTAACAAATTAACTAATAGCGAAATAAAAAATGTAACAATTAACTAGTTTTATACTTTTATGAAAAATGTAACAATTAACTAGTTTTATGCTTTAATGAAAAATATTACAATGAACTTGTTTTATACTTTAATGAAAAATGTAACAATTAACTAGTTTTCTACTTTTATGATAAATGCAACAATTAACAAATTAACTAATAGCGAAATAAAAATGTAACAATTAACTAGTTTTATAATCTAATGAAAAATGCAACAATTAACAAATTAACTAATAGCGAAATAAAAAATGTAACAATTAACTAGTTTTATAATCTAATGAAAAATGCAACAATTAACAAATTAACTAATAGCGAAATAAAAAATGTAACAATTAACTAGTTTTATACTTTAATGAAAAATGTAACAATTAACTACTTTTATGCTTTAATGAAAAATGTAACAATGAACTTGTTTTATACTTTAATGAAAAATGTAACAATTAACTAGTTTTCTACTTTTATGATAAATGCAACAATTAACAAATTAACTAATAGCGAAATAAAAAATGTAACAATTAACTAGTTTTATAATCTAATGAAAAATGCAACAATTAACAAATTAACTAATGGCGAAATAAAAAAATGTAACCAATTAACTAGTTTTGTACTTTAATGAAAAATGTAACACTTATCTAGTTTTATGCTTTAATGAAAAATGTAAGAATTAACTACTTTTACACTTTTATGATAAATGCAACAATTAACTACATTTACACTTTTATGATAAATGCAACAATTAACAAATTAACTAATAACGAAATGAAAAATGTAACAATACGATGAATTGAATTACTATGAATAGAAAAAACGATGAATTAAATAATAGAAAAAACGAGACAAGTATTACAACAACAACATCCAAGCCTTAGTCCCAAACGATATTGGAGTCGGCTAACATGAATCGATACACGATATCACCAAAAGGAAAAGAAAGAAAATAAAGATAAAAAAGATAGCTATTATAAAAAAAGATAATATAAAAGAGATGAATATACATATAAAAGATAAAATAAAAAGGATAAAGTAATATTTATATATAAGGATAAAAATTTAAAAAAGAAAAAAAAAAAGAAAAAAAAAAGGGAAAAGATGATACAAGATCACTCCTCCACATGAATACATGCCCTCCATTTTGCTCTCTCCAAAACCATACCTTCATCCAATCCAAGAAAAAGCATATCACTTCTGACTCCCCTAACTCACTTCTGTTTGGGCCTTCCTCTCCCTCTCTTCCATGCCTCTTCTCCACACATCTCAACTGGTCTGACAGGTACATCACTCGGTCTTCTATGCACATGACCAAACCACCGTAGGCGCGACTCCCGCATCTTATCTTCAATAGGTGCTACTCTCACCCTTTGTCTGATTGTCTCATTCCTCACGTGGTCCTTTCTAGTATGTCCGCACATCCAACACAGCATGCGCACCTCTGCCACACTCATCTTTTGAATGTGACATTGTTTCACCGCCCAACACTCCGTGTCATACAGTAATGCAGACCTAATTGCTGTCCTATAAAATTTACCCTTCAGTCTAGTCAGCATACCTCGATCGCATAGAAATCCTGACGCACTCTTCCACTTCATCCACCCTGTTCTGATTCTATGGGATACATCTCCATCTAACTCACCGTTCTTCTGAATTATGGAGCCCAAGTAACGGAACATATCGCTGACCGGTATCTCCTTCCCATCTAAAGTAATTCCGCTATTACCACTGCTTCTACCTCCACTAAACTTGTACTCCATGTACTATGTCTTGCTCGTATTTAGTCTGAAACCCTTGTTCTCCAATGCTTAGCCCCACCCCCAACCCCGGTTTGGGCCTCAGTTCCGGTCCTGGTACCGCCGGGCCGGGCCGGTATTATCTAGTGGCGGTCCTGGGTTGGGCCCGGGCTGTCCCTTCCAAGTAGATCCCTACTCACAGAGTCACAGGCCTCAATCGCAATTAGTAAATTGGGTATTGGCTTGGTAGCTATCCACATTTAGTGTTTTAGATCATAGTTAAATACATCGCGGGAATTAAACGAGGTTTAAAACATACACGTTTTATTCGGTAACATAAATGAAAAAACTGGGCAAAAAAACGTTGACTATTATTTAAAAAAAAAATACATATACGTGAATTAGGCCTGGACTCGGGCCGATCGGACCGAACCGGAACTGGCCCGAACTGGTACTGTTCCGGCCCGGCCCGGGAACCGGCCAGCAGGCCGGTTCAGGCCTACCTGGCCCGGTAGGTAGGCGGTCCGGGCTCGGGCCTTGCAAATGATGAACCGGTCCGGGTCTCCAACGGCTATTTTTAATTTTTTTTTAAATTGTAGAAGACTCTAGCCGTTGGGAATATTCCCAAACGGCTCTATAGCCGTTGGAGGGGGGGGGAGGAGGGGTCCAGGGGGTTTGGGGGGGGGGGGGTGGGGGATACCAAAAAATTCTATTTATACTCCTATTTTCTCTACATTTTTCACACCATCTTCATACAATCCTACTCTCTAATTTTCTATTCTCTCATACTCAATCATCTCCATCTTCATCTTCTCCAAACCTCTCTACACACACACATATATATTATTTCTATAATTATTATATCTACTTATATATTAATTATCTACTTATATACCTATATTATATTACTAATATTTATTGTTTACGAATTTTTATTTTTAAGGAGACAGCGTACATACTCTTCGCCGTTCATTGTTTATTGTTTACGAATTTATTGTTACTAATTTATTGTTTACGAATTTATTGTTACTAATACTCTTACGCCATCTTCGCCGTTCTCCAATAATTTTTATTACTAATAAATTATCCCCTAAGCCCCGCGTTGCATACATCCCCTAAGTACGCTGTCTCCTTAGAAAAGATGAAGATGGAGAAGAGTTGGAGAAGAGTTTGATAAGAGGTGTACAAAAATGGTAGAAAATAGATGTATTTATAGATTTTTTTGAACCACACCCCCATATAGCCACCCCCGGGACCCCCCTGCCCCCCACCCTAAGCCCCAACAGCTATATAGCCGTTTGGGAGAAATTTTGTATTTCAAAATGTTTTTATTTTATTTTTTGAAAATTATACATATTGTAAAATAAGTTAATTAATTTAATGAATTAATTAAAACTATTTTTACTTAGAAAAGTAATTTGATTTATAATTTACAAATGTTACAAAATAGGTGTATAATTATTTAAACAAATTACATATTGAAGTTGTAACTTGTAAGTTTGTAACCAATTAATTAATTTTCATATTAATATTACATATTTTAATTTAAAAACAGCCTTTAGATTTTGAGCATGTTCCTCATTAAGTCTAGTTTGTCCATACTAAATTTCATCTCAAAATTCGATCGGGAAGGTCGTCAAATGATTTTTGCAAGTTAACTGGTCCGGAAAATACATATTCCGGACCAGTTAACTTGCAAAACTCATTTGACGACCTTCCCGATCGAATTTTGAACTGAAATTTGGTATGGACAAACTAGACTTGATGAGGAACATGCTCAAAAAATTTCATCAAAAAATTCCACCGGGAAGGTGCCCAAACGGGCTCGGCCGGGCGAGGCAGCCCGTCAGGCCGGCCTGATGAGATGATTTCTCTCTCTCTCTCTCTCTCTCTCTCTCTCTCTCTCTCTCTCTATATATATATATATATAAGTACTTCCTCCGTTCTTTTTTAGTTGCAACGGTCAACATTTCACACTTACCAACGCACATCTTTGACCGTAATTATATCTTAATCCCTATTAGTAAAAAATATTTAAAAATTAGATTTTGAAAATTTGTAATGAGATGAATTGAACAATATAATTTTAAAAAAAAATCATAAAATAATAATATAAAATGAAGTCAAAGTAAAATATGTGAATAGTGTAAAATTCAACATGTTGCGATTAAAAAGAGACGGAGGATAGTATATATTAACTAAACGTAATATTTAAATATAAGTAAATAACAATAGTATGGATAATAACTAAATATCAAGTAAATATGAATGTGTATAACTATATATAGTATATATAATGTGTAAAGAATTATAATATGAATGTGTATAGATATATATTTATAAGTAGATAATTAATATATAAGTAGATATAATAATTATATAAATTATATATATGTAAAAAGAATTTGGAGAAGATGAAGAATGAAGATGATTGAATATGAGAGATTGAGAGAATAGAAAATGAGTAGGAAGAGTTGTAGAAGTAGAGGTGTAAATAATGTATAGAAAATAGGAATATAAATAGGTTTTTTTGTATACCCCACCCCAACCCCAACCCCCCAGACCCCCCTCCTATGCTCCCAACGGCTATAGAGCCGTTTGGGAGCTCTCCCAACGGCTATTAGAGCCCTTACCAATTTAAAAAAAAATTAAAATTTGACCATTGAGGCCCGGACCAGACCCGGCTGGGCCGGGCCGGTTCACTATATAGCAGGCCCGGGCCCGGACCGCTTTTTTACCGGGCCGGGTGGCCCGAATCGGGCACCAACCGGTTCATCGGGCCAGTCCGGGCCCGCACAGTAGCGGGCCAGTCCGGTTCCGGGCCGGGCCAACCGGCCCGAGTCCATCCCTAGGTGGGGCGGGGCGGGGCAAGTCCGGACCGGTCTGGGCCATTTCTGTTTTTTTTTAGTTTTTGACATTGGTCCAGTGTTAGGTGGGTTGGGCCGGGTGTTTTGCGGAGTTTCGAGGTGGGGGTAGGAATAAATTAGAAACACCTAATTTAAAAAAATTAACCCGGCCCGACTCGATCCCGGGCAGGTCCCAATAGAATCCCGGGCCGGTATCGGGCCTTAACCCGCCTGACCCGGTCCATTCCTACCTGTGGGTAGAATAATCTCCAGAACTGCACCAGATCCATGCCTTGAAGCAAATCAAACAAGACTTCCCATATCCAGACCACATTTCCAGACCCGGGACAGTGTCTACCCCTATGGCCATATCCCTAGCTCTTTCTGTAGTCAAATATTTCCTTTTATGAAGATGTGTGTTATCACAAACCCAACTCACATAGTTGTAATATGTCATTATAAAACACACTGTATCTAACTGCATTCATATTGGATTTGAAAATGCAGTAACCAATTGACACACAGGATAAAAGATGTTGACAAAGCCTTTTTGCATGTACAAAGATTTGTGATGAGTTTCTACAAGTTTTGAAAGAACTCGATCAGGCACAAAACATGAACAATCCAATGAACACAACAGAAAGCTAAAATGCCACCTGGTGATATGATTTGAGAAAGACACATTTCAGCACTATATTTGCATGAACACAAAAACCTATGAATGTCTCTTTTCAAGAGCAGCTGGACTCTTATGGTTGGCGCTTGGCACGAGATAAGGCAAGTAGGATCTTCTTTCTTGGTCCCTGCAATTTGGGAAATCTTTGTAAGAAAACAGCTACACAGAAAATAAGAGTGGCACCTTAAAGCATGTAAGAAAACAGCTAACAGCTACATTGAAAGCATGTTTGTGGCACCTTACAGTTGTTTTCAGCAAATAAGAGTGTTTGGAAGCATCATGACGACAGTTTCTCTAATGCCTCCCACGAGTATGCTCTTTCCACGTCTGACGCCATAATGAAACCATAGCCCTTATCGCTCCAACTAGTACCCCAACTGTTTAATATTTCAAAACAGTCAACACCGTTTATGAACTGAAACCCAACAAGTACACAAGCATGCCATTCATTTTTGTAAGATACATCCTCATCTTTTCCTTCTTTAGGTACCGGAACTTGCGTATAGGGCGCTTCAGCTGTTAGAAAACTATTCTTTGACAACTCGGTAAAACCAGTTCTTAATTTAAAAGATACAATTAATGGGCCGTTTGTTCTCAGCTCTTTCTTGAGTTTCTCTATATAACTTCTTGAAGATGTACTGTCACGCCTCATGACTTTCGGTCCCACAGCGGTAACCAATTTTACTTTAGATTTTTTCAAACCAGTTTCAAACTTAATAAACCTTTTAATCTTGTAGCAATTTGCAGTCCCCTTTTTCCCCTTACAGTAGTTCTTCTCAAACGCTACCCCGTGGTCTTTGAGAAACGTCTCAACACGCTTACTATATAATGGATGTGCTCCATCCATTATTTCTTCTTTTTTCAGACCATCTAACACGTGCTCAACAGACAAATTACCAATTGCTCGTCTTTTTACGAGGCATGCTTGCTTCATCCGAAGCTTACACTCCAGCAATGACAGCAATGCGTGTAGATAACATGTAGCTGCAAGTTCAAAACCACGGTATTAAACAAAACAACACTTGATTCACAGATTTCACTGTCTCTGTACTGTACCATTTACTGAATAAAATTAGAAGAAACAATTTATGAAAGTCATACGGTAGAGCCCTTGATCTTTTGCCTGCGACAGATAGTTAGTGGTGTTTCTGTAACTGAATGTCTCATTGTTAATTCTACGTCGACATTCCATCTGCAATATAATAGCATCCACGGTTTGATATAACACAATTAAGTGATTCCCAATGTCATGAAATAATAAAAACAAAACAGCTTAAACCTATACTAGTTAATAGCATCAAAAAGATACTGAGAAAAAAGTTAATTAGATGATTGGTCTTCAGCTTCAAAAAGTTAAATAGATGATTGGTCTTCAGTGTGACTTCAAAAGTAACTATTATCATCAATGGATAGTTGGATATTAGTAATGGTTAAGCATACTGTTAGCCAAATGGATATCATCAATGCATAATAGTAACTTATAAGAAATAAACATCTAAATAATCCCAAATATTCAAAACTGTGAAATAGGGCAACTACCTAAAAGAATGTCATAGAGTTTCATGGAGGGTAAAACCTTGTACACGTATTTCATGTAGAAACTTTTGAATCAATGCCTAAGATATCCTAACCCTATCTCCCTGCTTGGCAGCATTGCATTTCACTAATGAATTAACAATCTATCAGTGCTCATGAGATTGATTATAGTGTAACCAATACCTATGAAGAAACTTATGCAAAATTTCATATTATAATGGATTTGGCTCACAACTATGCGTGCATACATTTTTTTTAAATGAGATGAGACATTAACTAGCTGGGAATTGATTAATGGAGCACTACTTGTTCAAGACTCTGGGGAAGGGAACCCCTCTTTGAAGAAAAAGGTACGCCTTATGCTCAACTCATTTTTGTTCAAGCAAATCTCAAATATCAAACAAAATCACAGAAAAAGGTAGAATTTAGCTCAACTTGTTATTGAAAAAGGATGATAATTGTAACCTTTCAGTAAGATGGAGAAAAAATGTTTACCTCAAACCACCAGGAAAGTAGCTGCGGTTGTTCACTTCCCAAGTTTCTCAGCTCTCTACTTGGACGGGATTAGGCCTGAAGCGGGCTAAAGCAGTAGTGGGCTACAGGCTGCAGTTGTACTCTGTATTAAGTTTTTGGAACTACAGAATATGGATGACCCACTAACTACTAGCTAGTAGCTACTTAAAATGAACTATCGGTTCTTTATTGGTTTCATGGCAACATATTTATTACAAACCGAGAACCGAACCGGTAGTGTTAAATCACATTTTAACAATGATTGATAAAATTTATAGTTATTTGCTCCTTTTTCCTTGTGACGTTCTTTTTCAAAATAGAACCAGAATTTGTTAATAATGCTTATATACTAATAGTATCTCAAATTCATTGAGGACAACACTTCACCAAAGAATTGGAGAGAACTAGAGGAGATCAAATTTAACTTTCTAGCCTAGTTGATATGTTGCTTTAGGTGGGACACTTCTAATAAGCAGATAAACTTTTTACTTTAGGAAAATGAAATGATTTCCACCACTTGAATGTTGGAGGAGATGAGTGAGGATTTCTAAGCTTCGAAGAAACCAGAACCTACCTTCTCCCTAAATGAATAAGTGAATGAAAATCTTTTTTTTTTTTTTGAGAAAGAGTGAATGAAAACCTGGATATTGCAAATGTGTTTGCAGGTAGAGATGACATAATATGTAAACGACTTCTGTAAACTAACCTTACAAACGAGTGAGATCTGGAGGAGCAAGATCGAGAAAGCAACTGGCCAGCTGAAGGGTGATTCACGTTGAAGGTGCTGGAATTAGGGTTATACGGAGGCTTTAGCCTTGAAACAAGCTCAGTTTTAGATGGAGATTATGACCTTCAAAATAAGAAAAAATAAGATGGACCAAAAAATATGAGACACTTCTTCCATCCCATTTGTGAGCCACCTCTTTTTAAAGTTGTCCCAAAAAATATAAACACTTTCCTAAATTGAACTCTATTAATTTTATATTTTCCCACTTTATCCCTCTATCACTTCTTTACTTTTCTTTAATTTACACATACTTATTTCATAATCCAGCAAATTCAGTCACAAATTCAACAATTGCAACACATTGCCAATCCAATAAATTTTAATGTTACCAAATATGCTCATAGTGTTATTACTTTTGAAGTTATGGGTGGTAGCATTTTTAGTACTCCGTATGTATCTTATTGTTACTAAACTGTTTCTAAAATGCATCTTTTTGGTACCAAAACTATACTCCCTCCACTCAGCTGGCCATAGATGAAATTCATGCAAAGATTTACCTATCTCGGACAATATTTAATATATTACTACCTCTGTTCCAAAAAAACTTTGTCATTTCATAAAATTTGGATCATAATTTTGATTAGTATAATATTATGGAATTTATAAATTTTATACTTTTATGAAAGGACATTTCATAAAGAACATTTTCATATAATTTTTATATTATAAATAATTTCCAATAAAAATATATGGTTGGTCAAAGTTTTAAAAATGACAATTAGAATTTAACTTTTAGGTATTTAAAACCTACACTAAGAGTTCTATTAAATGATTAAATCGCTAGATGTTTGAATTTAAGAAAAAAAAATGATGACCAGAATCAAAGAAAAAAAGGTAAATTTGTTGACCAAATAAATAGTAACCTGACAATGTCCAACGAGACAGAGGAAGTATATTTTGAATTACAACATTTTCAATTGGACTGATTCTATTCCTAGATCAAACTAAGCTAAACCAGACTTGAGTCAAGACCAAACAAGTCACTTGACTAGACCAATCCAGAACAGAACTAAACAGGCCGAACTAGATCAAACCAAGATTCACCTAATTTAGACAATACAAAAAATATCTAACCTTACCAGGCCAATTCAGACCAAACATAAATAGGCAGTCCAAACTAAACTAGACCAATTTTCTTTTTAAATCAACCAAACTAGACTTTAAAATTTAAAGCGAAATGAACACATCTTTATTGTTGTTAAAAATCACAACTATAGCTATTAAAGACTACGTATTATTGTTAACTCATTTTTCTATTTGTATTATACATATACATTTACATAGTGATATGTCAAGATATTTATGGATATTTAAAACCTTGGTTTAAAGTGGGTAAGTTTTCACTTCTTTTGTTTACATAGCATTCTTCAAGTGTTCTAAATATCTAAGAATAGGGAGACACGCCCATCAATATTTTCCCGAAAAAACTGTAGAAACAGGCACACAAAGATGTAAACCGTGATCTTTTTATTATTCAGGATATTAAGAGTTTCAGTAAATATCAATTGCTATATTTGTGTTTGAAAAGCATAATTTCACATTTTTAGTACAAAAAGGGTAAAGTGGAAACTTAAGAAGTGGACTTCTTGTAGCGGAGGTACCAAGCTTGATTTTGTTAATGTTAAATCACATTTTAACAATGACTGATAAAATTTATAGTTATTTGCTCCTTTTTTCTTGTGACACTCTTTTTCAAAATGGAACCAGAATTTGTTAATAATGCTTATAGTCCTATTACCCCCCCCCCCCCCCCCCCACCTGCCCGAGAACTTCTGTAAGCTAAACCCGACAAAAGATGTTTTTCAGAATAAAACATAACGATTAGATTAGCCACTTTTCCAAAGATTCACTGAGAAGGAAAATAAAAAAGTAGATTACTTTGAGAAATGAGAGGCACATCGCCTAATTAAACTAGAACTCTAGAAGTTCAGAATCACATATATTATAAAGAAAGTCATTAGAAGGTATGATAGGTACCAACCACGACATTTCAAATTAATTTCAAAAAAGCACCACAAGATATCGTGAGCCCAAGGAATGGGCATAGCGGGGTTTCAAATTTGATCCAGCCATCATCCATTAATTGTTTGCTTTCCCAACAACACCACACCTGCATAGTCGCAGTAAGAACACACACATGCATGAGTCACGACATTACCTTGAAGCTTTAAATCAAAGTGGGCTCTGAACCTACTGTGTTTGAGTCAGCATAATAATATCATACAACTGTTTCAATCCGGTCTACCCATAAGCTTATCCCATGCCAACACTGCAGGACACCAGCGCAATGGGACTGAACTTTTGCTTCAACAACAAGCTTTGAAAAACACAAAGATATGGAACGTATTGCCAAGAAGGGTGATATGTCGTGTACCTTTGTCAAACGCTTTAGCAGGGTTCATTTTATAACAAAGATTTCCAGCAGATTCAGCATTTTGTACACCCAGCCTTCCTTACGGAAACTGGAACACGTGCTTCTACTCCTTATCTGACTGCTTCTGAGCTTAATGGTTGTCGATGATGCAGCTCATTAGGATGTGATGGTGGCTTGGAGAAGTATAACATAACAGCACACACAATATGAGCATCAATCAATAAGAATGTAGTATCTATAGATCACATATGTGAAAACAAATTAACAGATCTAGATTTCTACCCAATGCTCCTTATACCACTTAAATCCAAGGGGGGCGTTAGACGAATCTTATGCTCATCACATCTGCTCCTGGATCTAATATTATGTTTTAGAATTAATCCATTTTCACTAGTGGTCTCAATTGTTTACCGCATCATTTTTTCATAAATCTAGTAGTACCTGCTTGATTACAATATTTGATAGTGACATAGTGTAACTCAAAACTTATCTATTACTACGTATCTAACAATAGCATTTGAATAGGTTAGCATTCAAACATTCATAATTAAATATTGATAGGTTAACTAAAATAATTACGTATAATCATTTGAAGATTTTCACTATTTTGTGTTGCATATTAAGATTAAGGAGTGCACCACAAAAAATCAATCATCAGATAATAATATATAGTTATATACTATGCCCAACCCATCACCAATAATGAGAGTAGTTGTTAAAATTGGATGGATTAGTTTAAAAGGGTTATTTATGCAAGCAAAATCAACCAAAAAGAAAACACACACTACCAATTACCAGTTACCACACATCCCAAGGAACAAATCTGCAAACCCCTGGCAAGCAAAAGATGTGGCAATCTTCTTCATCCATCAACCCAAAAGGAGCAATAACTGACACATTGGACCAAAGACAAAGCATGTCAATCTCCAACATGTCAACAGTCAAAGGTTGCATTTCAATCTCAAAATTATCAACACTCAAAGGTTGAATGCAAACTAAACAGTTTCGGAAGTCCAGTACAAGCATGGTATCTAAGGGTGTGTAGGTGGAGGGGGCCGCACCCCAGGTCATGCATGTGTACAATTTTAGCTACAAATATTTACATGAATAAATCATTTTTCCAACCCACCCAAATTTGTGTTTTGGTGGTCTAGGCTATACCGATAACTTATATTGGTTCAATTGTTCAACCAATTTCCCAAAAGGCTGGAAGGAGAAAGCAAGAAAAAGCACACAAGATTTAATATAACACGAAGAAATAAAAAAATCGATCAAAACACCAAAATTTGGAGGTTCGGATTTTGGAGAAAGAGAATTTGTGAGTTGTATACTAAGAGAACTAGTATTTCACCCATGCATTGCACGGAATAGTAAAATCTAAAAAAATGGGAACTCATGTTGAGTGTAGATTACAAATATTGGTAAATCATCAGACTAATTTAAACCTGTGCCTTAGTACCCGCCCTAATCCCTACCAACCTACAACAAATATTAGGACTGATTCCCACCCCCCACCCCCGGTGTTGGGTCACTATTGCGCGATTTGATCTATGCTGGTATAAAATAAAACTTTACATAATTAGATTATACTTGTCTAGGGCTCACAAATATGAGGTCACATTTCATAGCTAAGCTCTTTTGATAAAACCATATCCCATGCTCCTGTAATGTAAAGAGCAATCACCTATTCCAACATATGAACATTAAATACCATGTTAAGAATTCATCAGTGATGTCTTAAAATACCTGAAATTGGTAGTTTGCGGAATGATCAAGTATGCAGTATCCATTTCAAATATTAGAAACATTGGACCTGCGCAATCAACTAGCCACAAGCACAGCAATTAGAGCATGTTTCAAGAGCCACATGCCCACATGTAGTAACTGCATTGTGCTGGGACTTTCAAATTTAAAACTAATAAATACAAAGAGTTGCAAGAAAAGCCTATCGCTTACCCCAAAAAGAAATCCTATCTTACTCCTTCCAAAATCATATTCTTGCAGTGCTACCAAACCACTAACTTTCATTGTGGAGTTTATAGTTGACCCGATAAAAATAGTTTGGCTACATGAAAGTAAACTTTCGTTGCTTCAGGCTCACTATTACACGATTATGAAATAGAACAGTGAATACTCTGAATACAGAAACATGGGTGATAGAGAGCAGGAGGAGCATGGGGCGGGGACGGGCTTGAGCCCACTTTCGTGGGCTGGCTGCGGGCAATTTAATTAATTTTAATTATTCCTTTTATTTTGTTTCCTAATTTATTTTGTTTCCTAGTATGATTTAATTAGGACTTCTATTCTTATTAGAATTAGAGGTTTCCTATTTCTGTTTAGTTTCCTAGAATGGTTTAATTAGAACTTCTATTAGAACTAGAGGTTACCTATTCTATTTACTTTCCTATTTTGATTTAATTAGGATTCCTATTATTATTAGACTTAGAGGGTTATTTATACCCCTTGTATGCTTCATTCTTGATCATCTTGGAATAAAATTGGTTTTAGAATTTTGGCTCTGGGCAACGGTATTTTTATCGTTGATTATCCAGGCAACGGTATTCACAACAATAGGGCAAAATGACAACTCTTAACAGTAAAATGTTAATTTTACGTAATTTGATTATACTTGTCTGGGGCTCACATATATAACATCACATTTCATATCTAAGTTTTTTTATAATACCACAACCAATGCTCCTGTAATGTAAAGAGCAATCCCCTATTCCAAAATATGAGCATTAAATAAAATGTTGAGAATTCATCAGTGATGGCTTAAAATACGTGAGATTGGTAGTTTGTGGAATGCTCAAGTATGCAGTATCCATTCCAAGTATTAGAAACATTGGACCTACGCATTCACCTACCCAAAAGCACAGCAAATAGATTATGCTTTAAGAGCCACATGTAGTAACTGCGTATGTGCTGGGCTTTTAAAATTTAAAACTAATAAATAAAAAGAGTTGCAAGAGAAGCCTACTGCTTCCCACGAAAAGAAATCCCATTGTACTCCCTCCAAAATCAGACGCTTGCAGTTCTACTACACCACTAGCGTTCATTGTTGGGTTTACATAAGACCTGAGAAAAATAGTTTTAGCTACCTGAAAGTAAACTTTTCTTGGCTGCAGGGTCACTATTGAGCGATTTGATCTCTGCTAGTATGAAATAGAACAGTGAATACTCTGAATACAGAAACAAAGGGCAAAATGACAACTCTTAAAAGGAACATGTATCAGAAAAAGAAACAACAACACTGAAAGATAGTTAACTTTACATAATTTGATTATACTTGTCTGGGGCTCACAAATATAACGTCACATTTCATATCTAAGTTCTTTTGATAATACCACAACCATTGCTCCTGTAATGAAAGAATTCATTATACTTGTCTGGGGCTCACAATGACCTATTCCAAAATATAAACATTAAATATCATGTTAAGAATTCATCATTGATGGCTTAAAATACGTGAGATTGGTGGTAGTTTGTGGAATGATCAAGTATGCAGTATCCATTCCAAGTATTAGAACCATTGGACCTACGCATTCACCTAGCCACAAGCACAGCAATTAGATCATGTTTTAAGAGCCACGTGTAGTCACTGCATATGGGCTGGGCGTGTAAAATTTAAAAACTAATAAATAAATAAATAGAGTTGCAAGAGAAGCCTACTGTTTCTCCGCAAAAGAAATCCCATGTTACTCCTTCTGAAAGTCAGGTTTTGTTGTGCTTTCCACCAGAAGCCACTTTAGTGATTGGGGAACCCACCAGATCATACTTCTTTTGTTGGATCTCGAACATTGAAGCAGAAATGTTAGATGAGAAGTGAGAACAGGAAAAATCTTAGCCCATCACAAACGGAATCTTAAAATCTCAAAAATGCAATGCCCCTCTTACTTGCCCACATTCTGAAAACATGCAATAGGAAGGTAAGCTCAAAGTTCTTATCCTAACCCACAGAGATCCCTCAGCATGTTACGTATTATAATTAAAGGGAGAAATGCCTGAATATTGAACAACAGTAATCCTTTTTATTGAAAACCTGTAGAGTGGTTTGAGATGTTAGAAAAATGGGATGTGACAATAACAATTAACAAGTATCGAATAGAGAGATAATTTTACTTCATGATTAATAGCAAATGCTACATTCTGAAGTCAAAGCTTATTAGGAGGAGCAAGGGATTAAAGCAAAAGAAGCAATTGGTGTATGCTTAGACCATTAGCCCTACACAATTTATAACATTTATTTATATCATCAAGAAGTGTAAGGAAATACATGGCGGCCACATGATGGAATACTGAAAGTTCACTACTTTACTGGATGGAATAATAAAATGTCACTTCATCAAGCCAATTCACAGTAAACTGGAATTAAAAATCTGGACTATTTCACTCTGCACAGTAAACTGGTTTGATTGATTAACCTCTTATTTTGTTCACACCCAACACAGGACCAAGTTCTTCGATTGAGGGCATGGAGAATTCAACATGGATCAGCTAAATAAAAAATAAATCTCAAATTGATCTAATTAGAAATCTATAATGAGTTAATTAACTGAATGATAACAATTAAGAAAAAATATGCATGTAGGATGTTTCTAGTAGAAATAAAATAGACCTGGGCATAATAATAATAACACAAGCTGAAGAAAATATTTGCCTGAGGCATAAGTATTTTTTTCACTCCTGGCATCCATCACAATACCCAAATATAACAAGACATGGGCCTCATTCGAGAAATTATGAAATGGCGAGTAATCTAGTAGAGAGAAAGGATCAAAACACTTCGAATTTCATAGATGGTGATGATTTTAAGGATTAGATAGATGGTGAGGATTGTAAAGTCTTGATGGAATTCTCAATGGAGTCTAATCGAGAAGTTTCAGGTGAGGTAGAAGGATTTGCCCAGAGAGAGATAGAGAGAGAGAGGCCTACACTACAAAACCTATTGGCGATAAAATAAAAAATAAAAAATAAAAAAATAGCCAGCCTCTCTCTGAAATGACCTAGGGGAACTCTCCTTTCTCACAGCCATCCGTACTTATTTTAACCATTAATGGTAAAATATACTACTCCGTAGATTAATTACTTACGAAGTATTTTACTCAAGTAAAAATAGATTTCCTACTTGTCAGTAGTAAAGTACTACTTGTAGTCAGTAAAATCGAGATCTCTCTCCCCCCCCCCCCCCTCCCCTCCTCCTCATCTAAATCGATAACTCTCTTTCAATTATCGCGGCCCGTGTTCCGCTAGATTTCTCCTTCCGGTGGCATCTTCCGTCGCGGTTCAAATAGAGCGAAAATGAAATCAGACAGACAAACGCAAATAATATGAAATGTTCGAACGGAAGGTGAGGCTGCGAAAGTGCAAAGAGCTTTTAGGAGTTGTGGAAGAACAGCGTGCAGAGAGCGCAGAATGGCTCTCAAAGGTATCTCTATTCCTCTGCTATTTAGACAATTACACATAAGTTCTTGTTTACTGATTTAGAGAGTAGAAATCTGAAATGGATTGCTAGGTTTATTAAACAATATGTCCATGTTGCCTGGAAAGTAACAAATCGGCTCATGATCGGATGGAGAGATCTCAGAGTGATCGGAATTCATTGCATAAGATTCACCCACGGCTTCACTTGTACTGTTTCTCCTGGGACCAAATCCTCAAGCCACTCTTCTCATACTCGGACTGTAAATATCCCGCTCCGACCATACATTTTTAAATTTCTCACTGCCCAAAGTAGCGCTATAATAATACTCCGTAATATGCAGAAGCGCAGAACTAAAGTCTAAAAAAGAAAAATACTCTTAGTTTATATAGTTGGGTTAGATCATGGATAGACTTGGCATTATATACTCTTACGTAATCAGTATATGTTAATGCAGTTGAGTTTGGTTAAGCTCAATTGTATCAGCAGTTTGTTTAAAAAATTCAAGGGGTTGGCCTTCAACCAAGTAACACTTCCAAAGAGCTCTTCACTATACAGAGTTTATATTCAGGCTCATTACAAAAAAAAAATATCGGACTGTGTCCTTGACTGAAGGAATATCATTATTCACATGCAAGTGTGAATACAACAGATATAGCACTTGATTAAATTAGTCATAATAAACTTGCATAATCTGTCATTCAGATCATGTATCTGTTGGAGGATTGGCTGTCTGTATTAAATATAGAATCTCAATTATTGCAAAGGGTACTACCGTTTGACTTTTTCTTGTGCCATGAGCCCCCCTGTACAACTAGCTGATTGTGATAACTGTGTTTCCCCAATCCTTAACGGTGGTAACGCCGAGAACGCCATCAATTATTTCTACACACCCTAATGGTGTTCCCCACTTAGTCCGCCGTTCCAACATGATTCCGACCCCGGAGCCACCCCCAATGGCAGCGGTAACATTTCCTTTCTTTTCAAATCCCAAAATTGATCTCTCAAGTCCAACTCAAAATACTACCATATCCAAATGCTTATCTTCAACCAATCCTGTGAGCTCTATTTTGGACTCAACGTTGGCTGGAGCGGGATATGAATTGCTAGGCTCCGGCACGGAGTCTAAGCTGGTCGTTTTTCTTTCTATAAGTTCGCAGATTTTCCTGACCATGCAGAGCTAAGGGAACCATTGAAGGAGCTCTGCGAGCAGCTGGTTTGTTCCTTCATCACCTTAGAAATACCTATAAAACTATCTCCGTAGTCGCTTTCGTGTTTTTGTTAGTATTTTGTTCGATTTGCTAAAAGTGTTAGCTTTTTATAATGTCTGCAAGTCATTTTTCAAATATTAAGAGTTAAGAGAGTGTTTTGCTTAATCTGATCAAATGGGTGGCTTTCTTTAACGTCTCTAAGTCTTTATTGTGTTTTTCTTAATTGGGTAGAGTGCACATGAAGATAAACTTCAATCCTAAGTTGTCATTCAAAGATTTCATCTTAATTTGCCTCATTAGCCAATCAATGGTCAAATTGAGTGTGAAATGTTGACACTGCTTATTGGAAACCTCACCTGTAATAGTTAGTCTTACATGGATGAAATGGCCCAAAATGCTGCTTTTCTTGAGAGGATGTACGTTTGGTGATATGCATTTCAGCCAATTAATTAAGTCAAAAGCTAGAAATAGCTGTCAAATGGAACCTTAGAGATTTTGGCTAAACATATGTCTCACTATTTCTGGTAGTCATGGACCCATCAGTATCCGCCATCAGGATTTGTGACATTTTTAATGTTATGTGCATTAACTGTTATTTTCACACCAATTTTTTTCAGTTAATTGATTCTTTCCATGTCATTTGTACCTTACCAAGCTGATTATATTCAGCATGTGTCAGGTGGTATTATTCTTGCACCTGAAGGAATAAATGGAAGCATACATTGAACGTGATTACCACTTAAAGGGACTGAGAAGGGTGGAATCTCCAGTGGGTCCTGAAGAAGAGGCCATTCATCATGGACATACAAACTGCTCCCCTCTTGCTGCTGGTGAAGGTGCTCCATTTCGATGGGATCACGTTAGGGTTAAGCTGAAAAAAGAGGTAACTGTAAGGGTCAGTTTGGAACCCGAATATACTAAGAAAATAGACACGAATGAGAAGGAAAGAAAACTTGTGGGTTAGTTCATAAAAGTCAATTCAAGTAAACAGTTTTAGATATTTATCAAAACTCTGTTTTTTTTTACTCTGGGGGGTCTGAGGAGGGGGATGGGGAGGCCTGGAGTAATCAGGGCTGAAACTCACTCCATTGAGTTTCGAACCCTTATTATTATTATTATTATTATTATTATTATTATTATTATTATTATTATTATTATTGTTGTTGTTGTTATTGTTATTATTACTACTACTATTATTATTGCCGTTGTTGTTGTTATTATTGCTGTTTTTATTGATGTTATTATTATTGTTATTATTTTTATTATTGCTATTATTACTATTATAACTATTTTTACTATTATAATTATTATTTTTATTAGCTTTATGATTATTATTATTACTCCATATTATTATAATTATTATTGTTATTATTATTATACAGAGTAATTATAACTATAATTACAATTATAATTATAGAAATAATTATAATTAAAAATATAATTACAATTATAATTATAGCTATAATTGTAATCAGTGATTATAAATTATAATTATAATTTATGATTATAATTATAATTATTTATAAGTTTAATTACAATTATGATTATAATTATAATTATGATTATGATTATAATTCAATATTTTTTAGAATTATGACTATAATTATAAATTATATTTATAATTACAATTATAATAATTATAATTATAATTAAAGAAATATTCAGATTAGAAAGATTCAGATCAGATCAGAAGGATTCAGATCAGATCAGATCAGAAAGATTCAGATCGGATCAGATCAGATCAGAAAGATTCAGATCAGATCAGAAAAATTCAGATCAGATCAAAACTTAATAAATTCAGATCAGAAACATTCAGATCAGATGAAGAGAACAGCTTCTAATTTACCAAACATTTGCTGACAACCAGCTAACATAATCAGTTAATTAAAATAGCTGTCATAACCAGCTAACAGCTAACAGCCGATTGCCGAACAAGGCCAAAGTGAACTTATGTAAACTTAGTGCAATGAAGTAAACCTAAGTTTTAATAAAAACTAGGTGAATCTACGTGATCCTAGGTTCATGCGTAAAATAGTGTTTGGAAATAAATAAGGTGAATCTAGGTTAATGTCATAAATGTTGTTTGGATGAAGGTGCTCTAGCTTATTTTAAATTGAACGGGAACTTAGCTTCCCAAACCCCCCGATTCGGAGGTTCTTCAATTTGAGGTGCTTCCAGGTTCTTCGGAGTTAAAGTGAGGTTAAGTTATAACCTAGGTTCTTGTTACAAAAACACAAACAAACGAGGTTAACTAAAAATTAAACTTGCAATAACCTAGGTTAACCCCTAAAAAAACGGGCCATAACTAACGGACTGTTTGATGCTAGGGTGCAAAAATTAATGTTTTTCAAAATAGGCCGCAAACTCAAATTTGTTTAATAAAGTGGGGTGCAAACTCCAATTCTCTCTAAATCAAACTAACCTATACCGAATTCAAAAAATACTTAAATATTTTAAGCCAATTATTGTTTTATCATGAAATACACAAAGCTATTTACTCCCGGCCATAATAATACAAAATAAATATATATCCAAAAATATCAAAAGGTAATGTTAATAATAAGATTTTGGAAAATCACCACAAAATCCAGGTGAATTTTTTATACCCTAAACATTTAAGCCCAAATTATAAAGACTGGAAACATCCCAAATGACTGAGAAGCTGTTCCGTTCACCTGATCTGAATGTTTCTGATCTGAATTTTTTAAGTTCTGGTCTGATCTGATCTGAATTTTTCCGATCTGATCTGATCTGAATTTTTCTGATCTGATCTGATCTGAATCTTTCTGATCTGATCTGAATCTTTCTGATCTGAACGTTGCTGAACTGATCTGAATGTTGCTGATCTGATCTGATCTGAATGTTTCTGATCTGATTTGAATTCTTCTGATCTGAATCTTTCTGATCTGATTTGAATATTTCTATAATTGTAATTATAATTATAATTATTAGATTTATAATTGTAATTAAAAATATAACTTAAATAAAATTACAATTATAATCATAATTATAAAAAAATAATAATTAAAATTAAATTTAAAATTATAATAATTATACCAATTACACTAATTATAAATACAGATACAATTATAAATGTAATTATATTTTTAATTATGATTAATTTTATAATTATTTTTTTGTAATTATAATTATAATATTTATCTCTATAATCATAATTATATCTATAATTACTAATTTAAATATATAATTACTCCGAAGTAATAATAATTACAAAATTAACAACAAGAACAACAATCATATTAATAATAATGATGATTATAATTATAATTACATTGTAAATCATAATTATTATAATTATAAATATATTATATTGTATTGTATTGTATTGTATTGTATTGTATTGTATTGTATTGTATTGTATTGTATTGTATTGTATTGTATTGTATTGTATTGTATTGTATTGTATTGTATTGTCTTGTCTTGTCTTGTCTTTTGTTTTGTTTTGTTTTGTATTGTATTGTATTGTATTGTATTGTATTGTATTGTATTGTATTGTATTGTATTGTATTGTATTGTATTGTATTGTATTGTATTGTATTGTATTGTATTGTATTGTATTGTATTGTATTGTATTGTATTGTATTGTATTATTATAATATAATAATAATTTTATATTATTAACATTATTATTATATTATTATTAATAGTATTATTATATTAATATTATTAACAATAACTATAATATAATAATCATAATTAATATAATAATAAAAGTGATAAATCATGTTTGAATTTTTTGATCTGATCTGAATGTTTCTGATCTGATCAGAATGTTTCTGATCTGAATGTTGCTGATCTGATCTGATCTGAATGTTGCTGATCTGATCTGAATCTTTCTGATCTGATCTGAATGTTTCTGATCTGATCTGAATAAAATAAGATTAAGGAATAAGTAATAAGATTAAGACGAACGGAACAGCTTCTGAGATAGGCCGACCAGAATCCTAAATAATCCCAGGTGTGGACTCGGGCCGGTTCGGGCCCGGTTCGGGCCTGGGCCCGGCCGGGCCTCGGGCCGGGAAAGGGGAGGCCCGAGCCCGAACCGCCGGTGGCCGGTTCCGGTTCCGGTTCCGGGCCAAACCGGGCCAGGCCGCGCCGAACCGGCCCAATAATTTTTTTTTTTTGTTCTCCTATTTAATCCCCTACCCCTCCCCCTCAACCCCAAACCATCCCAAACCACCTCAAATGGCCCAAAATACCTAATCCAACCTAAAACTTAAAAAAATTTAAAAAACAAAAATTAAAATCCGGCCCGGACCGGGCCCGGACCGGCCGGGCCGGTTCACCATATGGAAGGCCCGGGCCCGGAACCGGGAACCACCGGGCCGGTTCGACCCGAACCGCCCGTCGACCGGGCCACCGGGCCGGGCCGGTTGCTACAATGGCCGGGTCGGGCCGGTTCCGGGTCGGGCCGCCCGGCCCGAGTCCAGGCCTAAATAATCCCAGACCCAAATAACTCAACCCTAATATTATTGGTGGACTCGGGCCCGGTTCGGGCCTGGGCCCGGCCGGGCCTCGGGCCAGAAAACTAGGGCCCGGGCCCGAACCGCCGGTGGGCGGTTCCGGTTCCGGTTCCGGGCCAAACCTGGCCGGGCCGGGCCAGGCCAACCGGTATATATATATATTTTTTTTGGGTTCTACTTTTTAACCCCCTACCCCTCCTCCTCAACCCCAAACCACCTCAAATGACCCAAAATACCTAATCCAACCCAAAACTTAAAAAAATTTCAAAAAAAAATTAAAATCCGGCCCGGACCGGGCCCGAACCGGCCGGGCCGGTTCACCAAAATCAGGGCCCGAGCCCGGACCGCCATCCCACCGGGCCGGGTGGCCCGAACCGGTGCACCAACCGGTTGACCGGGCCGGTCCGGGCCCGCACAGTAGCGGGCCGGTCCGGTTCCGGGCCGGTTGGCCCGGCCCGAGTCCACCCCTACCTAATATCACACACGTCACATACTCATTCCCTCATACACTCCCTAATCCCTATAATACCTCGAACCTCTCAACCCCACCCACCCAACTTTAATGATTCGTAACGCCAACTTATATCTCGAACCAATAAAAACTTTAACTTCAATTTTTTTTAAAGCCCAACCAACATCAATAATTTAGGATGTCACTCCCATCCACCTACTTTCACACAAGAACAACCATCGCTAATAAACATCGTATTTTTTCTAAGAAACCAAACATCAACCCACTAAGATTTTCTACAGTAAGATTTTCCATATTTTCAATGATGTGTTCAAATATTTACCACACCACTAAACTGTCCAAATCCGGGCACCACTGTTTTCAATATTTTCTGCAGTCGTAAATTCATAGTTAAGGCAATACAAATTTTTTAACAGTCATCACCCTACCGAAAATAGTTTTTCAAAATCTGTTATTTTTGTTCATGATGAAAATAATCCTGCAGTGTTAAAAATCATCCCCAAGACATTGATTCAATAAATAAATATTGGCTTTTGTGATTTTGAAAAATTATGACCTATCAACCATGACTGACTTCTAATTTTTCTTGGATTCTTCATCCGGTATATTTTTCTCCAAGAATATACGTAAATCTGCCACTCAATCTGGGGTAGGATTACATTTAAAATTATTTTATGCACCTTTAGAACAATTTACATTTAGAATTATTTCATTCACATTTTTTTTAAAAAGGACCACAAAATTGTCATTTAATATTTCATTTATGAGTTTTTAAATTAAACCAAAACATTTATGGTGCCTTACATAGTTGATAGTATTTAATATTGAAATAATAATACGATGTTACGAAAGTTCGTAGTATCAGGAAATATATCAATTACAAGATTTGTCAAAGTGAATATTATTGGCCCAGACAATCCACAAATGTTTGTATTCTTAATAAAAACCATTATAAGAACTGCCTAGGTGAAACTAATTGTCATTGACATGACAACCAATCGGGGGGTGATATATGATATATTGTCTGATAAAATACTGGGTTTTTCTTGCACAATTAGTATTTCTGCCAATTTTTTGTTCATATTCAAACTCAATGATTCACTTCAAATCCTCATCATTCATTAATTTTCAGCATATATAGATTGGAATTATTGTTGATTTCTAATGCGGATTTAAACGTTGGACTTGTAGGGATTTTTCGACGCTTGTTAAAATTCAGTTTTGAAGAATGCCTTCGTGAAGCCTTTTTTTGTTTAAATTTTTGGTCCATAAATGTGGTAATAATTAGATATAGGGTAGATTTAGGGCAACGCATACTCAGGGGCGGATCTACTAACACTTTTGTGGGGGCAGCTGCCCCCAATAAAACCTTACTAATCCCTTGTAATTTATTAATAAATATTAAAATGTAAGTAATTGCCTCCAATAGAGAAAACCAGTTGCCCCCAATAACTCAGCAGTCCGTCCATCATCCTGTCCATCATCCTAAAGCTGTACTTAGATTGTAATTTGCTGGTCTGGTCTGGTCTGGTCTGATCTGGTCTGGTCTGGTCTGGTCTGAACTGGTCCGGTCTGGTAAGGTTTGGTTTCTTTGTATTTTTATAACTATTCAAGTCTGGTCTGGTCTGGTCTGGACTGGTCTGGTCTGATCTGGGGCAAATTACAGTCCAAGTAATTTAAATTCACGTTTCGTAATACGGAGTAACTAATAAGCCAAACGGGAAGACATACTTGACGATTGACTAAATTCAAGTTTGTGATTTACGGCTTAATAGGAAAGAAGACATCGCCTTAATCGTTGGGTTACTAGGTTAGTACAATACGTGGCGTTTTTTGTGTTCTTTAGATTAGATGTTTAACTCTAAAGTCGTACATTACTTTTTTTAATATGTTAATTTTTATATAAGTAATTAAATATGAATACTCCGTAAAGATAGTGTTACTAAACTTATTATGTTACTCGGTATTACTTTATTTTATGGTTATTGGAGTACATCCATAAATTTAATTTAATTTATGACTTACTAAAATAGTTATTCATCTATTAGAGTATGTTTTTTTACATCTATTAGAAAATGTCATTTAATAAAGGGAAGAATAATTCAAATACTCCAAACTCTGAATGGGTGATAGGTAAATACTCAATTATAAAAAATCTCAAATAATTCAAATACTCCAAACTATTATTTCATCTATTGCATGTGTAATTTAAATATCTCAAACTTTACATAAAAAATTATTTTAGCACCATGATCATATATTAATTTAAATTTACCGTCATATAATTTATGGTGAAAATTATATGCTCATGGTGCTAACATAACTCTTTATATAAAGTTTAGGATATTGAATTTACATATACAAGTTTGGGGTGTTTACTTCGCACCTCTTTAAAGATTGGAATATTTTAATTATTTTTCCCTTTTCCCTTTAAAATTTTGATTGTAAATAATATGTTACTGTAGATAGTAAAATATATTGTTAAAATTACAATGGATCTCTTCTAAAAGATGAAAACTCAATGCAAACAATTTAAATATATTTTGTTCGAAATTTTGCGATTGTAAGGATGTTTTTACTCTAACTGTTTTCAATCCCAGATCAGATCAGGTCGGACTTTTATAGGTTTATAAAATACACATAGATAAGACATTTACCAAACCAGACCAGATCAAACTTAAACAAATCAGACCAGACTAGACTAGCAAATTTCAGTCCAAGTAAAAACATCCTAACGACACAATTATACTATACTATTTTTTATTCTTTTATTCCATCACTTCTACATTGTACTCCCTTCGTCCCATTATACACATCTTACTTTCCATTTTATGTTATTCCAAAATAAGTGTCATATTTTTTCTGGAAAGACATATGAGATCCACATTATTTCATTTTATTATACCCCAAACACTACTTCAACTTTTACTTTTGATCATTTTATTTAGAATTATGTCAAATCGAAACAAGTCACATAAAATAACACATTAGCGTATATCTTTAATCACTCTGCCCCCAATAAATATTTTTTCTGGATCCGCCACTGCGCATACTCCTCCTGAAGAGTCAAGAGATCACAAGTTTGAAGTTTTGAAAAATATATAGTTTTCCTCCACCATAAAGTTTTTTACGCAAAAACCTGGCCCTCCTTGAAGACACCCATAAACTTGTTGATAAACTGGTTCGGAATGTGTGCATGCATTTTGTAGCTCTGAACTCCGAAACATTTTAATTCCTAAATTTGTTTTTGGAAGAGTAGAAGAAAAAAATATTGAAATAAAATAAAAATAAAAAACATAAGGGGTTTGTCCTCAAATAATACTAATTAAAAGCATTTGGACAAAAAAAGAGACTTTTCTTTTAAGTTCCAAAAATAAGACTAAATAATACTTAAGGGACTATTACACCCTTACTAAGCCCAAACCCACTGGCCTGCTACAGTAACCCGTCACAGTGACCAAATGTGCAGTGACCAATGTTACAGTTACCAATGACATAGTTACAAAATTCATCCAGTGACCAAAAATCATTAGTGACCAAATTATATCCTAACAGGGACATGTCAACTACAGTGACCTCCGACCCCGTCCACAGTGACCTCCGCGGCCAGTCCCTGTGACCACCGCCGCCGGTCCCAGTGACCTCCGCCTTCGTCCGCCGCCGGTCCCAGTGACCTCCACCGGCGGTCACAGTGACCATTTAGTCAGTTACCACCGCCGGGCATAGTGACCTGTTGCTCATTGGTTAGTTACTACCGCCGGCCACTGCAGGCCCCTGCCGGTGACTTGCTGTCAATGACCTACCCCGGTGACTCGCCGTCAGTGACATTCGTTCAGTGACAATATTTTCTGATGGTACACCACCAGTTCTTTCGCCCTGCTCCCACCAGCCCCACTCATCCTCCTCCAGTGCCTCTGATAACGTACCAGCCTCGCCCCTTGCCCAACTAGCGCACAACAACCCCCAATCTCCGCTTAGCGATTGATCTGAACCCTAGCCTTTAGGATCTAAACCGCCACTGCCGAAGTGGTTTATTGTCGTCGCCGCCGCCGAAGGAGATTATCTCCGCCATAGCAGAGCCGGTGGTCAGCGAAGATATCTCTCGTTGCTGCCACCAAAGACAAAGGTCCATCGCCACCGTAGGAGCAAAGCCGGAGGAACAGTCAAGACTCGAGAGGTTGGAGATGAGAGGAGACATTGCAGACAGGAGGGAGAGAGAAGAAGAGAATGATGAGAGAAAACGAAATTGCGTCATTGCCGGCGAAGGCAGGGCAGTGGCGGCAACGTGAGATGCGAGGGGCGGCTCGGAGGCGTGGAAGGTGTTCGCTACTGCAGATCGATTTAGGAACTAGGGTTAATGGAGTTTGCACTACGGGTGGGTGTTGGCCGTTTCTTTTTCCAGGAGTTAAAGGGTATTTTAGACAATGAACATTTTTTTTAGTCAGTTTTTTGTACCAACGGGATTCGGCCTTATTTTTGTCATTTCATAAGCCGGAAATCCTACTTTGGTCATTCTTTCAAAACATAAACCTCCTCGTCATGAAACACAATCTCCATTGACTGCGGAAAACCGTCGTGAACCGGCTCTCGGTACACACTATCGCCCCCCGCCTTGATTGCTCAAGTAGTTATGCTCTGGTCTATCTCACGGAATAGGGACCACTTGCCAACCATTTTTGATAACTTCTGCTTATTTTTTGTTTTATTCGTAGTGAAGAGCACTGGGGGTTAGAACACATTGGTTGCTACATTTATAGAAATGAGATTTACCTTAACAATGAAATCAAACAGGTTGCACCTCCAATTTAACCAATAGGGAATGGTTATGGGCTTGGGGGGACACTGTTCAGTAAAAAATTAATTTTTTTTGAAGGAAAATGAATTAATTATCATTAATATTATCAATGTTCAGTACATGAGTGATAGCCGTTATATTTACTTGTGTTTAACATAAGTATTTATAAGTATTTGTTGAAGAAAGGAAGAGAAATCGGGCAAATACCTCCAAAATGAGAGCTAGAGCATAAAACATTGCGATGAACGACTTTTTAGACCAAGAGAATAACGTTCTGCCCATAATTTGAGTATAACGTATTCTATAGAACTCGAAATCACTCGATTCGAGTTTCATGTGAATGCTAACTCAATAAGGTACAAATGTTATGAAGACGTCATGGCCAAAATATGAAAGGAACAAGACTCAATCAACCAACAAAGTCAGATGTTGCTGGTGGGATTTCAGGATGCATACCTCTCAGTGTTTTAGCCATAACGTTTAATTGGATGAATAAAATCACGTCATTCAAGTTTAGGTGGATAGACGACTTCATTATCTACAACTTTGGTGAAGAACTCATGTCCAAATTCGTAGCGGAACATCCCCAAAATCCCAGGACAAAACCGGCGCCGGTTTTACCCTATAACCAGCGCCGGTTGCATTTAATCTGCCATTTTCCCGGTTGGCCGACGTATAACCGGCGCCGGTTTTACCCTATAACCGGCGCCGGTTGTGGTGTTTTTCAGTATTATTTCAGCCCCGAAATAAAACCGGCGCCGGTCAAGCCTAAAACCGGCGCCGGTTAAGCCCGAATCTGCAGAATACAAAGAGACGTGCAACCATATCTTGATGGGAAAAACTCACTTTCCTTATGATCTGATCAAATATTTCTTCCATGCTTGAATGTTGGGCTCGAATGGACTAAAAGATGCCAATCTTTAGCCTATATAAAGCCCCCAATTCATCAAACAAGATCATCATTCCATTCTTGAAGATTAAATTTCAGTTTTTATATTTCCTTTTTGCATTTTCTTGAAGTGTTGGAGAAGAAGCCATTTCTCTCCTCTACAATTGGTTCTAGGTATTATTTCTTGTATGTTATTGTATTTCATTGTTCTTAGTTACACTTTTGTAATTAGTATGAGCTCAAGGAGCTAAGTTCTTAGCTAAGGCTAGGGATGAACTTCTATGTCCACTAGGTGTTTGATAAAAGTTCTAAACCAATAAATTGTGATTTATCCTTTACATTTTGATTGTTTATGACTATGGTGTACAACATAGAAGTATGTTAAACTTAGTTTATGCTTTCAATTAACGTTGAGGTCTAAACTATGAACAATAAAGGATAAACATATATATTACCGAGAATAGAAATATATCCGGTATTATATGATACGGGTGTGATGTCTTGATATTCAACGGGGTTTTCGGTAGATGAATGTAAGCCGTAACGGGACTTACACGTAACGGAAACCACGCTCTCACTGCCTTAACCGGAGTTGAGAATATATTAGCGACATCGTATTCATAATTATTGGTAAAGAACTAATATTCAACCCTATTAAAGCATTTAAGTGATTCCCGAAGCCTTAGTTGTTGTTATCAATCACTTTAATCAAATTAATTTAAGTTATATCTATGAAAATTATAAAGAAGAACCAAGTTGTTGTTTTCACAACAATACACAACTCAAAATCCCTGCACTTTACTCATTTATTTATTTAAAGTCATCTACTTTCGGACTTGAATTAAACAACGTTTCCCTGTGGATTCGACCCGGTATTTACCGGAATTTATTACTACATCGGCACTTGTACACTTGCAAGTTTAGCCCGGTCAATGAGTAATGAAAGAAAGGGGTAATCATTCCAAGAAATGCAATCAGACAAAGAACAAGCGACTTGAGCCAGCTCGTGAGCCGCCTTGTTCGCTGATCGCCGAATATGAGAAAAAGATATCTCCATAAAACTCGACCTCAGCTCCCTAATATCCTCCGCAATGACTTCGGCCAAAGATTCGCTTGACCCGTTAAGAACTTCTGAGACTGCCTTGGAAGCATCGAATTCAACGTCGATGAAGTCTCGGCCTCTTTCTTTCACCCAACTAAGAGCTTCCCTAACCCCGATCAGCTCTGCTTCCAACGGTGCTAGCTGGCCATACCATAACTTCGAAACACCAGCCACAAATTCTCCGAACTCGTTCCGAACAAGCCAGCCCAAACCGCTGCGACTCCCCTTGACTGCAGCGTCAACATTCAACTCCAGCCTCCCTGGCCCAGGTCTTCTCCAAACCGAAGGAGGGGTTGGAGCATGCCTGCTCTTCCCACTATCTACCTGCTGCACCACAGCCCAGTTTGTGACATAAACTCGTGGCTTTATCAATATTAGTTTAGCATCAGTTCTCACTCCTGTCCAGACCCTGTTATTTCGTTCGCACCATAAGCCCCATACCAATTTACACAAATCCTCCTCCTTCTTGGAAGCAAATTCAGCCTGCACTTGCTCCAGAAAGGAAGTTGCTGCACCCGCCACCCACTGCCATTTCACACCTCGCCATGCTTCCTTAGCCACCAGACAAGAACAAAAAAGGTGGAGCAACGATTCATCAGCTATTCCGCAAAGCCCACAACTCTCAGCACAATTTACCCTCCTCAGCCTCATATTCGCCGTCGCCGGAAGAAAACCGCAGCACACTTGCCAGAAAATTTTTTTAATTTTAGGGGGCAAGCTCCACCCCACACAGCTGTCCAACCTGACCAAGCTCCATTCGTCATTTCTCCTGCCAAGAACCGGTAGCAGCTGCACACAGAGAACCTGCCAGACTCCTCCCATCTCCAACAAACCTTATCGGGGACCCTCCTAAAACTAATCGGGATCCCCTGTATCAGTTGAACATCCCGCTGCTCAAGGATATCTAACAGCAAATCACGATCCCAGGTTGACCCATCTTCACTTCTAAGGCTATCCGCAGTAGCATGCTCCAGACCAAGGATAGGGTCGAAGACACCATCGGGAAATTTCTATCAGGGATCCATGGATCATTCCATATATTAATAGCACTCCCTTGTCCAACTCTCCAATAAAAACCTTGCCTGATAATGTCTTGTGTTTGAAAGATACTCTGCCGGACAAAAGATGGGTTAGCACCAAGTTTAGCAGATAAAAATTTCCCGTCCCGAAAATAGCGGGCTTTAAAAACCCTCCCAACTAATGAGTTCGGGGAAGTAAAAATCCTCCAAGCTTGCTTCGCCAACATGGACAAATTAAATTCCCGAAGCTTCTTAAAGCCCATTCCACCCACTTTTTTAGGCCAGCATATATCATCCCAATTACTCCACCTATAATCCCTTTATTAACCTTACCCTGCCACCAAAAACCATTCAAGAGAACTTCGATTTCTCTACATAACTCCTTCGGAAGTAAAAACACGTTCATCGCATAACTGGGCATGGCCTGAATAACTGATTTAAGAAGAACTTCTCTTCCCGCCTTAGACAAAAAATGGTTATTCCAATTTTGAATACGGTTAACCATTCTCTGACTCAAATAGGATAAGATAGCCCTCTTATTTCTCCCAACTAGAGCCGGTAACCCCAAATAATGTTCCTCACTCCCAGCCAAACACACACCCAGCATCTCCTTCAAGCCCTCTCTACACATTAGAGCTGAAGAATAGCTTTGATTTTCGTTTAAATTTATTACCTGCCCCGAAGCTTGAGCATATTCACTCAAAATTTCCTTCACAATAGCAGCTTCCCCATGTGTAGCCTTGAAAAACAACAGACTATCATCCGCAAAAAAACAGATGGGAAATTCTAGGAGCTCCTCGAGCCACCGCTACTCCATGCAAACTGCCTGCCGCCTCATGCCCCTTTAAAAGAGCACTCAATCCCTCTGCAATTAAAATAAACAAATATGGAGATAGAGGATCACCCCGTCTCAACCCCCGAGTGGGAATAATGGGACCAAGCTCAGTGTCATCAAAAGGGATTGAGTATGAGACCGAAGATATACATTCCATAACCAAACGTATCCATCTATCATCAAATCCCATATGACTAAGCATACCCTCCAAAAAAGACCACTCCACCCTATCATATGCCTTACTCATATCCAACTTAAGGCTAACGTACCCAGTATTTCCTTGATTTTTTCGTTTCAAATAATGTTGAGACTCAAATGCTAACATAATATTATCAATGATGGATCTACCCGGAATGAATGCACTTTGTTGCTCAGATATACACAAATGGAGAACTTCTTTCAATCTATTAGCCAATACTTTTGAAAAAATTTTATAAACAACGTTGCAAAGAGCTACAGGTCTCCAATCTCCAATAACCTCTAGACTTTCCTTTTTAGGAATCAAGACAATATTTGTATGATTAATGCGGTCCGGGAGTTTGCCTGAACAGAACACACGACAGAATTGAACCACATTCGACCCCACAACATCCCAGTAATGCTGAAAAAAGCCTGGACTCAAGCCATCCAGTCCAGGTGAAAAAATTAAATTAAAACAGTGGAACCCAACCATTCTCAATCCATCCGAGCACTGATATGTTTGAACAGTGCCACACCAATAAATTGTCCAATAGAAAATCACCTGCTTTAGTGGGAAATCGAAATAAAATCCCAACAGTAGCTCATCTGAATTCATATACTCCGGTACAAAAAAGGGCCAATGAAAAAGATCTTTAGTTGGCTGGAATATCAAGATCATATCCAAAAAAATATTACAAATTCAAACCTAAAAAGTGACAATTGAAACAGGCCCAAAGTGGGTGCAAAATCTAGGGAAAATCACAATAGTACCTCAACTTGTTGTATTTCAATTCATCTTCACCATGATTCTCGCACACAATATTCAACAACTCCCAAAGTTGGACTATTAAACCACTTAATCCCAATTTCTTGACAATGACGTTTTTGAGGGGGCAAACCAACACCAAAAACATTTTGCTTTTAAATTATAATACTACGTAGGGAGTAGATGTTTTGGTGAAACGTCAATTGAATTAGTGGTTTGTTTAAAAAACTCAATGGATTGGCCTCCAACCAAATAACACTTCATATGATCTCTTGATTATACAGAGTTTTATTCAGACTTATTACAGAAAATACAATATATATCCATATAAGGAATTAGATATATTTATATTTATATTTATGTTTATATATTATATGTAAACTTAAATTCCTAATTGAAAAAAATCACATATCTTCATTCGTAATTTAGTAATAATAGTACACTGAGTAAAACATATCATCATTCATTCTAATCCTATACCTAAAAGCACTAAAAAGAGGGAAATTTCTCCCGCCTAGGTGCTCTAGGACCGATAAGTAATTTCACTCAGCTTATATTTTGTCACGCCCCGGACCTACCCGGACACGTCAACAATCCGCCGTACAGTATGAATAGTCAACCGCAATCTAACACATCCATACTATACAAGGCGTCTGGAATATCATTCACACATAGTACATCCATAAACAAACATAATGTAAAATATTCATTAAAGCAGCGGAAATAATATTACAAGTGTTCAAGCCACACTTGGCAAACTTGGGCATACAAGCCCTCAATAATTTATTAGAAAACATTATCCATGAGCATCATTGTAATTGTTTTGAAAACAGAACGGAGGAAGCACGAACCACGTCTTCTCTCCAAGAACTCCTGAACCAACGGGTACAGGAAGCAAGCTCTAGCTTCTACCTGAAAACTGTGAGGTGGCCTCCCCCGTGAAGGGGAGGTCAGTACTTTGAAGCATTTGAAAAGTACAATGACAACTATACTGCATATAATTAATGTTTCAATCCTTAAGACCCTCAACATAGGTGTTATCATAATACTAGGAAATAACCCATAGTTACCCCTTTCAAATCATACATAAGTATATATCGTCAAATAGTCGGCCCATAGGCCCATTTGTATTTTTGTCAAAACCCTTTTGCATCGCCATGCGATATTTTATTTCCCCGTTTGTATTTAATAATACAATTTAAATCGCTCTGTGATAATTCAAAATATGATCTGTATCGCCCTGCGATAATCTAAAAATACAATTTGTATCGCCCTGCGATAATTCAAAAAAATACAATTTGTATCGCCCTGCGATAATTTAAAAATACAATTTGTATCGCCCTGCGATAATTCGTATTGCCCTGCAATAATTCATACAGGACCTGTCACCGCTATCCAAGTCTCCATGGAGCACTCGGTCGGAGTCCAGCATCCTGCCCCTGGACTCATACCCTGTTCCCGTAGGAAGGTAAGGCCCATTCGGGGTCCTATCTTATGTGTTACCGCTGTCAAAGCCTCGCAAGGTCTTTGATTCGGATTCCACCCTTATACGTGATCATGCTGTAAGTCCATGCTATCCATCTCGCTCTCTAGAGCCAAGTAGGGCCATGGTCCTTACATCTATCCTATTGTGGGCCCATGCAGTCCGGCACGATCCTCAGACTCGTCCGACCCATGACCCACATCTATCTATATTAGCAAGTTCATGGGGTCGGGCATCTATCCTTAGACTAGAGCCGAGCCATGACCCTTGCTACCAATCAAACAACCAATTACGGGTATCCTAAAGACCACCCGGATAATAATATCAACAATCCAATCCTAGGATAATTATATCATTTAAATCATCTAAGGCTATCCTAATTGAATACCCTAGTGACGAAGCATCACAATCCTAAACTTAGGATTAATTTATAAATGTTCATATTATAACCTCGGACTAGTCATTTAGTATCACCCGAGTTATTCTTAGTTCAAATTCTCTTTCCCTTTTAAACAAACGTGGCGGCCATGCCATAACTCATTCTCACTCCATTCTATATTGACTTTACTAACCATAAAATCAATATAATTAAATAGTGATTAATAAAAACATTTTATTAGTTCATCACTAAATCAACTAGAACAACTTCTCAAACATATCAAGTAATCATGCTCCAATTTCTCATACCCCAATCAATCATGCATCAACTCTTCGTATACAACAATATGATCAATTGACACTTTACTTGGCATATTAGTTAATTAAAATCATGCTTTTATAACATTAGGTAATCTCATGAATTAACCCACTAGTTATAAACAATATAGTCAGCCATCCTCACCTTATGATGTGCTCAACTAGTTGCCTTTGCTAATCCCTTCGATCAATCCCCGTTCTAGGCCAATTGAAAGTGAAAATTCTGGACAGCAGACAAAAGGTGGGCGGCTTTTGCAAAAGGTGGGCGGCTTTCGGGCCTGCAGCTCGAAAACAGTCTCCAACAATGGGGGTTTCCGACGATTTCAACTCCTATCGATTCCACGACTCTTCTAAGTTAATTACCACCACTTTATATCAATATAATACACTTTTAAACGTGTAGAACTCATGGTTTAATCCACTATATGATTTCTTAAAAATCATACAACATAAACTAGTTAATAGATAATAGTAGTGTTCTTACCTCTTTTTCTAGCTATTTTCTCTTGGATTTCCCTTCCTCTTGCTTCCTCCAAGCTCTAAGGTTTGTGAGAGGCTTTTCCCAGAGCTCTCCCTCTTAGTTTGGTCGAGTGAGTGATGTAGAATGATAGGGGAGAGGTATCTCCTCTCAATCAAATGGCAAATTAATTCAAGGATAGGGCCATGGGAGTGTCACTTTGTCCCTAGGTCCCTTGCTACTTCTTGTCCGCCCCTTTCATTGTATTTGGCATTTATTTCACTATTTGGAGTCTATAGGACATGTAGGAAAATCCCCAAGTGTGTGTAGAAAGTCCCTCCCAGTTATTCCTGCTATTTCTGGCAGGTTTGGTCAAAATAACACTTGGGTCGCCCAAACATTTTTCTCAACTTTGGTTGGCATTTTATTGGGCTTGTATAATTATTATGATGACCCAACTAAATATTTGGTAGCTCGTTCTCAGTATCATGGGCCCGATAAATAATTTAATTAATCATTCATTAATCAAATGTACCATTCTTTTACTCAACATTAATCGACAGGAAATTCAAATACATGTTGAATTTTCAAATTCAAAGTATATCCGGGTGCGGTGTCACATATTTCCATCTGCCTTTTCTTCTTCCGTCTACCACAACACCGATTCACCTCCCTTTCACTAGCAATAGTGCACCTGGAAGAAACAAATGCCTTATACGCCAAATGAAACTCACTTACGACCCTCTGCATCTTTTCTGGATTAATTCTTTTTTCTAGAGTTACCATTCTTGAATCAATTTCATTGTTTCTTTTTTCCTATATCTGCACTTTGAAATCCAAATTTGATTTTAAGATGTTGAGGTACCAATATAATTTTTTATCTTCTTAGGCCTCTCCTGTTTCCTAAAAATGATAACCTTTAATATATAAATCATAAACTTCATGGATAACTTTGCTGAAATAGAGAAGGAAAAATTCACGCGAATAATCTAAACTATTATCAGTCTTTTGTATTAATCCCAAACATGTGTTATTCTAGAATAATACCACCTTTATATGTACTCTGCTCAAATTGATCCATGATGACTGGTTACTTGCTAAACAGGTAAAAATAAAAAATAAAAACAAAAAGGAAAGAGCTATAGGCCTATGCCTCCATCGCAGACTCGCAGGAATTTTTATCCCTTCTTCTCTGCTTTTCTTTTCTATTTCTTTTTTTTCTTTCCCTCCCCGTTTATCCCTTTCTTCCGTAATTCTTCATAATCATACGGAGTACTTCGTATATTCTAAACCATAGCAGCCATAGCCAACTGTAAAAGAACCCCATCGGAATCAGAGACCTCCATCTGCACTTTCAAAAGATTTGGCCATATTCTCCAAGTGTGTGCAAGCAATAATCCGTCTCTCATAGGTTGAACACTTGAACACACTGTCTAAAATAACTCACAACACTCATGAGTAATGTTCAGTAAAATAACGAGAGTTCATTACTCCGGTTGACGGTTGTCTTCGCCAGTGAAGACCCGGCCAAATTCCGGCAATTAAAAAACAAAAAAAATCCTAATTTAATTGATAAGTCTGTTTTTCCTCGTGAATATGAACCCCCGTCCTTGGATAAGTAGAGAAAAGGAAAAAGAAAGAAGGGGGAATACAAAGCATAATCATCGGAAGGGGTAGGACTAGTAGGAGCAGAAGATGGCCTCACGCCCCTCACCGGGAGGGAAGAGAAAAAAGAAAAAAAGAAAAGAAAAAGAGAGGGTGAGTGTGACTTGGGGAGAGAAAGAAAGAATAGAAAATAAAAATAAAAATAAAAAAAGTACGAAGTCCAATAGAAACAAGTCATTTGGCTAGCTGACCTGCTAAATAGGTTTATCAAGTCACGGGATTGATATAAGAAGATGCACCATATAATTTAGATTATTTCGATATTACGAATACTTGGGATTAATATAAGAAGACAGTGTATAGTTGGGATTATTCTTATGAATTTTTCCAATAGAGAAAGGAGTTTTATAATGATCCTCAGGTGCTGAATTAGCACCACTAAAGTTCATTCAATATAGAGAAACAAAACCAAAACATTCTCTCATTTCCATGAAAAGTCAGATAACTATTCTTTCTCATGTTATTAACTGTTAAGTCATTGCAGGCAATGTTCTAAAAGGCGTGAGGTGTGCCGAGGTGGCACAACCAAGCCCGAAGCCTTTGAAGCATAGGCGGGTTTAGGCGAGGCCTAGGCGTGAAAAGACGTTTTAGTTTTTTACTATTATTTTAATTTTTCAGCTATTATTTCACATGTATATGTAATACGTAGTATCGTATTACATAGTATGACATACAAAAATTACACTTTCTATATGAAAAAAATCACTATTTACTTCTTTAAAAGTGATGCATAAAAATGTAACTTAGTAACTATTACTCTATTAGTATTATTTACTATAATTATATTCAAAATTACATTGTTGTGACTACATCTGTAGTCACTACGATCTAAATTTGAATACTCAAGTCACTAACAAATACGGAGTAGTTACCGACTTACATTTTTGTCCATATTTTTTTATTAGTAAGATTTTAGGATTTTTTATTTCGATAGAAGTAATTTTCTCAAAACCACAAATAATAGTTTTATGCTTTACTTATTATACAAAAACACGAATTAAAGAAGTTGGCTGATAAAAGAGTACTCCAATAGTTATATAATAGTTATAATAGTTACAATAAAGAAGATTGACTGAATTAGGATATTTAAAACAATTCTAAGTCCATATGAGTTGGCAATGCAATTGATGCAACCTAATGTTTTGATGTAAAGTTGTTAACCTGACGTGCTGACTTCGAATCTCTCTAAAGGTAGGCCTCATATAATATGCCTATGTATTGTATACTCCGTACTTCAAAATCAAAATTCCCACACCGGACGAATGCCTATGTATCATGTATTCCGTACTTCAAAATCAAATCTCCCACACCGGATGAATAAGCGCATCACTCCTTCCGAAAACTCTATATAAGACACGGAGTAGGTTCCCAATTCTTAGTAACGTGTTGAGATGGCAAAGATTCCTTGTTGGAATTAGAAATGTAGCCTATACACCGGATTAGACGCCTTTCTCCACGCCTATTGGCTAGGCGAGGCGTTTTGTTGGCGCATCAAGCCTAGGCCCGCCTAGGCGGCTCCTTTACAAGCCTTTTAATTAGAACACTGATTGCAGGGCATTATTATTTGTTTTGGATTTTGTTTTAGGAAACTGAACAAAGTTTCGGGCACAATAGAAAGCGGATTTGGAAAAACATTCTTTTGATGGGGTGGGGAATTATTGTACGGGTACAGTGCATTTGTTTGATTAACTGATGATGTTTAGGATTCCTAAGCATACTAGAATGGAAGATATCTATAGATCATGAAAGTTTGCAAGGGATGTATGTAATATCTTATTCGCATCACAAAAGTGTTTGGCAGAAATCGTAGAATGTTTTTAAGCATACAAGTATGGCAAAGCCTGTTTTTTTTTTTAATGAGCCGGTTAATGCTACAACAGTTCTGTGATTATCATTGCCATGATAATTCTAGGTATACCTACACTCATCTATTTGAATCGCATTTGTTTTGTGCAGATTGATGAAGTGATTGGTGAAGCTCAAACAAGAGGGGCTGCACGGGGGCAATCAGAGAACATTATCTGATGTTGTTCAGGGGAAAGGTGAAGCAACATGGTGACATTTTTCTTCAAAATTTTGAGCTAATCGGTTTATTTTTGTAATTCATTTCTTCTTCAGGATAAAGGGGTGTGTTTACTTACTCAAATTTTTGGATTCATACTGATTCATACCTTTGTAATTCTTTTGGGACCAATGGTTTGTCAATTGTTGTAAAATGATATGGTGTTACTATTAGCCAATATATCATTGGTGTAACAGAGTAACCATATTTTCCATTTGCGTGATAAGAAAAGTATAATTTTCCTTTTCTACAACTTGATCAGGGATAGAATCCTGATCATAGCTAAGATCCGATTAAAAAAACATATTCTATTCTTTAATAAAGAAAAGGTAGTCCTTACTTTAAAATATTGGGTTTTTTACTTGGGAAATATATCATTGGTGTAACAGATATACTACGTTTAGACTTTAGAATAAGAGCCATTTGATAATTAGTTTAGTTGAAACCATTTGGGTTTACGTTTATGGTTTCCTTACGTTTGATTCATTTTTTGATGAAATAAATTTGGGAAATTAAAAATAATATGAGAGCCTATTCATTTTTTGATGAAATAAACTTGGGAAATTAAAAATAATATGAGAGCCTTTTCTATTTGTGATATTTAACTGGTAGCTAGATTCTAATAAAGTCTTCTAACAATATGGGTAATTTAAAAATCTAATTATTAGGGATGTCTAAAAGAAGTATTTATGATTTCAATTATTTGTGTGATAATTTATATTTTAATTTTGTATAGAAATCCATAAACTCACTTATAAAATATTAATAATATTCGCCCATTATATCCCGTGCAACGCACAGGTGAAATAATGGAATTGCAACTCTTTGATTTGGACATTTGGCAAACAACTTTCTTCTTAATCGAATAAGAATTTCTATAAAAGGATTAGCTATACATTTCATTATTAGGCTCTGTTTTCAATCTCTGATGATAAGTGCTTTTGGCTTTTTTTTAAAAAGAAAAAAACACTTATTTTACCAAACACTACCAACTTTTACTATCTCGATTTTCATGTAGAATCTACTTTTTACCTTTTCTATTACACAAAAAGCACTTATTTTATCAAACACTACCAACTTTTACTACTAATCACTTTTTCCCAAAAAGTGCTTTTATGTAAGCACAAGTGGTTGCAAACAAAGCCTTAGAGTTGATATGCACAAGTGATGTTTTGATTTTGTTTTCCAATTCCACTCATTTATGCTACATTGTGCTTATATTATCATGTTATACGATAGTTTAGGAAGATCCAATGCGTGTTAGTACCAGATCGGATAAATCAGAAACCTTATGCATCTATTGTCAAGGAAATGATATTTTGTACAACTTATATCTATATTTATATATTTACTATTTTACTTTGCATCTAAATTTTATTTATGGTTATATGTGTCACACCTGGATGGATGGAGTGTTCAATATTCTGACTCCTTTTCGTTGAGCTTTGTTAATCATCCATGTCCCACATCCAAAAGATTGCTTTTTATGTTTCTTTTCAAGAGGTGGCTTTAGGATTAAGAACATTTCAAACATGGAGAAATTGAAAATTCAAAAACCAGTTAAGATTTTTAACTTTGAAGTCCTTTTGAATCTCTGTTCCATGGTGAGTTGAGGTGTTTTTTGGGCATTTGTTAGGGTATACTTACCGCGGAGGTGAATATTTCTATATAAGAACACTATAACCAAATTTTTTCACTTTCTTTCTTTCCTTTTATTCCATTTCATTATTGTAGTTAATATGAAACAGTGGTATTTCAAGGTTTTATTCTTTTTGTAGATAATCATTTCAATCAAGAACATAATCTTGAACTTTAGGCTTCTCATTTAGTTAAAGGTACTTTATGATTGTCATGAAATAGATATTGTATCTTCTAATATTTTCATAGCCATGCAACATATAAAGAAAGGTAGTCCTGATCAAGTCAAATTTTTATGGAAGGATTTGAGGCAAAGCATTAGAGAACGGAGGGAGTATTTATTATGTTTAACGATAACAATAGCAAATTGCATTTATATTTTTACATGATTCATTTGAACAAAATTATGACTATTGCAACATTTGTACCACCAACTCTTTTAGTTTTTTTTTTCTAATATTTTATGTGATATTATAAATGCTAATCAACTATCTTATTTTTTGTAAGAAGCTAAGTGAATTTTTTGTAGTGATAAAAAAGATGTTAGAAGTTTTAATTTATAATATTTTATTATTTATTTTTCTATCTTTTATTTCCTTTTACATTTTATTTAAATAATCAATAAAATAAAAAAGATGAGATGGACTACTACTTTCAATTTCATATTCTAAAATATAGAACTTGATAAAATAAAATAATAATCATAAGCAAACAAATCAAATCAAACTAAATTCAACGTAATATTTTTTACTTTGGTAAACCGAACTTCAAACCGAACCGAACCGAACCGAAACCGAACCGAAACCAAACCGAAAATCAAATGGTTTTAGTTTGGTACAAATTCTCTCAACCCGAATAAACCGAAACCGAACCAAAACCGAAGAAAACCGAACCGTAAACCGAATTGCCCACCCCTACTTTTTATGTTTCTTTTCAAGAGGTGGCTTTAAGATTAACAACATTTCAAATATGGAGAAATTGAAAATTCAAAAACCAGTTAAGATTTTTAACTTTGAAGTCCTTTTGAATCTCTGTTCCATGGTGAGTTGAGGTGTTTTTTGGGCATTTGTTAGGGTATACTTACCGCGAAGGTGAATATTTCTATATAAGAACACTATAACCAAATTTTTTCACTTTCTTTCTTTCCTTTTATTCCATTCCATTTCATTATTGTAGTTAATATGAAATAGTGGTATTTCAAGGTTTTATTCTTTTTGTAGATAATCATTTCAATCAAGAACATAATCTTGAACTTTAGGCTTCTCATTTAGTTAAAGGTACTTTATGATTGTCATGAAATAGATATTGTATCTTCTAATATTTTCATAGCCATGCAACATATAAAGAAAGGTAGTCCTGATCAAGTCAAATTTTTATGGAAGGATTTGAGGCAAAGCATTATGGTCTAAATTTGCAGTTTCGAGCTATGGCTGCAAAACTCAAGTTCTGGGACAATTTAGAGGAAGGAGATGAAACTTTCTGCATTAAATGTCCCTTCATGTACGTATTTAAATAAATTGTTAGTATTACAGTTTACAGCTTTCCCCATATGTGAGTTGCAATGTGTTTGTGCCCTAAGTTATATTTAGTTGTCTAGCATTAAGTGGAAATGTTAATTGACTTTTCCATATTACTATTTCTCATTTACATTCTATGCACACATTATGAGAGAAAAATATATATGGCATATGCATCTTTTATTTGTATATAGCTATAAAGGTGTGAAGTTGTAACACCATTTTCTTATGCATATCCTGTTGATTCTTTTCAGTTTAAACTAATTTTGGTTATTTTGTGTTTGAATTCTGGAATAGTATAAAAGCCAAATGGCATAACATACTGAAATTAATTGAACCACTATATTTATCAATGACCACAACTATCTTTTGTTTTTTTTTTTGAGAATGTACATACATTTTGAGCCCGTTTGATACCACTGGAATCAGCTTGAGTTAACTGATTCTGCTAAAATTTATGAAGTTTTGGCTGAAGTGGTTGTATTTGCTGATAATGAATAAACTATATTTAAAATATATTTTATTAATAAAACAAAGAAAAAATTATATGAAAAATACCTAAAATGGTCATCTATCATAACTTCACCCAATACAGTCTGCAACTCCAACCTTACTTTTTCCTATTATTACATAATTCAACACGCGAAATCAAAAATTAGGTGTTTGATTAAAACGTTGGTTGATAAGCCGAAAAACAGGGTCCCCAAACGAGCTCTTTCTCTTTTCAAATAAGGTTTCTTAGCAATTAAAGTTTGTTAATAAGATGGTTGATAGATTGTAAACCTATTTGAGTAGTGACAAATCCTGATTGATTCATATCATTTTTTAGTCCATAACCTTCTTCATGTGATTGTGGTGGATTCTGAGCGATTCATGTCACTTTTACTCTTTTAGTCCTTAAGCTTCTCCATGGAGGGAGTATTTTCCACTTAAGGGCAAGTTATGGTGTAGTTTTGTCCTTTATTTGTATATCCCGAGCATCAGAATTGACCCCGTCTCATTTTGAAGGAATCAGAAGTTGAGAGCTGTCATGGTTGGGCTGATTTTTGAATTGAGTTTATCCATATTAGACAAGATCACACCAGATCGGACTCGATAGTTGTAAAATACACCTATAACATACATATGCTATATGAGACCAGATCAATCTAGATAAGATTTGATCATATTAGATTTAAACATATTAGACCAAACAAGATCATAAAATTACACTCCAATTGAAAACATCATATGTCTACTTACTTTAGCACCATGAGACGTTAGACTCTCATCACTTCTCAACGCATATGGTTTATATTGTTACCCCCCGCCCCTAAGACTGAGACACGAGGGTGATGCAATTTCTTAGGAAAGTGAAATTGTATATTCGACATTGAATTGATGAAGTATGAATAAAGTAAGAATGAATTATAATCACCGAAATATCACCAAAAATGGTAGGGGATAAATTTAATGGGTGGACGAAAAAAGTAAAACGAGACAATGTTTGGGGGACGAAGGGAGTAATGGTTAGGAATGCAATGATCATTAATAAGAGAAAGAGATAACTGTTCAAATAAGTTGACATCTTCCCCCGTCACCCTGTTCGTATACATGAACATGTGTACGTGGTGGTCTCGAGATTAACAGCTCAATCAGGAGCTGAAGTTTTTGATGTGTCATGAAGATGCATGGGCTTGATCAATTCAGATGATGGGCGCCAAATCAATTAGTGGGAGCACCTAGATTAAAATCGGGGCGTCCAACTACCGCCTAGCGCCTAGGCGGGGACTAGTCGGGCGCCTAGAGCGATTTTTTAGAATCATGCTATTCGTCCACTTCAGCTTTGGTTTTTGTTTTTTTGCTAGAAAACAAGAAACGAAAGAATATGTTTTGAAGATATCATAGATATGTGTTCGGCCGAAATTCAGATTGTAGGATAAAGCTACTCCTATTGACCGATTTAGGAGGTGCGAATAGTTATTCAAAAAATTGAGGGATACTATTGGTCTAAATGGAGGTGGCTACTGTGCTAAAAAATTGTTAGTGCACGTTTTGCTTGCTTCAGTTTCATTGGTGAAGGAGGTTGGTTTGAATAGTGAAAAAAATGGTACATGCATGCATATATATACCAGCTATTACTACGTGCAAGTTCTGCTATAAAAGCACGCCTCCAGTTGCAACTCTCTCGCATTTGATATTTTAGCATTAATTACGCCTCATTATATGAGGCACCGTCAAGGGTTACCAATCGTCATGATTTGAAAATTTTAATTTGTGATGAAGATGAAGGGACCACAGACAAGATTAAAAATGTTGTCTTCAAAGAAGTGTTCAACAATGTGTAGTGTTATATTATATACGTTTATGTAATGTTACTTTCTTTGTTAATTTCTTTCCCTGGGCGTTTCACCAATACTTGGTACTCTACTCTACATGTAATAATATTATTATTGGTGCCAACCTGCGTTACTATAGAACTTATATCAATATTGCTAATACATTTTGTTGTTACACAATTATATCTTTTTTATTGTTTGCTGCACAAAAATTAAAAAAAAACATTACAAACCGTGCATCGCACGCAGTGGAGGAGCTGGGGAGGGGCATGAGGGGGCAAGCGCCCCCGCTTCGGGCAAAAAAAATTAGTACTACTACTTAAAATATATTTAATGTGCCCCCTTGTTTTTTTCAAAAATAAATACCAATTAAGGATAATTTAGATTAACTGTTAAAATAAAAGGTAAAGCCTTTCATGAAACATATGTGTCTTTAGGAGTACAAGTATTGACTGCAACATACCACATTCATTTGAATGAAAGTGTGGAGTTTTAGACCTTTAATGTCACACAGATTGACTTTTCGTGGTTATAGTGAGCAAGAAAGTATTTAGTTTGACAAATATGTTGTCACATTTCTTGCAACAAAAGATCAAAAGGTTATGTTGGATTCCCTCCTTAATAATAATATTATTGATGCCAACCTGCGTTACTGTAGAACTTATATCAATATTGCTAATACATTTTGTTGTTGCACAATTATATCTTTTTTATTGTTTGCCGCACAAAAATTAAAAAAATCATTACAAACCGTGCATCGCACGCAGTGGAGGAGCTGGGGAGGGGCATGAGGGGGCAAGTGCCCCCGCTTCGGGCAAAAAAAATTAGTACTACTACTTATAATATATTTAATGTGCCCGCTTGTTTTTTTCAAAAATAAATACCAATTAAGGATAATTTAGATTAACTGTTAGAATAAAAGGCAAAGCCTTTCATGAAACATGCGTGTCTTTAGGAGTACAAGTATTGGCTGCAACATACCACATTCATTTGAATGAAAGTGTGGAGTTTTAGACCTTTAATGTCACACAGATTGACTTTTCGTGGTTACAGTGAGCAATAAAGTATTTAGTTTGACAAATATGTTGTCACATTTCTTGCAACAAAAGATCAAAAGATTATGTTGGATTCCCTCCTTAGTGGAGAAATTCATTAGAGTTTTAGAATTCTCAGAGATGTCCAAGATTCTCTATATGTGTGTAAAGAAGTACTGAATGTTCTAGAATAATAATGCGGAGTTTTATAGAGAAGTGTGGAACTCACTAAAATCGAGTGGAAGTGTGTGAAAGCCTCTAGAGCATTTTAAAGAATTGTTGTGTTTTCTAAATCGTTCTAGAAGATTAGAAAAACTTGTGGATACTTTTTGGAATAATCTAGATGTGTAGTGGTGTATGAAAAAATCTAAAGGAACTTTGATGAGATTAGTGTAGAGAAGCTCCTTGTTTCTTTGTTAACCTTGAAGAGAGCTCTTGAGTGAGTGAAAGTGGGAGTCTTCTTGAGAAGGAGAATGAGAACCTTCTTGTGAGAAAAGAAGGCTCAAAGATATCGTTGAATGAAGTACAGTGAACGAGTGATGTAGATTGAAATAGTCTCAGATACAAAGAGTGAGTGAGAGTAATAAAAAGTGATATTGTCATATTGAGTCTTTGTATTATCAGTGTATCAATATATAAGTGTACAAGAGTCTATGAGATTGTGATCCTGGAAAAGACTGGGGGTCGCGCTTTTCCAACATGATGTTATTATACAACGTTTTGAACAAGTTAAAACTCTTATGAATGATCTTTCCAAATTATAGATACGAGTCAAGTAGTATGTAATGAACTATTTGTGCTAATGTATCACGTTTTTATTGTTTTCATTATATTTTGAGAAAATACATAATAATTCATACCCTTTAGTACACTCCGCTTCGAAAACTCTCTGGCTCCACCACTGATCGCACGGATGAATTACTAGTATATATAATAGAATAAGAATTGAAATGTATTTAATGAAATGCCAAACATTCAAAATATGTGGTGCAGCCGCCAGCCGAGTTGTAAGGATGCTTTTACTTGGACTGTAATTTATCCCAGACCAGACTAGACCAGTTCAGACCAGACTAGACCATACTTGGATAGTTATAAAAATACAAAGAAACCAGACATTACCAGACCAGACCAGACCAGATCAGACCAGACCAGCAAATTACAGTCTAAATAAAAACATCTTAAGAAATAAGAATATCGCCCTTAGTAGTTAGTAGTTTACTACCTTTGTCCTTCGTCCCACACCGGTACTAGAGGAAACATCCCTCCTTTCAACATGCTATATATAATAGACACCCACTGTGCGTTAGAAGCAGGCAAACGAGTGTCATCTCATTTGTATGTGTTATGCACGTGGCCTATCAATACTCAACCCTGCTATTTGTTGGGTTTGAGCTTAATTTTTATGGGCCATCACGCGTTTTGTCACGCATTAGATACTCACCCGCGCGATGTGCGAATGAAAATTTACCCATTTGTGACTAATAAGTGTATTATAAAAACGCAAAAAGAATTGAACACATAATAAAGTGGTAAGTAATATATTAATTTTTTGTAGTTAAAGAGATATTGAAACATCGTTGAAGATGAGAAAATGTAAATATTAAAAAAAGAGATGTAACATTTCAAAGTACGAAGTGGTAAGTAAAACTCAAATTGTGGCCAACGTAAAGTAAAACTACAAATTCTGAAACACTTATTTGTAAACAACATTGGTAGTATGGTCGACTTGTTTGCCATCCTCATCACAGATCAATATTTTCAAGCCTTTGCAATTGGTAACTCTAGACGCTGTAACGTAAAGTTGACCATGAGTGAAGACTGATTTTTTTTAGTAAAAGTCCAACATGCATTAGAGATTGACCTTGACTCTTGTTTATAATCATCTCATAAGTGGTCATGATTGGAAAATGTCTTCTTTGCAACTTGAATGATATTCTTGCATCTGAAGGTGTTAGTGTCAATCTGGGTATGACTACTTCTTGACCATCAAATTTTCCTATTAAAAACAAAAAAATTACATATTCATTTATTTTAATTTTATTTTTAAAACATAAATTTTATTTACATAATAGTACATATATACATAGAAAATCAAATTTGTTTCAAAATTGAAAATTACATTCGTTTATATTCCGTATTTCATAAAGCCAATGCATTAATATAAGTAACTCAACCACACTTAAAAAATTGCTACATACGTAATTAGAAGTAATTGGTACATTTGTAATTAGAAGTAATAAGATATTATTAAAAATTATTTCATTAACAATCAACAATTAACATTTGCAGATATTAAAAATTAACAATTATTAAAAAACAAATGATTAATAAAAAATTAAAAATATAAACTAATTTCAATTTTTTAATTAAATGAAAATCTAACAGTCCAAGAAATAGGCCTAATAATTTATACCTTCCAACCATTCATGACCCAACAACCCTATTAGATAAAATATCAATAATAAAACCTACCCAGCCCAAAAACCCATATTAATTCACAAACCTACCCAATATTACAACAAGACTATAACCTAAAGCTACACGGCCCAGCCCAACCTTATACCTAAACCTACCCGATCCATCCTCCAGTATAAAATCCCCACTTGGCACTTTTCACCGCCGTACACCCTTATTGTTGGAGACTCGTGGCTAAACACTTAGACCAAAGGTCTCCCAATCTTTTCTTCTATTCTGTGATTATGCTTTTCCGGCGGAGAAGGTTGATCTGGTGTTCAGACGTGACCGGAATTTTCGATTATAACTATCCGATTATTCCACATGTCATCCGACAACCACTAATGTGTAGCGACCGATTGCCATCGTTTTTGGTACACTTCGTCCTCAAATGTGTTTAACCAAACATTTCATGCATTTTATTTGACCACTGTTTTTGGTAATCTGTTTATACAAATTACAATTTTTTGTGAATGCATGAAATGTTCTGAACCTTGGGAGTATTTTTTATTTTTGATGCATCGATTTTTGAAATACTTCACGAAGATCTGTTAATTTTTTCATTTTTTAACCGTTTGAGGAAAAAAACATCGGCTCTAACATTTAGAGACCAGATCTGTTGAATTTTCAGATCTGGGTTTCATGTCCGATGAACATGCTATTTTTTTCATTACTGTTGGTAAAGTAACTTTTGGGTGACAAAACGTACTTCATCTCGATCTGTTGAGATTTACCGTATTTGTCATACATAAAATTGGCGGTATAGGTGAGAATGGTGATAAGAGCCGTTCAATCACTTTTTGGGATGTTGTTCACCGTTCGATGAATCTGTTATTTGGAAGCCTAATTTCTTAGCGTTTTCGGATATATTTTTATATACGTTGATGGTATATATTCACAATGCTCTGAATACAGTATACTTGCATTTTTAAATGCCACGGTCGTATGAGTACTGTATGCTATTTATACAATAGGTTTTGATGGCATTCATATGCTATTTATACTGTATACCTAAGACTACAATGTCTATGTATTCTACAATTATTCATATGCCTTATGTACTGTTAATAATCTCGTATTTATAATCTATATCTCATATATACTATGTCATAATATAATGACATAATCATATACATAATTTAAACTTTCATTTAATATTAATGCTATGTATATTAATATGAGTAATTTAATTTCATATAATAATATCAACATAAATATAAATACTATATGCTATACGAACTGTATTAATAGCCTACTTAATGATTTGTACTTGTGTACTATTAGTATAATAGAATAATTACATCCATTTTCTTTTATCTTCGGCCTAAACATCCTGAGCCGTGGCTTCTTAATCAAGCCATGAATTTTGTCACCCTGCAACATAAATTTTATATTTTAAATAAATATCAGATACGAAAAGCCAATAGCATGTAGTTTTACAATGGACTCAAACTACCTGAGAGTAAATGAGAACCAACTCTATCATCTCTCCTCTCCTGGCTTGAAGGAGCAATTCGTATGCCCTGACCACCTTCACCTTAATGGCATAAGTGTTCTTGGTATGATTAACATCTCTTAGAAAAGAGTACATTCCTTCATTTGTTGCCATTGAACAAATTGTTGTGAGAGTGGTTGATGCTGTATGGGATGCAAATTCAACTCACCGAAGCATGGTATATATACTGCGATAGGGGCAATATCTATTCTAGTTTCCAATGGGTGTTAACATCAATAACCAACAGACAACCAATAGATTCGTACAATCCCTTCGAATTTGCTTCTACACTTCCAAGGCAGTTTCCAATGGGTGTTAACATCAATAACCAACAGACAACCAATAGATTCGTACAATCCCTTCGAATTTGCTTCTACACTTCCAAGGCATTTAATATCACTGCACTTTAAAGATCATTTCTAAGATATGGGATCTCTTACATTAAATGCACCATAAAGTATAAAGCGGATTGAACACTTTGGAATTTAATATCACTGTACTTTAAAGACCACTTCTAAGATATGAGATCTCTTACATTAAATGCACCATAAAGTATTAAGCCGATTGAACCCTTTGAACTAAGTTGAAATACGAACTGCTGCCTTTGCATTAAATGTTCAAAAAGTTTTGAAAAGACGTGTTGCTACAATAATAATTATTTCTTTTTTCCCAACTCTTATAGCCTGTTTACGTGACATAAAGTAACTAAAGGAATCAACATTTAGTGCATCCTGTGCACATGGACCCTCCCTGACCTGGTGACCCGTTTTGCAACCCATCCGACCCGTATTGGCATTGGAATTGGGCGGGAAACTCAGCCAACTTTCCACTGCGTTTTGTATATAGAAAGATATAAGATATGTGAGGCGTTTTGTTCCGGGCTTAGGCCCGCCTATGCGGCGTCTTTTAAGGCCTTTTAGAACACTGATTATGGAGTAATATTAATATTTTAAGAAAGGAATATCATTTTTATCAAGATTAATAAGGGAAATAATGAAATTAGGCAACATTTGAGAAGAGAATGAGCAACCAAATTTATCTCTCTGTAATGTGTTTTGTTTGAGAATTCATAACCACACAAAGGTTTCGAGTGTCATCAACAAGCCGCTGGGGATAAGAGGGAGGATTCGATCTGCTTAAGAGAATCTCTGTAGCCATTTCAGAATCAGATTCAAGTTGGAAGTCAGGAAAACCAAATCTTTTACACCAATTCTAAGAAAGTTGCATTTCAGCCTGAAGAACAGTTCTTGCGTGAATATGAGTGAAAATCCCTGCAATCATTTCTGAGGATATTACCTCCCGCACAACAACCATCCGAGAAAGCATGATCAACCGAAAGCCTCATCTTATAGGGGGAAATGCTCTTCCAGATAAGAATTTTAATTTTGTTTCTTTGGATAGAATCAGGCCCAAATCCCTCTTGAATGAGATCCTTATTCATATCTAGGTAGGGGTGGTTCGGTATGGTATACTGAAGATTTTATCACATACCTTTACCATACCGTAAACTTTCGGTATGCAAAAATACATACCGTTACCATGCCTAAATTTCGGTATACCTTGTTTCGGTATACCAAAATTTCGGTACGGTAAGCTACGGTATCAGTAAATTATCATGATTTAATATCAAATTATTATATATCAAATGAAATATAGAAAATCAGTGTTAATAGTGATATACTAAAATTATTAATGAAATTAATTATAAAATGCCAATGATAACCTATTTGTGTTCTATTCAACTTTGAACAAAAAAATATTATAAATATGTACAGATACTTCAACACATGATATATGAAGATAACAACACATTCTGCTAAAATAATAATTTAAACAACATAAATATATTTGAAATAACATCAATCTCCAACAAAAAGTATAAATAATTCAAGAAACATGGATATAAAGTCATTATCCTTGAATTAATGTTGTGTTTCTAGTTATTTTTTATAATTTTAAAGAAATTATTGGCTTGGAATTACGGTATGACGGTATGACGGTATACCGTTTATTTCCAAAATATATACTGATACCATATCGAAGTAATTCGGTACAGTATCATACCGTACCAAAAGTGTCGGTATACCAAACACTTCGGTAAATTCGGTATTTTTCGATATGGTAAGTCCGGTATACCGAAATTTCGGTAATTTTCCCCACCCCTATATCCAGGATGTATTTTTGAGGGAGAGTAAGAATCTATTGCTGACTTTTCATCAAAAGGATTATTGTCCCAAATAAAATTGTTGTAGGCTTTCCAAATAAACCAAACAATGATTCCTCGAAGCACATTTTTCAAAGTCTCCCACAAATTTCAACCCCACAATTTTTACTTAATTAATTCACGTGAAAGTATGCTTTAACCAACCTTTTCGGAACGAAGAGAGTATTACAAAAATCAATGCAAGAAATCGAAAAATACATAGTAGATGAAAAAGTTGACCAATAAACAGAAAAAGAGGACCACCAAACAAACTCACTGGGCTTTTGGTGTGTGTTCTTAATTAGTCAGGCCAGCCCAAAAATTGTGAATAGTATTAATTAATCATATTTGTATAGCCCACTCACCAGCCTATTAACGTAACCCTTATCCTCTTACGATCCACGAGGGAAAGAGTGCAGGGTTCTCCAGACCCGATCTCGAAGAGGGAACTAGGCAACCAGCGAAGAACGTACGAAGCCATCAAACCAGATAACGAACGAACCACGTCAGGTACAAGTCCCGCGACTGAAAATCTTCTTCAGTTCTCCACTGAGGATATTATTTATTACTTATTATTAGGTTTGGACAATTTGTAATCGAGTTTAACAAATTTGATGATATCTCAAGCAAAAAAAATCGATAATATCAGTTTAATAGGTATTTTAGACGTCGGTTTTGAATTTGGGTTAAACAAATTGGCATTATTAGGTTATTAATTGTATATTTGAGTTCAACAAATGGATACTGCCACCGTACTACGGTTATTATGCTACATATAATGTGATTTGAGGAAGCCTAAGTGGTATTTATTTTTGTTGTTTTTGAATGATGGCAAAAAGAAAGCGCACAAGTACACTTCGCCAAAAGAAGACTAAAGTGAATCATATGCGGTAAGTTTATCTTGCTGCTATGAGCTATATGTCTGCTTATGTGTTGCCTTTTTAATCTTTACATATTTTCGCTTTTGACACTAGTTGTTCAAAAGACTAATTTGAGATATGAATTGTTAATTAACCGACCCATTGAACTATTGGAGGAACAGTTGGTAACAGTGTCATTGACAAAACTAATAAGGTGTTGATATTTAAAGGGTGAGTAAGGCATTACATCCATTAGCCCATTACTTGTTGCTGCGTTTGCTTGTATAGTAACAATTCCTCAGAATCCATGCCTGACATGCAATAGCTTCTCAAGGTTTTGTGAAGTTATTCCCTATTAAAAACATAACTGCCATCATCTAATATTTATATCTTTGCTGATGTATATTAAATAATAATAAATTGCTTGTACATTGTTATGTTCTGGAGCTTCTATTTACCCTTGTAATAGATACTTTTAATACTCCCTCAGTAACAAAAAATCTTCTCACTTTCATTTTTCTCCCGTAACGAAAAAATCTTCTCATTTCTAAATCTTCCCATCATACCCTCAATTGCTTTTAGACTAATACACTGTTGCAATTACTTTTTTTTGGATTTATCCTTCATTCCATCACACTTTTCCACTATCTTCCCAACATACCATCAATAATTTATACTCCCTCTGTCCCATTTTATAAGATATCTTTACTATTCACTTGGTCAACACAAATCATTCTTAATCTCTTACTTTGTACATCAAAATTTTATGAAATTTGAATTATTTTTTGCAGGTTTTGTAGCGGGTTTAATGTAGTTTCTGAATATGTTTTTTTTTCTAAAAATAATTTGAGTGCAGACAGGGATCCGTTTGCTTTATCGTCGGTCAAACATCGTAAACCGAAAAGTATCTTATACTTTGGGACGGAGGGAGTATTCTCTTTCACTATTCTTAATCTACCTACTTTTGAAATGAGAAGATTTTTATGTTACGGAGGGAGTAAATAATTGAGTTTGGTATTGCTTTATGCAGGGCTTCCAGCAAACCTCCAACTCAAAAGAGATTAACCAAAATTCAGAGGGAAAGAATGCAATGTCGTGAGGAATTTCATAAATTGTCAGGATTCGCGTTAAAAGACTACAATGATAAACATGTTCTTGTTCTGAACTAATATCTCTTTGTATTTATTTTATTCATTACTCCACATGTTCTTTAGTAAGTGGTTTTGGGAAGGGGAGAGAGAAAGAGAGAGATTAAATATGTTTTCAACTAGACGTCTTTTCAAAATCATGATAGAAGTAATGTTGTGTGATTCTCCATCTGCATAATTTATACCCTCCTTTCCAATAATTTTCTCACCATTTCCTCCTTTTACTTTTACCAAAACTTTCTTCATGTTTCCAGTTTTCCTTAAGAGGAAAACAATGATTTTATGAATGTATCGCTTCTTTCTTTTTTTATATCCCTCAACCATTCCATTCCCTGTCCCTAATAATTTTGACAACGTCAAACCGGGAATAAACTTAGAAAGTTTTGATGTTCCAAATATTTGTATGCAAAGGTCTAACATTACACTTAGTAGAGAGCAGTGGGAGTAAGCTCATTGAAAATTCAGTTGTATATTGACATTTATGCATATGTGTGTGTATGTGTGCACACTTCTGATTGAGGCAATAGGGAACATGCTTGGCGTTTTCTAGCATTTTGGGCTACGAAAGTTCTTCTATCCGGCGTGGTTATACTGTGGGCTTTCACCGAAGATTCACGGACTGGTTTCATATCAACATCTATGCTAGACACCTTGACGCCGGTCCCAGTGACAAACCACTGCTTTTGTTTGCTGAACTATATTCAGGCTTTGATGAAGAAGAAGAAGAAGAAGAGCATGTTCTTACTACATTGTCGCTTGTTGAACCTATGGGGAATGGTAATGCATTTCTTTCCCCACATCACTTCAATTTGTTCTGCCCCGGTAGTTTTCCAAATATGCAATGTTTATTAACTGAGAAACACAATTATAACAGATGATCCTGATTGGCTAATCATTATTGTTCTGAATGTTTTAAGTAATGGGTTTGGTACAGAGTCTGGTTGTTCATGCATTTCATGGAGGTTTCATGCATAATTGTCTGATGAAAGGACTTGAGGACATGGACTGTATCAGCAGAACTAGGTCTGGTAAATCAGATTGTTGTAGTTATTTTGACAGTATATTTCTTCTTCTGCTCAGATTAACAAACTGCCTTCACAGTTTTGTGAAGTTGTTCTTCCCTCAACCTACTGCAATTGTTCGGCAATTGTTTTCTTTAACCTATCATCACAATGTAAATGTTCAGTAGATCGGGACACAGTTCAACACGGGGGGTTTTAGCTGCATTATGTATTCATATATGCCGGTAGCAATATGAGTATTAGGGTACTTAGAGACCGGTTGCAAAAGATCAAAAAATGTTTTTTAGCTCTTAGCTTAAAAAATCTGAAATTGGTGTTTTCAAGTGATAGCTCCTGTCTAAATTAAGCACTTAAAAGCTGAAAGCTTGAAGCAGGTGGAAGGTTGCTTTAAAGCGCTCTTCACTTTTTCTATTACACAAAAAGAACATTTTTTACGAAACACTTGTCACTTTTACTTTTTCAAAATCACTTTTTTCAAACACTACAAGCTTTTACGTTTTTATAGTAGAAGCATGGAAGCACTCTCTTACTCTCCAATGGTTTCTTATAATTATTAATTGTTCCCCATTTTTGAACCAAAAGTTACTCCCTCCGTCCCTTAAAGCTTTGCCAAGTTTGACCATCATCGGGATTAATAAATTAAAAACTGTATGGTTGAGATTTGTGCAGAGGAGACAAAATTAATTGATTGAAAACACAAATTATTTACTTGGCAAAGTTTTAAGGGATGGAGGGAGTATATTCCAAGCTTCTTTACATATGGCATTCAGAAGATCTGCTCTCTACGGTTTGATTCCCCATCCATAGGATGTATCAAGGACACAGTTTCCATATCCCAACCACACTAGTAAATACTCCATATATGTGTGGTATCCTCTGTAGTCAAACAACCCCTTTTATTGTTCTCTAGTTGCATTGGTTTTGATAAATGTCATTAAGGGATTCTTAAGTAAATAACTATTTTGCAGGTCTGTTCAAAAGACAACGACCAAAAAGCAGACCCATGGGTTTGCTTTTTTGGCAAAATTTGCACTAAAAGATTACAATAAAAAGCACAAAACAAAGTTGGAGTATGTGATGGCCGTGAAGCACCATACTTTTGAATGCATGGGTCTTTCTATGGACTTCAGAGAAAAGTATACAACATGGGACCATATGAACTTTGTGGCTAGGTGCAGTGACAGTGATGGTAGCCACGAAGACCTGTTCTTGTTTGCTGAACTCTATTTAGGGGATGACAATAAACCTGTGCTTGCCACATTGTCACCCCTGAATGAGAATTTTACTCTTAATGGTAATGCTGCTCTTTTCTTTCCCCATACAAACTCATATGTACACAGACACCCATAATTATTATTTAGCGAGCTGACTTGGGTTTGAATTTGGTCGAACCCAAATGTGGCGTTGACCGAGTGGCTCGCTAACTATCGTCTTAACTCGGTCACACCCCAGCTCTAATGGTTCGTATGACTTGATCAGGCTTCTATTGATACGTTCGTTTTAACATTTTTAGGACCACAACATATTTTTACGGTATATATGTGATGTAGTCCCTCACCTACATACTAACTCAATTTGGTTCTGAACTATATATTGTATGTAAACCTGTCATCAACTATGATTTATTGACCCAATTTGATTTATTTGGCTGTAAATAGTCAGGATTATTTTGTTTGTCCACCAAATTTAGACTCAATTTCAGTCTTCAGCGTACAAGTTTTCTTCATTAGTTGGGAATATGCATGATGACTAAATTGATACAACAAGGCAGCATCAAAATATATGTTTCCAGTTAATCTTATAGGGAGAATGTGCTTCCATTTTCTATTGGTGGGATAAATTAGTATTGGATGGCTTCAGTTGGAGTAGTTTCACACTATTCCTAAAGCGGAATCGGCAGCATTCACAACAAGCAAAGCAAGCTCCCCTCAATCCGATGGACCATAAGAGACTTGACCATATTAGTCTTGGACAATAAAAAAATACACAATAACAAACTATTATCATATCAGACCATATGAGACTTGGACGATAGTGAAATACACATAACACAAGACATGTCTAGAATAGAAAAGATTTTATTTGTTAGCGTGAAAACATAAGTAATCGCATATTAATGTTTTCGCTTTTCTGTCATTTTTAATCGTTTTGTATTGTTTTATTGTAGAGAGTGGATGTCTCTATTGCCCAAATACCATTTGTCACCCTCATCGTGATTATCTGTATTGTTGGAAAGGAAGTGGCGGGACGCCAAGGAATCTTTGGCTCCTCTCTGGAGTTGCATAGACTTCGATGCCATCACCACAGATGAAGACATGGTAGGCTGGACGACCATATAAAATGTTTCTGACAAAACCACTGTTTTGAAGTTATGTTCTTCGGTATTCCTACTAATTTCCAGTAGTTTAAATGAATTGTATTTCCCTACTTTTGTGGAAGCAAAACTTTATTTGGTTAACTTGTAAACATTCTGAAATCTAGTTAGCACTTTCAAGTTCTGTAATCACGATTGCAGCCATGACTTATCTGAGTATTTCACTATGTTGTAAAAACCGGACCGGAGAGTGACCCGGCCACATGACCCGGTGGGTCAACCCGGTCAACGCCGGAAAACCGGTCAATGATTATACGTCTATATAATAATATTAAACATATAATTATATGTAAAATTATAATAAAAATTAGTTATTATTCATAATAATCAACTAACAATACTACTTATTAAGCATTTAATACACTCTTATAATATTTCAATGCATATTTTGATCTTATAAAAATATATAATGATATTTTTATTTTTATTGTACATCTATATTATAATTTGGCATGATGTTCATTCTTAAATAAATATATAAATATATTACGTAGTTTTTCTTTTTAAGGTATTGAAATTGCAATTTTATTGGTATAAAAAATGCATTAAAAATAAAAAAGAAATTACTTTTTTTTTGGTAAAAACACCCAAAAACTGGGTTTTACCGGGTTTTTCGGGTTTCTTGGGTCCGGGTCTTGAACGGGTTTTCCCGGGTCAGCCGAGTTTTTCCGGTTTTTGATCATTTTCGGGTTTTGAAAAAACCGAACCGGTTTTTTGTCCGGGTCACCGGGTTCCGGGTCAACCGGCCGGGTCGGGTCGGTTTTTTAAACATAGGTATTTCAGTGAATTAGCGAAGTCTTACGTATCATTGTTGGACGGGAAAGATGCGTTCAAGTGTTCAACATTAAATTTCTCTTCGATCATGACCATGTTATTGTTGCAGCTATGACCCCACTAGTGAGTTTCTGGTATACCTAAGGATGGACTGGGAGTCTGGGACGGGTCCGCCCGGCCTGGTACTGTGCAGGCCCCAACCTGGCCTGCTGACAGAGTGACATGTACTAGTATTGGGACAGGCCTGAACTGGGAGGGAGAGGGGTGTGCCACGGGCTGTGAATTGTTTGGTCCAGCCCGGCCGGGCTTGGACCTGTTCGGACCTGTAATAACAACGTTTTTTTTATAAATTGAATTGGCTGCATAGCAGCTGTTAGCTGTTGACAAATGGCTCTATAGCCGTCCGAGGGGGTCAGGTAGGTTTGAGGGTGGGGTTTAGGGGATGGGTTACAAAAAAAATTATAAATATATGTATTTCTAAACATTTTCCAACACCTATTAACTAATTCACAAATACACTACACAAATACACAATAAATATAAAAAACTAAAAATTAGAAAAGGGAGGGGCATCAAGTCGGGAGGCAAGATGAATGATCGTGTCGGGCAGGGGCCTGCCAGGATCTGCCACCCGACCACCTCCATTTGTACTGCTTTCATATTGATTTAGGGTGTAAATAATACCTTGAATTATTCTCAAGCCTCCCAACTGCCAAGCATTAGGTTTGGCCCAAAATTGTCAACTAAAGCTCCAACTTAGATTCAAAATACGGAGTTTGTGATAATCAATTGACACAGTCTCCAAAGTAAGTACAACTGCAGATAAACCTCATCTGGGTATAGAGATATCAAGTTAATAACATATATGCTTGTTAGGGAACATGTTCATTGGACAGACCCAACTTGAGGACACTGCTAGGTTATATGGCATCAGTGTTGTCCTCAATAATGATGAGGTGCTATATTCTTATACTTGAGATAATCATGGTTACTTGTATGAGAATTAATATGTATTAACATCATTAAATGTTATCTTTAAATAGATAATTATAAAGGTGGTGATTGTACGTATTATGAACCATGTAGTAGTATGTGAATTATCAAGATAGATTTTGTCACTCTTGTATAGCGAGAGAAACATATCTATTGGGCCCTTGACAAGTAAGATTAATTAGCATGACCATGCTAAAATGAGGTGTCATTTGATCAAGATTAATCTTACTTGGTAATCAAGAAATATTAATTGAGAATAACAAGGATGACACGACCTAACCTTGTCTCAATTAAGATATCGTTTGACATAAGAGAATTATTAGCACAAATTAATCATTTAAAGGTTATATCAGATTTAATTGACATTTATATATTTTTGGATAGTCATAATGCCTTGCTAGAGGCCGCTTATGATTTGTGAGGCTCGAATTAAATTCTAGCCCACTGCCAATGTTGAGGTTTATTCCTTCAACCCTCGGGTCCAACACGTAAGCCCAAGAGTTTCGAGTGGAGTGAGTATGAATAAACTAGCCCACCTAACAAGTGAGATGGATTAAGAAACATTAAGTAGCAAGTAAATGATTAGGTATTATTAATCTGTTAATAACTCCCCAATACAATACTTTTCGCTAAAGGCTCGTCGGCCGTTCGTCTTACAAGGCAGTAGAAGTGCTGCGGGTAAGTAGGCTATAAGCTAGAGTGCTAAGAATAGAAAGTTGCTAACCCTTTACAATGAAATAAATGCTGCTATTTATACCACCAATGGGCAGCTGGCTACGCTGTCGTGGAGGCTTGTGAATGCCTGGTGCTCCAACCACCAAATCTTCAGCATTAAATGCGTTTCCCGCCAGGATCTCGGTTTCCCACCTAATTAGTGGAGACGTTCGTCCAACTGGGGGAGGTGAGTCGCTTCCTGGTGATACCGCAAGGGTAGTGGGCCGTTCGTTCCTTGGCCCTTGTGGATTTGCCCGGAGGATTGAATTGCCTCCATTGGTTATGGGCTTGTCTGACGACGTTCGTCGCCATCCTAGTGGTCTGAGGGCCTGACTCACAGTCAACTGAGTAGCCGTTCGTCGGAATGGGCTGGTAAGCCAAAGCCTTAGCCAAGACGTTCATCCTTTCCAAGTTGCCTGTCAGCTTAGCCTACCCAGTTCTGTCCGGACGTACGTCCGAATAAAATGGTAAATGGGCCGAACTTTTACTTGGGCCATTATCCCAACACAAGTCCCCCACTTCTGATGTTCTGAGCATGCGCAGGACATAAAGAAGTATGATGCTCCCCAAGGGTGGATGCTCGTGACATGGTACTTGCGTTTGTTGCGTTTGTGAAGGTGGACGCTCATGGTCATGGTGCCTACCCGCTGGCGGCGGTTCAGGGATCGAGGTGACAGCTGCTATAGAAACGGTGCACTTCCCTAGGAAAGGCCATCATTACACTTCCATCCCACGCGCAGCGCGTGAGCCTGGATACGCTCCTCGCTACATGTCACCCCTTCGTTGGCCCCTGAATCGGTGCCTCCCTTATAAATACTGGGGTTTCCCTTAGAATTAGGGTTCCTGATTTCTGCTCTCTCGCTCTAGGATCTCTGCTGCTTGGTGCTCTGTTCATCCGCAAGGTTCATCGGCTTGTTCTCCTCTCTTCTCTAAGGTAACTTAGGCTTTCTTCCCTTTTTTCTGTAATCCTTTTCTGATCTACCCAACGGCCTCCATGGAAATCTCCTCGGATTCCAACTCTAGTTCTTCGGGCTCTCCCTCCGGTTCCTCCTCTAGCTCTGGTCCAGGCTCTGGCTCCGGTTCCTCCTCACGTTCCTCCAACAAGTCCAGCGTTTCAGGTAGTTCTGGTTCGGCCTCGACCGTGGGCTCCATACAGGAAGATGGTGTTCCTGATACTGCCGCCGCACTTAGCGCCAGAGAAGTTGCCTTGTCTGCAGATCAAGGGGACAACATGGTTCTGAAGGTGGTGGACCATGTGGATGATGTAGGGGATCAAAACGCGGCCCTTGGGGATGATCGTCTGGCGGACTATGACTCAGGAGTTGAGGCCGAAGATGGATCCGACGTAGAAGGGTTTGATTTGGGGCTTAAAATAGACGTGGAGCGCCATATCTGCCCAATCAAGAACGTCCTAGGGCATGAGCAAGTCTTCACGGTTGTAGCCCTTAATAAGCTTAAGGTATACTCCCCCCCTCCGCTCGTATACAGCCTCCGAGGCGCATCCCACATGATGACAAGACACCCAGGAATGATTATGGTGCTTCTGGATTCCATCGAGGCCGGGCTGCGTTCCCCCCTCCATCCATTCTATGTGGAGTTCTTATGTTGTTTCCAAATAGCCCTTGCACAACTCATGCCGAATTCCTACCGGTTTATCTCTGCATTCCTAGTCCGTTGCAAGAACAGGGGGGTCATCGCCACTTTGGACTTGTTCCTTTACTTCTTCCGGCTTACCCCTCAAAACTCTGATGGCTTCCTGAGCGTCGCCGCTCGTCCGAAACGGAGGCTTTTCAGCGGTGCACCGAGTTCTATCCATGACTGGAAGAACCAGTTCTTCTTTGTGCAGTATGAGGATGCTCGTCTGCCATTGCGATGGAATGGTTATCCACCCAAGATAGGGTCACCGGATCTGACCGACAATCTAGAGGAAGATATCCGGAAGATCTCGATGGGCGGCGTCCGGCCCTTGGATGATTTCCTCACCTTCGAGGCACTTGCCGCAGCAGGAATAGGAACCGCCCGTGTCTCTGGACTCCCGACTCCCCCATACGCTCGTCTCGGGGAACCAGGCGGTCCTATCCTCTGGGGTGAGTGTATTTTGTCAAGATCTTTGTTTGATTTCTGATGCTTAGTGTTTTTATCCGCAAGTCTGCCCCCTACCCAAGCTCAAATGAATCACGAAAAGCTCTTGAAGAACCGGAAGGGCAAGGGTGTTGCCGCCGACGCCGCCCTTGCCAAGGCCAAGGCTGTCCAAGCGGCCGATTCTAACTCCTCCGCCTCCCAGGCCGATCGTCGCACGGTGGAGGCGGAACAACATCTCATCGCCACAGTGATGGCGCAGGGGTCCCAGGCCCCCAACGTTGACTCTGGCATCCCCGAGGTGGTGGCGCCCCTGCAGACCGTCCATCCCCAAGGCGGGGAAAAGGTGAAGGACAAAAAGGCGAAAAGGCCTCGGGGGGCTAGCTCTTCGGCCCCCGAAGAACAAGAAATGGTCCTCCCTCCCCTAGGTTGTCCGGCCCATGACGTGTGGCAGGAAATTGCCTCCTTGGCTGGGGTGGATCGGAGGTGCCTCCCTGGACATCTTCGGAGGCTTCAAATGCGGCTCTGGCCGCCGCTCTTCAGGTAAGACTCTGCCTTGTGTTGAGTAGTTGAGTATTTGTAGGTTGGAGCCTCAAAATATTGATTCAAGGACTCGAAACAGCTCGTCGTCCACCGGGAATAGGTTTGACGACGGGTGCTCCTCCGGTGATGACCTGGAGTTCTATGAGCGGGGTATGCCACCTCAGCCCCCCGTCATCACCTTAATTTTTCTGGCATTCGTCGCCAGTGCCAGCGCCAGCGCCTTTTGAACGCGGACCGGCAGTTGATAAGCCAATGGTTCCTCCCTCCAAGGGTTTACGACGACCGTCGTCTACGCAATCCAATGCGCCATCTGCCCGGCTATGTGGTGGTTCATTTAGACTCCGTTATAGCTGGCCTTCTTTTCCCTCTCCACAGCTTCCATATGGAGCTTTTTAGGAGGCTGTAAGTAACACCCGCTCAGTTCGTCCCCGCCGCTTATAGGATCATCGCGGGTTTTATAATTAGGTGCCACAGCGTTGGCGTGACCCCCACTGTAGACTTGCTGCATCATTTCTTCCGTTTGTCCTCCTTCGGACGTACGGGGTATTTGACCCTGATTGCACGTCCGTCCATGGTCCTATTTTCAAACAACGCTGGGAATCTGGACGGCTGGGAGGAGCGGTTCTTCCTCGCCGAAGTAGACTCCCTGATGCCATTCTCCGATAGGTGGAACGCCTATCCGGTGAAGTCCATTCCGCCGCCTATGACGGATGAGGATCTTGGCTATGCCAAGCGCATAGCTGGACTTGGCATCCAGAACCTCCGATCGCTGGTGGCCGAGCCTTTCAAAGCTCGGGCCGGACTAGGTGCGTCCGTTTGTACTTGCATTGTTCTATCATCCTTTCATTGTTATGGTTCTGAACGTCTTGGTTTCTTTTCTGCAGGAGTTTTCCCGTCTTTATCTTCTATGGGACGTTCCAACAATATCCTCGTCCTTCATAGCCGCGAAGGCAGAGATCAGGACAAGGGCAGGACGCCGCTCGTCCCCAAGGTTGAGTCCCGGGTGACGAGGCCGCGAACTGAGGAGGCCCCGGAGGCCAGAACCTCAAAGAAGCCTCGTTTTGACGGAACTGCCTCTAAGGCCATCGTAATGGCCGATGACTCTGATGAGGAGCCTGGGAGTCCTCTGAAAAGGAGGCATACTTCAAGGAGAAAGCCCCCTCCTTCTCCGTCATTGAACTCTGACGTTCGTCGCCTTCGTGATGAGGATGTACAGACCGTTGGGGGGTCTGGTGACGCTCATCCTTCATCGCCTCCAGAACCCAACAGGTCCTCTCTTGGCCTTATTGAGTTTTCCGGGGTCGGCCCCCGCAAGGAGTCAATGATGCTCTTTGGTCAGACCGCGTCTTCCATCTGGTGTGGCCTCAATCTCAAGGTTCCTCAAGACTTTGCCGCACAGGAGGCCCCCGAGGATCTTCTGGAGTGTGGCCAGAGCACTCTGAACAAGGCCGAGCTCTACTTCCACAAGGCTCGGATGGCTTTCGAACAGCAAGGGCGGGAGATTGCCCTAGTACGAGCTGAGTGCGACGCTTTGCTCAAGAACGCTAAGGGCAAGGTGGGTACCCTCCAAGAGAAGGCTTGTGACACCGCACCCAGATGTACTTGAATTTGAAACTTGATATGTATTTGAATTTCCTAGCGAATAAAATTCGTGTGACAGAATTGGTATATTAATTAATGTGCGATCAATTAAATTATTTATCGGGTCCAGTATATGAGAATGGGCTACCAAATAGTTAGTTGGATCATCGTGATAATTATAGAAACCCAAATAAAGTGCCAACTAAAGTTGAAAGGGGAGGCCCGAAACCGGCCCGGGTAACCCCCGGGTCCGGGTCGGGCCGGGCCTCAGTTCAATTTATAATTTTTTTTGGCTTTTCCTAATTAACCCCCAACCCTCCCCCCTCACCCCCAAACCACCTCAAATGGACCAAAATACCCAGCCCAACCCAAAAACTTAAAAAAAAATTAAAAAAAAAAGGAAAAATTGATAACAATAATCCCAACTATTGGCGGTCCGCTCATAATAATCCCAACCATCGATTATTTCAGAATAATCCCAACTATAGGGACCTTCCGCCAATAATGATCCCTATAAATAAATTCTTGTAGTTTTTAAAGTGGATGAGAAGAGATATAGCAAGTAATCCTTATAAATAAGTGGAAATATCCCCGTAGGTCTATATTTTATAACTATATTTCAATTATGTCTCCTAATTATTTACTTTTCAATTATAAACTTTAACCTTTTCACCTTAAATTTATTTATTTCAAAATTAATCTGACTCTAAAGTCTAAACTAAAACCAAACGGGAACGTCGATTTGTCGCAGCGCTTCAAATTTTCTTATTTGTCTATCTTCGGTCATCTATGGAGGAAAACCTTCTTCTTCGAGGTCGAGTTGCAAACGGCAATAACGATGGCCCTGTAGAGACGGTGGACGTACGCTACGGCTTCGAGTTCACAGGGGACCTATGAGGCGACGACGGCTATCATCTGGAACACGGCAGACCATGGACGATCTGGAGCACGACAGGCGATCTGGAGCGGCGGCGAGATCTAAGGCGAGCGAGGTGAGTAACAACAGCAGGTGAGCTTCAGAGACATAGCTGTGGCTTGGACGGTTCGTTCATCTTCAGTCTTCACGACCTCACCGCTAGTCAAACTGAAAGATTTTAACAAAAACGTCATAGATTTGTGCGGCTGTTCCCCTCCCCCCGTGTCGGTTCCGCCCTCTTCCCCTGCGTGCTCGATTGCTTGCTGCCTCATTGGTTTCCGATTTGCACGATTTGCAGGTACGTGTTTGAGATTTTGAACATTTCGCTTTCGCTTTAATTTTGATCTTAATTCATATAGTTAAGATTTACTTCTTGTTTCCGATTCAGCTTTTTTTATTGTAAAATTTGAATTTATGTTTGAATGAATGCATAGACGCTGTAAAATTTATCCAATCTGGAAAGGTCATCTAAAATAGCAAGGGTTTAGAACAGAGCACATATAATACATAAATGAATTCATACACACTCAAGAAATGGAACTTCGATATTATGTTGGATAAGGAAATGAGACTTTGAGTTGCTGTCTCCTCATTGACTTCCCACTTCAATATCATGCCAAGTATCACATTATGTTTAGGGAAGCAATCTACTGCGGTCATCTTTGCACTATAAGGGAAAGGATTATAGGATGCAACTTCAAATGGGGAATGGTGGATTGCTAGGAGCCAGTTACATCCAGAAAGTGAGTCCTCATAAATCTTTGGGAGGTGAAGTATTCTGTCCTGGACAACATCGCAAATCAGGGATAGACTATGCTACCCAGTACAACACTGATAAGAAGGTTGCCTCAGGACAAGTAGCTAGCACTAGACTTGTTGCATTGAATTATGTTCAAAAGTGTCTGAGAAAGTTTCTCTAGCATCAGACTTAATATAGAACTACATTTCTGGAGATGTCACATCAAGTGTTGGTTATCATTATATCCTTTGGCAGTGTCGTCTAAGGTGGAAGATCGGCTCCAGCTGCTGTGTTTCTGCTTTCTTGGAAGAGCGATCGAACACGGGGCTTAATTTCATCCTTTCTGCTGCAATTGACCATAAAAAGAAAGATTACAAGTCTGGTTGTGGACTTGCAATATGAGAATAGTGTGAGGCTTCTTTAGATGTTCCTAAGTGCGGGCTTGTAGTGAAAAGACATTGAGCATCTTCCAGTTGATCGATGATTCTTTTCTCCATTTCCATTATTAGCGGGAAGTTTTGTATTTTATTCTTTTGACTGTGTCGAGTAAGATATGTTTAGGGTCAATTCCGAGCTTCAAGTGACTGCTTATTTTGCGTTTTTTGGAGATATTATTACATGGCAGTTTATAACTGTAGAACCTTCTGTTAATAAGATTGTTATTCTCGCTTTTGTTTATAATTTTGTATAAAAAGCAAAGTTTTGCTTCAGTACAAACATATGTTCTTCGCACTATCATTATATGGATTACAGTTTCGGTAAAAATGACACTCTTATTTCTAAACTTCACTAGTCCTTTTCATCTGTTATGAAGTTTCCTCCATTGACACTCTTAATGATTGCATTCTCGTTGTAGGCACATAGTAGCAAATAGGTACATGGAGATGCAAGGGTGAGAAGATCGACAAGGAAGTGAAGACAAAATTAAAGAAGAACCAAGCCATAGATGTAATAGATAAATGAATAAATTGTAATAAGAAATTATTTTATATGTATGTTGAGATATTTTTACATGTTATTTTTGTTGCTTTTTGTTGCATTGCACATGTTGCTTTTTGTTGCATCGTGTTGCTTTTTGTTGCATCATGTTTTTTTGTTGCATGATGTTGTTTATTGTTTTTTATTATTGTTTTTTATACGGAGTATATTGTTTTTGTTTCTCTTTGTTGCATTTTGTTGCATCACATGTGTTGCATCTTGTTGCATCGTGTTGCATTTTGTTGCAACATGTTCTTTTTGTTGCACTCTGTTACTTCTTATTGTTTATTGACGATTTAGATTTTTTGTGTTTATTTAAGTTTCTGTTTATCTTTTCTACTTCCTTATAACAAAAATATCCATTTAATTTTATAAACAAACACCTAAAATTATAAATTACGGAGTATGATTTATGAATATAAACAACAAGAAACATAAAGAAACAATAAGAAACAAAAAATTCAATTATAAACAAAAAGAAACAAAAGGAAACAAAAACTAACAATAAAACGAAAATTATAATTGTTTATAAATTTTTATAATTTTTTTGTTCTTTAACAAATTTCATAATTTTTTTTAAAAATATTATTTGTTAATATGTTTCAAGTTCATTATTTTAGCTTTTGACATTTTTATTTTATGAGTTTTTAAATTTTACTCTCTAGGTTCATTAGGTTTATGTTTTTTTTGTTAAATATTTTATTTTTTTCTTTTTTGGAATTTTTTTCATTATTTATAAAATAAAGTTATGTTGATTTTCTGAATATTTTAATTTATAAAATTAACTTTATTTTTAGAATATTTTGAAATTTTGTATATTTATTTTATTTGTATTTGTCTAATATGTATATTTGTAATGTTTTTAATATATATTTTTTCATTATTTATAAAATTATTTTGATTTTCTGAATATTTTAATTTATAAAATTATCTTTATTTTTAGAATATTTTGAAATTTTGTATAGTTATTTTATTTGTATTTGTCTAATATGTATATTTGTAATGTTTTTTTAGAATAACCACTTCTTCATACAAGTTTGTAATTACTTTTGATATTATTTAACAGTTTCAAATTATTTTTATCTAAATCGCACATGTTATTTATAAATTTAAAGTTTATTATATTTTTTAAACTATTTTAACCTTTTATTAAACTTCTGATTTTTTTTTTTGACATTTTATATATTTTATATAAATTATATTAATGATTTAAAGTAGCATTATAAAATTCATATTTTGAAACTTTTTACAATTTTCCCACATTTTAAACTATTTTAAACTTTGTCATTGTTTACTTTTAAGTTTTCCATATGTTTTTTAATTTTCTTATTGATTTTTTAAAATTTAAATTCATTAATATAATTTTTAAATTTTATAATACAGTTTTCCATCTCTTTGTAGTTTATCAATGTACGGAGTATAAATTTGCACTACTATTCTTTTATAAAAAGCATCACAAATTCACAAGGCCACTTTTGGCCTTTTGGGATTTAACCGTACTGGAAAATGCATACGTCCACTTTAGCTTCCGGCGGGTATTTGAAGTGCATGGGTCTATTAGTGAAAGAAAAAACTTACGGAACTTATTTTTGAAAAGGGTATTCAAAAATGAAAAAAGTGATATTATTTAAGTGTTTTGGTCTATCCGTGTAAAATACCCTATAAATAATCCTAACTTTTAATTTCTATGCTTAATTTCTATTTAAAAATCACTTGTTATTGGAGGTAATATATGATCATGGACCATTATTGGCGAGCCGTGCATATAGTTGGAATTGTACAAAAATAATCAATAGTTGGGATTATTGTCAGCGGATCAACAATAATTGAGATTATCATTTTCAATTTTTCCAAAAAAAAAAAAAGAAAAAGAAAAATTGGCTCGACCGGGCCCGAACCGGCCGGGCCGGTTCACCTTTTGAGGGGCCCGAGCCCGGACCGAAACCCCATCGGGTATGGGTGGACCGGTTCGGATTCGGGCCCGGTTCGGGCCTGGGCCTGGCCGGGCCTCGGTTCAAAAATGGGAGGCCCGGAACCGGCCCAGGTAATCCCGGGTCCGGGCCGGGCCGGGTAGGGGTGGACTCGGGCCGGTTCGGGCCTGGGCCCGACCGGGCCTCGGGCCAGAAATCTAGGGCCCGGGCCCGAACCGCCGGTGGGCGGTTCCGGTTCCGGGCCAAACCGGGCCGGGCCGGGCCAACCAGTCTATTTTTTTTTGTTTTTGGTTCTCCTTTTTAACCCCCTACCCCTCCCCCTCAACCCCAAACTACCCCAAACCACCTCAAATGGCCCAAAATACCTAATCCAACCCAAAACTTAAAAAAAATTCAAAAAAAAAAAATAAAAAATAAAATCCGGCCCGGACCGGGCCCGAACCGGCCGGGCCGGTTCACCAAAATCAGGGCCCGAGCCCGGACCGCCATCCCACCGGGCCTGGTGGCCCGAACCGGTGCACCAACCGGTTGACTGGGCCGGTCCGGGCCCGCACAGTAGCGGGCCGGTCCGGTTCCGGGCCAGTTGGCCCGGCCCGAGTCCACCCCTAGGGCCGGGCCTTGGTTCTATTTTTTTTGGCTTTTCCTAATTAACCCCCAACCCTCCCCCCTCACCCCCAATTCCCCAAACCACCTCAAATGGCCCGAAATACCAAGCCCAACCCAAAAACTTAAAAAAAAATTCAAAAAAAAAAAATTAATTAATTTGGCCCGAACCAGGCCCGAACCGGCCGGGCCAGTTCGCCAATCAAAGGGCCTGGGCTCGAACTGCACAGTAACCGGGCCGGGCCGACCCGAACCGCCCCCCGGACCGGTTCCCGGGCCGACCGGTTCAAACAGTAACTGGTTCGGGCCGGTTCCAGGGCGGGCCACCCGGCTCGAGTCCACCCCAATACTCCGTATATGTATTTAGAAGTAGATAATTAGTATATAAGTAGACATAATAATTTTATAACTAATTTAAATGGATATGAATATATATGATATATATTAATAGGTGTAGAAAGAATTGGAAAAGATGGAGATGATTAGAGTAGAAAGAATTAGAGAATATGTGCCGGAAAATGTTCAGAAAATAGGTAGATTTATAGATTTTTTTTGTACCCCACCCCAAACCCGTAAGCCCCACCCTCAAACACCCCAGACCCCCTCAAACGGCAATAGAGTTGTTTGGCAATGGGTAGGAGCTGCTATGCAGCCAATTCACAGCCAGTAGCCCGCCCCTCTCAGTCTCTCTCCCGGTTTGGGCCCCAATCTCGTTACCTGCACCAGCCGGCAGGCCAGGTTGGGGCCTGCACAGTACCGGGCAGACCCAAACCGTCCCAGTCCATCCCTAGGTATACCAGAAACTTGCTAGTGGGGTCATAGCTGCAATAATAACATAGTCATGATGAACGAAGAGAAATTTAATGTTCAACGCATCTTTCCTGTCCAACAATGATACGTAAGACTTCGCTATTTCACTGAAATACTCAGATAAGTCATGGCTGCAATCGTGATTACAGAACTTGAAAGTGCTAACTAGAGTCCAGAATGTTTACAAGTTAACCAAATAAAGTTTTGCTTCCAGAAAAGTAGGGAAAAACAATTCATTTAAACTACTGGAAATTAGTAGGAATATCGAAGAACATAACTTCAAAACAGTCGTTTTGTCCCAAACATTTTATACCGTTGTACAGCCTACCATGTCTTCATCAGTGGTGATGGCATCGTAGTCTATGCAACTCCAGAGAGGAGCCATAGATTCCTTTTTGTCCCGCCACTTCCTTTCTAATAATACAGACAATCACGATGAGGGTGACGAATGGTATTTGGGCAATAGAGACATCCACTCTCTACAATAAAACAAGACAATAACGATTCAAAACAATGACAGACAAGCCAACACATTAAGATGCGATTTTAGATGTTTTCATGCCAACAAATAAAATCTCTTATATTATAGACAGGTCTTGTGTTATGTGTATTTCACTATCGTCCAAGTCTCATAAGGTCTGATATGATAATAGTTTGTTATTATGTGTATTTTTTTTTATTGTCCAAGACTAATGTGGTCAAGTCTCTTATGGTCTATCGGATAGAGGGGAGCTTACTTCACTTGTTGTGAATGCGGCCGATTCCACTTTCCGAATAGTGTGAAACCAATCTGACTGAAAACATCCAATAATAATTTATCCCACCAATAGAAAATGGAAGCACCTTCTACCTATGAGATTAACGGAAAACAGATATTTTGATGATGCCTTGTTGTGTCGATTTAGTCATCATGCACATTCCCCACTAATGAAAAAAACTTGTATGCTGAAGACTGAAATTGAGTCTAAATTTGGTGGACAAACAAAATTATCCTGGCTATTTACAGCCAAATAAATCAGATTGGGTAAATAAATCATAGTTGATGACAGGTTTACATGTCATAAATAGTTCAGAACCAGATTGAGTTAGTATGTAGGTGAGGGACTACATGACATATATACCATAAAAATATGATGTGGTCCTAAAAATGTTAAACAAACGTATCAATAGAAGCCTGGTCAAGTCATAGGAACCATTAGAGCAGTGGTGTGACCAAGTTAAGCAGATAGTTAGCGAGCCACTCGGTCAACGCCACATTTGGGTTCGACCAAATTCAAACCCAGGTCAGCTCTCTAAATAATAATTATGGGTGTCCGTGTACATATGTGTGTGTATGGGGAAAGAAAAGAGCAGCATTACCATTAAGAGTAAAATACTCGATCAGGGGTAACAATGTGGCAAGCACAGGTTTATTGTCATCCCCTAGATAGACTTCAGCAAACAAGATCAGGTCTTCGTAGCTACCATCACTGTTGCGGCGCCTAGCCACAAAGTTCATATGATCCCATATTGTATACTTTTCTCTGAAGTCCATAGAAAGACCCATGCATTCAAAACTATGGCGCTTCACGGCCTTCACATACTCCAACTTTGTTTTGTGCTTGTTGTTGTAATCTTTTAATGCAAATTTTGCCAAAGAAGCAAACCCCTGGGTCTGTTTTTGGGTCGTTGTCTTTTGAACAGACCTGCAAAATAGTTATTTACTTAAGAATCCCTTAGTGACCTTCATCGAAAGCAATGCAACTAGAGAACAATAAAAGGGGTTGTTTGACTGCAGAGGATACCAAACATGTATGGACTATGGAGTATTTACTACTGTGGTTGGATATGGAAACTACGTCCTTGATACATCCTATGGAAGGACAATCAAACCGTAGAGAGCAGATCTTCTGAATACCATATGTAAAGAAGCTTGGAATATACTCCCTCCATCCCTTAAAACTTTGCCAACTTTTCTTTTTTTGTTATCCTATTAACTTTGCTACTTTCCCTTGAGCAAATAATTTGTGTTTTCAATTAATTAGTTTTGTTTCCTCTGCACAAATCTCAACCATACAGTTTTTATTTTTTAATCCCAGTGCCAGTCAAACTTGGCCAAGTTTTAAGGGATAGAGGGAGTAACTTTTAGTTTAAAAATGGGGAACTATTAATAATTATAAGAAACTGATGGAGAGTAAGAGAGTGTTCGTTGTTGCTTACATGCTTCTACTTTGAAAATGTAAAAATCCGGTAGTGTTTGAAAAAAGTGATTTTGAAAAAGTAAAAGTGAGGAGTGTTTCGTAAAAATTGTACTCTTTGTGCAATAGAAAAAGCGAAAAGCGCTTTAAAGCAACCTTCCACCTGCTTCGAGCTTTTAGCTTTAAAGTGCTTAATTTAGACAGAAGCTATCACTTGAAAACACCAATTTCAGCTTTTTCAAGCTAAGAGCTAAAAAAGCATTTTTTTGATCTTTTGCAATCGGTCTCCAAGTACACTCATACTCATATTACTACCGGCATGTATGAATACATAATGCAGCTAAAACCCCTGTGTTGAACTGGGTCCAGATCCACTGAACATTTACATTGTGGTGATAGGTTAAAGAAAAAAATTGCAGAACGATTGCAGTAGGTTGAAGGAAGAACAACTTCACAAAACTGTGAAGGCAGTGTGTTAATCTGAGCAAAAGAAGGAAATTACTGTCAAAATAACTACAACAATCTGATTTACCAGACCTAGTTCTGCCGATGCTGTCCTTGTCCTCACGTCCTTTCATCAGACAATTATGCATGAAACCTCCATGAAATAAATGAGACGGGTGCCGAATGCAAGATGTGCAACGAGAACAACCAGACTCTGTACCGAACCCATTACTTAAAACATTCAGAACAATAATGATTAACCAATCAGGATAATCTGTTATAATTGTGTTTCTCTGTTACTAAACATTGCATATTTGGAAAACTACCGGGGCGGAACAAATTGAAGCAATTTAGGGAAAGAAATGCATTACCGTTCCCCATAGGTTCAACAAGCGACAATGTAGTAAGAACATGCTCTTCTTCTTCTTTAGGACAGCCTGAATACAGTTCAGCAAACAAAAGCAGTGGTTTGTCGCTGGGATTGGCGTCAGGGTGTCTAGCATAGAAGTTGATATGAATCCAGTTTTTGTATCTTTGGTGAAAGCCCACAGTACAACCACGCCGGACAGGAGAACTTTGGTAGCAAAAAATGCTAGAAAACACCAAGCATGTTCCCTAGTGCCTCAATCAAAAGTGTGTGAGTCAGTGTGCGTGTGTGTGTATGCATGTATGTATACACACACACATGTGCACAAATGTCGATATACAACTGAATTTTCAAAAAACATTACTCCCACTGTTCTCTATCAAGTGTAATGTTAGACCTTTGCATAAAAATAATTGGAACATCAAAACTTTCTAAGTTTTATTCTCGGTTTGACGTTGTCAAAATTATTAGGGACAGGGTATGGAATGGTTGAGGATTATCTAAAAAGAAAGAAACGATATATTAATAAAATCATTGTTTTCCTCTAAAGGAAAACTGGAAACATGAAGAATGTTTTGGTAAAAGTAAAAGGAGGAAATGGTGAGAAAATTATTGGAAAGGAGGGAATAAATTATGGAGATGGAGAATCACACAACATTACTTCTATCTTGATTTTGAAAAGACGTCTAGTTGAAAACATATTTAATCTCTCTCTCCCCCCCCCCAAACCACTTACTAAAGAACATGTGGAGTAATGAATAAAATAAATACAAAGAGATATTAGTTCAGAACAAGAACATGTTTATCATTGTAGTCTCTTAACGCGAATTCTGATAATTTCTGAAATTTTTCATGGAATTGCATTCTTTCCCTCTGAATTTTGGTTAATCTCTTTTGAGTTGAAGGTTTGCTGGCAGCCCTGCATAATGCAATACCAAATTCAATTATTTATTGAAAGTATCTATTTACAAGAGTAAATAGAAGCTCCAGAGCATAACAATGTACAAGCGATTTATTATCACGTAATATACATCTGCAAAGATCTATATATTAGATGATGACAGCATGGTTTTAAAAAGCGTTTCGCTTTTACGCCCTTGAGGCGCAAAGGCGCAAAGGCGTTCATTAATCGCCTGTAAGTCGTAAGCCTTACCTCCCGTTAACAAGGCTTACGCCTTTCTTTTGCTGAGGCGTCGAAGTGGGCGGTGGGCGCAAAGCGTAGACAAGGCGTACGCCTCTAATTCTATGCAAGTTGGGCTTATTTTATTTATTTATTGGGGGCCTTGTTTTATTTTCCATCGTAAATATCTAGTCGCGTCGCTTGTTTATCAGTTAGTCGACATCCCTAGTCCTCGCATATCGCTGTCTTCAACTATTCTACGATATTAGCAAGCAACAACTTGAAGAGCTGCTAAGTCGAAGCTCCAGTACAAAGACTTCAGGAACTGCTTCTTGCTTTGTCCAAGTAATATATTATAAATAGCACCGCCCTCCTTCTATAGTTTCTTATGGTTTTTATTGTTTTAACTTTTAATTATTTTTATCTAAAGTTTTAGATATTTAAAAGTTCATTTTTTGGACTATTTAATACCATCATCCCTTTTTTATACGAAGTAACTAATTAACTGAATTAAAATTTTATTTAACGCTTTTAGACTTGAACTACTATTTTTTCTTCCAGAGTATTAGTCTGTGGGAGTACTACTACTTATTCTGCCGGAGTAGTCTAGGGTCAATCTGATGTTTGTCTGTTTTTAATTTAACACTATAAGTTATTACTTATTGTTATATTTATTAGCCTACGGCCTAAACTTTAAAGTTGTCATACAAAACTATCATTTAGCTTAATAATTATTTGCTTAATACTCTGTATTTACTAGTTTGCTTGACTCGAGATTTACAATTTAATTAGAAATATTATATTTAACTTCATTAGAATTTAGTTGTATACTTATTTCATTTTTACTTGTGATTTTGTTTAGCTGCACTATTGTTATGAATCATCTAAACTATTGTTATGCATTTAATTTCGAGGCTTACGCCTCATTACGCCTCGAGGCTTACGCCTCGTGAGGCTACCACTGAACGCCTCGAGGCCCGATTTCGCCTTTCAAAACCTTGGATGACAGTTATGTTTTTAATGGGGAATAACTTCACATGATCTTGAGAAGCAATTGCATGTCAGGCATGGATTCTGAGGAATTGATACTATACAAGCAAACGCAGCAACAAGTAATGGGCTTATGGATGTAATGCCTTACTCACCCTTTAAATATCAACACCTTATTAGTTTTGTCAATGACACTGTTACCAACTGTTCCTTCAATGGGTCGGTTAATTAACAATTCATATCTCAAATTAGTCCTTGGAACAACTAGTGTCAAAACCGAAAATATGTAAAGATTAAAAAGGCAACACATAAGCAGACATATAGTTCATAGCAGCAAGATAAACTTACCGCATATGATTCACTTTAGTCTTCTTTTGGCGAAGTGTACTTGTGCGCTTTCTTTTTGCCATCATTCAATTAGACCTGTACACTTAACAAAAACAACAAAAATAAATACCACTTAGGCTTCCTCAAATCACATTATATGTAGCATAATAACCGTAGTACGGTGGCAGTATCCATTTGTTGAACTCAAATATACAATTAATTAATAACCTAATAATGCCAATTTGTTTAACCCAAATTCAAAACCGACGTCCAAAATACCTATTAAACTGATATTATCAATTTTTTTGCTTGAGATATTATCAAATTTGTTAAACTCGATTACAAATTGTCCAAACCTAATAATAAGTAATAAATAATATCCTCAGTGGAGAACTGAAGAAGATTTTCAGTCGCGGGACTTGTACCTGACGTGGTTCGTTCGTTGGTTTGATGGCTTCGTACGTTCTTCGTTGGTTGCCTAGTTCGCTCGTCGTCGTCGAGATCGGGTCTGGAGAAACCTGCACTCTTTCCCTCGTGAATCGTAAGAGGGTAAGGGTTACGTTAATCGGCTGGTGAGTGGGCTATACAAATATGATTAATTAATGAGAAAAGTGTCGGTTCACCAACGCTACACCAATTGTCCAAACGCGAGCTAATTTGGTACCTCAGCCCATTACTTCGGATAAAACGCTAAGGTGGGCAACAGATTACTTACGTGGCCAATTTAAACATGTTTGTTAGGTACATAGTGGCCTCCAAGTCAGCGTCCTCCCTCCTCTTCTTATATACAAGGTTGTTAAAATCGTATTTTTGAATCGAATCGGTAGATGTTTTTAAAAATCAAATCGTAAAATCGAATCGCAAATCGTAAGATTTTACCAAACATATTTTAATAATTATAAAATAAATAAATAAATATTAAAATTAAGTTGCAAGTTAATGATATTATATCATTTCATTACATAAAACTATATCTAAAATGTCAAAAGCAAGATTTATAAACTGTTTTTATAATGTAAATGTATTGAATAATAACATTAAACATATGTAAAACATAAAAATAATTAAGTAACACAAGAATCCATTACTTTTATAAATAAACTATTTATATTGTTATTATTGGAATTATGTATCAATTTGTAGTTGTTAATTTTAATAAATTTGAACCATTTTCACCAAAAACAACTTATTACGATTTTGCTACGATTTTATACGATTCTACACGATTTTAGAACGATTTTTTTACTATTTTGTACGATTTTATGACTTTACGATTTTACCTGCGATTTGAATCGCTTTATTAATGTAGAATCGTAAAATCGTACGATTTTACGATTTAAATCGAGATTTTAACAACCTTGCTTATATATATGTTTGTTAGGTATATTGCTTAACGTGAGAACGTGAGAACACCACTTTTCCCCCAACGTGTTGCACAATGAAGCTTGTATGTTGCACGTTTTCACATTTTTACAGTATTTACCTGTTGAGGTTTATTCCTTCAACCCTCAGGTCCAACACGTAAGCCCAAGAGTTTCGAGTGGATGGATGTGTGAATAAACTAGCCCAACTACAAGTGCGATGGATCAAGAGAAACAGGAAAGTAGCAAGTAAGTGATTAGGTATTATTATCTCTTAATAACTCCATAATGCAATACTTTTCGCTAAGGCACGTCGGCCGTTCGTCTTACAAGGCAGTAGAAGTGCTGCGAGTAAGAGTGTTATAGCTAGAGTGCTAAGAATAGAAAGTTGTTAACCCCTTTCAATGAAATAAATGCTTCTATTTATACCACCAATGGGCAGTTGGCTACGCTGACGTGGAGGACTGTGGGTGGCTGGTATCCCAGCCACCAAATCTTCAACATTAAATGCACTTCCCGCCAGAATCTAGGTTTCCCGCCTAACTGGTGGGGACGTTCGTCCGGCCGGGGGGGGGGGGGGGGGGGGTGAGTTGCTCCTGGTGGCTTGCAAAGGGTATTGGGCCGTTCATCCCCTGGCCCTTGGTGATTTTCGCCATGTAGACCGGATTGCCTCCAACGGCTATGGGCTTGCTCTGATGTCGTTTGTCGTCATTCTGATGGCCCGTGGGCCTGCTCCTTGTCGATGGCATAGACGTTCGTCGGATGGGCCCCTGAGCCTGAGGCTATTCTTCAGACGTTCCTCCGTATCGAGTAAGTGAGCCTGTCAGGTTAGCCTAGTGACCTATTTGGACGTACGTCCGGAAGAAGGGGTAAATGGGCCGAACCTCAGTTTGGGCCATTAACCCAACACAAACAGCCCAATACCCTTTGCAAGCCACCAGGAGCAACTCACCCCCCCCCCCGGCCGGACGAACGTCCCCACCAGTTAGGCGGGAAACCTAGATTCTGGCGGGAAGTGCATTTAATGCTGAAGATTTGGTGGTTGGGACACCAGCCACCCACAGTCCTCCACGTTAGCGTAGCCAACTGCCCATTGGTGGTATAAATAGAAGCATTTATTTCATTGAAAGGGGTTAACAACTTTCTATTCTTAGCACTCTAGCTATAGCACTCTTACTCGCAGCACTTCTACTGCCTTGTAAGACGAACGGCCGACGTGCCTTAGCGAAAAGTATTGTATTAGGGAGTTATTAAGAGATAATAATACCTAATCACTTACTTGCTACTTTCCTGTTTCTCTTGATCCATCGCACTCGTAGTTGGGCTAGTTTATTCACACATCCATCCACTCGAAACTCTTGGGCTTACGTGTTGGACCCGAGGGTTGAAGGAATAAACCTCAACACTGGCGCCGTCTGTGGGAAACTGAACTAAAAGTTTCCAAAACTCTCCCAAAACAGCTACTAAATCTACCCACAGCAAGCACGATGGCAAGGAACAATCAACAACGTGACCTCTCTGAGCAACTGTCTCGCGGACGAAGGAGCCGCAGGCAAACCACGGAACGCTCTGAGACGTTGGGAACTACTGGGGGCGATGGTGGCCTCACCAGCCTCATCCCCCACGAGGCCAGACGCGACCCTCGACTCATGAGGGAGCTGGAGGAAACTATGCGCCGAATGGCGGACGAACAGGAGGCAGATGAGGAGGTGTACTCAGCTAACACAATCTGGACACCCATCTCCCCGATCCATCACATGCAATCCCTAGATGAAACGGCGGAATCTGATGGGCGTCGGACGCCCGTTCACGCAAGGTTGGGCCAAAATCCGCCCTCCCACGGAGCCAGGGGGCACACCAGCGTTAGTACCCCCCACTATGGCTGGCAGGACGATCATCGGGGACGCACGCCAGGTGTTCCCTCAGAACGTCAGGATACAGCGATCACCCCCGCTGCCAGCAATATTGGACGCCGCTTCCAAAGGCGGGGCGCCAATATCACTCGAAGGCAACCCGACGCGGTTGCACCACGAAGGAACATTGCGCTCGAGGCCGCCCCTCCTGTGTCCCTGGAAGGGCCGCACAGGAGGCCCGGCTAGAGGCAATGGAACGGCGAATAGCCGAGATGGACAGACGGGCGGAGGCCACCCCGGCTACGCCTCGATTCTCCCTCACCTCACCATTTACTCCGAGGGTCATGAATGCAGAGATCTCGCGGGACTGCAGACCGCCAGGAGGGATAGTATACAATGGGACCGGAGATCCCAAGGCTCACTTGATCAGCTTCCAGGGGAACCTCTCCATGCTGGGAGCATCCGACGAGGCCATTTGCCGGCTTTTCTTCAGCACCTTGAGGGGCCCGGCGCAAGAGTGGTTCGGGCAGCTGAGACCCGGATCCATTGACAACTATGAGCAGCTATCCCAGCAGTTCATGGCGCAATTCGCCGCCAGCACCACCCCCAAGAAGAGCTTCACATCGCTCACCAGTGTGAAGCAGGGGAAGGACGAACCTCTGGCCAAATTTCTGGTCAGGTGGAGAGACGAAGTGCTTCAGGTGGATGACCTGGACGAGCGGCTGGGAGTGAACATGTTCACCAACGCTTTGGCAACGGGGGACTTATACCGGGACCTCCGGAAGAACCCCAGCACCAGCTACACCGAGGTGTTAGCTCGGGCACAGAAGTATGCCTCTATTGAAGAGGAGATCAGGTTGAGGGACGGCGCGCCAGCAGCCCCTTCCCAGAAATTATCCGACAGACTCAGCCCCGGAGGCGACCCATCCCCGGAGGCGACCCATCCGAGCCCTGTGGAAGTAGAGCCCGGCCTTGTCCAGAGTGCTCTGACCACACTCCAAAAGATCTTCAGGGGCCTCCTGGGCGGCGAAGTCCTGAGGGACCTTGAGGTTGAGACCGCACCAGATAAACGACGCGGTCTGACCGAAGAGCATCATCGACTCTTTGCGGGGACCAATCCCGGAGAATTCAATAAGGCCAAGGGAGGACCCATTGGTTTCCGGGGGTGAAGGAGGACGAACGTCATCGGAACCTCTAGCAGTCCGAACATCCTCATCCCGGAGGCGACACACGTCAGAATTCCGTGGCGGAGAAGGAGGGGGCTTATTCCGTGAAGTGGGTTTCCGCTTAAGGGGACTCCCGGGCTCGCCATTGGAGTCGTCAGCCACTATGATGGCCTTGGAGGCGGTACCATCGATGCACGGCCTCTTTGAAGCCCCAGCCTCCGACGTATCATCAGCCCGTCCCCTACTCACCCGAGATTCGGTCTTGGGGACGAGCGGCCTTCTGCCCTTTGTCCTGATCCTTGCTTTCACGTCCAGGGACAGTCAAAGCATCGTTGGTACGTCCCATGGGTAACGTAGATGGGAAAACGCCTGCAGGAAAGAAGCCAAGACGTTCAGAACCGTAACAATGAAGAGACGATAAAACAATACAAGTACAAACGGACGCACCTAATCCAGCCCGAGCTTTAAAAGGCTCGGCCACCAACAACCGAAGGTTCTGGATGCCAAGTCCGGCTATGCGCTTGGCATAGCCCAGCTCCTCATCCGTCATGGGCGGAGGAATTGACTTCACTGGGTAAGCATTCCACCGGTCAGGAAACGACATCGGTGAGCCTACTCCGGCCAGAAAGAAACGCTCTTCCCATCCGTCCGGATTCCCAGCGTTGTTTGAAAACAGGGCCATGGACGGACGGGCGATCAGGGTCAAATACCCCGTACGTCCGAAGGGGGACAGCCGGAAGAAATGGTGTAGCAAGTCTACGGTGGGAGTCACGCCGACGCTGTGGCATCTAATTATAAAGCCAGCAATGATCCTATAGGCAGCAGGGACGAACTGCGCAGGCACTATCTTAAGGCTCCTAAAAAGCTCCAAGTGAAAGCTATGCAGAGGGAAGAGAAGCCCGGCCATAACCGAGTCCAAGTGGACCACCACATAACCGGGCAGATGGCGCATGGGGTTGCGCAGGCGCCGATCATCATAGGCCCTCAGGGGGGTAAAACCACTGGCTGATCAGACGCCTATCAGCATTCGTCAAACGTTGGCATTGACGCCGAACGTAGGAGAAATTAAGGCTGTAACGGGGAGGCCGAGGCGGCATTCCCTGCTCATAAAATTACAAGTCATCACCGGAGGAACACCCATCGTCAAAATGGGCTTCGGAAGACATGGCAACAAGCGGTACCTTGGGATTTTGAGGCTCAACACGGCTCGTAGGAAGTCTAGAGAGAGAAAGCAATTGCGCAGCGTAAGGAGAAGTGTGAGTGAATCACATGGTTCTGGGTACTTATAGACAGCACCGTGGGATCACGCCAACCGCAGTGGAACACGTGGCACTTAAACACCGGTACCTACCACGGTATTAAAGGTGCCTCAATTTTATTGCCTCATAATCACGACAAGGAAACCCGGATCGATGCCACGAACGTCCTGCCGTGGAGGACAAATACGTGGGGGGATTCATCAGCTCCGAGGATCTAGAGGTGCACAGAGATCGCATCCACCAGCTGGGCTCAATATCGGCAACTAACGGGAGACGTACGCGTCAACAGGATACGTTCGTATTTCCATACTTTGCACCACCACAAGCATTGAGGCCAGACGAACGTCGCCCTGCGAAGTTTAAGTTGAGCACGCGCATCATGGATAGTTGTTGGTCCCGTTTCAGTTAGTAACAGGCTAGACGGGGGGTGAATAGACTGTTATGCGTTTTGAAATTTTTCTCTAAGTCAGAGTTGACTTATCAGAGAGGGTCGAGTTCTGATGATCAGAACCGGGTCTTGCAGCGGATAAGAGTTCCGGGTAGCCTCAAGAAAATCTAAGGCAAATGCCTTTCTGATAACTCTGAGAACAAGATCTGCTGAACACAGAGTCCAAGTTCTATGGAGTTAAACAGTTTAGTCCTAAGTGCAAAAATTAAAGTGCAGTAAAAAAGATGACACCGGGGTTTTTATAGTGGTTCAAGGAACAACGTGTTCCTCTAGTCCACTGTTCCACTAAGCTTGTAAATGTCACAAATTACAACGCTTTAGTCCCTAGCACTCAAGAAGCTCTTCACGTCTTCTTCAAGCCTAGATGTCTCCTAGGATGCAGTTCCTTGCTTCCTCTAAGACTGGTCCGTTCACTGAGCTTCCCGGAAGTATCACCACTTCACTGCTCCAGTTAATTGGACGCCCTTCTTTGCAGAAGATGTCAAGAACAGAGTTTTTCTCCAACTTGCTTCATTACAAAAGATATGTAGTTGAAGTTCTTGAAGGTTGAAGAAAAGGATGAACTTTGCTCTTGTTGGGGTTGAGAGATTTTGAGAGTTTTAATCTTCCCAACGTAAACTTTTTCTTGTGGATGATTATGGAGTTTGAATCTCAAGAATGCTTGTAGTATAATGATTAGAGCAAAAGTTATTCGGTTGTTCTTCATCAAGTATCTTTTATACTGAGGTTGTCTGCCCGTTGGAGGAGGAGACAACTGCATTAAATGCGCGTACTGTTGACTTGACCGGCCAATTTGGAAGCTTTCTATTTTTATAATACATCTTCCATATTTCTTGGTCAATCATTTGCAATCAATCCACAGCGTATCAGGCTCATTTATTGTGCATTTAAGAGCTTTCCTTTCATGCACAGTGTGGATCGTTGCGCTTACCGCTACACTAAAAGCAATCGCTGATAGTGTAGCACGCCCTTCCCCATTTTATAGAACAGGCAAAGCGCCACGCGGTTCAATTGCACCGGCAGGCTGGCAGATTGCTGACCGCAGACCCGCGGCAGGCCCAACAATCTCCCCCCCAGCACCTGCCAGCCTACAACTGAGCAGCATGCTGTTGCCGGGGGTCGAACCCGTGACCTTTGGCTCTGATACCAATTGTGGATCGTTGCGCTTACCGCTACACTAAAAGCAATCGCTGATAGTGTAGCACGACCTTCCCTTTTTTATAGAACAGGCAAAGCGCCACGCGGTTCGATTGCACCGGCAGGCTGGCAGATTGCTGACCGCAGACCCGCGGCAGGCCCAACACACAGTCTTCTAGCCGTTAGGGGATTTCCCATTAGTTTCACAGCCGTTGGAAGTTGCCTTGAAATTCTTCTAAGTGTTAGTCGGGCTCTGATCGGGCTCTTCTGATATGTTGGATTCTGATGGCTTTCTGATGTTTAACTGAGCTCCAACTCTGGCACCAACTCTGATAGGTCCGCTGATGAGTACTTCTGATTGCAACTCTCATAGTGCAATTCTGATGGTACTTCTGATGAGGAAACTCTGATGGAGCATTTCTCATGGAGCCTTTCTCGTAGAGCAGTTCTCATGAAGCAATTCTGATCTGGTCCACAATAGAGCAACTCTGACCGTCGACTTCACTAATACTTACAACTGAAAATTCTAATACATAAAATCTAATTGGGGGTACTCAACAATATAATCTAAGTAGCATCATCAAAATCTAAAAACAATTATTCCTTACAATAGTTATGCTTCCACCTACGTGACAAACGTCTCTGTCAGAATATTGACTCCGAGGAGTACGTCCGTATCTCCATACTTGGGGGATTTGCTACTTGCCAAAGAAGTAGTAACCGACGAACGTCGCCCTACGGCGTTGAGATTGAGTACGCACAACATGAGTAGTATGCTCGCGCTTATGAGATGGACGTCGGTGTAAGAATATTAACCCCGAGCAGTACGTTCGTATCTCCGTACCTGGGAGATTTACTCCCTGCCGACGAAGCAGGCATCAACGCCGGACCTCGCCACTCAGCGCCGGGCTTTTGCAGTACGTGTGCGCATTCGAATATGTGCAGGAACATGGCGAAGGAGTGGACATCGTGCTAAACGAAAATGAAGGATTGGTATGAACGTCCTCGCGGACTTTAACTATATCTCAAAAGATCGAAGTACAACAAGGACCCGAAGGGGATTCCACACAACCAGCAATGAAGGAAAGAAAGCTACGAAAGTAAAAGATCACGGACGTAAAGACAATCATGGGCAAAAATAATTGTATATTCTTCAGCTCTAACGGCTGGGCATTACAGGATCAAAACCAAGAAAGTACAAATTACATCAGGCAAAAAAAGGGGAGTCCGGCCGACTACCGCCCGGGTTGATCTCCTCCTCCTCAACTTCAGGTTCGGGGGTCGGGGGTTCCGGGGTCTCCCCTCTGGCCTTGGCCTCTTCCCGACGCCGATCCCTCCCCAACTTCCCAGAGCTTGGATCGACAGGTCGTCGTCTGTGTTCGCAGCCAGGTCAAAATCGCCCCCCTGCAGCTTGGCAAAGATGGGGAGAGTGGCCTTAACCCCCTCATTATACCCAGCGGCGAAGGTGCTATCGCCGACCTCGTAGAGGAATTTGTGGGACAGGGGGGAGCTCTCAAGAATCCGGACGCCGCACATCAGACGCTGCTTAGGCGGTATCTTCGCCAGAGCTGCAGAGAACACGTCGCCGAAGGCCCCGACGTAGTAATCCTTGGCTGAATCCATAAACTCCCTGGTGTTCTTATAGCCGGATGTATCAACCAGCCACTCCGGGTTTGCGTCCTTCTCAACAGGGAGCATCGGCACAAGCTTGAAGCCGGCTTTCTCGAGACTGGTCAGCTGGCTGTGGGATTCAGCCCGCAGAGCTGCGAGCTCCCTCTCCTTGGCCGCGGCCTCTACCTCGGCACGACGGGCGGCCTCCTAGGCTTTGGGCAGAGCAGCATCAGCCTTCGTTTTGGCCTCTCTCAGGTCGGCCTCCCTGGCAGCCTCGGCTTGCAGAACCAGTAGCCCAGACTGGACGAGGGAAGAAATATCAGGACATATGGTCAGAAGATGAACATAAAAAAGAAGATATACCCAGGTCTAGTATGGAGGAAATACCTGAGTGGCGGCTGCCAGGGCAGCGCTAGTTGCCTCAGAGGACATACAGAGAGGCAGCTCGAGGCCGGCCTTGAGGGCCAGTTTCCTCCAGAGATCTTCCGCCGGGCGGCTCAGGGGCAGAAAGCCGGCGCCTTCGAGCATGGAGCCGGTGGAGGCAGCCTCGCGGCCCCTTTTCTGTTTCTTCTCTGGGGCCTTCTCCGCCCCTTTTTGAGGAACCACCTTTGTGGGGACGACCGGCGGCGGAAGAGCAGCCTCAGCAACTGGGGCCCCGGACCCTTGAGCCAGCACAGTGGCAATCATGTGTTGCTCACCCTCAGCCGTTCGCCGGGCGGCATCGGATGCCGAAGAGTTGGAGTCCGAAGCAGGGGCATTCTTGGCTTTGGCCGCTGCGGCCTTAGCGGCAGCCGCTTTGGCCTTCCTGGTCTTCAAGCACTCGGCGTGATTCATTTGCGTTTCGTCTGGTGGAGAACCTGCATGAAAACAACAAAGTGTTAGAAGACGAACGGGGAATAGGGCGAGACACTCACCTCGAAGGACAGGACCGCCCGATACCCCGAGACGAGCGTCGAAGGGAGGAAAAGGTCCAGAGACACGGGCGGTACCTATGCCTGCTCCGGAGAGTGCCTCGAAGGTGAGATAACCGGCTATGGGACGAACGACGCCCTGCAGCACTTTCTCCACATCTTCATTCAGATCGTCGGTTAACTCCGGTGATTCAATCTTCGGGGGATAACCGTTCCAGCGAATTGGGAGAGGAGGGCCGTCGTATCGGAGGAAGAAGAATCGATTTTTCCAATCGTGGATAGAGGAGGGATAACTCTTGAACAGCCTCCTCCCCGGACGTGCGGCCACGCTCAAATACCCATCGGAGTTCTGAGGAGTGATCCGGTAAAAGTAACGGAACAGATCCAGAGTGACAGTGGCTCCCGCAAGCTTGCAGCGTACCAAGAAGGCCGATATGAATCTATAGGAGTTGGGCATGAACTGTGTCGGGGCCACCTGGAAGCAGTGGAAGAACTCCACATAAAATGGATGGAGTGGAAACTGCAGCCCGGCTTCGACGGAGTCCAAGTGGAGCATGATCATCCCCGGTCGTCTTCTCATCACATGCTCAGCGCCTCTCACGCTGTAGACGAACGGCGGGGGAAAGAAGGTCCGGATTTTATTCAAAGCAACGCGGGAGAGGACTTGGTCATGTTCGAGGGCACTCTTGTAACGCCCCTCTCAGGGTTAAAGGAAACGTTACACTAACTTACAACTTTTAAAAATAAACTGTAATATAACGGCCGTTTGTTTAAGAAATAACCCTGATAAAATATCAAATATAACTAAAATATATCTCCAAATAAAATAAAATAAATTCTAGTTATCATGAGCAAATGTGATGACCACCTGGATCCAGGAATTTGCTAAAACTTCAAATCGTCAAATAAAAAATAAAGTAATAAAATCACTTTATTATCACACTGAAATACTGAAACCAAATATTAACTAGCTAGAAGCCACCAAGGTCGTTCCCGTTAACTCATCTTGGCACGCGTTCCACTCCCTCGTCATCTTCCTAGGCCTTGGCCTTACCCTTAGTATCTGTACATGCGAAGAAAGAAAACTGATAAGCTTTACGCTTAGTAAGTCACTATGGCTCCACAAAAATATCTAGAAGTCTAGGCCAATTTATCAATAGATAAATTAGGCTATAAGCATGCACTGAACAAATAACTAACACATAACTTCTCAAATACATTCTGAGTGAGATCTCAAAAGGAAAATATTTTTCTAAAATAATTTCTCAAAACTGCTGAAGAGATCTCAAAATATCTTTTTCAAACATCTCTGTAAAACTTTCTGAAAGAGATCTCAAAAACGTCTTTCTGTAAAACTCTCTGAAGGGGATCTCATAAACTTTCTGTAAAACTCTTTGTGGCTAATTTTAACTGTGGGCCCGTGATATGTACTCAAAGGCGCCAATCCGACAGCTCAGGGGAGCGACCCACTAAACATATCGGACTCTCTGAAACTGATAAGCTGATAACTGATAAACTGAGGGAACTTGTTCCCGAGTACATATCACCTGATCTTTCACTTTAAGTATTAGTTCTTTTTATGGTGACGTTTGACTAAAAACATCATTAATTCTGAAACAAAAGTACTGACAAATCTTGACTATGCCAGATAATAAACATAACTTAATCTAGCAAATAACATAACTCATCACATAATTCACATAGTTCACATAATAGCAAATAGTCTAAAATTAGCTATTAAAAATCAACCAGACTTCTTTCTTGCATTTGGTTGAACAAACATGTACAGGTGGTAGTGAACTTACCTGTATAAGCTGAACTGAAAATACAAAAAATAAGTGTGACACCCTGATAACGTCTTCCGGTAAGCTCTTCCTTGAAATCTTTATTTAGATATAACAAAATAATCACAAATCTGATGTCTTAAACCATTTTAAGCTAAAGAAATCTTTGGCTACTGTCACGCAGTCGCTTAGAGTAAAATTTACTAGCTGGTTTGAGCACTACTTTAATCGGTTTAATATTGTCTTATACTCGAGTTAGCAGCAGCCACCCGTCAAAAAATTGCCTCAGAACATATGCTACATAATTTGGAGCAGACCCAACTCAAAGGAAAACAGAAAAGAGAAATTTTGGCTGCTGAATGGTTACTGAATGAGACCCATTGCTGAACATGACTAAAGCCTAACACTGAAATATCATCCCCACAGTAAGAATCGGAAAGCTCAGTTTTCTTAACAACAAATTTAAACGTCTGGTGGAAATTTTAATGAACTAAAGATTAATTCAACACCTTAACCAATCAACCCTTAAAAGTACAATTTTGAATTAGAAAACTAAGGTGTCGGTTTTGATTCTAATAGAAAGCTAAAATCTCCTTACTCACAATATCACTTAATGGGATAATAGGTTGCTGCTAAAATTTTAAACTAATAAATAAATTTTGCAGATAATCGTATCTCTGTTTCAGCTACCTCTATTTAGACTAAAATAGCAAAATTATGTCACTGCCAATTTAAGAAAGAAATCAACATAGCTGATTGAAGATGTTATAATCTGGATGAAGTTGGGCGGAGGAATTTAAGAATCCAAGTAGAAAAGGAAGTTTTCTATAGATGGAGGAATTTTAACATATAGAGAAAAGAATTCCGCTTACCTTGTAAAAGATGCAGGGATGACTTTGGCCAACAATTGAAGAGTTGGAGAGAAATATTTTTCCAGAGTGACTCACTAAGAACGGTGGACTGCCACTTAAGGGAGAGAGAGCCGATTGAGGGTTTAAGAGTTTACGATCAGGATCTTCTCAGCACATCTCGTTAGGGATTTTTAAGTAAAATATTAATTCGGGCCAAGAAAACTGATTTGGGTTTCTAAGTCTTCTGACAAACACTTGTGACCCAACTGAATTATAATATTTCCCCCCTTTCATTAATATACTAAATAAATATTAAAATAGTATTTATTTCTTCGATTAAAATTATTATGAGCTTACCGGTCAACGTTACCTGCCAAGACAACACATGATCGAACATTAAATCACATTATTCATAGAAGAAACTTATTTAGCAGACTAAAATAATTAATAGTGATTAATATAACTAGCTCATAAAAATCGGGGTGTTACAACCCCTCCCACCTTATAAAAGTTTCGTCCTCGAAACTTAGAACAACTCAAAAGAATGACGCGTCAGATTATTTCTTTTCTATCTTCTCACATTGTTTTAGTGGAACCATACTAGCAATCATAGTGGCATTTCTTCTAACTACCAATCTGATCGAATTTCTCTTATTGGGGAGACATACTAACTTGAGATAAGACTACACAAAGATCTCAAAAAAAAGTTTCTCCTATTAAGTGCTTATCTCATTATTAGTGTTTAAACTACAACACAAAATCCTAAACACTGAACATGTCATTTATATATGGATTGGTTTGCTGAGTTGCTCCATTTACTTATTAATGTGAGGGCGAAAGATAATACTAAATCTTAACCTGTCTTAAAAAAACATATGTCAAACATCATAAGAAATGATATTTAGACTTAGAACAACATACCACTCCATATATTGACCAAAACAAAGATTAAGAAAACTCTTAGTATTTAAATCCACTTCCCCTGATTTGTCATAGCACTACAACACAAAATCACATGCTCACAACATAGTCTTTATAAACGAATTACTTTGACATGTTTGCTTATTAAATAGTAAATTAGAAATATCTCCAACTAAAACATCCTAGGGGCTTAATATATAAACTCAAGTTTGAGGTTCTGCCCGCCCGAATTTTAGGCCTAAAATTTTAAGAAACCAACTATGTAGTTGTTAAAAAAAATGCTTTCGCACCCCAACAAAATAAGACCATGCCTCTAATGCAGTAGACAATTTAGTATTAAAATTTACATTTTCTTTTGTAAGTATCAAGCTTCTTCCAATTTGTTAAACAACCTAAAGCCCTTTAATTAAGGAAATTGATCTGGCTTCAAAGAAGATAACAAATGGTGGTGTTGCTTTATAAAAGACTTTTAAACATTAGAAGCAGTGAGATTTAATCCAATATAACAGAAAAATTTAAACCTTGTGGAGCATAGATTTAGAAACAGGTCTCACCTTTTCCTCATGCCAAAACATAATTAGAGGAAGAGGCAAAATAAAGAATAGTAATGACAACATAAGAAAATTAATGCCTGAAACCAGTTTATTATCGAGGAGAACAAACTTTCACTAGTTAGAGATGGTAATCCGAAAATCAATTAGTAGCTTGGTTCGGCCGATTGAAAGAGGAGAAAATTTTGAGAAGGGGAACTGAAATTCTTTGGAGAGAAACAGAGACAGTATGCATCTAGTATGAAAGGAAGCGTTGCTTCTCTAGGGAGTTTAAACGGATGCTTTTCTTTAAGAATTTTACTCAAAGTAAAATTAAACATCAAGGTTGGTTCAATATTACACTTCTGAGTCTACTAATATTTAATTTGACTTCCCTATTATTTAAAAAGAAAATCCTTTTTGAGGTTTGAAATAGCTTTAAACTACTAAACTCCATCTTTATCTTTTCATAAAACAGAAAGACCCTACTGTGGTCCTATATTTCTAGAACTCAGAAATTTAACTTACTTGATTAGTATGCTGATGTGGTCATGAAAACTGAATCTAGTTTGTAATTAGAATTTCCTTTTATCATAAAATTTGAGCTTGAACAAAAAAACTATTCGTAATCAGATCAGTCTCCTTAAATCCTTTAATACAAATTATTGATTGAAACTAATAGCCTCAATATCTAGAGGAAAATCTTCTTGGACTCCCTCTAAAAATCAGTATGTGGGTTAACATTAAAATGTCAACATTAAAAGGAATTGTTTGCTTAGTTTCAAATTTTTATGTTTCTAAGCACAAAGCACCATAAATGTTATGTTTAACAAAAAAATTGACATTGTCAAACACATAACTGAATGTCTGACACAAATTACTTGACAAATGACATTCTTTTGTTTTCAATAATTACTTTATAATTTCCGCTGTTGCAATTATACTAGCTGGCAAAGTTGAAAATAATTACTTCATAATTCTAATCTCTTAGCTTCCTTATTCAACCGGAGAAAGATTAAGGAAAGTACTATTTTTTTTTCCTCTCTCAAATAAACCCTTCATCTCTTCACTTATCGAAATGGGATGTATTCAAATAAGTAGTCTACAGTTCTACACGACCCAAAATAATAGTTCAATTGTAACTTTCTTTAAGCTCTTCAATATCGATAGCATTTTCTTCTAAACTTAAATCTCCTTTGCTTTTGCAAACAATGCTCTCTTATACTGGTAAAGTTTTCATACCTTTCTAACTTTATAAGATCGTCAAACCGTAATACTTAATTTCTCACAAGAGTAAAAATAATAATTAACAACCATATCATCTAAACTGAATAAACCGAATGAGCTCTTATCCCAAGACTAACTTAGATCTAAAAAAAAATCCTCAATATACTGGTAAATCAATATTTGTTTTATATTATTTAACATAAACTCTTATGTTTTCTGTCTTTAGATTTCAAATAGAAATAATAAACTGATCAAAGAATCTACACTGATATCTTTCAAAAGAAAATCTAACACAATAGCTAGGTCCTTACTGGTTTCATATATTCTTGACTTTGACTGACACTAATTTACTCCATAAAAGAATCACATTATATAATTTACCCAACTATTGGGGTTCAAGCTCTTGAGTTGCTAATGACTCATAACAAAAGAATTGTTTGAGGAGCCAAACTCTTTATACTCTTTATTCTCACCAATGCTTCTATTACTCAAAGAGCATACCAGCTACCAACACGAGCTCGTTGGGAAACTGTCTACACATACTTGTCCATAATGGTTATAAGAGAGCTCGATGGTACCATGTTCCTTATTCTATTGAAATGTAGATTCTCTAGATCATACCGTATTAAAACACACTTCACGAATCCCTATACCGTAGTGTGCAGCAGGTTCTAAGATACATTATTTACTAGAGACTGGTTTGATCTAATCCTTCCACTTGCCTCTTCTAATCTAGCAAACCAAATACTATTAAAACTTATGCATCACATATATAGACTTACTGGCAGATCTTTCTAAAGAATTTCAAGTGGTGAGACTCAATATCCTTTTGGGTGATTAAATGGTGAAAATCATATGAGGACGGCCTTGGTAAAAAGAATGTACAACACTATTTAAATCTCAGTGCCAAAGGTTGAGACCACTCGAAAAATTCTTTGGGACATTTTAAAACTCAAAATTTCTTCTGAAACATACCTTTGAGGAAATAGCTCGATACTATACTAATATATCACTTAAAAAAAAACTACTTATTTGACTTTTAGAAAAAATCACTATCATGTGATTGATCATTAATCACTAAATGTCTTTAATGATTAATCAACACACTTAAAACTTATTTTGAAAATAAGCATTTACAACTAAAAGACCACATATAATATGACCATTGATCATATTCAAGCGATGTCCGACCACCGGTATCTCCTATTGGAACCATCAAATTGATGAGGGGCCCTCTCAGCAACTCAAGATTCCAAACATGAAATACCGACGCTCAACACTCTAGAAAAATTATGCAACTTATGATATTGTTGATAAAACATTTGAATCCATTATTAAAGAGTTTTCGAAATCTATAGTGAAGCTGCAACCTTTCACATACGTAAATTAAGCTAGAAATTATAACTCCTTTAATTTGTATTCATTTTTTTTTTTAAAATATAATAACATAATGTACATAATGTACGCATGGGCATTTTTAAAATATTTTTAATTAATAAGTAAATAAAATACGTAACAAACTGATTTGTATGCTAATGGAAATTCTTCATCTCATGTAAACTCAATTACATGCTGTGCTTTAAAAAAAATATCAGAAAAACTCATTACCATTCTTCTAAAAAAACTAACACGACTTGGACCATGGGTAAACTACAGGTTATATAAAAAGACAGCAGGATTAGCATCGATTATTACATAATTCAAGTACTCAATCATGAGAAAATAAAGACTATATGACACTTTTTTTCCAACTCAGATTTTAATCATGAGTAACCTCTATGTACGAGAAATACTTGATATGAAAGATAACTAGAGGCTAAAATAATGGAAGGTTACAGATACGTAATTATGAGAGGTGTATGACTAGAACGATTGTATTTTTAGGTAACTACCCCAAGTACTTTCTTAATAAAGTAGAAAACCTAAATAAAAAATATAGGTACTCCAATAAAATTTAACCTGAATAACTCTTAATAACACAAAGGTTTTACCAGTTGAGTACATATTACTCTTACTTAACTTTTCCCTTTAACTCATACCAACAACACTCAAACATATTTTCACATAGATAGCTTTTAACGTAACTAAGTACTTACTTGGAAGATGACGAGCACGTGTACGGTGACAAATGAAGTTACGGGACAACCTGGCTCTGATACCAAACTTGTAACGCCCCTCTCAGGGTTAAAGGAAACGTTACACTAACTTACAACTTTTAAAAATAAACTGTAATATAACGGCCGTTTGTTTAAGAAATAACCCTGATAAAATATCAAATATAACTAAAATATATCTCCAAATAAAATAAAATAAATTCTAGTTATCATGAGCAAATGTGATGACCACCTGGATCCAGGAATTTGCTAAAACTTCAAATCGTCAAATAAAAAATAAAGTAATAAAATCACTTTATTATCACACTGAAATACTGAAACCAAATATTAACTAGCTAGAAGCCACCAAGGTCGTTCCCGTTAACTCATCTTGGCACGCGTTCCACTCCCTCGTCATCTTCCTAGGCCTTGGCCTTACCCTTAGTATCTGTACATGCGAAGAAAGAAAACTGATAAGCTTTACGCTTAGTAAGTCACTATGGCTCCACAAAAATATCTAGAAGTCTAGGCCAATTTATCAATAGATAAATTAGGCTATAAGCATGCACTGAACAAATAACTAACACATAACTTCTCAAATACATTCTGAGTGAGATCTCAAAAGGAAAATATTTTTCTAAAATAATTTCTCAAAACTGCTGAAGAGATCTCAAAATATCTTTTTCAAACATCTCTGTAAAACTTTCTGAAAGAGATCTCAAAAACGTCTTTCTGTAAAACTCTCTGAAGGGGATCTCATAAACTTTCTGTAAAACTCTTTGTGGCTAATTTTAACTGTGGGCCCGTGATATGTACTCAAAGGCGCCAATCCGACAGCTCAGGGGAGCGACCCACTAAACATATCGGACTCTCTGAAACTGATAAGCTGATAACTGATAAACTGAGGGAACTTGTTCCCGAGTACATATCACCTGATCTTTCACTTTAAGTATTAGTTCTTTTTATGGTGACGTTTGACTAAAAACATCATTAATTCTGAAACAAAAGTACTGACAAATCTTGACTATGCCAGATAATAAACATAACTTAATCTAGCAAATAACATAACTCATCACATAATTCACATAGTTCACATAATAGCAAATAGTCTAAAATTAGCTATTAAAAATCAACCAGACTTCTTTCTTGCATTTGGTTGAACAAACATGTACAGGTGGTAGTGAACTTACCTGTATAAGCTGAACTGAAAATACAAAAAATAAGTGTGACACCCTGATAACGTCTTCCGGTAAGCTCTTCCTTGAAATCTTTATTTAGATATAACAAAATAATCACAAATCTGATGTCTTAAACCATTTTAAGCTAAAGAAATCTTTGGCTACTGTCACGCAGTCGCTTAGAGTAAAATTTACTAGCTGGTTTGAGCACTACTTTAATCGGTTTAATATTGTCTTATACTCGAGTTAGCAGCAGCCACCCGTCAAAAAATTGCCTCAGAACATATGCTACATAATTTGGAGCAGACCCAACTCAAAGGAAAACAGAAAAGAGAAATTTTGGCTGCTGAATGGTTACTGAATGAGACCCATTGCTGAACATGACTAAAGCCTAACACTGAAATATCATCCCCACAGTAAGAATCGGAAAGCTCAGTTTTCTTAACAACAAATTTAAACGTCTGGTGGAAATTTTAATGAACTAAAGATTAATTCAACACCTTAACCAATCAACCCTTAAAAGTACAATTTTGAATTAGAAAACTAAGGTGTCGGTTTTGATTCTAATAGAAAGCTAAAATCTCCTTACTCACAATATCACTTAATGGGATAATAGGTTGCTGCTAAAATTTTAAACTAATAAATAAATTTTGCAGATAATCGTATCTCTGTTTCAGCTACCTCTATTTAGACTAAAATAGCAAAATTATGTCACTGCCAATTTAAGAAAGAAATCAACATAGCTGATTGAAGATGTTATAATCTGGATGAAGTTGGGCGGAGGAATTTAAGAATCCAAGTAGAAAAGGAAGTTTTCTATAGATGGAGGAATTTTAACATATAGAGAAAAGAATTCCGCTTACCTTGTAAAAGATGCAGGGATGACTTTGGCCAACAATTGAAGAGTTGGAGAGAAATATTTTTCCAGAGTGACTCACTAAGAACGGTGGACTGCCACTTAAGGGAGAGAGAGCCGATTGAGGGTTTAAGAGTTTACGATCAGGATCTTCTCAGCACATCTCGTTAGGGATTTTTAAGTAAAATATTAATTCGGGCCAAGAAAACTGATTTGGGTTTCTAAGTCTTCTGACAAACACTTGTGACCCAACTGAATTATAATATTTCCCCCCTTTCATTAATATACTAAATAAATATTAAAATAGTATTTATTTCTTCGATTAAAATTATTATGAGCTTACCGGTCAACGTTACCTGCCAAGACAACACATGATCGAACATTAAATCACATTATTCATAGAAGAAACTTATTTAGCAGACTAAAATAATTAATAGTGATTAATATAACTAGCTCATAAAAATCGGGGTGTTACACTCTTGATCGGGCAAATGTGGCGCTCCACATCCATAGGGATGCCCAGCTCATGCACTTCCATATCGGAGCCGGACTCGGCCTCGTCCCCAGAATCATAATCAGCGGGGCGCTCATTCAGGGGGACCGCATTAATAACGTCCACTGCCCCGTCAACATTTCCATCCTCAGCGCTCCCCCCGCTACTACGGGCTGCGCCGCTGGAGGTGGCATTCGCATCCCCCGCAGCCGGGGAAAGGGCGACACCTTGAGTATCATCGGTTTGATTAGTTCCCACGGTGGAGGCAGAGCCGGAATGGCCAGAGACGCTAGGCTTTCCAGAGGAGCGCGGACCGGAATCCGAAGAGGAACTTGAACCGGAGCCCGACGAACTAGAGCTAGAACTCGACGAAATCTCCATCGAAGTCATTGTTACAAGAATTCTAGACAGAGAGAAGAAGGAGAAGAAGGGAAATTACCTTACGAGAAGATTAGCCGAACTCGGAAGCGGGGAGGAAAATCGGAGGGCAGCAAAAGTTCTAGAGCGAGAAAGCTGAAAATGGGAACCCTAATTCAAGGGGAAAACAAGGCATCTATAAGAGGGTTACCGACGGGGGAACCAACGGGGGGTTGACACGTAGCAAGGAGCGTATTCCGGCTCACGCGCTGTGCGTGGGATGAAAGCGTAATGATGACATTTCCTCGGAAACCACACCGTTGTTATGGCAGCCGTCACCTCGATTCCTGAACCGCTGCCAGCTGATAGGTACCATGACCACGAGCGTACGCCTTCACAGGATACAGCAAACACAAGTACCAGGCCACGAGCGTCTTACCCTTGAGGGGCATTATACTTCCTTATGTCCTGTGCATGCTCAGAACATCAGAAGTGGGGGACTTGTGTTGGGTTAATGGCCCAAACTGAGGTTCGGCCCATTTATCCCTTCTTCCGGACGTACGTCCAGATAGGTCACTAGGCTAACCTGACAGGCTCACTTACTCGGTATGGACGAACGTCTGAAGAAGAGCCTCAGGCTCAGGGGCCCATCCGACGAACGTCTATGCCATCGACAAGGAGCAGGCCCACGGGCCATCAGAATGACGACGAACGTCGTCAGAGCAAGCCCATAGCCGTTGGAGGCAATCCGCTCTACATGGCGAAAATCACCAGGGACCAGGGGATGAACGACCCAATACCCTTTGCAAGTCACCAGGAGCAACTCACCCCCCCCCCCCCCCCCCCCCCGGCCGGACGAACGTCCCCACCAGTTAGGCGGGAAACCTAGATTCTGGCGGGAAGTGCATTTAATGCTGAAGATTTGGTGGTTGGGACACCAGCCACCCACAGTCCTCCACGTCAGCGTAACCAACTGCCCATTGGTGGTATAAATAGAAGCATTTATTTCATTGAAAGGGGTTAGTAACTTTCTATTCTTAGCACTCTAGCTATAGCACTCTTACTCGCAGCACTTCTACTGCCTTGTAAGACGAACGGCCGACGTGCCTTAGCGAAAAGTATTGTATTAGGGAGTTATTAAGAGATAATAATACCTAATCACTTACTTGCTACTTTCCTGTTTCTCTTGATCCATCGCACTTGTAGTTGGGCTAGTTTATTCACACATCCATCCACTCGAAACTCTTGGGCTTACGTGTTGGACCCGAGGGTTGAAGGAATAAACCTCAACATTACCAAAATGTCACCGTGTTTATTTAATACTCCCTCCGTCCCTTATAACTTTGCCAACTTTCTTTTTTTAGATGTCCCATTAACTTTGCCACTATCCCTTTTAAGTAAAAAATTTGTGGTTCCAGTTAATTCTCTCTCCTCTGCACAAACCTCAACCACACATTTTTTACTTTATTAATCCTCGTGCTAGTCAAACTTAGCAAAGTTATTGGGGACGAAGGGAGTATAGGCTTAATTCGAGTAAATTGAAAATGTGCAACAGAATAGCTCAATTGTGCACCACATTGATTTAAATGTGAGTGTTCTCACGTTAAGCATCGTTCTCACTGGAACCGCACCCTATATATATAATTGGGATCATATACAAAGCCAACTTAATTTACAAAATACAAAGTGATCATAGCCGTCCATCTAAGCCTATTTTTTGTGCGCACGTTTTATTTTGGCTGCGTACGTGAGGGTGTTTTGGGGCATCACATATCGGTCGAAACATGGAAATACAATCACGTTCCAGCTCTCTTCCCTTAATACTTTGTTTCCATATTTGCAATCAACACCACGTTCCTGCTCGACTCAGACCTGCGCTTCACCTGCTTCTTCCATTCTTGTGTCGTTGAAAGGTCAGGATGTCATCAAACGCCATGGAATCTGAATCAGGTGCGTGACCGGGCTAAACTTGCAAGTGTGCAAGTGCCAATATAGTAATAAATTCCGGTAAAATACCGGGTCAAATCCACAGGGAAACGTTGTTTAATTTAGTCCGAGAGTAGATGACTTTTAAATATTGAAATGAGTAAAGTGCAGGGATTTTGATTGTGTTTTGTATTTTTGGATTTTCACATTTCAATTCAAGGAAACACCTTTAATTAATTCGGGTTTAAAATGAATGATAACAATGGCTAAGGCTTCGGGAATCACTTAAATGCTTTAATAGGGTTGAATATTAGTTCTTTACCAATAATTATGAATACGATGTCGCTAATATATTCTCAACTCCGGTTAAGGCAGCGAGAGCGTGGTTTTCGTTACGTGTAAGTCCCATTACGGCTTACATTCATCTACCGAAAACCCCGTTGAATATCAAGACATCACACCTGTATCATATAATACCGGATATATTTCTATTCTCGGTAATATATATGTTTATCCTTTAATGTTCATAGTTTAGACTTCAACGTTAATTGTAAGCATAAACTAAGTTTAACATACTTCTATGTTGTACACCATAGTCATAAACAATCATAATGTAAAGGATAAATCACAATTTATTGGTTTAGAACTTTTATCAAACACCTAGTGGGCATAGAAGTTCATCCCTAGCCTTAGCTAAGAACTTAGCTCCTTGAGCTCATACTAATTACAAAAGTGTAACTAAGATAAAGGAAATACAATAACATACAAGAAATAGTACCTAAAACCAATTGTAGAGGAGAGAAATGACTTCTTCTCCAACACTTCAAGAGAATGCAAAAAGGAAATATAAAAACTGAAATTTAATCTTCAAGAATGGAATGATGATCTTGTTTGATGAATTGGGGGCTTTATATAGGCTAAAGATTGACATCTTTTAGTCTATTCGAGCCCAACAATCAAGCATGGAAGATATATTTGATGAGATCTGTAAGGAATAAATGTAATTAGATTTTGATGATGCTAGGTTATTTAGATTAGAATGTTAAAGTACCCCCAATTAGATTTTATGTATTAGAATTTTCAATTGTAAATATTAGTGTAGTCGACGATCAGAGCTGCTCTGCTTTGGATCAGATCAGAAGTGCATCAGAATTGCTCGACCAGACTTGCTCTATGAGAACTGCTCCATCAGAGTTCTCTTATCAGAAGTCCATCAGAGTTGCACCATGAGAGTTGCTGATAAATTGGACATCTGATAACCAATGAGAGTTACGGATCAGAGGTACTCATCAGCGGACCTATCAGAGTCAGAGTTAGAGTTCAGTCAGACATCAGAAAGCCATCAGAACTCAGAAAGCCATCAGAATCCAACACATCAGAAGAGCCTGATCAGAGCCCGACTAACACCTAGAAGATTTCAAGCAACATCCAACAGCTATGAATCCAACGGGTAAAAACATCCAACGGCTAGAAGACTGTGCATGAAAGGAAAGCATTTAATGCACATTAAATGAGCCTGATACGCTGAAGGATTGATTGCAAATGATTGACCAAGGAATCCGGGAAGATATATTATAAAAATAGAAACCTTCCAAAACGGCGGTCAAGTCAACTGAACGCGCATTTAATGCAGTTGTCTCCTCCTCCAACGGGTAGACAACCTCAGTATATAAGCTACACACCGAAGAACAGAAAAACAACTTTGCCCAGAGCTCTTGCTCCAATCATTAATCTGAACATACTTCTTGAGATTCAATCCTCATAACACTCTACAAGAAAAGTCCTACGTTGGGAAGATTCAAACTCCAAATCTCTCACTCCCAACAACGAGCAAAGTTCATCCTGTTCTTCAACACTTCAAGATCTTCATAACACATCAGTTGTGACGAAGCTAGTTGGAGGAAAAACTTTGTGTTTTTCAAAGGATCTTCTGCAAAGAAGGGCGTCCAAGTAACTGCAGTAGTGAAGTGGTGATACTTCCGGGAAGCTGAGTGAAAGGACCAGTCATCAGGAAGCAGGACTGCATCCCGGGTGACAACTAGGCTTGAAGAAGGCGTGGAGAACTTCTTAAGTGCTAGGGATTAGCTATGTAACCGATCTACTTCAAAGCTAGTGGAACAGTGGACTAGAGGAACGCGTTGTTCCTTGAACCACTATAAAAATATCCGGTGTCATTTACTTTACTGCAATTTATATTTCTGCACTTAGGATATTAACTGTTAACTCTTAGACTTGGAATCTGTGTTCAGCAGATCTTGTTTTCAGAGTTATCAGAAAGGCATTTGCCTTAGTGTTTCAGAGGCTACCCGGACAGATCAGAATCCGCTGCCAAGGCCAGTTCTGATATCAGAACCAGCCTTTCTCTGTCACCAGAATCAGACATTCTCTGATAAGTCATTTTGGACTTAGAGAAATTTTGAAAAACCAATCAGTCTATTCACCCCCCCCCCTCTAGACTGATTACCATATTAAACGGGACCAACAAGATCATAAGGAAATTGGGGTTTTCCCATCAAGATATGGTTGCACGTCTCTTTGTATTCTGCAGATTCGGGCTTAACCGGCGCCGATTTTAGGCTTGACCGGCGCTGGTTTTACTTCGGGGCTGGAATAATAGTGAAAAACACCATAACCGGCGCCGGTTATAGGGGAAAACCGGCGCCGGTTATACGTCGGCCGACCGGGAGAATAACGGATTAAATGCAACCGGCGCTGGTTTGGTGAAATTCCGGCGCCAGTTTTGTCCTGGGATTTTGGGGATGTTCCGCTACAAATTTGGACATGAGTCCTTCATCAAAGTTGTAGCTAATGAAGTCTTCTATCCACCAAAACTTGAATGACGTGATTTTATTCAGCCAATCAAAAGATATGGATAAAACACTGAGAGGTATGCATCCTGAAATCCCACCAGCAACATCTGACTTTGTTGGTTGATTAAGTCTTGTTCCTTTCATATTTTGGCCATGACGTCTTCATAACATTTGTACCTTATTGAGTTAGCATTCACATGAAACTTGAATCGAGTGATTTCGAGTTCTATAGAATAAGTTATACTTAAAGTATGGGCAGAACGTCATTCTCTTGGTCCAAAAAGTCGTTCATCGCAATGTTTTATGCTCTAGCTCTCATTCTGGAGGTATTTGCCCGATTCCTCTTCTTTTCTTCAACAAATACTTATAAATACTTATGTTAAACACAAGTAAATATAACGGCTATCAGTGCGGTTCTATTATCTTTGTTTGAATACAAAATAAAATTCCTAAAACATTTTTGAATACCAACAAATTGCGTCTGAATTGTGTTTGACTCCAAAAAATCTCAATTCACATTTAACGCCTAAGACTTGGAGATTATGATGTGCTATTTATTTAAAATGAAAATTGATAAAGTAATTAACAATGTTAGTGTCACATTACACTTATGCGAAATTCATGGTTGTTGTTTATGGTCTGCGTTTTGCATGCACAAGGAATCATAGTACGTTTACATCGCTTGCTTACAAACATAGTTTTATTTTTTGTCATATTTTTCTCGTAGTCAGACTTCGTAGCTAACATGCAGAAATACTTTAATCATGGTGCAGTTCGAATTTCAAAGATGTTTATTGTTATCTGTTTTTTAATCTCTAAGTTTATAATTTATTTTGTGTTTTTCTTTATATAGGTGTGAAATGTAATTTAGAAATTTATCATGGTTCTACAAAGTATTGAACTCCTGAATGTCAACCGAATAAGAAACCTTTTGTTGGCATGCTCTTTCCCAATCTACAAGTTGGCATTGATTTTTACAAAGCATATGCAGGCATGCAGCTGAGGTGGGTTTCACGGTTCATTTTCATACATTAACGAAGGCCAAGGATGGTCACCCTATGTTGAAGTATTTGATATGTAGTAGAGCGAGGTATAAGAACAATGGTCGTAGTACTGTTGTTAATACCGCTGTCCCCACTGTCCCCGGTGTCCCCGGTGTTCCCTTGTCCCCGCTGTCGTCAATAATGGTGCTTCTACATCCAAGGGTATTAGGCAGAATAGAAAACGTGTGTCAAATAGAGTTGGATGCAAAACACTTTTAACTCTAAAATTTGCCGGTAGTGATGGTTTCTCTGTCTTTGCGTTTGAGGAGCGTCACAATCATTCCATGTGTTCTGAACAGTCAAAACAATTCCTAAGAGTCAATAGGAATTTAGATCTTGGTCACCAAAAGTTTGTATTGAATTGTTTTAGAGCAAATATTGGTACAAAGAAATCATATAAGTTGTATAAGAAGACTGTAGGGGGTTATTCTAGCATTGGCGCGACTGCTGTAGATTTTAAGAACTTTAAGCGCGACCTTATGGCCTACATATCTGGAGTCGATGCCCAAATGATCATCGATAAGTTATTCAGGAAACAAGAAGTGTGCTCTGCTTTTTTCTTTGATTATGATGTTGATGAAGAAGACCAGCTCACAAGATTGTTTTGGGTGGATCCCATTTGCCGCAAGAACTATGCACTGTTTGGTGATGTTATTTCATTTGATGCTACGTATGGAACAAATAAGTTTGTTTTTTCAATTCCTAACTAATTTTTCAATTTTATTTAATTATTTAAATTCTATGCACTTTGACCGTATGTTGTTTGCATCTGTCATAACTGCATTATGCACCTATTATTTGGATTCTGATTTGTACATTGTATTTGTTATATTGGCAGGTACAATATGGTCTTTGGTCCTTTTCACGGGCGTTGACAATCACAGAAAGTGCATTACGTTTGGCGCCGATTTGTTAGCCAAGGAGGATGTGGATTCCTACACTTGGCTTTTCACACGCTTCATGCATGCAATGGGACGTGAACCGACATGCATTATTACAGACCAAGACCCAGCTATGCGCATTGCAATTGAGAAGGTATTTTCAGCTTCCAAACATCGGTACTGTATGTGGCACATTATGTCAAAAGTGACACAGAAGGTAGGTCCGATCTTAAGTAATAATGAAGCTTTTATGTCATCATTGAATTCAATTGTGTGGAGCCATTATCTTGACACAACCCAGTTTGAAGATAAGTGGACATCACTCATGGAAGAGTATGGCTTGACAGCACATGATTGGTTTTGTCACATGTTTGAGTTGCGTAGATGGTGGATTCCCTCTTATTTTAGAGAAAGCATTTGAAAACAAACCCACTCGGCATTTATTTCACAGTTCAATTGCAGCTTTACGTAATGTCTTTTGCACCATAAAAATTGAATCTAAGTAAGTTATTTCTAAGTTTTTTCAAGTGCACCATGCATTTACAAAGCTTCATTATAAATTACTTTGTATTCTGTACATGGACAAAACGTATCCCATGCAAAAGTAATTACCATTTCGAAATATAGGATGTTATGAAATTCAAATTAAATTAACTACAAGCATAAATTCAAATAAAATAAACTCGTGTAAACCTGGAACATATATTAAAACCAAGTACAATCAACGTCAACTTTCACACACAAATATTATGCCGGAACCTGGAATCCAAGCTATAATTCAATTTAAATTAAATTAACTTTAAACCAAGCATACTTCAATTTAAATTAAATTAAATACAAGCATAAATCCAATTAAAATAAACTCATGTGAACCTGGAACATATATTAAAACCAACTCTATTCAACATCCACTTTCACACAAAAACCTGGAACATATATTAAAACCAACTCTATTCAACATCAACTTTCACACAAAAATAGTAAGCATAAATATGTTTTTCATTAAAAAAATGTGAATAAGTCATTGTAAACTGTAATTTTAATATAGTCAAACTGATGTCAACTTCAAATTTCGCTGAATTGATTAATTGGGCGCTGCTCCCTTCTTCTTCTCTCCCACCTTTTCATTCTCTTCTTTAGCTTTCTTGAGAAAATTCTTTGCCTTCAGCAAGTTTGAATGCATGTACTCATTCTTCTCATTCAGGAGAATTGCAGAAATGTACTTCACGCGTAACGTCCCAGCCAGCTTGGTGTTGGTTTCCTTCAGCCCAATATTCCATCTTTGCAAGCCTTGACCTTGATATGTCTCCATATGCCGCATTGTGAAGATGCCATAGTCATAAATGTTCTTCGTCTGCCTCCACTCCATTCCTAGCCTCTTCGGTGTTGCCTTCCTCACTTTATCAGATTTGCTCATCATATTCCTTGAATCCATGTACTTCACAAACATATTTATCTGCACAAAATGTTGCTTAGCCTTGTAATTTTCATTTATCACTTACAAAATTAGAACGGCAGTGCACCTTACCACAAGTACTAGTTACATAATTTTATTTCATACCACGTTTTGTAAGGAATAATTGTACTTAGATTTTGATGATGCTAGGATTTATTAGAATTTTAAAGTACCCCTTATAGAAATTTTGTATTAGAATTTTTCTTTGTATGTATTAGCATAGTCGACGGGCCAGAGATCCTCTTGGTACTTCTGATCAGAGTAGCCAGGAGAACTGCTCTATGAGAGATGCTCTTCAGAGAAGCATCAGAGTAGCCAGGAGAACTGCTCTATGAGAGTTGCTCTTCAGAGAAACATCAGAGTTGCCAGGAGAATTGCTCCATGAGAGTTGCTCCTCAGAGAAGCATCGGAGCTACTACCAGAGCTGCCCTTAATAGCTATCAGAGAACCATCAGAGCCCGACTTGAGAACTGCTAATAAGAGATTCTCTTCAGCCATCAAACACTTAGAAGAATTCGATGCTACCTTTCAACGACCGTATAACTAACGGGAAATTCCCTAACGGCTAGAAGATATTTCATCAAAGGAAAGCATTTAATGCTCATTTAATGAGCCTGATACGCTGTGGAGTAATTGCAGATGATTGACCGAGAGATTCATGGAGATGTTGGTCCCGTTTAATATGGTAATCAGTCTAGAGGGGGGGGGGGGGGTGAATAGACTGATTGATTTTTCAAATTTTTCTCAAAGTCCAAACTGACTTATCAGAGAAGGTTTGATTCTGGTGATAGAGAAAGGCTGGTTCTGATATCAGAACTGGCCTTGGCAGCGGATTCTGATCTGTCCGGGTAGCCTCAGAAACACTAAGGCAAATGCCTTTCTGATAACTCTGAAAACAAGATCTGCTGAACACAGATTCCAAGTCTTAGAGTTAATCAGTTAATGTCCTAAGTGCAAAAATATAAATTGCAGTAAAGTAAATGACACCGGATATTTTTATAGTGGTTCAAGGAACAACGCGTTCCTCTAGTCCACTGTTCCACTAGCTTTGAAGTAGATCGGTTACAAAGCTAATCCCTAGCACTTAAGAAGCACTCCTCGTCTTCTTCAAGTCTAGATGCCACCCAGGATGCAATTCCACGTCCTGATGGCTGGTCCTTTAACTCAGCTTCCCGGAAGTATCACCACTTCACTACTGCAGTTACTTGGACGCCCTTCTTTTCAGAAGATCCTTTGAAAAACACAAAGTTTTTCCTCCAACTTGCTTCGTTATAAAAGATGTTTGATGAGGATCTTGAAGTGTTGAAGAACAGGATGAACTTTTGATGAGATAGAATTTGTGCTTCATTTTCATATTACTTTATTATAATTCTATGCTTATTATTTGCCTAATTGAGAGGTTTGAATTATATTTTGTGTTAAAAATGAATTTTAGAGTGCAGGGGTTTTAGTGGAAGAATTTGAGATTTATTTGGGCTAAATTGAGAAGATGACAAGTTGATGGAGTTGTCTGAAGTGGAGTTCCAAATCTATGACTCATTTAAAGTGGAAAAATTGCAAATAAGGCCAAATCTTGTGAACTTAGCAGCCCATATGTGATAATTGGAATTGGAGCTGAAGTTTATTAAAACCAAGATACTCTTACGTAGCTAAATAAAAGAGGATTACTCCTCTTGACTTGTACGGCACCAGCAACCCAAATCCAGGAAGAAGAAAAAAAAGAGAGAAAAGGCCCAAGAACAAAGGAAGCTGGAGAGGGTTGAGGGGTCGGGGGCTCTATTCTTTTTGGGGGCAGATCCATCTATTCGGCAGTAACGGAGCGGATTCTGGCGGCCAGGAGGGAGAGCTGAAGCCGGACAGTCGGGGCTGCTGAGTCGCTCATAGCAGCCTGAAGGAGGAAGGTTGGAGGTTTAGTGTTGCTGTTCAGCATATGATCTCCACCAAACTGGTTGGGACCGAAAGAAGTTTGCTGAATTCCTGATTTCTCTAAGGCAGCACCGATTCTGGTTTCAAGTTTCTATTTAAATTCTCCGTATACACTAGTTTAAGTTCTGAATTTGCTTCTTACAACTTTAAATGCTTACAGCTATTCGGTATTTTTTTTTAGATGATTGGAATAAATTGCTATACTCTTATTGTCTTAGTTTATTTTTCTATGAGTAGCTAAATTTCTTAGTCCAGGAGTATGATAAAGTTGCTATGATTTAGTATAAGATTGTGATTTTAGTTATGTCAATTGGTTGAGTTTTATCCATTGTTCTTATTCGCTTAATTTGTTGTGTTAATTTCTGGCCAATTTTAATATGACTAATCAAGTTGTTTGAGTGGATTAATAGAGTACATGCCATGCCTATTAATTCGAGCTCTTTTGGATAAAAGAATAGATAATTTGGCTGTCTTGTTAGGTTATCTATTTGGTTCTTAAATCGGGTTTCCGTAGTTCTTTTGTGATTAATGGATTTTAACTATTGAATTAATTATTTCCTATTGATTAATAGTTAAAGTACGTGACTTATTCTGGACGCCATACGGAATAGTCATATTTTTGCCTAGAACGAACCCTCAATTCTAATTAACTAACTAAATCACAAATACTAAAAATTAGCGACTGATTCATAATCCTGGACTACCTTTTATCTTGCTAAGTTCACAATTGTTTTCCCGTTAGTTGTTCAATCATTTTATTTTCATTCATTTAAATTCCTTGCATCCATTTTAATTCAAGCTTTACTTTTCAGTTTCAAATCAAACAAATTCAAAATTGATTTTTTTTAGTTAGATTAATTTCACTTTTATTTTTATTAATTAATAGCTTTCCAATTACTTAGTTGCATTTTCCCCGTGGATTCGACCCTTACTTGAGCACTATACTACTGCGACTCGTGCACTTGCGAGGACTTATAAATTGTCTATCAATTTTTGGCGCCGTTGCCGGGGAATTTGTTTAACTAGTTTTTTGGAAAATTGTTAATTATGTTTTATTTTAGTTAGTTGTGTTTGTTTTTCTTTTTTTTTCGTTTTTTTTGTATGCTTGGTCGCAGGTCACTTAATCCAGATTTTATTCCGCTGAACGACCAAGTTGATTTAATTGGCAAAAGAAGAAAAAGGAAGCTCGAATTTGCTTCTAATCCAACAATGGGTGACGCGCAACTTATGAAAGAGTTTGGGAGACCAACTGTAGGTGTCTCCCCGTCCTGCATTGTACTAAGTGAGGCTGCCCGGAATTATGATCTAAAGACGGTCCACTATAACCAACTGCCATCTTTCTATGGGCTTTCTTCTGAGGATGCGCTGATCTTTATCCGAGATTTCTACGGCATCATCCAAAATTTTCCCTTGCAAGGAGTGAGTGAAGATGAGCTGAGGATGAGGTGCTTTCCGTACACTCTCAAAGATGCTGCTAAGACATGGTTTATGTCTTTAACACCTGGTTCCTTGCGCACATGGGCTGATGTCTACAATAAATTCATTGGCAAGTATTATTCTCAGTCAAAAACTTCAGAATTAAGAAGAAAAATTGCCAATTTTACTCAAGCTGAAGGTGAGCCATTTCATGAGGCGTGGGAGAGATTTAAGATGCTGCTCACTCAATGTCCACACCACGGTTATTCATTGGCGCTCCAGAATCAGACCTTTTATGACGGTTTAAACCAAGGATGTCAAGCTATTGTTGACAACGCAGCTGGAGGAGCAATGGGAGAGAAGACCGCGGAACAAACATTAGAGCTTTTCGAGATGCTTGGAGCTAATTCCCAGCAGAAGAGTGTGAGAGGCAGGACTCCAGGAATTTATGAAGTGGGTGCAAGTACAGAATTGGCCATCCAGATATCTGAGCTCTCTAAACAAATGAAGAACATGTGCACTGTGATGACAACAATGAGCATGTCTACTCCTGTTGTGAATGCAGTACCTGAAGGTGGTTTTGAGCAAGCCCACATGATGAACTCCTACAATCATGGGCCAAGAAATGATCCATTCTCCAACTCTTACAATCCCGGTTGGAGGAACCATCCTAATTTCTCATGGAGTAACACACAACAAAGCAACCAGCCACCACCTTTACAGAAGAAGCCTGCTTTGGAGGATACTTTGCAAACTTTCATGCAAATCTGCACCCAAAATCAGCAAGCAAATGAGCAGCGTTTTCAGCGCACCGAGGCCTCTTTGAGGAAGCTAGAAGTACAAGTTGGACAGATTGCTGAATCTCTCCAAGGACACGTGCAAGGGAAGTTACCGAGCCACATTGAGGAGGCAAAAGCTGTCACAGTTCTTAGGAGTGGGAAGATAATTGAGAAAGATGAAAGGCAGCCCATTTTGAAGCCACCGGAAGAGGTAGAAGCTGAAAATAAAGAACTTGAAGCTGAATCAGTGAATGAGGAGACCGGGCTGCACGAAGCTGAAGATCCATATGTGCCGCCTAAGCCATATGTTCCACCCGTTCCTTTTCCAAACAGGTTAAAAAGTTCTAAGCTTAACAGTTCTTTTGAAGAGATTTATAAGTTGTTGTCCAAAGTTAATGTGAACTTGCCTCTTCTTGACATGATAAAAAACATGCCTGCCTACGCTAAGTTTTTGAAAGAATTGAGCACTAGAAAGCGTAGGTATGAACCAAATGAAAAAGTTTTTGTTTCTAAGGCTGTTAGTGATGTTTTACAAAAAGATTTGCCCCCGAAATTAGAGGACCCTGGCAGTTTTATAATCAACATTAATTTAGGGAATTCTAAATCTGAAAAAGCAATGCTTGACTTGGGGGCAAGTATTAATTTGATGCCTTATTCTGTTTACTTGAAATTAGGGCTGAATGAGCTAAAATCCACTACTATGTCCCTACAGCTTGCTGATCGCTCTATCAGATATCTTAGGGGCATTGTAGAGGATGTTTTAGTTCAAGTGGATAAGTTGATCATTCCAGCTGATTTTGTGGTTTTGGATATGGATGATCATTGCAAATATGTGAAAGATATGCCAATTTTACTTGGCAGACCTTTTATGGTCACGACAAAAACCATGATTGATGTTCAAAATGGAAAATTGACTATGAGTGTGCTTGATGAAACTGTTGAGTTTTCCATTTTGAAATCCATGAGTATGCCTGCTGATTCTAATTCATGTTTTGCACTTGATATTCTTAATCCGAGTGTCTCTCTAGACAAGTCACAGGAAGATGGTCTTGAGAATCATGCTTTTGAGAAAGAGAAAGTTTGCAAGAAGTGCATTAATTGTTTGCATCAAAAGTCCATTTTGAGGAAGGATTTTAAACCTGGAATTAAAGTGTTATTGCTTGACTCTCGTTTAAGATTTCTTTCAGGAAAATTAAAGTTTAAGTGGACTGGTCCGTATGTGATTCGCCAAGTTTTTCCCGATGGTGCAATTGAGCTTGAAAATCCAAAATCTGGGAATATTTTTAAAGTGAATGGTGAGAGAGTGAGGAGCTATTCAAGCAGTGAAGATTCTTTTGAGCAAGTTTTATTTCAAGAGGTTACTGTTTTCGTTTGAAGTGCATTCAGGGAGTATCTTTTTCTTTTTCTTTTTTATTAATCATTCATTGTGCATATTGTTTAAAATAAGTGTGGGGGGAGGAGTAGCTCTCATTTTTTTTTAGTTCTATCTTAGTTAAAAAAAAAAAAGAAAACTGCAGAAAAAAATTCAGAAAAAAAAAACTGTTTTTCTTGCTTGGATTTGAGGGAAATGTAATTTCAGGATTACTTTTTGGTTTCAAGTTGTGAAAATTTTCCCTTTCATTGGTATGTGGTATGATTGGTGGTTTCCATGATAGATATTCTCTTGAATTTGATTGAGTTCTTCACATTGTTTTTACTTGGAGTCAATTTCTTAGCTTCTTGTGTCATTAATTTTGATGTACTTTTCAATTCTTTATGATCTTTTAGGATGCATCTTGAACGTTCTTGGAAAGAGTGTGAGTCCTTTGACTTTTAGCTAGCATGATAGAACTTGTCTTGTTGCTCTTTTGGAAGCTAAGTTATAGTGCAAATTGATTGAGAAGTGATCTAGGCCATTTTTCATAACCCGAGACTTTTAGCCTACCCTTTGCATTTTATTTCCGCTTGCTACCCCTTTGAGCCTACTTGATTTAAAGCATTATACCGTGCTTTTGACTAATAATTTCTTTGTGATAACCTATCATTATTTACCCGAGCCCAAATAGCCAAAAATTTTCCCTCACCCTTGAGTTGACATTTTTTTTACTTAAATTGTGACTTGGAAGAGTTTTCATCTTATTGGAGCATTTCTTTTTCCGGCAGATTGTATATGTAATATACTTCTGGCAGCTTGACGTTTCCTTTTAGAAGTAGTGTTGATGTAGCATTCAAAAAAAAAAAAGAGCTGAAAAAAAAAAGCAAAGAAAAATACGAAAAAAAAAGTGATAAAAAAAAGAAAAAAAAAGATGAGTTGAGTTGAAGTTTGTATTCTTTTCACTTTCTGTATGCACTCCATTGTCGTAGAAGCCGGTTGATTGTTGTAATAGTTTTTTGTGCTCCTTTATCATATTTTTGAACTCTTCCTAGGATCAGTTTGGTATAAAAAAAAATGTCTTCTCCTTTGTTTTGAATCACCACATCCTTTCTTTCATAAACCATCACCCATCACCACGTTACAACCCAATAAAAGTCCTAAGTGATCTTGATCAAGTTGTGCTTTGATAAGGTGGAAGGAAGAGTGCATGATGACTATAGAGTGTTGACTGATTGGCTTTGGATTTTGCATGAATTCTGGAAAGTTTCTTGAGCATCTCACTAGGTCATTTAGAATTGTAAAATACATCTCTATTAATGACATGTGAGACTTGGTAATTGCCTTCTGAGTTGGGCTTTGTGGTGGATACTTGATTCGAATTTCTTGGGGTTATCTTGTAATGGAAGGGAATGTTGGTATGCTTGGTGAGTAAAAGGGGATTTTGATCACTTGTAGCTGATTTGGTTTCTTGATATTAATTTTCCTTGAGGACAAGAAAAATGTAAGTGTGGGGGAGTTTGATGAGCTAGAATTTGTGCTTCATTTTCATATTACTTTATTATAATTCTATGCTTATTATTTGCCTAATTGAGAGGTTTGAATTATATTTTGTGTTAAAAATGAATTTTAGAGTGCAGGGGTTTTAGTGGAAGAATTTGAGATTTATTTGGGCTAAATTGAGAAGATGACAAGTTGATGGAGTTGTCTGAAGTGGAGTTCCAAATCTATGACTCATTTAAAGTGGAAAAATTGCAAATAAGGCCAAATCTTGTGAACTTAGCAGCCCATATGTGATAATTGGAATTGGAGCTGAAGTTTATTAAAACCAAGATACTCTTACGTAGCTAAATAAAAGAGGATTACTCCTCTTGACTTGTACGGCACCAGCAACCCAAATCCAGGAAGAAGAAAAAAAAGAGAGAAAAGGCCCAAGAACAAAGGAAGCTGGAGAGGGTTGAGGGGTCGGGGGCTCTATTCTTTTTGGGGGCAGATCCATCTATTCGGCAGTAACGGAGCGGATTCTGGCGGCCAGGAGGGAGAGCTGAAGCCGGACAGTCGGGGCTGCTGAGTCGCTCATAGCAGCCTGAAGGAGGAAGGTTGGAGGTTTAGTGTTGCTGTTCAGCATATGATCTCCGCCAAACTGGTTGGGACCGAAAGAAGTTTGCTGAATTCCTGATTTCTCTAAGGCAGCACCGATTCTGGTTTCAAGTTTCTATTTAAATTCTCCGTATACACTAGTTTAAGTTCTGAATTTGCTTCTTACAACTTTAAATGCTTACAGCTATTCGGTATTTTTTTTAGATGATTGGAATAAATTGCTATACTCTTATTGTCTTAGTTTATTTTTCTATGAGTAGCTAAATTTCTTAGTCCAGGAGTATGATAAAGTTGCTATGATTTAGTATAAGATTGTGATTTTAGTTATGTCAATTGGTTGAGTTTTATCCATTGTTCTTATTCGCTTAATTTGTTGTGTTAATTTTTGGCCAATTTTAATATGACTAATCAAGTTGTTTGAGTGGATTAATAGAGTACATGCCATGCCTATTAATTCGAGCTCTTTTGGATAAAAGAATAGATAATTTGGCTGTCTTGTTAGGTTATCTATTTGGTTCTTAAATCGGGTTTCCGTAGTTCTTTTGTGATTAATGGATTTTAACTATTGAATTAATTATTTCCTATTGATTAATAGTTAAAGTACGTGACTTATTCTGGACGCCATACGGAATAGTCATATTTTTGCCTAGAACGAACCCTCAATTCTAATTAACTAACTAAATCACAAATACTAAAAATTAGCGACTGATTCATAATCCTGGACTACCTTTTATCTTGCTAAGTTCACAATTGTTTTCCCGTTAGTTGTTCAATCATTTTATTTTCATTCATTTAAATTCCTTGCATCCATTTTAATTCAAGCTTTACTTTTCAGTTTCAAATCAAACAAATTCAAAATTGATTTTTTTTAGTTAGATTAATTTCACTTTTATTTTTATTAATTAATAGCTTTCCAATTACTTAGTTGCATTTTCCCCGTGGATTCGACCCTTACTTGAGCACTATACTACTGCGACTCGTGCACTTGCGAGGACTTATAAATTGTCTATCAACTTTGCTCTTGTTGGGGATGAGAGATTGTGAGGTTGAATCTTCCCAACGTAAGCTTTTTCTTGTTTTGTGTTGTGGAGTTTGAATCTCAAGAATGCTTGTAGTATGAAGTTCAGAGCAAAAAGTTGTCTTCCTTGTTCTTCTTCGTGTAGCTTATATACTGAGGTTGTCTGCCCGTTGGAGGAGGAGACAACTGCATTAAATGCACGTACTGTTGACTTGACCGCCGTTTTGGAAGGTTTCTATTTTTATAATATACCTTCCCGGATTCCTCGGTCAATCATTTGCAATAAATCCAAAGCGTATCAGGCTCATTTAATGTGCATTTAAGAGCTTTCCTTTCATGCACAATTTTCTAGCCGTTGATGAATTTCCCAGCCGTTGGAAGTAGCTTTGAAATTCTTCTAAGTATTAGTCGGACTCTGATCGGAGTCTTCTGATACGTTAGATTCTGATGGCTTTCTGAAGAGTAGCTCTGATGTGGCTTCAAGTCGAGCTCTGGTGTGCGAATTCTGATGCTTGTCTGATGTTGAGTTCTGATGAAGCTATTCATCGAACTCTGATGTCTTTCTGATGTAGACTACTGACGAGTTTCTGAAGAGCAACACTGATGGTTCTTTGATGAGCAACTCTTATGATTTCCAAGAGCGACTCTGAAAGCAGTTCTCATAGCAGCTCTGATCAGATCCATAGAAGAGCAACTCTGATTGCCGACTATACTAATACTTACATCAGAAAATACTAATACATGAAATCTAATTTGGGGGTACTTTAAAATTCTAATCTAAACATCCTAGCATCATCAAAATCTAATTACATTTATTCCTTACAATTTCCCCCTTTTTGATGATGCCAAAACCCTTAAACTATTTCCAGAGAAGTGCCTTTCACCATGAAGGAAAATAAGTTAAAAATAAACTTTCATTTAGAATCTTGGTGGGCACTTGGCATAGGAAAATAGTAAGAGTAAGATACAATCAATCAGATAAGCAAAATAAGAAATAACACAAGGTATCAGAGCATAAATTAAACAGAATGCAAATATTTGAAATTGCCATGCAAAATAGAGGCAAGCTGGTTATCTTATTAATAAAGGATATTTAAAGCAACAAGAGGATAGAGTTTAGATATCTTCCTCTTCTAGTTGAGCTTCCTTCGCTTCAATTTCCTTTAGAAGTGCATTTACCTTTGTTCTGATGGAGGCTAAGTTCCTTGGATTCTGACATTCTGACCAAGCAGGTTCAAGCTTGCAATCAAGATAATTTCTGATGGCTTCTGATAAGTCCTTGCCAGGGATCACTTTCATTCGCCACCAGTCTTCTGCTTCTTGCATTGAGCCACCATGGTTAATGATTATCAGCCCATCCTTATCTAGGATCAGATTTTCCTTTTGATAGGGAGTCATATGTTTCTTCATTTCTTGGAACTGGGCAGCATCAGGCTTGGCTAGGTCACTGTTGAGCCATTGTTGTAGTGTAAAGGTGGTAGCAGCTGATTTCTTCCCTTTCTTGGACCGAGGAGGAGGAGGTCTTTGAATACCAGCAGCAATCTGCTTCTTCCTAGTCTTCTCAAAGTATATAGCAGGATCAGGGGTACCAGAGATGGGAGTCAGAGCTCTGGTGCTTGATCCTTCTGCAGTTCTGATCTGTTCATTTCTATCTTCCCCCTTTTTGGCATCAGCAAGATCACCAAGCAGGAGGCCAATCTTAGAGAATTCGGAGGCCTGATTCTCCTTGATGACTTCAAGGGCACTTGGCAGAGTCTGGGTTACAGAGGCCAGACCTTCAATAATCTCCTTCTGTTTATCTACAGCAGACTGAATATCTTTTGTAGTAGCTTCAAGGAGAGTCAACTTGTGATCTTTGTCCTTTCCACTATTGATCAGCTTAACGGTGAGTTCTTTAGTGTCCTTGCATAGACCTTCAACATTTTGAATTTCCTCACGAGCTTTATCAGAGGACCATTGGAGATCATCAACTGAGTCAGAGATACTCTTGATGGCTTTGTCTTGCTCTTCAAGGACCTTGGTGTGATGAAATAACACAGCAGAGATTCCATCCACCTCCTTAGCAATGTTGCTCAGATTTTCTGTAGTTTTATCCTCGTGAGCCTCAAAGGCTGTGGCAATGATGCCTACATGTTTCAGCAGTAAGGATATGCCCTTGGATAGATGATTGCTGACATTGATGAGATGAGCATCAGTCTCATATTCAGCATCCAGAATCTTTTCCATTCCTTTGGCTATTTGCTGTCCAACCTGCTCTATGTCAGCCATGAAGGATTGTGCAGGAGTATTGCCTTGGGCAAGGGTGAGTACTTGCTTTGAGGGGGGAGAAGATTGCTGTGGAGGAGCTGGTGGAGAGTTCTGAGGATTGGGTTGCTGATGGGGAGAAGTCTGATGAGAGTTAGGGGATTTCTGATGTTGTGGAGAGGGAGGAGGTGAAGGGGATCGGTTTCTGATGGGTGTAAAGGGTTTGCAGGGTGTTGGGCTTCTGTGAGGAGAGGGGGATTTCTGATGGACTGGAGATGGGGTTTTCCTTGGTGATGGAGTGGGTGAGTTTTGTGGAGGTTGAGGTGAGGGTGATGGAGTGTAAGTGGGTGTTGTAGGTTTAGGGGATGGGGATTTAGAAGGAGATGGTATGGGGGTGGTAATGATAACAAGCTGGTGTGAATTCTGAACAATAGAAGGAGGAGAGTTAGATATTACCTCAAGAATGGTTTCCTCAAACTGAGAGTCTCTCCATTCTCTGATAAGGTTCCTCATTGTCAGAGCTAGATCATTGACAGTTGATGGCTCTCCCTCTGCACCTGGGAGGGGTTTCATCTTTATCAGAGACTCCCTCCTTTTCTTCTCCATCAGCCATTCTTCAAAGATGGGGATCTCATGATCAGCTAGTGGTTTAACATGCTCCTCTGGTGAGCTGGGTATCAGAACAGCCTTGCCTTTGCAGTTGGCTTTCTTCTTCTCGAGAACAGCTTCTAGGAATGCAATATCAAAGCACTGGGAGACATCGTCTGTTCCCACCCACTTGAGGACTTCAGCTTCCTCAGTTTCATAGTAGGGGAAGAATTGAAGGATTTTCTGAAGGGGACCCATTCTCCACTCTCTCCAAGCTAGCACACGCTCAAACTGTCTGTCCAGAGCAGCATGAAATTCTGATGTAGTGTCCTTGATTGGAGATGCTTGATGGTCTGTAGATAGGTCCATCAGAGGCAAGTCTGGTAAGGATGAGAGATGAGATTCCGGCTCAGGTTCCCCCTGAGTTTCTGACTTCTGAGGAGAAGAGCTTTCTTTCTTCTTTTTCTTTTCTCTAGTTTGAGAGGAAGATTCATCAGAGTCACTTCTGATAATAGCTCTTCGTCTCCTCTTTTGCCTCTGCTTTTTGGGAGGTGAGACCTTAGGAGCCAAGTCTGATGCCTCCTTGTCTGATGCATCCTCCTCTGATGCAATCTTTTCAGAAGAAGCAATCTTAGATCTCAGAGTTCTCTTCTCCTTTGGAGTTCGAACAGGCTTTGCCTTAGGCTGTTCAGAGGTGGTTGCAGCCTTTGTAGTGATCTTCTTGGGGGTAGCCTTCGGTTTTTCAACCACTTTCTCCCTGTTCTGCTCATGCTTGCTAGTTTTCTTTAGTTCTGCAGCAATGGCCACATGCATTCTAGGAGATGCAGTGAGGAAGATTGTCTTCATGTGGTTGGTTGGAGCAGATCCACGGAGTTCAATCTGGGCGTTAGTGATGAGTCTGGAGATGAGAAGTCCATGGCCCATCTTAGTAGAGAATTTCCCAGTCTCAGCATCCTTCTTCTCAATGCATTCAGAAATAGACTTGAAAAGAACTTGACCCCAGTTGATATTCATGCCACGATGAACTGCATAGATAGCTTTGGCATTTGCATTGTTCATCTGGTCAGTTGAACCGATTTTGCACCACAGACACCTGTGCATGATGCTCATTAGGCGCTCATAGTCCTTCTTGAGCTGGTTCTTCTTCATGTACAGCCTATCTATTCCAGTTGCATCATCCCGGCAGTAGGTCTGCACAAATGTGGTGACTGAGATGTCCACATCATCAAGTTCAATGAGATTGGGGGTGTCCTCATCCTGAGAGTCCAGTTGAATGTTGAAGAACTCGTTAAGGGCATCAGCATCTATCTTCAGGTCCTTGCCCTGAACCTGGGAGAAGATGGCGTTGTTGGAGATGTAGGCGTTGAGGTAGAACTCAGCCACATCCAGATTGCTGAAGTGCACATAGGGGTGAGCAACAATCTTTGTCAGCTGAGAGTCATTCATCCCTTCAATGATTCTCCGCATGATTTTGCTGTTCTCTGCTAACAGCGGCAGAGATGACATGTCAACTTTCATGCCGGTGACGATATTGGCCATTAAGGACTTGGCTTCAGCTTCAGAAAGATCAGTGATGTTGATGAACTTCATTTTGAGTAGGGATTAAGGAATTTTTGAGATATTGAAGGTTTGAGAGTTCTGAGAGCTTGAATACGAAGAGAGATGAGATGCAATGGCGGTTTAGGTTTACAGACTGAGTATATATGAGTTCGGGTTAGTGGACGTTTGATATAATTTGCGGTTTCGAGGTCGCATTTAATGGGATGCGGGCGGAAAGCCGTTTTCCAAAAATGGTAATAACTACCGGGGGTAAAAAGGTAAAACCCAGTTTATTGAATAGTCTCGCCCGAAATTTAGAAAATTTTTATAAGTCCATAGCCACTCTGATAAATATTAGCCCTTGTATCAGAGATAGAGATGTTCTGATACGAGGACCTCTGATGAATACCAAGTCTGATCCTTTCTGCAACCCTGACTTTTGCGAGTCTGATCGTCGCAATTCTGATTCAAGCTTCTGATGGATAAGAGCTCGGGTATCAGAGATGGGGTGTTCTGATGAATCCACATCTGATACTTCTGTAACTATGATTCAAGTATCTCTGGGAAGATCATCCATCATTCCCAGTTCTTCCCTTAGCTTGTTAAACCTTGCCTCAGAGAGAGGTTTGGTTAGGATATCTGCTAGCTGGTCTTCAGTTGGAACATGCTCAATTGAAATGTGTTTCTTCTCCACATGATCTCTGATGAAGTGATGTCTGATCTCAATATGCTTCGTCCTCGAATGCAGATCAGGATTTTGAGTGATGGCAATGGCACTGGTATTGTCACACAGCAACTTGATCTCCTTTGCTTGCACACCATAATCCTTGAGTTGTTGCTTCATCCAGAGTAATTGAGCACAACAGCTTCCAGCAGCAATGTATTCAGCTTCAGCAGTGCTAGTTGAGATTGAGTTCTGCTTCTTGCTAAACCAGGAGACAAGTCTCCCACCTAGCAATTGGCAATGACCAGAGGTGCTTTTCCTGTCTAATCTGCAACCTGCAAAATCTGAGTCAGAGTAACCAATTAGTTCAAAGTTACCTCCCTTGGGATACCATAGTCCTGCATTTGGATTTCCTTTGATATATCTGATGATTTTCTTAGCAGCAACCAAATGGCTTTCCTTGGGCTTTGATTGGTATCTGGCGCAGATTCCTACAGCAAATGCTATGTCTGGTCTGCTTGCAGTCAGATAGAGGAGAGATCCAATGATTCCTCTATAAGTTGTTGCATCAACATCCTTTCCTTCATCATCTGGTCCAATTCCTTGAGATGCATTCATAGGAATTTTGACTGAGGCCTTTCCATCTACTCCAAACTTCTTGATTAGGTCTCTGGTGTATCTTCCTTGATTGATAAAGATTCCTTCTGGAATTTGCTTGACTTGCAATCCAAGGAAATAACTTAATTCTCCCATCATACTCATTTCAAACTTGCTCTGCATAACTTGAGAAAATTTCTTGCATAATTCTGGATTAGTGCTTCCAAATATAATATCATCAACATAGATTTGCACTAACAGAATATGATTAGCAACAGAAATTTGAAATAGAGTCTTGTCAACCTTTCCTTTAGTAAACCCATGGTTCACTAAGAATAGGGACAATGTGTCATACCAAGCTCTGAGAGCTTGTTTAAGACCATAGAGGGCCTTTCTGAGCTTGTAGACACAAGAAGATTGAGTAGGAATGACAAAACCTTGAGGTTGTTCAACATAAACTTCCTCTTCAAGTTCTCCATTCAGGAATGCACTCTTGACATCCATTTGGTAGACCTTGATGTCATTGTAAGCAGCATAGGCTAGGAATATCCTGATTGCTTCCAGTCTTGCAACAGGTGCAAAGGTCTCATCAAAATCTATGCCTTCTTCTTGACAGTAGCCCTTTGCTACAAGCCTTACTTTATTCCTTACAATGTTGCCTTCTTCATCTGCTTTGTTCTTGAATACCCATTTGGTTCCAATGACATTCTGATGCTTTGGTCGAGGAACAAGTTTCCATACTTCATTCCTTTCAAACTGTGTCAGCTCTTCTTGCATTGCATTTATTCAGTCTGAGTCGTATAGAGCTTCTTCTACACTCATTGGTTCCATCTGAGATATGCAGCAGGTGAACATGGCTTCTCTTCGAGATGCAGATCTGGTCCTAACACCACTAGTGACTTGACCAATTACTTGATTAGGAGGATGGTCTCTTAACCAAGTTAGATCGGGTTCTGATAGTTGCTGTCTAGGCAACTCTGATGGTTCATCTTCTGATTCTTCATCTTCATCTTCATCTATCAGAATTGGATTGGCAGGAGGAGTTGAGAATACAGGATTGTTGGTGACCTCTTCTGATGGTTCTGAATTCTCATCTTCAAGATTGATCTTCTGGAGAGTCTCTGATATTTCTTCAGCAGGGGTGCAGTCATCAAACTTGACGTGAATGGATTCTTCAACTTGGATAGTTCTCCTGTTAAGTATCCTATAGGCTTTGCTTGAACTTGAGTAACCTAAGAATACACCTTCATCAGCCTTTTCTTGAAATACTTTCAGATTATCCTTTCCATTGTTTAGAATGTAGCACTTGCATCCAAACACATGGAAGTAGCTGATGTTTGGTTTTCTTCCTTTCCACAGTTTGTAGGGGGTCTTCTGATGATTCTTGTGGATCATGCTTCTGTTTTGAGTGTAGCATGCAGTGTTGATTGCTTCAGCCCAGTATCTGATGGGCAACCCTGTAAGGAATAAATGTAATTAGATTTTGATGATGCTATAGGATTAGAATTTTAAAGTACCCCAAATTAGATTCTGTGTATTAGAAATTTTCAATTGTAAGTATTAGTGTAGTCGACGATCAGAGTTGCTCTACTTTGGATCAGATCAGAAGTGCATCAGAACTGCTCGACCAGACTTGCTCTATGTGAACTGCTCCATCAGAGTTCTCTTACCAGAAGTCCATCAGAGTTGCACCATGAGAGTTGCTGATAAACTTGGACATCTGATAGCCAATGAGATCTACAGATCAGAGGTACTCATCAGCGAACCTATCAGAGTCAGAGTTCAGTCAGAGATCAGAACTCCATCAGAACTCAACTCATCAGAAAGCCATCAGAATCCAACATATCAGAAGAGCCTGATCAGAGCCCGACGAACACTTAGAAAAATCTCAAGCAACATCCAACAGCTCTGAATTCAACGGGTAAAAACATCCAACGGCTACAAGACTGTGCATGAAAGGAAAGCATTTAATGCACATTAAATGAGCCTGATACGCTGAAGGATTGATTGCAAATGATTGACCAAGGAATCCGGGAAGATATATTATAAAAATAGAAACCTTCCAAAACGGCGGTCAAGTCAACTGTACGCGCATTTAATGCAGTTGTCTCCTCCTCCAACGGGCAGACAACCTCAGTATATAAGCTACACACCGAAGAACAGAAAAATAACTTTGCTACAACTTTTGCTCATCATCATTCAAGCTCTCTTGAGATTCAAATTCTACAACCTTCAACAAGACAAGCTTACGTTGGGAAGATTCAAACTCCAAATTTCTCATCCCCAACAAACAAGCAAAGTTCATCCTGTTCTTCAACACTTCAAGAACTTCATCAAACATCATTTGTGACGAAGCAAGTTGGAGGAAAAACTCTGTTTTTCAAAGGATCTTCTGAAAAGAAGGGCGTCCAAGTAACTGCAGTAGTGAAGTGGTGATACTTCCGGGAAGCTGAGTGAAAGGATCAGCCATCAGGACGTGGAACTGCATCCTGGGTGGCATCTAGGCTTGAAGAAGACGAGGAGTGCTTCTTAAGTGCTAGGAATTAGCTTTGTAACTGATCTACTTCAAAGCTAGTGGAACAGTGGACTAGAGGAACGTGTTGTTCCTTGAACCACTATAAAATATCCGGTGTCATTTACTTTACTGCAATTTATATTTCTGCACTTAGGATATTAACTGATTAACTCTAAGACTCGGAATCTGTGTTCAGCAGATCTTGTTCTCAGAGTTATCAGAAAGGCATTTGCCTTAGTATTTTTCTGAGGCTACCCGGACAGATCAGAATCCGCTGCCAAGGCCAGTTCTGATATCAGAACCAGCCTTTCTCTGTCATCAGAATCAGACCTTCTCTGATAAGTCAGTTTTGACTTTGAGAAAAAGTTGAAAAACTAATCAGTCTATTCACCCCCCCCTCTAGACTGATTACCATATTAAACGGGACCAACAAACCCTGATTCAGCAATCATTGTCCTTGCAGCTTCTTTTAAAGTTCTGTTCCTTCTTTCTGCAACACCATTTTGTTGGGGTGTTCTGGCAGCAGAAAGTTGATGGAATGTGCCATTCTGATCACAGAAGTCTTTGATCACTTTGTTGACAAATTCAGTTCCTCTGTCAGATCTGATTGTTCTGACTTTCATGTTCTTCTCAGTCTGAAGTTGCTTTAACAGAGATGACAATTTCTGAAGAGTTTCATTTTTCTTTGCTAGGAACACAGTCCATGTGTATCTTGAGTAGTCATCAACCATAACAAGAGTATATCTTTTTCCACCAACACTGGGAGTTTCAACTGGTCCAAATAAATCCATGTGGATCAGATTTAGAGGACAAGTAGAAAGATCTCCAGCTATGGGTTTGAACGAGGTCTTCACTTGTTTGCCTTTCTGACAAGCACTGCAGAGGGTCTCTTTCTTGTAGACAATGTCAGGCAGACCATCTACAATGTGTTCCCTTGCCAGTTTGTTGATGGTTTTGAAATTCAGGTGGCTAAGCTTCTTGTGCCAGTCCCAGCTTAGCTTTGAATTGTCCTTTGCTATCAGGCAGGTTCCATCTTTTGCTGTTTGCCAGTCAACTAGATAGATGTTCTTTCTTCTTTTGGCTGTAAGAACCACTTCTTTGGTTGTCTCATGCTTGACATAGCATAAGGTCTTGGTGAATTCAACTGTGTAGCCTTTGTCACAGAACTGGCTAGCACTCAGCAAGTTGAACTTCAGACCTTTGACATATGAGACATCTTCAATGCTTATCTGGTTCTTGATCAGCTTCCCTCTTCCCTTTGTTTGACCATCCTTGTCATTTCCTCCAAAAGTGACTCGGGGTCCATTGATTTTCTGGAACTCTGATAGGCAACTCTTGTCACCTGTCATGTGCCTGGAGCATCCACTATCTATAAACCATTCTTGCTCTGAGATAGCTCCAGCACACAGTTCCTTCAAAATTAAAAGGAAGATTTAGGTACCCAAGCAATGTTGGGTCCTAGGGGGTAATGCAGTCTTGGTAGTTGGTACCATTTTGGTCTCATCAACTGAAACCTTGGTGGATGGTACCCATTGTCCACCTGGTAGTCGTAGTAAACAGATGTATGATTCACTTTGGGCAGATGCTTGTGAGGATCATGCTTTCTGTTTGCATACTTTTGCATAGCCTTCTTTGTTGGAAAGAAGTCCCATATATTATCAAGATCAGAGGGGCGCTTAACTTTAGGCTTCTGAGGTTGACCAGACAACCTCTTCTGCCTATAGTTAATCTTCTCTTGATATCTGCCTCTCTGATAGCAGTTTCTGATACCATTGTCATGAGATTGTCTGATAGGATTAGGCCTTTGATTATTATTTTTCTGAAAACTCTTCCTTTTGTTAGAATTTCTGCCAGGTTCATTAGTTTTCAAGATTTGTTTTGGTTTGGCCTTTAGATTTTGCTTCTCTGGTATGACCTTCTCATGTACAACTTTAGTACCAGAAGTACTAGCATGGCAGATGGGGCTGCAAGTCTGTGAAACTATGACCTTTTTGGCTTTAGCAACTTGGGTGCTAGGCCTTACAGAAGATTCACCAGACTTGGGTTCAACATATCCAAGACCAGGGGTAGAGTTGTGAAAGTCATTGATACCCTTCATAGAAGATTGCATCTTCAGAAGGCTATTGTATCTGACTTCAAGATGTTCAATCTCTCTTATTCTCTTTAGAAGAGACTCATTTTCAGCTTTCAGCTTACTGTTCTCTTCTTTAATAAAGGAATAAGATCCTTGGATAGTTTTGAACTCTTCCCAAAATGATGACATTGGATCATCATTTAAGGCTGTGCCTACCGAAGAGGAAATAGAATCAGCTGTAGAACATACCTCATCATCAGATTGTGCCATGAGGCAAAGGTCTTCAGTTTCTGCATCCAAGCAGCAGAATGCTTCATCAGAGTCAGAGTCTGAACTGGACTCTGATTCAGAGAGTGGATCTTTCTCAGCTTGCTCTGAGACGAAAGCTCTTCTTCTTCTTCTGTGTTGATCTTCAGCTTTTGTCTCTCCTTCTTGTCCTTGCTTCTTGGACACTCTAGGGAATGGGCAGTTAGCCTTGAAGTGACCAGGTTGTCTGCAGTTGTAGCAGAGATACTGTAACACTTGAGATTTAATATAAATGGATTAATAGTACTACTCATACCAACAAGATGCATCTCCTTTTAAGGGAGCTCATCACCAAGAACTCCAAAGTTAAGCGTGCTTGCATGGGAGTAGTCTTGGGATGGGTGACCCCCTGGGAAGTTTCTCAGGGTGCGCACGAGTGAGGACAAAGTGCGCGGAAAAGGCTAGTGGCGGTTTGTGAGGACAGTACTAGAGGTCTGGAGTAACTACCTCGGGTCCGGTGGGGTCGGGGTGTTACAGATACTCTCCATTGCTTTCAGAAGATTTGGTCTTCTGATGAGGTCTTCTGATGGAAGATGGACTCCTTCCATCTTTCTTCATAAACTTTCTGAATTTTCTGGCAAAGGCAGCCATATACTCATCAGATAAAAGAGTAGAAGGGTCAAAGTTACTTACCTTTGAGGTGCTGGCAGTGAGAGCAGTGGTGGTCCTCTCATCAGGAACTTCCTCCTTCTCTTCATGCATCTCAAACTCATAAGCCTTGAGATCAGAAATGAGTTTCTCAGTGGCATAGGTCTTGATGTTCTTGCTTTCCTGGACTGCAATCACCTTCATCTTCCAAGCTGAAGGCAGTCCCCTGAGGATCTTCATGTTGACCTCTTTGATGGTGAGCTCCTTCCCAAGCTCAGAAATCTCACTGATGAGAATCAGCAGTCTCTCATGCATCTTAGCAATGCATTCTTCTGGCAGAAGTTTGAAGTCATCAAACTTCTTCATTGCAATGGTCAGCTTGTTATCTCTTTCTTGCTCATCTCCTGCTCCAATCTCATCCAGCTTATCCCAGATTTCTTTGGCAGTTTTGCACTTCTTGATTCTGTTAAAGTACCTTTCATCAATAGCCTTGTAGAGAATGTCCTTGGCTATGTTGTCGAGGTTGTACTGTCTCTTTTCTTCCTTGGTCCATTCAGACCTGGCCTTCTCAATCATCTGGGGCTGAGTGTTATCAGTAGAGTGAGCAGGATTGATCTTCATGAACTGAATAAAGGGGCCATTCTCCAAGACTTCCCACATTTCATCATGTAGGGCGCATAGATGAGCCTTCATCCTGATCTTCCAATCATCATACTTCTGGTCTGTAAACATGAGATGCTTTGCAAGAGAGTTATCCATAATAACAAATAACTAGAGGCTAAGAACAAGTGGATCTTTGTTCAGAGAGTAACCTAAAAGATTACAAGAACAAGGAGGCTCTGATACCACTTGTTGGTCCCGTTTAATATGGTAATCAGTCTAGAGGGGGGGGGTGAATAGACTGATTGATTTTTCAAATTTTTCTCAAAGTCCAAACTGACTTATCAGAGAAGGTCTGATTCTGGTGATAGAGAAAGGCTGGTTCTGATATCAGAACTGGCCTTGGCAGCGGATTCTGATCTGTCCGGGTAGCCTCAGAAACACTAAGGCAAATGCCTTTCTGATAACTCTGAAAACAAGATCTGCTGAACACAGATTCCAAGTCTTAGAGTTAATCAGTTAATGTCCTAAGTGCAGAAATATAAATTGCAGTAAAGTAAATGACACCGGATATTTTTATAGTGGTTCAAGGAACAACGCGTTCCTCTAGTCCACTGTTCCACTAGCTTTGAAGTAGATCGGTTACAAAGCTAATCCCTAGCACTTAAGAAGCACTCCTCGTCTTCTTCAAGCCTAGACGCCACCCAGGATGCAATTCCACGTCCTGATGGCTGGTCCTTTAACTCAGCTTCCCGGAAGTATCACCACTTCAGTACTGCAGTTACTTGGACGCCCTTCTTTTCAGAAGATCCTTTGAAAAACACAAAGTTTTTCCTCCAACTTGCTTCGTTACAAAAGATGTTTGATGAGGATCTTGAAGTGTTGAAGAACAGGATGAACTTTGCTCTTGTTGGGGATGAGAGATTGTGAGGTTGAATCTTCCCAACGTAAGTATTAGTTGGACTCTGATCGGAGTCTTCTGATACGTTGGATTCTGATGGCTTTCTGAAGAGTAGCTCTGATGTGGCTTCAAGTCAAGCTCTGGTGTGCAAATTCTGATGCTTGTCTGATGTTGAGTTCTGATGAAGCTATTCATCGAACTCTGATGTCTTTCTGATGTAGACTACTGACGAGTTTCTGAAGAGCAACACTGATGGTTCTCTGATGAGCAACTCTTATGATTTCCAAGAGCGACTCTGAAAGCAGTTCTCATAGCAGCTCTGATCAGATCCATAGAAGAGCAACTCTGATTGCCGACTATACTAATACTTACATCAGAAAATACTAATACATGAAATCTAATTTGGGGGTACTTTAAAATTCTAATCTAAACATCCTATCATCATCAAAATCTAATTACATTTATTCCTTACAATAGAGACTCACACTCTCATCAGTTGACAAAACAGGTTCAGCATTTTCATAGCTTTTGTTCAGGGAATCATAATTGAATGGAATTTCGGCTTTTGAGGGATTTGACCGCTTTACCTCTTCTTCTTTTGCGGTTTCTTTCCCGTAGGTAAAAGCCATCAACTTGGTCAATCCTAACCCCATGTACTTTATGTTGTAGAGTTGGAGACAATCAACCTTTTTCATATTGTTGGGGTTAGTAAAGAGCACATCTTTGTTTGCGTAGAAAATCGTTTTCTGCTTTCGCAATATTTCGTTCTAGTTCTGTGTCACTAACCTTCTTAGTTAGTTCAGTTATTTTCTGTGTAAACTTCTCTGCTTCTAAATTTTGTTTCTGAACTCTTTCTTTTTCATTTTCTAGTTGTAACTTCAGGGAGTGACTCTTGTCTAGAGTGTCAAGTACCACTTTGTAGTTATGATCTAATCTGCCTTTTAACTCCTTTATGGTGTTATCTTTTTCATGTGAGGAATGAACTTTGCAGATACATGAGCAAGGGGGTTCAGAAGTACTTACAGTGATGTTCGAGCTTGAACTTTGACTTTTCCCGGGGATCGCAGCATCACCCTTTTCCTTTTCTTCTTCTTCCACAAACGCCATCAGGGCCAGATTCTCTTCTTCTTCATCATCAGAACTCTCCTCTTGCCATGGATCATTCTCAGTAAGTGTTGCAGCACTATCATCATCTTGCTTAGCCATGAACATCTTCTGCTTGTTCCATAGCATCTTTTGCTTGTAATAGTTGAAGTCCCTCTTCCTTGGTAAGCGACAGTCCTTGATAACATGTCCAGCTTTTCCACAGTTAAAACATTTGAGAGGGTCTTCTGCTGCAACAACTCTACTAGAAGAGTTTTGATCATTGTTTTTTGATTTGTAGTTGGCCGAGGAGGTTCGGAGCTTGTTTGATGAGCTTCCTTTCTTGGCAAACCTTTTGTTGAACTGATTGGTAAGTAGTGCCATCTTCTTCTGTAGATCAGCCAGCTCAGATTCAACATCCATTTCTTCTTCACTTTCTTCTTCTTCTGATTCAATCTTAACTGCCTTTTTCTTCTTCGGACCCTTGGATGAACTCTTTGATTTAGCTTCAATCATGAGTGCTAAAGGATTAGCCGAGAAGCTTCCTTCCATCTCAGCAGTGTCATTAACAAACTGCTGTAGATGTTCATGGACAGTGCAGAGGTCAAGTTCATCCAAGTTTAGATGCTGTCGTAGATTCTTAACAGTTCTTCTCCATTCTGGCGGCAGGCTCGACAAGAAACGTATGTTCATCTCCATATTAGATTTGACAACTTTGATCTTTCTCATCTCATTGATCAATTGTACGAATCTGTTATACGTCTCATGGAGCGCCTCACCAGGTAGGGCTTTAAAAGCATCATAGGCAGTCAAGATATTCGCTTTCTTTGTTTTCAAACCAAGATCAGTTCCAATCATTAACTTCTTCACCTCATCCCACATTTCCTTTGCTGTCTCCATGCGGTCTATCAGAATGTAAATATCATTGGGGATAGCTTGCAGCAGATATGTTTTTGCCATGAGATCAGCTTTGATTCTCAACTTGTCAGCTTCAGTGTATTCGCCTTTTGTCTTCAGTCTTTTCACAAAGTTAACAGGGGGGTTGTTTACATCTGAGGTATCTACTTCAGTATAGATTTCAGCAGGACCTTGTGTGAGCGATTCAAGCATGGCAGATGAATTATCTTTCCCTTCCAGAAAGTTCAAGAATCTTGTCTTCCACATCTGATATTCTCCTTTTCTGAGGATGGGTGGTCTGTTGTCATTTCCAAGTGCTAATGCTTCCATCTTTGCTGATTGAGCCTTAACAGATCGGTTGAGTGTTTTGATCAGAAAAAAAATTTAAGATGCAGAATGTCGAAAACCTAATTCAAGAAAAAAATTCAAAAACTAGGGTTCGAGAAGTTCTATCGAGAACCAGTTTTCGATAGTGAATATCGAGAACCTGTTTATCGAGAAGCTGGATTCGAGAAGCTGTATCGAGAACTTCAGTATCGAGAAGCTAAGTTCGAGAACTTAGTTTCGAGAACTGAGTGTCGAGAAGCTGTATCGAGAACCTGCAATTCTAAAAACAGAGTTTTAGATATTTAGTATCGAAAACTGAGTATCGAGAAAGCAATCTCGAGAACTCAGTTCGAGAACTTGTATCGAGAACGTAGTATCGAAATCCTACAAATCAAAAGTTCAGATTTAAACAGTTTAAACAACTTTTCTGTGAAGTTTTCGATCTCGAGAGTCTTCCTGTATAGTTTTCGTCCTGAAAAACCTGCTTAAATGTCGAGAACCCTGCTTTTCGAACTCATACTATCGAGAAATCAAAAATACCGAATCTACTGAAATCGAAAAGTAAGATATACCCTTGGTTCGTTTCTGAATGGCGAATCCAATGGTATAACTTTTACAGTTTATCGATCAGAAACAAGATTACAGTGATTACAAAGAGATATATCGAAAAGTATGAAAACAGAGAAACTTCGAAAACTTTTCTTCGACGATCACACTCGAGCACACTCTGATACCAGTTGTTGGTCCCAGTTTATGCAGACTAACGATCAGCTAGATGGTATTTGTAGATAAACATAAAGAAAGATTTCACAGAATGATATTAGATGTTATCGAGAACAGAGAAATCTTCTTTCTATTATATCGAGAAGTATTTGAGCAGCGTAAGGCTAATGTGTTATTGATCGATATCGGTACCTGTACACAAGGCGCATATTTATAGGCGCTGTACAGGTTACCGATTTAGGTAAACCTTGGAAGTTGGGCCAAGGCCTTTTTGGGCCTTATTCCCTTTACCTTATTTATTACATAATAAATACTAATCTAATACCATAAATGGTATAACTAGTCTACTTTATTAAACAAGACATTACAGACAAACTTGACCCACAATAAAAGTTCTAACACAGTGTATATTTGCGTCCATTGATGCTTTGGACTCTCATCGGTCCACACAGATCCATGTGAAGTAGTTGCAGCAGTCGGAAGGAGGATGGAACAGGTTTTAACTTGTGAGAGCTCCTTTTCATCTTGCTAGTCTGCAGGCATCACAATGATTGTCAGCGGAAGTCTTTAAAGGAGGCAGCCCTTTCACATTATTTTACTTGCATATGTGTGATATGATGTGAGATGGAATAATTTTTACGAACCCCAGTTTAGTGTGTGTATTTATTTGTGTATTTATGAGATCAAATATTTTACTTGCATTTGAGGAATTGTAAAGTATTTTGAAAAGGGTTTTGACATGTATTTTGAAAAATTATATATGTATCAAACATGATTATTTTACGGGGTTGAGTAGGCCCTTACTTAGCATTTCAAGCTAATTTTTGTTTCTTTGTGTTTTCCTTCTTTACTTTATTTGTGCAGGAATAGATGATCATATTGAAGTTGCTTTCGAGAGCTTCCGCTAGAACACATAGACTAAAGTTTATTGAGTAATTTATTTTAGTCTTAATTTTAAGGAATTGTAGTTGAACAATTAATTATGGAAAATTTTAATTGTTGGTGGTGGATAGCCTGTGCACTCGGTTGTGTGAGAACCGAGTGTGGCGGTAACGCCCCTTATTTTCATTTAAATTTCCGCTGCACAATTCTGATGTTTTCAAATAAAATTTAAATTCCTTTGAATAAATCATTATTTAAAGGTATTTTGGGTGGGAAATTTGGGGGTGTTACAAGTTGGTATCAGAGAGTTTGATTTTCCAAAATGAGATTTTCAAACATTTTGTGAGATTTTCAAATTGGAATTTTCGAATAAAACTTTTTCTTAAGTGACTATGTTTTTTTAGAGTTAGTATTTGAACTTTTGTTTTCTAAAACATATTGAAATTTTTCGAAGAAGTTTCCTCAAATGTTTTTCCTTCAAAAAATAATACCAGTTTTCAAAATGAGTTTGAAATTAAAGAGAAGAAATTTAGGATTAATAAATGGACTAGGGAAATACTTCGTAACAAATTTAGGATCGTGGTGAGCTTGTGAGATAATGATTTTATGTTTGTGTGGATTTATGTGAATATTAATAATTGCTTAAGATAGGCATATTGGTGATATACTCCCCACTAAAGATTTAGCACCAAGACTTATGTGCTATTTGCTTATTTTTATTTTTTTCCCCTATTGTGTAAGATGTATGGTAAGAGTATATCTAAGGAACATTTAGTATTATGCTTCAGGGATGAAGCATTCTTTTAAGGAGGGTAGGTTGTGACACTCCTTAAATTTAATTAATAATAATAATAATAAAGACTAACATGTAATAAGTGTTAATGGTATTTGTGGAATTTTTTTTAAGCTTATGTTTCGGGACGAAACATCTTTTATGGAGGGTAAAATGTGATACTCTGAAAATTTAAAATAAATAAATAACTGTTTTTAATTATATAAAATGTTTAAAAATTGACATTTTATAATAATTAGACTAACCAGATAAGACTTTAACTTAATTAACATAAATAGATAAAAAAAAGTGACATCTCGATCACAAATGTCAATTCGGTTAATTAGGTGTGCCAAAGTACACTTAATATCATTAACAAAAAATGTTGAAAGGTTGACTTTTGAAATCTAATAATACGTACACATATCAATAATAATAGATCACAATAACCTACCAATAATATAGAATAGACATGGTATAGTAATAACTAATAATGCAATAATATAGGAGTGTATGTACTCACATGGTATGTTTCGAATCTTGCCATAGAAACTTAGAACCCACATGGGTAGCCCGTACATGCCACTCTCAATACTGCATAAAACAATGATAGATAAGTGATGATGTAAACAGTAATAATAATAAATATAACGCCAAAAATAATATACTGCGTATGTACACACATATCTTTCCAAAACCCACCCATATCTTTTGGAGACAAAACCTACTATGCGTATTGTATGCAATGTACTTAACCTTAGCCTAGAAGCAGTTTTTAAATAGCAGTCACCCAATCGACCCTCACTGCATATACCCAAAACGAGCGAATAACATAGAAAGAAAAGAGAGCAAAGGAAAGGGAAAAGAGGGAAAGGAAAGAGAGAAAGTAAAGTCAGGCGTAGGAGAGAAAAGATATATGGAGAGGGAGAGAAGGAAAGGAAAAGTGCGAGAGAAAAGAGAGAAGAAAGGGAAGGATGCTCGATCATCGCCGGAAACCGCTGGACTGGGTCCCACACCGGAGGTAGAACGCCGTCGCTACTGCTGTAGGAGTAACTAGCGCCGGAGGAGGAAAAATGCCGGGGTGATTGCTAGGCTACGTATCCTAGTCTCCGTCTGGTCCCCAGATTATCAACCGGCCATCCCTTCCATCGTGAAGGAGTTAAAATGTGGTTGCGGTGAAGATCGAAATAACAACTTGAATAAAAGTGACATGAATCGAGGTAAGTGTTTCCGTCAATCAAAACTACTATTCCTCTAGTTAATAGTTTCAAAAACTTGTATGTGAACTATATTCCAAGTTTTGAGATTTGATATTATTTGAAAATATGTGGAGTATTTGGACTTGCAAAAATTACTATTTTACTAGCGTTACTAGATTTGCCACTTTTTGATGAAGTTTTGAAACTTTGAGAAAATATATGGATGTGAGAAATATGACTATCTTGTGTACAAAATCGATTTATTGATCTTGAGAAAGTGTGATCTCATTTGAATACTACGTTCTTTTGAGAAAACTACAATTTGAGATCGGATATTGTGACTACGTTTGGAAATACAACAAGTCCTTACTTTGACAAAGATTAATTTTTGAACAACTAGTGATCCTAAAGATCTAATTATATGATTACTATTGCAAAAGCTTTGATATGAAATTATATGTACTGTATTTGAGACTAGTAATATACATACAAGAGTTTATATATGTATTTCTTTTATTAATATGTCCATCTCATACACACTTTTGGAAAATTTCGATGTGTATATAAATATATTTTAAATCACTACTACATTTAAATGTATAATTATAACTAGTATTGAATCTATAAGATATACTACGTAGATGATTTGAGAGGTCTTGGTACATATATAAAACTTTTTAGCTAATTGATTTTCAAGATATGATTTCAAATACCTAAGTTTTCTAAAATGTATATATAATTTACCACTTCGATAATTGAAGGAATTTCAATAAAGCTATTTTTTTAGATTATTATTTTAAATATATGATGAGCGTACAAATCCACGTTTACCAAAATTTACTATTTTACCTCATTAATAATTTTGAGATGTTTTAATAAAAATATTTATTTATAAAATTCCATACTTGAATAATATTACGAGCATTTAACTATAAAAATTATTATTGAGCTACATATTATTTTAAGAGATTTTGGTACAATATATAAAATAAACATCTTTCTATATGAGTATAACTAGTACTTATTTTTATAGTAATGTAGCTTTCGAGGCCAATAAAAAAAAATGATTTTTACCGCATGCTTATATGTATGCAATATTTGAACTATGGGAAGTATTTATGACTTGGAAATTTATGATGGACATGGATGGAATATTTTGAATATATGAGTATTGGTGGATTATTTTCTATGGATGATTAAATGTATATTTTTTTAAGAAAATTGGTGGATTGATATTTATTACAAAGATTATCTTTGGAAGTGTGACAAGAATGATTTTGGGGAAAACCTAAAGTTTTCATAATATATTTTTACGTCTCGAGAGAAACACGAGGCGTGGGTGGTTAGGGCTACTACTACTTTTGGTGAAATTTATTTGGGTCGGTAACCAATCCGGCAATGACACGCTCCGGTAGACATCCCGGGCTTTTATTTGAGGATCAAAGATCCTTTGGTGGTCGTAGTAGTAGTTACCTAATTTACCCTTGGACAATGTCCCTTGCGAGTAGGTGGTAGAAAACATCCTGCCTACTTGGATTTCTTACTACTCGGAGAGCTTGGAATCTCTTTTAGAGGGTGTGCACACTTAAGGTATAAATTCAGCTTCCAATTGGTGGTCGGTGGGAGCCGGAATTCCGGGATGAGTCGTAGACAACAACGACTCATTGGGCTCGAGGAATCTTGAGTTTCGCCCACTCTTAAAAGAAACATAAAATATTACTTTGGTTGGAATTGAGAATGGAAATATCTATTGGAGGAATTATTTTGAGACCTTAAATAATTTTGGATATACATATGGGAGGATTAAATATTTTGGGGAATTAAATCTTTTTATTACCATTGAGACTATCGAGGAGAATTATTCCTTATAAGGGTTGTGAAGGAAATCTTACTATTCAAAGTTTATAAACATTATTTTGAGTTATGAATGCTATTCTAAAATTATTACTCCATATTTAATATGTTGGGAAGTATACAGATTTGACAAAGTATTTTGGAGGACTATGTGATTTCAAGACATTATTTTACTTGCATATGTGTGATATGATGTGAGATGGAATAATTTTTACGAACCCCAGTTTAGTGTGTGTATTTATTTGTGTATTTATGAGATCAAATATTTTACTTGCATTTGAGGAATTGTAAAGTATTTTGAAAAGGGTTTTGACATGTATTTTGAAAAATTATATATGTATCAAACATGATTATTTTACGGGGTTGAGTAGGCCCTTACTTAGCATTTCAAGCTAATTTTTGTTTCTTTGTGTTTTCCTTCTTTACTTTATTTGTGCAGGAATAGATGATCATATTGAAGTTGCTTTCGAGAGCTTCCGCTAGAACACATAGACTAAAGTTTATTGAGTAATTTATTTTAGTCTTAATTTTAAGGAATTGTAGTTGAACAATTAATTATGGAAAATTTTAATTGTTGGTGGTGGATAGCCTGTGCACTCGGTTGTGTGAGAACCGAGTGTGGCGGTAACGCCCCTTATTTTCATTTAAATTTCCGCTGCACAATTCTGATGTTTTCAAATAAAATTTAAATTCCTTTGAATAAATCATTATTTAAAGGTATTTTGGGTGGGAAATTTGGGGGTGTTACAAGTTGGTATCAGAGAGTTTGATTTTCCAAAATGAGATTTTCAAACATTTTGTGAGATTTTCAAATTGGAATTTTCGAATAAAACTTTTTCTTAAGTGACTATGTTTTTTTAGAGTTAGTATTTGAACTTTTGTTTTCAAAAACATATTGAAATTTTTCGAAGAAGTTTCCTCAAATGTTTTTCCTTCAAAAAATAATACCAGTTTTCAAAATGAGTTTGAAATTAAAGAGAAGAAATTTAGGATTAATAAATGGACTAGGGAAATACTTCGTAACAAATTTAGGATCGTGGTGAGCTTGTGAGATAATGATTTTATGTTTGTGTGGATTTATGTGAATATTAATAATTGCTTAAGATAGGCATATTGGTGATATACTCCCCACTAAAGATTTAGCACCAAGACTTATGTGCTATTTGCTTATTTTTATTTTTTTCCCCTATTGTGTAAGATGTATGGTAAGAGTATATCTAAGGAACATTTAGTATTATGCTTCAGGGATGAAGCATTCTTTTAAGGAGGGTAGGTTGTGACACTCCTTAAATTTAATTAATAATAATAATAATAAAGACTAACATGTAATAAGTGTTAATGGTATTTGTGGAATTTTTTTTAAGCTTATGTTTCGGGACGAAACATCTTTTATGGAGGGTAAAATGTGATACTCTGAAAATTTAAAATAAATAAATAACTGTTTTTAATTATATAAAATGTTTAAAAATTGACATTTTATAATAATTAGACTAACCAGATAAGACTTTAACTTAATTAACATAAATAGATAAAAAAAAGTGACATCTCGATCACAAATGTCAATTCGGTTAATTAGGTGTGCCAAAGTACACTTAATAATATCATTAACAAAAAATGTTGAAAGGTTGACTTTTGAAATCTAATAATACGTACACATATCAATAATAATAGATCACAATAACCTACCAATAATATAGAATAGACATGGTATAGTAATAACTAATAATGCAATAATATAGGAGTGTATGTACTCACATGGTATGTTTCGAATCTTGCCATAGAAACTTAGAACCCACATGGGTAGCCCGTACATGCCACTCTCAATACTGCATAAAACAATGATAGATAAGTGATGATGTAAACAGTAATAATAATAAATATAACGCCAAAAATAATATACTGCGTATGTACACACATATCTTTCCAAAACCCACCCATATCTTTTGGAGACAAAACCTACTATGCGTATTGTATGCAATGTACTTAACCTTAGCCTAGAAGCAGTTTTTAAATAGCAGTCACCCAATCGACCCTCACTGCATATACCCAAAACGAGCGAATAACATAGAAAGAAAAGAGAGCAAAGGAAAGGGAAAAGAGGGAAAGGAAAGAGAGAAAGTAAAGTCAGGCGTAGGAGAGAAAAGATATATGGAGAGGGAGAGAAGGAAAGGAAAAGTGCGAGAGAAAAGAGAGAAGAAAGGGAAGGATGCTCGATCATCGCCGGAAACCGCCGGACTGGGTCCCACACCGGAGGTAGAACGCCGTCGCTACTGCTGTAGGAGTAACTAGCGCCGGAGGAGGAAAAATGCCGGGGTGATTGCTAGGCTACGTATCCTAGTCTCCGTCTGGTCCCCAGATTATCAACCGGCCATCCCTTCCATCGTGAAGGAGTTAAAATGTGGTTGCGGTGAAGATCGAAATAACAACTTGAATAAAAGTGACATGAATCGAGGTAAGTGTTTCCGTCAATCAAAACTACTATTCCTCTAGTTAATAGTTTCAAAAACTTGTATGTGAACTATATTCCAAGTTTTGAGATTTGATATTATTTGAAAATATGTGGAGTATTTGGACTTGCAAAAATTACTATTTTACTAGCGTTACTAGATTTGCCACTTTTTGATGAAGTTTTGAAACTTTGAGAAAATATATGGATGTGAGAAATATGACTATCTTGTGTACAAAATCGATTTATTGATCTTGAGAAAGTGTGATCTCATTTGAATACTACGTTCTTTTGAGAAAACTACAATTTGAGATCGGATATTGTGACTACGTTTGGAAATACAACAAGTCCTTACTTTGACAAAGATTAATTTTTGAACAACTAGTGATCCTAAAGATCTAATTATATGATTACTATTGCAAAAGCTTTGATATGAAATTATATGTACTGTATTTGAGACTAGTAATATACATACAAGAGTTTATATATGTATTTCTTTTATTAATATGTCCATCTCATACACACTTTTGGAAAATTTCGATGTGTATATAAATATATTTTAAATCACTACTACATTTAAATGTATAATTATAACTAGTATTGAATCTATAAGATATACTACGTAGATGATTTGAGAGGTCTTGGTACATATATAAAACTTTTTAGCTAATTGATTTTCAAGATATGATTTCAAATACCTAAGTTTTCTAAAATGTATATATAATTTACCACTTCGATAATTGAAGGAATTTCAATAAAGCTATTTTTTTAGATTATTATTTTAAATATATGATGAGCGTACAAATCCACGTTTACCAAAATTTACTATTTTACCTCATTAATAATTTTGAGATGTTTTAATAAAAATATTTATTTATAAAATTCCATACTTGAATAATATTACGAGCATTTAACTATAAAAATTATTATTGAGCTACATATTATTTTAAGAGATTTTGGTACAATATATAAAATAAACATCTTTCTATATGAGTATAACTAGTACTTATTTTTATAGTAATGTAGCTTTCGAGGCCAATAAAAAAAAATGATTTTTACCGCATGCTTATATGTATGCAATATTTGAACTATGGGAAGTATTTATGACTTGGAAATTTATGATGGACATGGATGGAATATTTTGAATATATGAGTATTGGTGGATTATTTTCTATGGATGATTAAATGTATATTTTTTTAAGAAAATTGGTGGATTGATATTTATTACAAAGATTATCTTTGGAAGTGTGACAAGAATGATTTTGGGGAAAACCTAAAGTTTTCATAATATATTTTTACGTCTCGAGAGAAACACGAGGCGTGGGTGGTTAGGGCTACTACTACTTTTGGTGAAATTTATTTGGGTCGGTAACCAATCCGGCAATGACACGCTCCGGTAGACATCCCGGGCTTTTATTTGAGGATCAAAGATCCTTTGGTGGTCGTAGTAGTAGTTACCTAATTTACCCTTGGACAATGTCCCTTGCGAGTAGGTGGTAGAAAACATCCTGCCTACTTGGATTTCTTACTACTCGGAGAGCTTGGAATCTCTTTTAGAGGGTGTGCACACTTAAGGTATAAATTCAGCTTCCAATTGGTGGTCGGTGGGAGCCGGAATTCCGGGATGAGTCGTAGACAACAACGACTCATTGGGCTCGAGGAATCTTGAGTTTCGCCCACTCTTAAAAGAAACATAAAATATTACTTTGGTTGGAATTGAGAATGGAAATATCTATTGGAGGAATTATTTTGAGACCTTAAATAATTTTGGATATACATATGGGAGGATTAAATATTTTGGGGAATTAAATCTTTTTATTACCATTGAGACTATCGAGGAGAATTATTCCTTATAAGGGTTGTGAAGGAAATCTTACTATTCAAAGTTTATAAACATTATTTTGAGTTATGAATGCTATTCTAAAATTATTACTCCATATTTAATATGTTGGGAAGTATACAGATTTGACAAAGTATTTTGGAGGACTATGTGATTTCAAGACATTATTTTACTTGCATATGTGTGATATGATGTGAGATGGAATAATTTTTACGAACCCCAGTTTAGTGTGTGTATTTATTTGTGTATTTATGAGATCAAATATTTTACTTGCATTTGAGGAATTGTAAAGTATTTTGAAAAGGGTTTTGACATGTATTTTGAAAAATTATATATGTATCAAACATGATTATTTTACGGGGTTGAGTAGGCCCTTACTTAGCATTTCAAGCTAATTTTTGTTTCTTTGTGTTTTCCTTCTTTACTTTATTTGTGCAGGAATAGATGATCATATTGAAGTTGCTTTCGAGAGCTTCCGCTAGAACACATAGACTAAAGTTTATTGAGTAATTTATTTTAGTCTTAATTTTAAGGAATTGTAGTTGAACAATTAATTATGGAAAATTTTAATTGTTGGTGGTGGATAGCCTGTGCACTCGGTTGTGTGAGAACCGAGTGTGGCGGTAACGCCCCTTATTTTCATTTAAATTTCCGCTGCACAATTCTGATGTTTTCAAATAAAGTTTAAATTCCTTTGAATAAATCATTATTTAAAGGTATTTTGGGTGGGAAATTTGGGGGTGTTACAAGAATCATCAGAAGACCCCCTACGAGCTGTGGAAAGGAAGAAAGCCAAACATCAGCTACTTCCATGTGTTTGGATGCAAGTGCTATATTCTAAACAATGGAAAGGAGAACCTGAAAGTATTTCAAGAAAAAGCTGATGAAGGTGTATTCTTAGGCTACTCAAGTTCAAGCAAAGCCTATAGAATACTTAACAGGAGATCTCTACAAGTTGAAGAATCAATTCATGTCAAGTTTGATGATAGCACCTCTGCTGAAGAAATTTCAGAAACCCTGCAGAAAATCAATCTTGAAGATAAAGTTTCAGAACTATTAGAAGAGGTCACTATCAATCCAGTACTCTCAACTCCTATTACTAATCCAGTTCTGATAGACAAAGATGAAGATGAAGATGAAGAATCAGAAGATGAACCATCAGAGTTGCCTAGACAGCAACTATCAGAACCTGATCTAACTTGGTTAAGAGACCACCCTCCTAATCAAGTGATTGGTCAAGTTACCAGTGGAGTAAGGACCAGATCAGCATCTAGAAGAGAAGCCATGTTCACCTGTTGTATTTCCCAGATGGAACCATTGTGTGTGGAAGAAGCTCTAGAAGATTCAGATTGGATCAATGCAATGCAGGAAGAGCTAACACAGTTTGAAAGGAATGAAGTGTGGAAACTTGTTCCTAGACCAAAGCATCAGAATGTCATTGGAACCAAATGGGTATTCAAGAACAAAGCTGATGAAGAAGGCAACATTGTAAGGAATAAAGAAAGGCTTGTAGCAAAGGGATATTGTCAAGAAGAAGGCATAGATTTTGATGAGACCTTTGCACCTGTTGCAAGACTGGAAGCAATCAGAATATTCCTAGCCTATGCTGCTTACAACGACATCAAAGTATACCAGATGGATGTCAAGAGTGCATTTCTGAATGGAGAACTTGAAGAGGAAGTTTATGTTGAACAACCTCCAGGTTTTGTCATTCCTACTCAATCTTCTTGTGTCTACAATCTCAGAAAGGCCCTCTATGGTCTTAAGCAAGCTCCCAGAGCTTGGTATGACACATTGTCCCTATTCTTAGTGAACCATGGGTTTACTAAAGGAAAGGTTGACAAGACTTTATTTCAGATTTCTGTTGCCAATCATATCTTGTTAGTGCAAATATATGTTGATGATATTATATTTGGTAGCACTAATCCAGTTCTATGCAAGAAGTTTTCTCAAGTTATGCAGAACAAATTTGAAATGAGCATGATGGGAGAACTCAGTTATTTCCTTGGATTGCAAGTCAAACAAGTTCCAGAAGGCATCTTTATCAACCAAGGGAAGTACACCAGAGATCTCATCAAGAAGTTTGGCATTGATGGAAAATCTTCAGTCAAAATTCCTATGAATGCATCTCAAGGAATTGGACCAGATGATGAAGGAAAGGATGTTGATGAAACAACTTATAGAGGAATCATTGGATCTCTCCTCTATCTGACTGCAAGCAGACCAGACATAGCTTTTGCAGTAGGAATCTGTGTCAGATACCAATCAAAGCCCAAGGAGAGCCATCTAGTTGCTGCTAAGAAGATTATCAGATATATCAAAGGAAATCCAAATGCAGGACTATGGTATCCCAAGGGAGGTAATTTTGAACTAATTGGTTATTCTGATTCAGATTTTGCAGGTTGTAGATTGGACAGGAAGAGCACTTCTGATCACTGTCAATTGCTAGGTGGGAGACTTGTTTCCTAGTTTAGCAAGAAGCAGAACTCAATCTCAACTAGCAGTGCTGAAGCTGAATATATTGCTGCTGGAAGCTGCTGTGCTCAATTGCTTTGGATGAAGCAACAACTCAAGGATTATTGAGTGCAAGCAAAGGAAATCAAGCTGCTATGTGACAATACCAGTGCCATTGCCATCACTCAGAATCCTGTGCTGCATTCAAGGACAAAGCATATTGAGATCAGACATCACTTCATCAGAGATCATGTGGAGAAGAAGCACATCTCAATTGAGCATGTTCCAACTGAAGACCAGCTTGCAGATATTCTAACCAAACCTCTCTCTGAGGCTAGGTTTAACAAGTTGAGAGAAGAATTGGGAATGATGGATGATCTTCCCAGAGATACATGAATCAGAGTTGCAGAAGTATCAGATGTGGACTCATCAGAACACCCCATCTCTGATACCTGAGCTCTTATCCGTCAGAAGCTTGAATCAAAGTTGCAGAAGCACCAGACGTGGATCCATCAGAATTCACCAACTCTGATACTCTTTTCCATCAGAGGACCTTGTATCAGAATACCCCTTCTCTGATACAAGGGCTATTATTTATCAGAGTGGCTGTGGACTTAGAAAAATTTTTCTAAATCTCGGGCGAGGCTATTCAATAAACTGGGTTTTACCATTTTACCCCCGGTACTTATTACCATATTTGGAAAACGGCTTTCCGCCCACAATCCATTCAATGCGACCTCGAAACCGCAAATTATATCAAACGTCCACTAACCCAAATTCATATATACCCCTTCTGAAAACCTAAATCGCTACTGCAATTTTATTCTTCGTCCTCAAGCTCTATCTCTCTAAACTTTCAACGTTCAGACCTCTCAAACTCTTCACTAAACTGAAAATGAAGTTCATCAACATCAACGATCTTTCCAAGGAAGAAGTCAAGGCTCTTGTGAACAATATTGTTACAGGCATGCGAGTTGACATGTCCGCATTGCCCTTGTTGGCAGAAAATCAGAAGCGGATGAAGAAAATCATCCAGGGAATGCACGATTCCCAACTAAGCAAGATTGTTGCTCATCCATATGAAGAATTCAGCACCATGGATGTAGCCGAGTTCTATCTGAACGCCACTATCACCGGAGAAGCAATTCACTCTCAAGTTCAAGGCAAGGACTTGAAGATTGACGCCGATGCTCTAAACGAGTTCTTTGGTGTTCAACTCGATTCTCAAGATCCGGATACTCCAACCTTGATTGATCTAGACACAGTGAACATCGCTGTAGAGACCTTTGTTGACACCTACTGCAGGACAGAGGTCACTGGAGTAGAAAAACTATATATGAAGAAATGTCTACTGAAGAAGGACTATGAAAAGCTAGTTAGCATCATGCACAGATGCTTGTGGTGCAAGACCGGATCCACAGATGAAATGAACAATGCAAACGCCAAGGCGATTTATGCAGTTCATCGGGGTATGAATATTGACTGGGGAAAGGTGATTCTCAGATCCATCTCTGAATCTGTGAAGAAGAAGGACAAGGAGACTGGTCTATTCTCAACCAAGATGGGGCATGGTCTCCTCATCTCTCAAGCCATCAAAAATCAAGGATTGAAGCTCAGGAATCCTTCCAAAGTTGACCACTCCAAACTTGTCTTCCTCACTGCATCACCAAAGCTCCATGTAGCTGTAGCTGCAGAACTGAAAAGGGAGCAGAGACTAGATGAGAAAAGAGAAAAACTGGCTGCCCTGTCCAAAGCTGTTTCCAAGAAGAAGCCTCAGAAGCAACAAGAGACAACACCTGAGAAACCTGCATCAGAGGAGGAAGCATCAGAGAAGGATGCACCAGCTGTGGCTCCTGTCAAAAAGTTGAGACAAAAGAGGAGAAGAAGAGCTGTCATTCAAAGTGACTCTGATAGCTCAAAATCTCCTATCAGAATGCAGAAGAAGAAGAAGAAGACCAACTCTCCCCCCAAGGAATCAGAACCCCAGGGGGAACCAGCACCAGAGTTGGTTGCTGCACAAGAACTAGCGCCGGAGAAGGCTGATGCTCAGGGGGAACCTGCATCAGAAGCCCAACCCTCCACAGGACAAGACTTGCGTATATCTATCTCTCCAGTACCTCCAACTCCAGAGGATGAAGTTCAAGATGACATCCTTGCTGCTCTGAACAAGCAGTTCACCAGAGTCCTAGAATGGAGGAAGTGGAGATTGGGACCACTCTCCAACATTTTGCAACAGTTTGGTTTCTATTCTGCTGAAGAAAAGGAAGTGTTCAACTGGACCGGAACTGATGATGTGTCCAAGTGCACTGATATTTCCTTTCTGGAGTCTGTCTTAGCTGAGAAAAAGAGAAACTTCAAAGGCAAAGGCCGTTTGACTGCTCCAACTGCAATAGATCATGCTGCATTAGCTGTTCCTCCTCTCACCGAACAAGAGGTACCTATTTTTGAAGCTTGGCTGGTGGAGAAGACAATGAAGGATTCTCTTAAACCTCAACAGCAAGCCGGAGGACCTTCTGATGCAGAGCTGATCTTTGCAAATCTGATCACTGACTGGAGGAACGCTCAGAATCAGGAGATTGAGGTAATTCCTAACTCTCCTGTCCCACTACCATCACCTCCCAAATCCCCTTCACCCAAACCAATCACACCAACCACGACTCCACCTCCATCCCCTCAACCTCTTCCAAATTCACCAATAGCCACACCCAAGAAAACTCCATCACCTAAGAAACCATCATCATCTAAACAATCTTCACCCTGCCACCAGATAACCCCCATCAGAAGACGCTCACCATCACCACCTCCCTCACCTCAACATCAGCAAACCCCCACTCTACAAGTTCAACCTCATCAGAGCTCAGCCAATCAGAGATCCAAATCTGCTCCTCATCAGAAATCCTCCAAACCGCCATCCACCCAACACTCTGCTGCATCCACACCAAAAAGAGAGCCTGCTGTGAGGATTCTTTCCTCAACTGAAGACAATGATGGCTTTCTCACAGCTTCAATGGCTGGTGATCTACAATCCAACAAAAGAAAGACTCCTACTCCTCCTCTATCTCCTGATCAACCTCAACCTCAACCTCAACCTCAAATCAATGAGATACCTCAGCAACAGCCTCCAAAAGAAGTTCTCATCCCTTTCCAAGAGTTTGTGGAGTCAGCTGAAGAATTTGGAGACCAAATGATTGCTGGGATCAACAAAATGCTTGTACTGAATCAGAAGCATGATGCTCATCTTGATTTGGTTCAGTACAACATTGAGTCAGAGCTTGCCAAGATATCCAATACACTCTCTACCTTGGCCACTACCTTCTTGAGCTACATGAAGACTTCTAATGAGAAGGTAGACAACATAGCCTCAGAGGTAGCAAGCATCCACACTGTCCTCTACTCTCAATCTCTGACCCTCTCTGCTCAAGACAAGGCCATTCAGGAGCTGTCTGATGCTGTGGATGATCTTCAATGGTCATCTGATAAGCATGCTGAGCAACTCACAGATGTAGAGGACATCTGCAAAACCTTGAAGGAATTTGACATCAAACTGATAAACAGTGGAAAGGACAGAGATCACAAGTTGACTCTCCTTGAGGCAACTACTAAGGATATCCAATCTGCAGTTGATAAGCAGAAAGAGCTGATAGAAGGGCTGGCCTCGGTGACTCAGACACTCCCAGGTGCCCTAGAAGCAATCAAAGAAAGCAATGCTACAGAATTCTCGAAAATTGGACTCCTACTTGGTGATCTTGTTGATGCCAAAAAGGGGGAAGATATCAGAGAACCTGTTAAAGCCATCAGAGCTGCAGAAGGCACAAGCACCAGAGCTCTGACCCCTATCTCTGGTAAGCCTGATCCTTCAATATATTTTGAGAGAGCCAGGTAGAAGCAGATTGCTGCTGGTATTCAAAGACCTCCTCCTCCTCGGTCCAAGAAAGGGAAGAAGACAGCCTCCACCTTCACTTTGGCCCAATGGCTCAACAGTGACCTGGCTAAACCTGATGCTGCTCAATTCAGAGAAATGAAGAAGCATATGACCCCTATACAACAAGAGAATCTCATTTTGGATAAAGATGGGCTGATAATCATAAACCATGGTGGCTCAATGCAAGAAGCAGAAGATTGGTGGCGAATGAAAGTGATCCCTGGCAAGGTGTAACACTTGAGATTTAATATAAATGGATTAATAGTACTACTCATACCAACAGAGGTGCATCTCCTTTTAAGGGAGCTCATTACCTAAGAACTCCAAAGTTAAGTGTGCTTGCTTGGGAGTAGTCTTGGGATGGGTGACCCCCTGGGAAGTTTCTCACGGCGCGCATGAGTGAGGACAAAGTGCGCGGTAAAGGCTTGTGGTGGTTTGTGGGGACAGTACTATTGGTCCGGAGTAACTACCTCGGGTCCAGTGGGGCCGGGGTGTTACAGGTGGTATCAGAGCAACCCTGCGACAGTGTGCTGATCCGTTGGATATCGGCCGGGCACTTGGCAGGGGAAAAGATTCTGGGGTGTGATTGAGATTAGTTCAAGGGCGCAACGAGGACGTTGCGATCCTAAGTGAGGGTGATTGTAACACTTGAGATTTAATATAAATGGATTAATAGTACTACTCATACCAACAGAGGTGCATCTCCTTTTAAGGGAGCTCATTACCTAAGAACTCCAAAGTTAAGTGTGCTTGCTTGGGAGTAGTCTTGGGATGGGTGACCCCCTGGGAAGTTTCTCAGGGCGCGCATGAGTGAGGACAAAGTGCGCGGTAAAGGCTTGTGGTGGTTTGTGGGGACAGTACTATTGGTCCGGAGTAACTACCTCGGGTCCAGTGGGGCCGGGGTGTTACACAAGGACCTATCAGAAGCCATCAGAAATTATCTTGATTGCAAGCTTGAACCTGCCTGGTCAGAATGTCAGAATCCAAGGAACCTGGCCTCCATCAGAGCAAAGGTAAATGCTGATCTGAAGGAAATTGAAGCAAAGGAAGCTGAACTAGAAGAGGAAGATATCTAAACCTTATCCTCTTGTTGCTTTTAATACTCTTCCTTAATAAGATAACCAGCTTGCCTCTGGAGTATCTGAACGGTAAGGAGGAAAGACGATGGAGGTCTTCAATTCAGGAAACTTTGCTTCTTGCAGATAAGGAAGGGATTTCTTTTGGACATATATCACGAAATGGGAATTGGGTTGCGCATTTTCTTGCGTTAGCCCATTCTGGCCCAGATAAAAAATTTCATAGCCCGGGTTCTCTTCCATCGTTAGCTAAGCGAGCTTACTATATGGATTTATTTGGTATTCCTTCCCTTCGTCTTTGCTAATTTTAGTTTTGGTTTCGGGCAGCTCCATAGTGACTGACAAATTGGGACTGAATTACTTCCGAGTTTCATTAATTTTTATTCGTTGTTATTTTAATTTTGGGTTCGGTCTAGCAGAATTAATGTAATCTATCCCGGAAAGGTTTTGGTCTAGTCCCCCTTTCCTATGTACCCTTTTCTATTTTAATAAAATAACGGCATCTGACTCCCGGCATTTGCCCCACTGATTTTGGTGGTTTGCCTTCCGGGATAAAAAAAAAATAACCAGCTTGCCTCTATTTTGCATGGCAATTTCAAATTCTTTCTACTTGCACTCTGATTATTTATGCTCTGATACCTTGTGTTATTTCTTATTCTGCTTATCTGATTGATTGTATCTTACTCTTACTATTTTCCTATGCCAAGTGCCCACCAAGATTCTAAATGAAAGTTTATTTTTTAACTTATTTTCCTTCATGGTGTAAGGCACTTCTCTGGGAATAGTTTAAGGGTTTTGGCATCATCAAAAAGGGGGAAATTGTAAGGAATAAATGTAATTAGATTTTGATGATGCTAGGTTATTTAGATTAGAATTTTAGAGTACCCCAATTAGATTTTATGTATTAGAATTTTCAATTGTAAGCATTAGTGTAGTCGACGATCAGAGTTGCTCTGTTTTGGATCAGATCAGAAGTGCATCAGAATTGCTCGACCAGACTTGCTCTATGAGAACTGCTCCATCAGAGTTCTCTTATCAAAAGTCCATCAGAGTTGCACCATGAAGAGTTGCTGATAAATTTGGACATCTGATAACCGATGATAGTTACAGATCAGAGGTACTCATCAGCGGACCTATCAGAGTCAGAGTTAGAGTTCAGTCAGAGATCAGAAAGCCATCAGAACTCAACTCATCAGAAAGCCATCAGAACTCAGAAAGCCATCAGAACTCAGAAAGCCATCAGAATCCAACACATCAGAAGATCCTGATCAGAGCCCGACTAACACTTAGAAGATTTCAAGCAACATCCAACAGCTATGAATCCAACGGGTAAAAACATCCAACGGCTAGAAGACTGTGCATAAAAGGAAAGCATTTAATGCACATTAAATGAGCCTGATACGCTGAAGGATTGATTGCAAATGATTGACCAAGGAATCCGGGAAGATATATTATAAAAATAGAAACCTTCCAAAACGGCGGTCAAGTCAACTGTACGCGCATTCAATGCAGTTGTCTCCTCCTCCAACGGGCAGACAACCTCAGTATATAAGCTACACGAAGAAGAACAAAGGACAAGAACCATTTTTACTCTGAACTTCATACTACAAGCATTCTTTAGATTCAAACTCCACAACACAAAACAAGAAAAAGCTTACGTTGGGAAGATTCAACCTCACAATCTCTCATCCCCAACAAGAGCAAGGTTCATCCTGTTCTTCAACCCTTCAAGATCTTCATCTACATATCATTTGTAACGAAGCAAGTTGGAGAAAACTCTGTTTTCAAAACATCTTCTGCAAAGAAGGGCGTCCAAGTAACTGCAGCAGTGAAGTGGTGATACTTCCGGGAAGCTGAGTGAAAGGATCAGTCATCAGGAAGCAGGACTGCATCCCGGGTGACATCTAGACTTGAAGAAGGCGTGGAGAACTTCTTAAGTGCTAGGGACTAAGGCGTTGTAATTAATCCTTACAAACTTAGTGGAACAGTGGACTAGAGGAACGAGTTGTTCCTTGAACCACTATAAAAACCCCGGTGTCACTTACTTTACGCATTTGCTTACTGCACTTAGGATTCTAAATGCATAACTCTAAGACTTGGAATCTGTGTTCAGCAGATCTCGTTCTCAGAGTTATCAGAAAGGCATCTGCCTTAGTGTTTGTTTGAGGCTACCCGGAACTCTTATCCGCTGCAAAGACCAGTTCTGATCATCAGAACTTGACCATCTCTGACAAGTCAACTCTGACTTAGAGAAAAAGTTGAAAAACTTGAATCAGTCTATTCACCCCCCCTCTAGACTGATTACCAACTCAAACGGGACCAACACAGCACTAGAACAAGACTTCTTATTTTCAGAAAACATCTTCTTCTTCCCTTCAGCTATCTCAGCTCTCTTTAGCTTCCACTCTCTTCTCCTCTCCACTCTCCTACTTACTTCATTTCCTGTTTTCAAAGAAGAGTTGGAGTGAGTGGGTGCCTTTTTGAAAAAATTAGTTTTGTCTTGAATAGGCTGAGAAATATCAGTATCAGTATCACTAGATGATTGAGAAGTTGTGTAAGGAATAAATGTAATTAGATTTTGATGATGCTAAGTTATTTAGATTAGAATTTTTATGTACCCCCATATTAGATTTCATGTATTAGTGTTTTCTGATGTAAGTATTAGTATAGTCGACGATCAGAGTTGCTCGCTTATGGATCTGATCAGAGTTGCTCTATGAGGACTGCCTTCAGAGTTGCTCGCCTGTGGATCTGATCAGAGTTACTCTCAGCAGTTCATGAGAGTTGCTCATCAGAGAAGCATCAGAGTTCGGTGCATAGCTTCATCAGAACTCAACATCCAACAAGCATCAGAGTTCCCACACCAGAGCTCGACTTGAAACTACATCAGAGCCACTCTTCAGAAAGCCATCAGAATCCAACACATCAGAAGAGCCTGATCAGAGCCGACTAACACTTAGAAGATTTCAAGCAACATCCAACAGCTATGAATCCAACGGCTAGAAGACTGTGCATGAAAGGAAAGCATTTAATGCACATTAAATGAGCCTGATATGCTGAAGGATTGATTGCAAATGATTGACCAAGGAATCCGGGAAGATATATTATAAAAATAGAAACCTTCCAAAACGGCGGTCAAGTCAACAGTACGCGCATTTAATGCAGTTGTCTCCTCCTCCAACGGGCAGACAACCTCAGTATATAAGCTACACGAAGAAGAACAAGGAAGATAACTTTTGCTCCATTCATTACTCTGAACATACTTCTTGAGATTCAACCTTCACAACACTCTACAAGAAAAATCCTACGTTGGGAAGATTCAACCTCACAATCTTTCACCCCCAACAAGAGCAAGTTCATCCTGTTCTTCAACACTTCAAGATCTTCATAACACATCAATTGTGACGAAGCGAGTTGGAGGAAAAACTTTGTGTTTTTCAAAGGATCTTCTGCAAAGAAGGGCGTCCAAGTAACTGTAGTAGTGAAGTGGTGATACTTCCGGGAACCTGAGTGAACGGATCACCCATCAGGACGTGGAACTGCATCCTGGGTGGCAACTAGGCTTGAAGAAGGCGTGGAGAACTTCTTAAGTGCTAGGGATTATCTTTGTAACTGATCTACTTCAAAGCTAGTGGAACAGTGGACTAGAGGAACGCGTTGTTCCTTGAACCACTATAAAAATATCCGGTGTCATTTACTTTACTGCAATCTATATTTCTGCACTTAGGATTTTAACTGATTAACTCTAAGACTTGGAATCTGTGTTCAGCAGATCTTGTTTCAGAGTTATCAGGAAGGCATTTGCCTTAGTGTTTCTGAGGCTACCCGGACAGATCAGAATCCGCTGCCAAGGCCAGTTCTGATATCAGAACCAGCCTTCCTCTGTCACCAGAGTAAGACCTTCTCTGATAAGTCAGTTTGGACTTAGAGAAAAATTTGAAAAACCAATCAGTCTATTCACCCCCCCCCCCTCTAGACTGATTACCATTTAATCGGGACCAACAAGTGGTATCAGAGCCTCCTTGTTCTTGTAATCTTTTAGGTTACACCTTGAACAAAGATCCACTTGTTTTAGCCTCTATTTACTTATTATTATGGATAACTCTCTTGCCAAGCATCTAATGTTCACAGATCAGAAATATGATGACTGGAAGATTCGAATGAAAGCTCATCTCTGTGCCCTGCATGATGAAATGTGGGAAGTCTTGGAGAATGGACCTTTTATCCAATTCATGAAGGTCAACCCTGCCCATACCTTAGACAACAATCTGCCTCAGATGATTGAGAAGGCCAGGTCTGAGTGGACCAAGGAAGAGAAAAGACAGTACAACCTTGACAACATTGCCAAGGACACATTCTCTACAAAGCTATTGATGAAAGATATTTCAATAGAATAAAGAAGTGCAGGACTGCTAAAGAAATCTGGGACAAGCTTGATGAGATAGGTGCTGGTGATGAACAAGAGAGAGACAACAAGCTGACCATTGCAATGAAGAAGTTTGATGACTTCAAACTCCACCCAGAAGAATGCATTGCTAAGATGCATGAGAGACTGTTGATTCTCATCAGTGAAATTTCTGAGCTTGGAAAGGAGCTCACCATCAAAGAGGTCAACATGAAGATCCTCAGAGGACTGCCTTCAGCATGGAAAATGAAGGTGATTGCAGTCCAAGAAAGCAAGAACATCAAGACCTACCCCACAGAGAGACTAATCTCAGATCTCAAAGCTTATGAGTTCGAGATGGTTGAAGAGAAAGAAGAAGTGCCAGATGAGAGAACCACAACTGCTCTCACTGCCAGCACTTCTAAGATGACAAATTTTGATCCTTCAACTCTTCTGTCTGATGAGTATATGGCTGCTTTTGCCAGAAAGTTCAAGAAGTTTATGAAGAAAGATGGAAGGAGTCCATCTTCCATCAGAAGATCACATCAGAAGACCAAATCTTCTGAAAACAATGGAGAGTACCTCTGCTACAATTGCAGACAGCCTGGTCACTTCAAGGCTAACTGCCCCTTCCCCAGAGTGTCCAAGAAGCAAGGACACGAAGAAGAAACGAAGCCTGAAGATCAACACAGAAGAAGAAGAGCATTCGTCTCAGAGCAAGCTGAGAGAGATCCACTCTCTGAATCAGAGTCTAGTTCAGACTCTGACTCTGATGAAGCTTTCTGCTGCTTGGATGCAGAAACTGAAGACCTTTGCCTCATGGCACAATCAGATGATGAGGTATGCTCTACAGCTGATTCTATTTCTTCTTCGGTAGGCACAGCCTTAAATGATGATCCAATGTCATCATTTTGGGAAGAGTTCAAGACTATCCAAGGATCTTATTCCTTTATTAAAGAAGAGAACAGTAAGCTGAAAGCTGAAAATGAGTCCCTTCTAAAGAGAATAAGAGAGATTAAACATCTTGAAGTCAGATACAATAGCCTTCTGAAGATGCAATCTTCTATGAAGGGTATCAATGACTTTCACAACTCTACCCCTGGTCTTGGATATGTTGAACCCAAGTCTGGTGAATCTTCTGTAAGGCCTAGCACTCAAGTTGCTAAAGCCAAAAAGGTCATAGTTTCACAGACTTGCAGCCCCATCTGCCATGCTAGTACCTCTGGTACTAAGGTTATTCATGAGAAAGTCCCACCAGAGAACCAACAACTAAAGGCCAAACCAAAACAAGTTTTGAAAACTAATGAATCTGGCAGAAGACCTAATCACAATAAAAGTTTTCAGAACAATAAAATTCAAAGGCCAAAATCTATCAGACATCCTCATGATAACCGTATCAGAAATTACTATCAGAAAGGAAAATATCAAGAGAAAATTAACTATAGGCAGAGAAGGTTGACTGGTCAACCTCAGAAGCCCAAGGTTAAACGTTCCTCATCTCTTGATAGTGTATGGGACTTCTTTCCAACAAAGAAGGCTATGCAAAAGTATGCAAACAGAAAGCATGATCCTCACAAGCATCTGCCCAAAGTGAATCATACATCTGTTTACTACGACTACCAGGTGGACAATGGGTACCATCCACCAAGGTTTCAGTTGACGAGACCAAAATGGTACCAACTACCAAGACTGCATTACCCCCCATGACCCAACATTGCTTGGGTACCTAAATCTTCCTTTTAATTTTACAGGAACTGTGTGCTGGAGCTATCTCAGAGCAAGAATGGTTTATTGATAGTGGATGCTCCAGGCACATGACAGGTGACAAGGGTTGCCTATCAGAGTTCCAGAAATACAATGGACCCCGAATCACTTTTGGAGGAAATGACAAGGATGGTCAAACAAAAGGAAGAGGAAAGCTGATCAAGAACCAGATAATCATTGAAGATGTCTCATATGTCAAAGGTCTGAAATTCAACCTCCTAAGTGCTAGCCAGTTCTGTGACAAAGGCTACACAGTTGAATTCACCAAGACCTTATGCTATGTCAAGCATGAGACAACCAAAGAAGTGGTTGTTACAGCCAAAAGAAGAAAGAACATCTATGTTGTTGACTGGCAAACAGCAAAAGATGGAACCTGCCTGATAGCTAAAGACAATTCAAAGATAAGCTGGGACTGACATAAGAAGCTCAGCCATCTGAATTTCAAAACTATCAACAAACTGGCAAGAGAACACATTGTAGATGGTCTGCCTGACATTGTCTACAAGAAGGAGACCCTCTGCAGTGCTTGTCAGAAAGGCAAACAAGTGAAGACCTCATTCAAACCCATAGCTGGAGATCTTTCCACTTGTCCTCTAAATCTGATTCACATGGATTTATTTGGACCGGTTGAAACTCCCAGTGTTGGTGGAAAAAGATATACCCTTGTTATGGTTGATGATTACTCAAGATATACTTGGACAGTGTTTCTGACAAAGAAGAATGAAACACTTCAGAAGCTGCCATCTATTCTAAAGCAACTTCAAACTGAGAAGAACATGAAGGTCAGGACAATCAGATCTGACAGAGGAACTGAATTTGTCAACAAAGTGATCAAAGACTTCTGTGATCAGAATGACACATTCCATCAACTCTCTGCTGCCAGAACACCCCAACAAAATGGTGTTGCAGAAAGAAGGAACAGAACTTTAAAGGAAGCTGCAAGGACAATGATTGCTGAATCAGGATTGCTTATCAGATACTGGGCTGAAGCAATGAACACTGCATGCTACACTCAAAACAGAAGCATGATCCACAAGAATCATCAGAAGACCCCCTACGAGCTGTGGAAAGGAAGAAAGCCAAACATCAGCTACTTCCATGTGTTTGGATGCAAGTGCTATATTCTAAACAATGGAAAGGAGAATCTGAAAGTATTTCAAGAAAAGGCTGATGAAAGTGTATTCTTAGGCTACTCAAGTTCAAGCAAAGCCTATAGGATACTTAACAGAAGAACTATCCAAGTTGAAGAATCCATTCATGTCAAGTTTGATGACTGCACCCCTGCTGAAGAACTATCAGAGACTCTCCAGAAAATCAATCTTGAAGATAAGAATTCAGAACCATCAGAAGAGGCCACCAACAATCCTGTATTCTCAAATCCTCTTGCCAATCCAATTCTGATAGACAAAGATGAAGATGAAGAATCAGAAGATGAACCATCAGAGTTGCCTAGACAGCAACTATCAGAACCTGATCTAACTTGGTTAAGAGATCATCCTCCTAATCAAGTGATTGGTCAAGTCACCAGTGGTGTTAGGACCAGATCTGCATCTAGAAGAGAAGCCATGTTCACCTGCTGCATATCTCAGATGGAACCAATGAGTGTAGAAGAAGCTCTAGAAGATTCAGACTGGATCAATGCAATGCAAGAAGAGCTCACACAATTTGAAAGGAATCAAGTATGGGAACTGGTTCCTAGACCCAAGCATCAGAATGTCATTGGAACCAAGTGGGTATTCAAGAACAAAGCAGATGAAGAAGGCAACATTGTAAGGAATAAAGCAAGGCTTGTAGCAAAGGGCTACTGTCAAGAAGAAGGCATAGATTTTGATGAGACCTTTGCCCCTGTTGCAAGACTGGAAGCAATCAGAATCTTCCTAGCCTATGCTGCCTACAATGACATCAAGGTCTACCAGATGGATGTCAAGAGTGCATTTCTGAATGGAGAACTTGAAGAGGAAGTCTATGTTGAACAACCTCCAGGTTTTGTCATTCCTACCCAATCTTCTTGTGTCTACAAGCTCAGAAAGGCCCTTTATGGTCTTAAGCAGGCTCCCAGAGCTTGGTATGACACATTGTCCCTATTCTTAGTGAACCATGGGTTTACTAAAGGAAAGGTTGACAAGACTCTATTTCAAATTTCTGTTGCTAATCATATTCTATTAGTGCAAATTTATGTTGATGACATTATATTTGGAAGCACTAATCCAGAATTATGCAAGAAATTCTCTCAAGTTATGCAGAACAAGTTTGAAATGAGCATGATGGGAGAACTAAGTTATTTCCTTGGATTACAAGTCAAACAAGTTCCAGAAGGCACCTTTATCAACCAAGGGAAGTACACCAGAGATCTCATCAAGAAGTTTGGAGTAGATGGAAAGGCCTCAGTCAAAATTCCTATGAATACATCTCAAGGAATTGGACCTGATGATGAAGGAAAGGATGTAGATGCCACTACATATAGAGGAATCATTGGATCTCTCCTCTATCTAACTGCAAGCAGACCAGACATAGCTTTTGCAGTAGGAATCTGTGCCAGATACCAATCAAAGCCCAAGGAGAGCCATCTAGTAGCTGCTAAGAAGATTATCAGATATATCAAAGGAAATCCAAATGCAGGCCTATGGTATCCCAAGGGAGGTAATTTTGAACTAATTGGTTATTCTGATTCAGATTTCGCAGGTTGTAGATTGGACAGGAAAAGCACTTCCGGTCATTGCCAATTGCTAGGTGGGAGACTTGTCTCCTGGTTTAGCAAGAAGCAGAATTCAATCTCAACTAGCACTACTGAAGCTGAGTATATTGCTGCTGGAAGCTGCTGTGCTCAATTACTTTGGATGAAGCAACAACTCAAGGATTATGGAGTGCAAGCAAAGGAGATCAAGTTGCTGTGTGACAATACAAGTGCTATTGCCATCACTCAGAATCCTGTGTTGCATTCAAGGACCAAGCACATTGAGATCAGACATCACTTCATCAGAGATCATGTGGAAAAGAAGCACATCTCAATTGAGCATGTTCCAACTGAAGACCAGCTTGCAGATGTTCTAACCAAACCTCTCTCAGAGGCAAGGTTTAACAAGCTAAGGGAAGAACTGGGAATGATGGATGATTTTCCCAGAGATACATGAATCAGAGTTGCAGAAGTACCAGATGTGGATTCATCAGAACACCCCATCTCTGGTACCCGAGCTCTTATCCATTAGAAGCTTGAATCAGAATTGCGAAGATCAGACTCGCAAAAGTCAGGGTTGCAGAAAGGATCAGACTTGGTTTTCATCAGAGGTCCTCGTATCAAAACATCTCTATCTCTGATACAAGGGCTAATATTTATCAGAGTGGCTGTGGACTTAGAAAAATTTTCTAAATTTCGGGCGAGACTATTCAATAAACTGGGTTTTACCTTTTTACCCCGGTAGTTATTACCATTTTTGGAAAACGGCTTTCCGCCCACAATCCATTTAATGCGACCTCGAAACCCCAAATTATACCAAACGTCCACTAACCCAAATTCATATATACCCATTCTGAAAACCTAAATCACTACTGCAATTTTTTAATCTTCGTCCTCAAGCCTTATCTCTCTCAACTTTAAACTTTCAGACCTCTCAAACTCTTCACTAAACTGAAAATGAAGTTCATCAACATCAACGATCTTTCCAAAGAGGAAGTCAAGGCCCTTGTGAACAATATTGTTACAGGCATGCGAGTTGACATGTCCGCATTGCCCCTGTTGGCAGAAAATCAGAAGCGGATGAAGAAAATCATCCAAGGGATGCATGATTCCCAGCTAAGCAAGATTGTTGCTCATCCTTATGAACAATATAGCACGAAGGACGTTGCTGAGTTCTACTTGAATGCCACTATTACCAATGAAGCCATCCACTCACAGGTTCAGGGCAAGGATCTGAAGATAGATGCTGATGCTCTCAATGAGTTCTTCGACATCAAGCTCGATCCTCAAGAAGAGGATACTACCAGCCTCATCGAGCTTGACGATGTGAACATCTCTGTTCAAACCTTTGCTGAAACCTACTGCCGGGAGGATGCAACCGGAGTAGATAAACTCTACATGAAGAAGAACCAGCTCAAGAAGGATTATGAACGCCTGATGAGCATTATGCACAGATGCCTATGGTGCAAAACTGGGTCAACTGACCAGATGAACTGATGGTCCCGGATAGAGGTAAAAGTCTAGAGGGGGGGGGGGGGTGAATAGACTTTTAAATCTTTTTCAACTTTGTGAAGTTTTCCCTCTAGATGAGTTGATCTATAATCTTTTAAGAGATTAAATAGATGCACAGCGGAAGTCTTTAACCTCTTTATACTTGGTGTGAGACAACTTTCTAGTTTAGATGATGTTTAGACTGGTGACAAGAGGAAGTAGGCTTGGCAGTAGACTGGTGAGCAGATAACTGCTTAGTCTACTGCTGCACAGGCAGTTTGCTGACTGGCAGGCAACTGCTGAGTTAGCAGTCGAGTGATGGGCAGGTTGCTGCTGAGGCAACTGTTAAGAACAGGATGACTCTTGGATGGCTTTTTGTTCTGGCTTGTTATGGCGTTCGGAAAGACACATATAAATGGGCAGTGGGCTCAGCAGGAGGGTGAAGTCCAGGGTACTGCTGAGGCACCTTCTGAGTGTAAGATAGCTTCTAGTGGAAAACACTCTCAAGGAGAGTGAGTTATTAAGCAGTAGGCTAAGCAGTACAGTCGATGAAGACTACTGCTTAGGATGCTGCTGGCAAACTACAATCCTTTAGTGAGAAGTGTTTGGTGTGTGCTTCTGTATGTATGAAAGTAAATCAACACACGATGTATCCTGGTTCAGAGGTGGTGTAATCCTCCTACATCCAGTCCCACCCTATTTCAGATGGATTTCCACTAAAGTATTCAGCCCAATACAATTAGTGCCAATCTAGCCTTGACAACTCTGGCCTAGATTGAAGGTTTTTCACGATGAGTATAACACCACTCAAAGTTACTCAGTCCTTAGACTTTTCTCAATTGATCCAGTGGGGATCAAAAGGTACTCTATCTATCTAACCACACTTTAGGATCCGAACAACTGTTCTCCTAAGTGTTTACAACAACTTGTTTTGATTCATGAAGTGTCTAACCGCCAACTAAAACCTAAGCTCTATAAATGTTACAATGAATGATCTAGTCTAAGAGCTTAGTGAAGCATGAGTCAAAGCAGAGTGTTCAAGCACTTTTTCTTTTGCTGGATATGCGTAGTGTAAAGACTGAACCACTTGCTTTGAACTCAATGACTTACCTTTGATCTCATGCTTCTGCCTATTTTTATAGGCATCTCCAGTAGATTAATCTCCTCCGTTGGTTAAGAGGATTTAATCCTAGACGTCCAAAGTATTGTACTTGCGTCTTCTTGTGTTGGAGCAGGATAAGGATTTGTCTTTTGAAGACCACTTGCTTTGTACGAAGATAACACCCATACCTTAGGCCTTCTTATCGCTGCATGCCTATTCTGAAACTCTTCACAATTCACCTAATCAGATGTCTTCTCTCCTCTTGCGTTCTGAGTGTTTTGGCCTTGTCTTGCAACTACACTTGTAAAGCTGAGTGCGTGAACCTGCTCAATTTTGTGTAGTGAAGTAGTAAAATGTGTGACTTAGAATATTTTGTATCAAATAAGTTTTGTACTGGTAGGATCTTTGAAATATCCTATTAAGGTAATAAGATTACCTTATTGCATTTTGTTCTTTCCAGTACAATTTATTTGGTACAAATTTCACAGTAAAATTTGTCACTTATTTTACTAATCACTTTCTTTCTTTAAGTGACATGATTAAACTCATGTACCAAATTAAAGCTATACTGGTTGGATCTAAATATCCACGTAAGGTAAATAATTTTTACCTTATTGCATTTTATAGTTCCTGTTGGTCCCGATTAATATGATAATCAGTCTAGAGGGGGGGTGAATAGACTGATTAGTTTTTCAAATTTTCTCTAAGTCCAAAATGACTTATCAGAGAAGGTCTGATTCTGGTGACAGAGAGAGGCTGGTTCTGATATCAGAACTGGCCTTGGCAGCGGATTCTGATCTGTCCGGGTAACCTCAGAAGCACTAAGGCAAATGCCTTTCTGATAACTCTGAGAACAAGATCTGCTGAACACATATTCCAAGTCTTAGAGTTAAACAGTTAATATCCTAAGTGCAGAAATATAAATTGCAGTAATGTAAATGACACCGGAGATTTTTATAGTGGTTCAAGGAACAACACGTTCCTCTAGTCCACTGTTCCACTAGCTTTGAAGTAGATCGGTTACAAAGCTAATTCCTAGCACTTAAGAAGTTCTTCACGCCTTCTTCAAGCCTAGCTGCCACCCAGGATGCAGTTCCACGTCCTGATGGCTGGTCCTTTCACTCAGCTTCCCGGAAGTATCACCACTTCACTACTGCAGTTACTTGGACGCCCTTCTTTTCAGAAGATCCTTTGAAAAACAAAGTTTTTCCTCCAACTTGCTTCGTCACAAGTGATGTTTGATGAAGTTCTTGAAGTGTTGAAGAACAGGATGAACTTTGCTTGTTTGTTGGGGATGAGAGATTTGGAGTTTGAATCTTCCCAACGTAAGCTTGTCTTGTTGAAGGCTGTAGAGTTTGAATTTCAAGAGAGCTTGAATAATGATTTGCAAGAGTTGTAGCAAAGTTATTTTCCAGTTCTTCGGAAAGTAGCTTATATACTGAGGTTGTCTGCCCGTTGGAGGAGGAGACAACTGCATTAAATGCGCGTACTGTTGACTTGACCGCCGTTTTGGAAGGTTTCTATTTTTATAATATATCTTCCCGGATTCCTTGGTCAATCATTTGCAATCAATCCTTCAGCGTATCAGGCTCATTTAATGTGCATTAAATGCTTTCCTTTCATGCACAGTCTTCTAGCCGTTGGATGTTTTTACCCGTTGAATTCATAGCTGTTGGATGTTGCTTGAAATCTTCTAAGTGTTCGTCGGGCTCTGATCAGGCTCTTCTGATGTGTTGGATTCTGATGGCCTTCTGATGAGTTGAGTTCTGAAGACTTTCTGATCTCTGACTGAACTCTGATTCTGACTCTGATAGGTCCGCTGATGAGTACTTCTGATCTGTAGTTCTCATCGGTTATCAGATGTCCAGGTTTATCAGCAACTCTTATGATGCAATTCTGATGGACTTCTGCTAAGAGAACTCTGATGGAGCAGTTCTCATAGAGCAAGTCTGGTCGAGCAGTTCTGATGCACTTCTGATCTGATCCAAAACTGAGCAACTCTGATCGTCGACTACACTAATACTTACAACTGAAAATTCTAATACATAAAATCTAATTTGGGGGTATTCTAACTTTCTAATCCTATAGCATCATCAAAATCTAATTACATTTATTCCTTACAATTTCCCCCTTTTTGATGATGCCAAAACCCTTAAACTATCTCCAGAGAAGTGCCTTCCACCATGAAGGAAAATAAGTTAAAATTAAACTTTCATTTAGAATCTTGGTGGGCACTTGGCATAGGAAAATAGCAAGAGTAAGATACAATCAATCACGCAATAAACAAATAAGGATAGAAAGCAATAGATAACACAATATATGATGAAGCCATGCAAATTTGAGGCACAGAGGTTATTTTATTAGTCAGAGTTTTACAAATAAGAAATGCAAAAGAGATAAAGTTTAGAAATCTTCCTCTGCAACTTCTGCAAGAACAGCCTCTTCTTTTGCCTTGGTTTCTTGAAGCTCAGCATTTACTCTTTCTCTAATTGAGGCAAGGTTCCTGGGAGTCATGTATCTCTTCCAGAGTGGAGTAAGCTGGCAATCAAGATAGTACCTTATTGCATCCTTCTCATCCTTCCCAGGTAGAATTCTCAACCTCCACCATTCCTCAACTTCTTCTATGGATCCTCCATGAGCAATGGTGATGATGCCATTCTCATCTTGGATCAGATTCTCACACTGCAGGGGAGTCATGTGCTTTTTCATCTCAGCAAATTGGACTCTGTCTGGTTTAGACAACCCACTGTTCAGCCATTGGTTCAATGTGAAGGATGGAGATTTCTTCTTCTTTGAGTGAGGAGGAGGAGGTTTCTGAATGCCAGCAGCTAGCCTCTTTTGCCTTGCTCTTTCAAAGTACCTAGCAGGGTTAATGGCTCTGGAGCTTGGGCCTTCTGCTTCTCTGGGAAGTGGGACAGGTTCTCTGCTATCTTCCCCCTTTTTGGCATCAACAAGATCACCAAGTAGGAGTCCAACTTTCGAGAATTCTGTAGCATTGCTCTCTTTTATAGCTTCAAGGGTACCTGGTAGAGTTTGGGTCACAGAGGCCAGCCCTTCTATCAACTCCTTTTGCTTGCTCACAGCCGATTGAATATCCTTGGTAGTAGCTTCGAGGAGAGTCAGCTTGTGATCTCTGTCCTTTCCACTATTTATCAGCTTGATGGAGAATTCCTTAGTGTCTTTGCACATGGCTTCTACACCTTGGATTTCCTCTCTGGCTTTATCAGCAGACCACTGAACATCATCAATGGCAGTAGAGAGCTTTTGGATGGCCTTGTCTTGCTCTTCAAGGGCTTTAGTGTGATGAAAGAGGACAGCACTGATTCCATCGACTTCCTTAGCTATGCTGCCCAGATTCTCTGCAGTTTTGTCCTTGTGCTGTTCAAATGCCATAGCAATGATGCCTACATTCTTGAGCAGCACATTAATCCCTTCTGCTAGCTTTGTACTATAGGTGGTGAGATGGTTGTCAGTGGTATATTCAGCATCCAGAATCTTGTTCATACCCTTGACAAGCTGGAGTCCCACGTGCTCTATCTCAGCCATGAAGCTTTGGGGAGCCTGACTGGTGGCTAGAACTTGATCAGATTTAGGAGGGGATTGAGGAGGAGCCTGAGGGGATGGCTCAGATGATGAAATCTGAAGAGGAGTTTGCTGGGGTGAGGATAATGGTTGAAAGGGTGATCGTTTTGGAGATGGTGGTGGTGATGGTGAACGGTTTCTGATGGGAGAAGGAGGTTTACAAGGGGATGGTTGTTTGGGTGAGGGCTTCTTTGGTGAAGGGGTTGGGGTTTTGTGGGGAGAGGGGGATTTCTGATGGGTTGGAGATGGGGTTTTCTTGGGCGATGGAGTGGGTGAATGTGATGGAGGTTGAGGTGAAGGTGGAGGAGTGTAGTCAGGTGTTGTGGGTGAAGGGGATGGAGATTTGGGAGGTGAGGTATGGGGCTCTGGTGAAACTTGTTGGTCCTCTGGTAAAATTTGAAGAGGTGGAGAAGGAGAGTTAGGGATTACCTCAAGAATGGTATTTTCAGACTGAGATGCTCTCCATTCTTTGATCAGATTCCTCATTGTCAGAGCGAGATCATTGACTGTAGATGGCTCACCTTCCGTACCTGGAATAGGTTTCATTTTGATCAGGGACTCCCTCCTTTTCTTTTCCATCAGCCATTCTTCAAAGATAGGAATCTCGTGTTCTGATAAGGCTTTGACATGATCTTCTGATGAGGTAGCAGTCAGCTTCTCCTTGCCTTTGTAGCTTGCCTTCTTCTTCTCAAGGACAGATTGTAAGAATTGGAGGTCGAAGCATAAGGATACATCATCAGTACCTGCCCACTTGAGGACTTCAACTTCCTCAGATTCATAAGCAGTTGCTTGGGCAAGTATCTGCTGCAGAGGTCCCATTCTCCACTTCCTCCATGTTAGCACCCTTTGAAATTGTTTCTCGAGAGCAGAGGTGGGATCTACCTCAGGAATCCCAGTTGAGGAGGTTGGGTGCTCTGGTGGAGAGATGGTGACTTGCAGTGCTGATTCAGAGATGGGCTGGATCTCTGATTCAGGTTCCCCCTGAGCATCAGAGATCACCAGTGCAGTAGCCAGCTCTGGTGCTGGTTCCCCCTGAGGTTCTGATTCCTTGGGGGGTGAGAGAATCTTCTTCTTCTTCTTTGCCACTCTGATAGGAGATGTGGAGCTATCAGAGTCACTCTGAATGATTGCTTTTCTTCTCTTTTGTCTCATCTTCTTGATAGGAGAGACCTTGGAAGCCAATACAGAAGCTTCCGGTTCTGATGCATCCTCTTCTGATGCATTTTTCTTAGAAAAGGTTTTAGGCTTCTTCTGAACCTTCGTTTTCTTGGCCTTGGGCTGTTCATCATCAACTTCAACTGTAGGGGCTGGTTTCTCCCTCAGTTGCTCATATTTGCTGGTTTTCTTCAACTCTGCAGCAACAGCAACATGAAGTTTGGGGGATGCAGTAAGAAAGATGGTTTTGTTGTGATTGACTTCATTGGCTTCTCTGAGCGCTATTTTGACATTGGATATCAGCCTAGATATCAGAAGTCCATGACCCATCTTGGTTGTGAACATCCCTGTCTTTTTGTCCTTCTTAGCAATGGACTCAGAGATGGACTGGAAAAGTACCTTTCCCCAGTTGATGTTCATGCCCCTGTGAACTGCAAAGATGGCCTTGGAGTTGGCATTGTTCATCTGGTCAGTTGACCCAGTTTTGCACCATAAGCATCTGTGCATGATGCTCATCAATCTTTCAAAGTCCTTTTTGAGCTGGTTCTTCTTCATGTAGAGTTTATCTACTCCGGTTGCATCATCCCGGCAGTAGGTGTCCACAAATGTCTCCACAGAGACTTCGACTGACTCCAAGTCGATGAGTGTGGGGGTGTCAATGTCCTGAGAGTCGAGTTCGATGCCGAAGAACTCATTGAGAGAGTCAGCATCGATTTTCAGGTCCTTTCCCTGAACCTGGGAGTGGATGGCATTGTCAGAGATGTAGGCGTTGAGGTAGAACTCGGCCACATCCAAGTTGCTGAAGTGCTCATAGGGATGAGCCACTATCTTGGTCAGTTGCGAGTCATTCATCCCAGCAATGACCGCTTTCATTACCTTGGAATTTTCTGCCAATAGCGGCAATGAAGACATATCTACTTTCATTCCGGTGGCTATGTTAGCCACAAGCGACTTAGCTTCAACCTCTGAGAGATCAGAAATGTTGATGAACTTCATTTTTGGGTTTTTGGAAAGATTTGAGAGGTTTGAAGGTTGAAGATTTGGAGAAATGAAGCTTGAAGTCGAAGAGTAAAATTGCAGTAGCGATTTAGGTTTTCAGAAGAGGTATATATGAATTTGGGTTAGTGGACGTTTGATATAATTTGCGGTTTCGAGGTTGCATTAAATGGATTGTGGGCGGAAAGCCGTTTTCCAAATATGGTAATAACTACCGGGGGGTAAAAAGGTAACTTCCGGTATATTGAACAGTCTCGTCCGAAATTTAGAAAATTTTTCTAAGTCCACAGCCACTCTGATAAGTATTAGCCCTTGTATCAGAGATAGAGATGTTCTGATACGAGGACCTCTGATGAATACCAAGTCTGATCCTTCCTGCAACTCTGACTTTTGCAAGTCTGATCCTTGCACTTCTGATTCAAGCTTCTGATGAATAAGAGCTTCGGGTATCAGAGATGGGGTGTTCTGATGAATCCACATCTGATACTTCTGCAACTCTGATTCATGCATCTCTGGGAAGATCATCCATCATTCCCAATTCTTCCCTTAGCTTGTTAAACCTTGCCTCAGAGAGAGGTTTGGTTAAGATATCTGCAAGCTGGTCTTCAGTTGGAACATGCTCAATTGAGATGTGCTTCTTTTCCACATGATCTCTGATGAAGTGATGTCTGATCTCAATGTGCTTTGTCCTTGAATGCAACACAGGATTCTGAGTGATGGCAATGGCACTTGTGTTATCACACAGCAGCTTCATCTCCTTTGCTTGCACTCCATAATCCTTGAGTTGTTGCTTCATCCAGAGTAATTGAGCACAGCAGCTTCCAGCAGCAATATATTCAGCTTCAGCAGTGCTGGTTGAGATTGAATTCTGCTTCTTGCTAAACCAGGAGACAAGTCTCCCTCCTAGCAATTGACAGTGACCAGAAGTACTCTTCCTGTCCAATCTGCAACCTGCAAAATCTGAATCAGAATAGCCAATTAGTTCAAAATTACCTCCCTTGGGATACCATAGTCCTGCATTTGGATTTCCCTTGATATATCTGATAATCTTCTTAGCAGCAACTAGATGGCTCTCCTTGGGCTTTGATTGGTATCTGGCACAGATTCCTACTGCAAAAGCTATGTCTGGTCTGCTTGCAGTCAGATAGAGGAGAGATCCAATGATTCCTCTATAAGTTGTAGCATCAACATCTTTGCCTTCATCATCTGGTCCAATGCCTTGAGAGGCATTCATTGGAATTTTGACTGAAGATTTTCCATCTACTCCAAACTTCTTGATGAGATCTCTGGTGTACTTTCCTTGGTTGATAAAGATGCCTTCTGGTACTTGTTTGACTTGTAATCCAAGAAAGTAACTGAGTTCTCCCATCATGCTCATTTCAAACTTCTTCTGCATAACTTGAGAAAATTTCTTGCATAATTCTGGATTAGTGCTTCCAAATATAATATCATCAACATAAATTTGCACTAACAGAATATGATTAGCAACAGAAATTTGAAATAGAGTTTTGTCCACCTTTCCTTTAGTAAACCCATGGTTCACTAAGAATAGGGACAATGTGTCATACCAAGCTCTGGGAGCTTGCTTAAGACCATAGAGGGCCTTCCTGAGCTTGTAGACACAAGAAGATTGAGTAGGAATGACAAAACCTGGAGGTTGTTCAACATAAACTTCCTCTTCAAGTTCTCCATTCAGAAATGCACTCTTGACATCCATCTGGTATACTTTGATGTCGTTGTAAGCAGCATAGGCTAGGAATATCCTGATTGCTTCTAGTCTTGCAACAGGTGCAAAGGTCTCATCAAAATCTATGCCTTCTTCTTGACAGTATCCCTTTGCTACAAGCCTTGCTTTATTCCTTACAATGTTGCCTTCTTCATCTGCTTTGTTCTTGAATACCCACTTGGTTCCAATGACATTCTGATGCTTTGGTCTGGGAACAAGTTTCCACACTTCATTCCTTTCAAACTGTGTCAGCTCTTCTTGCATTGCATTGATCCAATCTGAATCTTCTAGAGCTTCTTCTACACTCATTGGTTCCAATTGAGATATGCAGCAGGTGAACATGGCTTCTCTTCTAGATGCAGATCTGGTTCTAACACCACTGGTGACTTGACCTATCACTTGATTAGGAGGATGATCTCTTAACCAAGTTAGATCAGGTTCTGACAGTTGCTGTCTAGGCAACTCTGATGTTTCATCTTCTGATTCTTCATCTTCATCTTTGTCTATCAGAATTGGATTGGCAGGAGGGGTTGAGAATATAGGATTGTTGATGGCCTCTTCTGAACTTTTGTCTTCAAGGTTAATCTTCTGCAGGGTTTCTGATAATTCTTCTGCAGAGGTGCCATCATCAAATTTGACATGAATGGATTCCTCAACTTGTAGACATCTTCTGTTGAGTATTCTATAGGCTTTGCTTGAACTTGAGTAGCCTAAGAATACACCTTCATCAGCTTTTTCTTGAAATACTTTCAGATTATCCTTTCCATTGTTTAGAATGTAGCACTTGCATCCAAACACATGGAAATAGCTGATGTTTGGCTTTCTTCCTTTCCACAGTTCGTAGGGGGTCTTCAGATGATTCTTGTGGATCATGCTTCTATTCTGAGTGTAGCATGCAGTGTTGATAGCTTCAGCCCAGTATCTGATGGGCAGACCTGATTCAGCAATCATTGTTCTTGCAGCTTCCTTCAGTGTTCTGTTTCTTCTTTCTGCAACACCATTTTGTTGGGGTGTTCTGGCAGCAGAAAGTTGATGAAAGGTGCCATTCTGATCACAGAAGTCTTTGATCACTTTGTTGACAAATTCAGTTCCTCTGTCAGATCTGATTGTCCTGACTTTCATGTTCTTCTCAGTCTGAAGTTGCTTTAACAGAGATGGCAGCTTTTGGAGTGTTTCATTTTTCTTGGTCAGAAACACAGTCCAAGTATATCTTGAGTAATCATCAACCATAACAAGAGTATACCTTTTTCCACCAACACTGGGAGTTTCAACTGGTCCAAATAAATCCATGTGGATCAGATTTAGAGGACAAGTAGAAAGATCTCCAGCTATGGGTTTGAATGAGGTCTTCACTTGTTTGCCTTTCTGACAAGCACTGCAGAGAGTCTCCTTCTTGTAGACAATGTCAGGCAGACCATCTACAATGTGTTCCCTTGCCAGTTTGTTAATGGTTTTGAAGTTCAGATGGCTAAGCTTCTTGTGCCAGTCCCAGCTTAGCTTTGAATTGTCTTTGGCTATCAGGCAAGTTCCATCTTTTGCAGTTTGCCAGTCAACAACATAGATGTTCTTTCTTCTTTTGGCTGTAAGAACCACTTCTTTGGTTGTCTCATGCTTGACATAGCATAAGGTCTTGGTGAATTCAACTGTGTAGCCTTTGTCACAGAATTGGCTAGCACTCAGCAAGTTGAACTTCAGACCCTTGACATATGAGACATCTTCAATGATTATCTGGTTCTTGATTAGCTTCCCTCTTCCTTTTGTTTGCCCTTCCTTGTCATTTCCACCAAAAGTGACTCTGGGTCCATTGATTTTCTGGAACTCTGATAGGCAACTCTTGTCACCTGTCATGTGCCTGGAGCATCCACTGTCAATATACCATTCTTGTTCTGAGATGACTCCAGCACACAGTTCCTGCAAGATTAACAGGAAGATTTAGGTACCCAAGCAATGTTGGGTCCTGGGGGGTAATGCAGTCTTGGTAGTTGGTACCATTTTGGTCTCATCAACTGAAACCTTGGTGGATGGTACCCATTGTCCACCTGGTAGTTGTAGTAAACAGATGTATGATTCACTTTGGGCAGATGCTTGTGAGGATCATGCTTTCTGTTTGCATATTTCTGCATAGCCTTCTTTGTTGGAAAGAAGTCCCATATACTATCAAGATCAGAGGAGCGCCTAACTTTAGGCTTCTGAGGTTGACCAGACAACCTCTTCTGCCTATAGTTAATCTTTTCTTGATATCTGCCTTTCTGATAGCAGTTTCTGATACCATTGTCATGAGATTGTCTGATAGGGTTAGGACTTTGATTATTATTGTTCTGAAAACTTTTCCTTTTGTTAGAGTATCTGCCAGGTTCATTAGTTTTCAAACTTTGTTTTGGTTTTGCCTTTAGAGTTTGTTTCTCTGGTATGACCTTCTCATGAACAACTTTAGTACCAGAAGTACTAGCATGGCAATTGGGGCTCAGAGTCTGTGGCACTATGACCTTTTTAGCCTTAGCAACTTGGGTGCTAGGCCTTACAGAAGGCTCACCAGACTCTGGTTCAACATATCCAAGACCAGAGGTGAAATTATGAGAGTCACCAATATTCTTCATGGAAGATTGCATCTTCAGAAGACTTTTATATCTACTCTCAAGTTCCTCAATGTCTCTTATTCTTTTCAGAAGAGACTCATTTTCAGCTTTCAGTCTATCTCTTTCCTCAGTTAAGAGATTAAGTTTACACTCAGTCTCTTTCCTTAGGTCAGATATATCAACTTTCAGCCTACTGTTCTCTTCTTTAACAAAAGAATAAGTGGCTTGGATAGTTTGGAACTCTTCCCAAAATGATGACATTGGGTCATCATTTAAGGCTGTGCCTACCGAAGAAGAAATAGAGTCAGAAGTGGAGCATACCTCATCATCTGATTGTGCCATGAGGCAAAGGTCTTCAGTTTCTGCATCCAAGCAGCAGAATGCTTCATCAGAGTCGGAGTCTGAGCTGGACTCTGATTCAGAGAGTGGATCTCTCTCAGCTTGTTCTGAGACAAATGCTCTCCTTCTTCTGTGTTGATCATCTGGTTTCTTTTCTTCTTCATGTCCTTGCTTCTTGGACACTCTTGGATAGGGGCAGTTTGCTTTGAAGTGCCCTGGTTGTCTGCAGTTGTAGCAGAGATACTCTCCATTGCTTTCAGAAGATTTGGTCTTCTGATGTGGTCTTCTGATGGAAGATGGACTCCTTCCATCTTTCTTCATAAATTTTCTGAATTTTCTGGCAAAAGCAGCCATATATTCATCAGATAGAAGAGTTGAGGGATCAAAGTTTGTTGCCTTAGAAGTGCTGGCAGTAAGAGCAGTTGTGGTTCTCTCATCTGGCACTTCTTCCTTCTCATCATGCATCTCAAACTCATAAGCTTTGAGATCAGATATCAGTTTCTCTGTGGGATAGGTTTTGATGTCCTTGCTTTCTTGGACAGCAATAACCTTCATCTTCCAGACTGGGGGCAGTCCTCTGAGAATCTTCAGGTTCACTTCTTTAACTGTGAGCTCCTTCCCAAGCTCGGATATCTCACTGGTAAGAATCAGAAGTCTGGCATGCATCTCAGCTATGCATTCCTCAGGTAGAAGTTTGAAGTCATCAAACTTCTTCATAGCTATCGTCAGTTTGTTGTCTCTCTCTTGTTCATCACCTGCTCCTATGAGATCAAGTTTGTCCCATATTTCTTTGGCAGTTCGACACTTCTTGATTCTGTTGAAGTATCTGTTGTCAATGGCTTTGTAGAGGATATCTTTGGCAATATTGTCAAGATTGTACTGTCTCCTCTCTTCCTTTGTCCATTCTGATCTGGCTTTCTCAATCATCTCAGGCTGAGTCCTGTCAATAGTATGCTCAGTATTTACCTTCATAAATTTGGTGAAAGGTCCTTCTTCAAGGACTTCCCACATCTCATCATGAAGTGCGCAGAGGTGTGCTTTCATTCTGATCTTCCAGTCATCATACTTCTGATCTGAAAACATGAGGTGCTTTGCAAGAGAGTTATCCATAGTAACAAATAAATAGAGGCTAAGAACAAGTGGATCTTTGTTCAGAGAGTAACCTGAAAGATTACAAGAACAAGGAGGCTCTGATACCACTTGTTGGTCCCGATTAATATGATAATCAGTCTAGAGGGGGGGTGAATAGACTGATTAGTTTTTCAAATTTTCTCTAAGTCCAAAATGACTTATCAGAGAAGGTCTGATTCTGGTGACAGAGAGAGGCTGGTTCTGATATCAGAACTGGCCTTGGCAGCGGATTCTGATCTGTCCGGGTAACCTCAGAAGCACTAAGGCAAATGCCTTTCTGATAACTCTGAGAACAAGATCTGCTGAACACAGATTCCAAGTCTTAGAGTTAAACAGTTAATATCCTAAGTGCAGAAATATAAATTGCAGTAATGTAAATGACACCGGAGATTTTTATAGTGGTTCAAGGAACAACGCGTTCCTCTAGTCCACTGTTCCACTAGCTTTGAAGTAGATCGGTTACAAAGCTAATTCCTAGCACTTAAGAAGTTCTTCACGCCTTCTTCAAGCCTAGCTGCCACCCAGGATGCAGTTCCACGTCCTGATGGCTGGTCCTTTCACTCAGCTTCCCGGAAGTATCACCACTTCACTACTGCAGTTACTTGGACGCCCTTCTTTTCAGAAGATCCTTTGAAAAACAAAGTTTTTCCTCCAACTTGCTTCGTCACAAGTGATGTTTGATGAAGTTCTTGAAGTGTTGAAGAACAGGATGAACTTTGCTTGTTTGTTGGGGATGAGAGATTTGGAGTTTGAATCTTCCCAACGTAAGCTTGTCTTGTTGAAGGCTGTAGAGTTTGAATTTCAAGAGAGCTTGAATAATGATTTGCAAGAGTTGTAGCAAAGTTATTTTCCAGTTCTTCGGAAAGTAGCTTATATACTGAGGTTGTCTGCCCGTTGGAGGAGGAGACAACTGCATTAAATGCGCGTACTGTTGACTTGACCGCCGTTTTGGAAGGTTTCTATTTTTATAATATATCTTCCCGGATTCCTTGGTCAATCATTTGCAATCAATCCTTCAGCGTATCAGGCTCATTTAATGTGCATTAAATGCTTTCCTTTCATGCACAGTCTTGTAGCCGTTGGATGTTTTTACCCGTTGAATTCATAGCTGTTGGATGTTGCTTGAAATCTTCTAAGTGTTCGTCGGGCTCTGATCAGGCTCTTCTGATGTGTTGGATTCTGATGGCCTTCTGATGAGTTGAGTTCTGAAGACTTTCTGATCTCTGACTGAACTCTGATTCTGACTCTGATAGGTCCGCTGATGAGTACTTCTGATCTGTAGTTCTCATCGGTTATCAGATGTCCAGGTTTATCAGCAACTCTTATGATGCAATTCTGATGGACTTCTGCTAAGAGAACTCTGATGGAGCAGTTCTCATAGAGCAAGTCTGGTCGAGCAGTTCTGATGCACTTCTGATCTGATCCAAAACTGAGCAACTCTGATCGTCGACTACACTAATACTTACAACTGAAAATTCTAATACATAAAATCTAATTTGGGGGTATTCTAACTTTCTAATCCTATAGCATCATCAAAATCTAATTACATTTATTCCTTACAGTTCCAGTATGTTTAATCTGATACATAGTTTGTACATTGGAATTCTTGTCACTTTTTAAGTACTTGTGTAGTTTAGCAGGTATTGTGTACAACTTAACTGGTAGGATAACAAATCCTATTAAGGTAAAAGTTATTACCTTATTGCATTTTGTGTTCCAGTTAGTTGTTCACTATTCTTGTTCACTTTTAAGCAATAATGCACGAATTAACTTAGACACAAAATACTAGTGCAAAGAATAGTGGCATCATCAAAATCATCATAGTTGGGTCCTAACAATTTCCCCCTTTTTGATGATGCCAAAACTATACAACACAAGAGAAAGAATATTCGTACTTTATGAGAATGTTGTACATTGGTCTATAGTCTAAAGTACAATAGTTTTTAGTCACTTTCGGACTTGTCTAGAAGTCTATTCTTGTTGGCTTCCTCCAACTTTCTCTTGGCTTCTGCTTCTTTTGCTTTTCTTTGTCTGATCTCTGCTTCTTCTTGGAGGAGCTTGTTCTTTCTTCTGGTTTCTGCCGCCTTCTTTGCTGCTAATGACCTTGTAGAGGAGGGGCCTGCTTGTGTTGATCTTTCCCCCTTTTTGGCAGCATGATCAGTGGATTGGCTTTCTTGGAATAGAGCTTCTATCTCTGGATCAGAGTCAACTTCCACTTGTCGTCTTTTTGGGCGTAGATCACTGACTTCAACTGCCACTGCATTTATAACGTTTCGTAGATCCATGACATCTATTTTGACATCTTCTTTGACTACTCGGTCTAATTTCTCAAGATTTTGATCAAGTTTCTTGAGTTCATTTCCTTGTTTGATGAAGGCCTCTTGAGTAGCTTTGTGAAGATTGGTGAGATGTTTTTCAACATCTGCTTTTGTTTGACCAATTGCTTCTGAGTGCTCTACCTGTTTTGTAACTATTTTCTGGGAGAGTTGAAGAATGGCAGGTAGTTCCTTGGTCTTGAGATATTGTATGAACTCTTCATGTTGTTGAATTGTTTGAAGCGCCTGATCAAGATTAGTGGGTAAAGTAGTAAAAGAAGTTACCTGAGCAGAGGAGCTTGTGGCTTGTGATGTGAGCAGTTGACTGGCCAGCTCATCATTTCTTGTTTTGAGTGCCTCAAGTTCTTGTTTGATTTCTGCTGCCACAGCTTCGTGTTGTGAGGTTTTGACTTTGAGGAGAGCCCTCTGCTCTGTATTGAAGACCTGCTGGATCATGAGATCATTTCTGATATGCCTGTGGACTTCCTCAAACCTGATATCAAGTCTTTCTTTCATTTGCTTCTGCATTTTGATGAGCCTTTTATGTAGTCTGACCTCTGCTCTGCTAATGAATTTGATAGAAGCTCCCCTCTCTTGTACGAAGAGATTGGCTAGGGATATAGGATCTTCTTCTTTATCAGCTTCTTCGAGACTTGCAGTGGATTGGTCAGTAGTCTGGACATTGTTATGAGCCAAGGTTGGATGTGTGATCAAGATGGCAGTTGGCTGCTTGTTTGTTGCTTTGGATGATTCTCCCCCTCCTCTTGTTTCATACTTGGATTTTTCAAGAACCTCTTGTAGTGCTTTGTCACTAGAGGATGTAGAAGAGGAGATGATTTTCTTACCTTTGTATTGAGGTGAGGGTTGAGGTTGATCTCCAATATCACTATCATCAAGATCATCATCATCATTGTCATCATCATCATTGTTGTCTTCATGAATATCCTTGGCTGTGATTTTACGTTTCTTGGAGAGATAGATCAGATTCATTTGATGGAGGTTTGTTGCTTTAGCTATGTCATCAGTGCCAAGCCAGGTGAGAGCAAAGTACTCTTCACTGATGAATTTTGTTAGGGTACTGGCTTGGTGGAGAATCTTGGAGAGTTTCCAATCCCTCCAAGCTTTGACTCGAGCCCATTCAGTTTCTAATCTTTCAAGAGGAGTTGGTGAGTTGACTGCTGGTGTGGAAGGTGCCTGCTGAGTGATTTGTGCTGGTGATTGAGGGATGTTAATTGAGAGAGGAGTGGCTCGGATGGCAATACTTGCTCCAGCTGTAGTCTTGCATGTAGAAGAAGATGTCTGCTGCTCCTCTGGATGTTGAGATCCCTCACTTTCTTCATGGATAGTTGGAAGTGAGGATTCTGCTGAGGCGAATGTATTTAGTGGGGAGGCTACTGCCTCCATTTCTGCTTGAAGATTTCGATTGGCAGCCATCTTCTTTGAGGATTTTCTTGACTGGACTTCTTCATTTTCTGGTTGAGCTCTCTTCAGAGATCTGGATTTGATTTTGGTGAGAGTGTTTTTGAGAAGATCATTTGAGACTATGGAGTCTCCTTCTTGTGGTATTTGTGGGGTTCCTTGACTTGACTTTTGGGAAAGGAACTTTCTCCAATCAGTTGCCACTTTAGTTGAGCAGTTGACTCCCTTCTTCCTTAAGATTTCTCCAATGAGAAATCCATATCCCAGATGAGGGATTGCTGTAGCAATCTTCCTGTCATGAAATTTATTGACATAGGCCACTAGGTTTTCAAATACATATCTGCTCCAGTTATGCGGTGATCCTGAAATGATTGCAGCTAGAGGAATGGCTCTTGTTCTGTTGAGCTCATCGAGTGCAGTGTTTTTTGAATCAATGCATTTGTAGAGTATGCTGAGTAGAAGAGCATACTCATAAACCATTTTGTTGGTCTTTAGTTTGAGTGATGGAGCATTTTGTGCAGATGGAATCAGGGCAATTTCTTTGAATGACTGCTCATCAAGCTCGTATTCTGCAACTGATGGGAAATCATGACTAGGAAGAGTCATTAGATCTTTGATGTCGTCTTCTTTTATTTCCACCGATCTGCCTTTGACGTTTGATTTAAGGCTATCTTTGGTGGAGTTGAGATAGAACTCTGCTGCGATCTCTGGATAATAGTTTGGATAGACATGTGTGGCCATTTTGAGTAGCCCTGTGGAATCCAATTTTCTTAGAAGATCCCTCATTAGATCTTTGTTTTTGGCTTTCCTCATGATGATGGCTGTGTCAAGGATTGATCCAGTGAAGATCATGTCTTTGATGTTTTTCATGGTTGCCATTTGATCGTGAGGAAGAAGAGTAGTAGGAAGTTCTGGTTGAGAGCTTTTAGAATGCTTAGAGTAAGAATAGAGAGGGAATACTTGTAAAAAGTGAAGGGGGAATGTACGGAGGAGGTATATATAGCTTCTATCGGAAACTAGCCGTTTTATTATAACCGTTGGAGAAGTCGGTTATTAACGCATGGCCTTGATTGCATTTACACCCGGAAAAGCAGAAAACTGCTTTGAGTATATTCAGTTTATACATACTAAGTGCGAGCCTGCTGCTGATTTTTAAGCCTTCTTCTGCTATAAGTGTTTCGGCAGAGACTTCTGCTGAACCTTCTTCTTTTGGATCTTGTGGCTTTATTCCTTTGTTACTTTAGAAAGCATTCCCCCTTAGATAATGCTTCTGATGATCGAGATATTTTGAATTAGGTTCCCCCTAAGTTGATGCACCATTAATTTTTGGGATCTTTAAGTATTCTAAGTTTGTTCCCTCCAGAGTATTTGAGCAGCTGCCTTTCTTCCTCTTTCTCATTACTTTCCTCAGATAGACTTTGAAGATTTGGAGCTTCAATTTTAGGTGATGATCCTGCTTGATCTGATCCTACTGCTGGCAGTTGTCTCAGTCTGAGTCTTTTGCTAGCAGTAGTCTGGCATCTAAGTCACCTTCTTGAGATGGTCTCAGCTATTCTTCTTCCATCACCTAGGTGGTCTTTCCTTCATCTTTCTTTAAGCACAGTTACATCTCTTGAGGAAGATGTAACAGTTGATCTGGAGTTGGTTTGTGCATTTGATTGAACTTTAAAACCTTAACACAAGGTGTGTATAGGTTTGTAAGTTCTTCATTTAATTGAATCTCCAACTCCTTTGATATCTTCTTCTCTTTTCCTCTTCTGTAAGTGTTTCTTTGGGTTTTTCCTTTGAACAGTTTGTCAGTGGCCTTCTGCTCCTTGTCATGTGCTTAGAGCAACTAGAATGTATGTACTTTTCAGTTGAGTTAGTTGCTCCAGCACCCTCCTGTATTTATCATTGTTGAGTGGTGGTAGCCCACATTGAAGTGGGCAACTTCCTTTGAACAGATTTGGGCATCCATTCCCATTTAGAACTTTTTCCCCCTAAGCAGTGTGATCTACAGCCTTTTGAAGTGTTGCATTCAGATGGGGTGGCTGTGTATGTGTTTTTCATCTCTCTCCTGTGTGTAGGATAAGAGTGATTTTTTCTAGGTTGATTTAGCTGCTTCTTAGGTGGGTAGTTGGTTTTAGTGGTATTTTGCCAACTGGTTCTTTGGTTTTCTTGTTTGAAAGGAAGTTTCTGTTTGTACAGGGATTTTGATTTTGGTTTAGGAGCAGACATGTTCCTTCTTGTGGGAGCTATATGGATGTGGGAGTTGTTGGTCCCGTTTAATATGGTAACCAGTCTAGAGGGGGGGGGGGGGTGAATAGACTGGTTCGTTTTTCAAATTTTCTCTAAGTCCGAAGTGGCTTATCAGAGAAGGTCTGATTCTGATGACAGAGAAAGGCTGGTTCAGATATCAGAACTGGCCTTGGCAGCGGATTCTGATCTGTCCGGGTAGCCTCAGAAACACGAAGGCAGATGCCTTTCTGATAACTCTGAAAACAAGATCTGCTGAACACAGATTCCAAGTCTTAGAGTTAATCAGATAATATCCTAAGTGCAGAAATATAAATTGCAGTAAAGTAAATGACACCGGATATTTTTATAGTGGTTCAAGGAACAACTCGTTCCTCTAGTCCACTGTTCCACTAGCTTTGAAGTAGATCGGTTACAAAGCTTAGTTCCTAGCACTTAAGAAGCACTCCTCGTCTTCTTCAAGCCTAGATGCCACCCAGGATGCAGTTCCACGTCCTGATGGCTGGTCCTTTCACTCAGCTTCCCGGAAGTATCACCACTTCACTACTGCAGTTACTTGGACGCCCTTCTTTTCAGAAGATCCTTTGAAAAACAGAGTTTTTCCTCCAACTTGCTTCGTTACAAATGATGTTTGATGAAGTTCTTGAAGTGTTGAAGAACAGGATGAACTTTGCTTGTTTGTTGGGGATGAGAGATTTGGAGTTTGAATCTTCCCAACTTAAGCTTGTCTTTTTGAAGGTTGTAGAGTTTGAATCTCAAGAGAGCTTGAATGATGATCAAAAGTTGTAGCAAAGTTGTTTTCCAGTTCTTCGTAGAGTAGCTTATATACTGGGGTTGTCTGCCCGTTGGAGGAGGGGACAACTGCATTAAATGCGCGTACAGTTGACTTGACCGCCGTTTTTGGAAGGTTTCTATTTTTATAATATATCTTCCCGGATTCCTTGGTCAATCATTTGCAATCAATCCTTCAGCGTATCAGGCTCATTTAATGTGCATTAAATGCTTTCCTTTCATGCACAGTCTTGTAGCCGTTGGATGTTTTTACCCGTTGAATTCATAGCTGTTGGATGTTGCTTGAAATTTTCTAAGTGTTAGTCGGGCTCTGATCAGGATCTTCTGATGTGTTGGATTCTGATGGCTTTCTGAGTTCTGATGGCTTTCTGATGAGTTGAGTTCTGATGGCTTTCTGATCTCTGACTGAACTCTAACTCTGATTCTGATAGGTCCGCTGATGAGTACTTCTGATCTGTAGTTCTCATCGGCTATCAGATGTCCAGGTTCATCAGCAACTCGTATGATGCAACTCTGATGGACTTCTGCTAAGAGAACTCTGATGGAGCAGTTCTCATAGAGCAAGTCTGATGCACTTCTGATCTGATCCAAAATAGAGCAACTCTGATCGTCGACTACACTAATACTTACAATTGAAAATTCTAATACATAAAATCTAATTTGGGGGTACTCTGACTTTCTAATCCTATAGCATCATCAAAATCTAATTACATTTATTCCTTACAATTTCCCCCTTTTTGATGATGCCAAAACCCTTAAACTATTTCCAGAGAAGTGCCTTTCACCATAAAGAAAATAAGTTAAAAATAAACTTTCATTTAAAAACTTGGTGGGCACTTAGCATAGGAAAGTAGTAAGAGTAAGATACAATATAATCAAATAAATAAGATAAGAAGTAACATAAGGTATCAGAGCATAAATAATCAGAATGCAATAGAGAAATAATTTGAAAGTGCCATGCAAACTAGAGGCAAGCTGGTTATCTTATTAATGAAATATATTTAAAGCAACAAGAGGATAGAGTTTAGAAGTCTTCCTCTTCTAGATCAGCTTCCTTTGCTTCAATTTCTTTCAGATCAGCATTGACCCTAGCTCTGATTGTAGCAAGATTCCTGGGATTCTGATATTCTGACCAGGCTGGTTCAAGTTGACAATCAAGATAGTTTCTGATGGCTTCAGAAAAGTCCTTGCCAGGGATCACTTTCATCCGCCACCAATCTTCTGCTTCTTGCATGGAACCACCATGATTAATAATTATCAGCCCATCTGTATCGAGGATGAGATTCTCTTGTTGTGTAGGGGTCATATGCTTCTTCATTTCTCTGAATTGAGCAGCATCAGGTTTGGCCAAGTCACTGTTGAGCCATTGAGCCAAAGTGAAAGTGGAGGCTGACTTCTTCCCTTTCTTGGATCGAGGAGGAGGGGGTCTTTGAATACCAGCAGCTAGCCTCTTTTGCCTTGTCCTTTCAAAATATTCTGCAGGATCAACAGCTCTGGTGCTGGTCCCTTCTGCGGCTCTGATGCCTTTAGCAGGTGCTCTGATATCTTCCCCCTTTTTGGCATCAACAAGATCACCAAGCAGGAGTCCGATTTTGGAGAATTCTGAAGCATTATTGTCTTTGATGGCGTCTAGGGCACCTGGGAGTGTCTGAGTCACTGAGGCCAGACCTTCTATCAGCTCTTTCTGTTTGCCCACAGCTGATTGAATATCTTTGGTTGTAGCCTCAAGAAGAGTTAGCTTGTGATCTCTTTCCTTGCCAGAGTTGATCAACTTCAGACCAAATTCTTTGGTTGTCTTGCAGAGGTCTTCTACATCTGTCAGGTGTTCAGCATGCTTGTCAGAGGACCATTGTAGATCATCCACAGCATCAGACAGGTCTTGAATAGCCTTGTCTTGAGCAGATAGGGTCTGTGAATGGGAGAACAGGACTGTGTGCAGACTGGCAACCTCTGAAGCTATGCTGTCAACCTTCTCATTGGAAGTCTTCATGTAGCTAAAGAATGTAGTTGACAGTTGTGAGAGAGTATTGGCGATTTTCTCAAGTCCTGACTCAATGTTGAACTGTACCAAATCCAGATGAGCATCATGCTTCTGATTTAGTACAAGTAGCTTGTTCAGACCAGCCACCATCTGATCTCCAAAGTCCTCTGCTGATTCCACAAATTCTTGGAAGGGAATGAGGACAGCTTTGGGTGGTTCTGGCTGAGGTACCTGATTGACTTGCGGCTGAGGTTGAGGTTGATCAGGAGATAGAGGAGGGGTAGGAGTCTTCCTCTTTGCAGATTGAAGATCACAAGCCAGAGAGGAAGTAAGGAATCCATCATTATCTTCAGTTGAGGAAGGAATCCTTACAACTGGTTCTCTCTTTTGAGCTGAGGCAGCAGAATGCTGAGGAGATGGAGGTTTGGATGAGGGCTTCTGCTGAGGAGAGGCAGATTTGGATTTCTGATGATTGGGGCTCTGATGAGGTGAAAAGTGAGAGATAGGGGTTCTCTGATGTTGTGAAGGAGGAGGAGGTGAGGGTGATCGGCTTCTGATGGGGGTGATCTGATGGCAGGGTGAGGGTTGTTTTGGTGTGGAGGATTTCTTGGGTGTTGGAGAAGGGATTTGCTGAGGTTGAGGAGGAGATGGGGGTGGAGTTGTGGTTGGTGTGACTGGTTTGGGTGAAGGGGATTTGGGAGGTGATGGTAGGGGGGTAGGAGAGTTAGGAAGTACCTCAAGAACTGTTTCCTCAACTGGAGACTCTCTCCATTCTCTGATCAGGTTCTTCATGGCCAGAGACACATCATTGGCAGTTGAGGGTTCACCCTCTGCACCAGGAAGGGGTTTCATCTTGATGAGAGACTCCCTTCTTTTCTTCTCCATCAGCCATGCATCAAAGATAGGAATTTCGCTCTCTGATAGAGGCTTGACATGTTCTTCTGAAGATGGAGCAGTCAGTTTCTCTTTCCCCTTTAAGCTTTCCTTCTTCTTTTCAAGAACAGATTGTAAGTATTGAGGGTCGAAGCATAAAGAGACATCATCAGTACCTGCCCATTTGAGGACTTCCTCTTCCTCTGATGCAAAAGTAGCAGCTTGGGCAAGAATTTGCTGCAGAGGTCCCATCCTCCACTTCCTCCATGTGAGTACCCTTTGAAACTGTCTGTCCAGAGCAGTAGAAGGGTTTAGCGGTTCTGGTGGAGGCATGATGACTGGCAGATCAGGTGCAGATAAAGGGTGGACCTCTGATTCAGGTTCCCCCTGAGCATCAGAGATCACCAGAGCAGCAGCCAACTCTGGTGCAGGTTCCCCCTGAGGTTCTGATTCCTTGGGAGGAGAGTTGGTCTGCTTCTTCTTCTTCTTTTGGATTCTGATGGGAGATTTGGAGCTATCAGAGTCACTCTGAATGACAGCTCTTCTTCTCCTCTTCTGTCTCATTTTCTTGACAGGGGCCACTGTTGGTGCATCCTCCTCTGATGCATGTTTCTCTGGATTGGTGTCAGACTTCTTCTGAACCTTCTTCTTCTTTTCTCTGGGTTGTTCATCATCAACCGCAGCTGTAGTAACTTGTTTCTCCCTTAGTTGCTCTTGCTTGTTGGTTTTCTTCAGTTCTGCAGCAATAGCTATATGCATCTTGGGAGATGAGGTGAGGAAGATGGTTTTGGAATGATCAACTGTTGATGGATTTCTGAGAACCACTCCTTGACTAGCAATAGCCTTGGAGAGAAGAAGACCATGGCCCATCTTTGTGGAGAATAGACCTGTTTTCTTGTCTTTCTTTTCCACTGTTTCAGTGAGGGATTTGTACAGAACCTTCCCCCAATTGATGTTCATCCCATGATGGACTGCATAGAGGGCCTTTGAGTTGGCGTTGTTCATCTGGTCAGTAGAGCTTGTTTTGCACCACAGACATCGGTGCATTATGCTCATCAGGCGCTCAAAGTCCTTCTTGAGCTGGTTCTTCTTCATGTAGAGTTTATCTACTCCGGTTGCATCATCCCGGCAGTAGGTATCAACGAATGTCTGCACAGAGACATCGACTGACTCCAGGTCGATGAGAGTTGGAGTATCTTCATCTTGTGAGTCGAGTTCAATGTTGAAGAACTCGTTGAGGGCATCCGCATCGATTTTCAGGCTTTTCCCTTGTACCTGAGAATGAATGGCGTCGCCGGTGATGTGCGCGTTGAGGTAGAACTCAGCCACATCAAGGGTACTGAAATGCTCATAAGGATGAGCCACAATTTTAGTCAACTGCGAGTCATTCATCCCTGCAATGACTGCCTTCATGGTTTTCTGGTTTTCTGCCAACGAGGGTAGTGAGGACATGTCGACCTTCATTCCGGTGGCAATGTTAGCCACAAGTGACTTAGCCTCAGCCTCTGAGAGATCTGAAATGTTGATGAACTTCATTTTTGTATCCTTGGAAGAATTTGAGAGGTTTGAAGGTTGGAGATTTGAAGAAATAAAGCTTGAAGTCGAAGAGTGAAATTGCAGTAGTGATTTAGGTTTTCAGAAATGGTATATATGAATTTGGGTTAGTGGACGTTTGATATAATTTACGGTTTCGAGGTTGCAATAAATGGAATGCGGGCGGAAAGCCGTTTTCCAAAAGTGGTAATAACTACCGGGGGTAAAATAGTAACTTCCGGTTTATTGAACAGTCTCGTCCGAAATTTAGAAAATTTTTCTAAGTCCACAGCCACTCTGATAAGTATTAGCCCTTGTATCAGAGATAGAGGAGTTCTGATATGGGGACCTCTGATGAATACCAAGTCTGATCCTTCCTGCAACTCTGACTTTTGCAAGTCTGATCCTTGCAAATCTGATTCAAGCTTCTGATGAATAAGAGTTTCGGGTATCAGAGATGGGATGTTCTGATGAGTCCACATCTGATACTTCTGCAACTCTGATTCATGCATCTCTGGGAAGATCATCCATCATTCCCAATTCTTCCCTTAGCTTGTTGAACCTTGCCTCTGAGAGGGGTTTGGTTAAGATGTCTGCAAGCTGGTCTTCAGTTGGGACATGCTCAATTGAGATGTGCTTCTTCTCCACATGATCTCTGATGAAGTGATGTCTGATCTCGATATGCTTTGTCCTTGAATGCAGCACAGGATTCTGAGTGATGGCAATGGCACTGGTATTGTCACACAGCAGCTTGATCTCCTTTGCTTGCACTCCATAATCCTTGAGTTGTTGCTTCATCCAGAGTAATTGAGCACAGCAACTTCCAGCAGCAATATACTCAGCTTCAGCAGTGCTAGTTGAGATTGAGTTCTGCTTCTTGCTAAACCAGGAGACAAGTCTCCCACCTAGCAGTTGACAGTGACCAGAAGTACTCTTCCTGTCCAATCTGCAACCTGCAAAATCTGAATCAGAATAGCCAATTAGTTCAAAATTACCTCCCTTGGGGTACCATAGTCCTGCATTTGGATTTCCTTTGATATATCTGATAATCTTCTTAGCAGCAACTAGATGACTCTCCTTGGGCTTTGATTGGTATCTGGCACAGATTCCTACTGCAAAGGCTATATCTGGTCTGCTTGCAGTCAGATAGAGGAGAGATCCAATGATTCCTCTATAAGTTGTAGCATCAACATCCTTTCCTTCATCATCTGGTCCAATTCCTTGGGATGCATTCATAGGAATTTTGACTGAAGATTTTCCATCTACTCCAAACTTCTTGATGAGATCTCTGGTGTACTTTCCTTGGTTGATAAAGATGCCTTCTGGTACTTGTTTGACTTGTAGTCCAAGAAAGTAACTGAGTTCTCCCATCATGCTCATTTCAAACTTCTTCTGCATAACTTGAGAAAATTTCTTGCATAATTCTGGATTAGTGCTTCCAAATATAATATCATCAACATAAATTTGCACTAACAGAATATGATTAGCAACAGAAATTTGAAACAAGGTTTTGTCCACCTTTCCTTTAGTAAACCCATGGTTCACTAAGAATAGGGACAATGTGTCATACCAGGCTCTAGGAGCTTGCTTAAGACCATAAAGGGCCTTCCTAAGCTTGTAGACACAAGAAGATTGAGTAGGAATGACAAAACCTGGAGGTTGTTCAACATAGACTTCCTCTTCAAGTTCTCCATTCAGAAATGCACTTTTGACATCCATCTGGTATACTTTGATGTCGTTGTAAGCAGCATAGGCTAGGAATATCCTGATTGCTTCCAGTCTTGCTACAGGTGCAAAGGTCTCATCAAAATCTATGCCTTCTTCTTGACAGTATCCCTTTGCAACAAGCCTTGCTTTATTCCTTACAATATTGCCTTCTTCATCTGCTTTGTTTTTGAATACCCACTTGGTTCCAATGACATTCTGATGCTTTGGTCTGGGAACAAGTTTCCAAACTTCATTCCTTTCAAATTGTGTCAGCTCTTCTTGCATTGCATTGATCCAATCTGAATCTTCTAGAGCTTCTTCCACACACATTGGTTCCATCTGGGATATGCAGCAGGTGAACATGGCTTCTCTTCTTGATGCAGATCTGGTCCTTACTCCACTGGTAACTTGACCAATCACTTGATTAGGAGGATGGTCTCTTAACCAAGTTAGATCAGGTTCTGATAGTTGCTGTCTAGGTAACTCTGATGATTCATCTTCTGATACATCATCTTCATCTTCATCTTTGTCTATCAGAACTGGATTGGCAGGAGGAGTTGAGAATATAGGGTTGTTGATGACCTCTTCTGATAGTTCTGCACCTTTGTCTTCAAGGTTGATCTTCTGCAGAGTTTCTGATAATTCTTCTGCAGAGGTACCATCATCAAATTTGACATGAATGGATTCTTCAACTTGTAGAGTTCTCCTGTTAAGTATTCTGTAGGCTTTGCTTGAACTTGAGTAGCCTAAGAATACACCTTCATCAGCTTTTTCTTGAAATACTTTCAGGTTCTCCTTTCCATTGTTTAGAATGTAACATTTGCATCCAAACACATGGAAGTAGCTGATGTTTGGCTTTCTTCCTTTCCACAGCTCGTAGGGGGTCTTCTGATGATTTTTGTGGATCAAGCTTCTATTCTGAGTGTAGCATGCAGTGTTGATAGCTTCAGCCCAATATCTGATGGGCAGTCCTGATTCTGCAATCATAGTTCTTGCAGCTTCCTTCAGAGTTCTGTTCCTTCTTTCTGCAACACCATTTTGTTGGGGTGTTCTGGCAGCAGAAAGTTGATGGAATGTACCATTCTGATCACAGAAGTCTTTGATCACTTTGTTGACAAATTCAGTTCCTCTGTCAGATCTGATTGTTCTGACCTTCATATTCTTCTCAGTTTGGAGTTGCTTTAGCAGAGATGGCAACTTCTGAAGAGTTTCATTCTTCTTAGTCAGAAACACAGTCCAAGTATATCTTGAGTAATCATCAACCATAACAAGAGTATATCTTTTTCCACCAACACTGGGAGTTTCAACTGGTCCAAATAAATCCATGTGGATCAGATTTAGAGGACAAGTAGAAAGATCTCCAGCTATGGGTTTGAATGAAGTCTTCACTTGTTTTCCTTTCTGACAAGCACTGCAGAGGGTCTCCTTCTTGTAGACAATGTCAGGCAGACCATCTACAATGTGTTCCCTTGCCAGTTTGTTGATGGTTTTGAAGTTCAGATGGCTAAGCTTTTTGTGCCAGTCCCAGCTTAGCTTTGAATTGTCTTTAGCTATCAGGCAGGTTCCATCTTTTGCTGTTTGCCAGTCAACAACATAGATGTTCTTCCTTCTCTTGGCTGTAAGAACCACTTCTTTGGTTGTCTCATGCTTGACATAGCATAAGGTCTTGGTGAATTCAACTGTGTAGCCTTTGTCACAGAATTGGCTAGCACTCAGCAAGTTGAACTTTAGACCTTTGACATATGAGACATCTTCAATGATTATCTGGTTCTTGATCAGCTTCCCTCTTCCTTTTGTTTGCCCTTCCTTGTCATTTCCACCGAAAGTGACTCTGGGTCCATTGATTTTCTGGAACTCTGATAGGCAACTCTTGTCACCTGTCATGTGTCTGGAGCATCCACTGTCAATATACCATTCTTTTTCTGAGATGGCTCCAGCACACAGTTCCTGCAAGATTAAAAGGAAGATTTAGGTACCCAAGCAATGTTGGGTCCTGGGGGGTAATGTAGTCTCGGTAGTTGGTACCATTTTGGTCTCATCAACTGAAACCTCGGTGGATGGTACCCATTGTCCACCTGGTAGTTGTAGTAAACAGATGTATGATTCACTTTGGGCAGATGCTTGTGAGGATCATGCTTTCTGTTTGCATACTTCTGCATAGCCTTCTTGGTTGGAAAGAAGTCCCATATACTATCAAGATCAGAGGAGCGCTTGACTTTAGACTTCTGAGGTTGACCAGACAACCTCTTCTGCCTATAGTTAATCTTCTCTTGATATCTGCCTTTCTGATAGCAGTTTCTGATACCATTGTCATGAGATTGTCTGATAGGGTTAGGCCTTTGATTATTATTGTTCTGAAAACTTTTCCTTTTCCTAGAGTGTCTGCCAGGTTCATTAGTTTTCAAGTTTTGTTTTGGTTTTGCCGTTAGAGTTTGTTTCTCTGGTATGACCTTCTCATGAACAACTTTAGTACCAGAAGTACTAGCATGGCAATTGGGGCTCAGAGTCTGTGGCACTATGACCTTTTTAGCCTTAGCAAGTTGGGTGCTAGGCCTTACAGAAGGCTCACCAGACTCTGGTTCAACATATCCAAGGCCAGAGGTGAAGTTATGAGAGTCACCAATATTCTTCATGGAAGATTGCATCTTCAGAAGGCTATTATATCTACTCTCAAGTTCCTCAATGTCTCTTATTCTTTTCAGAAGAGACTCATTTTCAGCTTTCAGTCTATCTCTTTCCTCAGTTAAGAGATTAAGTTTACACTCAGTCTCTTTCCTTAGATCAGAGATATCAACTTTCAGCCTACTGTTCTCTTCTTTAACAAAAGAATAAGTGGCTTGGATAGTTTGGAACTCTTCCCAGAATGATGACATTGGATCATCATTTAAGGCTGTGCCTACCGAAGAAGAAATAGAGTCAGCTGTAGAACATACCTCATCATCAGATTGTGCCATGAGGCAAAGGTCTTCAGTTTCTGCATCCAGGCAGCAGAATGCTTCATCAGAGTCAGAGTCTGAACTGGACTCTGATTCAGAGAGTGGATCTCTCTCAGCTTGTTCTGAGATAAACGCTCTTCTTCTTCTGTGTTGATCATCTGGTTTCTTTTCATCTTCATGTCCTTGCTTCTTGGACACTCTTGGATAGGGGCAGTTTGCTTTGAAGTGCCCAGGTTGTCTGCAGTTGTAGCAGAGGTACTCTCCATTGCTTTCAGAAGATTTGGTCTTCTGATGTGGTCTTCTGATGGAAGATGGACTCCTTCCATCTTTCTTCATAAACTTCTTAAACTTTCTGGCAAAAGCAGCCATATACTCATCAGATAACAGAGTAGAGGGGTCAAAGTCACTTACCTTTGAGGTGCTAGCAGTGAGAGCAGTGGTGGTCCTCTCATCAGGAACTTCTTCCTTCTCTTCATGCATCTCAAACTCATAAGCATTGAGATCAGAGATGAGTTTCTCAGTGGCATAAGTCTTGATGTTCTTGCTTTCCTGGACTGCAATCACCTTCATCTTCCAAGCCGAAGGCAGTCCCCTGAGGATCTTCATGTTGACCTCTTTGATGGTGAGCTCCTTCCCAAGCTCAGAAATCTCACTGATGAGAATCAGCAGTCTCTCATGCATCTTAGCAATGCATTCTTCTGGCAGAAGTTTGAAGTCATCAAACTTCTTCATAGCAATGGTCAACTTGTTATCTCTTTCTTGTTCATCTCCTGCTCCAATCTCATCCAGCTTATCCCAAATTTCTTTGGCAGTTCTGCACTTCTTGATTCTGTTAAAGTATCTTTCATCAATAGCCTTGTAAAGGATGTCCTTGGCTATATTATCTAGATTGTACTGCCTCTTCTCTTCCTTGGTCCATTCTGACCGGGCTTTCTCAATCATCTGGGGCTGAGAGTTATCAATGGAGTGAGCAGGATTGATCTTCATGAACTGGATAAAGGGGCCATTTTCCAAGACTTCCCACATTTCATCATGAAGGGCGCATAGATGAGCCTTCATCCTGATCTTCCAATCATCATACTTCTGGTCTGTAAACATGAGATGCTTTGCAAGAGAGTTATCCATAATAACAGATAAATAGAGGCTAAGAACAAGTGGATCTTTGTTCAGAGAGTAACCTAAAAGATTACAAGAACAAGGAGGCTCTGATACCACTTGTTGGTCCCGTTTAATATGGTAACCAGTCTAGAGGGGGGGGGGTGAATAGACTGGTTCGTTTTTCAAATTTTCTCTAAGTCCGAAGTGGCTTATCAGAGAAGGTCTGATTCTGATGACAGAGAAAGGCTGGTTCAGATATCAGAACTGGCCTTGGCAGCGGATTCTGATCTGTCCGGGTAGCCTCAGAAACACGAAGGCAGATGCCTTTCTGATAACTCTGAAAACAAGATCTGCTGAACACAGATTCCAAGTCTTAGAGTTAATCAGATAATATCCTAAGTGCAGAAATATAAATTGCAGTAAAGTAAATGACACCGGATATTTTTATAGTGGTTCAAGGAACAACTCGTTCCTCTAGTCCACTGTTCCACTAGCTTTGAAGTAGATCGGTTACAAAGCTTAGTTCCTAGCACTTAAGAAGCACTCCTCGTCTTCTTCAAGCCTAGATGCCACCCAGGATGCAGTTCCACGTCCTGATGGCTGGTCCTTTCACTCAGCTTCCCGGAAGTATCACCACTTCACTACTGCAGTTACTTGGACGCCCTTCTTTTCAGAAGATCCTTTGAAAAACAGAGTTTTTCCTCCAACTTGCTTCGTTACAAATGATGTTTGATGAAGTTCTTGAAGTGTTGAAGAACAGGATGAACTTTGCTTGTTTGTTGGGGATGAGAGATTTGGAGTTTGAATCTTCCCAACTTAAGCTTGTCTTTTTGAAGGTTGTAGAGTTTGAATCTCAAGAGAGCTTGAATGATGATCAAAAGTTGTAGCAAAGTTGTTTTCCAGTTCTTCGTAGAGTAGCTTATATACTGGGGTTGTCTGCCCGTTGGAGGAGGGGACAACTGCATTAAATGCGCGTACAGTTGACTTGACCGCCGTTTTTGGAAGGTTTCTATTTTTATAATATATCTTCCCGGATTCCTTGGTCAATCATTTGCAATCAATCCTTCAGCGTATCAGGCTCATTTAATGTGCATTAAATGCTTTCCTTTCATGCACAGTCTTGTAGCCGTTGGATGTTTTTACCCGTTGAATTCATAGCTGTTGGATGTTGCTTGAAATTTTCTAAGTGTTAGTCGGGCTCTGATCAGGATCTTCTGATGTGTTGGATTCTGATGGCTTTCTGAGTTCTGATGGCTTTCTGATGAGTTGAGTTCTGATGGCTTTCTGATCTCTGACTGAACTCTAACTCTGATTCTGATAGGTCCGCTGATGAGTACTTCTGATCTGTAGTTCTCATCGGCTATCAGATGTCCAGGTTCATCAGCAACTCGTATGATGCAACTCTGATGGACTTCTGCTAAGAGAACTCTGATGGAGCAGTTCTCATAGAGCAAGTCTGATGCACTTCTGATCTGATCCAAAATAGAGCAACTCTGATCGTCGACTACACTAATACTTACAATTGAAAATTCTAATACATAAAATCTAATTTGGGGGTACTCTGACTTTCTAATCCTATAGCATCATCAAAATCTAATTACATTTATTCCTTACAGGAGTGTTGGTGGCTAAGAGACTTTGTGTCTTCTTTGAAAGTATGTTTTGTGGTAGAAGAGTATTTGGGAGAGTTTTTCAATGAGTGGGAACATGATGTGTATCCTGTGTTTTTTTCAGTGTGTTGAACTTCCTTAGTGAGTGGGGGAGTGAGGGAGCTTAGCTTTTCTTTCAAACTGATGTTTTCACATTCAAGAAAATCTATCTTTTTGATTGCTTCACCCAATTGTGCATGAGCTACTAAAAGATTTTCTTGAAGTCTACAGTTTTCATTCATTAAGCTAAGGTGCTCTTTTTGGAAGTTTTCAAATTGATGGAGCAATGCCTCCATATCAACACTGTTTGAGTTGGAATAATGTGAATTGCTCGAGGAACAGGATAATACCTCATCATTGTCACCTTCATAGGATCTGGCCATATCATAGTTGTGAGAGGAGCTATTTTCTGGAGTCATTCCAAAGAAGCAAGTAATAGCCTCCTCCTGCCTTTCTGATGAGCAGCTTTCATCATTTGAGCTGCTTTGATCATCTTCTGATTGACTCTCCGTGAGTTCATCCCATACATCCTTTGTTTTCCAGTCATTGGATTTGTTGCTGTTGATCAACAGATTCTTTGCTTGTTGTTCATCCATCATTTAGAAAGTTTTGGGATAAAAGTGGATTTGGATCTTTAGTTCAAAAATAGTCAGAAACTGACTCTAGGAACACACCGCTCTGATACCACTTGATGGTCCCGGATAGAGGTAAAAGTCTAGAGGGGGGGGGGGGGTGAATAGACTTTTAAATCTTTTTCAACTTTGTGAAGTTTTCCCTCTAGATGAGTTGATCTATAATCTTTTAAGAGATTAAATAGATGCACAGCGGAAGTCTTTAACCTCTTTATACTTGGTGTGAGACAACTTTCTAGTTTAGATGATGTTTAGACTGGTGACAAGAGGAAGTAGGCTTGGCAGTAGACTGGTGAGCAGATAACTGCTTAGTCTACTGCTGCACAGGCAGTTTGCTGACTGGCAGGCAACTGCTGAGTTAGCAGTCGACTGATGGGCAGGTTGCTGCTGAGGCAACTGTTAAGAACAGGATGACTCTTGGATGGCTTTTTGTTCTGGCTTGTTATGGCGTTCGGAAAGACACATATAAATGGGCAGTGGGCTCAGCAGGAGGGTGAAGTCCAGGGTACTGCTGAGGCACCTTCTGAGTGTAAGATAGCTTCTAGTGGAAAACACTCTCAAGGAGAGTGAGTTATTAAGCAGTAGGCTAAGCAGTACAGTCGATGAAGACTACTGCTTAGGATGCTGCTGGCAAACTACAATCCTTTAGTGAGAAGTGTTTGGTGTGTGCTTCTGTATGTATGAAAGTAAATCAACACACGATGTATCCTGGTTCAGAGGTGGTGTAATCCTCCTACATCCAGTCCCACCCTATTTCAGATGGATTTCCACTAAAGTATTCAGCCCAATACAATTAGTGCCAATCTAGCCTTGACAACTCTGGCCTAGATTGAAGGTTTTTCACGATGAGTATAACACCACTCAAAGTTACTCAGTCCTTAGACTTTTCTCAATTGATCCAGTGGGGATCAAAAGGTACTCTATCTATCTAACCACACTTTAGGATCCGAACAACTGTTCTCCTAAGTGTTTACAACAACTTGTTTTGATTCATGAAGTGTCTAACCGCCAACTAAAACCTAAGCTCTATAAATGTTACAATGAATGATCTAGTCTAAGAGCTTAGTGAAGCATGAGTCAAAGCAGAGTGTTCAAGCACTTTTTCTTTTGCTGGATATGCGTAGTGTAAAGACTGAACCACTTGCTTTGAACTCAATGACTTACCTTTGATCTCATGCTTCTGCCTATTTTTATAGGCATCTCCAGTAGATTAATCTCCTCCGTTGGTTAAGAGGATTTAATCCTAGACGTCCAAAGTATTGTACTTGCGTCTTCTTGTGTTGGAGCAGGATAAGGATTTGTCTTTTGAAGACCACTTGCTTTGTACGAAGATAACACCCATACCATAGGCCTTCTTATCGCTGCATGCCTATTCTGAAACTCTTCACAATTCACCTAATCAGATGTCTTCTCTCCTCTTGCGTTCTGAGTGTTTTGGCCTTGTCTTGCAACTACACTTGTAAAGCTGAGTGCGTGAACCTGCTCAATTTTGTGTAGTGAAGTAGTAAAATGTGTGACTTAGAATATTTTGTATCAAATAAGTTTTGTACTGGTAGGATCTTTGAAATATCCTATTAAGGTAATAAGATTACCTTATTGCATTTTGTTCTTTCCAGTACAATTTATTTGGTACAAATTTCACAGTAAAATTTGTCACTTATTTTACTAATCACTTTCTTTCTTTAAGTGACATGATTAAACTCATGTACCAAATTAAAGCTATACTGGTTGGATCTAAATATCCACGTAAGGTAAATAATTTTTACCTTATTGCATTTTATAGTTCCAGTATGTTTAATCTGATACATAGTTTGTACATTGGAATTCTTGTCACTTTTTAAGTACTTGTGTAGTTTAGCAGGTATTGTGTACAACTTAACTGGTAGGATAACAAATCCTATTAAGGTAAAAGTTATTACCTTATTGCATTTTGTGTTCCAGTTAGTTGTTCACTATTCTTGTTCACTTTTAAGCAATAATGCACGAATTAACTTAGACACAAAATACTAGTGCAAAGTATAGTGGCATCATCAAAATCATCATAGTTGGGTCCTAACATGAACAATGCCAACTCCAAGGCCATCTATGCAGTTCACAGAGGAATGAACATCAATTGGGGAAAGGTACTTTTCCAGTCCATCTCTGAGTCTGTGGCTAAGAAAGACAAGAAAACTAGCCAATTCTCAACCAAGATGGGCCATGGACTTCTCATTTCCAGACTGATTTCCAATGTCAACATAGCGCTCCGAGAAGCTACTGACGTCAACCACACGAAGACCATCTTCCTCACAGCTTCTCCCAAGTTCAATGTGGCCATTGCTGCAGAATTAAAGAAAGCGAAGAAACAAGAGCAACTGAGGGAGAAACCAGCTACTACAGGTGAGGTTGATGAACAACCCAAGGGAAAGAAGAAGAAGCCTCAGAAGAAGCCCAACAGCACTCCTGAGAAGATTGCATCAGAGGAGGATGCATCAGAAGCTGGTGCATCAGATGTGGCCCCCATCAAGAAATTGAGACAGAAGAGGAGAAGAAAAGCAATCATTCAGAGTGATTCTGATAGCTCCAAATCTCCTATCAGAGTGCAGAAGAAGAAGAAGACCAACTCTCCCCCCAAAGAATCAGAACCTCAGGGGGAACCTGCACCAGAGCTGGCTGCTGCACAAGAACCAGCGCCAGAGAAGGCTGATGCTCAGGGGGAACCTGCATCAGAAGCCCAACCCTCCTCAGAACAAGACTTGCATATCTCTATCTCTCCAGTACTTCCAACTCCAGAGGATGAAGTTCAAGATGACATCCTTGCTGCTCTGAACAAACAGTTCACCAGAGTACTAGAATGGAGGAAGTGGAGATTGGGACCACTCTCCAACATTTTGCAATAGTTTGGTTTCTATTCTGCTGAAGAAAAGGAAGTGTTCAACTGGACCGGAACTGATGATGTGTCCAAGTGCACTGATATCTCCTTTCTGGAGTCTGTCTTAGCTGAGAAGAAGAGGAATTTCAAAGGCAAAGGTTGTTTGACTGCTGCTACTGCAATAGAACATGCTGCATTAATTATTCCTCCTCTCACTGAACAAGAGGTACCTATCTTTGAAGCTTGGCTGGTAGAGAAGACAATGAAGGATTCTCTTGAACCTCAACAGCAAGCTGGAGGACCTTCTGATGCAGAGCTGATCTTTGCAAATCTGATCACTGATTGGAGGAAATCTCAGCACCAAGAACTTGAGGTAACTCCTAACTCTCCTGCTCAACTTCCATCACCTCCCAAATCCCCTTCACCTAAACCAATCACACCAACCACAACTCCACCTCCATCCCCTCAACCTTTTCCAAATTCACCAATAGTCACACCCAAGAAAACTCCATCACCTAAGAAACCATCCTCACCTAAACAACCATCACCCTGCCACCAGATAACCCCCATCAGAGGCCGCTCACCTTCACCACCTCCTTCACCCCAACATCAGAGTACCCCCGTTCTACAAGCTCAACCTCATCATAGCTCAGCCAATCAGAGATCCAAGTCTGCTCCTCATCAAAAATCCTCCAAACCTCTCTCTCCACAACATTCTGCAGCCCCCACTCAAAAGAGAGAACATGTTGTGCGGATTCTATCTTCCTCTGAAGACAATGATGGCTTTCTCACAGCTTCAATGGCTGGTGATCTTCAATCTGCCAAGAGGAAGACTCCTACGCCTCCTCCATCTCCTGCCCAACCTCAACCTCAGGTCAATGAAATCCCTCAGCCAGAACCACCAAAGGCTGTCCTCATCCCCTTCCAGGAGTTTGTGGAACCAGCTGAAGACTTTGGAGATCAGATGGTGGCTGGACTGAACAAGTTGCTTGTACTGAATCAGAAGCATGATGCTCATCTTGATTTGGTACAGTACAACATTGAGTCAGGACTTGATAAAATCTCAAACGCTCTCTCTCAATTGACAACTACTTTCCTCGGCTACATAAAGACTTCAAATGAGAAGGTTGATAGCATAGCCACAGAGGTTGCTAGCCTACATACTGTATTGTTCTCACAATCTCAGACTCTGTCAGCCCAGGACAAAGCTATTCAAGACCTGTCTGATGCTGTGGATGATCTACAATGGTCCTCTGACAAGCATGCTGAACACCTGACAGATGTCGAAGACCTCTGCAAGACAAACAAAGAGTTTGGTCTAAAGTTGATCAACTCTGGCAAGGAAAGAGATCACAAGCTAACTCTTCTTGAGGCTACAACCAAAGATATTCAATCAGCTGTGGGCAAACAGAAAGAGCTGATAGAAGGTCTGGCCTCTGTGACTCAGACACTCCCAGGTGCCCTAGAAGCAATCAAAGAGAGCAATGCTACAGAATTCTCGAAAATTGGACTCCTACTTGGTGATCTTGTTGATGCCAAAAAGGGGGAAGAAATCAGAGAACCTGCTAGAGCCATCAGAGCTGCAGAAGGAACTAGCACCAGAGCTGCTGATCCTGCTGAATACTTTGAAAGGGCAAGGCAAAAGAGGATTGCTGCTGGTATTCAGAGACCAACTCCTCCAAGATCAAAGAAAGGAAAGAAGACAGCCTCCACTTTCACTCTTGCTCAATGGCTTAAAAGTGATCTAGCCAAACCTGATGCTGCTCAATTTCAAGAAATGAAGAAGCACATGACTCCCCTCCAACAGGAAAACCTTATTCTGGATAGAGATGGGACGATCATCATAAATCATGGTGGCTCCATGCAAGAAGCAGCAGATTGGTGGCACATGAAAGTGATCCCTGGCAAGGACATCTCTGAAGCCATCAGAAACTACCTTGATTGCAAGCTTGAACCTGCCTGGTCAGAATGTCAGAATCCAAGGAACTTGGCCTCCATCAGAGCAAAGGTAAATGCTGATCTGAAGGAAATTGAAGCAAAGGAAGCTGAACTAGAAGAGGAAGATATCTAAACCCTATCCTTTTGTTGCTTTAAATATCTACTTTCAATTATATAAAATAACCAGCTTGCCTCTATTTTGCATGGAAATTTCAAATATTCTGTCAATACTTACACTCTGATTGATTTTATGCTCTGATACTTTGCTTATTTGATTGATTGTATCTTACTCTTACTATTTTCCTATGCCAAGTGCCCACCAAGATTCTAAATGAAAGTTTTTTTTTCTTTACTTATTTTCCTTCATGGTGAAAGGCACTTCTCTGGAAATAGTTTAAGGGTTTTGGCATCATCAAAAAGGGGGAAATTGTAAGGAATAAATGTAATTAGATTTTGATGATGCTAAGTTATTTAGATTAGAATTTTTATGTACCCCCATATTAGATTTCATATATTAGTGTTTTCTGATGTAAGTATTAGTATAGTCGACGATCAGAGTTGCTCGCTTATGGATCTGATCAGAGTTGCTCTATGAGGACTGCCTTCAGAGTTGCTCGCCTGTGGATCCGATCAGAGTTACTCTCAGCAGTTCATGAGAGTTGCTCATCAGAGAAGCATCAGAGTTCGGTGCATAGCTTCATCAGAACTCAACATCCAACAAGCATCAGAGTTCCCACACCAGAGCTCGACTTGAAACTACATCAGAGCCACTCTTCAGAAAGCCATCAGAATCCAACACATCAGAAGAGCCTGATCAGAGCCCGACTAACACTTAGAAGATTTCAAGCATCATCCAACAGCTATGAATCCAACGGCTAGAAGACTGTGCATGAAAGGAAAGCATTTAATGCACATTAAATGCGCCTGATATGCTGAAGGATTGATTGCAAATGATTGACCAAGGAATCCGGGAAGATATATTATAAAAATAGAAACCTTCCAAAACGGCGGTCAAGTCAACAGTACGCGCATTTAATGCAGTTGTCTCCTCCTCCAACGGGCAGACAACCTCAGTATATAAGCTACACGAAGAAGAACAAGGAAGATAACTTTTGCTCCATTCATTACTCTGAACATACTTCTTGAGATTCAACCTTCACAACACTCTACAAGAAAAGTCCTACGTTGGGAAGATTCAACCTCACAATCTTTCACCCCCAACAAGAGAAAGTTCATCCTGTTCTTCAACACTTCAAGATCTTCATAACACATCAATTGTGATGAAGCGAGTTGGAGGAAAAACTTTGTGTTTTTCAAAGGATCTTCTGCAAAGAAGGGCGTCCAAGTAACTGCAGTAGTGAAGTGGTGATACTTCCGGGAAGCTGAGTGAACGGATCAGCCATCAGGACGTGGAACTGCATCCTGGGTGGCAACTAGGCTTGAAGAAGGCGTGGAGAACTTCTTAAGTGCTAGGGATTAGCTTTGTAACTGATCTACTTCAAAGCTAGTGGAACAGTGGACTAGAGGAACACGTTGTTCCTTGAACCACTATAAAAATATCCGGTGTCATTTACTTTACTGCAATTTATATTTCTGCACTTAGGACTTTAACTGATTAACTCTAAGACTTGGAATCTGTGTTCAGCAGATCTTGTTTCAGAGTTATCAGGAAGGCATTTGCCTTAGTGTTTCTGAGGCTACCCGGACAGATCAGAATCCGCTGCCAAGGCCAGTTCTGATATCAGAATCAGCCTTCCTCTGTCACCAGAGTAAGACCTTCTCTGATAAGTCAGTTTGGACTTAGAGAAAAATTTGAAAAACCAATCAGTCTATTCACCCCCCCCCCCCCCCCTCTAGACTGATTACCATTTAATCGGGACCAACAAGTTGTGTTGGATCGAGAACTTTCTTTCAAAGCTTTTTCTTTCTTCTTCAAAAACTTTTCTTTGTTCTTCTAAAGAGATGTGAAGTTTTTCAAATTTTCTTATTAGTGGAGGGATATAGGGTTCTTCCTCTTTTTCAGAATTAGAGGTTGAAGGAGGTTCTGGATCTGACACAACTTCTGTCTCAGAAGGGTAAGGACTAACACTCTCATCATGTGAAAAAATAGGTTCTTTTGTGGCATAACTTTCGTTTAGAGAGTCATAATTGAATGGAACCTCAGCTTTAGAAGGATTTGTGTTAGGTCCCTGTTTTCTATTCTAGAAAAAGTATGTATGGAAGGTAGATCTGGGAATGAAGCTTTCCATTGAATGATGAAGAAGTTTACAGAATGATATGAAAGTTAGCGTAAAACTTCTATCACCGATATAGGCACTGCGGCACTAGGAATATCGAAAAGCTTAACCTAGCCTTTCCCTTAAGGCATATATATAGCCTGACGGGAAAGGTAGGTTTTACAATCATTTGGGCTCCTTTTTCTAGGAGGCCCATACCTAAAAAGGTATAAAACTGTTTATTACATATTGCCTTAAAAGGCCTATTCATTATTCTAGCTAGTCTATTTATTTATATCAGCTAAATACAAAGAGCTAAGATACATTGATCACAATATAATGAAAATATCTCTAACAATTTGATCTCTTTGTCTCTTCTTCTTCAGCAGTTTCTTTTGCTCCGACAAAGAGCATCAACTTGGTCAATCCCAATCCCAGCAGTTTGTGATGCCAAGACCTTCTCTAGAGTTATAAAAACGAGTGTCCTTGTTTTGATTTAGAAAAATTGTTTGTTCAGACAGCCCTCTTTTGGCAATTAAATCTTCTAATTCTTTGATTTTCTAGTAGAGAATGCTGACTCTATTCAATAGCATCTTGATAAGTCCGTATTTTGACACGCATTTGATGTGTGTTGAGATCGGATTTTGATGGTTTCCCTAGCTTTAAAGTGTTGCAAGTCTCAATTTTAGCTCAAGTTATGTTTACCAAGCGTTGGTTTGAGTTTTGTGTTGTTTGTAGTCAAAATCAGGGAATTTGAGCCCGGCACCGGCACTTGAGGAACAATCGGGATGATTTGAGAAGCATTTGAGAATGATTTGATAGCTTTGGAGGTCACCGGAAGATTCACGATGAAGATTTGAAGGAAAAAGAGCTCTAGGATTGGCTTCGGGATCAAAAGAAGATGAATGAAGCTAACAGATTCGAGTGCGATCTAAGTGATGTCCGGTAAACCCTCTTCGGCGGCCAAGCCGCCGGATCCCTCGATTGTCCGATCTTTTGCAGCTGTTCTGGCAGGAGAACCCAAGGATGAAATCTTATTCAAACAACCTTCCCGGTTCAAGGGAATGCCATCTTTAGAATTCTCGAAAGAAGATGTTAACATTTTGGCTCGCAAGCATAGCTATGCCCTGGTTGGATCGTTCGTTAAGGGCAGGCCTAAACTGGATGTGATCAGAAAAGTTTTTGAGTCAATCGGTTTCCAGCATACGTTTCATCTAGGTCTTCTTGCACCTAGACACGTTATTTTGCGTTTTGAATCGGAAGAAGACTTTCAGAGGTGCTGGATGAGATGCACATGGACTATTCAAGGCTATATGATGCTGATCTCTAAATGGACACCCTATTTTCGAGCAGATGTTGAGTCACCGATCTTCCCGGTGTGGATAGCATTTGAGGGACTGCCTCTACATCTGTTTGACAAAACTGCTCTTTTCTCTATAGCCAATTTGATTGGCAAACCCCTAAAAACTGATGCAGCTACGGCCAACCTCACCAGGCCCTCTGTTGCCAGAGTTTGTGTAGAGGTTGATCTAACCAAAGAACTGCCTCACAAAATCTGGTTGCAAAACGGGGATGTTGGTTTTGTTCAGACTGTTACTTACGAGGAAGTGCCTAAATATTGTATGGATTGCTTTAAGATAGGGCACACTGACTGCAAAAATGCAACATCTACTCAACCTACTCAACCCTCTCAACCTTTTATTACAAAGGAGAAGGAATGGGTTCCTAAGAAGAAGCAGCCCCAAAACAATAACAAAGATACAACGCAAAAACAGAAGGTGCAGGCTAAGGATTCTGGTGATCCACAAACTTCTGGAACTGCAAATTTTGCTGAGGCTGATGCATCCCAAGTTGTAGTGATCCAGCAGGTTCAAGACAAGGCCTCACCCCAAATGGAGAAGACTCCTCAACTTGAAGAAGTTGCTGCAACTCAGATTCAGGGCATGATTCCTCAATCGAATCAGATGGGGGATCAAGCCCATCTTTTGGATGAAGAATCATTAGCTTTAGTGGAGCATCTTCCACACGCCATTGATCTGAGAAAACTGAAACATAGAGATGATTCTATTAAACGTATGGGTAAGCCAAAAACCATTTTACTAGAAGATGGCAACAACTCAGATGGAGGAGAACCTGAGGACAATTCCAAGCTTTCAAAAGAAGAATGGAATACTATCCTGCAGCCCTTTTCTAGACATGTAGATGCTATTATTCAGCATATGGATCAACAGTCAACCACCAATCAAGTGAAGGAGCTCATTATCCAAACTGCAAGAAAGAAACGCACCAAAAAAGATTATAATTTCAATCTGCCACCTATCCAAACTAGATCAGCAGCAAGGAGAGAGGCTGAAGAGGCCCAAGGGATAGTCCCTCCATGAATATTCTATCCTGGAATGCTTGTGGTCTCTCTTCCTCTTGCCGGAGACTACAAAGCTATATAAGGCAATGGGATCTTTCACTTATCATTATCATTGAACCTATGGTTTCTGTCAATAAAGGAAGTTTCTTTCAGCAAAAGCTTCGCTTCAGTAAGGGTTTCTTCAAACCCGACAATAAAATTTGGATTATGTGGAAAGAAGAAAATTTTATTATTTCTGACTTTGAAATTAGTGATCAAGTTGTGCATTTCAAAGTTATGGATAGAAAATGGGGCTGGACTTTCTTTTATTCTGCTATTTATGGTAAGCATACTAGACATGAGAGACTATCTCTTTGGGAATGGTTAAGTCATTGGAAGGATCAAAACTCAGCTCCTTGGATTGTTGGGGGGGATTTTAATGTCCTATTCTCTATTACTGAACATCAAGGCAGGACTTCTCCTAACATTAATGACATCCAGGACTTCAAGGAGTGTCTAGATTATAGCGAGCTGCAGCAAATTCCTTATAAAGGGAATTTTTATACCTGGTCTGGGGTGAGGTCACAAGGCAGACTTTGGAGAAGATTGGATAGATATGTGGCAAATGAGGCTTTCTTGGACTTGTTTGACTCTGTAATTCAACATCACCTGGTTAGAACCTCTTCTGATCATTCCCCCTTACTCTTGGACTGCAAAAAAATATTTGAAGGGGGACCAAGACAATTCAAATTTCAGAATATGTGGACTACCTGTGCTAGTTTTCATGAAATTGTTGCAAAAAGCTGGAATGCATCTAAAAATGGGGGAAGGGGGATGAGAGGGTTGTATTACAAACTTCAAAGGCTTAAAGTAGATCTGAAAGAGTGGAATAAGTCGGTGTTTGGCAATATTTTTGACCAATTGAATCTGGCTGAAAAAGAGGCTGCTGAAGCTGAAATTCTCTTTGATAGCAATCCTTCTGTTAGTAACAGAGAAATTTGGTCAAAAGCCCAGGTTGTTTACAAATTAAAGCTGAAGCAAGAAGAGATTTTTTGGAGACAGAAAGCAAAAATCAAATGGCTCAAGGAAGGTGATGCCAACACAAAATATTACCATTCTTATGTCAAGACTAGAATAAAGCATCAAATGATTTCTTCTATTGCTGATAAGAATGGGAACATTTGCGATACTCAGAACAGCATAGGAGAGGCTGCTGTAGATTATTATAAAGATCTGTACAAGGAGGAGGTACCTGATTTTGAAGCTATGGAGTACTTGACTTCCTTCATCCCCCAACTGATTTCAGTAGAAGAAAACAACCAATTATGTATTATCCCTGAAGATGATGAGATTAAACAGGCAGTTTGGCATTTGAATAAAGATAGTTCCCCTGGGCCTGATGGTTATTCTGGTGAATTTTTCAGGTCTTGTTGGGACATTGTGGGAAAGGAGGTTTGTTTGGCAGTAAAGGAATTTTTCCTGGGGGTTCCAATGCCCACTGCTCTCACGTGTGCTCAATTAGTTCTTATTCCTAAAGTCTCTGTCCCTGAGAATTTTAGCCAGTATAGACCTATATGCCTGTCAAATTTTATGAATAAGGTTTGTACAAGGATCATTACTTCTAGAATGCAAGCTATTATGAACCGTATTATTTCTCAGGAACAGATTGGCTTTCTCCAAGGAAAAGATATTCATCAGCACATTCTTCTTGCAAAGGAATTAATACATGCATTGGACAAAAAGGTTAGAGGAAGTAATGTTGCCATCAAGTTGGATATGACAAAGGCTTTTGATAGGGTGTCCTGGTCTTTTCTTGAAAAAGTTCTCAATAAATTTGGTTTTCATAAGCCTTTTATTGATATTATCTTATCAAATCTGAGAAGTACTCACCTATCAGTCTTGGTGAATGGTCAAATTCATGGTTTTTTCCAGCCTCGGAGAGGAGTCAAACAAGGTGATCCTCTATCCCCTTTTTTATTCATTTTGGTTTCAGAATGCTTCTCTAGGGGATTAAAACATTTGATTGACCATAATAGAATTGGTGCTTATCATGTTGTTGGAGGTGTGCCTATCATTTCACATCTGGCTTTTGCAGATGACCTCCTTATCTTTGCAAATGGCTCTCATAAATCTCTTAAGTCTCTTTCAGCTTTTCTCAAACATTATGAAAAAGCTTCTGGTCAGATGGTAAACCTGCAAAAAAGTTGTCTTATTATCCCCAAAAAAATAGCAAATGCCAGGCAAACTGTAATGGAAAATGCTTTGAAAATGAAGGCAATTCATCTTCCATTTAAATATTTAGGGGTTCAAATCCATCAAGGCATCACCAGAGCAAGGCATTGTAATCATTTGGTGGATTTCTTTGAATCTAAATTGAGCTCTTGGAAAAGTAAGAATCTGACTCAAAGTGGTAGATTGATTTTAATAAAGCATGTCCTGTCATCAATTCCTATACATCACCTAGCTGCAGCCAATATTCCTAGAGCTACTCAGCATGTCTTGAATAGGCTAATGGCTCGCTTTTTCTGGGGAGCCTCTGAATTAAAGCAAAAATATCATTGGGCTAATTGGAGTAAAATTGCTAAACCAGCTGAGGAAGGAGGTTTAAGCATTCGTTCTATTTCGGATATTCAGTCTGCTTTTCATCTCAAAACTTGGTGGGCTTGGCGTGAGGGTTCATCTATATGGGCTAATTTTATGCATCTTAGATATAGCAGAAATGGAGATATGAGGCCAAGACCTTCAGATTCCGCCATATGGAAGCAGATTTGTAGAATTAATGATTTAGGGGAGGATAATATTGAAGTAAATGATCACCAGGAACTTATCTGGTTGCCTGATTCAAGGGGTATCTTTACACTTGCTTCAGCTTATGATCTTGTGCGTGACACATCATTGTCTTTATTTTCATATAAACAAGCTTGGAATCCCTATCAAAAGTTGAACATTAGACTTTTCCTATGGAAACTCTTAAATCATTACCTCCCTTTTCCAGAAACTCTCAGGAGATTTTCTATTCAGATGGCTTCTCAATGCCCAATTTGTCTGAATGCAGAACAAACCGGTTCTCACTGTCTTTACTCCTGCATCAAGGTAAGAGTAATTTGGGATTATTTCATGGGTTTAATGTCTATTCATAAAACTAATAACCCAAATATTAGACAAATGTTTTTCTGCTGGTGGCTCTCGGGGAAGCAAAATACTTTGGAAGGGATTTTGAAAAATAATCTCCCAGGTATTATTACTTGGTTTATCTGGAAAGCTTATAATGACCTGATTTGGGAAGATAAAGTTTTTGATGTTGAGGCGATTATCTTCAAAATAAAGGATTATTGTCAGAATTGGATATCCACTTTGCCAAGGAAATATCTCACTGATGCACATGATGATTTGATTCAAGAAGGTATTTTGCCAATTTCAATTCACAGAAGCAGAACCAAAATTCTAATTTGGAAGAAGACTTACCCCTATAAGCTGAGACTCTCAGTTGATGCGGCTTTCAGAGAGGGGCGAGGTGCTGGCGGTGCGGTTCTTAGAGACGAAGGCGGAAAAATAATTGCTGGCTTTTTCATGCCCCTTCGAGTGAAGACGGTACTTCAAGCGGAAGTGCAGGTAGCTCTTCGGGCGTTGGAATGGTGTGCTAGATCTGGATTTTTAGACTTTCAGCTGGAATCAGATTCTGAGATGACAATGAAGCTCTTGCAGAAGAAATCAAGGCCTCCAATCTATCTTCAGAGGACGGTTGATGAAGCGCACAGGCTCTGTCGGACCCTTCATGTCCGTACACAGCATATCTTCAGGGAAATGAATTTACTTGCACATGCTCTTGCTCAGCTTGGTCTTAATTCAGACATTTCTAATTGCTTTAACACTTCAACTTCCTTACCTAACAATATTTGCACTTTAATTGATTTAGATATCAATGGGATCCCCTCTTTTAGGAAGTAGCTTTTTTGTTCTTTTGGAAAATTGGGTAAGGTCTGGTCCCCCCAATTTTTCTTCTTTTTATTGAGAGGTTTTCCCCCTCTCTTTGTATTTTTCTTTACTACTCAATAAAAAAAATGGCAACTGTCTCCCGGCATTTGCCCCACTGGATGCGGTGGTTTGCCTTCCGGGATAAAAAAAAAAAAAAGAAGATGAATGAAGCTTGAAAACGACGATCAGAATGACCTTCTGTCAATCGTTCAAGCTTATCTCTTTGTATGAACAACCAATGGACACGATTCAAGTTGCATATGAAAGCTAACTTCAAGGGATACAAATGATATGAAGACACCATTGCGAGAATCTGAGAGGAATAAGGTGAAAACAGACGATGAAGTCAGATGATCTCTGCTGCGATTTCAGAAAGACACCTTCCACCGTTTGGATCATATCTCTTGATTGGATGATTCAAATCACATTCGGCATATTGGGGTGGATAGAAGACTTCATTATCTACAACTTTGATGAAGGAGGTTTTGTCAAATTCGGAAGTTAAGTAGGCACGATCGTGCCCTCAAAGTCAGGCACGATCGTGCCTGAAGAGAAAAGCACCGCGGAGCTACTGTCTGTCAGGCACGATCGTGCCTGGAGGGAGGCACGATCGTGCCTTCCCAAAATGCGCGTTTTTGCTCCGGAGGCACGATCGTGCCTGGCATTGTGTCTGGCTCCGAAAATCCTAATTCAGCTCAAATTTCACCCGATTTTTCTATTTAAACAGCCTGTAAACCCCCGTTTTCAAGGGGGGAGCTTAGAGAGAGTGCCTAGCACGAATTTTAGAGGGCTTTTCAGCGTTGTTCATCAATCTTTTGGGATTCTTTGTAAGTTCCACCTTTTTAATTAATGACAATTAATTCTTCTTATTCCAATTCTATTGATTCTTCAATTATGAATTGTGAGTAGTTTTAATTAGGGATTTGGGATTGATGAAGGGGTTAATCATGATGTATGGCTATATTCTTTTCGGTTTAATTGCATGAATTCGTTTAATTTGTGTTTGAATAATTTAATTGATATCTTTTGTAACCTAGAATCGCGACTAGAATTACAATTGCATGTAGAATAAATTAAGAGAGATCTAATTTGTTCTAGGACACATTCACACACACTTAATCGTTCGCTAAGAGATTAGTAGCGATTAAGGGGCCGTAAGCTCGCTCGTCTTGGCAATAATTTAGGATCCTGTCGCATGAGAGATCAGCCTGGTCCCCTAAATTATTGTACTCTACGCCGCGAGAGCGGTAAGAACTTAGTAATGATTAGCTAGGCTCAATTAAATTAATTTCATGTAATTAGGCCTGATCTGCCAGAAATCTGGTTACCCCGGAATCGATCCCTGTTCCCTTCGTCATTAATTAGAAAGAACCCCCTAGTTTAATTGTTCGCATTAGTTTTATTTTCCAAACCAACCAATCTCGCACGACGCTTTTATTTTATTTTCTTTTTAATCGCTGAATTTAATTAATTCTTGATTCCCTTTTGTCCGTCCCTGTGGAGACGATACTCGTACTTACACCACTATATTACAATCTTTTTAAGTGCGAGAAAACTCACATCAGTTTTTGGCGCCGTTGCCGGGGACAGTGTCGGTTTTAAGGGTTAATTAATTTCAGCGAGATTTTTTTTTAGTTAGTTTTCTATTTGTTCTTCGTAGGATTTTTTCTGTGCTAACCCATCAGGTAATTTTCAAAGAAGCATGAGATGAACCTATTCAGCCAAATTCCTGGAGGAATTCCTTACCCTCAAACTGTAACACCCCCAAATTTCCCTCCCAAAATAATACATAAAGAAATAGTAAAGTTGATTTATTTATTTAAACTTTCAGATGTTTGCAGCGGTAATTAAACAACGACAAGGAAAAGGGCGTGTCACCGCCACACCCAGCCCTCATCGGACTGGATGTTAAGGCTATCCACCATAATTGTAACCAAAGTGAAGATTTAAAGTTCAACATTTAAAATAGCGTAAACGAACAAAGATTATTGTAATGAGACTAGCTTCTCTAAAAGTCTTCTAGTAGCGCTCTCAAGACATCAATCTTCATACACCACATCATCTGTAACATAAGAAAAATAAAAGAAACAAATAACACAAAAATTAGCTTTAGAGCTAAGTAAATCCCACCCAACCCCGTAAAATAATAGGTTTGGTGAAAAATAAGAATTTGTACATAATATATACAAAAATGGTTTTCTTCAAAAGAGTAGTAATAATCCCAATGATTTCCTCAAAATTTCTTATAAGTATTCCAAAGAATAATTCTCAAGTACAAAAGTATTTGCTTTTCCTCAAAATAGCTTTATAGCTAATTCTCCTAATCATTTAGAAGGGCGGTGCTCAAGCGTTATTTCGATTTTTGAGCCCAGTGATCCGTTGTTCTGTACGGTCACCCCGATCTCCCTCGGTACCTCATCTCCTCTATTAGAATCTAGACTCCTACCTTAAGTGTGCACACCCCCTAAAGGGATTCCAAGCCCTATGGGTAGAATGAAGTCTAAGTAGTTCTGACGTCAACGTCTCCCTACTCAAAATGGAATATACTCCCTAAGTTCTAGGTTCAAAGACCCTTAAGAGAATAGGTACTACTACTGCTTTAATAAAAGGGATCTAATGCCCAGTTGTTCGGGGTGGTTACCGAACCCTCCAAAAATTCATTTAATTTGTCTCAAGACTCTCAATTCAAGTAGTAGTAGTCCTAACCCTCCTTCACCATTAACGGACGTGAAGATGGCCCGACACCTACGGATTTCTCCCGCGGTGCCCCAATTATGAAAACAGACTTTTATCTTGTCTTTCCAAAAATTCCATATTTATGTCTCCTGGACAAAGTTTCACCACAAGGATTATTATCCTTAAATTCTTAACTTTATATGTTCTCAAAATATCCCACATATACATGTAATTCATTATATCTCAAAATCACAACAATTACAACTTGCTCACAAATAAAATATTCATACCACCATATAATCACACATATCAAATAAATAATTACTTACGAGGTAAAAATATAATTTTGGTTGCAATGTGACTTACCTCGGAATGTGACGCTTCTAGTCCTTCTCGTCTATTCCGGTCTCTAAATAATCACCTTTTTAATTAAGATGATAATTAGTCGTTTATTCTTTTTTTAGTAATGTATTCAATTCCCCCACCTATATATACGTATTTACTAACTCAATAGTTAATTTAATTATTAATTAATCACTTTTATTAATCCTATCTCTTTATTTCGTAATCTAAATCTTGCCTTATTTATTTACTAATTTCAACTAGCCTTTTATTTGTTTATTTATTTATTTATTTAGTGTACTGTTAATTAATATATACAGTATTCAAAGTATAGTTAACATTATAACATATCCGAAGAATGTTAAAACGGTCTTAATTTACTAATAACTATTAATCACTATTATTAGTTTAATCTAGTAGTCATAAAATATCCATATAATTAATTATATATTAATATTATTAAATATCCGAATATATATATATGTTTAATATTTCAATTACCTTAATTATAATGTATCCGAATTGTATTATGTTACCATATTAGTTGATCTATCTTAATTAACTTTTTAATTAATATAGTTAACGCATCCATATACTTTAATTAACCGATTAAGCTAATAATGGTTCTTCTAAAATAATAAACAATCCGTGTATTATTATTATTATTATTATTATTATTATTATTATTATTATTATTATTATTATTATTATTATTATTATTATTATTATTATTATTATTATTATTATTATTATTATTATTATTATTATTATTATTATTATTATTATTATTATTATTATTATTATTATTATTATTATTATTATTATTATTATTATTATTATTATTATTATTATTATTATTATTATTATTATTATTATTATTATTATTATTATTATTATTATTATTATTATTATTATTATTATTATTATTATTATTATTATTATTATTATTATTATTATTATTATTATTATTATTATTATTATTATTATTATTATTATTATTATTATTATTATTATTATTATTATTATTATTATTATTATTATTATTATTATTATTATTATTATTATTATTATTATTATTATTATTATTATTATTATTATTATTATTATTATTATTATTATTATTATTATTATTATTATTATTATTATTATTATTATTATTATTATTATTATTATTATTATTATTATTATTATTATTATTATTATTATTATTATTATTATTATTATTATTATTATTATTATTATTATTATTATTATTGTTGGGATATTGGGTCCAGGCCCAATATCCCTAGGCCCAAATCCAGGAAGAAACAGCGGGCCCAAGGCAGTCCAAAAGAACTCTCGAACGGCATTCGGGATAAAAGTTATACTTGGAACATTCCAGGAAACAATTATGCCAAATCACCTATGGCGGAGATACCGATCGGCGTTCGGGATGTGTTCCTAAGCAGGATAACACCTATGACGGGGTCCCATTCACCGAACACCCTGCCCGAACGGGCAATCATCAAGTGGAGACCGCATTTAATGCTGGATCATGGCGGCAGCAAGTGGGGGCATGGGTGCTTACATGGCAGAGGTGATAGCCTACCAGATTCGACCACGTGTCCACCTTACCCATCCCCATTTTAGTATAAATATCCATGTTTAGATCATTGTAAAGGGTTAGCATTTTAATACTCAGAGCTTAAGCAATAGATTTACATCTCCCATCCTTGTAATCTCATATTCAGCTACCGTTCGGGTAGTTTCAGTGTATGCTTAATTACTGAATATAAGTAAGTTCTTGAGTTGGATATTATCTCACTATTTTATATTTTATACACATTTTCAACCCTACCCAATATCCCTACAATATCCAAGGCTTGTGTTGGGCTTTCGGATCTTCGGGAATAAACCTCAACATTGGCGCCGTCTGTGGGAAACCACACTAAAAGTCCAGGCAAAACCGAGATCTAAGCACCATTTTTTCTTGAAAATGGCTAGACTTACTACCGCGACACCGAGTTCTACGTCCAGAGGCCGAGGAGGCAATGGGTCCTCCGAGGGGTGGTCCAGGCAAGGACACGCCAGTGGCAGTGCCACCCGGGAGTTCGAGCAAATCATCCCCCAGGAGGTAAGGATGAACCCTCAGTTGATGAGGGAGATGGCCGAGGCTATGCAACGCATGGCGGACGAACAGGAACGGGGCTACGCCGATGAAACTCATGAGCCACCATCCCCGTTGCGTCCCATGCCATCTTTCGACGAAGAGGAGGACGTCGAGACTACGATGGCCTCAGTTCATTCCGAGGAACGCCGCAGGAACCACTGGAGGGCCCATACCCCCAGACGAGGAGCACCAACCAGCCGAACCCCGTCCGCCCCTCAAAACGGATACAGGGAACCTACCCCCATGGTAGATCCCGTTGGACAAAACTTCCAGTATATCCAGAGGGATGGGGAACGCTTCATCCGGAGGAGGGCTAACATAGCTGCTCCTCCCCAGAACAGAATACCGGAATATGCGGATGCTAGAATACCACCCACTCCCCGAACGGCCCAGAACGACGAAATGGCCGAAATGAGGAGACAGATGACTGAGCTCAGGGAGCAGGTCAATCGGGCGCCCCAACAAACCCCGCCAGCACGGGTTGGGATCACCTCTCCCTTTACTAGGGAAATCATGAACGCCGAAATCCTGAAGGACTGCCGTCCCTCGACCGGCTTAGCATACGATGGGGTGGGAGATCCCCACGTACACCTGAGGAGTTACCAGGGTGGCCTCATGCTATTGGGGGCCACCGACGCGGCAATATGCAGGCTGTTCTTCAGTACCCTTCGGGGACCAGCCCAGGAATGGTTCGGGACATTACAACCCGGGTCGATCGGGAGCTTTGCGGAGCTGTCCACCTTGTTCTTGGCTCAGTTCGCCTCCAGCACCACCCCGAAGTTACATTTCGGGTATCTAACCAGTGTGAGGCAAGGGCCTAGGGAATCAATCTCCGGATTCCTCACCAGGTGGAGGACCGAAACCCTGAAGGTGACCGGCATGACAGATGAGACTGCCATCCTTCTTTTCACCGATGCCCTTCAGACGGGAGATTTATACAGGGAGCTGAAGAGGAATCCGGGGACCAGCTACCCAGACATCCTGGAAAGGGCCAGGAATTATGCGGCCCTGGAAGAAGAGATCAGGATAAGGGACCGAACGGCCCCGCAACCCCCCACTTCAAGGCTGGCAGAACGTCTGGGACCCTCTCCAGCGGCTGCAGCACCTCATCGAAGGACTCCGCGCTTCACCCCCCTGGTCATGTCTATCGCTGGTGTTTTCCATTTGGAACACAATGCCATTCCTCCCCCTACTGACACAAGGCCCGTAATGGGACCCACCCCAAGCTCCTATTGCAGATACCATCAGCGGAATGGGCACCTCACGAAGGATTGCCACGCCCTACATATGGCCATTGAGGACCTGATCCAAAAGGGCTACTTGAGGAAGTATGTCAGCACCAACCTGAACAGCCCTACCCCCAACCAACGCCCTCCCCGATCCAACAGCTGGAAGAGGGATGCCCAGCGGGATGCAGAGCCCAGTAATGATTCATACCTTCCCCCTATAGAAGAAGCTGAGGGGTCTGGGAATCCGGGAAAAAAGCCACGGTTGGAGGTAAAGGTCATCTTTGGTGGGGGGGAAACCGGTGATACGGCCGCCGAACGTAAGAAATTTGAGCGCAGCCTCTATGTCGCCACTGTAGCTGCCCCTCCCACAAAGAAGGGCCGCTTGGAGCCAATTACGTTCGGGGTGGCTGACCTACCCAACTCACCAAGTCCGCACAGGGACGAATTAGTGGTGAGCATGTGTATAGACAACGCCTTGATCCACCGAGTTCTGGTGGACACGGGAAGCAGTGTGAACGTGCTGTATTTACGCACGTTGGAGAAGATGAAGCTGAAGAAGGACCAGCTGACCAAGCTGAAGACACCGCTGGCTAGCTTCACCGGCAATGTAATAGAGGCAGAAGGCACCATCCAGCTTCTGGTAGAAATTGGCGATGAAATCCATCGAGCGGCAGTCCGGATGACATTTGTGGTGGTGGATATTGCATGTGCCCACAACGCCATATTGGGCCGTCCGGGGCTAGAAGATTTGGAGGCAATTGCCTCTGTTCGACACTCATGCATCAAATTCCCAACTGACACTGGTGTAGGAGTGGCTCGAACAGACCCTGCCATAGCCCGAACGTGCTACCGGGAAGCTTTGAAACAAATGACCACCCGGGGACAGCGGGTAAACAGCATTGAGGTGCAGACCCGGCGCACGGAGTTCGAGGGACGCCCCGAGCCAGCCACCCTCTTAGAATACATCGAGCTTGATTCCCCTCCCGATCGTAAAATTGCGATCGGGGTGGACCTTGAAGGGGGAATCAGGGAGGGGGTGATCGCTGTCCTGAAGAGATTCCAGGCCCTATTTGCCCGAGGACCCGAAGACATGCCGGGAATTGATCCGGACCTCATCTGCCACAAGTTGGCCGTTCGGCCTGATGCCAGGCCAGTCCAACAGAAGAAGAGATATCAGGCGGCCGAACGGCGGGAATTCACAAAGCAGGAGGTAGCCACCTTACTGAGAATCAGGCACATTAGACCAGTCATCCATGTCGAATGGTTGGCTAATGTGGTCCTTGCTCCAAAAGGAGCTACTTGGAGAATGTGTGTGGACTACTCTGATCTGAACAAAGCCTGCCCCATGGACCCCTATCCTGTCCCACGAATAGACCTGCTGGTGGACGAAACGGCAGGATGTGAACTGCTGAGCTTTATGGATGCCTTCCGGGGTTATCACCAAGTCTTCATGCACCCAGATGATGCAGAAAAAACTGCGTTCGTCACCTCGGACGGCGTGTTCTGCTATATCGTCATGCCGTTCGGGTTGAAGAATGCGATGGCCACTTTTCAAAGAATGATCAGCATACTCTTCAAAGAGGTACTGGGGGTAACCATGGAGGCATATGTAGATGACATCCTAATCAAGAGCAGGAAGAAGGAGGATCATGTCCGGGATATGGAGAGGGTCTTCGGGATCATGCAGAAGGCCAACATGAGACTGAATCCAAAAAAGTGCGCCTTCGCAGTCAAGGGGGGCAAATTTTTGGGTTATATGATGAGCGAGCGGGGGATTGAGCCTAACCCTGAGAAAGTAAAGGCAATCATGGACATGGAAGCACCGCGGAACTTGAAAGAAGTTCAGAAATTGACCGGAAGGTTAGCGGCTTTGAGCCGATTTATGGCTAAACTGGCCGATCGCGCCATTCCATTTTTCCAAATAATGAAAAAGGCCAACCCGTTCGAATGGACAACAGAATGTCAGGCAGCTTTTGAAGAATTCAAATTGTACCTATCTTCCCCCTTGGTCTTAACTAAAGCAGACCCAGGGGAACATCTTTATATGTATCTAGCTGTGGCTGATCTGGCGGTCAGCTCTGTTTTATTAAAGGAAGATGAGGGCGTTCAGCGCCCTATATACTTTGTGAGCAAAGCCCTGAACGGGCCAGAAACCAGGTACACCCTACTGGAGAAAACCATTTTAGCATTGATTGCTACCATCAAGCGACTGGCACCCTATTTCCAGGCCCACCCAGTCACCATCTACACCACCCAGCCCCTGTCCACCATACTGAGAAATCCTATGGCAAGCGGGCGTATCACCAAGTGGTCCCTCCTGATCGGGCAGTATGAAATAGACTTCAAGCCTCGCCCCACGATCAAGGGACAGGCTTTGGCTGACTTCATTGCCGAATGCACTGCCAGATCAACTGAAGAAGGATCGAACGGAGGAGTACAGGACCATTGGTGGGAAATGTATGTGGATGGGGCATCCAGTAGCAAAGGCTGTGGTGGGGGTGCTGTGATCACATGCCCCGAGGGGTTCAAGGCATACTACTCCGTACAGTTTGACTTCAAGGTAACCAACAATGAGGCCGAGTATGAGGCCCTTATTGCTGGTTTAAAGTATGCCAAGGCCCTGGGGGCTAGCAGATTAAAGGTCCGTTCGGATAGTCAGCTGGTGGTAAGCCAGATTAATGGATCTGCCGAGGTTAGGGAAGAACGGCTAAAAGCCTACAAGGAACTGGTTGAGGAAGAAATCGGCAGGTTCGAACAGGTGGTGATTGACCAGATTCCCAGAATCGAAAACAGTGAGGCAGACATCCTATCCAAACTGGAATGCGCCGTTCGAGATGATCATGCCCCGGGCATCCCTGCACACATCCAGAGGTTCGCACAGAAAGAAATACTGACCACACCGGCAACGATGGTTGTGCGGGTAGATGCCGTGTCCTATGCCGTTCCAAGTTGGGTCACTGACTTGACAAATTACCTGAAGGATGGGACTTTGCCGAACGATAAAAATGACGTATACAACCTCACTTGTATACGGCGAAGGGCCCCAATGTTCGAACTAGTGGACGGACAGCTGTACAAAAAGACATTCGGGGGGCCATATCTGAAATGCCTTCCACCCGATCAGGCAGCCGCTGTGATGGAAGAAATTCACGAAGGTATCTGCTCCAGCCATCAGGGGCCAAAAACCCTGGCTAGGAAAATTATCCTGCAGGGTTACTATTGGCCAACTATTCAGCAGGACTGTTTTGGGCACACAAAGAAGTGCAAAATATGTCAGCTCTACGCACCAGTACCTGGGCGGCCTACGACCTTTTACACTCCAATGACCATATCATTACCATTCGCTAGATGGGGGATCGACTTGCTAGGGCCCCTACCTAATGCGACCGGAGGAAGGAAGTACATCATAGTAGGAATTGATTACTTCACCAAATGGGTGGAAGCCGAACCCCTGGCCAGTATCACGGATTTTCAATACCAACGTTTTGTTTGGCAGAATATTATATGCAGGTTCGGGCTGCCCGAGCAGGTCATCACGGATAATGGACGACAGTTTGTGAGCAAGAACTTCGAGGAATTCCTCACTAGATGGGGAATCAAGCATTCAAGGGCTTCCGTAGCATATCCGCAGGCGAACGGGCAGGTAGAGAACATGAACAGAACCATCATGGATGGTATAAAAAAGAAGCTCGAAGATTACGCATCAACCTGGCCCGAACAGTTAAACTACGTCTTGTGGACATACAGGACAACTCCCCGAACAGCAACCGGAGAGACACCGTTCGCCCTCGCTTATGGATTTCAGGCTAAGGTCCCAACTGAGGTCTTGGTGCCCACTCACAGAACCATCCACTATGATCCTGAGCAGAACGAGGACAATCTGCGTGCTGAACTCCACTTCATAGAAGAAAGAAGGGATCTCTCGGCCTTACGAATGGAGGAATATCACCGGGCAACTAAGAGGTATGTGGATAAGCAGGCTAAAATCCTTTCGATCGAAATCGGAGACCTTGTCCTGAGGAATAGAGAAAAAAGCAAACCGCTAGAGGGCGGGAAAATGTCGAAGAGTTGGGAGGGACCATACCGGGTCTGGAAAAAATACCGGATGGGGACCTTTTCCCTACAGGATACCGAAGGCTGTCCGGCAGGGATATGGAACGCTACGCACCTGCGGAAATTCTATCAATAAAAAAAAAAAAACGGCTGTTGCCACCTCTAAAAAAAAAAAAAAAAAAAAAAAAAAAAAAAAAAAAAAAAGAAGAAGAGGGAGAACAATGCTTCCAAAGAGGCCAGAGTTAAGAAGAATATTGCGAACGGCATCAACATGCCGAACGGCATCACCACAAAACTCAGCCAAAAGTCTCACCTTGATCTATGAATGTCATTTATCTCGATCAATGGGGAGCCATCATCTCAGCACAAAAAAAAAAAAAAAAAAAAAAAAAAAAATATATGTGCAGGATACCAAGCCCGGACTCGGCTTGGGAGATGGTGTAAAAGATCTTGAGTAGGACGAACCGGGCGGCATCCGAAGTCATAGGGTGACCGAGCGGGGGATCGGGACTCTGGTCTTAAAATCTTGCCTTGGCCATACAGCTCGCCTGAACATTATGATGGTGGAACCCGAGCTGTATCCTAGAGGCGAGTCTCCATTTTGGCAGAGAATAAGGGGGAGACCCGAATTGGGAGCCTTATTCTCAACGGTCCAGGATGGACATCTCAACCTCATAATATGGGTGACCCCGGACGGTAAAACCGACGGTACGCATCGAAATTATGGGCTTGGAAGATGGCAGACACTACACGCATTGTGGAACTGTCTTGCAGCAAGAGGTGATTGCCTTGCGAACAAGGAAAAATGCGGATGATAACCCGAACAGGTTATTTTACGCGTCCAGGGAACAACCAGTCGACGGTAATAAACCGGACGGCATGCATCTGAAACATGGTGCTCGGGGGCGCAGCAAGCATTTAACATTGATGACTTACGCGTTCAGGGAACAACCAGTCGACGGTAATAAACCGGACGGCATGCATCTGAAACATGGTGCTCGGGGGCGCAGCAAGCATTTAACATTGATGACTTACGCGTTCAGGGAACAACCAGTCGACGGTAATAAACCGGACGGCATGCATCTGAAACATGGTGCTCAGGGGCGCAGCAAGCATTTAACACTGGTGACTTGTGCGTTCAGGAAATAAAGAACAACCGGCGGAAATCAACCGAACGGCTTGCACCTCAACTTTGGTGATCAGAAACAGGTCGAACAGCTTATGTCTCAATCATGATGCTGAGTTCAACAAAAAAAAAAAAGGGTGTTCGGGAAGCAAGTCATTCGGAAACAGATCAGTCTTTATTCTTCGGCACTACTGACCGGGAATTATACATGAGAAGAAAAAAGAAAAGAGTACAACAGAGATAACTAAGCTACGGGAGGATCCTTGTCCGGCACGGCATCCGGGTTGGAGTTCGGGGGATTGGCTGAATCTTTGGCCTTCTGCCTCTTCTCCATCACCCGTTGATAAGCACGGCAGAATAAGGGATCGAAACCTTCCTCCTTGGGGTCGAAGGGCTCATCGAACGATTCCTTGATCACCTCCAGATTCCGGTCGACCAGCATATCCTGGCACTTAACAAGGGTGTCCCTTGCTAGAGCATTGGCGAAGGCTGTGCCGGACGGGGTCTCATCAAGAAGCTTGAGGCCATCATGTAATGGGTCCTTGCTCCTCTCTAAGAATTCGCCCAGATGCTTGCCGAGGAACTCCCGAGCAGTATTCTCCAAGGCGAGGTTCAGGCCTTTCCCCCTTTGGAAGTCAATCACCGCCTTCGTGGTGATTTTTGAAACATCGGCGGCATAGGGGGCAGGGGGATTATCCCCCTTGGCCTTCTCAATTTTCAGGCCAGCAGCTTCGGCAACCTTCACCTTGGCACGCAGATCACGGATTTCCCGATCGCGTCGTTGGAGCCTCTGCTCCAGTTCGGCCAGCTCCTCCCTGGCTTTGTCACCCTTGTCGGCTCGATCTTGGAGATCTGCAGCCATCTTCCTAGCAGCAGCCAAAAGGGTTTGGCTCTCATCCAACTCCTGATGAAGGAGGGTCATCTCCCGTTCAGCTGCTAGGAAGGCCCGGTGATAGTATGTACCGGCCTGTGAAAAAAGAAACAGCAGTAAGAACAAATCCAAAAAATGTTATGAAAAGGAAGAACTGAACAGTCAAAGGCATACCTTAAGGGACTCAGCATGGCCTGCTTCGACCAAATCAGACCAATGGGTCAGGTTGGTGAAACCCTCTCCAGCCTTCAAGGAGGTGCTGCACCACATGGAGGATGCAGTCTGCCCGAACAGCGTCCGGCATTCGGCTCGGGGGCCCATGGCGGAAAACTCCACCGTCAACCGATCGGGGATCGGAAGACTATCTGAAGCAACACCTCCCCTGTTGCCCAGCTTCCTTGAAGGGGAGGGGACCGGAGGCATCCTTTCCACATAAGGGTCCGTCAAATCAATAACATGATCGACCGGGACCAAGGCTCTGCTCTCAATCCTTGGCCGCTTGCTAACAGGCCCAGATTCCCGGCCGGCGGAAGAACCTGGCTGAATAGCCTTCTCCCTTCCCTTGCTGACTATGGCGGTGGAGGGAGTAGGAGCAGGACGCTTTATGGAGACGGGGGGAATCACACCTACAGGAAAGAGCAAAGGGAAATGAATAAGAGATTGACAAATATACCGAACGGACAAAATAAGGGAAGGAACATACCAATGCCAGCAGCTAGCATCTTAGCAGGAGTCAAGAAGGACCGCAGGTTCTTGGAACCGGCCAGACGGAGCCTTTCGTACTGGCAGACGATAGTTGCATCCACCCTTGGGGAGGCATCCTGAACGGGGTAGGTGTTCCACCGATCAGGGAAAGGAAGCGGCGACCCCACGTGTACAAACACAAATCGTTCCTCCCATTTTTCCGGAGGGGTGGGGTTGTCGGTGAAGAGCGAACGGCCAGGGCGGGCCACAAGCCGCAGGTACCCGGTGGTCCAATAGGGCTGAACGCCATAGCAGTGCAAGAAGAGATCGGCGCTAGGGGCAATCCCCAACTCATGGCACCAAACAATGAACCCATTCAGGATCCTGTAGGTGCTAGGCACGAACTGTGCCGGCAGTACTGACACCCGGCGGAGGAACTCCACAACGAACGGGTGCAAAGGGAACCGCAGACCAGCAATCAGGGCGTCCATATGCACCAACACACATCCCGGACGGTGTCGCATGGGATGTTTGATGAACCCCGCATTAAACTGACGGGGTGGAGGTAGTAATTGGCGCAGCGTCTGTTCGGCATCTGCTGGAAGGCGTTGACGCTGTTTCCTGATGCAGTGGAAGTTCAAACTATAGCGAGGGGGGCGTTCAGGCATACCCCTTTCGTAGATGGCTAGGTCATCCCCCGACTGACATCCATCATCAGGGAGGGGCTGTTCGGGATAAAGTGGGGCAGAAGACCCGTTAGAACCCGACGATCGGGTAGATGTGCCTTGATCTTTGGGGTGGGCTTTTCCCCTCGAAAGGCGAATCAAAGTGGGTGCCATATCTTCGGAGTCTGACGAACCAGAAAAGGCAGACATTAATTGTGAATGACGGAGAAAGTTCTAGAGAGAGAAGCTTGAGAGAATTCAGAAGCAGCAGAAAAAACTGAAACAAAGTAGCTGCATCCTTATATAAGGAAATACAACCGCCAGGAATTCGAATGAATAATAGACACGTGTCAAGACGGTTGAGGGAAGTTAAAGCATCCTTTGAGGTGAGTGAACACCCGAACGGGGTTGAGATCAGCAGAATTCACGAACCTCTTAAAGCGTCTCCCCGGACGGGATAAGAGAAAAAGGCTACAAACGTTTTCCCCGAACGGGAAGGAAATTCAGCACGGTGATAAAATGATGGGCGTACCCGAACAGTATGGTTATCTAACATGGAAGAATATGACAGATGCAGACTGAACGGTTCATTATACGCAACATGTGTTAACAAGATTATCGAATCCTGAATTCTAGATTTAACGAGGAGAACACCCGAACGGGTTGAAATCAACAAAGTTCACGAACCTCTACGATTGAAAAAAAAAAAAAAAAAAAAAAAAAGAAAAAAAAAAAGAAGAAAAGGGGGCTACAAGCGGTTCCCCGAACGGAATACACCAAAATATAATGAAGAAATGATCGGTGTACCCGAACGGTATGGTTAACACTACATCCCGAATGCTGAAAACAATTACCAAAAAATTGACGAGGAAAGTACAGGAGTTTATACCCCGAACAGATGGGGAGAAAAAAAAAAAAAAAAAAAAAAAAAAACAGGAAGCAACATAGTTTATACTCCATAATGAACTATGGAGTTCATTATGAATGATATCGAATAAACAGGTCGATCAATATTTCTGGACTTAGCAAAGGGGTGACGCAAACCGGCAAATCTGATCGCTATAAACTATGGAGTCAACAGGAAGAAAGCAACAGGAAATGTATTACGAAGGCAAATTGATGGGTGAGAAAACAAGTATGGAATACAGGAAAAGAAATTACAAAGACAGAAGTTGCAAAACAAGTTGTGTATTCATCGGCTCTACTGGCCGGAAAGTACAAAAACTACTGATTCAAAGGAAAGTAAATACAGATAATGTCTAATCTACTGCTCGGGGTGATCTTCATCATCTTCATCATCATCTTCATCAGCCTCATCATCAATTTGCACCACCTCCATCCCCAGGGCTCGCCGGCACTTTTTCATCTGTGCCATTAGGGCGTTCAGATGGCCCGGATGGAGGTCAGAGGGCAAGTCAGAGGGCTGCACCGAACGGCCCATTTGTTTTTCCAGGAGGGGGAGGAGAGGCTGGAGCATGTGTTGACAACCTGAGTTGTAGACTCCCCGGGCAAGATTATCGGCCCACTCCTTGGTGATAGGGTGCTGATCAAGCACCCTGACCCCCTCCTTCTGGCGCTCTTCCCCGGCCAGTTTCTCCAGGTGCCTTCCGAAGACAGCAGGGAGCTGTTCGGTGGCATATTCTTCCTTTAGAGCCAGAAACTCCTCGGAAGCTTTGAATTGATCCCGAACGGCAGATAGATCAACTAACATTTCAGCCGGGCCGTCCGGGATTTGAGGAGGGGCCTCAGAAAACTTGACCTGAGCGGCCTCAGCTGCCGCGATCTTGGCCTGGAGAGAGCCCACCTTCACACGAAGCTCCCCAGCCTCAGCTTCTAGCTTCCTCCGCTCCTCGGCAAAAGCCCGGCGTTCGGCCTCTGATGCCTGTTCAGCCGTTTCCTTGGCCATCAGCAGCCCTTGTTCCTTGGCCTGCCTGGCCTCTCTGAGTTTCAGGCTGTAGATCCCTACCTATTGATCGAGTACAAATAAGAAATGAGAACCTGGTAAATTAATGAACAACCGAAAAAAAAAGAGAGGTGATAAGAAGTTACCTTCAGGGCAGCCAAGGCAATACACTCTTCGGCCTCCTCGACCGGCATCGGAGGAAGGTTATGCCCATTGAAGAAGCCCGATGTGGACCAAATCTGGCTTGCTGGACAGCCTCCCCTTTCCAGCATTCCATGAGCGGGATCTTGAAGGGAGATCTGCTCAAACTGGCTCGCCAAATCAGCCTGGTTGGCGGCCAGTTCCTCAGCGGAAAAGTGGTGAGACTGCTGATCAGAGAAGAGCTGATCCATTAGCATATCAGCATGTGAAGATTGTTGTTCAGGGGCAACCTGCTGCACAGGTTCTACATCCCGAACAGGTTCAGACTGCTCGGGGACGATGGGGGCGGATTGGGAGGATGTCCCCTGATCGGCCTTCCTCAACCTCTTCCTCTTTGTCTTCCTCTGCTGCTTGGGAGGAGAGGTTGGTGGCTCATCATCAAAACCAACGGTAAAGAGCCTGCTGTCATCCATTGCCGGCGGTTCGGGGTTGTCTCCTTCGGAATCTGAAGATTCGCCTTGCTTCGGAGCTGAAAAGACAAAAGGAACAAATTAGTACCGAGCGGTTCACACGTGGATTAAAAAATTATATCACACGGGAAGGACCGCCCGGGCCATGGTACTTGGTTTTCAGTCAAGTAAGTCCAGGAATACGGGCAGTACCTATCCCGGCTTTAATAAGCCGTTCGGGAGTCAGATATGGCATAATCTGGAAGCAACCGCCCGCCTCCACAGCAATGATATCCTGGCTAAGGTCTTCAGAGATAAACGGTTCGGGGGACTTTGGCGGAAAGGCGTTCCACTTTCTTGGGATCAGGCCGGTTGGGACAGATACAAAAAAGAACCGATCTTTCCATTCCTTGATGGAGGAGGGAGCCTTGGAGAACAAAATATGACCCGATCGGGAACTCGCGACGAGATAACCCTGGGCTTGTTGTGGGATGATCGAGAAAAAATAGTGAAACAGATCTAAGGAAGGGGTCACCTTAGCTTCCACGCAACGACAAATAAAACCAGCCATTGCCCGGTAGGAGTTCGGCATTATTTGGGCTGGCACTATATTATAATAATTTAAGAGGGAAACGAAGAAGGGGTGAAGGGGGAACCTAAGGCCGGCCTTAAGGGAATCAAAATGGACCACGACCATCCCTGGGAAGTGGCGCATTGGGTGGAGCCCCGATTGGAGGCGGAAGTTCACCGAATCAGGAAGTAACATCTGGATTTGGGCCCGGTTCTGGGCCATGAGCTTTTGGCGCCTAAGCCTAATCAGGGCTAGGTCAAGCTTATGACAGGAAACGCCGCTTGGAGGACCGGCTTTCATAACTTCCAATTCATCCCCCGATTTGGTGCCATCAGGGTAAACGTCGGAGGAAGAGGAATCATCACCGTTAGCTTCCGCCGGAATAGGGGCAACTTGCAGCACATCGTTGGGGTTTTCCTCTGGGATTGCGGTGCCGGAAGTAGAGGGTTCAGATGAACGAAGGGGTGCCATTCTCACCGAACGAGGAAACTAAACAGTAGAAGGAGGTTCGAAGGATACCTGAACAGAAGCAGCGGAAGAAGCTCTAGAGAGAAGGCAGAGTACTGAGCCGGAGATGCAAAGTTTCGAAACCCAGAGTCAAAACCAGAGGAGCCTATTTATACTCTGTCACGCCGATTCAGCTGCCAATCAGAAGAGGACACGTTTTTTGTAATGATGACAGAGACACGTGTCACACAGAGAATCCTTCTCAGGTAATCATGACGTTTATCGGAGAAGTGAAACGGCAGTTGCAAATACCCGTCAAAATATGCCTCGGGAACCGGCGGAATGCCATCCGATACTCACCCGAACAGCATTCGGGCAATAATCTTCTACTTCCTTATGCTCTCACTACCGTTCGAAACATAGGAAGTGGGGGACTAGTGTTGGGATATTGGGTCCAGGCCCAATATCCCTAGGCCCAAATCCAGGAAGAAACAGCGGGCCCAAGGCAGTCCAAAAGAACTCTCGAACGGCATTCGGGATAAAAGTTATACTTGGAACATTCCAGGAAACAATTATGCCAAATCACCTATGGCGGAGATACCGATCGGCGTTCGGGATGTGTTCCTAAGCAGGATAACACCTATGACGGGGTCCCATTCACCGAACACCCTGCCCGAACGGGCAATCATCAAGTGGAGACCGCATTTAATGCTGGATCATGGCGGCAGCAAGTGGGGGCATGGGTGCTTACATGGCAGAGGTGATAGCCTACCAGATTCGACCACGTGTCCACCTTACCCATCCCCATTTTAGTATAAATATCCATGTTTAGATCATTGTAAAGGGTTAGCATTTTAATACTCAGAGCTTAAGCAATAGATTTACATCTCCCATCCTTGTAATCTCATATTCAGCTACCGTTCGGGTAGTTTCAGTGTATGCTTAATTACTGAATATAAGTAAGTTCTTGAGTTGGATATTATCTCACTATTTTATATTTTATACACATTTTCAACCCTACCCAATATCCCTACAATATCCAAGGCTTGTGTTGGGCTTTCGGATCTTCGGGAATAAACCTCAACAATTATTATTATTATTATTATTATTATTATTATTATTATTATTATTATTATTATTATTATTATTATTATTATTATTATTATTATTATTATTATTATTATTATTATTATTATTATTATTATTATTATTATTATTATTATTATTATTATTATTATTATTATTATTATTATTATTATTATTATTATTATTATTATTATTATTATTTTACTTATAAATAAACAATCCTTTAACTTTATTATTTTATATTATGTAATTAACCCAACTAAAAAAAAATTACCAATTCATCCAAGTAAGTATTATCAAACAGATCTAATTTATCTTCAATACTTCGTATTATCATCTCAGTTTATTGCTTCGTATTATTCTCGAGGTGGTTATTATCAATGTATTTATTAAGATTTATATTATGATTAGCTCCATCCTCACTGTTATTATTATTATTCTCATTATTAAAATTAAACTAACTCAGCTTAACAAAATGTAATCGGTCTAATTAGTTCTGATTGGCCCAAACCCATGACTCAACTTTTTAAAATTAAAAGGAGATATGATCTTCTTCTTTGTTGGAGAACTTCACACGCAGGCTACAAGTTAGTACGAAGCATGTCTTACCTTGACGACGAACTGAAGTCCGGCGATGGTGTAGTCTAACCGGCGGCAGCAGTGAACCGGCGGCAGCAGTGACCTGGCGGCAGCAGTAGTGAACCAGCGGCAGCAGCTCTGTCTCCTTGCCGTCTGTCACTAGTGATCGAACAGTCCGGCGTAACTCCGGCGAGTGTTTCCTCCCTCCGGCGATCTTCTTTTCTTTCAACAACTACGTATTTATTCTCCCCTACTCTCATAGACTACGTTCGTGATGTTTTTAGCTCTGGTTTGGGTATATATATACCGATAGTACTTGCCGGCTTGCCGCGGAATGTATATATTTATATTATATGTATATATGTAAGTGTATATTATATCATACACATGAGTATAGAATGTGTGCAGAGTAGCTTAACCCATCGTCTCTATTTATACTTCTCAGTTCAAGCTTCTCGGTACTCCTACGAATTATTAGCCGTTCATATGTCAAATAGAACGTACTCTAGAAGTATGGGCGTATGGCCAACGTTGTACTGCTGGAAATAGTCTTCTAATTTGTTTATATGCAATTATTTCTGTGATTGAAGTCTTGTTGGGTGGCTGCTGTGCATAAAATTATTGTAGTTATTACTCCTATTTGTTTCGTAGTTGTATTACTTACTCATTGCATTGATTATTTAGTTTGCTATGAATTATACGAAGTACATGGATTACGTACATACATAATATTTATTACATATTATACTCATGCTTATAATCGTATTTGGTTCTATTACCATCATTTCATATATGTAAGTGTAAGGATGTTTTTACTTAATTATTAATAGTGTCACTTTTGTGACATTTTATCTAATTAATAAGATTTAGTTATTTTTATTTTAAATTTTTCGGGTGTGTCACATTCTACCCTCCTTGAAAGATACTTCGTCCCGAAGTATAAACTAAAAAAAATCCATAAATAAAATTAACAGGTGTTACACAAACCTCCATGGAATATTCACCATATACGCCATACCCTCCTTACACTACTCCTCCTCCTCCTCCTCCTCCTCAATATTACACATCTCATCAAAATTATTCTCCTACACCACAAAATTTTCCATCTTCCTATTCTTACCCTCTTCCAAATACGCAATACTCTCAATCTCATTCTCCTAATCATTATCCTTATCCACAATATCCTCGGACAAAACCAGGCTCCATAATGGAATTTCTCATTCAAACTAAAAGTCCCGAGGAATTGGTTGATTGCTTTCCTAAAAATAGCATTTGTAACTTCTGTGGAGGTGGTCACCATTCATGTCTTTGCCCCATTCCTCCATACGACCATCCTTACTGGGCAACTGCATACCCCACTTCTTCCTCCCAACAATTTACGAACACAAATGTTTCAGTCACTCCTACGTCTTTGTCGAGCTATGAGCCACAGGATGAAGTGGAAGAGATAATTTCAGAGAAGCTGTCTCACCTGGAAGAAACACTCAAGAAATTATTACAACAACAAATGCAAATTCAACAGCAACAAATGCAAATTCAACAGCAACAAATCCAAATTCAACAGCAAGCAGACTCAAGGATGCAAAACATGGAGAATCAATTGGGGCAGATTGCAAAGGCTTTATCTGAGGAGTCCGAGAGATCCCATCCTAGCGACACAGAAGCCCAACCTAAGGAGACCAATAGGGATGATCATGTGAGTGAGTCGGACTGCGAAGGTGGGAATATGATGGATGATACACTTCCTGATACTTTTGAAGACCCTCCTATGTTTGGAGATGAAGAAGAAGACTTTTCTATGGTGCAGTTTGATTACGATGTTGCTCCTACTCATTGCTTTGAGACATCTTTTGAGCTTCCGGTGATACCTAGAGTAATCAAAGTTTTCACTCATGTTTTCTGTCCACCTGAAGAGGATGAGAGTTTCATACTTCACTTCTGTGCTGATGAGGGTTATGAAGACCATGTGCTGCCTTCGTGGGCTGACGAATTTAAAGATCTGCGCCACTTAATGACATTTGTTGAGAGGAAGCTGGAGACGTTGACTATAAGTGCACCACTACAGTCTTTGCTATTGGAGAGCCTATGGGGTAGTTGTGTCGGGAAAACGACGTTAAAAATAGCACTTCTCGGGAGGCAACCCGAGCTTTTTTTCTGCTTTTGTTTTTTCTTTTGCTTTGTTTGTTGTTTGGTTGTTTTGCTTTGTGTTTTTATTGCAGCTCAGGGGTCTTGTTATAGGGATGATGTGCCGAGGATCATTGACTCAATTTAGTTCTGCACCGACCAGCGCTATAGGGAAGTTTCTTTGACTCTTTTACTGGCTTGTTGAAATATTGACTTGAGTTAAGTTGAGCATGTGTGACCCTATCCTCTTTACCCCCTTGTGCATAGTGCATTTTTTGGTCATCGAGGACGATGCCAAAGTTTAAGTATGGGGGAGTGAATTGGGCATTCGGGCAGTAGTTGCTACATGTAATTTTTAGAGTTAGCATGCGCAAGTGTTAGTTGATATTCATAGGAAATTCATGTCAATTTTTGAAAATTTTTCTTTAAACTGTGTCTTTGTGAGCTGGCTAGTGTTTGACTATGCTTTTAAAACATCTTGGAAGTGTTTAGGCTTAAATTGCTTGCATTATAATCTGGTTGTTGAAAGGGTGAAGGCATTAGTCACTCATGTAATGAATCAACAATTTTCCCATTGACCTGAATAAGTTCCTTTAGGAGAAGCCACTTTGAGTCTGACCGTTTATTAATAGCCGATTAATTGAGCTTCATAGCCAAATGGCCTGTGTTCCTTACCCATGAATATTTCTGACTTAGTCTTGATGTTTAGGGAACTATGGGATTAATTTGCTAAGTTTAGGGAATTTGTGTAGGAGCCATTTTTGGCATTGTTCCTATGCCCCAAATGGGGTAAGAGCAGTCACTTTTTAGGAATTTGATACTTTCGAAGATTGCATTGTAGGCATGGATTCACTTTGAAATAAATGAACCTTAATTGCTATTTTTCCTTGGTGAGGCCGAGATTAGAATGGGTAATGTCTAGTGAGAATCCGAAAGGTGAAAAATTAATATAGCTAGACCTCTTACTTTTCGAAAAAGAGAATGGGAGCCCCGGTCAAAAAGCGTAAGATGAGACTTGGGTATCTTTCGAAAGAAACGGCGTTCTCGAGCCAACATGACAAGGAAAACTAAACATAATTAATGAACTTGTAGGCTATTGAAAAAATTAGCTTCAGTCCTCCGCGTACTTCAAGTATACGTCAAAGCACAAATGTGCTGAGACGGTTTAGCTTAGTTGTACACCATGTCTACTCTTTGCATAGGTTTAAATGATTGTTCCTAAATTGTGGCTTACTGAGTTCCTTGTTCCTAAGAATAGCCCTGAAGTTCCTGAATGGATTGAGTCTTTGTTAGAATATTCCAATCTCTCAAAAGAAAGGGGCTATTTTTGTTATCCATGAACCATTCACCACCACCTTCACAAGTCCTTCTGATCGGTAGCTAGTTTATTTGTGTGTGCTGTCACTACTTTGAGGATGTTGTGAATAATTTTGTCAAATATTTTAGCTAGAGTACAAAGATGTAGTTTAAGGAAGAATTTTCTTGATTTAGTTTGTCTGTTCTGTGAATATCCTTTAAACTACATGTGCATGCTAATTGTTTTGATTCCGTGTGGTGATTATCGTAAGTCCCGTTGTTCAGTTTGCTTGAGGACAAGCAAAGGCTTAAGTAAGGGGGAATTTGATAAGTCCGTATTTTGACACGCATTTGATGTGTGTTGAGATCGGATTTTGATGGTTTTCCTAGCTTTAAAGTGTTGCAAGTCTCAATTTTAGCTCAAGTTATGTTTACCGAGCGTTGGTTCGAGTTTTGTGTTGTTTGTAGTCAAAATCAGGGAATTTGAGCCCGGCACCGGCACTTGAGGAACAATCGGGATGATTTGAGAAGCATTTGAGAATGATTTGATAGCTTTGGAGGTCACCGGAAGATTCACGATGAAGATTTGAAGGAAAAAGAGCTCTAGGATTGGCTTCGGGATCAAAAGAAGATGAATGAAGCTTGAAAACGACGATCAGAATGACCTTCTGTCAATCGTTCAAGCTTATCTCTTTGTATGAACAACCAATGGGCACGATTCAAGTTGAATATGAAAGCTAACTTCAAGGGCTAAAAATGATATGAAGACACTATTGCGAGAATCTGAGAGGAATAAGGTGAAAACAGACAATGAAGTCAGATGATCTCTGCTGCGATTTCAGAAGGACACCTTCCACCGTTTGGATCATATCTCTTGATTGGATGATTCAAATCACATTCGGCAAATTGGGGTGGATAGAGGACTTCATTAGCTACAACTTTGATGAAAGAGGTTTTGTCAAATTCGGAATTTAAGTAGGCACGATCGTGCCCTCAAAGTCAGGCACGATCGTGCCTGAAGAGAAAAGCACCGCGGAGCTACTGTCTGCCAGGCACGATCGTGCCTGGAGGGAGGCACGAGCGTGCCTGCCCAAAATGCGCGTTTTTGCTCCGGAGGCACGATCGAAGGCACGATCGTGCCTGGCATCGTGTCTGGCTCCGAAAATCCTAATTCAGCTCAAATTTCACCCGATTTTTATATTTAAACAGCCTGTAAACCCCCGTTTTCAAGGGGGGAGCTTAGAGAGAGTGCCTAACACGAATTTTAGAGGGCTTTTCAGTGTTGTTCATCAATCTTTTGGGATTCTTTGTAAGTTCCACCTTTTTAATTAATGACAATTAATTCTTTTTATTCCAATTTTATTGATTCTTCAATTATGAATTGTGAGTAGTTTTAATTAGGGATTTGGGATTGATGAAGGGGTTAATCATGATGTATGGCTAGATTCTTTTCGGTTTAATTGCATGAATTCGTTTAATTTGTGTTTGAATAATTTAATTGATATCTTTTGTAACCTAGAATCGCGACTAGAATTACAATTGCATGTAGAATAAATTAAGAGAGATCTAATTTGTTCTAGGACACATTCACACACACTTAATCGTTCGCTAAGAGATTAGTAGCGATTAAGGGGCCGTAAGCTCGCTCGTCTTGGCAATAATTTAGGATCCTGTCGCATGAGAGATCAGCCTGGTCCCCTAAATTATTGTACTCTACGCCGCGAGAGCGGTAAGAACTTAGTAATGATTAGCTAGGCTCAATTAAATTAATTTCATGTAATTAGGCCTGATCTGCCAGAAATCTGGTTACCCCGGAATCGATCCCTGTTCCCTTCGTCATTAATTAGAAAGAACCCCCTAGTTTAATTGTTCGCATTAGTTTTATTTTCCAAACCAACCAATCTCGCACGACGCTTTTATTTTATTTTCTTCTTAATCGCTGAATTTAATTAATTCTTGATTCCCTTTTGTCCGTCCCTGTGGAGACGATACTCGTACTTACACCACTATATTACAATCTTTTTAAGTGCGAGAAAACTCACATCAGTTTTTGGCGCCGTTGCCGGGGACGGTGTTGGTTTTAAGGGTTAATTAATTTCAGCGAGATTTTTTTTAAATTAGTTTTCTATTTGTTCTTCGTAGGATTTTTTCTGTGCTAACCTTTCAGGTAATTTTCAAAGAGGCATGAGATGAACCTATTCAGCCAAATTCCTGGAGGAATTCCTTACCCTCAAACCTCCATGGAATATTCACCATATACGCCATACCCTCCTTACACTACTCCTCCTCCTCCTCCTCCTCAATATTACACATCTCAACAAAATTATTCTCCTACACCACAAAATTTCCCATCTTCCTATTCTTACCCTCTTCCAAATACACAATACTCTCAATCTCATTATCCTAATCATTATCCTTATCCACAATATCCTCGGACAAAACCAGGCTCCATAATGGAATTTCTCATTCAAACTAAAAGTCCCGAGGAATTGGTTGATTGCTTTCCTAAAAATAGCATTTGTAACTTCTGTGGAGGTGGTCACCATTCATGTCTTTGCCCCATTCCTCCATACGACCATCCTTACTGGGCAACTGCATACCCCACTTCTTCCTCCCCACAATTTACGAACACAAATGTTTCAGTCACTCCTACGTCTTTGTCGAGCTATGAGCCACAGGATGAATTGGAAGAGATAATTTCAGAGAAGTTGTCTCACCTGGAAGAAACACTCAAGAAATTATTACAGCAACAAATGCAAATTCAACAGCAACAAATCCAAATTCAACAGCAAGCAGACTCAAGGATGCAAAACATGGAGAATCAATTGGGGCAGATTGCAAAGGCTTTATCTGAGGAGTCCGAGAGATCCCATCCTAGCGACACAGAAACCCAACCTAAGGAGACCAATAGGGATGATCATGTGAGTGAGTCGGACTGCGAAGGTGGGAATATGATGGATGATACACTTCCTGATGCTTTTGAAGACCCTCCTATGTTTGGAGATGAAGAAGAAGACTTTTCTATGGTGCAGTTTGATTACGATGTTGCTCCTACTCATTGCTTTGAGACATCTTTTGAGCTTCCGGTGATACCTAGAGTAATCAAAGTTTTCACTCATGTTTTCTGTCCACCTGAAGAGGATGAGAGTTTCATACTTCACTTCTGTGCTGATGAGGGTTATGAAGACCATGTGCTGCCTTCGTGGGCTGACGAATTTAAAGATCTGCGCCACTTAATGACATTTGTTGAGAGGAAGATGGAGACGTTGACTATAAGTGCACCACTACAGTCTTTGCTATTGGAGAGCCTATGGGGTAGTTGTGTCGGGCAAACGACGTTAAAAATAGCGCTTCTCGGGAGGCAACCCGAGCTTTTTTTCTGCTTTTGTTTTTGTTTTTGCTTTGTTTGTTGTTTGGTTGTTTTGCTTTGTGTTTTTATTGCAGCTCAGGGGTCTTGTTATAGGGATGATGTGCCGAGGATCATTGACTCAATTTAGTTCTGCACCGACCAGCGCTATAGGGAAGTTTCTTTGACTCTTTTACTCGCTTGTTGAAATATTGACTTGAATTAAGTTGAGCATGTGTGACCCTATCCTCTTTACCCCCTTGTGCATAGTGCATTTTTTGGTCATCGAGGACGATGCCAAAGTTTAAGTATGGGGGAGTGAATTGGGCATTCGGGCAGTAATTGCTACATGTAATTTTTAGAGTTAGCATGCGCAAGTGTTAGTTGATATTCATAGGAAATTCATGTCAATTTTTGAAAATTTTTCTTTAAACTGTGTCTTTGTGAGCTGGCTAGTGTTTGACTATGCTTTTAAAACATCTTTGAAGTGTTTAGGCTTAAATTGCTTGCATTATAATCTGGTTGTTGAAAGGGTGAAGGCATTAGTCACTCATGTAATGAATCAACAATTTTCTCATTGACCTGAATAAGTTCCTTTAGGAGAAGCCACTTTGAGCCTGACCGTTTATTAATAGCCGATTAATTGAGCTCCATAGCCAAATGGCCTGTGTTCCTTACCCATGAATATTTCTGACTTAGTCTTGATGTTTAGGGAACTATGGGATTAATTTGCTAAGTTTAGGGAATTTGTGTAGGAGCCATTTTTGGCATTGTTCCTATGCCCCAAATGGGGTAAGAGCAGTCACTTTTTAGGAATTTGATACTTTCGAAGATTGCATTGTAGGCATGGATTCACTTTGAAATAAATGAACCTTAATTGCTATTTTTCCTTGGTGAGGCCGAGATTAGAATGGGTAATGTCTAGTGAGAATCCGAAAGGTGAAAAATTAATATAGCTAGACCTCTTACTTTTCGAAAAAGAGAATGGGAGCCCCGGTCAAAAAGCGTAAGATGAGACTTGGGTATCTTTCGAAAGAAACGGCGTTCTCGAGCCAACATGACAAGGAAAACTAAACATAATTAATGAACTTGTAGGCTATTGAAAAAATTAGCTTCAGTCCTCCGCGTACTTCAAGTATACGTCAAAGCACAAATGTGCTGAGACGGTTTAGCTTAGTTGTACACCATGTCTACTCTTTGCATAGGTTTAAATGATTGTTCCTAAATTGTGGCTTACTGAGTTCCTTGTTCCTAAGAATAGCCCTGAAGTTCCTGAATGGATTGAGTCTTTGTTAGAATATTCCAATCTCTCAAAAGAAAGGGGCTATTTTTGTTATCCATGAACCATTCACCACCACCTTCACAAGTCCTTCTGATCGGTAGCTAGTTTATTTGTGTGTGCTGTCACTACTTTGAGGATGTTGTGAATAATTTTGTCAAATATTTTAGCTAGAGTACAAAGATGTAGTTTAAGGAAGAATTTTCTTGGTTTAGTTTGTCTGTTCTGTGAATATCCTTTAAACTACATGTGCATGCTAATTGTTTTGATTCCGTGTGGTGATTATCGTAAGTCCCGTTGTTCAGTTTGCTTGAGGACAAGCAAAGGCTTAAGTGTGGGGGAATTTGATAAGTCCGTATTTTGACACGCATTTGATGTGTGTTGAGATCGGATTTTGATGATTTCCCTAGCTTTAAAGTGTTGCAAGTCTCAATTTTAGCTCAAGTTATGTTTACCGGGCGTTGGTTCGAGTTTTGTGTTGTTTGTAGTCAAAATCAGGGAATTTGAGCCCGGCACCGGCACTTGAGGAACAATCGGGATGATTTGAGAAGCATTTGAGAATGATTTGATAGCTTTGGAGGTCACCGGAAGATTCACGATGAAGATTTGAAGGAAAAAGAGCTCTAGGATTGGCTTCGGGATCAAAAGAAGATGAATGAAGCTTGAAAACGACGATCAGAATGACCTTCTGTCAATCGTTCAAGCTTATCTCTTTGTATGAACAACCAATGGGCACGATTCAAGTTGAATATGAAAGCTAACTTCAAGGGCTACAAATGATATGAAGACACCATTGCGAGAATCTGAGAGGAATAAGGTGAAAACAGACAATGAAGTCAGATGATCTCTGCTGCGATTTCAGAAAGACACCTTCCACTGTTTGGATCATATCTCTTGATTGGATGATTCAAATCACATTCGGAAAATTAGGGTGGATAGAGGACTTCATTATCTACAACTTTGATGAAGGAGGTTTTGTCAAATTCGGAAGTTAAGTAGGCACGATCGTGCCCTCAAAGTCAGGCACGATCGTGCCTGAAGAGAAAAGCACCGCGGAGCTACTGTCTGCCAGGCACGATCGTGCCTGGAGGGAGGCACGATCGTGCCTGCCCAAAATGCGCGTTTTTGCTCCGGAGGCACGATCGTGCCTGGCATCGTGTCTGGCTCCGAAAATCCTAATTCAGCTCAAATTTCACCCGATTTTTCTATTTAAACAGCCTGTAAACCCCCGTTTTCAAGGGGGGAGCTTAGAGAGAGTGCCTAGCACGAATTTTAGAGGGATTTTCAGCATTGTTCATCAATCTTTTGGGATTCTTTGTAAGTTCCACCTTTTTAATTAATGACAATTAATTCTTCTTATTCCAATTCTATTGATTCTTCAATTATGAATTGTGAGTAGTTTTAATTAGGGATTTGGGATTGATGAAGGGGTTAATCATGATGTATGGCTATATTCTTTTCGGTTTAATTGCATGAATTCGTTTAATTTGTGTTTGAATAATTTAATTGATATCTTTTGTAACCTAGAATCGCGACTAGAATTACAATTGCATGTAGAATAAATTAAGAGAGATCTAATTTGTTCTAGGACACATTCACACACACTTAATCGTTCTCTAAGAGATTAGTAGCGATTAAGGGGCCGTAAGCTCGCTCGTCTTGGCAATAATTTAGGATCCTGTCGCATGAGAGATCAGCCTGGTCCCCTAAATTATTGTACTCTACGCCGCGAGAACGGTAAGAACTTAGTAATGATTAGCTAGGCTCAATTAAATTAATTTCATGTAATTAGGCCTGATCTGCCAGAAATCTGGTTACCCCGGAATCGATCCCTGTTCCCTTCGTCATTAATTAGAAAGAACCCCCTAGTTTAATTGTTCGCATTAGTTTTATTTTCCAAACCAACCAATCTCGCACGACGCTTTTATTTTATTTTCTTTTTAATCGCTGAATTTAATTAATTCTTGATTCCCTTTTGTCCGTCCCTGTGGAGACAATACTCGTACTTACACCACTATATTACAATCTTTTTAAGTGCGAGAAAACTCACATCACATCTCCTTTCTAGCTGTCTCACAATTTCGTTCTGCTTCTGATTCACTTAACTGTCTAGTGAGTTCAGCGATTTTCTGTGTAAGCATTTCTGCTTCAGAATTTCGCTTTTTCAACATATCCTTTTCATTATCAAGTTGTATACTTAAGGAAGTAATTCTGTCAAGTTTTGTGAGCAGATTTTTGTAATTGTGATCTAACCTGTCTCTTAGCTCCTTTATAATGTCATCCTTTTCTTGAAAAGAATGAACTTTGCAAGTGCAAGAACAAGACGGTTTAGGAGTACTTACAGTGTGATTGGAGTTTGAACTTCCACCGGGGATCGCAACATCACCCTTTTTTTCTTCTTCTTTCTCAACAATAGCCATCAGGGCTAGGTTCTCTTCTCCTTCATCCTCAGTACTCTCCTCTTGCCATGGATCACCCTCAGTGAGTGTTGCAGCACTCTCATCATCTTGTTTAGCCATGAACATCTTTTGTTTGTTCCACAGCATCTTCTGCTTGTAGTAGTTGAAGTCCCTCTTTCTTGGCAAACGACAGTCTTTGATGACATGTCTAGCTTTTCCACAATTGAAGCATTTAGGAGGGTCTTCAGCTGCAACAGCTCTACTGGAAGAGTTCTGATCATTACCCTTTGATTTGTAGTTGGCAGAGGAGGTCCGGAGTTTGTTGGATGAGCTTCCTTTCTTCGGAAATCGTTTATTAAATTGGTTGGTCAGCAGGGCCATTTTCTTTTGCAGTTCGGCCAGTTCTGACTCTACATCCACTTCTTCCTCACTTTCTTCCTCTTCAGACATCACAACAACTGCCTTCTTTTTCTTCTGAGCTTTGTACAAACTCTTGGGTTGAGCTTCCATCATCAGTGCTAATGGATTGCCAGAGTAGTTTCCTTCCATGTCAGCAGTGTCATTCACAAACTGTTGAAGGTGCTCATGCACAGTACACAAATCAAGTTCATCCAAATCTAGATGTTGACGTAGGTTCTTCACAGTTCTTCTCCATTCTGGTGGCAGGCTCGACAAGAAACGTATGTTCATTTCCATGTTTGATTTGACAACCTTGATCTTTCGCATCTCATTGATCAGTTGTACAAATCTGTTGTATGTTTCATGGAGCGCCTCACCAGGTAGAGCTTTAAATCCATCATAGGCAGTCAGGATGTTTGCCTTCTTTGTCTTCAATCCCAAATCAGTTCCAATCATCAGTTTTTTAATTTCATCCCACATCTCCTTAGCTGTTTCCATGCTGTCAATCAGTATGTATATGTCATTGGGAATAGCTTGGAGCAGGTACGTTTTAGCCATTAGATCTGCTTTAACTCTTAGTCTGTCTGCTTCAGTGTACTCAGACTTTGCTTTCAACCTTCTGTCAACAGCAACTGGAGGATTGTTCACACCATCTGTTGTCACATCTACCCAAATTTGTGCTGGTCCTTCAGTAAGCGATTCCAGCATTGCAGAAGAGTTGTCTTTTCCTTCCAGAAAGTTTAAGGACCTTGTTTTCCACATCTGATATTCTCCTCTTCTCAAGATTGGGGGTCTGTTCTCATTTCCAAGTGCCAATGCTTCCATCTTTACTGTTTTACTTTTAAAAATTAGACCGTTCGAGTGATTTGATCAAAAAATTTTAGAAACAGAATGTCGAAAACCTGACAATCAGGGATAGGTTCGAGAAGTAAGTTCGAGAAGTGCTATCGAGAACCTGTTTTCGATATTTAATGTCGAGAACTAATTTATCGAGAAGTTTGGTTCGAGAAGTTCTTATCGAGAAGTCAGTATCGAAAACCTCAGTTCGAGAACTTGGTTTCGAGAAGCTGATTATCGAGAAGATCTATCGAGAACCTGCATTTTCGAAAAAACTAAATATCGAGTAATAATATCGAAAACTGAGTATCGAGAACACAGACTCGAGAACTCAGTTCGAGAACTTATGTCGAGAAGTCGGTATCGAAATCCTGCAAATTGAAAAACAGTTTTTAAACAGATTTTTCAATTGTTTAATAATGTCCTTGATCTCGAGATCCTTCCTAAGTAGTTTTCAGTTCGAGAAACCTGTTTAAACACCGAGAACCCTGCTTTTCGATATCATTCTATCGAGAACTTCGAAAATTCAAGTTTACTGAAATCGAGATTTAAGCTATACTCTTGGTTCGTTTTTGACTGGCGAGTCCAAGGGTATAACTTTTACAGATAATCGATCAGAAACAAGATTACAATGATTAAAATAGCGAAATATCGAGAAAAACAGGAAATAGAGATCTTCGAAAACTTTTCTTCGGCGATCACACTTGAGTAGGCTCTGATACCAGTTGTTGGTCCCAATTTATGCAGACTAACACACAGCTAGATGGATTTCATCGATAAACAGAGAAGAAGGATTTCACAGAATGACATTAGAGGTTATCGAGAACAACGAAATCTTCTTTCTATTGTATCGAGAAGTATTTGTGCAGCGTAAGGCTAATGTGTATTGATCGATATCGGTACCTGTACACAAGGCGCATATTTATAGGCGCTGTACAGGTTACCGATTTAGGTAAACCTTGAGGTTTGGACCAAGGCCTTTTTGGGCCTTATTCCCTTTAACCTATTTATTACATAATGATTACTAATCTAATACCATAAATGGTATAACTAGTCTACTTTATTAAACAAGACATTACAGACAAACTTGACTCACAATAAAAGTTCTAACAAAAACATTTTTAAAATTGTCATCATGATCAATGGTTGAGTCAGTACTGCTTGAAGACTGGGAAGCTGAGTTGGACTGGGATTGTTCTTTCAAAAAGTAAGTTCTCTCAACAGTCTGTCTCGCTCACTCTCAAAACTCTTTCTCTCTTCTTCAAAACTTTTTCTTTGCTTTTCAAGAGAAATATGTAAGTTTTCAAATTTCTTTATTAGAGGAGGAATGTATGGTTCATCTACATCAGACTGTGAGTTTGAGGGAGGTTCCAGATTAGACACAACTTCCTTTTCAGAAGGATAAGGACTCACACATTGATCAGAAGAAAAGGTAGGTTCGGTTGTAGCATAGCTTTTGTTCAAAGCAGTGTAATCAAAAGAAATTTGAGCTTTAGTGCTATTTGTTCTTTTCTCAGCCTCAAGTTCAGCCGTTTCTTTTGCAGCAGTGAAAAACATGAGTTTGGTCAGACCGAATCCCATGTAGTTAATATCATACAATTGTTTACATTTCACCTTTTTCAGGTTGTTGGGATTCGATAGACCAAGACCTTCTTTGGAATTGTAGAAACGGGTATCCTTGGGTTGGTTTAAGAAAATAGTTTGTTCAGTTTGATCACGTTTAGCTAAGAGATCCTCAAGCTCCTTCATCTTTCTATAAAGAGCACTTCTTTGATTGTGTAAAACCTTTTTCAACGCGATTGTCTGATTGAGCTCTGTCTTGGTGTTACTCAATTCATGAGTCAAATCAGTGATTTTAAGTACCAACTTGTCTGCTTCTAAGGTCATCTTTTCAACCTTTTGCGTAGATTCCTCAAATTTTATGGACAAACTGGCATTCTTATGCAAGTTCTTAAGTAAGACTTTATGATTGTTATCAAGTCTCGCCTCAAGTTCCTTAATGATCTTATCCTTTTCAGTTAAAGAATGATTTTTGCCGTTGCAAGAACATGAGTTTTTAGAAGGACTTACATTGCTATTTGAGCCTTCACTTTCATCATTTTCGGGGATCGCAGCATCACCCTTTCTTTCATCTTTCTCTACAACAGCCATCAAAGCTAAGTTTTCTTCTTCCTCATCTGAAGAATCATCCTCCATCCAATGATCCTTCTCAGCGAGCAGTGCAGCATTTTCATCATCTTGCTTAGCCATGAACATCTTCTGCTTGTTCAGGAGCATTTTCTGCTTATAGTAGTTGAAATCCCTCCTTCTTGGTAAGCGACAATCTTTGATAAGATGTCCAGCTTTTCCACAGTTAAAGCATTTGGGAGGTTCTTCTGCTGCAATGGCTCTTTCTGAGGAATTCTGCTCAAACTGCTTTGGTTTGTAGTTGGATGAGGAGGTTCTCAGCTTGTTGGATGAGGTGTTCTTATTGGGAAATCTCTTGTTGTACTGATTGGTCAAGAGTGCCATCTTCTTCTGCAACTCTGCCATCTCAGACTCCATGTCTATCTCTTCATCACCTCCTTCATCTTCTTCAGACACCATGACGACTTTCTTCTTCTTTTGCATCTTAGATGTACTTCTCGTCTGAGTTTCCATCACTAGAGCAAGTGGATCAGCAACGAAATTTCCTTCAGGTTCTGCAGTGTCATTCACGAACTGTTGGAGATGGTCATGGATGGTATACGGGTCAACTTCATCTAAATCCAGATTCTGTCTCACATTCTTCACCGTCCTCTTCCATTCAGGGCTCAGACTATAAAGAAATCGTATGTTCAGCTCCATGTTGGCTTTGTTCACATTAATCTTTCGTAAGTCATTCACAAGCTTAACAAATCTGTTATAAGTCTCATGCTGAGGTTCACCGGGCCTGCCCTTGAAGGAGTCATAGGCATTGAGAGTGCTTGCCTTCTTAGTCTTCAAACCAAGATTTGTTCCTTCCATCAGCTTCCTAATCTCATCCCACATCTCCTTTGCAGAGTCCATGCTATCTATCTGGATATAGATATCGTTGGGAATTGCTTGGAGCAGGTACGTCTTTGCCATCAGATCAGTCTTGATTCTCAATCTATCTTCTTCAATATACTCTTCAACAGCCTTAGGTACTCTTACTGGTTCAACGGGGGGCTCATTATCATTGTCACCTCCAAGTGTCATCCAAAGCTGAGCTGGTCCCTCCGTCAGTGATTCCAGCACGGCTGAAGAGTTGTCTTTGCTTTCGAGAAAATTGAGAAACCTGTTCTTCCACATCACGTACTCATCTCTCCTAAGAATCGGGGGTCTGTTGTCGTTTCCCATTGAAAGAGCATCCATTTTTGCTATTTTAAAAAATGACCGTTCGAGTGATTGATCTGTCACAAAATTATTTCTAAGCATGGATTATCGAAAAGTGAAACTTCAAAAAGTAGGTTTGAGAACTAAGAGTTCGAGAAAGATTATCGAGAAGTAAGTTTTCAATATTGAAACTTCGAAAAGTTAGTTTTCGATATAAGGGTTCGAAAAGTCGATGTCGAGAAGTCAAACTTCGAGAAGTTTAGTTCGAGAACTGACTTTTCGAGTTTTGAGTTTCGAGAACCGATGTCGAGAACCTGTAATATCGAAAACAATTATTTCAATGAATAGATATCGAAAAATACTAATGTGAGAAGCCAGTATCGAAAACTAAGTTCTCGAGCTTAATGTCGAGATCATCCTATCGAAATCCTGCACTAAAAAATTTTCAAAATTTTTAAAACGAAGACTACTGGTGAGTTGTTTTTTATGTCGAGAAGCTTCCTGTGTCAATCTAACTTTGAGAATCCTGCTTAATGTATCGAGAACCAGCTTCTCGATATAGCAATATCGAGAATTCAAAGATTCAAAGATTACAGATATCAAAAATGCAGATATACTCCTGGTTTATTTTTTAAAGGCGAATCCAGCAGTATAACTTTTACAAAGAAATGTCCAGAAATAGGTTTACAAAAGTAGATTTAAGAAAACATCGAAAAGATAAAAACAGAGTGTTTCTTCGCAGTTTTTCTTCGATGAAGATCAGTACTCGATCGGCTCTGATACCAGTTGTTGGTCCCAAATAACAAGATCAAAGAAATCTACGATAATATAGAGAAGGATTCTTAATAATGATCGAGAAACTATCTGAACAGAAGAAATCCTTACGCTATATTATCGATAAGTTGGAAACGAGAACTTTGAATGAAAAGGAGCTGTATTGCTGATTATTCAGTCCTGTACCACATGTACGCATATTTATAGGCGTAGGTATAGGTACCGAAGTGGTAACCTAGAACTTTGGGCCTAAGGCCTTTTTAGGCCATATTCCCTTAGTTGCATTTATTCATTACATAATAATAAAAGCTATAAAAGATAAAATATTCTAATTAAAATAACAAGACTCTAGACAAACTTGATCACAATAAATATTTTCCTCAACAATCTCCCCCTTTGTGATCAAGTGTCGTCTTGCTTCTTTGTCTCTTCACTACTGAGCTTTATAATAATTCTTTCTGAGATTGAGAGCATGCTCATAGTTTCTGAGTGATCTTCTTTGATCCAGTTGCTTTTCGATGGCTTTCAACACTTTGTACACCCTATTTGATTCGGTCAACAATAAACCAGGAGTAAATATACTCTAAACAAACTAGAAACAATAAATATTTTCCTCTGTCCAAGAGTATATCTGCATTGCTGGATTGTGTTTGTCCAACACTCTATTTAGAGTATATAATTCGGTCCAACACTTTGTACACTCTAGACAAACTTGATCACAATAAATATTTTCCTCAACATCATCTTTCGTTATTGCATCACTTAGATCAATAACTCTTCTTACGTAGGGTGATTTCATGGTTGCTGCAGCCATTTGTTTTCTTCTTATCTGGGCCAATTCTTCTGTCTCTTCAATGTCCTGTTGGCATCAATGTTTTAAAAAAAATTACATAAATACTACTACAAAATTTTCAATTCTAATCACTGATTTTTGTAGTTTTTGTAATTACCTTTCTGATTTCCAACACATGGTTTATATTTGAGCTTGATTGACCACCAACCGCTACCATTTGCTCATTTAAAGGCAGCTGCACACTTGCATCGGCTTTTCCCTTCCCTTTTTCTTTTGTATTGTTCTTCTCGAACCCCATAAGAGCATCACCGCTTACTTCATTTGGGGGATCGTCTTGTGTGAGACCTATACTAAAGTTTGGCATATCTTCCCTCCTTTGAAGAACCTTTGTTCTCTTTATACCGTCCACCTCAGCTTCAGCTAATATTTGAAGGTTGACTGGGTTTGACCAAAATACCTCCATCTCCCTGTCCATCTGTGTAGGTGTGGCAAAATCCGGAGAATTCTTCTTCTGTAAAACAACCATGAGCATATTCGCCGATTGCCCCAACTCTTTGAACTCTTCACTGCCACGAAGTACATCGGGAGATGCATTTAACATATTCATGATGACAGTCGTTGTCTTAACAAATAAGCTGGTCTTATTAGCAAAGCGTTGCATAACGTCCTGTCATTTGCAAAAAAAAATGATAACTTAGGCATTTCCTAAATTAGACACAACAATCTTGAAACAAAGTAGACCAATGGTTCTTTAATAACATTCCTCTTAAAGAATAAAAAAATTCTGCACATTCACTAATTCATAACCATGCAAGGTATAAAAATAAGTGGACCAGACATGTAGTCTCCTGCAAGCACATAAATGCCGTAATTTACTCTACCTCTTCTGCACCGGTTGTCGTCGAGGGTTGTCCCACATCCTCGATTCTCTCTTCAACGGTGACAGTTTTCCCCGTCCTTCGGTTCATTGTCATCTTCTCATCTACATACCCTAACCCAAATCCTCCAGCCTCAACTTCTTCAGATTCCCTCTCCCTCAATAACTGTGTGCTCCATCCTATTATAGCGGAAACCTTCCTAGGCACACTTCTTCTATATACTTCCACCCTATCCGCATACAACACCTACAAAAAAAAAATGAAGAATTACTTTAACTTTATCAACGTTATTCATATGTATATTCTATTTTCAGTTTAATACCAACTGCAAATAACTTCTTATTGCCTTAAAACCTCCATTTCACCTAACTGTAAATGCACTCTCAGAAGCTCTAATATATAACTCAATCACTAATCACTACTAGAATAAATGCTATTTGCTGCGGTTATTTTAACCTATTTGCTGCGGTTTTGAACCGCAACAATTGGCAGGGCAGCAAATAGTAAGAAGACGTATTTGCTGCGGTCAAGAACCGCAGCAAATAGCTATTTAAAAAAAGAATTTTAACTTATTGCTGCGGTTCTGAACCGCAGCAAATACTCTTTTTGAACCGCAACAAATACTCTCTTAAATATTGGTTTATTGTTTTTGTTTTGTAATAATACTCAGATTTTTTAATGATAATTGTAATACTCAAAATGTTTACAAAATAAAAAAGCAATCATTTCTAAAATCTCAATTTTTTATTAGCACAACTCAAAAACACCATCCCACAAAATTAAATTATACATCTCCAAAATTAATAATGAATGCAATACAGATTTCCATCATTGTAAATTTATTTTTCACTAAAAGTTTACAATAATCATCACACAAATTTGTCCAACGCATCATCAATTTCACATAATTCATCTCTTTTATCTTCTTCAAAATCAGGAGGGTTGTAGCAAATTCACCGGCATCATCCATTGCTTCTCGATCTAGATAGAAGGTATCTGTACACACATAAAAATTATATTTATCAACAATAGCAATAAAGTGAATAAGACTTCAAATTTAGAACACGCTGTTTTATACAAAATTTATTAATCTATTTTACTAACTTTTAATAAATTTTTCTCAAAGAGGGGACACCCAAGTTAAACAGTCAAGTCATCTTTTTCTTGAAAAGTCACGCCAAAATCAAACCAAGCCAAAAATAAACAATACGAGAGGGCCAACCTAGATCAAGTAAAAGACTAAGTGTAGCTCCCACTTCCAACATCTTGATCCCATTTACATAAGAGATAAAACCAACTTACCGAAGCTAAACCAAACTGGATGAAAGAATTAAAAAGGATCCCAAACTAAAGACAAGGTGATACATTGGGAAAGTCCTCAGTGAAATCCCTTTGTTCACGGAAAGTCCTCTGAACTAAGATACTTATGCTATTCGCCACACTTTATGTTTGTTTAATTTTAACATTTTCAAAAATATCTACAATTAGAAAAGACACTTTAGACGCATTTTCAAAATAGTCGTCACTTTTATTTGTTCTATTAAGTGGTTGGGTACACACTACAATTTTATTTATTAATCTATACGTTTTTCCATTATACAATTAATTACTATGGTGTTATTTCTCACATTCTACCGCATATACTCTAGCTTTCTAGACTCCCAGCCTAACCTTCATAATGTTCCCAGGAACATGAGGCATGCTAGAGATTGTTCCCTTGTAACCACTTGTTATTTCTATGGTAGCCATGTCACTCTCAACATCACAAAGTGGCTAAGATTCTTCAATTTGGTCTCCCTAGAATCATATAAAAGGAATTTAATAAGAATCTGAATGTCAACTATCATGTAGCATGATAATCCTACTTTTTTGTACTAACCTTTCTCAATCTGTCTTTCTCTAGTTTGCCAATTTCCAAACCATCATGATTTTTACTGTGAGCCTCAAACAGCCTACCAAATTGAACAACTAAACTGATAATAATACATTTGTATTTAAAACAGACCAAAATGTGAACTGAAAGCAAACAATTTTTAGCATAAACTGTCTTGACTCTGTTAATTTAAAAGTTTCATTGCACAATAAGTGTTCATTGTGTTTGAACAAACTTGCTCAGGTGGACAAACGCTCACATGTTTGTTTATCATTTTCTCTATCGGCTATAGTTTTTCTTTTCCATCTATAGTATTGACATTGTAATCAGCTGTGTTGGTAACTTATACTATCGTACTATCTATCATAGATATAGCCAGATCACATTACTCAAAAACAAAAGTGCACACACAGTTAAAGATCACCCCATCTAAGAATGCCAAAGCTACTAAAGTTTCTTTCCGGACTGATGGATTTCATGGCTATTTAATCTCTTAATGGTTTCTGGTTCCCCCTTATTATTGCTTATATGCCATCTTAGCTTCTGATGGTAAGGAATAATCCTAATAATGAATTGTTAAACTGCTTTAACTCTGTATGCATCTTAGAGGGAGACAGTAAAAACACTAAACCTGCAACCCGTGTAGAGCTCCATAAACTGTTTGTACCTGCATTACAACTATAAAGTAAAAATTTAAGTATATAATGAAATCGAAAAAACATACAGTATCACAGAATTACAGTAATGACTAATTTATCTTAAACATGACCACTTCCCTATCTTTTCTTTGCTTAAAAATTTAAGATGACTAATTCATCTTAAAAATTTATCTTTACAGTAAAAAAACAACATCAGTTATTGGGCATTAATCTGTACTGAACAAACTAAGACTGTGTTGCTTACTAGTCCACTGGAAGACAGGAAGAAAAAGATTATGTATCAAATTGGTTTCAATAATGACCTTTAGGACCTATTTATACTAACAAAAAATAATTAGTGTATTACAATCTGCCTGTATAACCTAAGGTAGAAAATCTGCCCACTACTAAGAACAAAACATATAGGCAGCTTAAAGCCAGCGGTGGACTAAGTCCCCCAGACCATAGTCCAACCTACGTGAAATAACTTGTATGTCTCAGCTAGGCTCAATGAGGGCCAAGCTTTGGGGTTCAAACACGTAGCCAGCCTTTGATTGCGCTCAAACAATGAAAAACTACCCTTTGCCTTTGCATTGTTCATGAGGATGGGCCACGACATTGGACCACGTCTATGATGATGGGCCGTCACGCTGGGCTGTGGATCGAACAGATAATAACATAATGCCGTCACCACTCTGTTTTTTGGAAGTGTGTGCCTTTAAATTTTAAATCACAAACACAAGTATATCAATTAGTATATGTATGAATACTAATTTCTATTTATGTATGAAATCAGTATCAATTAGAATATGTATTGAATACTAATTGAGTATATGTACGAAATGTATACCATTATAACGAACCTTATATACAAAATTGCTTTTTTTTTGTATGAATAATTTCAAAATTTAATCATTCTATTTTTCTCTAAGAAGGAGACTTTGACTGTCATTTTGAAATCGTACTATCATATTTTGAATTTTGATATTACCAAAATATTATGTAAACGAATCCTATCATTTCCAATCATTTACATAGGAGATAATACGGAGTATTGTATTACATATACTCTATAATTTCACTCTTTTGACGCCCCTATGAAGAGTCTTTGGGCCCAAATTTTCTTCACATGCTTGTAGAGCATCTATAACCCTAAGAAGACTAATTCAATTCATCCAAAAATAATACTAATTCAATCAATTCATACATATACTAATCTTCAACAAATTTGATAAAATTCAATAATTTTTGTAAAAAAATGTAAAAATAAAAGGTTGGAAACTAAACCTCTATTGAGCCAATATGATCCGACAAAGGAGTGGGTGTACTAGGAGGGGGCGGCGTTCGGCAGCGTTCCGCAGCTACATATGATGGGAGGCGTGGCGTTCAGCGTCTGCGACTGGGAGGAGCGGCATTCGGCGGCGTTCGAAGGCTACATCTGGTGAGAAGTGTGGCGTTCAACGTCTGCGACTGGGAGGAGCAGCGTCTGCGTCTGGGAGTGTTGACGTGCTGCGGCTGGGAAAGGCTGGAGTTTGGAGGCTGCATCGGCGAACAGATCTGGAGTTTGGAGGCTGCAGCGGCGAACAGATCTGGAGTTTGGAGGCTGCCAACTAAGGATGAGCGCAGCAAAGGGATAAGGTTACTTCAGGGGTTATTGCTGTGGCCAGTGAACACCCGCAGCAAACCGGGATTAAATTTTGAATTTAAAAAATAAATGTTGCGGTTCCGTGGTGACCGCAGCAAGTACTCCACAAATTTTCGAAGGAAATGCTGCGGTTCTTCTCTTTCCGCCGCAATTAGTTCGAATTTCTAACATTTTGCTGCGGGTATTCCTACGACCGCAGCAAAAAGGGAGCAGCGAATGACAGATATTCTAGTAGTGAATACATTAGTATTATGAACAAATCTTAAATTCATGCACCACACATTTTATAAAACTATATATTCAACTACCTTAATATGCATAATCACATAATGTTTGCACAGTGAACATTGATTTGCATCTTTAGGTTAACCATTTTGCATATTAGTTTTCCATCACACAAGTTTTACTTAATATTGCATTAAAATGCACTTTTAATAACTCGAAATGCACTTTCAGTAACTCGAATTCATCAAAAAATCAATAATTCATCTGTCTTAATTCTCAATCTTAAAGTAAAGCACCTCACCTTCTACAAAAGTGCATATTCAACTACGTTAATATGCATAATCACATAATACATGCACCACACCTTTTATAAAACTATACCCTACCTAAATACCACACAAACTGCACATTGAACTACCTAAACATATTAAAATACAATGTACTCACCATCAAGAAAAGGAGCAAGCCAGTGAATGCCTTTTCCTTTCCCTTAGCCCATTCTCTTTTCTTCTCAATTAGAGCCTTTATCACATATTCGCACCAATTTAAATCTTTGATTCCTTTTGTGTCCTTCAAATTGTTAATGAAGGAGCAGTTCATATATCCGAGAATCTTTGCTTCTTTCGGAGGAAAGGATAAAGTTTTGCCAATAGAGGTGGTGTGTGAAATACTAAGATGTGAGGAAGGTGGAGAATGCTTTGTGCGGAACTTCATAATTCTTGTTATATCGACCTTGATAGAGAATACAAGAAGCCCTCAAGAAGCCCTCCGCTCATCCAGCATTTCACTTTTATCTCCTTTCCCCTTCTTTAACACTGCTTTGTCACCGCGTGGAAATCCCAGAACCAGCTCCACATCTTCTTCTGTGATGTGAATTTTCCTACCTTTACCTAACTTCAATGAACAACTAATTGGGTAAAAGTTGTCCACAATCCAATAACCAAGCTTAGACGGCAACTCTCTGATTCCTAGGTCTAACAAAGCCCCAAAGCTAACTTCACGCACTTGTTCTCGCTGTTTGTTACTCAATTTCGAAATAGCATTCATCACCACATTCGGTGATGATATAGTGTAGAGGTTGTGGTACTGGACCTTCAAGTCATTCACAACAGCCCTCTTCTACTTCTTCTTTGGTCTGCCCGCACACTCTTTTTCCTTTCTCACCACTTGTTTGGTAAATTGACAAAATCTTCATCACTGCCAGCTTCCTCACATTCATGAATGTCTGCCTCACTGCCATCTTCGGTATCAGGCACCACCACATCATTAACGTTTTCATTGCACACTTCAGTCTCCTTGTTTATCCTTACACTCCTCCTTCTTTCACCACTTTCTTGACCAGTGCTTCTCTTTCCACAAGCAACCTTAGATCCTGCACATTGAAAAGAGCATTTCATTTAAAATTGAATTAAATGAATTAGCACACCATTTTAATACTCTGTTTGCGCCCCTTAATCATATGCACTGCATATTATATGTATTTGCACCCCTTAACAGTTCACATCTACGAAAGAAACTTGGTTGTAATCAAACCTTTCAATTGGCCTCTTGATATGCACCCGGATTTCTTGGTTGCAGCAACTTTTGCATTTTCCTTTTTTAACCTTCTCTCTACTTCTTTTTCCATCAACTCAAGTCCTAAATTGTCTTCTATAAATGTACCTACATTTGAGGATAATTTTTTGTCATTCATACACCATAAAATATTCAATACAATGAATATTTACTATTTTTAACCTTGGAAGTCATGTCTTGATTTGCTCTTAATTTCCAATCGCTGCATGCTCAAAGTCTTTTGTTTCTCAAACTTAGAACGGAACTGCATGAGCCCAATAATCTTGTCTCCTAAAATTTCAATCGCATCTCAATTTCAGTAGTTCAAACAAATGAAACAATGAAAGTATAAATTTACTAACCAAGAGGCTGCACTTGTACTTGTTTCCCCTTATTAATCACCTTCTTTTTCTTTGCCATACTACTCCCACATGGTGCTGCTTTCTTTCTCTTTTGTAGAACTGTTTGGTGGTTTTGTCCAGTTCCTACTTAGTTAGTTAGATTAGTTAGTACACTGTCATTCATATTCATATGCACACCAAAATACATTCATGTGCATCTTAACTCCTTGTTGAAAAAAAAAACAATACCATTAATGATATGCCACACATAGTGCAATCAAGAACATATTCAAATACACCCATTGCTTAATTCAAACACCTGATACATATTCCACTACACTCATCTGCATCTTAAGTACTTCACTAAGATATCAGAAATCACATGAATGTTTACCAACAATATATGCACCTAAAAACAATTCCAAATGCACTAAACGTCTCTCTTTGCATAACAACCAATCTTCATCTGCATATTAATTCCATGACCCAAAAAATGAATAAGCATTTGAAAACAAACCCAGTCTGCATTTATTTCACAGTTCAATTGCAGCTTTACGTAATGTCTTTTGCACCATAAAAATTGAATCAAAGTAATTTCTAAGTTTTTTCATCCACACCCAACCATTTTTTTATCTGCATTTTAACCAGCATACACAACTTCCTCCAACAATAATCAATTGCACCTTTAGCTAATCTATTTTGCCCCAAGTAATACACATATAATCTATTTACTTGCACCTTTGATTACTTCTAAGTTGCCTCAACTGCACCCCACGAATCTTAGTCTGCGTACCATATCAATTAAATTGCACCAATAGCTAATCTATTTTGCACCAATAACTAATCTACTTAAACTCAATCACCAAACACGAACATAAAAACCAACATTCATACTAAGATTAGTATAATGTATTGCACCTTTACCTAATCCATTTTGCAACAAAATTTTGTATAATCAGAATACTCACTCACCAAACACGAACTCAAAAAACAACATTGATACTAACATTACTCTAATCTATTGCACCTTTATGTAATCTATTTTTCACAATACTTAATCTAATTAGTAACACTCACCAACCACGAACACAAACAAACATTCTCGATGCAAAATGCACTTTTCCCTCAAATTCAACTCCATATTAGTAATTATATATGACACATTACTAAATTCAACAACAACAAAAACATAGTAAATATGAAGTCCATCACAAATGCATCCACACATCCCTCTTTGTGCATCTAACATACAAAATCCTCCATGCAAACAGATTAATCTAAACAACACAAATACCTTTTTCGCACGCCAAAGAAGCTTGTCGCAAAGCATGTTCTTCTTGAACTGAAGCCATTTGCGCAAATAAAATTTCACCAGTCGTTGATCTTCACAAACGACGTTCTTCGTCTACGCTGAAGCTTTCGCCACTCTCAAGGAAATTTTCCAGCTTCTCAGACCTTGGCTAGTTGGAGCATTAAACAACCTCTGCATCTTTCCTTTTTCTAATTTGCTATACATGGGCAGTTCGAACCTAAGTGGGGATTTTGCGCAAGAGGGATTTCCTTCCTTTTCCGTATTATGGCGGTTCCATTTTAAAAAATTCAAATGAAATCTTTATCCTTAATTACTAAACGGGTTTTAAAATACCCGTTCTCCTCTTTCGCAACTCATGAAAGGTAACGGTGAGGAACCTGTTTTGGGCCATTGATTTGCCTAAATCGGACGCACGAAATTGATTTGCATTTTGTATGGGGAGAAGTGAGAACAAATCTTGGCTTTTGATCACTTGAAAATGGATGGATAAGATGGACTTTAAACATAAGAGACAGTTTTATAAAAGTGCAACTGTTTATACTATAAAGTGGATAGTTACTGATTAAAATAGCACTCATGCGTGTCAAAAAAGATTGTCAAATTTTTCCAACTTGTGCACTTTTCATTAGGTACTGTATTGCACTTTTGTGCTCTACGGCTGCACTTTTTGACTATTCTGATACACATTGCCACAACATTTTCAATAAAAGTTCTCTATAATTACAACAATGTCACCGCATTTCAACATTAAAAATTGATCTCTTCCATCCATTTCTTCACATCAATGGCCAAGATTAGTTCTTATTTTTCACCTAGGAAGTACTTTTTATTTGAACCAAACTCTCTCTCTCTATATATATATATATAGGGATGAGTTCAAATGAGAAGACATCTTAACGTGTAAAATGAGAATTAATCTCAGCCGTCCAAACTGTCAAATAAAAAGTGGTGTTCACGTTTCGCTTGCACTTTTCCTGCTTTCTGTTGCACTTTTTCACTATTGCGATTTTGGCCAAATTCCCCCAAAATGACGGTGGCAGTTTTGTAAATAACCCAATTTTTTTTGCTACCGCGAAAAAGAGCAACGAAAACAAAAAAAATGTGCAAGCGAAGACCACTTGCACGGGAAGAACACTTTTTATTTGAACCATCTCCTATATATATTTACTCCAGGGGGTCTAACGGAGGGGCTGGGGGGACTGGAGTAATCAAGGCTAAAACTCACTCCATTGAGTTTCAAACCCCTATATGTCTAGCGGGATTCGAACTCGAGACCTCTCATTGACACGGTAACCGTGCAACCAGCTGAGCTGGAATGCTTGGTTAGGAGGGGATGAATATATTTTATAAGAAATGCATGCATTTACTTTATAAAAGTATAAAGAAAAAGAAGTAACTCAAAGAATGTCATTGTAGCACACATGTACAATAATTTGTTAAGCAATTCAAATGTTAAATGAGAAGTTTATATAATATTTCTATGTATGTGGGAATAAGGGCTGCAAACCATTGATATATACGGAAAAAATCAAGTTCAGCCCTCCCATGTCCAGCCGCCGTCCAAACTCCGTCGTTTGGAGAGGTTTCCAGTGGAATTTTTTGAACATGTTCTTTATCAAGTCTAGTTTGTTCATTTCAAATTTCAGCTCAAAACTCAATCGGGAAGGCATTTAAATCATTTTTTTAAGTTGACTACGTTTTTATATGTATATTTTGACGCAATCAACTTCAAAAAATGATTTGAATGCCTTCCCGATCGAATTTTGAGCTAAAATTTGGTATGGACAAACTAGACTTGATGAGGAACATTTTCAAAAAAATTCATCAAACAATTCCACCGGGAACCGCCCCAAACGGCGGAGTTCGGATGGCGCCTCCTGTCCCTCCAGCTGGATCTGATCAGTTCTCTCTCAATATATACATATATATTATTATTATTTATATTTTTTATTATTGCTGGACGGTTACCTACCACAACCTATTCAGCGCCCGTTACGTTCTCCAGCCCAATATCTTTCTTCAATTTCTACCTCAACCGCACAATACCTTCTCCAGTCCCAAATTCAACGCACGTTATCTTCTCTCCCATATGCTTTGATTTTTTCTTCAATCGCACAGTATCTTCTCCAGCCCCAATTTAACGCATCAATATTACGTTTGTGTCTGCTTGTGCAATTTCATGACAGACAAACTGCTTGGGCAGCTTCAATTTTGCTTTACTTTCTGTGAATCTTTCTCTCTAAAAAAGGGGTAATCCTTCCGCACTCCATGATCATTGATTATTATTGATATTGATTTTTTTTTTTGCCTTAACATCTATGAAATTCATTGTTTTCCTATTTAAACACACTCACCGTAGTTCTTTTTTCACACATCATTCATCGTTCATACTTCTTCTATTCATAAGAAAACAAACTATGTCCCCTCTGAAACTCCATCTGACGAGTGTCAAACTTGAAATGCAGAAGAAAGCTGCATTTTTTGTCGGGTTGCAAGAAAGTGGTCTATGCTTTTCCAGAATCGGAAGTTGGGCATCAGATCGGTTGAGTTTGTTTTGATTGATGAGGAGGTGATGTTAATTTAGATCTAATTTCATTTCGTACCAATTAAAATAAAGTTTTGAAATGTTTCTTTCAACTTTGAACATTCAACCACTTTTAGAAGATCAGCTTTAAGCATCTTAAATTGCTTTCGGAAGCACGAGGCTTTATGAGGTTCCAATTTATGTTAAGTTTAATACCAGTGCGTTGAATATAAAATCTAATGTCATTCCACAGTATTAATAACAGATTCAAATCTACCAAAACTAATACACTTAATCACTTTTTAAAAAGTGGCCTGCTGCCTGCATATCTAACTTAAAATAAAATTAATTTCTTTTCTAGGTTCATGCATTCCATTTACACAAGCATATGTTCTTCTATTTTTTATTCTTATCTGGTGGGGTTTCTTTTATTTGTTACTCTTCCATTTAAAGCTTTGTTCCTCTTCTTTCATGTACAAACGGTATATACACATATGTTGAGAATATTATTTATCTTTGGTTTGGGTTCAGAATGTTTAGCAAGAATGAATGACAAACTATACCATTGGTTTGGTTTGAATCTGAAAAGTTATGATTTTTCAGAGCATAAAAGTACGTCTAATGTATTATGGCTTTGAGCAACAGCAGCAGACAAAGCTATAATACATCAAACGTACTTTTATGTTCTGAAAAATCATAACTTTTCATATTCAAACAAAACCAATGGTATAGTTTGTCATTCATTCCTGCTAATCATTCTGAATCCAAACCAAAGATAAATAGTATTCTCAACTTATGGGTATATATTTTGTGTACATGAAAGAAGAAATAAGTAGAAAAGAAGAGATGAAAAAGAGGAACAAAGCTTTAAATGGAAGAGTAACAAATAAAAGAACCCCACCAGATAAGAATAAAAAATAGAAGAGCATATGCTTGTGTAAATGGAATGCATGAATCTAGAAGATGAATTAATTTCATTTTAAGTTAGATATGCAGGCAACAGACCACTTTTTAAAAAGTGATGAAGTGTATTAGTTTTGGTAGATTTGAATCTGCTATTAATATTGTGGAATGATATTAGACTTTATATTCAACGCATTGGTACTAAACTTAACATAAATTGGAACCTCATAAATCCTTGTGCTTCCAAAAGCAATTTAAGATGCTTAAAGCTGATCTTCTAAAAGTGAATGATTGTTCAAAGTTGAAACAAACATTTCAAAACTTTATTTTAATTGGTACGAAATGAAATTGAATCTAAATTAACATCAAGTCCTCATCAATCAAAACAAATTAAACCGATCTGATGCCCAACTCCCAATTCTGGAAAGGCATAGACCACTTTCTTGCAACCCGACAAAAATATGCAGTTTTCTTCTGCATTTCAAATTTGACACTCGTCAGATGGAGTTTCAGAGGTGACATAGTTTGTTTTCTTATGAATAGAAGAAGTATGAACGATGAATGCTGTGTGAAAAAAAACTACAGTTAGTGTGTTTAAATAGGAAAATAATGAATTTCATAGATGTTAAAGCAAAAAAAATCAATAATCAATATCAATAATAATCATAATCAATAATCAATGATCAATGATCATGGAGTGCGGAAGGATTAACCCTTTTCTAAAAAGAAGATTTCAGAGCAGCGGTCGTAAGAAAGATAAATCATACCTTTGTGAGACGGATTTGCGGTGGCACAATTGACTACTATGCTGGTTGTGAAATGAAAATGGAAGGATTCACAGAAAGTAAAGCAAAATTGAAGCTGCCCAAGCAGATTGTCTGTCATGAAATTGTGTAAGTAGACCAAAACGTAACATGGATGCGCTGAATTTGGGGCGCTGAATTTGGGGCGCTGAATTTGGGGCTGGAGAAGATACTGTGCGATTGAAGAAGAAATCAAAAGATATGGGAGAGAAGATAACTTGCGCTGAATTTGGGGTTGGAGAAGATACTGTGCGGTTGAGGAAGAAATCAGAAAAGAATATGGGGCTGGAAAAGATAATGTGCGCTGAATTGGTTATGATAGGTGACCGTCCAACAATAATAATAAATAATAATATATGTAGTATAATATTATAATATATATATATATATATATATATAGAGAGAGAACTGATCAGATCCAGCCGGAGGGACTTGAGGCGCCGTCTGAACTCCGCCGTTTGGGGTGGTTCCTTGTGGAATTTTTTGATGAATTTTTTTCAAAATATTCCTCATCAAATCTAGTTTGTCCATACCAAATTTTAGCTCCTAATTCGACCGGGAAGGCATTCAAATCATTTTTTGAAGTTGACTGCGCCAAAATATACATATAAAAACGCAGTCAGCTTAAAAAAATGATTAGAATACCTTCCCGATTGAATTTTGAACTGAAATTTGGTATGGACAAACTAGACTTGATGAAGAACATGTTCAAAAAATTTCATCAGAAAAATTCCACCGGGAACCGCTCCAAACGGCGGAGTTTGGACAGCAGCTGGACATGGGAGGGCTGGACCTAATCTTTTCTGTATATATCAGTGTTTTGCAGCCCTTATTCCCACATACATTGAAATTATTGGAACTTGGGATTTTATTGCAAACATGCCAAAAAGAATTTCAGACTTCTTGATTTCTTATACTACCTCTGTTTTTTAAAATTTGCAAGTTTGACCGGCACAGGAATTAATAATATAAAAACTGTGTGGTTGAGATTTGTGCAGAGGAGAGATAATTAACCGGAATCACAAATTCTTTACTTAAAAGGGAAAGTGGCAAATTTAGTGGGACATCCAAAAAAGGAAAGTTGGAAAGGTTTTAAGGGACAGAGGGAGTATAATAATTTCTGATTCAATCTTCGCGCCTTTTAGTACTCAATACCTCAATGGCAAGATACTTGGAAGCAGTTATCTTCGTCTTATTCTTATTACTTATTGTTTATTCTTATTTTATTCAGATCAGAAAGATTCACATCAGATCAGACTAGAAACATTCAGACCAGATCAGAAATATTCAGATCAGATCAGAATAATTCAAACATGATTTATCACTTTTATTATATTAATTATTATTATTAATATTGTTATTACTATTATTATTACTATTATAATTATTATTATATGCTACCCTCCGTTAGGTTTTAAATGCAACCTTAGAGGTGGGCCTATGTTTTAAGGAATTCGGATAAAACTTGTTTGTTCCTATCATGCCCTTGTCTGGACCGTTGGCTATTTTACTTTTGCTCAGACTTTCTGACAGCAAGTTCATGGGCCGTATACTTCTTCTATGGCTAATCTTTTTATTCATCTTCTTCGCCATTTATCTTGATTCCCGATTCTATCAATTTCCATAAAACTGAAGTGAGAGCAACATCAACGAACCACACGGTATATTCTCTGAGAGCTCCAGATCCAGAACCGGTAATCAAGTCGGTGCTGTTGTCAGAAGGTGAAGCATCGATTTACTTCAGACCGTCGGCGATGATGTCAATTTGAACAAGGATCTGGACAAGGGCGGCAATTTGCACCGGATGAGATAGAACAGTGGCCAGGACGTCTATAGGCGACAAATCACTTGTTTTCTTTTCTCTCCTGTCGATGGCCAAGAAATTTTGAACGACGACAATGAGGACGGAAGTCATTGCCGATGAAGAAGAAATTGGCTCCAGGCCTCCAGCAGATGAAAAACTTTTATATCTCGGCCATGAAATTTCATCGTATTTCATAAAAGGATTTATGGCAAATAGGTTAAAATAATTACTCGATATATTGGTAGGATAGGGTGGAAACTGGAAGGTTGAATTTATTGTTAAGCAAACCATGAAATGAGTGTTTTGGGTATTGTAGTCATATTAGCTAATTTTTATTACCTAAAAAGGAAGTGTTGTATTTATTTTAAGGGTCTGTTTGCAACTGCTTTTAAAAAGCACTTCTCAGTTTTTTACTTTAAAAAAGTACTTATTTTCTCAAACACTACAACTTTTATTTTTCTCGACTTCCGCGTCAAAAGTACTTTTACTTTTTCTATCACACAAAAAATACTTATTTTACCAAACACTACCCACTTTTACTTTTCAAAATCACTTTTTTCTCAAACGCTATCAACTTTTATTTAATCACTTCTCCCCATTTCTTTAAAAAAAGCATTTTTTTAAAAGCAGAAGCTACTGCAAACAGACCCTAAAAATTCCAAAAAAGGCAAGTGTTGCATTTAAAAAAGAACGGAGGGAGTAATTATTATTAATAATATTAATAATAATATGATAAAAAATAATAAGATATTAATAATAATTAATAATAATTATAATATTGTAATATAATAATAGTAATATAAATGCAATTATTAAGAAGACTATTATTATTATGATATTGATATATTAATATTATTATTACAATATTATAATAATAATGAATTTATGATTAATATTATTATAATATTATATTATAATTATATGTAATTATGATTATGATTATTATTGTAATAATAACTACAATTGTAATTATAATCATAATTATAATTATAATATAATTATTATAATTATTAGTATAATCAATTATAATTACTATAATTATAAGTATAATTAATTATAATTATAATTATAACTATAATCATAATTATAATTATAATAATAATAATCATATTATTATATTATTGTAATAATAATATTAATATAATAATATCATTATAATAATATTAATTGTATTTATATTACTATTATTATATTATATTATTATAATTATTGTTAATATAATTATAATTATTATTATTATTATTTATAATTATAGTAATTATAATTAAATTATAATAATAATTTATTATTATTATTATAATTATTAATCATAACTATGGTTACAATTATAGAGATAAATATTGTAATTATAATTAAAAATATAATTACAATTATAATTGTATCTATATTTATAATTAGTGTATTCAGTGTAATTTTTTTAATTTTAAATTTAATTTTAATTATTATTATCATGATTATGATTATTATTTTATAGTTATGATTATAACTATAATTTTATTTGAATTAAATTTTTATTTACAATTATAATAATTATATTAATTATAATTATAATTATAATTATAGAAATATTCAGATCAGATCAGAAAGATTCAGATCAAATCAGAAGAATTCAGATCAGATCAGAAACATTCAGATCAGATCAGAAACATTCAGATTAGATCAGAAACATTCAGATCAGATCAGAAACATTCAGATCAGATCAAAAAGATTCAGATAAAAAAGATTCAGATCAGATCAGACCAGATCAGAAAAAATTCACATCAGACCAGAACTTAAAAAATTCAATCAGAAACAATCGGATCAGACAAGGAGAACAACTTCTTATATAGATTTACAACTAACGTCACACTTATTTGTAGTTTTATCAATTCATCTCGGAAAAGGTTGTCAACCCATGGCAGCCTAGTCATGTGTTAGACCTACTTCGATGCCCATGAAATTATGTTGTTCATGCTAAGATACCTCCACAAACCCAATTTTCTCACCAAAATACTGTGTACTCTATATTTTCTTAATAAAATCGTGAACAGAATACCATCACAAATCCAAATTTCTCAATAGAATACTTCATACTTCCTCTGTTCTATCATTCTTGCAACATTGTGATTTTTACATTATTTACAGATTTTACTTTGACCATAATTTTCTATTAGTATACATAATCAAATTATTACGTATAAAATAATGTTATTGAACTCTTATTGAATTTTCAAAATATCAATTTTTTATAATATTTATTAATACATGATTAAATATAAGTACAGTCAAAGTTATGCATTGACAAACGTGAAAGTCAAACCGTTGCAAGAATTATGGAACAGCTAGTATTTGAATGATTTTCTTAAACAACTAGCAAAAGAGAAGCTAAAATGAATAGTCAACCTTTGATATTCCATACCACAAATTTAGCCATGCTTTTAAGTCATCCAGAATCTTCTGTCGGCCGCCTTCTCCTACTTTGAGGTGTTTCGAACTGATTCTGTTTCTGCTTCTTTTTTAAAAACAGAAGCAGAATCAGAATTAATTTTCAAAGGCTGGTATCCCCAACTTCTAAAAAAACTGATTCTGAGAGTAAATTAGAGCTCCAGAAGTGCTTCTGAAATTTCACCCAAACACTCCAGCTTCTGCTCCCTGAAAGAGCAGAATCAGTTTTGAGAATCAGATCCAAATACCCCCTTTGAACTACTGTCAACCCTTTGCTTTGCTGGTTTTCTGCTCCGCCCCATTGATTCTGGCCACCGTCACTGAAAGTAGAACCCCAGACTCGCAAGCTGTCTCAACCGACCAGAGCGGTTGCCACCGTCTGGCTGGGTAGAAGGTCAGCCGGCGGCCTATGACCTCCATTGATGTTGCTGCAGCGGATGCACCGCTAGCCATCTTGTCGCGTGATGCTCTGTTGTCCACACCAAATTGCAACCGGAAATCCAGAATTACCGCCAGCCATTGTGAGTTCCTGGCTTGTTGGACTGCCTTGGCAATTGCAGATGAAATAAGCTAGTTTTCCTTCTGGTTGGGAGGTCCCTTCCGCTTGGCGATTGCACTTCATAGTTGACTATATAGTCCGTTTGGTTATGGTTTCAGTCTTTCGACAATGGAAACCCAAAATATCAATAAACAATAAATCTTAGTCTGACTCCTTTCCATTAACCAAGAAAAAGATCACGTGAGTGTTGAAATAATACACTTGGTTTCTTTACAGCTGTCCGTATGGCAAAGATGGTTAAATGTGCCCGAGCCACTGTTTGATTCATTGGTTTCTTTACAGCTGTCTACAACTTCCAAAATCCAAAGCAATACGGAGTACTACGTATAGTACTTCTTCCGTTCATTTTTAGTTGCAACGGTCAACATTTCACATTTTTCAACGCACGTTTTTTACTGTAATTATATCTTAATCTCTATTAGTAAAAAATATTTAAAAATTAGATTTTGAAAATTTGTAATGAGATGAATTGAACAATACTTTTTTTAAAAATAATTTTCATAAATAATAATATAAAATGTAGTCAAAGTAGAACATTGAATAGTGTAAAATTCAACAAGTTGCGATTAAATAGAGACGGATGATAGTATTAATTATGTTGTGAGTACCTTTTATTTGACCGGCCATTTTGCAACAGAATATGGAGTACTTCTTTCTCCGTTCTTTTTTAGTTGCAACGGTGAACATTTCACACTTGTAAATGTATATCTTTGATCATAATTATATCCTAATTTCTTTCAGTTAAAAATAATTAAAAATCAGATTTTGAAAATTTGTAATTAGATGAATTGAACAATAGCTTTTTAAAAAAATAATTTTCGTAAAATAATACCGTAAAATGTAGTCAAAGTAGAACACGTGAATAGTGTAAAATTCAACATGTTGCGATTAAAAAGAAACGGAAGATAGTACTTTTTATTGCTCATGATAGTGACATTTTTTAGAGGGAAGTTTTGCTGAAATTCCACTCCACTTTGTATATTACTCACATTGGGACAAGAGAAGATAGTACAGTTATTAATAAAAGTGGGTTTATGTGATTGATATTGAATTGATAAAGTAAGAATAAAGTAAGAATGATTTAGAAGACACAAACTTTACCAAATAAGGTATGAGACAATCTTAGTGGGACAGATCGAAAAGGTAAAATGAGAATCATAACGGGACGATCTTAGTAAGAATACAGTCTCATAGGTATGAGACACTCATATACCTATGAGTGTATAGGACTCCTCCTTGTCCCTATTTCAATATCATAATCTATGAGTTTTGAGGATCATAATCCTTGGGTACCCCACCAATTTATATTTGAGTGTTAAGGACTTTTAGTCCTAGGGTCCTCCACCAATTTATTATCTGAGTGTTAAGGACTTTAAGTCCTAGGGTCCTCCACCAAAATATGAGTGTTAAGGACTTTTAAGTCTTAGGGTCCTCCACCAAAATATGAGTGTTAAGGACTTTTAAGTCCTAGGGTCCTCCACCAAAATATGAGTGTTAAGGACTTTTAAGTCCTAGGGTCCTCCACCAAATTATGAGTGTTAAGGACTTTTAAGTCCTAGGGTCCTCCACCAAAATATGAGTGTTAAGGACTTTTAAGTCCTAGGGTCCTCCACCAAAATATAATCATATGATCAACCTCCTATCAACCTAGATAGAGTCTATATCATGTTTATTCATTCATAACTAAATCAATACATAAAGCTTATGTATCACAATCCATGCAAAGCCATGCATTTATGTAAATTTATAATTAACTAATATCAACGATATTAATTGATCCATTATCCATCAGTCAACGTTGTTGTTGACCGCCATTTCAAGTCTTGTACATATCAACGTAATCATCATATAATTAAGTTAATAATATTCATTTGTGCTTCTTTTACACTTCAAACAAATATGCATTTCATATAATTTCTCATATCATATTTCATGCATAAACAATTAATTCCTTTCATACAAACTTATCTATGTTGGCTAATCACATGTTTAAATATCTTTTAAACATCATTATGAACACATATAACATTTATTTAGGTAATCTTATAATTAACCCAAAAGTTATAAGATATTAAGCCGTCCACTCACCTTGAACTAGTGTTATGAAGTTCTGCCCTTCTTGGTTGAACTCCGGTGAAACTCCGGCGACTTTCGGTCAACTCCGGCGACAGCTCCGGCGACTTTTCCAACTTTGTGAAATCACTTGAAATACCCTTTACAAGTGCCTAACAAGGTTTTAACATCATAAAACCTTAATCAATACAAATAACCTATAAAAGGTTATTTTCCGGTGAACCGGTCGTTTTGACTTCTATATCCGTTCTTGGACTTAGAACCACCTTTCAACCCATTATTCCACACTCTTATCATGTAGAACAATCTCAGGGGTTCTACATATGATATATATCTCATATGATGGAAGGAAAAATAGAGAAAAAGTTATGATAAGGGTATTACCTTGATTTTCACACTTTTAGCACCGTAATTCCTTTCTTGATGTCCTTCCTTGTAGAGCTCTCTCCAAAAATGAAGAATGAAGGATGGAGGGTTTTTTCTTTGCTCTTGCTTGGGTGTTGGACGCAGGGATGAGGGAGAGAGATGTGAGGAGATGATCCTTTTGTCTCAAAGATCAAATGAGGGTGGATGGGGGTCCACCTCATTTTGTTTGATGCTTTTTCTTTCAACTCAAAATCCCCCCCCCCCCCCATGTTCCCCATCCTACCCGCCGGCCAACCCATTACTTTGGGTTGCTAAAATCGTGGGTTGGCCCCCACACATGTGGGAGGTCAACCCTTTTTGTCCAGAAGTGTACAGTTTGCCCCGAAAGTTGTATTTTTCGGACTGTTTTAAATATATTTTATTTTATCGGGTAAAATAGAATATATTATGTGTTCTCAATCATAACACCACTTTGAAATAATATATGCTCCAAAACTTAAATTTGGAAGCCTCCGAAATTCATTTCCGGGCTGTTATCTGTTAAATTGTCGGTACCGGTAATTGGGCTTCTTTTGACCAATCGGTCAACTCTGCGCCTTTCCACGACCCAAATAAAATATCCACCACCATATAAATATTATTTTGACCAAGATGAATAAAATATGTGGTCTCGGGAATGTTGGGTGGTCCCCGTTCCCGATGTGGGTCCCACGTGCAATTTACTATAAAAAAATTTACAACTTCGTTATTTCATAAATCATTCCATAAGATTTATTACATCATTTACTTAAAAGTAAATACATTTGGGGACGGTGTTACAAAAACAATGAATTTCATAGATGTTAAGGCAAAAAAAATCAATTATCAATATCAATAATAATCATAATCAATAATCAATGATCATGGAGTGTGGAAGGATTAGACCTTTTTTAGAGGGAAGATTGCAGAGCAGCGGCCGTAAGAAAGATAAATCATACCTTTGTGAGACGGATTTGCGGTGGAACGATTGACTACTACGCTGGTTGTGAAGCCGAAAATGGAAGGATTCACATAAAGTAAAGCAAAATTGAAGCTGGCCAAGCATATTGTCTGTCATGAAATTGCGCAAGTAGACCAAAACGTAACATCGATGCGCTGAATTTGGGGCGCTGAATTTGGGGCGCTGAATTTGGGGCTGGAGAAACTGTGCGGTTGAAGAAGAAATCAAAGAATATGGGGGAGAAGATAATGTGCGCTGAACTTGGAGCTGAAGAAGATATTGTGCGGTTGAGGAAGAAATCGGAGAAGGATATGGGGCTGGAGAAGATAACATGCGCTGAATTGGTTGCAGTAGGTAACCGTCCAACAATAATAATAAATAATAAATATAAATAATAATATTATTAATAATAATAGTAAAAATAATAATAATGATAATAATATGTAATAATAATATACGTAGTATAATATTATATATATATAGAGAGAGAAATAGAGAGAGAGAGAGAGAATTGATCAGATCCAGCCGGAGGGACAGGAGGCGCCGTCCGAACTCCGCCGTTTGGGGCGGTTCCCGGTGGAATTTTCGATGAATTTTTTTGAGAATGTTCCTCATAAAGTCTAGTTTGTCCATACCAAATTTTTAGCTCAAAATTCGACCGGGAAGGCATTCAAATCATTTTTTGAAGTTGACTGCGCCAAAATATACATATAAAAACGTAGTCAACTTAGAAAAACGATGTGAATGCCTTCTCGATTGAATTTTGAGCTGAAATTTGGTATGGACAAACTAGACTTGATGAAGAACATGTTCAAAAAAATTCATCAAAAAATTTCACCGGGAACCGCTCCAAACGGCGGAGTTTGGACGGCGGCTGGACATGGGAGGGCTGGACCTGATCTTTTCTGTATATATATACTAGTATTCTCACCCGTGCGTTGCACGGCTGAAATAATTAAGCCTGTGTGAATTGAATTAAAAATAAGTTTGTTTCAAAAGTACACATCAAATAATTTACAAAACTCTGCAAAGAGACAACAATAAACATCCTATTAGACATAATTTTACATGGAAAAATTTAAATATTTTGAAGAACTTCCAAATTTTAAATATTTTGAAGAACTTCCTTATACACAACATTGGTTGTTTCATTCGAGCATTCACCATTATCATCTAAAATTAAAATTTTCAGACCTTTGGGGTTTGTAACTCGTGAAACTTCCACATGCAATTGACCATGACTGAACACTGGTTTCTTTAGCGGCAAACCAACTTGCGAAAGAGATTGTCTTTGACTCTTGTTAATGGTCATAGCATAAGCCACCATGATTGGAAACTGTCTTCGCTGAAACTTAAACGGGAGCCTGATGTCAGATGGAGTTAAGGACAGCCTTGGAATAAGCACTTGTTGACCCATACTTCTACCAGTGAGAACTCTTGCTTCTAAAATATGATCACCAAGCCTCGTTATTATTAGCCTCGTACCATTGCACAAACCCATAGAATGATCTATGTTTCAAAGAAGCATCACCGGCGTACCTACTTTTAAAGTCAACTCATGATTAGGTACACCTGACACTCAGATTCTATTCAGAAATTCCGGTGAATGCATATCTGTTAGAAGATCCACATTACAATCTGATTTACACACTCTATCGGAACTGAGATAAGTTCTTGAAGGTTGAGATGTATCCAACTTCATCATGTAATCATTTATTTCATCAACAATGTTCAAAGTTAGTGCTAGGATTGCCCTATCTTTGAAGTAGCTAAAATCCTAGCTTGAGTTCAAAAACTGTCACGCCCCGGACCTAACCGGACACGTCAACAACCCGCCGTACAGTACGAATAGTCAACCGCAGTCCAACACATCCATACTTTACAAGGCGTCTAGAATATCATTCACACATAGTACATCCATAAACAAACATAATGTAAAATATTCATTCAAGCAGCGGAAACATTTAATACAAGTGTTCGTGCCACATTCTGGCAAACATGGGCATACAAGCCCTCAAATGATTATTCAAAAATATAATATCCATGAGCATTAATTTAAATGTTTTTAAAACGGAAACGGAGGAAGCACGAACCACGTCTTCCTTCCTTGAATTTACCCGGAGCAACGGGCACTGGTAGCAAGCTCAGCTCCTACCTGAAACTGTGAGGTGGCCTCCCCCGTGAAGGGGAGGTCAGTACTTGGAAGCATTTGACAAGTACAATTGATAGCCGTTATATTTACTTGTGTTTAACATAAGTATTTATAAGTATTTGTTGAAGAAAGGAAGAGAAATCGGGCAAATACCTCCAGAATGAGAGCTAGAGCATAAAACATTGCGATGAACGACTTTTTAGACCAAGAGAATGACGTTCTGCCCATAATTTGAGTATAACGTATTCTATAGAACTCGAAATCACTCGATTCGAGTTTCATGTGAATGCTAACTCAATAAGGAACAAATGTTATGAAAACGTCATGGCCAAAATATGAAAGGAACAAGACTCAATCAACCAACAAAGTCAGATGTTGCTGGTGGGATTTCAGGATGCATACCTCTCAGTGTTTTAGCCATAACGTTTGATTGGATGAATAAAATCACGTCATTCAAGTTTTGGTGGTTAGAAGACTTCATTATCTACAACTTTGGTGAAGGAATCATGTCCAAATTCGTAGCGGAACATCCTCAAAATCCTGGGACAAAAACCGACACTTTTTGACCAATTTCAGAAGAAGAGAAAGGAAGCGCATTTTTGGGCGCTGCAACCGGCGCCGGTCAGCCTATAACCGGCGCCGGTTGGAAGGCTTTTTCGCACTAAACGAGCCTGTTTGCGACCGGGGCCGGTTCTAGACTGACCGGGGCCGGTTGGGACGATTTCAGCTCAAACAAAAGGTCGTGCAAGAGGATTTTTGATGGGAAAACTTCACCTTCCTCATCTCTTGATCAAATATTGCTCCATACTTGATTGTTGGGCTCGAATAGACTAAAAGATGCCATTCTTTAGCCTATATAAATCCTTCAATTCATCAAGCAAACACATTCCATTCCATAGATTAATTCTTAGTCTTTATACTTTGTTTTTGCTTTTGTTCTTCAAGTTCTTGAGGAGGAAACTTCAACCTCCGAAACCATTGGTGTTTAGGTATTATTTCCTTTGTAATTTCATGTTCCATTACATTTCAATATTGTTTGTTGATTAATATGAGCATTAGAGGCTAATTTCTTAGCTAAGGCTACGGATGAACCTCTATGCACACTAGGTGTTTGATAAAAGTTCTAACCCAATAAATTGTGATTTATCCTTTATATTTTGATTGTTTATGACTATGGTGTACAACATAGAAGTATGTTAAATTTAGTTTATGCTTGCAATTAACGTTGAAGTCTAAACTATGAACATTAAAGGATAAACATGTATAGTACCGAGAATAGAAATATATCCGGTCTTATATGATACGGGTGTGATGTCTTGATATTCAACGGGGTTTTCGGTAGATGAATGTAAGCCGTAACGGGACTTACACGTAACGAAAACCACGCTCTCGCTGCCTTAACCGGAGTTGAGAATATATTAGCGACATCGTATTCATGATTATTGGGGAAGAACTATTATTAAATAACTATTAAAGCATTTAGGTGAATCCCGATTGCCTTAGTAATTCTCATTCTTGTTTAAACCAATCTCAAAGAGCAAAGTTCCTGAAAAAAAAATATATCATTTACATTCTTTGCATTCAATATTCGACTTTATAATAACAACCATTTCCCTGTGGATCGACCCGGTATTTACCGGTATTTTATTACTATATCGGCACTTGTATACTTGCAAGTTCAGCCCGACCAAGTTTTTGGCGCCGTTGCCAGGGAAATACGGCTTGTTGTTATAAAGTCAATCAAACAAAACCATACACACTTTACATTTCACTTGTTCTTGTTGTTAAGTTTTTTAGAAAATTCCTTGTGTTTGTATGCTCTTAAGAAGTTCAAGGATCTAAGTAAAACTTCGGTCCTGAAGTTAAAAGAGTATGCAAACACAAACAAAAAAAAGGTGAAAAAAATCCTTCACTAAATGAGATCAAGATGCCCGTTGTTGCCTATAATCCACATTTTCAAGCTAGAGACATAAAGTTCTCTAGAGTGAAGGAAATATCTATTGGTGATGTGCTTGATAGAAGATTCTTGGAGTTTGAACGAACACTGAAAGAAAGCCTACAAACCGCCTTAAGAAACATTCTTCCTACACGAGAGTATGCTATTCAACCCGAGGAGATCAATTACATGAACTCCTATGACGAGTGGGGGAATCATGGAGGTAACAACTACTACAACTCTTCTAATCAACAAAAGGGAAACCAAGACAACAATTGGAATCCGCAAGGGAGTTCTTCAAACTTTCAGTCCACCATGGAAGAGATGATGACGTTTCTTACCACAAGTATTCAAGCTGAAAATGAAAAACATTATAGTAGAATGGAGGCATCCGTTGAGAATCTTCATTCTCAATTTACCAAACTTGACATCCGAATTGAAAATCAAAACACAATTCTTAATCAAAGGATGGACAACCTCGAACGAGATACCAAAAGCTCCTTCCACACTCTACCATTGCAGATGGACCAACTTGCTCAACAAGTTACTATAGCAGGAAGTACCATGGTCATCAAAACGGGAAGCAAAAGAGGAAAGGAAGATCCCAAAGTTCCGGAGAGCAAGAAGACCTCATACATACTTGATGTACACGACGGGACTTTATTGAAGTCGGAAACTAATGTTCTCACGCCTCCAAATGGTAGAGGAGACCTCTTTTCCATTCAAGAAGGATACACCAACAAGAAAGGAGGACATAATCGGGACACGCCAAAAAGGTACATTTTTTACCCGGGTGATACTCTTCTCAATATTGAAAATAATAGCTCCTCATCCTCTCCTCCCCCGCAAGATTTTAAAAGAGAGGTCCTACTAGCTAAACACCTACGGGAATTCAGCTGCACAAAAGAGGTACGTTCGTCCGGCCTATGACGTTAAACTAAGCGCTAATTGGGAGGCAACCCAACAAAAAAAAATACAAAAAAAAAAACAAAAAAAAAATCATCAATCTCAGGTATCATGCATTTCCTTCTCTCAAAGACATCTCATTCCACTATTGAAGATTTGATCTTGCATTACATTCTCCAACCTACATTGAGGACAATGTATCTCAAGTGTGGGGGGTGCATCTCATGGTTAGTTAAACAAATTTTGTGTGCAAAATAATTTTTTTGGAAGGTAAAACTTGTGATAATTCTCTTTTTAATGGGTATTTGGTTGAGAAAGTTTTGATTATTCACATAAACTATCATTTTTTTTAGATTTATTACACTACTCTTTACTCTTGAAAACCACCAAAAAAAACTTGTGACTAGGAACACCACCTTCTTTCATTTCCAAAAAAATGGTTTAAGAACATCTCAAATATTCAAGAACCATTTTGGAAAACAAGCCACCTCATATCTCATCAAATAAATTGGGATCATCAAAATGACTTTGAGTAAATACTTGTTGAGAATCCATTCGGATGAAAAAAAAAACTCACGGTCTCTTCCAAGAACTTTAACCGATCCATTTCTATACTCAAAAGTCAAATACACAAAAAAAAAACCATCCTACACACTCAAAAAGTCCTAGTCACAATCCACTCATCTACTCTCAAGGGTATAAGTAATTTTTCTAAATCTAATAATAGTTTTGTGTGTCTAATAGAAAAAATGGTTTTGGACCGAGAATGAAAAAAAGAGTTTATATACATTTTTACCTCTCTTAAAATTAAAATTATTTTTGTTCATATATTTTTGTTGAAACTAACCAAGGCATCCAAAGTTGAAGAAATTGCTTGAGGACAAGCAACGCTCAAGTGTGGGGGGATTTGATAGCCGTTATATTTACTTGTGTTTAACATAAGTATTTATAAGTATTTGTTGAAGAAAGGAAGAGAAATCGGGCAAATACCTCCAGAATGAGAGCTAGAGCATAAAACATTGCGATGAACGACTTTTTAGACCAAGAGAATGACGTTCTGCCCATAATTTGAGTATAACGTATTCTATAGAACTCGAAATCACTCGATTCGAGTTTCATGTGAATGCTAACTCAATAAGGAACAAATGTTATGAAAACGTCATGACCAAAATATGAAAGGAACAAGACTCAATCAACCAACAAAGTCAGATGTTGCTGGTGGGATTTCAGGATGCATACATCTCAGTGTTTTAGCCATAACGTTTGATTGGATGAATAAAATCACGTCATTCAAGTTTTGGTGGATAGAAGACTTCATTATCTACAACTTTGGTGAAGGAATCATGTCCAAATTCGTAGCGGAACATCCTCAAAATCCTGGGACAAAAACCGACACTTTTTGACCAATTTCAGAAGAAGAGAAAGGAAGCGCATTTTTGGGCGCTGCAACCGGCGCCGGTCAGCCTATAACCGGCGCCGGTTGGAAGGCTTTTTCGCACTAAACGAGCCTGTTTGCGACCGGGGCCGGTTCTAGACTGACCGGGGCCGGTTGGGACGATTTCAGCTCAAACAAAAGGTCGTGCAAGAGGATTTTTGATGGGAAAACTTCACCTTCCTCATCTCTTGATCAAATATTGCTCCATACTTGATTGTTGGGCTCGAATAGACTAAAAGATGACATTCTTTAGCCTATATAAATCCTTCAATTCATCAAGCAAACACATTCCATTCCATAGATTAATTCTTAGTGTTTATACTTTGTTTTTGCTTTTGTTCTTCAAGTTCTTGAGGAGGAAACTTCAACCTCCGAAACCATTGGTGTTTAGGTATTATTTCCTTTGTAATTTCATGTTCCATTACATTTCAATATTGTTTGTTGATTAATATGAGCATTAGAGGCTAATTTCTTAGCTAAGGCTAGGGATGAACCTCTATGCACACTAGGTGTTTGATAAAAGTTCTAACCCAATAAATTGTGATTTATCCTTTATATTTTGATTGTTTATGACTATGGTGTACAACATAGAAGTATGTTAAATTTAGTTTATGCTTGCAATTAACGTTGAAGTCTAAACTATGAACATTAAAGGATAAACATGTATAGTACCGAGAATAGAAATATAACCGGTCTTATATGATACGGGTGTGATGTCTTGATATTCAACGGGGTTTTCGGTAGATGAATGTAAGCCGTAACGGGACTTACACGTAACGAAAACCACGCTCTCGCTGCCTTAACCGGAGTTGAGAATATATTAGCGACATCGTATTCATGATTATTGGGGAAGAACTATTATTAAATAACTATTAAAGCATTTAGGTGAATCCCGATTGCCTTAGTAATTCTCATTCTTGTTTAAACCAATCTCAAAGAGCAAAGTTCCTGAAAAAAAAATATATCATTTACATTCTTTGCATTCAATATTCGACTTTATAATAACAACCATTTCCCTGTGGATCGACCCGGTATTTACCGGTATTTTATTACTATATCGGCACTTGTATACTTGCAAGTTCAGCCCGACCAACAATGACAACTATACTAAGTATAATCAATGTTTCAATTTCCAAGACCCTCAATCTAGGGTGTTATTATCTCATGATTAACTTTGTTCGTTTAGTGTCATTTCATCATTTCTTACCACGGTCTAGAGCCCAGCTCAATAATCACCGTTACCTACTACGGTCTAGAGCCCAGCTCAATAATCACCGTCATCTACATCGGTCTAGAGCCCAGCTCAATAATCACCGATAACTACTACGGTCTAGAGCCCAGCTCAATAATCACCGTTATCTACATCGGTCTAGAGCCCAGCTCAATAATCACCGATAACTACTACGGTCTAGAGCCCAGCTCAATAATCACCGTTATCTACATCGGTCTAGAGCCCAGCTCAATAATCACCGATTCTTTACAATTCAATTTCTTAGGATCCATTCATCCATTATTCAACTACAATTCCAACTAATATTTCAATACTAGTTATTTATTCATTTCAATGTGACTCTTCATTCAATATGTAATTTGGCCTCAATATCAAAATATCACTTTTATTCCTTCATGGCTTCTTCTCATGAAATAAAAGTATACTTATCACAAATGGGATTTATGGTTGATACTACTATCATGCCATCATATTCATAACATTTAGACATACACAATTTATTCAATAAATTTGTATATTATGCAAACTATACTTATAATCAATAGTAATTTCATTTAGGCATTATTAACCATTAATAATCCATGCAAAATCACATTATATATTCATTTAGGAAATCTTATGAAATTAACCCAAAGATTATAAGCAATATAGTCGGTCATCCTCACCTTAAGTGAGCTTAAACGTGTTCTACGCTCCGCGGTTGAACTTTGACTAATTCCGGCGAACTTTGACCAACTCCGGTGAACTTTGACCAACTCCGGCGAAACTCCGGCGAAGCTCAAAAATACTTTAATCAAGTTCCTAACAAGGTTTTAACATCATAAAACCTTAATCAATACAAATAACCTCTAAAAGGTTATTTTCCGGTGAACTTGTCGGTTTGGTTTCTAAATCCATTCTTGGACTTGGAACCACTCTCCAACCCATTCTTCTATGCTTAAATTATGTAGAACAACCCTCAAGGTTCTTCATATGATATATATCTCATATGATAGAAGAAAAATAAAGGAAAGTTATGATAAGGTTATTACCTTAATCCTTTCACACTTTTAACACTCTAGCTCCTTTTCTTGGTATTCTTTCTTGTAAAGCTCTCTTCAACAATGGAGAAGGAGGATGGAGAGTTTTTCTTGGCTCTTGTTTGGTGTCCTGGCCGCAGGGATGGGGGAGAGAGTGGGTGAGGATTGTTCTTTGTCTTTTGATCAATGAGTGAGCAAAATGGGGGTCCATCATGTGTACCTTTGATGCCTTTCCTCTCAACCCCAACATCTCCCACCTTCCCCTCTCCATTCCAGCCGCCCACCTCCACATTCATGTTTCAAAATTCGTGGGTTGGCCCCCACTTATGTGGGAGGTCAACCCCTTTTGTCCAGAAGTGTACAATCGGTCCCGAAAGTTGTATTTTTCGGACTGTTTTAAATATATTTTATTTTATCGGGTCAAATAAAATATATTATGTGTTCCCAATCATTATGACCCTTATAATGAATATAAATCCCCCAAATTTAATTTATAAGTTCCCGAATTTCATTTCTGGCTTTTATCTGTTAAATTACCAGTACCGGTATTTTGGCCTTCTTGATCAACCGGTCAACTCTATATCATTTCTTTGGACCAAATAAATTATCCACCACTATATAAATATTATATTGACCAAGATGAATAAAATATACGGTCTCGGGAATATCGGGCGGCCCCGCTCCCGGTGCGGGCCCCACGTGCGAATTTACTATTCACGCAAAAACATTAATAAAAATTCACAACTTCGAACACTCGTTAACCATTCCATAAGTTCAATACATTATTCACTTAAAAGTAAATACTATTTGGGGACGGTGTTACAAGTTCACCCCCCCTTAATTGGGATTTCGTCCCCGAAATCCGCGGGTCTAATCGAAAAGAAACGGGTATTGTTCCCTCATTGAGACCTCAGTCTCCCAGGTTTCTTCTTCGACTCGATCACTCCTCCAAAGTACCTTTACCATCGGAATCTCCTTTTTCCTCAGTTTCTTCACCTGTTGACCCACAATCTTTACCGGTTCCACCGCATATTGTAGATCTTCATGTATCTCCACCGGTGGCTTTTCAAGAATATGAGATGGATCCCTCACGTATTTCTTGAGCATCGATACATGAAACACGTCGTGTATCTTCTCAAGTTCCGGCGTCAACTTGAGACGGTATGCCACAGCCCCTATCCTTTCAAGGATTTCGAATGGACCAATGTACCTGGGGTTAAGCTTTCCCCTCGATATAAACCGGATGATACCCTTCCAAGGAGAAATCCTTAGGAAGACCTTATCACCGACCTCGAACTCCAATGGCCTTCGTCGTTTGTCGGCATAACTCTTCTGCCGATCTTGGGCAGCCTTGAGTCTATCCTGAATGACCTTCACCTTAGCCTTGGTGATTTCAACGAGTTCAATCCCCTCGATCTTGGCCTCGCCAACCTCGTCCCAACACAACGGTGTTCTGCATTTCCTCCCATACAATGCCTCGTATGGAGGCATGCCAATACTCGCCTGATAACTGTTGTTATAGGCAAACTCGACTAGAGCCAAGTGCTTGTCCCAACTTCCTTGGAACTCCAGAGCACATGCCCTAAGCATGTCCTCCAATATTTGTATCACCCTCTCGGATTGTCCATCTGTATGTGGATGAAAAGCTGTGCTAAACTTCAGTTTAGTACCCAAAGATGCTTGAAACTTGGGCCAAAATCGAGATGTGAATCGTGGATCCCTATCCGAGACAATGGATATCGGGACTCCATGTAGTCTCACAATCTCCTCCGTGTATAGCTTTGCCAATCTTTCAAGAGGATAAGTAATGTTGATAGGCAAAAGTGTGCACTCTTGGTGAGCCTATCAACCATTACCCATACCGCATCATAGTTGTTCACTGTTCGTGGTAGCCCCACCACGAAGTCCATGGTCACATGCTCCCACTTCCATTCTGGAATGGTTAGTGGCTGCAAAAGCCCCGCCGGGTGCTGATGCTCTGCCTTAACTTGTTGGCAAGTAAGGCATCGACTCACGTACTCTGTGATGTCTCTCTTCATTCCCGACCACCAGTAACTTTCCTTCAAGTCTCGGTACATTTTAGTACCTCCTGGATGCATAGCATATGCCGAAGAATGGGCCTCCTCTAGTATGGACTTTTGGAGCTCCTCACTCTTTGGTATGCATACACGGTCTTTAAACAGTAAAAGACCGTCATCACGTACCCGGAAGTTCTCCACGGGCCCCTCAAGGATCCTTTCGCGGATCTTATGACATTCTTCATCAGTGGCCTGACATCTACTGATCTCACTCAGCAATGTAGGCCTAACCTCGAATCTAGCAATGAGGGCCCCACTCGTGGACACCTCCACTTGTGCCCTCAAAGTTCGTAGACATGTGAGTAATGTCCCCGACGTACTCTTCCTGCTCAGTGCATCGGCCACTACATTGGCCTTTCCGGGATGATAGTCAATGATCAAGTCATAGTCCTTGATCAACTCCATCCATCTCCTTTGCCTCATATTCAACTCTTTCTGAGTGAATACATACTTCAGACTCTTATGATCGGTAAAAATGTGACATGTCTCCCCATAGAGGTAATGCCTCCAAATCTTTAGTGCAAACACTACCGCCCCCAACTCTAGATCGTGGGTAGGGTAGTTCGCCTCGTGTTTCTTCAATTGCCTAGAAGCATAGGCAATCACCCGACCGTTTTGCATTAGTACACATCCAAGCCCTTGGATGCTAGCATCACTATATATGTCATACCCTATCCCTTGTGTAGGTAGAGCGAGAACCGGTGCTTCCGTAAGCCGTTTCTTTAGTTCGAGAAAGCCTTTCTCACAATTGTCGTCCCATATGAACTTGGCCCCTTTCTTTGTGAGCTTTGTCAATGGAGACGCCAATACGGAAAATTTCTCAACAAACTTACGGTAGTATCCCGCTAGGCCAAGGAAACTACGTATCTCTTTCACATTTTTGGGTCTCCCCCAATTCATAATGGCTTCTATCTTGGCCTTATCCACTGCAATGCCCGAACCCGACACGACATGCCCGAGAAACCCGATCTCTTTGAGCCAAAACTCGCATTTCGAGAACTTTGCAAAGAGTTGTTTTTCCCTCAGCCGTTCGAGTACCAGTCTCAAATGGTCTTCGTGCTCCTCTTCACTTTTGGAGTATACTAGAATATCGTCAATGAATACTATCACAAATTGATCTAAGTATTCACTAAACACGCGGTTCATCATGTCCATGAACGCCGCCGGTGCATTGGTCAGACCAAATGACATCACCAAAAACTCGTAGTGTCCATATCTAGTGCGAAATGCACTCTTAGGTATGTCACTCTCCTTTATCTTCAACTGATGATACCCCGACCTTAAATCAATCTTCGAGAATACTGTTGCCCCTCGAAGTTGATCAAACAAGTCATCAATCCTCGGTAAAGGATACCTGTTCTTGATCGTGACCTTGTTCAACTGTCGGTAGTCTATACACATTCTTAGTGTACCATCTTTCTTCTTTACGAAGAGTACGGGTGCTCCCCACGGTGAATGACTGGGTCTAATGAACCCGTTGCCCAATAGCTCTTGGAGTTGAACCTTCAACTCTTGAAGCTCGGCCGGTGCCATTCGATAAGGGGGAATCGAAATGGGTTTGGTTCCCGGCTCCACTTCAATCACGAATTCGATCTCTCTGTCGGGTGGTAGCCCCGGCAAGTCTTTGGGAAAGACATCCGGATATTTGCACACGACACGTACATCGTTGATGTCAACCTCCTTCTTTGCTTCGTCCACCACGTAAGCAAGGTATGCGTGGCATCCCTTCCTCATCATCTTCCGTGCCCTCATCACGGATATTATACAACTATGAGATCCTCCCCGATCTCCCTCGAAACGTAGAGTGCCTCCCTCAGCACCCTCAAGTTCCAAGACCTTGGCATAACAATCCACTCGAGCATGATGTTTCTCGAGCCAATCCATCCCTAGAATTGCATCGAATTCTAACATACTTAGAGGTACGAAGTCACAAGTCAAAGGTTGACCCGTCACTTCTACCTCACACGAAGGGTAGTAGTGTTTCCTCTCCACATCGTCTCCCAACGGTGTAGAGACCAACAAGGGTTGCGTCATTTCTATCAACGGCACGTCTAAACTTTCGGCAAACGCTTCACTCACGAATGAACATTGTGCCCCGGTATCAATGAGAATTCTTGCGTTTCTACCATTGATCTTTAATGTTCCTACATATATAAGTCATGTAAGACACACTAGTCAACGTACCGGATCGAAACGGGGCTTAACGAAAGTTTTTCGGGTAAAAATACGCTGGACCGGCGCCGGTTCTAGGCAAGACCGGCGCCGGTTTGCCTTCGGGGTGGCCGGATATACTAAATTTGAACTGGACCGGCGCCGGTTATGGCCAAAACCGGCGCCGGTTTACCTTCGTCAACTTCGAAAAATGTTTTTTCTTCAAAACCGGCCCCGGTTACGAGCACGGTGATTTTTCCGACCTCTTTTTCCCCTAGACCGGCGCCGGTTATGGCCAAAACCGGTGCCGGTTTTGCTACGGTGCCTCCCGGAAATCAAATTTTAACTAACTTTAGCCTTCCCGATCCTTGGCCGGCGCCGGTTATGGCCAAAACCGGCGCCGGTTTTGCTACGGCGAGTCCAAAATAGGCATTTTTATTAGAACCGGCGCCGGTTTGAGCCTTGACCGGCGCCGGTTTACCCCTGGGCAGCTTATTTTTGCAACTGTTTGCTAAGAAACCGGCCGGTATAGGTCCCGGCGAGCCCGTACAAACCCGCTATCATTCTTAGCACTCAATACATGTAATTTATCAATCGTTACAAAGGATTACCTTCAACGGAGTCGGGGTTGGCCCGAGCGTCGGCCTCGGTCATTGCGTAGACTCTAGCTTGAGTCCTTCCTTGGTTCACGGACGGCGCGTTGCTTGTGCTCGCTCCCCCTTGCCCCATACTAGCATGGGGTGCTCCGCTTCGGTTCCTACTTGCCGTGGTAGCGCCGCTTGATCCCACCCCTCGGTTCCCACCAAGTTGAGGGCAATTTGGTTTAATATGCCCCGTGTCTCCACATTGGTAGCACCGAGGAGGGTCACGACACTTACCCCCATGGTTCCTGTTACAATTCCTGCATCTAATCATCATTGGGGCTTGCGAGCCCGAGGTTTGTCCACCCGTGCCTGAACCTCCCCTAGATGGTGGTGCCGGTGCCCTGAATGATCCTCCTCCCCCATGGTTCCCTTTCTTATTAGAACCTTGGGGGCCATGGCTCTCCCATTTCCTCTTCTTTGCCTCCTCGGCGTCCCTCTTCTTCCTTTCCTCCCATTGCTTTTCTCCCTTCAACCCCTGGGCAACCACTTGGCTGAAAGTCATGTTGGGCAATTGAGTCGCCCTATCACGTATCTCCAAGTCCAAGGCCTCCCAAAAGTGATTCACCATTCGGTTCTCATCACAAGCATACTCCGGTATGTGGTCGGCAAGGTCCCTGAACTTATGCTCAAGTTCTTTCACCGTCATGTTACCCCCTTGGGTCAAAAAAGTGTACTCCCTCACTTTGGCGTTTACCTCAAAGTCGGAGTAGTATTGGGCAAAGAATTCTTGCCGAAAATCATCCCAAGTAACCGTCCCGCCATACTTACCCTTGGTTCCATCCCACCACTTGGATGCTAACCCTTCAAGTAACCTCACCGCGATTCTCAATTTGAAATCGGGGGTGAGTTGCATGTCAAGGGCTGCCTCGTTCAGCCTCTTGATCCACTGCGCGGCAACTGAGATGTCTCCCGTCCCATCGAACGGTTTACACCCCAAGTCTCTCGCCTCCTTGATGTATTTGGAGATCCTTATGGTTGGACCTCCATCACCACGGCTCCCATGCGCTTCTACATGGGTCCTCGAATCACTGTAGCTCCTCCCTCTTGGAGCCCCGCCCGAAGGTGGCCCTGCACGGCGCCTTCGGCGTTCTCTCCTTTCCTCACGCTCCCGATGATATTGTTGGAGCAGTGCTTCAATCCTAGCCAAGGAGCCATTTTCCTCCTCGTCACTAACATCGTCGTCATCCCCTTCATAAGGGGTCTCAACCGGCTCAGTTTCCGGCCGGTAGGTCGAGTCCTCATAAGACCAATAGGTCTCGCTTTCCGTATCGACGTGGCCATCGCTCACGGTTTGTTGTTGTCGGCCTCCGCGGCCTCTTCCTCTTGATCCCCTAGAGGACCCCCGGCTACCGCGCTCGGACCCACCCGGTACACGGCCCGTCGGGTTCCTCCTAGTGATCCTTCCGACTGGCTCCATTTCTGAAAGGAAGTAGAATGAGTCATTAGACTCGTATCAATGTCAAGTGACGGATAGGTACTTAAAGACATCCTTTGGCTCAAATCACCGTCATACCGATTGTTAAGGGTACCATCTTAACAATTAGAGACTTTGCAACTCAAGTACCAAAAGTTCTATAAGTACAAAACTTTTATGCTCATGGTTTTCAAATTCATTTTCGAAAAGAGATTTTGAAGCTTCATTATGAAGTTTACGGACAAAGGCTCTGATACCAATTAAATTGTCACGCCCCGGACCTATCCGGACACGTCAACAATCCGCCGTACAGTACGAATAGTCAACCACAGTCCAACACATCCATACTATACAAGGCGTCTGGGATATCATTCACACATAGTACATCCATAAACAAGCATAATGTAAAACATTCATTCAAGCAGCGGAAACATTTGATACAAGTATTCATGCCACACTTGGCAAACTTGGGCATACAAGCCCCCAAATAATTATTCAAAAATATAATATCCATGAGCGTTAATTTAAATGTTTTTAAAACAGGAACGGAAGAAGCACGAACCACGTCTCCCTTCCTTGAATTTACCCGGAGCAACGGGCACTGGTAGCAAGCTCAGCTCCTACCTGAAACTGTGAGGTGGCCTCCCCCGTGAAGGGGAGGTCAGTACTTGGAAGCATTTGACAAGTACAATGACAACTATACTAAGTATAATCAATGTTTCAATTTCCAAGACCCTCAATCTAGGGTGTTATTATCTCATGATTAACTTTGTTCGTTTAGTGTCATTTCATCATTTCTTACCACGATCTAGAGCCCAGCTCAATAATCACCGTTACCTACTACGGTCTAGAGCCCAGCTCAATAATCACCGTCATCTACATCGGTCTAGAGCCCAGCTCAATAATCACCGATAACTACTACGGTCTAGAGCCCAGCTCAATAATCACCGTTATCTACATCGGTCTAGAGCCCAGCTCAATAATCACCGATAACTACTACGGTCTAGAGCCCAGCTCAATAATCACCGTTATCTACATCGGTCTAGAGCCCAGCTCAATAATCACCGATTCTTTACAATTCAATTTCTTAGGATCCATTCATCCATTATTCAACTACAATTCCAACTAATATTTCAATACTAGTTATTTATTCATTTCAATGTGACTCTTCATTCAATATGTAATTTGGCCTCAATATCAAAATATCACTTTTATTCCTTCATGGCTTCTTCTAATGAAATAAAAGTATACTTATCACAAATGGGATTTATGGTTGATACTACTATCATGCCATCATATTCATAACATTTAGACATACACAATTTATTCAATAAATTTGTATATTATGCAAACTATACTTATAATCAATAGTAATTTCATTTAGGCATTATTAACCATTAATAATCCATGCAAAATCACATTATATATTCATTTAGGAAATCTTATGAAATTAACCCAAAGATTATAAGCAATATAGTCGGTCATCCTCACCTTAAGTGAGCTTAAACGTGTTCTACGCTCCGCGGTTGAACTTTGACTAATTCCGGCGAACTTTGACCAACTCCGGTGAACTTTGACCAACTCCGGCGAAACTCCGGCGAAGCTCAAAAATACTTTAATCAAGTTCCTAACAAGGTTTTAACATCATAAAGCCTTAATCAATACAAATAACCCCTAAAAGGTTATTTTCCGGTGAACTTGTCGGTTTGGTTTCTAAATCCGTTCTTGGACTTGGAACCACTCTCCAACCCATTCTTCTATGCTTAAATTATGTAGAACAACCCTCAAGGTTCTTCATATGATATATATCTCATATGATAGAAGAAAAATAAAGGAAAGTTATGATAAGGTTATTACCTTAATCCTTTCACACTTTTAACACTTTAGCTCCTTTTCTTGGTATTCTTTCTTGTAAAGCTCTCTTCAACAATGGAGAAGGAGGATGGAGAGTTTTTCTTGGCTCTTGTTTGGTGTCCTGGCCGCAGGGATGGGGGAGAGAGTGGGTGAGGATTGTTCTTTGTCTTTTGATCAATGAGTGAGCAAAATGGGGGTCCATCATGTGTACCTTTGATGCCTTTCCTCTCAACCCCAACATCTCCCACCTTCCCCTCTCCATTCCAGCCGCCCACCTCCACATTCATGTGTCAAAATTCGTGGGTTGGCCCCCACTTATGTGGGAGGTCAACCCCTTTTGTCCAGAAGTGTACAATCGGTCCCGAAAGTTGTATTTTTCGGACTGTTTTAAATATATTTTATTTTATCGGGTCAAATAAAATATATTATGTGTTCCCAATCATTATGACCCTTATAATGAATATAAATCCCCCAAATTTAATTTATAAGTTCCCGAATTTCATTTATGGCTTTTATCTGTTAAATTACCAGTACCGGTATTTTGGCCTTCTTGATCAACCGGTCAACTCTGTATCATTTCTTTGGACCAAATAAATTATCCACCACTATATAAATATTATATTGACCAAGATGAATAAAATATACGGTCTCGGGAATATCGGGCGGCCCCCGCTCCCGGTGCGGGCCCCACGTGCGAATTTACTATTCACGCAAAAACATTAATAAAAATTCACAACTTCGAATACTCGTTAACCATTCCATAAGTTCAATACATTATTCACTTAAAAGTAAATACTATTTGGGGACGGTGTTACAAAAACTCTGGATATGTGCTCTCAACTATTTTTGCAATAGGATCCCCGAAGTGCTAAAATAAATTCTTCCAGAATTTTAATTGAGAAAGAACCATCATTTGCACCTCCAGCTTTACCATCCCCAATCGAAATGATCCATTCTGAAAATCTCTTGATAGTTTCAGAATCATTCGAATCAAATGAAGCTTACAATCGCATGTTCTTTGTCAATCTCAAAACTTCACAACTATGCCACAAATATGAGAAATTTATGGTTGCATTCATAACATCTTGACAACTACCTTGAGGTATGACAGGTAAAACTTTGGTGAAAATCTCCTCCAAAAACAATTGATTTACCTCCAAAAGGCTTAGATAAGCTATCAGAAATAGAAAACCACATTATGTCACACATACTTCTATCAAAAGCTTCAAAGCAAAACTTATGTAGCATAGGAGCTTCATCCCAAATGATTAGCTTGGATTTCACAATTAAATGGGCCAGTGGACTCTCTTGTTTGAAATTGCATGTTGAATCCTCATTCAATGACAGTGGAATTGCAAACCGAGAATGAGCAGTACGACCTCCTGGCAATAATAATGAAGTAATGGCACTTGAAGCCACATTCAAGACAATTTCACCTTTAGAGCGTAAAGCAGCCGGAAGGGTTCTCCAAATGAATGTTTTACCAGTACCACCATACCCATAAAAAACACGCCTCCTTGACCATTATCAACAAATTTCATTATTTTATCATAAACTGCACGTTGTTGATCTGTTAAGTTTCTAATTAAAGTACCATGTTCTTCTTTTAAAGTTTCACGATCATACTGCAATTCTTCAAATATTAACCTATTTAAACCACCTAACACTGAATCTGAAGGAGGAATAGGCATGGGTGGATAGTCACGTAAGCTCTTACTACCCCGACCTCGCAACAGAAGCTCCAGTTCAATTAGAGTAAATTTTTCCAATTGCTCATGACTCAAAACCAACCCTAAATAAATAAATAAATATATATATATATATATATATAAATAAATAAATAAATTACCATTTTCAAAGATTTTTAGTGAATTGTTTCAAATTCTTCCGAGGGATGTTAAGATTTTTTATTCACTTTTGAGCCAAATGATTTTTCCTCGTTACATCAATGTGTTCTTTAATTTCTAGTTTCTCTTTGCCCGCACTAGAACTTGGCAAACAACTGTATGTAACAGTTCCACACAAACAAAATTCACCTCTCTCTTGGGTAGTTGGGTTAGTTAACCGGTTCATCATCAATTTACGACCTAACCCTTCCCCCCTAATTTGTTGCCAAATTGAGATGCATTGTCAGGTTTGGATCTATTTTTTTTTATGTGTTCCAACTTATTTGGATTGAAATATGACACATTTTTTTAGCCTTTTCAATTGGAAAAATGACAATTTGAAAAATAGTGGTATTTGAGTATGGCAACATTAGTCTTTCGGAAATACAGCAGTTGCAAATATCATCATTTTATGCCACTAGGTCAATTAGGGGGAACATGTTCTTAGTTATAAAATAACTCCCAATTTACTTTTATATTTCAACAAATATTGTCATTGTTTTTTGCAAATTTGACTTTTCTCGGTTAAACAGTTTCATTTTTATTCACTTAATTACGATGTCAATTTTTAATCATATTTTAATTTGAAGTTTGCAACTTTGAAGAAATTGTACTTTAGTTCTAAAATATGTAAATTTTTATTATTAAAAAATGAATTAAATATCAATAGGGATGATTTAACTTTAACATTGGTTGGCTAAAAATGATGACTTTGCAAATCAATTCGGGACGGGTACTAAATTTGTAGGGGGCTCACTTTACTAAGAAAATATATACTACGTATCTTTCAATTTCCTTTTTGTTTTCCAATTTTTTCCATTTTCCAATATTATGTTATCATTTTCCAATTTTCCATTTTCAAATCTGAGAACATGTTCACAAAAACGTAAAATGATTATCAATTTCATTTCAAATCTACAATACAACAGTCAACTAATACCTTTTGAACAATTATATTATCTCATAATATTTGAGTATGCATTCATTTTTGTATTTTCAATTTAACGTATAATGTATACAATTGTAACACAAACTGAAATATTTGGCAAAAGACTGAAGCGTTTATCCATTTGTGTATTTTCCCTTTCATTTTCTTTAAATTTTACTTTTCACTCTTTTCTGGAAAAACTTAATTAAAACTAACACCGTGCGGCGCACGGGTGCACATACTAGTTAAAGAATAAAGGTAGTACAAACTACTTGTTTGTTCTTGAATAAGAAAACATCTTTTTGGATGGTCAAAAAGCAGATAGAAGAAACTTAGTACTACACCCGTATATATTTGCTTGCAACTATACAATTTTGATTGATTTTGGATATGAAATAATAGACATACAATAATGTAGAAAAATGCATAAAGCATATAATGATGATAAAAGTATAAAACATGTGAAAGGTAGCTTTGTTTTCGGGAAAAGTGTCAAATAGGCCCTCCTACTAATACGGAAAAGTCAATTAAGCCCCTGAACTCAAAAAACACCCAATTAAACCCACGAACTATAAAAAACGAGGCAAAACAGTCCTTTTCGCATGCAATTAACCGATTCCAGGTAAACCTTTACACGTGGCGACAGCCGACAGGTGGCCACAAATGGCAACACATGGCGACACGTATGCGACACGTGGACTAATGGAACCGAGAACCGGTTAATTACATGCTAAAAGGGCTATTTTGTCTCGTTTTTTATAGTTCTTGGATTTAATTGGGTGTTTTTTTTTAGTTCGGGGGCTTAATTGACTTTTTCGTATTAGTAGGGGGCCTATTTGACACTTTTCCCTTTTTTTTTAACGAAACTGGCTTAATATAGCATACCAAAAAGGACCAAACAGACTGAACTAAACCAGGTAATCGTGTGACAACAAGTCCCATGTCTACCGTCCGCCCAAGGACCAGACTCTAAATTAATCACCTCCGTAGAAGCCATATAATTCGCTGATCCCGCTTTCGGCATACCTGAGCCTATGACTTGTAGACACGACACATCAGTACCTGTTTTAGTTTCCAAAGTATTCTTGCTGGAAAAACCCAGCCCAATCAAAGAAAAAATAACATCCAGAACGTGGAAAATAAACAAACCACAATAACTAGTAAAGAAAAGTTCTTCAGCTAAAAAAGTTGTAACCATCATCAGGTCCTCTGGTGGGGCTGGAGACCAGCACCCGCCCCATCCCCGTTTTTTGGAAGGTCCAGCGCCATAGCATCCATTCCAGCCCCCTCCCTCGCATGGTCCTCCCAAGTACGTCTTCTCTTCGGCTCCCCGATCATTCCTTCCTCTTCGAGCTCGCTTGAGGCCACCTCCGTTCCCACAACCGCCATAGAGCTCTCCCCCTTCTCCTCCGAGACCCCTACCTGCCCTGGTTTCACCAAATTAGATAAGTGCATATCATCACCAGCGGAACTTCCTTCTGTTATCAGCCACCTGCTCCCCAAATCAGATTTCGAGCTCCTGCCGCTTGCTCTAAGCCACGGCCCAAAAGGTTTGGTCATAGCATGTCCCTCCTTCTCGTACAGCAAAGGGCAAAATTTCTCTGCATGGCCAATTATACCACAGCAGAAACAGAAACTTGGCAGCTTTTCATATTTAAAATCTACCCAGTGCCCTTCACCCTTACTTTTCCTTAGAGTAATTCCAACCTTTAAGGCTTTGCCAATGTTCATACGAACTCTCACACGCATATAAGCCTCCTTTTTACTACTGAATTTTTGTTCATCCCATTTGATAAACTCCCCCAAATAGTTCCCTATTCTCCTTGCCGTCCCCAAATTTTCAAAATCATACGGCACATTATGGACTTGTACCCAAATCTCAAATTCATCTAGCACCATTTTAGTCAGGATATCACCCGGTTTCACAGCTTTTAGCACAAGCAAACTTTGATCATACAACCATGGTCCATTTTCCAGGACCCAATTCATATCAACAGAATGAAAAAATTTAAACAGGTACCTTCGTTCTCCAAGTTCTTGTATAACAATACCCTTACCCGGGTGCCATAGATTAGCCATGAAGCCTCGGAAGAAGGGAAATCGGATGACCTTGTCCGTAAGAACCGTCCCGACCACCGGAAATTCCTTTGCCTTCGCTGCCACGGTCGTCAATTCCCCTTCCTCTTCATCATCAATCACCAGTTCATCCTGTAAACCCCCAATTCCCAGCCCACCGTACTTGGCCGCGAGCTGCCTGACCTGTTCAAATTCCCGTTCCCGAGCCTCCCTTCGTCCAGCATCATCTGTTTCGTCCATCTCCCTGCCGCACCGGTCGATCGAATCTCGCTCCTCGTCCCTCCCGATCGGCAAAACAACCTCGCGCCGCATGATGACGGCGAATTTCCCAAACCCTCAGCTCTCGCGAGCTAGGGTAATTCATGTGAAAAGTAGCTTAGAAAACGTTGCAAGTACTAACAACATTTCTGATAAAAAAATATGTAGCAACTAGGAATTAAATAAATATAATACATCTTTAGGTGAGGTTTGGAAGAACGAATTGAAGTGAAAGATTAATGTATTCCGTATGATTTAAGAGCTACTATCTGAAGGACAAAAATTGGTGAAATTGAAATATTACCGAGGTAGACTAATTTAGTTACATAGATTAAATAACAATTGCAAAATGTAAAATTGCCATAAAATAAATGCTTCAATAACGTAGAAGAAAAAAATGGATAACAGGGTAAAGTTGACATATGCTTGATGTAAATTTAAGGGCGGAACTTAAACGCTAAAACTAGTAACGTTCAAAATCCGTTGACTACGCATAATACCCGTGCCATGCACGGGCACATCTTAATAGCCTAATGTCTAGGAATTAAATAAATATAATGGTATTTTGTAAAGATAAATAAAGATTTTAGAGTTTATATGTTGTAGCTTTAATTATATATAAAATGGTATTTTATAGGAAAAAGGAAAATGTTAATCGCATGAAAAATTGTTAGTAAGTTAAAAGAAGGGTAAGGTGTAAAAAAAAGCTATGCGTGACAATCAAACTTTTTTCATTTCATTTAATAAACATGTGAGGTGTTCACTGATCATCATCCCAAAAACCTTTGGATTTTTGGATTCCACCGGATCTAAAAACAAAAAGACAATCAAATATCATGATACTACTCCTTCCGTCCCTTAAAATTTTATTAACTTTTGTTTTTTTTGGTTATCCAACTAACTTTGCCACTTTTCCTTTTAAGTAAAGAATTTGTGGTTTCAGTTAATTCATTCTCCTATGCACAAACTTCTACAACACAATTTATACTTTATTAATTCTCATGCCGGTCAAACTTGACAAAATTTTATGGGACGGAGGAAGTACAGTTTAAGTACCCATTTGGTGACCTTATTTTTGACTTATCAAACAATTTCTCACCTAAGACGTAACTTTTGATGTAGCGCGCTGAAATGTGTGATAACCAAAATAAGTGAGGTTGAGCTACTTTACTGACTGATTTGACTGAAGTTATTGTTTTAGATTATTTTAGCTATTTTTCATATAAATTTTTCTTAATTATGTTGATAAAATATATTCATTCATAATTCAAGAGATTCAGCCAATTAAGAGCCTGTTTGGTGGCATGGTTTTTTGGCTTATCAGGCTTATCAGTCAAAGTTTTCATAAAAAACGTAAGGTTGGATTTTTTTCCCGATTGTATTGGCTGAAGTTACTGTACATGATCATTTTAGCTATTTTTCATATAATGTTTTCTTTATTATATATATATATATATATATATATATATATATATATATATATATAGGGGTTGGTTCAAGTAAAAAGTAGTCTTCCCATGAAAAGTAAGAACAAATCTTGGTCTTTGATCACTTGAAAATAAATGGATTAGATGAACTTTAAACACAAGAGACGGTTTTAAAAAATGTGCAAATATTTATTTATTTATTTTTTTTTTTTTTTTTTTTTTTTTTTTTTTTTTTTTACCCCGGAAGGTCAACCACCAAAATCAGTGGGGTAAATGCCGGGGGGACATTTACCGGATTTTATTAAGAATATAATTTTGAGTATTACAAAATAAAGAGATTTGGGGGGACCAAACCTTACCCAATAAAAAACACAATGACAAAAAGCAGAAAGATTCAGAAACGAATTCTAGGAAAACCAAATAGATCTGCATAGTAGCTCGTTCTCACCCGATGGGGAAAGGATTCCACCTTATTATATAAAGTGGATAGTTACTGATTAAAAGTGCACTCATGCGTGTTAAAAAAGCTTGTCAAAATTTTCCAACTTTTGCACTTTTTATTTTGTACTGTATTGCACTTTTGTGCTCTACGTTTGCACTTTTTGACTATTCTGATACACATTTGTCACAATATTTTCAATAAAAGTTCTTCATAATTACCAAAATGCCACCGCGTTTTTCACTTAAAATTTGATCTCTTCCATCCATTTTTTCACATCAATGGCCAAGATTAGTTCTTATTTTTCACCTAGGAAACACTTTTTATTTGATCCATACTCTCTCTATATATATATATAGAGCTCTTCTCATCAGGCCGGCCTGACGGGCTGCCCCGTCCGGCCGAGCCCGTTTGGGCACCTTCCCGGTAAAATTTTTTGATGAACTTTTTTGAGCATGTTCCTCATCAAGTCTAGTTTCCATACCAAATTTCAGCTCAAAATTCAATCGGGAAGGTCGTCAAATGATTTTTGCAAGTTAACTGGTCCGGAATATGTATTTTCCGGACCAGTTAACTTGCAAAAATCATTTGACGACCTTCCCGATCGAATTTTGAGCTGAAATTTGGTATGGACAAACTAGACTTGATGAGGAACATGCTCAAAAATTTTCATCAAAAAATTCCACCGGGAAGGTGCCCAAATGGGCTCGGCCGGACGGGGCAGCCAGTCAGGCCGGCCTGATGAGAAGTTTTCTCTCTCTCTCTCTCTCTCGCTCTATATATATATATATATATATATATATATATAGGAAATCTTTCCGGTAAGGTATACCTTACCTGAGCCACCGTGCGGCCTCCACGTTTTGAGTGCTAAATATTTTTTTTCATAAATCAGGAATCAGCCAATGCGGCCACTTTAGTCAAAACTTCATAAATTTCAACAGAATCAGACGATTCAGCCAATTTCAGTGCTACCAAACGGGCACTAAGTCATTTTAGTCAAAACTTAATCAGTTTTAATCAACCATTGGATTTTGTCTCTTAAGGAAGCTTTTGAAACTGAACATTCGTATATGTTTGCACTGTACAAAAAGGATTATAAAACTGTACAATTTTATTAATGGTGTTGATAGCAGATTCTTATTATTGTTGATGTATGTTTGCTAGTATCATTGCTTTCATTCTAATTTGTTAGATTTATTTATAGAATCTCAAAATCCTAGTTAAGATATGTATACCGCATACATATATCATCAGGTGCGGATCCAGGAATCTGAGATGCACTGGGCTGAATAGGAATTATACTAGGGTCAAATATCAGCGGGGTGGGCTAATTGTGAAAAATGAAAAAAATTACACTAAAAAAATTGAAAATTTTCTAAGTTGCCATGGGCTTCAGCCTACCATAGCCTGTACATAGATCCTCCCCTGTATATCATTCTCCAATCATATCTAACTTTAATTTACACATTACTTTGTTATATTCATTTATTAATACAAACGGAATCCTCATATTTGGGCAGTAGTGTTGATCAATTAATCAAAACAAAAAATATACACACTGACTATTTAATTAAAACTACATATTTGACTAAATGATAATGAATTATTGCGTAAAAGTATATTTAAATAAACTCAACATATGGAAATTCTTTCTTGTTTATAATATACTCAATTTGTGGTGTAGATATAAAAAGTTTTCTTCTTTAAATTTATATCAGTTATGGTAACATCTCCAAGATAATTAATGCATGATTACTACTCCGTATTTTATTATATTTCATTAAGTGTATTCACTCAAAATATGGAAACTTTCAAATTAAAGTGTCGGACTTTTATTTTTACATGACAAATCAATTTATATATTTGTCCTTCAATGGGAGGGAATTTTGCCTCCAAAACATGTAGCAACTTTGTTACTTTATATTATATAAGATAAGATATATAAGAAAAGAAGTAGTTCATTAAAAGACAATTTTATCCTCTACAAATCCTATGTGTTCACTGCTCCACAATTTGATCCTTTGCTATAAAAATCAGGGGCGGATCCAGGAATCTGAGATGCACTGGGCTGAATAGGAATTATACTAGGGTCAAATATCAGCGGGGTGGGCTAATTGTGAAAAATGAAAAAAATTACACTAAAAAAATTGAAAATTTTCTAAGTTGCCATGGGCTTCAGCCTACCATAGCCTGTACATAGATCCTCCCCTGTATATCATTCTCCAATCATATCTAACTTTAATTTACACATTACTTTGTTATATTCATTTATTAATACAAACGGAATCCTCATATTTGGGCAGTAGTGTTGATCAATTAATCAAAACAAAAAATATACACACTGACTATTTAATTAAAACTACATATTTTACTAAATGATAATGAATTATTGCGTAAAAGTATATTTAAATAAACTCAACATATGGAAATTCTTTCTTGTTTATAATATACTCAATTTGTGGTGTAGATATAAAAAGTTTTCTTCTTTAAATTTATATCAGTTATGGTAACATCTCCAAGATAATTAATGCATGATTACTACTCCGTATTTTATTATATTTCATTAAGTGTATTCACTCAAAATATGGAAACTTTCAAATTAAAGTGTCGGACTTTTATTTTTACATGACAAATCAATTTATATATTTGTCCTTCAATGGGAGGGAATTTTGCCTCCAAAACATTTAGCAACTTTGTTACTTTATATTATATAAGAAAGATAAGATATATAAGAAAAGAAGTAGTTCATTAAAAGACAATTTTATCCTCTACAAATCCTATGTGTTCACTGCTCCACAATTTGATCCTTTGCTATAAAAATACCATGTGTCAAATTGAGGGACTAGAACGGAACCAACACCAAAGGAGGTTAAATATTTGCCAAAAGGAGGCTAAATATTTGCATTACTACCTATTATTAGGAAAGGTTACATTAATATTAATGGGACCCATTGTATAAAAAAAATACCAATTTCTTCAAAGTGTTATAACTTTTTCAGTTATTCTCTTATATTTATCAAATTTATTCAAAAATATATTAAAAATCATAATTTTTTATGATCTTTCATATGACACCAATATTGTATACATAAAATTTTAAAAAAAATCAGAAGTTTTATTAAACGACCTTCCTAATATATGACTATAATAAGGATTATGTTAATGACAACTGACAATGATTATGTTTAAATTATATCAAAGTGACTATAAAAGTGTACTCATAATGAAACACTATAAAGTGTTTCATTATTATTTTTCTTTATTTCATTATAATCTACTTCCTGCGTCCCTTTTTATTTAGCCAAATTTGACGTTTCAAGTTCATGATGTTATACTTTGACCGATTATATATTTATACTATTGATAATATGAAAATGATAAAGTTCTTCATTAAAAAAACTACTCCTTTCGTTCTGTATAAAGGTTCCTACGCAGTTTACAATCTTTGACTGACCATAAAGTTAACTAATCTCTGTCCGTAATTACATTTTTTTGATAAATAAAATTTACATATTCAGAAACTATATTAAAAGTTTTATAAAGTCGCAAAAGAAAAATCAAATTTGATAGAAGTTGCATAATATAAAGTAAAAGATTAAGAATACCATACATTGACGGGAGAATAGTAGACAGAAACCTTTGTGATGGATGGTCTACCCGGGGGGTATCTTATCCGAGGGGTTATTGCGGGAATAATTAGAGAGAAGTCAGAGCAAAATAGGAGGAGAGAGAGTCGATTTATTAAATGAACTCGAGATGTGGATCTGGGATCCTTTACAAGGAGAAATGGGCCGCTATTTATAGCAGCAATAAATGCGATGAGAGTACACGTGTCAATAATCAAACGACCGAGGGGTCACATCAACCGGGTGGCACCAGCAGTGGTACGTTCACCGCATTGAATGCGGTTGGCGGATGTGACGTTGCATTAAATGCGGTGGTTGGCTGTCTCCAAAAGGAATCTTCGATGATTGAGCATGTTTGGCCGAAGGCTCCTTGTGTAGCCGAGGGCTCCATGTGACTGAGGACCTCTGTGTAGCCGAAGGCCCTACGTGACCGGAGGCTTGGTTCGGCCGGAGGTTCCTCTGATGCCGAGGGCTTGATGATGCCGAAGGCTCCTGTTTTCCGCCGTTTTCTCCCAGTAGCTTCGTATGTCCAAGAAAGGCTATCCTGTGAGTTTTGGAGCCTTCGGCGAGGGAGACCGAAGGCACCCCAACGTGTATTCTGGGCCTCTTTGACGCTTGTGCCGTTGCCTTTGGGCCTGAGATGTTCCCTGGGCTCCATGGAGTTGTGTAGGAGAAGTAGGAGTCTATGGGTCGGGGGTCCCTGGGCCATATACTCCATCAGGAGCCCCTCACTCCTTTTGCCGAAAGGTATTTGAGGGAAAAGGAGTAGTTGTGTTGATTCTTCTGGAGGCTTCATCATTTCGTTGGGTGCCTCTGTTTGAGAACTTGTCTTCTGCTGGTTGCCGAAGTCTTCCCCCAGTCCCTCACATGTCGAGGGTTTTCTGAGGAAAAGTGTACCCGAGGGGTTCCACTTTGATGTTTGCCAGGAGGCTGTATGCGTCAATTGCAAATTTTGCCTGAGGAAATTTTGTTCTGCGTGATTCCCGAGGGGTGTATCCCGGAGTCCCTCACTCCTTTTCCCGAAAGGTACTTGAGGGAAAAGGAGTAGTTGTGTTGATGAACTCCCCGGGGGCGGGTAAACAGTAATAGCCGAAGGCTTACACTGTTGCATGCTCGAGGGTGCAACATTGACAAACCGAAGGCTGTCGTATAAGTATGTGCTGATAAATGGTAATATTGATAAGCCGATGGCTTATATCGCTGTTTGCTCAAGGCCCTTCCTAGTTGATAGCCGCGGGCTATCATTCGACATATGCATTGGGGAGTGGCAACATTGACAAGCCGAAGGATTATACTGCTGACAGTCCGAAGGCCCTTGTTGGAGTTCGTCGGCTGAAGGCTGCGGCGAGTGATAGCCGGAGGTTATCATTCGAGGGCGCTCTAGTGTTTCTGAAATATAGCCGTTGCAATATGGCCGTTGGAAGAGGGGTCGACGTGGCTGGCTGGCGTTGGCTGAAGGTGGGTGGGAGCCATCCATTGGCTAAGGCGGCGGCCCGTAATGATGGGCTTTTCGAATCGAGGCCCGTCTTTCTAGGCCGGAAGTCTATAAATACCCCAAGGCCGGATTCATTTTTCTTGTGCGTTCATTCTGAAGCGAAGCTCTGCCCTTTTGTTTTCTAGAGAGAGAAAGCCTTGTTCGATCAAACCCCAAGTTTCGAGGTCAGTTCTTCACTGTTCTTCGATTCTTCTAGCATACTTTGCACTACTGCTCTTAGATTAAGTGTTAGAGCCTCCCTAGGAAATCCCTAGTCTCCTTCTTCCTCTTAAAGCTTCTACCCTCTCGATACCGGAGGATGTCATCAGCAAGCGATTCCCAGAATGTTTCCGTAGAGGCCCCGGCTCAGTCGGAGAGCTATTCCGAGGTGGAGTCCTCAAGTGAACAATCGTCGGCCAATAATGATGCTGCTATCGCCGAGGAAGTCCAAGACACCCTTCGGACTGAGTTGGAGGCGGAGGAGTTTGAGCAGGTGGCGGAAGACGAGGAGATGGCCCTCGCGCTTCAAGTAGCCGAGGAGGAGGAGGAGAAAGAAAGGCAGCAAGTAACTGTCGCCGTCTTGCCCTCTCGCGGTACTGGGGAGGCGAGTACCTCCCGGGCGTTAGATCCGGAACCCCTGAGTGTAGCTCCCGGCAAGAAGAGGAAGAAGACGAAGGCTCCTCAGAAGAACAAACAGACCGCAGTGGATTGTGGGAAACTCGTAGGAATACCCGAGGGGCATTCCTGGCTGAATACCGCCGCCCTCGCACTGAAGTCGAGAGCAGATAGGGCGGAGTGCTACGTTACCCAACTGCATGTTGGCCCTTCGGCGACTGTGATCGAACCGGGACCCAATGATCTCCTGTCCCAGGCTCCGGAGGGGTGTTTTGCGGTCCATGTGCTGTCGGTTTCCATGGGCCTTCGGTTCCTGCTGCACCCATTTTTTCTTGAGTACCTTAGGTACGTGGGGTTAGCCCCCTGTCAGCTAACCCCGAACAGCCATTCCTACATCACCGGATTTCTGCAACTCTGCCGATCCCGGGGGGTAACTGCGCAAGCCTTGACCTTTTCTTCCAAAGCTTCAACCTCTGCCGGGGGGGGGGGGGGGGGGGGCACACGAACTCCGAAGGGTTCGCGAACCTGCAGCAACTCGCCCCCTGGAGGATTTTGACGATGTGCCTTCGTCCCACAAGGGATGGAAGGACCGCTTCTGCTACATCAAGATGGCAGAAAATCCATTCCCGAGGGAACTGCGCAACCACTTCAGGCGGCACCCGAAGGTGGGAAGTGCTGCACTTCAGAGGGAGGGGAAGAAGATTGCCGCTTTGCCGCCGGGGGCCACAAAGCATGTGACCGTCAAGGACTCCACTCTCCCAGAAGACTTGCTGGCCTTAGGCTTTCGGCGGTACCGTTTTCTAGGCGAAAAGGACGAACAATACCCTGTCCTTGAGAGAGCCTTCGGTAGCATTGGAGGTAGTTACCGGAGGGTCTGCTTTATTGTACTTAGGATTTTTGTATTTCCTTATTTCTCTTCTTTTGTAGTTGACCCCTTCGGTCTGACTTCATTGTTGTTTTGCAGGTGTTAGCATGGATATCTCCAACTTTGCTGCTTTGAAGAAGAAGCTGGCCAAGGAGCCGAAGAAGAAGGAGACGGGGGTTCAGAAACCCGTCGATGAATTCTTCAAGAAGGATGGGGCGTCTCAGGTCCCGGAGGGCGAGGGTCCCTCCAAAACTGTTGACGCCGGTGCTGGTGCCGGGGGCTCCAAAGGGGAGGAGCTTAAGAGAAAGAACTCCGGGAAGGAAGGCGCTCCCCCGGAGAACAAGAAGCAGAGAAAGGGGGCCTCTGGGAAGAAGGATGCCCCTATTGTGATTGTCGAGGAGCAACCATCTTTGAATCCTTCGGCGACTCCTCCTCCTCGCTCCCCTCCATCCCCCATAGACGAGGAAGTCCGCCCGACGGAGATCATCCAATTCCCTGTCAAGTCGGGGACTTCATTTCTTCATGGCACCCTTCACCCCGTTGGGTTCATGAGGGGGGTGATGGCACCGAAGGACAGGTCCGTTCTGGCCCGCCTCGGGGACGACATCCTTGACTACAAAGTTGCGAGCTACAGCACTAGGGTGAGCCTTCTCCTTGCCTACCCTCCAACTTGGGTTGATAATTTGATTTTAACGTCTTCTTTACCCTTTGTCATATTTGTAGGCTGTTTTGGCCGCCTCGGAGCAGGCCCGGAGGGTGGAACAGCTGAGGATAGCAAAGGTTCAGGCAGACGAGGCCTTAAAAAAGTCTGATGAGGAGATCTCTACCCTCCGGAGAAGGCTTGCCGATGCCGAGGAGACCCTCCGATTGGAGAGGGATGGCAATGAGCAAAGGCTGAGGGATGCCGAGACTAAGGGGAAGGCTACCGCCGAAGAAGTCGCTGCTGTTGCTGCCAAGACCGCCGCCGAGGCCGCCGAGATTGAGAGGACCGAGGCAGTGGCTGATGCTAGGAGGAAGGCGGTTGAGGCTTTTCTTGCCGGGGGCTGGACGGCGGCGGAGCACGAGGGGTGGGTGGCCTCGGTGGTGGAGCAGAAGGTGGATGCCTGGGTGAAAGGCCCCGACGGTGAATGGTTAGCCCGCAAGGGCAAAGACTATTATGATGGTGGCAAGTTTTTCACTCAAAACCTCATCTACCGGAGGCTAGCCAGGCACCTCAAGATTGATCCGAAGAAATTTGAACTAGCGGCATATGGCCTCCCCCCTCTGCAGCCAGATGTAAGAGTTCCCCTCCCCGAGGGAGAAGAGAGGCCGGATCTAGAGGATTCTGAGCTGATGGGCGAAGGCAGCGGTGAAGAAGTCGAGGATGATGCTGCTTCCAAGCCGAAGGGTGATGCGGGTCAAGAAGATCAAACTTGAAGTTTTCTAAGTTCACACCTTGTAATAGTCTGTAGGTTCCGGCTTCGGCCATGTACTGTAAAAACATTTTTTGTACTCTCAAATCTTTTGATGATGAATGTTCCGCCTTCGGGATGAATGTATGCCCATGCTTTGTTTCCTTTAGCTTTATTCCCTTTATATACTTTTCTTTTGTGCATGAATGTATGTTCTTCTCGTTTTCCCGAAAGCAGCAAGTTTGTGGACTTAGAGAATTTTCTAAGTAAGACTTTGAGCAGAACCTTTCGGACGCAGGAGTTTACTGAGCCCCTTGCTATAGTGGACCCCTTGATGTGGACTTAGAAAATTTTCCAAGTGAAAATTGACCAGAAGCCTCCGACTGCCATGTAGATTCACCGAGGGCATGTAGTAGTGGACTTAGAAAATTTTCTAAGTAAAAAGCCCAGCCATGAGCCATCGGTTGTATATTGGGATAGCCGGGGGCTTATTGTTGAGGTCTTTGGCAATGAACCGTTGGGGTTGCCTCCGGGTTGTGGTTGTAGGACCGAGGGCTCGAGTGAATCACACTTAGGAAGTTTTCCAAGCTAGTTTCATCCTAGGCCACCAGTAGTTGTTGAGCCTTCGGGTCATAATGCAACTTTAGGTCCTTGCCAAGTAGTTCGGGGGGGCCGTCGGCCACAAGCCTGTAGGTGAAGAATTGCCCCCCGAAGGGTCCCCATTTATGGACATAGTCATTTTTTCACGAAGTTTCAATAGATGCTGTAGTGAACCTTCGAGTGTGCGAATCGCTTGAGCCTCCGGTGTGTATAGCTGCCGAGGGGTTCAAGATAATGGACTTAGTGAAATTCTGAGATTCTGCCTCCAACAGATCTTTTTTTTTTAAAACCCGGTAGGCAAACCACCAAAATCAGTGGGGCAAACGCCGGGGAACATTTGCCGTAATTTAATTAAAAAAAGGAGCAATTACAAACAGAGAGGGGGACCAAGCCAATACCTCTCAGCAGATAAATAAATGAAAGATCAATAACAAAATGAAACATATCTAAGAGACGGAATGCCAAAATAGTCTAAAAAATATGTCTTTCTGCTCAAGTCTGATAAATAATTAATAGAGTTGATAACACTGAATTGGGCCGACTTGGAAGCTGCAATGTAATGAGCAGCCCAATTCCTTTCTCGCCATATGTGTCTGAAGCCCACCTGTGTCTGAGAAGTCGAAAGAGCCATCTCCTGAACCAACGAATACCATCTACCTTCTCTCTTAGCTGAAATCAGCTCGACCGCTCTCGATGCATCCGATTCAACCATGAAATCACCATAGCCGGAACTCAGAGCCCATTTCGTTGCCGTGACAATAGCTTTTAGCTCCGCCTCGAGACTGGAATCTGCAGACAACGGAAAACACAGAGCAAACAACATTTCTCCCCTTTCGTTTCTCACGATAGCTCCTCCAGCAGCTCCATCAGGTGAGAAAGATGCATCAATATTTAATTTAAGCTGACCTTTAGGTTTAATCCACTTCGCGATTGCAACCTTAGAACTTCCTGTCTTGAAATTATATGGAATCAACTTTTCCTCATAGAGAATATTGTCCACAGATCTGAATTTCAGTTTCCCCCAGCTCTGAACCCAAGTTTGAGTATAAAGTTTAATTTGAATGATAAGATTTTCAGTTGTAGGGAAAGATACAGCCCCTTGACCCCAAACCATATTTGCATAAGCTTTCCAAATGTGACAACATACTATTCCAGGGAGATTATGTTTGAAAACATCTATCATAGTTTTGTGGCCAGCCTGAAACCACCAGTTGATGAAAACATTTCTAATAGAACTCCTGTTAGAGATAATTGGTATTTCAAAAATGCCCATAAAATATTTCCAAACATCAAAAACCTTAGAACATTGAAAAAAGCATGGTTCATGCTATCACTGTGCTTCCTGCATATGGGGCATATGGAGGGAAGAATAATCCTTTGAAATTTAGCTAAATTATCAGTTATAGGAATAAACCTATGCATGACTTTCCACTGAAAAAGCTTAACATTAAGCTTCTGCTGCTTGTGCCAAGTGTGTTTAAATGAAAAAGCTGATCCAGAACTCTCTCTTATTTCATTATATGCTGATTTGAGTGTGAATTCCCCCTCAGGTTCAGGCTTCCATACAATTGGCTGAGCATTCATATCACACAAATCAATGGCTCTAGGATGGATAAAAAAAAAATAAACAACAATTGCCCTGAAGGTAAAACAACCTACATGTGTAAAGACTATGGTGCCGTTTGGTAATACCATTTTTCGGCTTATCACGCTTATCAGCCAACTTTTTCACCAAACACGTAATTTTTGTTTTAGCGCGGGCTGAATTGTGTAATAAGCAGAAAAAGTAAGGTTGAAGTTACTTTTCTGTGGCTTTATTGGCTGAAGTTATTGTAGATGACCATTTTAGCTATTTTTACATATACTTTTTTCTTTATTTTATTTATAAAATATATTTTAAAAATAATTTTTTCTTAAATCAGCAGAATTAGCCAATGCAGCCACTTCAGCCAGAACTTCAGAAATTTCAGCCGATTTTCGTGCTACCAGACGGACTCTATAGATCCAACACCGGTAATAGATCAATCAAATCCGGCTGGCAGCTGCTAAACTCTGAAAGTCAAAAACCTATCCGTCTTGTTGCGAAGGCAGCACAGTTTTTGTGTTATTCATTTCATACTTCTACAATATATTTTCTCAGTCCATGTTCTAATTTTTTTTAGCTAAAGTAAGCAATTAAGCAGACGAAACTTGGCCTTGAGAGCTATATAACATCCCATTAGTTGGTATTGTTATACCAGCAAGCTCTAAGTTGAAAAGCATAAATTAATACGTTGTATCATACGTAGTATCTTGATGTTAAAATTAACGGCTGCAATGATACTATTGCTAAATACACAAGCTGAAAATGTAAACGAATAAATGAAAATTGTAAAATTAAAGTTTGAAGATAGACCTGAAGGTCATGTCGTCATCATAGCTCCAACGATTCAAAATCATCAAAACATCTGTTCCTCAGGAATTGAGTGACCAATTCCATGCCACACCGCAAAGTAAAATACTATTGGCTCTCCAATGGCCTGTTTGGATGAAAATGTTAAAAAGTGCTAGTAATGAAAGTGTCAGTAATGTAAGTGTTTTCGTTTAATTTGACAAAATTATCCGCGTACCTTTTAAATTATTAAGTACCCATAATTAGAAAAATCCACCCCATTTTCTTTTTATTTCTCCAAACGAAATTCATTCCTTCTTCAATGACAATTAAAACATCTGCTGCACCACACATCAATGAGGTTTAAAACATCTTTTAGCCTCTCCTAATGAGTTCTCTATGTTCAACCGTGCCTTCAATTTTAAATTCACTTTGAAATCGAGGAAAGCATCATACCCAGGTAAACAAAGCTTATTGCTTATAATTAACCGATGCTCTGGTTGATTTTAAAATCAATTTAAAGTCAATTTGTTGTGTACATTTGGTGGATTAAACAAAGCTTATTCACTTTAGCTTAAAATCAATTTGCTCTGGGCCGTTCCTTTGGTGGGTTAAACTGAAAGGACATTTTTAATTCTTACTCCGTATTAGATTTTCGTATTTGTTGGAAATCAAAAGAGTGGTTTTTGTGCAATAAAATTCGATCAGATAATTATCGGGAAAGTTTCCAAGGACTAAATAAGTTTGAAAATTCCAAAATAGGACTGTCATGTTTTTATTCCCAAAATAAGAGTAATTAGTGTCAAGTTTGGAAAATACTGTTATCTTTAAAGCGTAGTACTGCCAAAATATGGCAGTAATTAGTCCTATTTTGGGATTAAAAACATGACAGTCCTTTTTTTGGAATATAGAAGTGCTTTTAGTCCTATTTAGGGTAATTTCTCATAATTAACGTATAGAGTACACTGCATACATGTTGACCCAGTAATCATCGTGGGCTCGATTGGCGGCCATCAAAACTCATTACCGATGGGTTGCTCTGCAAGTCGGACAAGAAGAATGGTGTTTAGGCCAGCGTTGAATATGAAATATTGAAGGGCAAGGTTTGTCAAACACTTCCATACATTCCAATTCGGGGTGTTAAAAAAGCTACATATTGAAGTGTTAGGGAGGTTTTCCTTAACACTTTTAAACACTTACTAACACTCCAATTTTGTTTAAAGTTTTCTCTCAAACAAGTGTTAAAAACAAGGGTTTTTTACAAGAATATTACTAAAATAAAACTTATTTACATAAGTATGACTATTCATTACTACAACGTAGTGTTGTAGTAACTTACGTTCAAAACATGAACATGAATTACTATGATTTCATTAATACTCTAGTTCTAGTCATATTTTTATAAACCATCTTTATTTTGGTCATATTTATGTAATTATTTCTAAAAACAACATCCTTCAACACTTCCGTTACTAACACCAGGGACGGACCTACCCTTGGGGTAGAGGGCCATGGTCCTTCCTAACTTTTCAATTGTTTAAATAGTATTTATTAGTTAATTTGTTGGAGTAATTCAATGTTAATATATTATATTTAAGAATCTGTAAACCTTAAAAAAAATCTCTGTTGGGATATATTATCCCGACCTATTACTGTTCAGGAGCCCAAGACATTATCCAGTACGGAGCCCGAGCAGCTAGGCTCATTTCATCCCATTAGGCCCAATATTGGCCCGTTTGGCCCATTAGGGTGGAGAGCACCCTTCCCCCTTTGTGTATAAATAGGGAGCTTAGCCTCCATGTAAAGGATCCCTTTTTAGCTCTCCTTCCTCCTTTCTTTTAGACTTAGCTCAAATACCCCATGAATGGGAGCTTGTACAATGTAATGGTGAGGAGAGTCCTAATGAGAATTGAGAGGGCTTGGACATTAGCCTAAAAAGTCCCGTGGTTTTCTCCCTTTCGGGTTTCCACGTAAAAACTGAGTTGTTCATACACATTTATACATATATATTTACTATATCGTTTTGGATTAAACTCAACACTGGCGCCGTCTGTGGGAATCTGTCCAAAAAGATTCATATGTTCTACCCAAATTTCATACGCAAAACAACTGATTTTCGACTCGGAAGAGGAGGAAAAATGGATCTGAAGCCGACAGATGCAAAATATATTTCCAGAACACTTTTCTATGGGAATTAAAGCAAAGGCTTTTAAGTGATGTCAAATCACAACTAATCCACTGTAACGTGTGGTGGTGTGCAAGGTGTAGAGGGCCACATCACGTGTGGGCCAACAGCCATACCATCAAAGAACTTACGGAGTATTCCATACATGTTAATACGACGTGCGGGAAAAGGGAAGAGATTGCATGGATAGGGCACCCATCCGACCTGCTGTTGGCACAAAAGGAGAAGTCCTGCGGGCATCCAAAACGCCAACTAAGGACCCGTTCGTCCTGGAGTGTACTGCTGAAGCTCGTTCGGGCAGGCCGAGTGGGAGTGATGCTAGGTCCCGATCTAAGTCTGTCAGCCGTTAAATGGATTGCAACTCCGGCCGAGTGGGAGTTGCTGAAGCTCGTTCGGCTCACTGTCCGCGGCACGCTCTGGATACTCCGGAATAAGGGCCGCTCGTCCGACTTTCCCAAATACTCAGGCTGTTGCAGACCACTCAGGAAATTCCGATCACACCAAAACGAAGATCACCGGCCGGACTGAGTTCCATTCCATCAATTACAGCCTCTCTTGTTGGTGATGAGATCACCACTCTGCTCTTGGACCAGCCTCGGCTCATACACACGTCAGGGTTGGCTGGACGCAGGCTCTCACCGCCGCTCGGCCTCCAGGGCAGTTCCAGGTGCGCAATTTCAAGGAGGCTGGGCAATGGGGGGACCACCTCGACTCCTCCTGGACACGGCTCTAACTGGCCGGATTGCCGTCCGGGTTTGTGAGAAGATGAACGGAATAAGCCTCGGCGCAAACGACAGGCCACCGCAGAGGCATCTCAATTGCACGAAGCACGATCCTTTTGCTGCCGCGGGGAAAGGAAAGGCACAGCTGATTAATTTACTCGCAGCTCGTCCGAAGCCAAACCCACACCAAAATGTCCCAGAGTGAGACCAAGCCGTTGGTAGTTTATATGATCCTAAGCAGACCACTTGGCAAGATTGAGCCAAATAACGGAAGCCCAATTTCCTTAGGGAAATTTTGACTAAGTCAAAATCGGGAAAGAGAGCTCAATCTCATTTCACCTAAATACTAGCTGGCCGAACGTCTCCATCATTCTAAAAGTTAAGTGCTTACTTTTGAGTTGGTACATTTAATTGTGAATAGTTTAAATCGCTATCATTGCTAGCATTTTCACTACAATTATTTAGGGATTAAAATGTCCCGAAATAAATAATGCCTAGTGAAGCTCAGGGATGCGCATCCACCATCATTTTAATTTAATAATTAGAGGCTGGGTGACGGGCCAAGCCGAGGGTCATTGTACCCCGAGGCCGACCATCACGCCCGGAAGAGCCCCAAGCCGACACACACAAAAAAAAAATGTGCACATATACATATTGTCTGGCCATTTGGCCGCGTTACTATGTTGATTGTGCAGATAAAGATCATAATCAGATAAGAGATGATGCTCAAAATGAACCTTGGAGCCAAGGGCTTGGGGACGAACATCTCCATCCCAGAGGCCGAGTGTCTAAAGAAGACCACCAAAGGCCAAGGGCTCGGAGACGAGCATCTTCCACCCCAAGAGCCAAGGGCTTGGGGACGAACATCTCCATCCCAGAGGCCGAGTGTCTAAAGAAGACCACCAAAGGCCAAGGGCTCGGAGACGAGCATCTTCCACCCCAAGAGCCAAGGGCCGTGGACGATCATCTCCTCCTCAGAGGCCGAACGTCTAAAGAAGACCATCAAGAGCCAAAGCCCGAGGACGAACATCCATCACCCGGAGGCCAAAGCCCGGGGACGAACATCCATCACCCGGGAGCCAAGGGCTTGGGGACGAACATCTCCATCCCAGAGGCCGAGTGTCTAAAGAAGACCACCAAAGGCCAAGGGCTCGGAGACGAGCATCTTCCACCCCAAGAGCCAAGGGCCGTGGACGAGCATCTTTCACCCCGGATGCCGAGGGCCCGAAGACGATCATCTATCGCCCAGAGGCCAAAGCCCGGGGACGAACATCCATCACCCGGAGGCCAAAGCCCGGGGACGAACATCCATCACCCGGAGGCCAAAGCCCGGGGACGAACATCCATCACCCGGAGGCCAAAGCCCGGGGACGAACATCCATCACCCGGAGGCCAAAGCCCGGGGACGATCATCCATCATTCAGAGGTCGAGGGCCTAGAGGAGACCATCACGGCCGAGGGCCGTGAGACCATCCTGATTTCGGGTCGGCCTCTCATTGCCGACACCATTATATCACGACCGGCCTCTCGGCTCGGCGTGCTTTCCATATTTGAAGATCGGTTTCATCCTCGCTCCTCGTGGATGACGGCCGTTGCTTGTTTTTCTCAGATCGGCCTCTCATTGTCGATGTTATCATATCATGTTATGTTCGGCCTCTCGGCACGACATTTTTATCTTTTGAAGACCGGTTTCATCCCCGCGCTGCGCGGATGAGGGCCGTTGCTCAGATATATCGGCCTGATCTCAACACCGTTGTCATCTCCTTATCAAGACCGACTGCTCAGCGACATTATGATCATTATCGGCTCCCAATGCCGACCTTCTTGAATTGGCGATCGGACTCACCCCTCCCCTCCAGGAGGGTGATCATCACCTTCACATGACGCCCAGCTTTGCCATCGCCTCGTCATTTTATTCGTTTTGGTATCCCACCACCATTATGTGTGACATCACTTGTGGTCATTCTTGGAAACCGACGAACGTATTTTCCTCCCTCAAAAAAAAAAAGAGATAGAGAGAAAAGATGGGGAGAAGGGGAGAGAGAAGCTCCTATGAGAGAGGGAGTCTTGACGAGGTATGCCTGATCTTCCTTCGCCGCGTATGACGAACGTCTCCCGACGCGGAGGTTAGTAGGAACGTGGGGGAGGCTAGACGTACCAAAGGGAACCTCGGTAGGATAAACCAGTTCCTCCCATTTCCTGTGGATCGATGAACACCTTCTGCCAAAGCAGAAGGCTAGTAGGGCCACGGGCGTGGGACGACGAAGCAGGGAATCCCGACGTGGATAAACCAGTGACCTCCTTGCGATCGTTGGATGACCGAACGTCTTCTTCGAAGTAAGAAGATTAGTAGGACCACGACAGGGACGAACGAAGAATAGGGAATCCCGACGTGGATAAACCTGATCCTCCTTGCGATCGTTGGATGACCGAACGTCTTCTTCGAAGTAAGAAGATTAGTAGGACCACGACAGGGACGAACGAAGAATAGGGAAACCCGACGTGGGTAAACCTGTTTCTTCTCATAGTTGGGATGACGAACGTCTCCTGCGAAATCAGGAGACCAGTACTCACGAGACTTGGGAAGAACGAAGAACCAGTTCTTTACCGGAGTCTGTTGCGTGCCGAGTGTACACCGCTTAGCGGTCCGTACATAGGACCACGGATACGGTAGACGAACGAAGACCAGCTCCATGGATCAGACACGAAGGACCAGTTCTCCACCGGAGTCTGTTGCGTACCGAGTGTACACCGCTTAGCGGTCCGTACATAGGACCACGGATACGGTAGATGAACGAAGATTGGCTCCTCAGATCAGGTAGGAGGGACATCGCCCAGATGTATATCAGACTCACCGTGCCTTCCCGGATGGAGTCCTGACAGACGATCGGCTTCTCACAGCCAATCAGGAGAGAGACTTGACACATCACCAGCACAGCCGAGGGCCGTGAGACGATTACCACTCACTGACGGGCCGAGGGCCATGAGATGATCATCACTATTTTCCTGTATCACGATCGGCCCCTCAGTGCCATCGTGTCCAGATTCACGGTTCGGCTCGTCCATCCCTCCACGATGGCGACGACCGTCTTATGCAGTACGATCGGCCCCTCAGCGCCATCGTACCCAGTTCACGTTCAGCTCGTCCATCCCTTCCAGGGTGGCGACGAACGTCTTACGCATCACGATCGGCCCCTCAGCGCCATCGTGTCCGGACTCACGGTTCGGCTCGCCCATTCCCTTCAGGATGGCGACGACCGTCTTATGCAGTACGATCGGCCCCTCAGCGCCATCGTACCCAGCTCACGTTCAGCTCGTCCATCCCTTCCAGGGTGGCGACGAACGTCTTATGCATCACGATCGGCCCCTCAGCGCCATCGTGTCCAGATTCACGGTTCGGCTCGCCCATTCCCTCCAGGATGGCGACAACCGTCTTATGCAGTACGATCGGCCCCTCAGCGCCATCGCACCCAGCTCACGTTCAGCTCGTCCATCCCTTCCAGGGTGGCGACGAACGTCTTATGCAGCACGATCAGCGCCTCTGTGCCATCGTGTCTGGCTCATGTTCGGCTCGCCCATCCCTTCCATGATGGCGACGAACATCTCTTATGCAGCACAATCGGCCCCTCCGTGCCATTGTGTCAAGTTATCTCCGGATCGCCCATTCCTTCTAGGATGGCGATGACCGTCTTATGCAGCACGTCTGCCTCCCGGCGCTGACATGCCCGGTTTATCGATGAGAGCCACCGCTTTCTATCACATCTCACATTCCTTCTCTCATACATTGTACCCATACATTACATGCATTCATGCATTCATGCATCATACCTCATACATTCATACATACACACGTGCATCATGTTTTGACAGTACCGCGACGTCGGTTTATAGATGCATGGACCTCTAAGCTTCTCCGATTGGAAAGCTCGAGTCAGAGTCCTTTACTCCCGCCTGATGCATTCAGGGGGAGTGTGCCCGTGGAGGAGCACCCTTCGCTCGACCCCGTCGGGAAGGGGGGTGCCTCACCGGCAGATTACGTTCAGGAGTGTGGACATCCACTCATATATTATGATTATTCGGAGACACAGGTTCCAGCTAGACAGAGGAAGAGCGCAAGCAAGAGTATACTTTCTCGAGCAGATTCGCACGCTCACTACTCAAGAAACTGGGGGACTTGTGTTGGGATATATTATCCCGACCTATTACTGTTCAGGAGCCCAAGACATTATCCAGTACGGAGCCCGAGCAGCTAGGCCCATTTCAGCCCATTAGGCCCAATATTGGCCCGTTTGGCCCATTAGGGTGGAGAGCACCCTTCCCCCTTTGTCTATAAATAGGGAGCTTAGCCTCCATGTAAAGGATCCCTTTTTAGCTCTCCTTCCTCCTTTCTTTTAGACTTAGCTCAAATACCCCATGAATGGGAGCTTGTACAATGTAATGGTGAGGAGAGTCCTAATGAGAATTGAGAGGGCTTGGACATTAGCCTAAAAAGTCCCGTGGTTTTCTCCCTTTCGGGTTTCCACGTAAAAATTGAGTTGTTCATACACATTTATACATATATTTACTATATCGTGTTGGATTAAACTCAACAATCTCTTTTGAAGTGAAACATAGTACTAATTATGATTAATTGATAGATATATAATCTTAGATTTACCATTTTATAAATTCTAATTATATTAAAACTATTCAATTTATAAGACTCTTTTAAGCTTGAAAAGTGTTAGGGAAGAAAACACTTTGACGTGAGATGAATTTCATCTTATATTTCTTTTTGTATAGTTAAAAATGATATAATTAAGTATGAAAACAAATTTAATAATATCAATTATATTTAATTCCCTTTGAAGTTTGTGTTGCAAAACCAAACAGAAAAATCACTTCCTAGTAATTAATTTTCTTTCCTTAAACATAATCCACACATGTAGTAAGAGATTGATTTTTGGAAATTAAACATTCACTATAATATCTTAAGATATTGATACATTGTTTTGTTGTAGTTGTCCTACAAGATCTCAAATATTTCAAATCTACCTAAAGGGAGAATCCATCCTCCCAAAACTTTTCCCGCTTCTCACACCAAATCCTACATGCACGGTATAATTATTGTAATTAAACTAAGGTGACAACTCTGATACCTTCTAAAAATAGGGGTACCGTATCTAGCATTCATTTGATTGGATCACATCACTTTATCAATTTTAATTTAGATTTAAATAAGGTAGATTCTATGGTACCCTTAAGGTATCATACTTTTATCCACATGGACCAATTAGAATGATGTAGTTGAATTATTTAAATACAAATTAAAAGTGATCATATAATAGTGTGGACCAATCAAGTGAATGGTAGGTACGGTACCCTTACTACCCTATTTTTTAAATGGGTACCGGAGTTGTCACCTTTAAATAATTCAACTGCTACCTTTTCATTGGTCCATGTGGACAAAGATATGGTACCTTATGGGTACCATAGAAACTACCTTAAACTAAATTAAATGCTTCTGTTTTTGCTCCTAGACTTTTCTCTTATCTCCCCCCCCCCCCCCGATTTTTGCTTCAGTTTCTTCTGTTTCTTTACTTTCTTTTTCAATTTCTTTAGTTTCTTTAGTTTCTTTTTCAATTTGATGTCTCTAGTGTTCATTATCTCCTCAACCGTTCATTCTTTTCCATGTTCTCATTTGTTTCATATATTCCTCTTTTCCGCCTTCATCTTTCTCCGTCTGCTCTCCTCTTCTGTTTTCTTCCTTACCGGACGCCTGCTCCAATTCAACCGGCACCAAGAAACACTTCCTGCAATTTCATTTAAGATTGAAATCTTCACTTTGAGACCCTTCTTCTTCATGACCACATCCGCACCGGTTCTAAGAATTGAAATCTTCACTTTCCTAGCAAAAAAGATGATAAGCTAAAGCTCACTAATTTTTACCTATTTTTTGGGACTTATTGATTTCTTCATAAAATCAATCTATCTGCTATAAATATACCAGTAGTAGATGACATGCAATATGTTTGGTTCTACCCAAGTTGTACTTCATACATATCATTTGTTAATCTCAATCGTTCTTTTCTTTAATTTACGGGAGTCAGGGGCGTAGCCAGGGGTGGGCCAGACCTGGCCCTGGTTCAGCCCAAATTTTAAAAATGTCTTTATGTTTAGTGTAAAAAACTTCGTGCATTTTTTTTTCAAAAATATTATTTGTACTGGCTCAGTGCCCTGGCTCTGCCCCTGACAGGAGATAATGCTATGCTTAGGAGTCTCAGAGATATATTTACGCACCAACACCACCCTAGGGTAAGCTTTAATATTCTCCTTTTTTTTTCCTTAACTAATTTGCCGAAGTTTTATTTTGTTTTTGTAAACTGCCTTTATAATCCGATGTTAGCTATTTTTTTAAATACAAATCCTATCAAACATTTTAACATATAACAAGAGGCAGAGAAGTTGAATAAAAAGCATTTATGATGTCTAACACTCATTGGTGACACATACACTCATACCCATATAAACATTAGTACCTCAGGAAAATATCTTTATTTTACGTTTGATTCAATTTACCATTTTGAATCCATATTTTTGTCTATTTTGTAATTATTATTACACAGATTTTTGGACTAATTATTTGTTTAACCTCAATGTCATTTAGATTTTAGAAACAATGTCTATCAATTTGATAGTGACTGGAAGAGAATTGAAGATTTTGAGCCTGTTTGGTAGCAAGAAAATCAGCGGATTTGGCTGATTCTGCTGAAATTTATTAAACTCTGGCTGAAGTGGCTGCATTGGCCGATTCTGCTGATTTAAGAAAAAATTATTTTTAAAATATATTTTATTAATAAAATAAAGAAAAAATTATATGTAGAAATAGCTAAAATGGTCATCTACAGTAAATTCAGCCAATACAGCCAAAAAAGTAACTCCAACCTTACTTTTTCTGCTTATTACACAATTTAGCGTGCGAAAGTAAAAGTTACGTGTTTGATGAAAAAATTGACTGACAAGCCTGATAAGCCGAAAAAAGTGTTGCCAAACGGCCTCTTTGTGTGCTCAAAGACAGTGATTTAGGTACAGTACATCATCTTCATCTCTTATACACACTTTGTTTGTTCTTTCTTCTTTTTTGCTTCAATGAATTATTAGATATACTATATAGTTTATACACTATATAGTATATTCGATGTATTATATAGTTTATAAACTAGCTGTTTACCTCTATTCTTAAAGTTGCACACAAGGGTCTGAGGCTGAAATTTTCTTTTTGATGATAGGTTTATTGTTATTGATTGCATTTAGAGCAGCTTAACTTAAAAAATATCTAAAGTTAGATTAATTTGAGAATTCATGGGTCATTCATCTCAATTTTTAAGAGAATATGCAAATTGTGAGAATGAGAACATATCAAGAGAAAAATAGTCATCTAAATAGACTTCATATCAGCTTTAAATATGGTAAAGAAAATCTTTAGACTAATCCATCTATAGTTTTAAAGAACTCCTAAAGAAAAAAAAATTAATTATCAGTTTGTTATTTGTTCTTCACTTTTTGAGTCGTGGTATCCACCATGGATTTCAAGGAGTTCAAGATCTCAAAAATTAATTCAAAAGAGCATAAGAGATGTTTATTTTACGTTGTTAGTTTATGTCATTCGGTGAAGGTTTTCACAAACAATATTTCAAAATTAGGGTGTATTACAAACGAGTTTTTCAAAAAGGTAGTTATTTCAAACACTCATTTCATGTTAGTTAATTCCGAATTCCATCGAGGAATCAGCTCATGAGGAGTTCCTAAGATGAAGGCTGCACAAAATTCTTTATAAGGTATTCCAGCTTATTAAGAGCTATAAACTATAGTTCTGATTTATTCAAGTATGCTCAAATATAATACTAATAGATTATGATCTGGCAGAACCATAGCTATGTTTTATTATGAACTTTTATATTGTGATGAAATGATATAGTTTTGAGAACACAATGTTACTTCTTCTATATTTCAACGCTCAGGTTGTGTAAGTGCCCGATGTAAGCTAATGCGACACCACAGCCCTTGGAAATGTTAAAATAGAGCTGCAAGGGTAATGCAAAAGTTATTTTATTAGTTTTTCTTAGCATGTAATGCCCTAACCTAAAGTATTTTTAGTGTATGGTATAACTTATTTACTGCTCCCTCTGTCCCATTTTATAAAATATCTTTACTATTCACTTGGTCAACACAAATCACTCTTAATCTCTTACTTTGTATATCAAATTTTTTAATGAAATTTGAATTATTTTTTGCAGGTTTTGTAGTGGTTTTAATGTAGTTTTTGAATATGTATTTTTTTCTAAAAATAATTTGAGTGCAGACAGGGATGCATTTGCTTATCGTCGGTCAAACATCGTAAACCGAAAAATATCTTATAATTCGGGAGGGAGGGAGTATCATTCACTTAGACGGTTCAACATCCTGTGTAGCACCCAAAGAAATTCGAGAATTTTATTATATCACCCTCAAAGGGTGTTCTATTTACGGCCCACCAGTGTATGGAAAAACTTTGACGGCAAGACTAGCAAATGAGTATCAAACCAACCTGATAAGTTTCAAAGGGCCTGAACTGCTCACCATGTGGTTTGGAGAGTGAGATCATTGTTCATGAAGTTTTTAATAATGCACCTGGGGTTTTATTCTTTGGTAAGGCCTCTTCATGGTCTCGTCTAACTTTTTAGCCTTTCAGACGTTCTCAATCATGAAGTATCTCTCCAAGACGATGTAGTAACCTGTTTTGTCTTGAACCACTTTGTTGAACTTACCACTGCCAAAAACTTTTGTGGTTTGAAGAACTAATTATGGACTGACATAGCTCAACCCCTTTATCTTTAAAATCATGTACTCCATTTAATCCTCAGCTAATTGTGCTAAGGACAACGTATCCTCCAAATATATGATGTTGATCTAGACGTATTATATATTTATAAACCAATATATAACACATTCTTCCATTGATCTATATATGGCGGGTGATTTGAGTTTACTGAGAATGAGTTGGTTGTTACTATATTGTGGGATGTGTCCTATCCTCCTCACTATATATATTCATATGCTTTTTTCAGGTCCTAAGAGTTATGAAATGCATTGTTGGTCTAAATATGGTGTTGATTTAGATGTATTGCATATTTCAAATCAAATCCAATATGTAGCACATGCTTTTATTGATCTCCAAATATGGTGTCAATCCCAGTGTACTAAGAATGTATTGTTTGGTACGTACTACATTGTGGCAACTTAGGAATTTTCTTTTACTTGAAAGATAATATGGTTTTTAGACGCATAATTAGCAGAACACTTTGCTCACTTTGGTAGTTCGGAATTGATTTTTCTTGCTGACAAAAGCTTCATACTCTTTCTATTCAAGGAAGTTTTATATGTTATCCCATGGATACGAATAGGGGTGGACTCAGGCCGGGCGGCCCGCCCCGGAACCGGCCCGACCCTGTCACTGTTTGAACCGGCCCGAACTGCCGGCCCGGCCAGGGACCGGTCCGGGTAGGGCCAACCCGCTGGGGTTCCGGGCTCGGGCCCCTCAAAAGGTGAACCGGCCCGGCCGGTTCGGGCCCTGTCCGGGCCAAATTTTTTTTCTCTTTTTTTCTTTTGATTTTTTTTTAAGTTTTTGGGTTGGGCTGGGTATTTTGGGCCATTTGAGGTGGTTTGGGGGTGAGGGGGGGGGGGGTTGGGGGTTAATTAGGAAAAGCCAAAAAAAATTGAAGCGAGGTCCGGCCTAGCCCGGCCCGACCCGACCCGGACCTGGGGGTTAACCGGGCCGGTTCCGGGCCTCCCCTTTCATGAACCGAGGCCCGGCAGGGCCCAGGCCCGAACCGGGCCCAAACTGGCCCGAGTCCACCCCTAGTTACAAAAAGGAATTGTCAAAGCTACTGCTGTATTATTCAAAGGTTTGTCAAAACAATGTAACGATACGAGCTTATGTTGTCAAATTACTGAATTTCTAAGCGTTGTTCTTCATAAGTTCTCCATGCCTTGCTTTCTTCATGCTTTTGCTAATAATACTAATTTTAATTTGCACCCACCTAACAATATTTATGTACTTCATATTAATTAAAAATAGGCTTTTGTACTCATTTGAAATGCTCAATTTACACCCTAAACAAAAAAGAAGCTTCAATTGACACTCTAAACCAAATAAAAGGACTCAAATTTAATTTTTTGCGGGCAACAGTTCGATCAATGCCACGTCACCCGGTAAGGTGCCAACTATGCATATGATGTGGCAATTTAAAGGGTCAAATAATCCTTTGAATTTGATCAAATTATTATTCACGCCCTCATCCATTAAAAATGTTAAATAAAAAAAAAGGTGCATATATACATATTTGTGTGTATATAGATAAAATAAAAATGGACCTCTTTTATTATTACACATGTAAAAATATATCGACATATCTATCACTACTTAAATACAAAGATATAATAGAAACAAACAATACAATCTGTCCAAATCTATGTGTATAAGTAATGTACCGCATGAAATAAACCTTGGATTGTAATTTGCTGGACTGGTCTGGTCCGTTTAAATATGGTCTGGTCTGGTCTGTAAACTTCTGGTTCTGTGTATTTTATACGTAGTAACTAAGAAAGTCAAGTCCGGTCTGATCTGGTCTGCTTAGGTCTGGTCTGGTCTGTTTAAGTCTGGTCTGATCTGGAATGAAAAGAGTTCAAGTAAAAACATCCTTAGTATGAGATTCTATCTTCAAGGTCTTGGTCTATATAATGAATAAATGTGAGAGCTCTTCTCATCAGGCCGGCCTGACGGGCTGCCCCGTCCGGCCGAGCCCGTTTGGGTACCTTCCCGGTGGAATTTTTTGATGAATTTTTTTGAGCATGTTCCTCATCAAGTCTAGTTTGTCCATACCAAATTTCAGCTCAAACTTTGATCGGAAAGGTCGTCAAATGATTTTTGCAAGTTAACTGGTCCGGAAAATACATATTCCGGGCTAGTTAACTTGCAAAAATCATTTGACAACCTTCCCGATCGAATTTTGAGCTGAAATTTGGTATGTACAAACTAGACTTGATGAGGAACATGCTCAAAAAATTTCATCAAAAAATTCCACCGGGAATCTGCCCAAACGGGCTCGGCTGTACTGGGCAGCCCGTCAGGCCGGCCTGATGAGATGATTTCTCTGAATAAATGGGCAGTAGATGTTGGATAACTTTAAAAAATAAGGAAAAACAATTAAATGGCCTCAAACTTTGAAGGAGAGTGATATAAGTACTCCAAACTTTCATATGTAATTTAAATATCCCAAATTTTATATAGAAAGTTATTTTAGCAAAATAGTCATGTATTATTTAAAAAAATGTAAATTTATGGTGCTAATTGCATAATTTAAAATAACAAATTAAAAAGTTGCAATTATAAAGAGTGTGGGAAATATTATTTTTTTTTACAATCGAAATTTAGAATGCTAATTGTATCTTCATGATTGTTAAAATATTCTAAATTATGAAATGGAAACCAAGATTTAGCATTTTTGAAAGAAATAATACATGGTCATGGTGCCAAAATAACTTTATATATAAAGTTTGGGATATTAAATTACATATGTAAGTTTGGGGTGTTTACCTCACACCCCTTCAAAGTTTGGGATATTTTAATTATTTTTCCCTAAAAAATATCGAAGTAATTCAATTTTATAAACGGATTCACAGGTGACTTTACTTAATTATATTTCTAATACTTACAAATTATATTCCGTGCAACGCACGGGTGAAAAACTAATTAATCATCAATTTCAATAAAATATGTTTATGTATATACGCGTTTTCGTTCTTTCATCAATTTCAATAAAATATGTTTATGTATATACGCGTTTTCGTTCTTGCCCCCCGTGAAATCCTGGCTCCGCCCCGACTAACACCTCTAAACATTTAATCCAAACAGGCCGTAAAAGGTTGTCAATCGGAAAAAGGAAGTGGTAGCTACATTTGAACCGACCTCTCTTCTACAAACATCAACCATGAAGACCGTCTTCCTTCTCTTAACAGAATATCAAATTGACTTCTTCTCGAAGGGAGCTACAGTACAGAGACATAAATGATAAGATCGATCGAGTTCTATTTTTACAGTACAAAGACAACATCGCCTTCTCGTCTTGTCTTCTCTTGTGCGAGCTCTGTTTCTCTCTCCCTAGCTCCCTCTATCCATCGATGGCTATAGGATCATGAGAACCAGACGATCTCATGCGTTGAGGCTTTGAGGACGGAGAGGCACGGAACATAGTCATCGTCCATCTCCAGTTGGAAATCGGCGATGGAAATAAAGAACTTGAAACTAAACTTTGAACTGCCTGATTTAAGGTTAATCTGACGGGTTTTGAAACATTAAACTTTAAAGTGAAAAGTTTAAAATTGAAAGAAAAATAATCGGGTGACATAAAAGATATCCATCCCTAAAAAGTGGTCCAAACGGGTCATTTCCACAAGTTTTTTTTATCGTGATAATTTCTACAAGTTTAAAACAGTGATTTACTAATTTAGTGGCTTGGGCAATTAAAAAGTAAAAGTATAATTTAAGGGGCCGCCATGGTCCATTTTCTTTCCTAAAATCAGAATCGCTCTGCACCCACCGTTATTATCCGTCTTGATCCGGGACCCGTTTGTCCACCCTTAGTTATAAAAATTAAGAGCATTACCAAAAGTTTCTCTCAAGCTTTGAGAAAACCGTTTGTTTAAACTTGTACCTCAAATCAATTGTCTTACTCAACTATTATCGTTCTAGACCCCTTTGTCCACCCCTAATTATAACTATTAAGATTATTATTAAAAGTTTCTCTTGAGCTTTGAGAAAATAGTTTGTTTAATTGTACCTCAATCCAATTGTCTTACGTACTCAACTACTGTTGAGCTACCTAAGTAAAGAGTATTTGTAGACATATTTACACGATATGTTAATGTATTTACTACAAACATAACATCATTTATGCCAATTTGTCACACCAAATGTGCAACATCTTTATCACCCAAAATGTACATGTTGACATATACGTAGTATATCAATAAGGAATTTACCCACTCCCTAAAAAAAATTAGGAATTTACCTACTCCCTTTTTTTATTGCGTATAGTAGTATTGTTTGCACCAACATAAGTTGTTTACGTTAACATAACAGTCACAGAATTGTATAAGTATGCGTTTTCAAGCGTATTTACACCTTATACTTCAAACATAACAAGGAAGTTCCGTCATAATTCTCTTGTACTTCCTCCATTCTTTAATTGTTGCGTTATTATGATTTTTGCATTTTCACATATCTTACTCTAATCAAATTAAGTTTTCTACTAATACACATAATCAAAGTATTCGATACAACATGTCCCCCCTTGTTCTCATTTTACCTGTCCCACTTTCATTTTGTCTTGTCCCGAATTAAGTGTCTCATTTTCTCTTGGAAATAAATATATGTTCTATAACATTTCACTATATTATACTCAAATCTCAACCATAATTTTTATTTTTTTAATCACTTTATTAATAATCGTGTCATTTCAATGCAAGATACAAAATGATACGTAATACGTAATTCCTATTAATATGATTTTCCAAAATTCCTATTAGAAATTTGAGGACGATGGGTCAAGGAAATTAGAAGACCAAAACGTGCAATTTTATTACGCAACTGAATACGTAATTGCACACGCAAGGATAAACGAGCGACACAAACATCATTACTCATTAGCCACCGGCCGCGAGGATCTTGTATTATTGGGCGCCGCTGAATATTCTAGACGGCCACATGGCACGTTCTCATTCCTTCCGATTGATGGCTTTTGCCACGTGGCAGATACGACCCTTGTATAAATTCCACGCCACCGATTCATTCCTACTGGTAAAATAAACCCTCACGTGACTTTTTCATTGTAAAAAAATCTCTTCACCTACCGTAATGTCTTTTGGGCTGTCTATGGAATCTGTTTGTCCGCCACGCGCTTTCCCCTCACGCGCTTCCGCACACAGAACCAAGATTCCCCCCTTCCCGGCGTTGCGGTTCGGCGGCCGGCGAATCCCGAAGTCCGTGAAATGCGGCGGAAGGGGCGGTCCGGCACCGGAGTGGGAAAGGAAACTGGCGGAGGAAGTGGCGGGGATGGGGATAGTGAGAAAAAAGTGTAAAGAGGTGAAGGGTGGAGTGGCTGAGCTGTTGGAATGTCTGGAGAGGGAGGCGATAATGGGCGACGATGAAGGAAGAGAGCCGTCGGATTACAATCGGAGGGCCCAGATTTTCGACAAGAGCTCTGTAATCTTCCAGGCTCTGAAGAATGGAACGATTATTGATGAGGATGAAGATTGTTGTATACCTTCCAGAACAGAGTAGAACAAGTGATTGTGTTGCTTTAACTCCTACCCTTAACTGTTACTGGTTTAATGCTTCAATTTCATATCTATTTGTGATATGCTCTGGTATCACTTATAGATACTGCTATCCTGATTCTGAAATGTATTCGAGAATGTATTGAAGTTCTTTCATCTAATATGTTAAAAGAACAAGTTTCAACCATGAATAATATAAAAAAGTTGAATATTTGTATGACATTGAAGTATCTGGATAAGAGCATCACATGTGGCATGAATGATAACCACATAAATATTAGCAAATAAATTAACTCTCTCGTTATTTGAATGATTTTATACAATTTTAGTAAGTTTTTCCCTGCAATGTCAACATCTAGACGGTCTCCTTGACATTGTAGAGAAAACTTTATCAAAATTGTATAAAATCATTCAAATAAGGAGAGAAAGAATTTATTTACTAATATTTATGTGGCTATTTCTCATGCCACTTGTGCACCGTGCACATTTTACCATTGAAGATGCTCTAAATTTATATGTAAGGTGTGACACTGCACCCGGATGTACTTTGAATTTGAAAATTCAACATGTATTTGAATTTCCTGGCGAATAATATTGTGTAAAAGAATGGTACATTTAATTAATGAATGATTAATTAAATTATTTAGTGGGTCCATAACCCAAATGCTATTTTGACCAAACCTGCCAAAAATAGCAATAATAATTGAGAGCGACTTCCTACACCCACTTGGGGATCTTCCTACATGACGTGTGGTCTCCAAATAATGTATTGGAGACAAACTAAAATGCTATGTGAGGACATATGGGTGAGAGGTATGGGAGAAGACATATGGAGACATCCTAAAGGCCCTACTCTCCCTATTATTAAGAACTAGTTGGTGGGAAGATATTTTCTCCCTTTCATTTGCACCATACGAAGAGAATAGAGAGATAAGGGAGTCTAGGGAGAACTCTCAAAACCAGCAACCTTGGAGGAAGAAGGAGGATAGGCAATCCAAGAGAAAATAGCAAGGAATCAAGGTAAGAACTCAAATAGTCCTTTTAACTAGTATTATTTTTGAATGATTTTTAATGAATCATATGGTGGATTAAGCAAGAGGTTCTACACGTTTAAAAGTGTATTATATTGATATATAGTGGTGGTAATTAACTTAGAAGGGTCGTGGAATCGATAGGAGTTGAAATCGCCGGAAACCGTCATTGTTGGGGACTGTTTTCGAGCTGCAGGCCCGAAAGCCGCCCACCTTTTGCAAAAGCCGCCCGGCTTTTGTCTGCTGTCCAGAATTTTCACTTTCAATCGACCTAGAACGGGGATAGATGAAGGGCTTAGCAAAGGCAACTAGTTGAGCACATCATAATGTAAGGATGACTGACTATATTGTTTATAACTAGTGGGTTAATTCATGAGATCACCTAATGTTATAAAAGCATGATTTTAATTAACTAATATGCCAAGTAAAGTGTCAATTGATCATATTGTTGTATATGAAGAGTTGATGCATGATTGATTGAGGTATAAGTAATTGGAGCATGATTACTTGATATGTTTGAGAAGTTGTTCTAGTTGATTTAGTGATGAACTAATAAAATGTTTTATTAATCACTATTTAATTATATTGACTTTATTCTTAGTAAAGTCAATATAGAATGAAGTGAGAATGAGTCATGGCATGGCCGCCATGTTTGTTTAAAAGGGAAAGAGAATTTGAACTAAGAATAACTCGGGTGGTACTAAGTGACTAGTCCGAGGTTATAGTATGAACATTTATAAAATAATCCTAAGTTTAGGATTGTGATGCTTCGTCACTGGGGTATTCATTTGGGATAGCCTTAGATGATTTAAATGATATAATTATCCTAGGATTGGATTGTTGATATTATTATCCGGGTGGTCTTTAGGATACCCGTAATTGATTGTTTGATTGGTAGCAAGGGTCATGGCTCGGCTCTAGTCTAAGGATATATGACCGACCACATGAACTTGCTAATATAGATAGATGAGTGATAACCGCTTTCGCGGCGTTGTAGTAAAACGGAGTCTAACCTTTCGGTTTTCCCCGAGTATCGTGTCTCTCGAGGGATGGCGGAGGAGCTTCTTGATTTCAAGTCCAGTCACAGGTTATCGCAAATTATTGGAAGCTTTCCAAATTAAAACTTTTGATTGATTTTCTAAACTACTTTTTGGAAAAGAAAGTAAATTAAATTGTGCAAATACTAATGATGGCTCAAAAATAGACTAAAGGAAAAAATATAATATTAAACTTAAATGGATTGGTGCAAATAAGGGCAATGAATTGAGTAATTAGAAATGGATATATTCTTGGACCTAGTAATTAGGGAAATTAAAACTAAAATTGGACTAATAATTTCTTTCCTCATAGACAAGAATAGAAACTATTTTCATTAATTTATCCTATTTCTAGGTGTCATTAATGTGTTCAAAAATGGTTGGCTTGAATTAAATTCTAACCTCATAGACAAGGTAGAAATAATTCTCCAATATTTTAATTAATAAAAATAGCCGAATTCATTAACTAGTTAAACTCATTATTTAAGCAATTGAATTTATCTCTCATAGACAAGATGTAAATCCCTTTCATTAAATTATCCTATTTCTAGGCCTTATTAATGTGCTTGAATATGGTTGGCTTAAATTATTTTCTAATCTCATAGACAAGTTAGAAATAATTTTCCAAGAATTTAATTAATGAATATGGCTAACAATTATTAATTACTATTTCATCATTTCAAACAACTAGTCCAAATTATTAATTTTAATCCCTAATTTTCGGTCAACAAGTCAATCCATATTCCTTTAGTCAATTCATGCCCAAAACAAATTTAGCTAATAAACATCATTTTTTCATTTAACAATACAATGAATAAATTCAACATTAACAAGGAATTAAGCATGTATAATAGCAAAAATTAAACAAAAATAATATTCTTCCAAAATAAACTTGTAGAACTAAAATATCACCTTCTGGAATTTTTCCCGAATTTTATAACCTAAAATCCAATTTTAACAACTAATTGATAATTTTCCCAATATTAACTAGAAAATACAAAAAAAGCAACTACAAATATTCTAAATTCGTTCTAAATTTTATATTGAATACTAGGAGTGATATTACTGTGAATTTAACTGGAATTAGGACAGAAACTAATTTTTTTCCTTTTTTGAGTATTTAATTTAATTTATGCAATAATAACCACTAAATGCCGGAATTAATTAAAATTTACTTCTACTTCATAAAAATTAACTTTGTTTTGATAAATAACTACCTTGAGGCTAGTAAACAACTATATAATTAATTGGAATGGATTTAATGTCAACAACTATTTTATTCAAATTTAAGACGAAAATGCGAAATAGTTGAGTAATTTTCTGGAAATTTTAGAAGCACAGATAAAAAAAAACTAAGTACAGATTCAGATTCTACTCATTGAAAGGATGAAAATACATATAAAGAACTCACAATTTGGAGCTAAAATGAGAAAGATATGAAAGATTGAAGTTGAAGGTGCAACAATGGTGGAAATCCGAGCTTTGAGGAGGAAGAAGACGCCCTTTTTGATCTGATTTGGGCTTGAAATTGGTGTATTTGAGTTGAGGAAAAAGCCTGGATTTTATAGCCGAAAAATTCCCGTAGGCGCCCGGGCAGGCGGCCGCCTTCCGGCAGCCTCTGGCCGCCTGCCGTCCTGTCGCCGGCAGACCGTCGGTGGCGGTCCCGTCAGCCGTAGGCGGCCACAGAGGGCGGCCGCCTTCTGTCAAAAATGGCCGCCTGCCATCTTTTCGTTGGCAGATCGGATCCCGACGGATCCCGGCGGACCCCGGCCGCCGCAGGCGGTCCAGCAGGCGGCCGCCTGCCGTCCTGTCTGGCCGCCTGCCATCTTGTCTGGCCGACCGGTGGTTGGTTTCGTCCCCTTGTGCCGCAGGCGGCCACCGTAGGCGGCCGCCTTCTGTCCAGTGTCGGCAGCCTTCGGTCTTTTCCTGGTCCCGAGTCAAAGCGAGGTTGACTTCTGAATTTTCCCGTAGGCGGCCGCGAAGGCCTCCATTTTGGGCGCCTATTTGGGCGCCTTCGGCCACTTTTGTCTGGCAGATGCGGCTTTTCTTGCTCTTCAACTTTGTCTTCTGAATCACCTTGATAAAATGTTTGCTTCTTCCGGTATAAATGCATTTGTCACTCAAATTGACTCATTTTGTGCTCAATTGACCCGAAATCCCGCTAAACATATTATGGATGTGATTTTTACCTGATTTCATGAAACTTGAACCAAAATATATAAAATGTGTCTTTTCTTTCTATTATCATTCAAAAATCGCTTAAATTTGATAAGAAAAATAAGTACAAAAATGGACTTATCAATGAGGGTCATGGGTCGGACGAGTCTGAGGATCGTGCCGGACTGCATGGGCCCATAATAGGGTAGATGTAAGGACCATGGTCCTGCTTGGCTCTAGAGAGCGAGTTGGATAGCATGGACTTACAGCTTGATCACGTCTAAGGGTGGAATCTGAATTAAAGACCTTACGAGGTTTTGACAGCGGTAACACATAAGATAGGACCCCGAATGAGCCTTACCTTCCTACGGGAACAGGGTACGAGTCCAGGGGCAGGATGCTGGACTCCGACCGAGTGCTCTGCGAGGACTTGGATAGCGGTGACAGGTTCTGTATGATTGATGTGACCTTTGGGTTAAATTGTATGAATTATTAATGTAATGAATTATCGCAGGGCGATACAAATTGTATTTTTGAATTATCGCAGGGCGATACAAATTGTATTTTTGAATTATCGCAGGGCGACACGATTTGTATTATTAAATACAAATGGGGAAATAATTTATCGCGTGGCGATGCAAAGGGTTTTTTGACAAATACAAATGGGCCTTTGTGCCGACTATTTGACATTATATACTTATGTATGTTTTGAAAGGGGTAACTATGGGTTATTTCCTAGAAATATGATAACACCTTATGTTGAGGGTCTTAAGCATTGAAACATTAATTATATGCAGTATAGTTGTCATTGTACTTTTCAAATGCTTCAAAGTACTGACCTCCCCTTCACGGGGGAGGCCACCTCACAGTTTTCATGTAGAAGCTAGAGCTTACTTCCTGTACCCGTTGCTTCGGGAGTTCTTGGAGAGAAGACGTGGTTCATGCTTCCTCTGCTCTGTTTTCAAAACAATTACAATAATGCTCATGGATAATATTTTCCAATAAATTATTTGAGGGCTTGTATGCCTAAGTTTGCCAAGTGTGGCTTGAACATTTGTAATATTGTTTCCGCTACTTTAATGAATATTTTACATTATGTTTGTTTATGGATGTACTATGTGTGAATGATATTCCAGACGCTTTGTATAGTATGGATGTGTTAGACTGTGGTTGACTATTCGTATTGTACGGCGGGTTGTTGACGTGTCCGGGTAGGTCCGGGGCGTGACATAAGGTATATGATCAAGGATGTATTTAATCTGATTGAATTTTTTTGGTTGGTATGATAGATGTTTGGTTTATGTATGTCAAATTGTATCAATTCGGGAGCTGAAAGATAGCTAAATTATTAATTAGGGATCCGAAAGATGAAATGTATCGTTATAAGACTCGAATGATGGAAACTATCAATTTAGGACCTAACATTTCATAGGCTTTCATTTGTTTAATTTTTTATTAATTCCCTTGCTAATTTTTGATAAACTTTTCTTTACAAAAGTTTATTATTTCATTAAAACTAATGAAAATAATAAAATTCATTACAACTTAGGTTCTAGATTGATATTTTTCATTCAAATCCTAAATTGAAAGTTTTTCTTCATCCAAATCTTATACTGATACATTTCATCTTTCCCGGATTCATAACTTGTCTATTTTTCAAGTTCTGAATTGATAAAATTCCATGTATATTTATAATTATATCGAAATCTAGTTTTGTCTGATTTGTTCAAATTTGTTGTGTTTGGGCTTATTATGTTATGATTTGGTTGTTCAAATTTGCTGTGTTTGGGCTTATTATGTTATGATTTGGTTGTTCAAATTTGCTGTGTTTGGGCTTATTATGTTATAATTTGGTTGTTCAAATTTGCTGTGTTTGGGCTTATTATGTTATGATTTGGTTGTTCAAATTTGCTGTGTTTGGGCTTATTATGTAATGATTTGGTTTGGTGTAGTTCGAGACTAAATAGTGAATTTTTTACATAAATATTAGTATATTACCAATAATAAACAAGCTTACAAAATAGTGACCAAGATAAGTAAAGACGTATGTAGAGGAAGGATTAAAAGGACCTTCTTGCCCCATAGAACGATTATGTTATGAAGAAAACAGAAAAGACTGAATTTGCGGGATATGGACGAAATTTACTATTTATGGCAAAAAGTGGAGATGAAACTGCAACCCTATATTAAGAACGTGCGATGTGAGAGACAAAAATTTTGAGCTGCAAAGCGTCGTTAAAAAAGAGGGGACAATGTTGTAAACTAATTTGGTTCATCGATTGTAAACACGATTATATTGTACTTCTTATTCACTCAAATTCATTTGCTTGTTTTTCGAAGTTGATATATGTGATGCAGCAATCTGATGTAATAGCATGTGCGGCAGTAATTGTTTTAGGGATTTCCTAGATATAGTAATGTACTGGAAGTAACTAATGATCCGTAAAGAGGCAGTAGTCACTTAGCTTTTACTATTTTATTAATTACTTGAATTAAAATAATTAATCACATAGTAGTAACTGAGATTAAATAGAAGAAAACGTAGGGGTTTTGCCAGTACGGTAGTAATGGAAGGGTAGTATTGTAGTCGAAGTAACTAATGAACTATAAATAGAAGAAAACGTAGGGGTTTTGACAGTTTCAACCGACTGTCATCGTGTGCAATGACACGTCATCAAATGAATTAAGGTTTAAAGGTAATAGGAATTACGAAAGGAGGACCAAATACCATAGGAATTCAGGGGCACAGTTTCAGTGGATAAGATATTACGAGAGAGTTCACAGATCAGAGAAGGTGAGAGAGTTAAGGGAGGTCAAAGATTACATACACATGAAAGCAACTTAAAAGAGAAATAAGAAATACTCCATAATAATTGCGTGAAAACTATGGTCATACCGTCATACCTCTGGAGAGCTTTCTGAAAATGTGCGACACCCTAAAGGCCTAAACTCAATGATTATCTTCTATCATTTGTATTTTGTAATGGGAAGTTCTTATCCAGTACGCTCCATCCTCGACACTTCGTTGAATATTCATGTCAAACAAAAGAAGTATCTAGCATACCCAGGTCCGGGAGAGAGGGTTGAAGGAGCCAGGGAGAGGCATGGACCGGGCCCGGGCCTCGAACCGGGCCTGACCGGGCTTTTTGGGAGATAAATAGATAATTGAGGCCCGAAACCGGCCCGGTTATCCACCGGTCCGGGCCTCGGGCCGATTCCTATTTTTTATTTTTTTTTGCTTTTCTAATTAACCCCCCCACCCCCCAACCCACCCCAAAACACCCAACCCATGAAAATAAAAAAAATGAAAAAAAATAAAAAAAAAAAATAAAAAAGCCCGAATCGGGCCCGGCCAGGCCGGTTCTTAATTTGGGTGACCCGAGCCCGCCCAACTTAAACCCCGGGCCAGGCCTGACCGAACCGGTCTCTGGCGGGCCACCGAGCCGGGCCGGTTCCAAATAGTGCCGGTTCCGGGCCGGGCGGCCCGACCCGAGCCCACCACTAGGGCCCAGGGATAAACCGATAAACTAGACCGCTTAAAATTTCAAACATGAAATCTCCCGTATAGGAGAGTGAGTCGACAACCAATTAAACTAGACCATCTTCTCTTTTTTGGGTTTAATTATGTCAACACTTTTGGTTTTAGATCCCGCAAAATATTAAGCTGTTTTTATCAGCTCCACACTAATAATAAAGCTACTGGGAGGCTTCTGAACAATATAATCTAGGCAAAAATGTATACTAGTAGAGCTCGTCTCTGCAGAAGCTTGTAGATTCTACATCACTTGCAGAAGAGAAATCATTCGTCATTGAAGATTTTTCTTCCAATGGATAAATGGGTAATGAAAGTAGTGCATGAATTGCCTTTAAATTAATATCCGTAATCTACTTAAATACATTCTTTTAAGTAACTTTTATCACAATTCAAGGGATTGAAGCCAAACTAATCCTTTCATCCAACTTCTGCATTTCAGCATATTCAGCGACTTGAGCTACTTTGCCCCATCCAGATGGGCTTCTAAATTCCACTCTGTATTAGAGATAGCAAATGTTCAACACCAGCCATACTATGGACTTTGTTCTTTGCTATTTGTCAACCTTTGAAGATTTCCGGCCCTTATTTGGACCACCAATAATGCCACAAATCTTGAACTGTCTTTGCCGGGCTCGTGCCCTCTCTTTCTCTTCTTCAGATTTTGATGAAATACAGTACGGGCAAGTAACTCCATACTCCCATTCTGGAGATTCCATGTCAGCATCACTCACCGGTTCTCTGCAACCGTAGCAGAGCTTGAACGTGCCTTGAACCAAACCGTGTTCAACTGAGACACGCTGGTCAAACACGAAGCATTCCCCTTCCCACAGACTCATACTCTCTGGAACTTCCTCAAGATACTTCAGTATCCCACCTTCCAGATGATAAACCTGTTTAGTAATTTCACATTTCACCAAAAGTTCAATACTTAGGGTCCGGTACAAGAAAAATCGGGTTAAGCTTGACTTTAGCTCTTGATTCAGTCGGCCTGAGGTTTACTCATTATATGCAGGTTCAAACAAAAACCCGATAATATTAAGGAAAAATTGATTGTAATAATCCCAACTATTAGCGGTCCGCTCATTATAATCCCAACTATTGATTATTCCAGAATAATCCCAACTTTAGGGACCTTCCGCCAATAATGGTCCCTATAAATAAATTCTTGTAATTTCTTAAGTGAATGAGATGAGATATAGCAAGTAATCCCTATAAATAATCTCAATGTTTAATTTTTACGCTTAATTTCTATTTAAAATTCACTTGTTAGTGGAGGTAATATCTGGTCATGGACCATTATTGGCGGACGGTCTATATAGTTGGGATTATACAAAAATAATCAATAGTTGGGATTATTATTTTCAATTTTTCCTAATATTAATGCACCAATAAATAATACTGCATAAATCATAAGTAGACTGTTTAACCATTCTCCCTATTGGTACATTTGTTATTCTCCACCCCTGTCCCGAAAGAAGTTTTTTCATCCCGAACAAAAAATAACATTTTTCAAAGTCCAAAGAGTTGCCAAGTAAAATTAATGTAAAGCCAAGCACCGAAGGGTCAAATTCTATTACTCTAAACAATATTGGAAATGGGCCTTAGGTGTGTATAAGTGAACATTCATAACTTGTAAGCTTGTATATTGATAGAGTTGACTCATAATAATATGACAATAAGTTGTAACTATCCAAGGAGGAGTCCTTGTGTGGGACAAAGGAAGAAGATGTCAATTAGACACTTTGCACACAAAAAAGCGAACAGTTACAAACATCATGATGTGTTTATAATTATGGCATTAGAGCAGATTTCTGTCATCTTGCTATCATTCACTTTTTCAACTTATACTACAAAGTTTTAAATTATAAATTCTGGGATTGGACCACAATTCAAAAAAGCTGAACCCAAACATTTTAGGGTTGATTTTGGGCCCCAAAGATACTTCGCCCAAACCTTTTCTGAATAAATAGATAATTGTGGTAGTTTATTACCTCCTCAAACCCGTTCCTTAGGAGCAAACTTGAAGCTTTCTCGCAGCGAATTCCACCTGTGCAGTACATTGCCACTCTGGGAAGTGGCTTCTTTTCCCTTTCCACAGTTTCTTTTTCAGGCACTGCATTAGAAACACTGAATTGCATCTGATCATTGGACTCTCTAAGCACAAAGTGATTGTCAACCCAGGATGGGAAATTCCGAAAGGACTCAGTACATGGGTCTACTGCGCCTTTGAACTTCCCAATTCTAGTTTCATAGTCATTGCGCACATCAATGACAACCTACCAAGTAAACATAATTGCTTAATGCAAGCAATCAATATAGTATTTATCTCAAGAAAAGACATTGGCATTGATAGTTCATGAGTGTTGATGTTAAATTCATATGGAATCAAAATTAAATGCCAGTCTGACCAATCACATTACTAATTTCAAAATCCTTGTCTACTATGAATTTATGAATATGACCTGTGTGAAGGTAATTTTCATCATTTGCAATGGAGCCAAAGATACACTATTTTTTGGCTTGGGAATATGATGGAATAAAGCAAAATGACCTACTAAACTGTCTGCACTTCTTTGTTACTATGAAGCAACACTGTTCCAAATTGCAACAGTCAATTCATGCAATTCAACGCGGGTCATCTGGAAACAGTCAAGGGCCCATTTCCAAATGAGCAAGTCAAAAGCTACTTATTTTGCCTATTCCAGTTATACTACAGATAAAAATAATAGGACAGGACTGGCTATTAACAGAGCCTAAGTATTAACATATCAACACCTGAATTGCATTTCTGTGTACCACACTACCACTAATGCAATAAATCCAAAGATTTAACGACATATACTCCCTTCAGGCTAAAATTCACAACAGGCGTTGTTTTGGATGAAATTTTATATTTCACACGTTCATAGTATGTACAGTTTTATAAAAGCGTACTTTTCCCCTCTTGTATCCATCTCAAATTCTCAATATTCATTTATACCACTTAATGACTGTTTAGTCCATGTAATTTCTTCCAGAACCACACTTCTGTGAACAGGAGTGAAAAGCTTACTGTGATTTCTCCCATAACTACAGAAATATGCAAACAAATATTACTAATGATGTAAAGTAACTCACAACATCCGGATTACTTATCAATGCATTCCAATCCTTTGGCTTAACATACTTTCCAACTCTTTCAATTGGTGAAACAGATGGCATACCAAGTGTGACTATCTGCCAGGAAAAAAATAGTAATTAAAGATCAGCATCCCATTATTGAAGAATAAATACAGTGGAGTAAATCTATTGCTTTATTTTAGTTAGGGTATGTTTGGATCATGGAAACTGCCAGGGAAAAGAAGAAATGCCAAGCAAAGTCATTTTCCTATGTGCAAAGGAAAATGAAAATAATGGAAATATGATTAATTCCTTAAAAAACATACATTCAAATTTATTATTTTATATATAACAGAAATAAATGAGTATATATGTGTGTGTGTGTGTGTATGAGTTTCAATAAATATCTAAAACTATTTACTTGAATAGACTTATTATGAACTAACCCACAAGTTTTCTTTCCTTCTCATTCATGTCTATTTTCTTATTATATTCGGGTTCCAAACTGAACCTTACAGTTACCTCTTTTTTCAGCTTAACCCTAACGTGATCCCATCGAAATGGAGCACCTTCACCAGCAGCAAGAGGGGAGCTTCTTGTATGTCCATGATGAATGGCCTCTTCTTCAGGACCCACTGGAGACTCCACCCTTCTCAGTCCCTTTAAGCGGTTATCACATTCAATGTAGGCAAGAACCTCTTCCACAGAATCCTGGATACCACATATGCTTCCATTTATTCCTTCAGGTGCAAGAATAATACCACCTGACACATGCTGAATATAATCAGCTTGGTAAGGTACAAATGACATGGAAAGAATCAATTAACTGAAAATAATTGGTGTGAAAATAACAGCGAATGCATATAACACTAAAAAATGTCACAAATCCGGATGGTGGATACTAATGGGTCCATGACTACCAGAAATAGTGAGGCATATGTTTAGCCAAAATCTATAAGGTTCCATTTGATAGCTATTTCTAGCTTTTGACTTACTTAATTGGCTGAAATGCCTATCACCAAGCACACATCCTCTCAAGAAAAGCAGCATTTTGGGCCATTTCGTCCATGTAAGACTAACTATTACAGGTGAGGTTTCCAATAAGCAGTGTCAACATTTTCACACTCAATTTGACCATTGATTGACTAATGAGGCAAATTAATCAAGGAAAAATTGAAAATAATAATCCCAACTATTGTCGGTCCGCTGAAAATAATCCCAACTATTGATTATTTTTGTATAATCCCAACTATATAGACTATCCGCCAATAATGGTCCATGACCATATATTACCTCTATAAAAAGTAAATTTTACATAGAAATTAAGCGTAAAAATTAAAAGTTGAGATTATTTATAGGGATTACTTGTTACATCTCATCTCATCCACTTTAGAAACTACAAGAATTTATTCATAGGGACCATTATTGGCGGAAGGTCCCTAAAGTTGGGATTATTCTGTAATAATCAATAGTTGGAATTATTATGAGCGGACCGCCAATAGTTGAGATTATTACTATCAATTTTTCCATTAATCAAAGATCTTTAAATGAGGACTTAAGATTGAAGATAATCTTCACGTATAATCTGCCCAATTAAGCAAAACACAATAAAGACTTAGAGACATTAAAGAAAGCCATCCATTATTTGATCAGATTAAGCAAAACACTGTCTTAATATTTGAATAGCGACTTCCAGACATTATATAAAGCTAACACCTTTAGCAAATTAAACAAAATACTAACACAAAAAGGAAAGCGGCATACCAGCTGCTCGCAAAGCTCCTTCAATGGTTCCCTTAGCTCTGCGTGGTCAGGAAAATCTGCAAACTTATAGAAAGAAACAACGACCAGCTTAGACTCCGTGCCGGATCCCAGCATTTCACTTCCCGATCCTGCCGACGTTGAGTCCAAAATAGAGCTCACAGGAGTGGTTGAAGAGAAGCATTTTGATAGGGTAGTATTTTGAATTGGACTTGAGAGATCGACTTTGGGATTTGAAAAGAAAGGAAATGTTACCGCCGCCGTCGGGGGTGGCTCCGGGGTGGGTATCATGTTGGAACGGCGGAGTAAGTGGGGAACACCGTTAGGGTTTGTAGAAATAATTGATGATGGATACTGCATTCTCGGCGTTACCACTGACGGCGTTCTTCTAAATAAAGGGAGAGCCGCTTGCATTGAGACGGTCATGGTCGATCAACCTCATCCATATCTACGACGGTTTTATTAGGTTGTTCAACAAAGCGGTTCTATTTGATATTTATTACTTCTATGTGAAAAGTGATAATTCTAAAAGTTTATAATGTTTGAAAAAAATTGAAAAAATAAACGTTCGTGTTTTTTGAAAAAAATGTACAGTAATTTTTAAAGAGTTTTTAAAAATGCTAATTACTTGCAAAGCCAGATTACTACGGAGTAATATTTATCAAAATGTCAAATAAAAGTAGCGATATAGAAAACAATGAACCAATTGACGACTTTGTAATCTTGTCACTATAAAAGTAATCACGATTACTCATCATATTTGTCACTCATAAATTCATCATATAGAAAATGGTTTGAGAAACATATAATATCAGATTAGTCATTCCATTGAGAAGACAAATGACAATTTTTTAACTCTGTCACATTACATGTTACCAAGTTAATTTAGTGAGTATATTATACCCTTAAATATAAAAATAATAGATTAGTTATAAAACCAATAGATTAGTAAATCTTATCCCATCTAAGTTTTTTTCATACGAAGTATATAGCAATGACTTGTCAATGTCCAACCATTCTGCTCCCTAGTCTGTCGTCATCAGCAAATCTGTCACGACGGTATGAGTACCAATGACATTTATTCTGAACTATTCAAATTTGCAATCTATTTACACACCTCTCTCAAGTGATGGTGGTGGTGTTGAGTGGTTCGGGATGTGGGCGGGCTGACTATGGCACCACAAAGAGATTGAGGAGCATGATGACATTTAAGGAAATCAAATCTACTTTAAAGGAATCTTGCTAAACTTTTCAATTAAGATGATCATTACCGAGTAATGACTTTGCTAAAAATCTGATTGATAAAGAGATTTCTTGTTCTCCTACAATTCCAACTAATAAGACTCATCGCATCACCGTCTCCAAGCACTTCTGCCTTGAAGTACAGAAGAAACAAATCCACCCGACAAGATTTAGCGTAAAACAAATCGTCCCATAAACAACACCTAAAATTCTAGGTACATGCCGCCGCTCATCCAAACCTAGGAAGCCCGCACCTTCTCTTTGTTGTACTAATGTACTTATAAACTCACTTTAATTGAAAAAATACTTTTAAACAATGCAAAATATTGAGTAGTTTCGTTTCTAAATAAAGGTATTAAATCCTCGCATATGGATTTAGTCTTTTATAGGCGACACACCGACATGATTATGATTGCCATATTTTATTACTGCGTATAATATGTGGCTTATTGGAACGTTGTTTATGGGACGAAGTGTATTACATGAGATATGAGTAATGTTTGATGATTAGTGCAACACTTTAGGAGCAGTAATGCAATATAAGAGTTACAAACCTTTCCTCATATGATATGTTTCCTAATCTCATTTATTAGATAAATCTTTATGCGTATCTCGACCCTAAATATCAATTGGTTATTGTTAATAAAATGTGAACTCGTGTTTTTGTTCGATATCGCACCTCCTTGGCTATCTTACACGAGAAATTGTTGAATAAATGATTATATACAAACACTAGTGAATGAGAAGAATCAAAATGTATAAATGAGTCAAAAACGCGTATTGATTCATTCTTCAAGCAGATAGATAAGCAGGGAAGCACCAACTCCCAAAAATGCTTCTTTTCACTCGTAATTTTTCAAAGGACACTTTAATGGTCATAATAACTATAAGGTTACACTTATTTTTCAAATGTTACCCTCAAAGTACAATCGAAAGTAAGTATCGAAGTAGAGAAGTATTAAAAGATGTCCCTTAAGGCGTACCCATTGTTGGAATAGCACTCACAATAAAATCAAATAATAAAATGTAATAATGCTTGGTAGTGGTGGGTAATTGGCCAACTTTATCTTTCACATTTCACTTTTATTTCATTTTATAATATTAACTTGAAATAATTACATAAATATGATCGAAATAAAGATGATTTACAAAAATATGATTAGTGACTAGAGTAATAATGAAATCATAGTAATTCATATTCAAGTTTTGAGTTTAAGTTACCACAACACCGCATTGTAGTAATGATTAATGAATAGTCATATTTATGTAAATATGTTTTATTTTAATAATATTCTTGTAAAAAAACTCTATTAACTTTTAAATTTCTTTAGCATTTGAGCACAATTGGTATGGACCCTATCATTTATAAGAAAATTGGTCTACACATCAAATAGACTCTTTCTAAGGAAGGATTCGACTTTATTAACTAAAATAGAACGTGTAATTTTAATCTATCTAATAATAATAATAATAATTATATAATATATAAAATCTTATAAGCATGAATAGGGGTAAGGGTTTAAATGGTATGTAAAAAATGTTGGTGTAACTCAAAGCAAAAATTAGTTGTACTCTAACCTTAATCCCATGTACGTAATCTTCTTTTTTGTCATATTTGTTAATAACTCCGTTAAGCTCATTTAACTGTTATTTGTTTGTTCATTTAACTTTTGTATGTTACCAATTAGTCAAATTCACGTATTTGATTGTTACTTCTCACGAATTAATTCTCTTCATATATATAACTGTTTCAATTTTCAAATCCTCCAAATATTATATCCTTCTTTTGTCATGTTTTATATACGTAGTATACTTTTGATTCCTCCTTAATTTCCTTGGAAAGAAAACTTAAGGTGTAAAGAGGAATATTAAATAATGGGAAAGTTATGTTTAAATTATATCTTATTAATACAATTAGTAAAACATTACATAAAAATAGCTAAAATAGTATTCAACGGTAACGTCAGTCAATTCAATCAGAAAAGTATTTAACAATTTTACGATTGTTTCTACTTTAAAAAGTGATTTAGGAGAAAGTGTTTAATAGTAAAAGTTGTTAGTGTTTAAGAAAAAGGTGTTTCTAAAAAAGTAAAAGTTGGTAGTGTTTGATAATTAAGTGTTTTTTGTGTAATAGAAAAGTGAAAAGCAGTTTAAAGCACATTTCACTTGCTTCCAACTTTTAGCTTTAATGTGTTTAATTTAAACAAAAGCTTTCACTTGAAAACACCCATTTCAGCTTTTTAAGCCTAAAGATGAAAAACAATTACTCCCTCCGTCCCATTTAAAGGTTCTCGTACACTATTCTCCGATCAACGTGCATTGTTCTTAATCTTTTATTTTATATATCGAAAGTTTATGAAATCTAAATTATTTTTTGCAGGTTTTGTAGCGGTTTTAATGTAGTTTCTGAATATGTAAATTTTATTTTCTAAAAATAATTCTATTAATGACAGGGATCAGTTAACTTTATTGTCAGTCAAACATCGTAAATCGTGTGGGAACCTTAAAGTGGGACGGAGGGAGTATTTTTTTTTTTGCAAACACTCTTATTTTGATTATTACACAATTCAACCCCTGAAGTCAAAAGCTACGTGTTTGATCAAAAAATTGGATGATAATGATGATAAGCTGAAATTATGAGTTACCAAATGAGGTCTAAAATGTAGATTATTGTAATTAACTATAAGTTTGTTTGCACGTACTTATTTGTTTCTCCAGCTTTGCTAATTTAATCTCTATTCTATTATATGGTAAAACTAGTTTAGCTAGTTTTAAATTTGATTTTTTTCGATGTCATATATAATGTGATGCAAAAGTAAATCAAACTCACTCTAATATAGAGTCCGTTTAATAATACTAAAATTGGTCGAATTAGCTTATTTTGCTGAAATTGATTAAATTCTGGTTGAATGAGCTGAATAGGTGAAATCTCCTGAATCATGAAAAAAAATATGTAAAATATATTCCATTTGTAAAACAAAGGAAAAAGTCTATGAAAAATATTTAATATGATGTTCTACGTAAGCATCTCAAGTAAATATAATTGTTTTTTTGGCCAACAAGTAAATATAATTGTTTTGAACCCGATTGTAAGGAATTCATAATCTCCCGTCCTCTAAATTACTTTATTATGCACCTCAAGTTTTTTCTAATACTCCTATTCAACTTGATATGAAATACCGAGTACATACTATTATCTTTTAATAATAAGATGTTACATTTTACTCTTTATTTTATCACACTGAGAATGTAAAAATGGAGTTTTTATATCATTTTACTCATTATTTTGTTACAATGAAAACAATTTTTAATTGTTATGAACGACTAAATTATTTTATTGAGCACTTCAAAATAACATTATTCTAATATTTCTCACTCAACTTGGTATGAAATACATAATTTTAAATTTTAATAGTGAGATCTTACATTTTACTCATTAATAAGAACATTTTTGATTGAATTAAAAGTTTGGGTTTGATTTGGTTTGAATTAATATGGTCTGGTAGATGTCTGTTTTACGTTTTATGTATGTGACTTATTATTATTAGAATTATTAAAGTTTGACATGATCTGATTTAGTGTGGAACTGAAATCAATTCAATAAAAATACTATTGAATAAAATTAGGAATTTGTAAACTTATAAAGATTTCAAATTTGGATTTGGAATATACTTCATAAGTGAAAGCATATTTAAACCGTAGTTGTAAAAATAAAGAAACAACCAAACAGATTTACTTTTTTGGCTATATAGGCTAAACATATTTACTTGTGAAAATGCATATACATATATACATACATACATGTGTGTGTGTGAGAGAGAGAGATCAATTTTTATCCTTATCAAATAAGATAAACTACTTAATCACAAGTATTATTTTCAAGAGATTACACACACACACACACACATTTGAATATCTAATAGTATTAATTTCATTTTTAATTTCAAGAATATGGTGGTTATCGTTTTCATCATAATGTTAATATTTAAAAAGAATTGTATGAAGATGCAGAAAAATACGAAGTACTACTTATTAACACAATTGCTTTTGGGGCTTAGAATTTTAATCACTACCTCTTCAAAAAAAAGAATATTTTGATCATTGTCTCAACATTGAGTTTAGAAAAATGAAATATTACATTTTAGAAAATGGGACACACCTTTTTTATCAAATAAATTTGAAGACAAAATTAATTGCAATTTGGCTGATTTATCTATTAAGTGGGCAAAAACGGATACTTCATTTCTTCAATAGAATGTATTGAGTAATACGCAGTAAAAAATAAAAAAAGTATAAAAATAATTACATGATTGTTACTGCGTGAGCCAATGCTTAAAATTTGGTTATTAATTGTTGTGGTTCCAATTACTAAATTTAATACTTCTCAAATATGGAGTACGTAAAAGATTTTGAAAAGTTATCAAATTAAATAGGGAAAGTTCGCGAAATAGGACTAAAAATGTTCCAACATTCTAAAATAGGACTGTCATGTTTTTTATTCCCAAAATAGGAGTAATTACTACCAAGTTCTGAAAAATAATGTCATGTTTGAAGTCTAGTACTGTCAAAACATGGTAGTAATTAGTCCTATTTTTCAAATAAAAAACATGACAGTCTTATTTTGGAATTTTCAAACTTTTTTACTCCTATTTCGGGTTATATTCTCAATTAATTAAGGTGGATTCCTATGGTCTTTTGTTTCCATATTAATATGCAATCAAAAATAGAATCTAATAAAAATAAAAGGTATGAAAATATATTGATTATTTTAAAATTAAATTTAATTTAATGAGTGAATAGGAATCTAATACGTACAAGAGGAGAATCTCTTGTACGTAAAAGGAAACTAATAAAACATTTTTACATTTTTATTATATATTGATGAACGTCTATATATATCAATTTTAATAGGAATCTAATAAAAACTTTTATATAATGACATGGCAGGATTATGTGGCGCTTGTTTTAACAAGAATTAAACTAATCTAAAATGAAATTGAATTGGGAATCTCACAATACGGAATCAACGATGGATGAGTCGAAATGAGAAATCAACAGAGTAGTAATATTATTAATGAATAATATAAAGTGGAGCACTTCGAATACAAAGAATATGGAAATCTGAATGTATTTGATTGCTCTTTTTCGTATATGCCTCTCCCCATATTTGTGTACATTCGTATGCTATATATACACTCCATTTGAATCACACGTTACATGGGTAATAATTATCCCTATTCATTATAATTAATTACAATGATATTTGAATATTAATTCTCCAAATTAATCATCATTATTGCCACTTTATTTCCATCCGTTAGGTCAAGGAAATAGGAGACTGCTCCCAAGCTTTTAGCTTCGTTCAAATCTGTCTTCATTCTTTTTTAATGTTCAGACCATGTCTTCTTTCAGCCCGTTAACTTGCTTGAGCAAATATTTCCCGGGCCCAACAACTGCCCCCTTTTCGAGAAGTTGAGGTGAATGATACTCATGTTGATATATTCAGCAACAACTTGTCGAAAATTTGAAAGTACTATTCGCACCTCGACTTATCCCATCATGACATGTTGATCCACTTGTCTAACTTGAATGCTTTCCATCTAGCATTGTGCTGACAATTAGAAATTTGTAACAGCATCATGTTGACACCTCACCTGGCAAAGGGAACATCACCCGTCGTTAAAGATGACGCGCTGTGTTGTGCGAACATAGTCCATAACCTGCAAAAACTTTGAATAACGTTTCATTTGTAATTTTATCAATATTGTCAACATGTGTTTATGATTTGTATCCATGTCGTTCGTAGTGTCTCCTTATTGGAGCTAATGTTGTCACGCTTCTGTTGCGTATTTTTGTAGTTTTGGATGTGGTTGTTGTTCCACATGACGATGTCATTTGTACGTGTACTGTTGTTGCTTTGTGTTTGTCTGACTTTGATGTTGTCAGCATTTGTGATGTATGATCTGTCTGTTGTTTTGGCCAAAACATTGTGGAGAATCGGTGGTGTTTATACTCATGTTTAGCGTACATGAAAACCCCACTTCTTCCCCTAAAATTCTGTAAGCCCCCCGTCAATTGTGTCTTGACGTGTTGTAAGGCTTTGTATGTTAGGATTCCGTCATCGTCAATTCTTGACTGTACCTGTGCAATAAATATTTCGCTAACGTCGGCCGTTGGCTAAAAGCCAACGGCCCTCCGATGCTTAAGTCAGTAATTGTGAATAGGTATGTATAAAAAATTAGTCCTCAACATTGCGAAACTACTTAGTCAAATTCACGTCATTTCAACTTAATGTTTCAAAAGTAATTTTGCACTTGTCAAAGTGAATAAATGAAGAAAATATTAAAGTGAGGGGTGAGTAAATTGCTGTTGCATACCCTGATAGTGTCCTGATCCTTTGCTTCTTTATTTACTTTCTTGTTCTGATTAGGCGATCTCGGTTGACTTGAAGTTAAATGATGTCGTCGTCTAACTTTCAGTTTGATGTCGTCATTCGTCACTCAGTTTCATGTTGTATATCAGTAAATGGTTTGACGCCTTTAGTCTGCAACCTAATCAGACACGTAGCTGGGGCCTGGCCGTTGGCTTGAAGCCAACGGCCCTCCGATGCTAAAGTAAAATAGTCTAATACTTTTACATTGATTGTAGGTGTGTATTATCTCTAAGGAGTCAGATGTATTTTCATTTGTCAAGGCGGGTGAGTAGATTAAGATGACATTGAAATAAAATAAGAGCAAACTATTGTCGAGTACCTTAATTCAGCTGACTTAATGTCGTCATCAGAAGTCTATATGATGTTGTCATATAGGATTTAGCTTGATGTTGTCAATCTGTGACTCAGTCAAATACTTTGTTGGCCGTTGGCTTGAGGCCAACGGCCCTCCGACGGTCAAGTTAGTAAGAGATTCAAAAAACATAAGATGAATACTGAAGTAGATAATTATATTAGAAGTGGAAAGGCTTTAGGTGTACCGCATTCCAGCTCCTTAGAACTTGTTTACCGTCAATGCTTGTCAGACGGTATGCCCCCTGCCCGACGACATCTGTAATCTGGTATGGGCCTTCCCAGTTGGGACTGAATTTTCCACTTGCTTCGTTGCCAAAAGACTTTCTGAGTACCCAATCGCCTTTCTTGAATACTTTGGCTCGGACATCTTTGTTATAGCTTCTTGCTACCCTTTGTTGGTAGGCTGCCATTTGTACTTTAGCTCTTTCTCTCAATTCGTCGATAGTGTCAAGATCGTGAACCAATTCTGCGTTGTTTGCTTCTTCTGTGATAAGTCCGTACCTGGATGTTGGCACTTCGACTTCGACTGGAATGACAGCTTCGCATCCGTACACCAACGAAAAAGGCGTTTGTCCTGTGGCATTTTTTGGTGTTGTCCGGTCTGCCCATAATATGAGTGGTAACTCGTCGGCCCACTTTCCTTGTGCTTTCTCCAACCGTTTCTTTAGATTCGAGATTATGATCTTGTTGCTTGACTCAGCTTGTCCATTTGATTGTGGATATCGTGGTGTCGACATCTCTAGTTTGATGTTGTACTTCTCACAGAATCGTCTGGTTTTGATGCTGATGAACTGTGACCCATTGTCGCAGACGATCTCTGACGGGATGCCAAACCTGCTCAAAATATTTCTTTTAATAAAAGATATTACCTGAGTGTCACGGATTTGTCGGAAAGGTTCAGCTTCAATCCACTTTGAGAAGTAGTCAGTCATTGCCAACATGTAGACCTTTTGTCCGGGTGCTTCGGGCAGCTTACCTACAATGTCCATCCCCCACTTCATGAAGGGCCATGGAGATGAGACAGGATGTAGTGCTTCTGCATGTTGGTGTTGCACTGGTGCATGCTTTTGGCACGGTTGACAAGCTTGAGTGTATGCAATGGCGTCATGTCTCATCGTTGGCCAATAATAGCCAAATCTCAAGGCTTTGTTTGATAAACTCCTTCCTGCCGCGTGGTTGCCACATTCTCCTTCATGGAGACTTCTCAGTACTTTGACAGCTTCGTGTGGGGCTAAACATCTCTGATATGGTCCTGCCTTCGAACGTTTAAACAAAACATCATCAATTAATAAAAACTTTGTTACCTTTGACAGGAGTGCCCTTGCTTCTCTTTTGTCACTTGGCAAGATGTTGTGTTTTAGGTAATCTATGTATGGCTGCATCCAGTTGTTGTCTGTGGTTGACTCAATGATGTTGACCACTTCCGTCCTTTCAATGGCTGGTTCTATCACGTGGACAAGTGGTATGTTATCAATGTTTCCTGCCCCCAGACATGATCCGATTGCTGCTAAGGCGTCGGCTTGGACGTTTTCTTCTCTTGGGATTTGCTCAAAGGTGATGTCGTCAAAGGTGTTAGCTAAGTTGGTGACGATTTGTAGGTACGCCGACATCTTTGGATCTTTAGCTGCATAAACTCCGTTGGCTTGATTAATAATTAAAAGGGAGTCGCATTTTACCTCGATTGCTTTTATGCCCATGTTTTGAGCTAAGTTCAGCCCGAAAATTAGTGCTTCATACTCCGCTTCGTTGTTTGTTGCGTTGAAATCACATCTGACAGCTTGTACTATATTGCCCCCTTGTGGCGACTGCAGTACAACTCCAAGTCCGGCTCCACGCATGTTAGAGGCTCCATCGGTGTGCAGAGTCCATTTTTGTTGACGTTGGTCACCAATTAACAAACATATCTCTCTTTCTGCTTCTACTTGTAGTTTTGGACTGAAGTCCGCCACGAAATCAGCTAGAGCTTGTGATTTCAAAGCTGTCCTGGGTTCATACTTGATGTCGTATGCCCCCAGTTGCATCGACCACTTGATCATTCTACCTGTGAGTTCCGGTTTCCTCATGATAGACTTCATGGGATAGTTAGTGCGAACACAAATAGAATGCGATTCAAAGTAAGGACGTAATTTAATTGATGCTGTCACTAGTGCAAGTACTAATTTCTCTAAGAGTGCGTACCTGGTTTCCGGCCCATTTAACGACTTACTCATATAGTAAACCGGCGTCTGTTGGCCGTCTTCTTCCCGCGTTAGTACTGCACTGACGGCATGTTCTGATACTGCAAGATACAACTGTAACTCATCGCCATCTTTGGGTTTGGTCAATAGTGGCGGTGTTGTCATGTATTCCTTCAGTTGTTGTAGGGCTTTTTCGTGCTGTTCTGTCCATTCAAACTTTTTATTTTTTCTGAGGACATCATAGAAAAGCCGACACCTGTCTGACGACTTTGATATGAATCTATTGAGTGCCGCAACTCGTCCTGCCAGTTTTTGGACATCTTTGATTGACTTTGGGGATTCAATCTCTAGTATGGCTTGAACTTGTCCTGGACTAGCTTCTATTCCTCTTTCGCTGACAATGTATCCCAGGAATCCTCCCGACGACACCCCGAACGTGCACTTGGCCGGGTTAAGTTTCAGGTTGTACTTTCGTAACTTCAGGAATGATTCCCGCAGGTGTTCGACGTGGTCTGACGCTTTTTTGGATTTAACCAACATGTCGTCGATGTATACCTCCATAGTTCTCCCGATTTGATCTTTGAATATCATTGTTACCAATCTTTGGAAGGTAGCTCCTGCATTTTTCAAACCAAAAGGCATAACAACATAACAGTACGTACCTGTCTCTGTAATGAATGCGGTTTTCTCCTGGTCGTCGGGGTGCAGTTGGATTTGGTGATAGCCACTAAAAGCGTCCATGAATGTCAGTATTTCATGTCCTGCTGTGGCGTCCGCGAGCACATCAATATGAGGCATTGGAAACATGTCTTTCGGGCATGCTTTGTTTAAATCGGTGAAGTCGACGCATACTCTCCACTTAGGTTTTTTGCCTTTCTGATGTCCCTTCTTTTTCTGCACTACAACGACATTAGCAAGCCAAGTTGGATATTTTACCTCACGAATTTTACCTGTGCGCAATAGCGTCTCGACTTCTTGATTTATGATGTCATTTCTTTCTCTGGCGAAGCGTCGCCTCTTTTGCTGGATAGGCCTGTGTAAGGGGTTGACATTAAGTTTGTGGGTGATTACTTGCGGATCGATACCCGTCATGTCGTCATGATCCCAAGCGAAGACGTCTTTATGTTCTTTGAGTAGGATTACAAGTTCTTCTTCCAATTGAATCGGCATGCTGCCCCCGATGCGGACGACTCTATCCGGATGGTTTGAATCAATGCTGATGTCCTTTGTTTCGCTGTCATTTTCCCCAACCGGAATAAAGTCGCCCTTTGATTGCTATGCGGATGTTGTAGCAGAAGCGGTCGACTTCATCGCTGTTTGGTAACACGACTTGGCGGTGGCCCTATCACCCTGAATGGACTGCACCCCCCACGGTGTTGGAACTTTTACCACTTGATGGTACGTTGAAGGGATCGCTCCCATTTGGTGAAGCCAAGGCGTTCCAAGAATCATGTTGTAGGCGGGCAAGTCTTGGACAACATCAAACTTTACCTGCAAATTAAGACCAACAGCATGTACGGGTAAAGATACATTACCGATTGTTTGACTGGGCTCGCCGTTGAATCCGACAAGAGTGGAGCCGGAAGCAGCTAAGTCTTCTTCCTTGTACCCCATCTGCTTCAATGTCTTCAAAGTGGTGATGTTGGCGGTGCTACCGTTGTCCACCAAAACTCGTCTCACTTCACAATTGGCCACCCTAAGGGCAATGACCAGAGTGTCATGATGGGCATCAGTAGGACTCGTATGATCTGATTCGTCGAAGGTGATGGGCGCATTTTTCCAAGCTTCACCTTTTCGGACGACTTGGTTTACCTGCGACGACTTGTCTCGAGAATACTCCCGAGCTTGTCTCTTCGCTGCAGAATAGGTTAGTCCACACAAATCAGAACCACCATTAATGAAATTGATTACCTTTTGGGGTGCCGCAGGTGAAGGAGGTCGTTGGTGATCTGCGGACAACCTCTGATTCCTGTGCAACATGGATTTCGTCTGCTCTGACATGATCTCCGTTAGATACCCGTTTCTCAAGAGGTAAGCGACCTCTTTTCGTAAAGCCACGCAATCCTCAGTGTTATGCCCGATGTCGTCATGGAAGTCACATCTCTTGCTAGGATCCCGTCGCCCATTGGGTTTGTCAGACTTTCTGGGCCACCGAACCTTGTCTCCCAATTTGTCCAAAGCATTGATAAGTCCAGTTGTAGTGACATTAAAACAATATGTCGGAATGGCAGGCGGCAGATCGTCGAGCCAGGAAGTCGTCGAAGCAACGTGCCGTTCTTCATTCTTCGCATAAGGCTTTCCAGCCCTATAATCATGTTTTCTGGAGGTGCTGGCCTTCCGCTGTCCTCCTTCATAGCCAATCGCACGAAGTCGGGACTGTTCGTCCTCTTCGAGCCAGATGAAAGCCAAAGTCATGGCTTGGACATCTTCAAACGTCTTGCAAGGAAATTTGGTCAATTCCCTATACAAGTCCGAGTCTTCGCGCAATCCTCTTCTGAAAGCCTCTACAGCCGTTGGCGTGTCACATCTCGGAATCGACACTTTCTCCTTGTTGAATCGATGCAAGTAGTCACGTAAGGATTCGTTATGTCTTTGTACTACACGATATAAGTCACTGGTTTGCTTCTCCAATGTTCGACTACTCGCAAACTGCTGGGTGAACAAGTTAACCAGATCCGCAAAGGAGTCGATGCCGCCATTCGGCAAGTTGACGAACCATGTTAACGCTGGACCCGTCAGTGTTATCCCGAACGCCTTGCACATGCACGCTTCCCGTTGATCCGGCCTGACAGAAATAGCTAACATCCGTTGCTTGTACTGAGCGACGTGCTCTACCGGATCTGTGGTTCCGTCGAACAATTTCATAGGTGGGACTGCGAATTTCTTTGGGATTTCGACATCTGTTATATGTCGTCCGAATGGAGAATCCGCATAGCAAGTTCGTGTTGCCATGTCAAGAGGACGAGGAACCCCTGGCATGCCGTTATACTTTTCTCGCAACTCTTTCAATTCTTGCATGATAAAGGCCAACGGTTCCGCCATGTCTATATGCATCTGGGGACCTCCTGCTCCGAAATATGCTCCCGCCTGAGACACCCTCTGTTCGGATGGCGAACGTATGACGATAGTTTCCGGATGCTGTCGTCTCGGATTGCTGAAGTCGACATCTCCGATCATGTCGTCACGCTCGGAAATGTGTCGTCCTTGATGTTCAGCAAACAAATTGCGAAACACATTCCTTCTGGGGAGTGGTGCAGGACGAGATGATTGCCCCCTTCCACCTGTTGAACCGGCCAGCGAAAGGGGAATGAAGGGCTCCGTTGAAGTCGACACAGGGATAGGGATCGACATCTGCTGGTTGACGGTCTGCATCCCCGATGTCGTCGTTTTGGTTCGCAATGAATCCGGGAAGAAGCACATGGGGATGCTTGCTTCTGGAGTTGTCGCTGGGACAAGAGGTTCATAGGGTATGAGCTGCGAGATCGCCGGGACACCTTTAGCATATGGATCAAAGTTTGAAAGTCCCGGGAAAGCTTCGGATGTGAATGTGACTGTTGAGGTTGGGACTGGTATGGAATCTACGCCCAACTTTGATGCGGCAGTCATTACCTCTTTCCCTTTTCGTGATTTTGACGCTATGGACGCCACCGATTGAACTTGGGATCTCAAGGCGTCATTTTCTCCTTGGAGAAGAGTTATTCGTTGACGCATTTCCTCTCTTACGGCCTCTAGCTGGATTTGAGTATCCTCCTTTGACTGGTTAGCCTCCTTGGCCGCACGTAATTCTTCCCGGAGGGCTTCCAATTGTGCCGCTTCGGCACTTTTGGCCGCGCGGAGCTCCTTTCGGACAGCATCAAGCTGCGCTTGCATCTCATCAAATAGGGGATTAGAGCTTCCGGCCATCGTTGATTCTTGTTTTGCAAGAATTTCCCACAGACGGCGCCAATTGTTTTAACAAGAATTAAACTAATCTAAAATGAAATTGAATTGGGAATCTCACAATACGGAATCAACGATGGATGAGTCGAAATGAGAAATCAACAGAGTAGTAATATTATTAATGAATAATATAAAGTGGAGCACTTCGAATACAAAGAATATGGAAATCTGAATGTATTTGATTGCTCTTTTTCGTATATGCCTCTCCCCATATTTGTGTACATTCGTATGCTATATATACACTCCATTTGAATCACACGTTACATGGGTAATAATTATCCCTATTCATTATAATTAATTACAATGATATTTGAATATTAATTCTCCAAATTAATCATCATTATTGCCACTTTATTTCCATCCGTTAGGTCAAGGAAATAGGAGACTGCTCCCAAGCTTTTAGCTTCGTTCAAATCTGTCTTCATTCTTTTTTAATGTTCAGACCATGTCTTCTTTCAGCCCGTTAACTTGCTTGAGCAAATATTTCCCGGGCCCAACAGCGCTTTGTATGCCCTTAAAAAGTTCCTCTTTTATATATATATATTGATTGTTTTTGGTATTGGAACCATGTGTTTAATCCCTATGTTAATTGCTAATGTTAGTATGATGTTTTTCTTTATCCTTGTTGCTCTTAGATGATACACATAATTAGGACCTATTGCGGATGTTTTCTTCTCCCATCCAATGTAAAAATACAACGCTGAGAACCATTCAATTTATTGTAAATGTAACATGAATACTTGTTTTGAGTTGTAACTTGAAATAAAAGTCCACCTCATACGCTCACATATGTAACTTTTTCATGTATATATTTGACTATAACTTATTTATCCACTTTTTTTTTAAAACTTCATGTTATTTCTATTGTTCTTGAATGACTATAGTTCTCATGAATCCATAGTAATACTTATTTCCAAACTCTTAAGAGATCCTTAAAGTGAAAATGTTGACACCGCATTATCCACTTCATTGAAAAGTTGGACCCACCCGCCTCCTTTAATACTAGAATTTTAGACTATACTACTCTTTTATTCTCTTCGATTAGTGTGATTCTTACCATCCGAACCCCCATAAGCACCACATGTAGTATCATTGTATAGCTGTCAATCCTTTGATTTATTAATTGGAATCAGAGGTGATAATTAACCCTTGTCTTTATGCGAGACGTATTAGTAGTCATCTTTCCTACACACATACTTATATTTTCTCATCTCCCATCAAGATATTTTACTCTTTTATTTTCCTAGCTATAATATACATGAGCTGCACTTTATAAAAATAAATACTTGAAATGTTACTCTGATGAGTATAGCATTTTCACCTAATTAATAGATAAATGCCTCAAAATCTCTCTATATAAATATTATTTGTTTTGTCTAATTCAAATCATTTGGTTTCAATACTTCGGAAGTCTATTTTTTTCATTTCAGTACTAATTAAAAAATAGTTTTAAAATTTTATTGGGCATTGTTGGGCATTGGCACAATCGCGCAACGCGCGACACAAAAACTAGTAAATATAAAAATGACAATCAAGGCTAAAGGGCAGTTTTTATTCCAAAATGACGTTTTTTTGCAAATGGCAATCAAGCATATTAATGACTAATCACCTTGCAAGCTCTTCTTTGGAGGACTTAATTTCGGGTGCCCCTTAAAGGAAAAGATTTGACAAAAAAACGTGTACAAATAAGGCCTATACAAATCCATCGTGCCAACGTTTACTTTGAAAAGGTTGGTACCAACTACCATGGTGCAAGGGCCTCAAAGGGAACAGACTCGATGGACGGTGGTTATCATGCTCACGCCGGTTCCGACACCCTATCTGAAATCAGAACTGAAATATTCCAGTAAATACGATTCTAGTCCCTAACATACTTGATCTTAGGCATGGATCGGGATTGAACCGCGCCGGGCCCTGGGTCCAAAATATTCAGCCCGGTACCGGCACGGGTTAGTACCGGGACCAGACCGGGCCAGTCGGGCTCCAAATATTTTTTTATAGGCATTTTGGAATTAATTCCACCCCAAAAACCACCCAGCCCAGCAAGTCCCTCAATCGCAATCCAGGCAAGGTATTCTACCTGCCCAATTTCAATCTGAAACCGGAACAAGACCACCAAAAACGGCAAACCAGGACCACTCTAGTTTCACTGAGCCTTTCGAAGCTCAGTTTTTTTCAACAGCTCAACTTTTCCTGGCTTTAATAAAAAAAATATAGTGAGCAAGTTATTTTTTAGCAAAAAAAAAATATTGACACTTCTCCACTTTGAGGCCGTTTGGAACCACCTTTTTTCGGCTTATCAGGCTATTCAGCCAATTTTTTCACCAAACACGTAACTTTTGCTTTCGCGCACTGAGTTGCGTAATAAACAGAAAAAGTAAGGTTCGAGTTACTTTTTTCTGACTGTAGATGACCATTTTAGCTATTTTTACATATATTTTTTTCTTTATGTTATTAATAAAATATATTTTAAAATTAATTTTTTCTTAAATCAATAGAATCAGCCAATGCAGCCACTTCAGCCAGAACTTCAGAAAATTCAGTAGAAACAGCCAAAACAGCCAATTTTCATGCTACCAAACGGGCTCTTTATCTCTCCACTAAAATTCATTTTGCAGAGTTGCACACACTGTCATATCTTTAGAACTTCAACTTCAGCTTTGTGTATGTCAACAAGTTTTACCCAAATGGCTCTACTATTGAAGGAGAGCCTTATTACAAAAACAGGTTACATATATAGAAATTGTTTGATGAAACGGACACAAATTGCTTTTATATACTTCGTAATCCGTATAATAAGTATGCTACAAATAAACTTAGTTGAACTTGTCCAATGCAGGCAAAGAGGTAGCTAAAATGTCAGTTGCATGCTCTAATTCTTCCTTTGAGATGGTCAAAGGAGGCACAAGCCTCACAACATTCCCTTTCCCTGCCGTCAAAACAAGCAGACCAGAATGCTGACACGCCTCCACAAGCGGGGCCGCCGCCACATCAAGTTCAACTCCGATAATAAGCCCCACCCCTCTAACCTCCTTCACGTGTGAGTTTCCTCCCAACTTCTTGACAAGCAACTTTTTGAAATAGTCTCCTTTATCAGAGACGCCAGCCAGGAATTCTGGTTTTGAAATCTTGTCCAGCACAGTAACTGCAGCATGGCATATCAGGGGCCCACCGGCAAAAGTGCTACCGTGGTCTCCGTAGTTTATTGCCGCGGCTACTTTTTCGGTCACCAACACGGCTCCTATAGGTAGACCTCCAGCAAGAGGCTTGGCTAGTGTCATTATATCTGGGTATATGCCGTAAGACTCGTGAGCCCAGAGATGCCCACTTCGTCCTAAGCCGCATTGAACCTATAAAGCAGATATCTATGGTGATTAATTAAAGGCTAAGTTTGACATGCGGAAAATGGAAGGGAAATGAGAACAGTGTCATGGAAAAGTGGTGTTTTTATGTCAGGTTTGCCTTGGAAAATAAGAATGAAGATAGAGTTTTTTTAACTTTTTAGAATTTTACACACTTAGATCTCACAGTCATTCTATACTGTAATGTGAACATATATGAATAAATTGAGTATGAACAAATACGGAAGTACGTAATGCATTGACAAATAAGATAGAACTGGGTATAAACAGAGCCTAAGAATTAACATATCAACACCTTCATAGCAAGTACAGTTTTATAAAAGCGTACTTTTTCCCTCTTTTATCCATCTCAAATTCTCAATATTCATTTATACCACTTATTTAGTCCATGTAATTTCTTCCAGAACAACACTTCTGTGAACAGGAGTGAGAAGCTTATTGTGATTTCTCCCATAACTATAGAAATAGGCAAACAAAGATCACTAATGATGTAAAGTAACTCACCACATCCTCCAAAAGTTTAATGCCCCCAACAGTTCAAGTTTTTGGGGTAATTTTGACAAATTACCATAACTTTAATACCATTCATTTTAGACACTAAGTTGTACACCTACTATGATCATAAACGATGTTGTTATCACCATATTGCGCCGCAATTCCAAGGGTATAGTTGGGATCATATTATCATAACATAATCAACATCCCCTAAACCCCAGTTATGCTGGAATTGGTGAAACCCCGATTATGCTGAAATTGGTGGCATGGAGCCTTGAGTTTCTCTCGCTCCAGCCACTCCACACAATTTGTGTACAAAGTACAATTTTAAATATCTATTGTGAATTTGATTAGATTAGATTGATTGCATACCTCATCAAACACAAGAAGTGAACCAGCACTATCACAAGAAGTACGCAGGGCTTGTAAAAACTCCTTCGTAGCACTATATATGCCCCCTTCTCCCTGGATAGGCTCCACAAAAACTGCAGCAATTCTCCCACTCTGAATCAGTTCGGTTGCTGCCTGAATATTGCCATACTCTAAGAAAGTAACTCCTGGCATAACAGGCTCAAATGGCAATCTGTAATGCTCTTTGCTCGTCAAAGCAACAGCACCCATAGTCCTCCCATGGAAGCAATTGGAGAATGCGATAAACTCCACGGGAGGGATGTCGTCCTTGGCGGGATGTGAATATCTCTGGAACTTCCTGGCAAATTTAATCGCAGCTTCATTTGCTTCGGTTCCAGAATTCGAGAAGAAAACACTGTCAGCGAAAGAGAGACGAACAAGGCGTTTTGCCAGTTCAACCTGAATACACAAAGCAGATCCATGTAACCATCATAACCCCATAATTGATTTATTGATTAGTAATTCTCTCTTTTGGTCTCCTTAAAAACAAAGGTCAAAAACTAAAAAACAGTATACTACGGCAGATAAAGCCTCAGTCATTCCTATGCCACTCATTAAGCTTTAACTAAACACTGGTACTTAACACCATAGTAGTCTTTATGTTTCATATTCATCAACTCAAAACTGAAACAACTCAAAAATCAAGTTTTGCCCTAAATTGAAGACTAACATAGACAATAAAACAAAATTATGCTTCCTGATAAATCTTTTAAAATTAAACACAAAAAAAGCAAAGCTAAAAGTTACCTGCGGAAGTGAATGATACAAATTGCTGACGTGAGTTAGGGTGCCAGCCTGCTCAGTAACCGCCCGGAGCCAATCGGGATCGGCATGGCCAAGGGCATTGACGGCGATCCCGGAGGTCAAATCCAAGTACTCCCGCCCTTCAACATCCTTCAATTTACAGCCTTTGCCACTGGACAGGACTAAGGGAGCTCTGGCATAAGTCCCCACCAGGAACCTAGCAGACTCGTCCATGATCGTCCGACTCTTTTCTCCGGCGACGAACTTCGCCGTCTCAGCATCCGGTGCTCGCGTTTCCAAGTTAAGACACGCCGTGACCCTTCCGCCGCCATTCCGAGGCAGGGTCCGGAGACTCCGGTATTGGGGAAGGATATTGCTCGAGTGGCGGAGATTAAGGGCCGCCGGTGAAAGAGGATTGTGCTTGACGGAACCTAGGTTGGTTGAGGAAGTCATTGTTGACTAACTCCAATTTGGAAAGGAAATTGGAGAGTGGAGAAAGTTGTAATGAATGAGGGTGGAAGGAACGAGGAAGATTAAGAAAAGAATAGAATGAAAATGGAGAAACAATTTGAGTATTGTTATAATATGGAAGGAAATAAGCAGAAGATCAGGGAGAGAAAGTATAGTCTGAATACTTAGTGAGAAAGATGTTATTAGAAGTGTGATAATGGTGTAACCATGGTGTTGTGTTAATTACAATGGAGAAGCCTCCTATTTATAGGAGAAAAACTAAGCTTCATAGGATTAGAGGATAATTGTGAACCACACAATTATCATCTAGAATCATAATTATGATTTCCTGATTATTTATATAATGGTGATAATAATTCCTAATCAGGAATAGTTGGAAGATGACTAATTCAATAATATTTCAACACTCCCCCTTGAATGGTCATCTTCTAATTATTCTGGGGTATTAGTTTCATAGTATTATAATGTACTGTCTCGTTAAAAACCTTTGTCAAGAAAAACCCAGTGGGATAAAAACCTGACGAAGGGAAAAAGAGTGCAGTGCATTATATTACTCCCCCTCAATTTAACATACATCTCGAAGACGATACATTCCAATTTTATGGACCAGTTCTTCAAATTTTTTCGGTGTCAATGACTTTGTGAACAAATCAGCAGGGTTGTCGCATGACTTGATTTGTTTGACATCAACCGTTCCGTCTTTCTCAAGATCATGTGTGGAGAAAAGTTTTGGTGCTATATGCTTTGTTCTGTCCCCTTTGATGTAACCTCCTTTGATCTGAGCTATACATGCTGTATTATCTTCATAAATCACAGTAGGATTAGAAGTAAAAGATTTTATACCGCATTCATTTTGTATGTGCTGGAAACCAGACACACTCACGACCTGCTTCATAAAGAGCAATTAATTCTGCATGATTTGATGATGTTGCAATTAATGTTTGCTTCATTGATCTCCATGATATAGCGGTATCACCATAGGTGAATAAATATCCTGTTTGTGATTTTGCCTTTTGTGGATCAGACAAGTATCCTGCATCCGCGTAGCCAATTAAAGTGGCATTTGCACCATTCTTGAAATACAATCCAAGATCGATTGTACCATTGAGATATCGGAATATATGTTTGACACCATTCCAATGCCTTCTTGTTGGGGAAGAACTGTACCTGGCTAATAAATTTACAGAAAAGCAATATCTGGTCGAGTATTATTAGCCAAATACATTAATGCTCCAATATGGTATTTCGGGACCAAGAATTTCTTCATCATCTTCACAAGGTCGGAAAGGATCATCATGCACATTGAGAGATCGAACCACCATTGGAGAATTGAGCGGATGTGCTTTATCCATGTAAAATCGCTTCAAAAGTTTCTCGGTATAATTTGATTGGTGGATGAAAATACCATTTCTCAAATGTTCAATTTGAATGCCGAGACAAAATTTTGTTCTCCCAAGATCTTTCATTTCAAATTCTTTCATGAGATATTTTGCAGTATTTTCAATTTCATTAGGAGTTCCGATTATATTCAAATCATCAACATATACTGCAATTATGGCGTATCCTGATTTGGATCGCTGAATGAAAGCACATGGACTAATAAGATCATTTTTATACCCTTCTTTAATCAAATATTCACTGAGACGGTTATACCACATGCGTCCAGATTGTTTTAATCCATATAATGACTTTTGCAATTTTATGGAAAATAAATCTCGAGATTTCGAGCTATAAGCATCAGGTATTTTAAAGCCTCCAGGAATTCTCATATATATGTCTGTATCGAGTGAACCGTATAAATATGCGGTCACCACATCCATTAGGCGCATTTGCAGCCTTTCAAAAACAGACATGCCAATTAAAAATCTTAAAGTTGTAGCATCAACTACTGGAGAATACGTCTCATCATAATCGATTCCTGGCATTTGAGAAAAACCTTGGGCAACAAGTCGGGCTTTGTATCTAACGATTTCATTTTTCTCGTTGCGTTTACGCACAAAAACCCATTTAAAACCGACAGGTTTTACGCCTTTTGGCGTATGGACAATTGGTCCAAAAACATTACGCTTTTCTAGCGATTTTAATTCTACCTGAATTGCTTCATTCCATTTTGGCCAATCATTTCTACGACGACATTCGTCAATAGATTTAGGCTCATTGTCATCGTGTTCATTCATTATATCTGTGGCGATGGCATATGAAAATATATCATTAACATCAATATCATTTCTATTCCATTGTATTCCATTAGAAACGTAATTAATTGAAATTTCAAAATTATCGACGTTTCTATCTTTATCTGGAATATTTACCTCTTCGAAGGTGATTGGATCCTCTTTTGAGGTATCATTATTATTGATGTTATCTTCAAGGCCGATATTTTCAAAATGTTCATTTTCTTCTTGAGAAGGTTGAACTTCTTTGGCATCACAAACTACAACTTGTTGTTTAAATTTTCTTGGTTTCAAATCTCTTGAACCAAGTGGTCTACCACGTTTTTTACGTATCATAGATTCATTAGCAAGTGTTCTTTCGCTAATCTCCGCAGGAATTTCTATTCGAGAAGGAGCATTCATAGCTGGAACATGTGACTTTGTCACTTTCTTTGAGTCTGTGAAAGCATCAGGCAATTGGTTTGCAACATTTTGTAAATGAATAATCTTTTGAATTTCTTGTTCACAAGCATTTGTGCGAGAATCAAGAAAAGATAAATTTGTTGTATTCCAAGTAATATCTTTCGTACGTGGGTCCATTTCTTTAATATCTCCCCCTAAGGCTGGGAATACTGTCTCATCAAAATGACAGTCATCGAACCGCGCGGTGAATAAGTCACCGGTCATAGGTTCTAGATAATTAATAATTGAGGGTGATTTAAAACCAACATAAATTCTCAGCCTTCTTTGAGGACCCATTTTAGTACGATAAGGTGGAGCAATTGGTACATACACAGAACAACCAAATATTTTTAGGTGTGATATATTTGGTTCTTTGCCAGATATTAATTGTAATGGGGAAAATTTATGATATGCCGTTGGCCTAAGCCGAATTAAATTTGCAGCATGCATTATAGCATATCCCCATGCAGATGATGGTAATCTGGATTTCATCAATAATGGTCTAGCAATTAATTGTAATCGCTTAATTAAGGATTCGGCAAGACCATTTTGTGTATGTACATGTGGAACTGGATGTTCCACATCAATCCCAATTGACATGCAATAGTCATTAAAAGATTGGGATGTAAATTCTCCTGCATTATCAAGTCGGATTTTCTTTATCGAATAATCCTGAAATTGTGATCTCAAACGAATAATTTGAGCAAGGAGATTTGCAAATGCAAAATTTCTAGTCGATAAAAGACTGACATGTGACCAACGTGTTGATGCATCAATGAGCACCATAAAATATCGAAACGGTCCACACGGAGGGGTAATTGGCCCACAAATATCTCCTTGAATTCTTTCTAAAAATGCAGGAGATTCAACTCCAATTTTGTATAAAGATGGCCTGATAATTAATTTGCCAAGAGAACAGGCAGTGCAGGGAAAATCACTTGATTGTGGAATCTTGACATTAGTTAATGAATGTCCAAGTGAATTTTCAATAATTTTGTGCATCATAGTGCTGCCTGGATGACCTAAACGGTCATGCCACAAGATAAAAGAATTGTGGTCATAAATTTTAGATACCACATTTATCTCAATTGGACTGATATATGTATAATACAGTCCCGAGGAATATGCTGGCATTTTTTCAGAAATGTATTTATTGCCAGATCTATTTGTCGTTAGACATAAATATTCCTTCTGATTTTCAGACATGGTTTTAATATGAAAACCATTTAGACGCAAATCTTTAAAGCTCAAAAGATTTCTCCGTGATTTACTGGAGTATAAAGCGTCTTTAATTATTAATTTTGTCCCTTTTGGGAGAATCACACAGGCTATTCCAGAACCTTCAATGAGTTTAGCAACACCTGAGATTGTATTGACATTAGCATCAACTAATGTCATATGAGAAAAATAATCTCTATGTCTCAAAATGGTGTGCGTTGTGGCACTGTCTATTAAACATTGTTCAAAGCCACTTGGAGAAATTTCAGTTAACTCCATATCTTCGCGAAGATAAAATGAACAAATATTAGTTCAATATTGTAATATAAATTGTACTTCACTTAATAGTACATTTAATTGTGCATAACTTTCACGTTAAAAATAAGCACTACTTTAAATTTCTATTTTGAAATATACTCCATACTAGATAACAAGGAGAAAATATAGTGAGTTACTCTATTCGGACTTTCAATAAGAGAAGTGATTTAGGCCACATATTTACTTCTTATTAATTTCAACCTCATCATTTGAGATTAAAAACGATCATGAGTGCCGTTATGAGGGGTTATTCCCGGCAATTGACAGAAATGTACATAATGACCGTTTGGTTCAAGTTACTGTCATACCAATTGTTAAGGGGCCCTCTTAACAATTAGAGATATGCAACTCATAACCAAAGGTCCATAAAGTACAAAACTTATGCTCGTTATTTTTAATTGAAAGATTGTTTTTTATACAGATAAAGTCATAAAGACATTTAAAGAGATGGAAATAACCATGTTGTTTTTGGATTCACTTTACGTGAATGAAAGCCAAATAAGGGAGTAATAATAATAAACATCCATAATGTCAACTGATAACTCAATTTAATTAGTACTCAGTATAATATAATTATACTACTACGGCAGTACGGCTAAGTTGGTTTCAATATTATTCCAACTAATGTGTTTATTCAAAATAGTCAATATATACTAGAATAATACGTATTACATTAGTTATACGATTACATATATTATGAAATGATTGTATAGTACATGGGATCAACTTTATTGTGCACCATAACTTATTAGAGCACGTAGATCCAATCTTAATTAAGGTAGCATGTGAACTATGGGTTGGGTTTTCAGAAACCAGAATTGTTCGTACTTCAATCTTGTTTGAAAAATCAGTATATTTATAAATTGTCCGTGTATTGCGGAAAATGTATTGAGCCTCAATTTCTGCCTATCTCTTTAACCAGAGATATACGGAGTATATAATATATTTAATTAAAATATTTCTGATACATACAATCATTCATAATATGCTATAAGAAAGTGGTACGTATAATTGAACTTTTAGTTCATATTCATCATAGTTTCATTGTTCGGCAAGAAAAGTGAAGAATATTAATTACCAAGTATTTGGGAATCAAAATACTGGAATAATAGTAGTTATACAAATTAGTGTACTACATGTATATACTACTCCGTCACAATATTACTACGTACGTAGTATAATGTCATCAGTTTATCATTTAACTTAATAAGACAAATGTCACATGCATATGTTTCTTTTGCAGGCCACGGAAATGACACATACATTGACTTTTGAATATATTAATTAGATTACAGCTATTCAAGTTTTTGGAATCCTTAATTTTAATTCACTCTGTTCATTGTTTATTTATTTTTGTACCCGTATGTATCATCCTTTTGCTTCTCGAGTTATGAATCTTCTCACAGCCTCACCTTCAAGGCTTCAATCTCTTTTTATTAGAGTATTTTTCTTTCTTGAGTTCACTCACCATACTTCCTTGTTTTCCTCTAGCGTATCAGTATAGAGGTAAACGATTCAGTCTCACTTCATATTTTATACTATCGTACTTCGGTATTTAGTTTTTAGCTTAGTATATTCCGGCCAGGAGTACGACTTTGAGTAGATAAACATATTATACAAATTTATCTACAGAATTTGGTTATTAAACTCCTTTTCTCACTTTGAGCATGTACGACGCATAGTTGAAGTCTTGAAGACCTACGGCCAGAGTGTTATTCAAGATAAGCTGATCTCATACGTAGTATTTGTGAGTTCTCTCCTTATACTTTTATATGTTTATGGTTTTCTTTGGTTATACCCCATATACATACATTATAATATTATATTATCATATACAAAGTATATTTATTCATATATATACATATATAACGTAACTGAGAATCAGTGATGTGCCCCGTAAGTAGTGAATGTTCAGATTCTAATAAAGGAGCAGCATATATATTTAAAGATAACACCAATTAAAGGTATCTTTATCTTTTTCCCTTATCCCAATTGTTGGGCAACCATAGAGCATACTTCTTATATTTTTGAATATATACATAAATATGTTTATACTTCTCAACATCTAATTTTTCTTTTCCAGATAAGTTGATAAATTCATGAAATAATATACCTGCTGGGAAGATGATGATTCCAGGATTTGGAGCAAATTCGTGCTGATAACGTGTTATAATATGGAAGGAAATAAGCAGAAGATCAGGGAGAGAAAGTATAGTCTGAATACTTAGTGAGAAAGATGTTATTAGAAGTGTGATAATGGTGTAACCATGGTGTTGTGTTAATTACAATGGAGAAGCCTCCTATTTATAGGAGAAAAACTAAGCTTCATAGGATTAGAGGATAATTGTGAACCACACAATTATCATCTAGAATCATAATTATGATTTCCTGATTATTTATATAATGGTGATAATAATTCCTAATCAGGAATAGTTGGAAGATGACTAATTCAATAATATTTCAAGTTAAGACACGCCGTGAGAAAGATGACAATCAAGGCTAAAGGGCAGTTTTTATTCCAAAATGACGTTTTTTTGCAAATGGCAATCAAGCATATTAATGACTAATCACCTTGCAAGCTCTTCTTTGGAGGACTTAATTTCGGGTGCCCCTTAAAGGAAAAGATTTGACAAAAAAACGTGTACAAATAAGGCCTATACAAATCCATCGTGCCAACGTTTACTTTGAAAAGGTTGGTACCAACTACCATGGTGCAAGGGCCTCAAAGGGAACAGACTCGATGGACGGTGGTTATCATGCTCACGCCGGTTCCGACACCCTATCTGAAATCAGAACTGAAATATTCCAGTAAATACGATTCTAGTCCCTAACATACTTGATCTTAGGCATGGATCGGGATTGAACCGCGCCGGGCCCTGGGTCCAAAATATTCAGCCCGGTACCGGCACGGGTTAGTACCGGGACCAGACCGGGCCAGTCGGGCTCCAAATATTTTTTTATAGGCATTTTGGAATTAATTCCACCCCAAAAACCACCCAGCCCAGCAAGTCCCTCAATCGCAATCCAGGCAAGGTATTCTACCTGCCCAATTTCAATCTGAAACCGGAACAAGACCACCAAAAACGGCAAACCAGGACCACTCTAGTTTCACTGAGCCTTTCGAAGCTCAGTTTTTTTCAACAGCTCAACTTTTCCTGGCTTTAATAAAAAAAATATAGTGAGCAAGTTATTTTTTAGCAAAAAAAAAATATTGACACTTCTCCACTTTGAGGCCGTTTGGAACCACCTTTTTTCGGCTTATCAGGCTATTCAGCCAATTTTTTCACCAAACACGTAACTTTTGCTTTCGCGCACTGAGTTGCGTAATAAACAGAAAAAGTAAGGTTCGAGTTACTTTTTTCTGACTGTAGATGACCATTTTAGCTATTTTTACATATATTTTTTTCTTTATGTTATTAATAAAATATATTTTAAAATTAATTTTTTCTTAAATCAATAGAATCAGCCAATGCAGCCACTTCAGCCAGAACTTCAGAAAATTCAGTAGAAACAGCCAAAACAGCCAATTTTCATGCTACCAAACGGGCTCTTTATCTCTCCACTAAAATTCATTTTGCAGAGTTGCACACACTGTCATATCTTTAGAACTTCAACTTCAGCTTTGTGTATGTCAACAAGTTTTACCCAAATGGCTCTACTATTGAAGGAGAGCCTTATTACAAAAACAGGTTACATATATAGAAATTGTTTGATGAAACGGACACAAATTGCTTTTATATACTTCGTAATCCGTATAATAAGTATGCTACAAATAAACTTAGTTGAACTTGTCCAATGCAGGCAAAGAGGTAGCTAAAATGTCAGTTGCATGCTCTAATTCTTCCTTTGAGATGGTCAAAGGAGGCACAAGCCTCACAACATTCCCTTTCCCTGCCGTCAAAACAAGCAGACCAGAATGCTGACACGCCTCCACAAGCGGGGCCGCCGCCACATCAAGTTCAACTCCGATAATAAGCCCCACCCCTCTAACCTCCTTCACGTGTGAGTTTCCTCCCAACTTCTTGACAAGCAACTTTTTGAAATAGTCTCCTTTATCAGAGACGCCAGCCAGGAATTCTGGTTTTGAAATCTTGTCCAGCACAGTAACTGCAGCATGGCATATCAGGGGCCCACCGGCAAAAGTGCTACCGTGGTCTCCGTAGTTTATTGCCGCGGCTACTTTTTCGGTCACCAACACGGCTCCTATAGGTAGACCTCCAGCAAGAGGCTTGGCTAGTGTCATTATATCTGGGTATATGCCGTAAGACTCGTGAGCCCAGAGATGCCCACTTCGTCCTAAGCCGCATTGAACCTATAAAGCAGATATCTATGGTGATTAATTAAAGGCTAAGTTTGACATGCGGAAAATGGAAGGGAAATGAGAACAGTGTCATGGAAAAGTGGTGTTTTTATGTCAGGTTTGCCTTGGAAAATAAGAATGAAGATAGAGTTTTTTTAACTTTTTAGAATTTTACACACTTAGATCTCACAGTCATTCTATACTGTAATGTGAACATATATGAATAAATTGAGTATGAACAAATACGGAAGTACGTAATGCATTGACAAATAAGATAGAACTGGGTATAAACAGAGCCTAAGAATTAACATATCAACACCTTCATAGCAAGTACAGTTTTATAAAAGCGTACTTTTTCCCTCTTTTATCCATCTCAAATTCTCAATATTCATTTATACCACTTATTTAGTCCATGTAATTTCTTCCAGAACAACACTTCTGTGAACAGGAGTGAGAAGCTTATTGTGATTTCTCCCATAACTATAGAAATAGGCAAACAAAGATCACTAATGATGTAAAGTAACTCACCACATCCTCCAAAAGTTTAATGCCCCCAACAGTTCAAGTTTTTGGGGTAATTTTGACAAATTACCATAACTTTAATACCATTCATTTTAGACACTAAGTTGTACACCTACTATGATCATAAACGATGTTGTTATCACCATATTGCGCCGCAATTCCAAGGGTATAGTTGGGATCATATTATCATAACATAATCAACATCCCCTAAACCCCAGTTATGCTGGAATTGGTGAAACCCCGATTATGCTGAAATTGGTGGCATGGAGCCTTGAGTTTCTCTCGCTCCAGCCACTCCACACAATTTGTGTACAAAGTACAATTTTAAATATCTATTGTGAATTTGATTAGATTAGATTGATTGCATACCTCATCAAACACAAGAAGTGAACCAGCACTATCACAAGAAGTACGCAGGGCTTGTAAAAACTCCTTCGTAGCACTATATATGCCCCCTTCTCCCTGGATAGGCTCCACAAAAACTGCAGCAATTCTCCCACTCTGAATCAGTTCGGTTGCTGCCTGAATATTGCCATACTCTAAGAAAGTAACTCCTGGCATAACAGGCTCAAATGGCAATCTGTAATGCTCTTTGCTCGTCAAAGCAACAGCACCCATAGTCCTCCCATGGAAGCAATTGGAGAATGCGATAAACTCCACGGGAGGGATGTCGTCCTTGGCGGGATGTGAATATCTCTGGAACTTCCTGGCAAATTTAATCGCAGCTTCATTTGCTTCGGTTCCAGAATTCGAGAAGAAAACACTGTCAGCGAAAGAGAGACGAACAAGGCGTTTTGCCAGTTCAACCTGAATACACAAAGCAGATCCATGTAACCATCATAACCCCATAATTGATTTATTGATTAGTAATTCTCTCTTTTGGTCTCCTTAAAAACAAAGGTCAAAAACTAAAAAACAGTATACTACGGCAGATAAAGCCTCAGTCATTCCTATGCCACTCATTAAGCTTTAACTAAACACTGGTACTTAACACCATAGTAGTCTTTATGTTTCATATTCATCAACTCAAAACTGAAACAACTCAAAAATCAAGTTTTGCCCTAAATTGAAGACTAACATAGACAATAAAACAAAATTATGCTTCCTGATAAATCTTTTAAAATTAAACACAAAAAAAGCAAAGCTAAAAGTTACCTGCGGAAGTGAATGATACAAATTGCTGACGTGAGTTAGGGTGCCAGCCTGCTCAGTAACCGCCCGGAGCCAATCGGGATCGGCATGGCCAAGGGCATTGACGGCGATCCCGGAGGTCAAATCCAAGTACTCCCGCCCTTCAACATCCTTCAATTTACAGCCTTTGCCACTGGACAGGACTAAGGGAGCTCTGGCATAAGTCCCCACCAGGAACCTAGCAGACTCGTCCATGATCGTCCGACTCTTTTCTCCGGCGACGAACTTCGCCGTCTCAGCATCCGGTGCTCGCGTTTCCAAGTTAAGACACGCCGTGACCCTTCCGCCGCCATTCCGAGGCAGGGTCCGGAGACTCCGGTATTGGGGAAGGATATTGCTCGAGTGGCGGAGATTAAGGGCCGCCGGTGAAAGAGGATTGTGCTTGACGGAACCTAGGTTGGTTGAGGAAGTCATTGTTGACTAACTCCAATTTGGAAAGGAAATTGGAGAGTGGAGAAAGTTGTAATGAATGAGGGTGGAAGGAACGAGGAAGATTAAGAAAAGAATAGAATGAAAATGGAGAAACAATTTGAGTATACAAATATTCCAGGATGAATATGCTTTTTAGTGGTGTAAAAACAAAGGCATTATGAGTGATGCAATACAGAAATTCATTCTCCTTTCATCTCCTCTCTCTGTCTCTCAAACTATAGGACATATTCAGATGTCAATTATCATACTCCCTCTGTCCCACATGAATCTATAAAAAGTAGTTTATGTGATTGATATTGAATTGATAAAGTAAAAATAAAGTGAGAATGATTTAGAGTGACATAAACATTAACAAATAAAGTATGTGACAATCTTAGTGGTACGGAACGAAATAGTAAAATGAGACCATTTTAGCGGGACGGAGGTAGTACTTTAAAAATCGGAAATTGTCCTAAATAGGACTAATGAGTTCCTAAAAAGCACAAATATGACTACTACTTTTTAAATTTCCTAAATAGGACTTTTTTTGTTTGTTCCTAAATAGGACTAAACATTGATTTTCTACCCTAAATATCCATACGGGTATTAATTCATAATGAAATTCTTTTATTCATAATAAAATAAAAAAAATCGTAAAAAATATTTAAAAATCGTAAAAAAATTAATAAAATATTTTTAAAATAAAAAATTAATATAAAATTTTTTAATTTTTTTTAAATAATAAAAAAATAGTAAAAACCCATAACAAAAATTTAATAATTATGGATACCTTTCCCACCGCCTCCCGCCACCTCTGATTGGTGAAATTTCTTCCACTTTTGGTAAAAAAAAATGTCATCTTTTTCTGAAAATGCCAAAATGATGGCATAGTTACGCTTCAATATGCCAACATTTTCATTGAATATGCCATCATTATGGCATTATTTAAAATGTTAGCTGATTTTTCTCCAGTGATGGGAGCTGGTGGTGCGGGGGGGTGACAATGTTTTTTTAATTAATTTTACGTTTTTTATTTTTAATTTTTTTTATTTTTTTAATTTTTTTATTTTTTAAATATTTTATGATTTTGTATTAATTTTTCATGATTTTTATTGTTTTTTTATGATTTTATTATTAATTAAAACATTTCAAAAGCTACAAGGGTATATTTGTCCAAAGCACATAAATAGTCCTATAAAGGAAATTTAAACAATGTAGTCCTATTTGTGCAATTTTGCCGCTTTTAGTCCTATTTAGGGAATTGACTCTTTAAAAATAGTACTCTTACAGTCTTACCGCGTACGCTCAATGAATTCAAATGATGAAATGATAGACGCATGGAATTTAGAGGTGTTTAGTCAACTTTTTTACCAAACACGTAACATTTGTTTTCCACTAAATTGTGTAATACGGAGTAATAAGAAAAAGTAAGGTTGAACTTACTTTTCTGGCTGTATTGGCTGAAGTTGCTATAGATGACCATTTTAGCTATTTTACATATATATTTTTAATTAGTTTATAAACAAAATATACTACCTCCGTCTCGATGGACTTTGCCAAGTGCAAAGTAGGTGAGAAATAAGAATAGTAAAAACTGTGTGACTGATATTTGGGCAGATGAGAGTGAAATGTGCAGAACCACAAATTAGTTGCTTTAAAAGGAAAGTGGCAAAGTTTTTTGGGACAACAAAAAAGGTAAAGTTGGCAAAGTCCAATGAGACGGAGGGAGTATTTTAATTTTTTTTCTTAAATCAGCAGAATCAGCCAGTGCAGCCACTTCGCTCAGAACTTCATAAATTTCAGCAGAATCAGTTGATTTTCGTGTCACAAAACGGGCTCTTAAAGTTCCATTTTGTTAGGATTATGAGCTCGATTTTGTAACTTTTCTCAATATATCAATCATTTTTCTATTAAAAGTGTAACTTTTCAATTCGTTTATTAAATTGTGTAATAGTCAAAATAAGTAAGAATGAATTTGCTTTTCTGATAAAATTGACTGAAGTTAATATGTAGAATCATTTGAGTTGTTTGTATTTCATTAATAAGACGATTGATGATGTTTATGAAACACGTAGTAATGGGGTGAAATGCAAGCACAAAAGGTCCGGTGAGAAAAAAATATTTTAATTAAATATAAGCATTAACGCATAGGTATCTACTCCCTCGGGACCTATATTAACTTCCAAATTACATTTGAAACGGGGATTGAGACAATGAGTATTGTATGGCTGAGAGTTGTGTATATGACAAAAAAATATGTAAGATTTGTTGTGAACCACAAATTTTTTACCAAAAGAGAAAAATGAAAGTTTATTTTGAGATTTCCAGAAGAAAAAATGGAAGTCTAATCAAGGACGGAGGGAGTATATAATTATTTTTTAATTAATGTTTTATTGTAGAATATAGGAAGCTTGATTAAAGTCTTTCTCAAACTACCAAAAGAATTCATTACTCAGTGCTATCATCTCTACTTCTTAATCATAATTCATAAGAGTGTGAGAGTTGTAATATACTATGTACATAATGTGTGTGTAATATTAAAATTGAACAAAGAAGGAAAAGAATTTCTTGTATTATTCTGTGTAATCACGTACAAGGCAATGCCTTATATAGAGTTGAGTCCTACGGGTGAGCTACGTATGTAACATGCTCCCAGCGAAATCATCTAGGAGAAAAAGTGTTGGGTGTGTTTCGGAAAATAAAGAAAATTAATTAAAATAAATTAATTAATTAAAATGACGAAAGGAAAACAAGAAAAGAGATGGAGCAGAATTTGTCAAAGCTCGTGCTACGCACGATGTCCTTAAAACGTATTTGTTGCCTCCCACGGTGCTAGGAGCGTTGCAACAATAGTTTCCCAGGATACGATGACAACGAACTAGTGTTTGAGCACACAAACAAAAGTTCCAGCGAACGAGAACACAGTATGAACACAGGGGAAATTTTCGGAATGCTAGCAGTGTGTTTTTAGAGCTAAAACGTGTATGGATTTGTGTAAGAACGTGTGTTGTTGCAAACCACCTGCTAGCCATTATGTAGGAGGATTTGTTGTATGAAAATAGTGAATTAATGGACCTGAACGTTGGACATCAATGACCAGTCCGTTGGGCATTGAATTGTCCATGAACTGTCCATTTAACGCTGCATTAAAAGATATAAACGTTGGGCATTTATTGCTGTAACGCTTCAGAAGCCATCAGAAGACCCCTACGTAGTTCTGCCCGAAGGCCATCAGAACTGGAGCAGTTCTGATGCGCGGTCATCAGAACCGGAGGATCTCTGCCCGAAGGCCATCAGAACTGGAGCAGTTCTGATGCGCGGTCATCAGAACCGGAGCACCTCTGGTCGTGGCCTTCTGCCCGGAGCAATTCTGTCAACTTGGAAAAAATTATACGTTTCGGGAAGAAAACAAAAATTAATCGTATCTCTTGAGAGATAGATTTTTGGACGACATTCGTGTCCGCAGGTCGCCCGCGCACGCAAGTCGCGGTTTTTCTTCTCCGAATTCGGGATTTGATTTGCACCCCCCCCCTGCGCGCGTGGAGAGAGCCTTTACCCTTAAGAATCTTAACTCCATAAGGGGGGAGTCCCTTTATAAAGGGTAGCAAATCCCTTGGGTTTTCCGGTGTGGGAAATTAACACTAGAAACCCATCCTTTTTCCCCAGTTTTTCCCTTCTAACGGGTAAACTTCGAAAAGCGATTTCTCATTCACCCGTTATCCGTTTTGAGCGTACCATATATCGAATTGTAGCCCTAAGCAAGGACAATCCGAAACCACTTTGACCCGACCCAAATCGGAAGTGGACCCCACTCCAAAAATTGCCCCAAAATAGCCATTTAATGCAATTTTTCACACATTTTTCCAACAATCCCCCACATGAATGAAAATTGATTTTCGAGACTTAAAAAGACACGAAGATAGGAGGACACGTTGTGTTCACCGGATGATCCTTGTATACGGAGAGGTAGGTTTAATCCTTTGAACCTTCCGCCATAAAGACACGTTTATTTACTGGCTGTCTAGTAGACTCGATGTCTTTGAACTATACTGCCGTCGTGTAAACATTGACTTATCTTTACACAAGAACCTTCCAACTTTGTTCCGTTCTCATGGGTGTGCCCGTTTTGGCCATGGGTCACCGTCCTGGTTCTGCAAGAGTTTCTAAAGAACTGAGCCTTTACAGTTCTCCTTTGAAGCGGCCCTCTTCTCTCTCACATAGGTGATTCTTTCACGAGTATCCCGCATACTCTTCCAATGTTATCGAGTAGATCAACATTTTAGAATCATTAAAGCAAACGTTTTTGCTAACCTCGTGCGGGAGTCACTGTTTCAACGAGGAGTGGGTAGGAGTCCGGGACCCCCACAGTGACCATCCTTCGCTCTATAATTTAGTTGTCCCATTTGAACCTAGGACCAACTAGGTTGGGTATCCACTATAGAACTTTTCAATTCACAGGCTTTAATCCCATTCCTCGTATCAACTTCTCCAACAATTCTCTATCCAATGCCTTGGTTAGCGGATCCGCTATGTTATCCTTTGACTTCACGTAGTCAACAGTGATAACACCCGTTGTGAGAAGTTGTTTAATGGTATTATGTCTACGACGGACGTGTCTAGACTTACCATTATAGAGATTGCTCTGTGCCCTTCCAATTGCCGCTTGACAATCGCAATGTATGCATATTGGAGGGACAGGCTTCTCCCAACTTGGAATATCCTCGAGAAAATGGCGTAGCCATTCAGCCTCTTCAGTGCACTTATCCAAGGCTATTAGCTCAGATTCCATCGTGGATCTAGCTATTAACGTTTGTTTCGAGGATTTCCACGACACGGCTGCACCTCCCAAAGTGAAAACGTATCCACTTGTGGACTTTGAGTCCTTAATGTCAGATATCCAACTAGCGTCGCTATACCCTTCAAGTACAGCTGGATATCTTCCGTAGTGCAGTCCAAGGTTTTGGGTTTTTCGTAAATACCTCAAAACTCTTACTATTGCCTTCCAGTGTTCATCACCGGGGTTGCTAGTATATCTACTAAGCTTACTAACCACAAAGGCAATATCAGGCCTGGTACAACTCATTAGATACATTAAACTGCCAATAATCCTAGCGTATTCTATTTGAGAAATACACTCTCCACGATTTTTGGTCAGGTGTACGTTTTTATCTAATGGCGTCCTTGCCTCTTGATAATCATCCTTATTAAATTTAGTAAGGATTTTATCAACGTAATGGGATTGGCTTAGCGTCAGACCGTCAGGTCCTCGAATTATTTTAATCCCAAGGATTAAATCGGCCAACCCCATATCCTTCATGTCAAATTTAGAATTTAACATGCTTTTGGTAGAATTAATCATTAGATTATTGCTACCCACGATGAGTATATCATCCACGTATAAACATAAAATGACATAGCCGTCTACCGTGCTTTTCACATAGACGCATTTGTCACTTTTGTTTATTTTAAACCCATTAATTAACATTGCATGATCGAACTTTTCGTGCCACTGTTTAGGGGCTTGTTTCAATCCGTACAATGATTTAATTAATTTACAAACCTTCTTTTCTTGGCCTGGAACACGAAAACCCTCAGGCTGTTCCATATAGATTTCTTCGTCTATATCGCCGTTTAGAAAAGCGGTTTTTACGTCCATTTGATGAACTTCCAAATTCCGCAAAGCGGCAATTGCTAGTATCATCCTAATGGAATTTATTCTCGTCACAGGAGAATACGTGTCAAAGTAATCATGGCCCTCACGTTGCTTGTATCCCTTGCTTACAAGTCTGGCCTTATACTTATCAATGGAACCGTCAGGTTTCATTTTACGTTTAAAAATCCACTTGAATCCCAAAGGTTTACATCCCGGAGGAAGATCAACCAATTCCCATGTGTGATTTTTTAGGATAGAATCTACCTCACTTTTGATGGCTTCTTTCCACATTGGTCCTTCGGTAGACGTTACGGCTTCCGTATAAGTCCGTGGCTCATTTTCTACCAAACATGTTAGAAAATCCGGTTCATTTTCTACCATACAAGTTAGAATATTCGAATCGAATTCTACCAAGTATGTGAGAAAATCCGGTCCGAAAGATTTTTTCAACTCTAGCACGTTTGCTACGTCGGGGTTCGGCTTCTTCACCGGATCCCTCGCTAGTATTTTCCATAGCTACGTCAAATGTTCGTTTTGACGTGCTAGGTCCTTCGTTGGACTTGCATGGAAATACGTCTTCAAAGAATGATGCATTCCTTGACTCAATTATTGTGTTTTTATGTACATCCGGATTATTCGAATCGTACACTAAAAACCGATAAGCACTACTATTTTGTGCATATCCAATAAAAATACAATCCACCGTTTTTGGACCTATTTTTATTTTCTTAGGTGTCGGTACAAGCACCTTAGCAAGACACCCCCACACTTTCAAATATTGATAGGAAGGCCGTCTGCCTTTCCACAACTCGTACGGAGTTTTATCATATTTTTTCCGGGGAACCTTATTTAAAAGGTAATTGCTTGTTAAGATCGCTTCGCCCCACATATTTTGTGGCAGGCCCGAACTTACTAGCATCGCATTCATCATATCTTTCAATGTGCGATTCTTTCGTTCGGCAACACCGTTTGATTGAGGTGAATAGGGTGCGGTACGTTCGTGTACTATACCCACACTAGCGCAAAAGTCACCAATTGGTGCTTCATACTCACCACCTCGATCACTTCTAACCGTTTTAATCCGTCGATTAAGTTGGTTTTCCACTTCATTCTTATAAAGAATGAATTTATCGATTGCTTCGTGTTTATTTTTCAACAAATAAACATAGCTATAGCGAGTGCTATCATCGATAAAAGTAATAAAATATTTATTACCGCCACGTGTTTGTATTGATTTAAAATCACAAACGTCACTATGAATTAATTCTAGTGGTTCCGTTTTTCTTTCAACCGATTTGAAAGACGTTTTCGTTAGTTTTGCCTCAACACAAATATCACATTTGTGCTTCACATCAATTGTGAATTTAGGAATGTGTTCCATGTTAATTAATCTACGTATAGAATTAAAATTAACATGTCCTAGTCTACCATGCCACACATTGGAAGACTCAAGCAAGTAAGCAGAAGGGATTTTATTATTATTAATAATAATAGTCGTTACATTGAGCTTAAACAGCCCATCACATGCATACCCTTTGCCCACATACATTCCCGATTTGGACAAAACTAATTTGTCCGACTCAAAAACCATGCGGAATCCATGCTTGTTCAACAACGAACCGGAAATCAGGTTTTTGCGTATCTCCGGAACGAACAGCACTTGGTTTAGAGTCAGCTCCTTGCCCGAAGTCATCTTCAGGACCACCTTGCCCACGCCTTCAACCGCGGAATGAGCCGAGTTTCCCATCCACACCTTCTCACCATTTGATGGCTCAAAGGTTGTGAATAACTCCCGATTTGAGCAAATATGCCGGGTAGCACCGGTGTCCACAAACCACTCCTTGGAATTGGATCCAATGAGGTTGACTTCCGTCACCACGGCCGCTAAGATGATGTCTTCATCCTTTTGCCCACCTTGCACCAAATTGACGTGAGAATCTTTCTTCCTCTTTGGTGCCTTGCAATCCGAGGACTTGTGTCCATTCTTGTTGCAATTGAAGCATTTTCCGTTGAACTTAGTCTTGGAAACGCCTCCCTTGGGACCGAGCTTGCTCTTCCCATTATTTTTATTTTTGGAGCTTTTTGCATGCTCCACCACGTTGGCCTTGGCGCCATGAACAATTGGGAGTTTCCCATCGTTCTTCCGGTTATCCTCTTCAATCCGCAGACGGAGGATCAATTGTTCCAAGTTCATTTCCTTTCGCTTATGCTTAAGGTAGTTTTTGAAATCCTTCCAAGCCGGCGGCAACAAATGTATAATTGACGCCACTTGGAAAGACTCGCTAACCGTCATTCCTTCATCTCGAATTTCGTTGAAGATCATTTGCATCTCCTCAACTTGACTCAAGACCGTCTTCGAATCCACCATTTTAAAATCAAGGAATCGACCAACAACAAATTTCTTTGCGCCGGCATCCTCGCTTTTATATTTGTGGTCCAAAGCATTCCATAGCTCCTTAGCCGTAGCTAATTTGCTATATACGTCGTACAAAGCATCATGCAGCCCGTTCAACACATAGTTTCGGCAAAGGAAGTCAGAATGCTTCCAAGCCTCAACCGCGTTGAGAGATTGCACATCTACCTCACTCCCGGTTACAACCGGAGCGTCCTCGGTCAAGAACCTCGCAAGACCGAGAGTAGTGAGATAAAATAGCATCTTTTGCTGCCACCTCTTGAAGTTTAACCCATTGAATTTCTCGGGTTTCTCCACAGAGTTGCTTGGCACGGTAACCATAGGGATAACCCTTTGGTTCAAAGCAGATGCTCCGCGTTGTGAACTATTGTTCACCGGAGCTCCGCTTTCAGAGTGATTGTCGTTCAGAACATTCTGCCCGACACCAATCTCGTTTTCTTGAGAAGTCATTTTCGTTTTCTTAACGTTTTTCCGAAAACACAAAAAAGATTTAAGTTCGTTCACAGAAGTGACAAACTACAGTTGAAGAATGTATCCGTATGATACAAACTTAGCAACAAAATACGTTTTAAGATTGTATCCGTATGATACAAGCTTAACAAACAAATACGTTTTAAGATTGTTGGGTGTGTTTCGGAAAATAAAGAAAATTAATTAAAATAAATTAATTAATTAAAATGACGAAAGGAAAACAAGAAAAGAGATGGAGCAGAATTTGTCAAAGCTCGTGCTACGCACGATGTCCTTAAAACGTATTTGTTGCCTCCCACGGTGCTAGGAGCGTTGCAACAATAGTTTCCCAGGATACGATGACAACGAACTAGTGTTTGAGCACACAAACAAAAGTTCCAGCGAACGAGAACACAGTATGAACACAGGGGAAATTTTCGGAATGCTAGCAGTGTGTTTTTTAGAGCTAAAACGTGTATGGATTTGTGTAAGAACGTGTGTTGTTGCAAACCACCTGCTAGCCATTATGTAGGAGGATTTGTTGTATGAAAATAGTGAATTAATGGACCTGAACGTTGGACATCAATGACCAGTCCGTTGGGCATTGAATTGTCCATGAACTGTCCATTTAACGCTGCATTAAAAGATATAAACGTTGGGCATTTATTGCTGTAACGCTTCAGAAGCCATCAGAAGACCCCTACGTAGTTCTGCCCGAAGGCCATCAGAACTGGAGCAGTTCTGATGCGCGGTCATCAGAACCGGAGGATCTCTGCCCGAAGGCCATCAGAACTGGAGCAGTTCTGATGCGCGGTCATCAGAACCGGAGCACCTCTGGTCGTGGCCTTCTGCCCGGAGCAATTCTGTCAACTTGGAAAAAATTATACGTTTCGGGAAGAAAACAAAAATTAATCGTATCTCTTGAGAGATAGATTTTTGGACGACATTCGTGTCCGCAGGTCGCCCGCGCACGCAAGTCGCGGTTTTTCTTCTCCGAATTCGGGATTTGATTTGCACCCCCCCCCCCCCCCCCCCGCGCGCGTGGAGAGAGCCTTTACCCTTAAGAATCTTAACTCCATAAGGGGGGAGTCCCTTTATAAAGGGTAGCAAATCCCTTGGGTTTTCCGGTGTGGGAAATTAACACTAGAAACCCATCCTTTTTCCCCAGTTTTTCCCTTCTAACGGGTAAACTTCGAAAAGCGATTTCTCATTCACCCGTTATCCGTTTTGAGCGTACCATATATCGAATTGTAGCCCTAAGCAAGGACAATCCGAAACCACTTTGACCCGACCCAAATCGGAAGTGGACCCCACTCAAAAAATTGCCCCAAAATAGCCATTTAATGCAATTTTTCACACATTTTTCCAACAAAAAGAAGGAAACAATAAATGGTACAAGATTCTATCCGATTATAGTTCAAACGGTAGAGTGAATAACAATTGTTACAAAAATAAAATGTACATAAATTAATATATCCAACCCCCCCCCCCCCCCCCCCCCCCCCGCCTCAAGATGGAGCATGGGGATCACAAATGCCCATCTTGCCAAATAAGTAGGAAAATTGATGAGCTCCCAATGCTTTGGTGAGTAAATCCGCTAGTTGTTCAGTAGTGGGTGTGTAGGAAGGTGCAATTGTCCCGACCGAAATATGATCTCGTATGAAGTGACAATCAAGCTCAATGTGTTTCGTAGGTTCATGATAAACGGGATTGGAAGCGGTATGCAACGTCGCCTGATTGTCAGAGTAGTCAGACGGGTGTAGATGATGTTACGCCCATTGACCGAAGTAAATTGCGAGTCCAAATGAGTTCGCATGTTAAAGAAGTCATTGACCGGTATTTCGCTTCCGCAGACGATATTGAAATAGTTGCTTGCTTTTTGTACGCCATGACACCGGGGAGTGTCCCAAAGAGACGAAGTACACTATGACTGGACGACGAGTGACGAGGCAACTCGCCCAATCAGCGTCGCAATAACCTGTGAGAGTAAGAGTTGAGTCAGACCATAACAAGATACTCTGACCGGACCTGCCTTTAAGATATCATAGGACCCGAAGAACTGCATCCCAATGCACCACTCTGGGATTTTGCATGAATTGGGAAAGAACGTGAACCGAATAACATATGTCAGGTCTGGTCAAAGTCAAATAAATAAGTTTCCCAACCAGTTTGCGATACCATTCAGGATCAGAAAAATATGGGCCCGAGTCAGACTTCAATTTATGGTTTTGCACCATGGGAAAAGAGACCGGCTTACAACCGGTCAAACCCGTCTCTCCAAGTATGTCAAGCACATATTTGCGCTGGCAAAGAAAAATGCCTTTTTGGATTCCGTGCAACTTCTATGCCCAAAAAATATTTCATAACTCCCAAGTCCTTCTTAAATTGTGCAATCATAGTAAAATCATTTGCGGTCACCAATAAATCATCCACATATATGAGCACACACACAATCCGACTACCCTTACGCATGGTGAACCAGGAGTAGTCAGTGTGAGACTTTATAAATCCATACTCCCGTAATGAGGCAGTAAGCTTATAGAATCAACACCTATGCGCATGACGTAGTCCGTATAAGGACCGAAGTAAACGACATACCTTCCCGGGAGAAGAGGCAGAGATCTGGTCGGCAAGTGCTTATAAACCTCTTCGTGAAGATCCCCATGGAGGAATGCATTATCTACATCCATTTGATGTAGCTGTCAATGACAAGAAGCTGCTACCGCTGAAATGGTGCGCACATTAACCATTTTAGCCAGAGGAGCAAACGTCTCACCATAGTCAATCCCTTGCACTTGTCTGTTCCCACAGACCACCAGTCGTGCCTTATATCGTTCCACTGAGCCATCACTCTTATACTTGATCTTGTACACCCATTTGCAATAAATAGCTTTCTTGTTGGGTTGCAAGTCTTGTACCTTCCGTGTGCCAGTGCTTTCCAAAGCTTGAATTTCACGGCTGATGAATGTTTTCTCGCACTTAAAAATGATGTAGTAAAGTGGTTGAAAGTACGAGTATCGTCTCCACAGGGACGGACAAAAGGGAATTAAAGATTAACTAAATTCAGCGAATAAAAATAAAATAAAATAAAATGCAAGTGTGCAAGATTGATTGATTGAATAAAAATTAAATTAAACTAATGCGAATGAGCGAATAAAATAAATGTTTGGTTTCTTTCTAATAACGACAAAGGGAACAGGGATTGATTCCGGGGTAAACAGATTTCTGGAAGAACAGGCCAAATTACATGAATTTAATTTAATTGAGCCTAGCTAATCATTACTAAGTTCTTACCGCTCTCGCGGCGTAGAGTACAATAATTTAGGGGACCAGGCTGATCTCTCATGCGACAAGATCCTAAATTATTGCCAAAATGAGCGAGCTTACGGCTCCTTAATCGCTACTAATCTCTTAGCGAACGATTAAGTGTGTGTGAAGGTGTCCTAGAATAAATTAGATCTCTCTTAATTCATTCTACATGCAATTGTAATTCTAGCCGCGGTTCCAGGTTACAAAAGATATCAGTTGAATTATTCAAACACAAATTAAACGGCATTCATGCCATTAAACCGACAAGAATCTAGCCATCAATCATGATTAACCCCTTCATCAATCCCAAATCCCTAATTAAACTACTCACAATTCATAATTGAAGAATCAACATAATTGGGATGAATAGAAATAATTGTCATTGATTAAAAAGATAGAACTTACAAAGAATCCCTTAATCTTGAAGAACAAGGCTTGAAAAGCTCTCAAAAATCGAAATAGGGTTTATCTCTCTAAGCTCCTCCCCAAAAACAGGCAAAACAGGGGCTTATTTATAGAAAAATCCGAAAACGGGCCGAAAATCAGGCCGCGCGGTCGTCCGCACGTAGTGCGGGTCACCGCGCGGTCACGCGCGCGCGTTTTTCTGTCTTCCGACTTTCGCTCCGCCCGCGCGGTGTGCGGGCGCCGCACTATGCAACCGCGCGGGTACTTCTGGGGGCTATTTCTGGACCGCGCGGTGTGCGGTTTTGGTCGTGCGGTGTGCGGTTTCGACCGCGCGATGTGCGGTTTCGGCCGCACATAGTGCGGTTCAGACTTCTTGAATTCTTGCTCTCAGAATCACCCGCGGGGCGTGCGGAACCGCACCGCGGGCCGCGCGGATTGCTCTAGAACCGTTTTCTTGCTATTTTCTTCCCCGTTTGCTCCCGGATACTTCTTTAATCAATCCAAAGGCCGTTTCTTCATCAAATCTTCACCGTGAACCTTCCGGTGGCCTCCAAAACTCTCAAATCTCTCTCGAATGTTCTCCAACTCTTCCCGATTGCTTCTCTAAGCGCCGATGTCGGTCTCTAACTTCTTCAAATCAACTCCAAATGCAATGAAACTCGATCCAACGCCTGCTAAACACAACTTGAGCCAAAATTGAGACTTGCAACGCCTTAAAGCCAGGAAAACCATCAAAATCCGACCCGGACACGCATCAAATGCGTGTCTAAATACGGACTTATCAGACTCCCCCACACTTAAGCTTTTGCTTGTCCTCAAGCAAATCGAACAACGGGACTTACGATAATCACCACACGAAATTTAAAATAGTTAGCATACACACGTAGTTAAAGGGATATTCACAGGACAGCCAATCTAAACCAAGAAAATTCTTTCCTAAACTACACCTTTGTACTCAAGCTAAACTATTTGACAAAATTATTCACAACATCCTCAAAGTAATGACAGCATACACAAATAAGCTAGCTACTGATCAGAAGGACTTGTGAATGTGATGGTGAATGGTTAATAATAATAGTCCCTTTATTTTGAGAGATAGGAATATTCTAACAAAGACTTAATGTATTTAGGAACTTCAGGGCTATTTTTAGGAACAAGGAACTCAGTAAGCCACAAATTAGGAACAATCATTTAAACCTATGCAAAGAGTAGACATGGTGTACAACTAAGCTAAACCGTCTCGGCACATTTTTGCTTTGACGTATACTTGAAGTACGCGGAGGACTAAAGCTAATTTTTCAATAGCCTCCAAGTTCATTGATTAAGTTTAGTTTTCCTTGTCATGTTGGCACGAGAACGCCGTTTCTTTCAAAAGATACCCAAGTCTCATCTTACGCTTTTTGACTGGGGCTCCCATTCTCTTTTTCGAAAAGTAAGAGGTCTAGCTATATTAATTTTTCACCTTTCGGATTCTCACTAGACATTACCCCATTCTAATCTCGGCCTCACCAAGGAAAAATAGCAATTAAGGTTCATTTATTTAAAAGTGAATCCATGCCTACAATGCAATCCTTGAAAGTATCAAATTCCTAAAAAGTGACTGCTCTTACCCCATTTGGGGCATAGGAACAATGCCAAAAATGGCTCCTACACAAATTCCCTAAACTTAACAAATTACTCCCTTAATTCCCTAAACATCAAGACTAAGTCAGAAAAATTCACAGGTAAGGAAACAGGCCATTTGGCTATGGAGCTTAATTAATTGGGTAACAAAGAACGGTCAGGCTCAAAATGGCTTCTCCTAAAGGGTTCTTTCAGGTGGGGTGGATGGTTATTGGAAAATTCAATGGGTGACTAATGCCTTCATCCTCTCAACAACTAGATTATAGTGCAAGCAATTTAAGCCTAAACACTTCAAAGATGTTCTAAAAGCATAGTCAAAACATTAGCCAGCTCACAAAGACATAGTTTAAAGAAAAAATTTCAAAAATTTTGCATGAATTTCCTATGAATATACAGCTAACACTTGTGCATGCTAACTCTAGCAAATCACATGTAACAACTACTGCCCGAATGCCCAATTCACTCCCCCACACTTAAACTTTGGCATCGCCCTCGATGACCAAAAATGCACTATGCACAAGGTGTGACACCGCACCCGAACGTCCTTGATGTTGGAAATATGATGGAAAATATAATTTTAAGGGGATTCATTTATGAGTCCTAAGGATAAATGTATCAAATATGATTTGGAAATAATATATTATACATCAAAGTACAACTCTTACTGATTGGATTATAACTAACAAAATAATCCATAGTTGTAAAGGCGGTAAAGTGATGTATTAATATGATGAATTTTTGTCACCTATAAAATAGAAGGTCCCATAGTAAATTATTTTATCTGATAAGGAACAATGTTCAAGTATCATTTAAAATAATTTGAGTTGAGGAATTGCTTGCGTTTTGACAAAAATTGAGACTAGCTGAATCCGAACAGTTTTATTTTTAATAATAAAACAAGACATACGTGGTAGCAAATGTATTCAATTTTGAATTCAAAATTGAAATAAGCTGCTTGAATTGGTCCAGCCGTTATTTACATAATAATGGTGCTTAATGTTTTGGATTAGCATTAAAGTCATGATTTCCGTTTCATGCATTTGATGAACATCAAATTTCTGATTTCCGTTAAAATATATCCCCGCTTCTCTATCGGTACGTAGTACTCCGTATTATATAAAAATCACTTTTGCATGGTGGAGCATATATACTCTCACGTAGGAAATACAAAGTTACTGCATACTCTCTCGTTTTATAATCCATTCTAATTTTCCTTCGGAGCCAGAACTTATTTCCTTGGTTTTGAGAGCATAAAATCCATTCCTTCTTTTGTTGAGTTTTCTCTATTCTCTAAAGGCAAATTGGGCAACGGTCGAAGGTTTCAGTCAAGGTAGCTACAAGTCTGAAACGGAGTAGGATTATCCTGGGAGCGAGCTAGCCAGACCCGTCCGAATAGCTATCGGGATACGGGGGCTATCTTTCTTCAAGGCCAGTCCGTTTTAACGGGCGATCCTGCGATAAGTTTTTCTTATCTTTTCCTTTTCCATTTTAATTTATTCTAATTATTATTATTTTTATTTTGTTCTTGCATTTGGTGGTTTGTCTGGTGATTTGTACAAACTCGGGATATTTATCTGGTTAAACTCGCAATTATAATACTATTTTTTCTAACAATCTTGAAGAAAGATAATATTTCTCGAGTTTTGGAAAATCCAAAATGGCAAACTTGGAAAATGCAGTTTCCGAAAATATTGTTGTTGAGAATAATGTGAATGAAATCCCTGAAAATAATGTTAATTCTGTGTCTGTGACTAATTGTGGAGACACACCTGACTATGTTGCTACGGGCTCGCAAATGGTTGATTTAACTGGAATGCCAGAAAAATTTTCTGGGCATTTTTTCAAGCGTTGGCAACAACGTATGAAAATTTGGTTAATCACCAAGGGCTTGCTCTCGGTAATTATGACGATGTGCCCCCCCATTGTTGAGTCGGATCCCAAAAGTCTTGAACGCCAAGCTTTATGGCGTGAGAGGGATGAAATTGCAAAAGGCATGATTTTGTTGGCTCTCTCCAACATGTTATTTGATGTCTATTGCACCCTCCATGGCACGGCTAAGGACCTTTGGGATGAATTGGATAGGAAATATAATACTGAGGATCACGGTCTTGAAAAGTATATTGTTTCCAAATTCCTACGATTTGACATGAAAGAAGGTAAATCGGTGTTAGAACAGACACAAGAATTTGAGCTTATCTTACATTCTCTTCGTGAAGCGGATATGGAATTGCCTGAAAAATTTAAAGTGATGGCGGTCATAGAAAAATTTCCCAAATCATGGGAAGATTTTGGTATGACTTTAAAACATAAAATGAAAAAGATCACTTGGAAATCTTTGATGCATTCCATTACTGTTGAGGAAGAACATAAGAAAGCGGGTTATATTGCGCCTGTTGAATTTCAACCGAAGGCTCATGTTATAACTGGGGGAAAGCAAGCACATAATTCTAAAAATAAACAATCACCATCTTTTACACCCATAAAGGCCAAATTAAAAATTGCAAAGAAACCAAAGGCAAACCGACCATGCTGGAACTGTGGACAGATGGGGCATTGGGCCAAATTATGTCCAAATAAAAAGGCCAAGGCTCAATCTGGGGGACCTCAAGTCAACATGGTGACTGGAGGGACTAGTTCTAATGGGTACGTTTCTATTAATCCTCAAATTTTCACTATTTATAATTCTAATGAGTGGCTAATAGATACAGGAGCGAATGTGCATGTATGTGCTGACAAATCGCTCTTTGTTTCTTATCAGCCTGCGGTTGGAAGAACAGTGATGATGGGAAACACAAGTGCTGCAAGTGTGCAAGGAATTGGAAAAGTAGAAATAAAATTTCCTTCGGGAAAAGTTCTATCTTTGCATGGTGTGCATCACGTTCCCGAAATTAGAAGGAACATTGTGAGTGGTTCCATTCTTGTTAAGGAGGGTTATGAGTTATCCTTTAAATTAAATAAAGTTGTAATTTTATTTGGTGGAATTTTTATTGGCAAGGGTTACTTGTCTGATGGACTTTTTAAGATTGTGGTTGATTATTTTGAATTGAATTATGTATCTGAGAATTGTGATTCTTCTTGTTTATGGCATTGTCGTTTGGGTCACGTTAATTTAGATTCTGTTAAAAGAATGATGAATTTAAATTTAATCCCTAAGCACTCTATTGATAAAACTAAGAAATGTATAGTATGTGCTACTACTAAACAAGTAAGAAAACCTTATCACTCAATTGATAGAAATTCAGAATTACTTGATTTAATTCATACCGACATTTGTGAGTTTAATGGAGTGCTTACTCGTGACCAAAAGAAATACTTTATCACTTTTATTGATGATTATTCTAAATATTGCTATGTGTATCTACTTAAGGGTAAAGATGAAGCTCTTGAAAAATTCTTAATTTTTAAGAATGAAATAGAGAATCACACTGGCAAGAAAATTAAAAGGTTAAGATCTGATAGGGGAGGAGAGTATACTTCTAATTTAGTTGTACTAGAATGCCAAAAATATGGTATAGTACATGAGGAAACACCTCCTTATTCACCACAATCAAATGGAGTAGCTGAACGGAAAAATAGAACTTTTAAAGATATGATTAACAGCTTATTAGAGAACTCTGGATTACCTAAGTTTATGTGGGGGGAAGCCTTGAATACGGCATGCCATATTCTGAATAGGATTCCTATGAAACATAAAGATAAGTGTCCATTTGAACTCTTGACGGGCAGAAAACCAAGTTTGAAATATTTTAAAGTGTGGGGCTGTCTTGCAAAAGTATTAGTCCCTGAACACAAAAGAAAGAAACTTGGGCCTAAAACTGTTGATGCTATTTTTATTGGATATGTTGAACATTCTTATGCATTGAGATTTTTGGTTATTAAATCTGAAATTTCCGGCATAGATGTTAACACTATTGTAGAGCTTCGTGATGCTACTTTCTTTGAAGATGTTTTTCCAATGAAAACAGGTGTGCCCCAAAATACTTCTTTTAAAAATCAAGAAACCACATTTAATTCAATTCCTGATCAAGTGGAAAAGATGACAAATGTGGGGGTAGAATCTGGTAGTTCTAGTCATATTGATTTTGAATCAAATGATATAGATGAGCCTAAAAGAAGCAAACGAGCTAGGATCACTAAAGATTTTGGAAGTGATTTTATCACTTACAATATTGAGGGTGATCCAATTTCCTTTACAGATGCAATGGCCACGTCTGAGGCCATGTATTGGAAGGATGCCATTAAAAGTGAAATGGACTCTATTGTTCAAAACGGAACATGGGAGCTCGTTGACCTTCCTCCTGGTTGTACCACTATTGGATGTAAATGGATTTTTAAAAAGAAGTTAAAACCAGATGGAACCATTGATAAATATAAGGCCAGATTAGTTGCTAAGGGTTACAAACAAAAAGAAGGTATTGATTTTTTCGATACATATGCTCCGGTTGCAAGAATGACCACAATAAGAATGCTTATAGCAGTGGCATCCGTATATGGTCTTAAAATTCATCAAATGGATGTTAAGACAGCTTTTCTTCATGGTGACCTTGAAGAAGAAATTTATATGGATCAGCCTGAGGGATTTGTGGCAAAAGGCAATGAGAGAAAAGTTTGTAAACTAGTTAAGTCTTTATATGGACTTAAGCAAGCCCCTAAGCAATGGAACGAAAAATTTGATAAAATAATTTCTTCGTTTGGATTTACTCTTATAGATGCTGATCAAAGTGTTTATTATAAAAGTAAAGGTGATGTAAGTATTATTTTATGCCTATATGTTGATGATATATTATTATTTGGCACTAATGATAATATTATTTTTGAGACTAAGTCATTTTTGAAAACAAAGTTTGAAATGAAGGATATGGGGGTGGCGGAAGTAATTCTTGGGCTAAAGTTGAATAGATCAACTGAAGGCATTTCTATTTCCCAGTCTCATTACATTGAAAAATTAATTGAGAAATTTGGATTTAAAAATAGTAGAATTGCTAAAACACCCTATGATCCTTCTGTAGCTTTGTATAAAAATGAAAGTGGTGTTCCTGTGTCTCAATTAAAATATTCTCAGATGATTGGTAGCTTGGGTTACTTAGCTAATTGTACTAGACCTGATATTGCATTTTCAGTGTCTAAACTTAGTCGGTACACTTGCTGTCCAAACAGAACTCATTGGGAGGCTTTGGATAGAGTATTCAGATACTTGAAAGGAACTATTTCCTTGGGTTTGCATTATGGTAAATATCCTCCTGTTCTTGAAGGATATAGTGATGCAAGCTGGATAGCTAAAAACTCCGGGAGTTATGGGTGTACCGGGTATGTGTTTACGTTTGGTGGTGGGGCTGTTGCTTGGAAGTCCACTAAACAAACTGTACTTTCTCGGTCTACTTTTGAGGCTGAATTATGTGCGTTGGATACTACGGGAATTATGGCTGAATGGTTTGAGGGACTAATGTCCGAGTTACCTATATTCAGCAAGCCAATTCCACCTATTTGTTTGCATTGTGATAGTAAGAGCACAATTGCAAAAATTAGGAGTACCAAGTATAATCAAAAGACTAGGAGACACATTCAAGTTAGATTAAAAACTATAAGGAAATTTGTGTCTCAAGGGGTGTTCGCTGTTGATTTTGTTGGATCCAAAGATAATACAGCGGACCCGTTGACAAAAGGACTTGATTTAAATCAAGTGATAAAATCAAGGTTAGGAATGGGACTGAAACCCAATAATTATTCATCTACGGTAGCAACCCAACCTATCTGAGTGGAGATCCCACAAAGTAGGTTCAATGTGGTATAAACAAACTGTAGAGTGAATTGTGCATCTCATTAAATAATTTTATGAGTTCCATTCCTTGAAAAGCCTTAGAGATGCTGAAATTGCTAAGTTAGTAAGAGTTAAAGACTCTGAATGGGATCGAGCTTTAATAGCAGAGTGTTAGCAATGCACTCTTGGAGATGCCCAACTATGAGAATGTTATTGTGTGGCCGCAATAAGAGAATAAGGGTTAATTCTCGATGACATTCTTGAGACAGGATCAGGACGCACGGCCGTAAAAGCGTCACCCCTATAGATCGTTGTCATTGCCGTTAGTGTGTTGCTTTTATCCCACGCCAACACAATCAAGGTTCGAGTTCAAGAACTCTGTTCACTCAGTTCCTGTGGGGGTTAGGGGTAAGAGCATAGAATTTGGTTCAAACCGGAAGGTACCATATTCGAAAGCACACTATGTCTTAGAGTTGAGTCAACAACTATGGATTTGTGGGGGATTGTTGGAAATATGATGGAAAATATAATTTTAAGGGGATTCATTTATGAGTCCTAAGGATAAATGTATCAAATATGATTTGGAAATAATATATTATACATCAAAGTATAACTCTTACTGATTGGATTATAACTAACAAAATAATCCATAGTTGTAAAGGCGGTAAAGTGATGTATTAATATGATGAATTTTTGTCACCTATAAAATAGAAGGTCCCATAGTAAATTATTTTATCTGATAAGGAACAATGTTCAAGTATCATTTAAAATAATTTGAGTTGAGGAATTGCTTGCGTTTTGACAAAAATTGAGACTAGCTGAATCCGAACAGTTTTATTTTTAATAATAAAACAAGACATACGTGGTAGCAAATGTATTCAATTTTGAATTCAAAATTGAAATAAGCTGCTTGAATTGGTCCAGCCGTTATTTACATAATAATGGTGCTTAATGTTTTGGATTAGCATTAAAGTCATGATTTCCGTTTCATGCATTTGATGAACATCAAATTTCTGATTTCCGTTAAAATATATCCCCGCTTCTCTATCGGTACGTAGTACTCCGTATTATATAAAAATCACTTTTGCATGGTGGAGCATATATACTCTCACGTAGGAAATACAAAGTTACTGCATACTCTCTCGTTTTATAATCCATTCTAATTTTCCTTCGGAGCCAGAACTTATTTCCTTGGTTTTGAGAGCATAAAATCCATTCCTTCTTTTGTTGAGTTTTCTCTATTCTCTAAAGGCAAATTGGGCAACGGTCGAAGGTTTCAGTCAAGGTAGCTACAAGTCTGAAACGGAGTAGGATTATCCTGGGAGCGAGCTAGCCAGACCCGTCCGAATAGCTATCGGGATACGGGGGCTATCTTTCTTCAAGGCCAGTCCGTTTTAACGGGCGATCCTGCGATAAGTTTTTCTTATCTTTTCCTTTTCCATTTTAATTTATTCTAATTATTATTATTTTTATTTTGTTCTTGCATTTGGTGGTTTGTCTGGTGATTTGTACAAACTCGGGATATTTATCTGGTTAAACTCGCAATTATAATACTATTTTTTCTAACACTTGAGAATTTGATTTTAGAATTCAAAGTTTATGTATTGGATTTCTGATTCCCAAACAATTGTAAAACGATTGTTGTTTTACGTAATTCATGATCGATTATGATACCGCTCGAACTCGTACATTAGTGTTGGGCTTGAGGATACTCGTTTGGGCCTTATTAATAAATAAAAGATCCAAACATTATCTAAATAGTTATCCATAACGTTTCAAGACAAGTTGAGGAAGGGCGGGCAGTCCATACATTATTTTGAGCTCAACCCGCTAAAATAGCAAACAGTTGAGGACGGCGTCGTAGGCCCACTCGGGGGCGACCCACACGGCTTGTAGCCCAATAATATGAATGACAAATGTCAAAATAAGCGATAGGATGATTAAAGAAGAGTACAAATGCCTATAACCCCATCTTTGGCATTATTGAGCCAAATAATGGGAGTAGGATTTTCCTTCTATATTATCCATCAAGTAAGTTATTGAGATGAGACTACACATATTGGAGATCAATAATGTTATGTAGGAAGTTGACTTGTTCTACATAAATTAGGATGAGTCCAAAAAGACATCTTTGACAAAAGATAAAACAATAGGACCCATTCTTCCATTTTTGGATGTATTGATTAATGTTTTGCTCCCAAAAATAATGGGGGAACACATGCTGCGCCCCATCCCTTCTTTTCCACCTGCAAGACAAGAAAAATAAGGTTAGGAGGCTGCCATAGTTGACTCTAGGGGCTGGACTTGACAAAGGAAACAAAAGGGAACCCCACCTAGTCTATTTTCGCTCATAAGACCATTTGTAGTGGAAGGTTTTAGGAGTCCAAAAAATTAAATGTGGAGCTTTTAGACTCCTATTTACTTACATTGGAGTAGTAAAATGGGGTTTAAAAATGGAAAGGGGAGTGGAAGAGTTCAAATATAGAGGAGTTTTAGACTCTCCAAAAGCAAAAGAAAAAAGAGAAGAAAGCATCGGCCTGTGGCTGTTGTTAAGCGGGTGACGTCATGCTGACGTCATCCCTGCATAATAAAATCACTCTTTTATAAAAAAGACTATAACTTTTTTATTTGTTGTTTATTTTTTTTGAAAAATATATCAAAATTCATAATTTTTTACGATCTTTCATATGACATCAATATTATACATATATAATTTATTTTTAAAAATGAAGTTTCATTAGCCAAAGAGTTGAGTAGGCTTAAAAAAACGAAACACAAATTTTTAATTCACAGTGTCTCCACAAATAATTGAATATTACATAAACTCATTTTACTATTTTATAAAAGTGAAAGTAGTAATAAAAAAAATTAATGATTTTTTTTTAATTTTTAACATCAAAATGTGTATTTTTTAATTTCATTACTCTTCACAAATAAAAACAAAGAAAAATATTGTTTATAATAATTTAATTAATGTTTTACTAAATTGATATGTAAAAAATATGCAGAGTGTATTTTATTGACGGTGTACGGATGCAGGGAAAACAGTATTGACAGAGTCTAAACACAGTTTTCAAATGAACAGAGTCCAAATTTAACAATTTGGACTCTTGACCACTACAAATGGTCTAAGAGTGGTGCTGGTTGTCTCCCTTCATGAGTGATGTTATACTCGGCCACATGAGGTGTATAAGGTGTCCTTGGATAGATTTTGAAGTCTATTTTTATAATGGAGTGGTCTCAGTTCGATAGGAGAGAGTAATCATCCAAAAATCGATCTGGAACGAGCAGTGGTCTGTGAACTCGAGCTGTGAGAGTGCTGAGACTGTTTGGTTGATATCTCGAGTTTTACCAATCCAATTAAGGCGTGTGAGATACCAAAAGAAAGTTCTCAAGACGAGGAATCCGTGAAGGTCTGGTTTGCATCAATCCGAGTAGAGGAAGGCTTCCAAATCGTCCGAGAAGAACGCGACCTCGCAGGGACGGATTTACTCTTCTAAGTGAGTTTTTAATCCCAAAACCTTTCCATTCATTTTCCAAATGATATGAACGATTGGTGGGACTATTATACACTACTCCAAGTGTATAAAACATCCCTATTAAGTTATTTTATTGATGTAAAGGTTAGATACTAACCTAGATGCAAATATTGGAAAACTAGGAATCGAGTTAGCCGGAAAACACCCGTTCTAGGGGCTGTTTTCGTATCAACGATTAGGGGTTGAAATAGCAACTTGAGGAGGCTGTTTAGCACCCATTTCTAAGCAAGGAATCAGTTCTCAAGCTTCCTTGGCCGAGGCTTTAGCCATTGGATCGAGAAGGAAGGTTTTAAAGCTCATTTGAGGTGAGGATCGACATCTAGTTGCTTACAACTTGTAGGTTAAGCATGAGATTACCTAAATGCCTAAATCATGTTTTCCATGGATTATGATGATAAATTATTGATGAAACATTGATCTATTTTCCAAAGAATGAAACGGGAAGTGATTTGGTAAAGTATTGATAAAAATGGAGTTAAATGAACTATTGTGTGAAATAGGCATTTTACTCATGTGTGAATTGTGTAGATACATAAATGATTATTTATGTATTACATTGAATGATTAAGTTGCTGCTACATATCTCTAAATATGTAGGGTTTTACAAATGGAATATATGATGGATAAGAATAATCTTAATAGTATTGAAATACTAGTTAATGATTGTTGTAATTGTTAAGGGAATTGAATCTAAGGATTTGATTATAATTGATGTACTTGATTGTGATGCAAGTGACAAATTTGATGTAATGTGATGCTAAGACCATGGTTGGGCAGTCCGTAGGGATGTCCCAAAATAGATTATTGATATTACAATTCTAGGCATAGTGAGTGCTTAGGAATTGGGGTCTATGCCAATGTAAGGAGATGTACTTGAGCCCGTGCTCATAGAATTGCATTGGGTAGACATGATGAGGTGATTGTTGTGCATGGTGATGTAGTCGAGTTGGACTCGAGAAATGCACGGTGGAGTAGTTAGCTTATGTTAATTAAGGTACATGGTGATGTAGTCGAGTTGGACTCGAGAAATGCACGGTGGAGTAGTTAGCTTATGTTAATAAAGGTGCATGGTGATGTAGTCGAGTTGGACTCGAGAATGCAAACATGTGTGTTAGGGTTGAACCCTATGTATTGTTGTGACTAGGGGTCACGGGATTTTGGGGTATGTTTGATAAACAAACCTTGGGCCTACGGGCCGACTACTTGACTTTATATATAAAGTAAGTATATTTTTAAAAAGGGGTAACTTGGGGTTACGACCTAGATTATACTATCGCCCTATTTGAGGGTCTTGTGTTTGAAATACTTGTTGTATATCTATTAGATGCCATCCACACCAGCACTTTATAGCCCTATAGAGTGCTGACCCCTTCGGGGGCGTCCCACCACCATTTTTCAGGTTGAGGCTAGAGCTTGCTTCCTGTGCTCGTTGCTCGAGAGATCATCTAGGAGCGAAGACTTGGTTCGTGCTTCCTCCATTCGGATTTTAAACATTAATAAGCATGCTCATGGATATTTTACTATGGAGCCTGCGTGCTCATGAATAGCCCGGTGTGGCCTTTTTGTTTTAAACAATGTTTTCCGCTGCATTATGAAATACTTATTATGTTTGTTTATGGATGGCTTACGTGTGAATGATATTCGAGACGCCTTGTATAATATGAATGTGTTGGACTGCGGTTGACTATTCGTATTGTACGGCGGGTTGTTGACGTGTCCGGGGAGGTCCGGGGCGTGACACAAGGGGTAAAGAGGAAAGGGTCACATGTGCTCAACTTAACTCAAGTCATTATTACAACAAGCGAGTAAAAGAGTCAAAGAAACTTCCCTATGGCGCTGGTCGGTGCAGAACTAAACTGAGTCAATGTAATCCTTGGCACATCACCCATATAACAAGACCCTGAGCTGCAACAAAAACACAAAGCAAAACAACCAAACAACAAACAAAGAAAAAACAAAAGTAGAAATAAGCTCGGGTTGCCTCCCGAGAAGCGCTATTTTTAACGTCGTGTGCCCGACGTAACCACCTCATCAAAAACTCAATCAAAGACACTCCCACTCAGAAAATTAGTCTTCCACAAATCAAACCTCCTATCAACAAATGCCCTGAGATGGCGTAAGACCTTAAATTCATGAAAATAATTACGCATCTCAGGGTTACCCGTAAAGCAACAGAATGGATCGTGGCCTTTATCCGGCCCTTTAGCAAAGAATGGGTCAAAGAATGGACAATTCCCTTCCATGTCAAAAACTTTCCGGGCTGGAGCTTCCTTTTGTTCACTAAGATATTGAAAATGTGCTGTATTTTGGGATGGCTCATGCCCGGATGCAAAACTAACAGGGAGGTTAAGTCTGTCATGAATAAAATTACGCTCATTTAAATTACCTCTCGTCTCTCGCTCAGAACTAGCATCACTTGAATCCTCCCCTCCACTTATCATAAGACAATCAAAGCTAGGGAGGGGCTCAAGATCCTCTGCTGATATACTTTCTTCCAACAAAATATCAAACGGGGCTTCCTTGGAAAGCATGTTAGGTGTGCAATCCTCCACCATAGAATCAATATCATCCACATAAAAACACTCTCCACTGTCCTGACAGGGCCTCTTCATTATTTTGGACATATCAAAGGTGGCAGTCTCATCCCCAACACGGAGGACAAGCTTACCGTCTCCAACATCAATAAGCGCTCGGGCAGTTGCCAAGAATGATCTGCCCAAAATTAAAGGTACCTCACGATCCTGATTCATGTCCAAAATAACGAAGTCTACAGGAATAATAAACTTGTCCACTTTAACCAACACGTCTTCAATAATACCTTTAGGATATTTGACTGAACGGTCAGCCAACTGAATACACATACGCATTGGTTTAAGTGGACCGAGTGCAAGCTTCTCATACAAGGAATATGGCATCAAGTTAATGCTTGCACCCAAATCAGCTAAGGCCCTATCAAAAGTAAGATCTCCTATTAAACAAGGTATAGTGAAAGAACCTGGATCCTTAAGATTCTCTGGTAGATCCCTTCTAATCACTGCTGAACAGTCCATGTTAAGCCTTACCGTTGACGCGTCTTCCAACTTCCTTTTGTTAGTGAGTAAATCCTTCATGAACTTGGCGTACTTCGGCATCTGTGCTAGTGCATCCACGAATGGAATGTTGAGCTGGACTTGTTTCATGAGTTTCAGAAAATGACCAAACTGGTCACTATCATTCTTCCTAGTCAATCGCGCCGGATAGGGGAGAGGAGGGGTGTAATTTTTTACGGGAACGGGCTGTTTTGGTGCAACTGCCACCTCTCTCTCCTCTTCCTTCTCCAATTTTCTTCCTCCCGGGCAGCAGGTACATCTTTAACTTCCTCGGACTTCTTTGCCATGGCAGCGGGTTCTAATTCTTTTCCACTCCTTAAGGTGACTGCATGAACATGTTCTCTTGGGTTTGGCTCGGTATTGCTAGGGAGGGATCCCAGAGGCCTCTCAGATAAAGCCCTTGAGATTTGCCCCAATTGAGTCTCCATGTTCTGCATCCTTGAGTCAGCCTGCTGCATCCTCAAATCTGCTTGTTGTTGAGATTACATTTGTTGCTGCTGAATTTGCAGCAACTTCTTGAGTGTTTCCTCTATGCCAGAAAATCTTTATTCTGTTTCTCTCTTAAAACTCTCTTGCACGGGCTGAGATGTTTGTTGTTGATTATAGATTCTAGACTGCTGCTGCTGATTTACATACCCGTAATTCCCTTGTTGCTGCTGTCCGTAGGGTTGATTGTAGTAGCCCTGTCGCTGAAAAGTCATCGCATCAACTTGCTCTACTCCAGGGGTTGCCGAGTGTGCTATCATAGTGCATTCATGTGGCGAATGGAGTCCCCCACACATAGTACAAGAGGGACTAATAGGAACGGGGGCTACCATGTTAACACTGGGCACCGAGAGAGCAAGATTCGTCTTCTTCTGATTATCCTCCACACTTGTAGCAAGCTTCTGAATCATGCTAGTCAAAGCATCTACCCTCGCAGAAAGGGCCGAATTATCACTGATCTCATACAACCCCTGGGTCTTCTGGTGAGGTGTGTCCCGAGAGCTGTACCATGAAGCATTATTAGAAACAATCTTCTCCACTAATTCTTCTGCCACCTCAGATGGCAACTGAGGAAAAGCTCCTCCACCCGACGCATCAAGCATCATCTTCCCTTCATCGCAAATTCCGCTATAGAAGCAAGATAGAACCTCACAATCAGTCATCTTGCCTTGAGGACAAGCTCTTCTTAGCACTTTAAATCTCTTCCACGCCTCAGCCAATGTTTCCAACGAACCTTGCTTGAAATCTTGCAGCTGCTTCTTCAGCTTTATGGCCTTTGATGTTGGGATGTATTCTTTTATGAAGGCCTTGTGCAGCTGATCCCAAGTCTGAATGTGGTGATGTGGATTGCTATCCAACCATCTCTGCGCGTCATCCCTCAATGAGAAAGGGAACAATAACATCCGTACCTGATCGTCATCTAGCCCAGGGATCTTGAAAGTTTGGCACATCCTCAGGAATTTTGTAATGTGTGCCACTGGATCTTCTGTAGGGCTCCCTCCAAACTGATTATTGGACACCATGTTAATCACTGCTGGGTTGATCTCATAGCGGGGTGCAGTAATTCCCTGCACTTGAATGCTGTCATACTCTGTGATGTCCGGAGTAAGGAAATTTGCAATGCTTTCTCCCTGATAGATCGGATTGTTATATGGGACATGATGTTGGAATGGAGGAGCCTGATGTCTTGGTTGAAGAACTGGCTGTGGTCTAATAGGATGTGGACGGGCTATGTTTGCCTGTGCTTGGGGCTGAACTTGGGGCTAATGATATTGTTGAAATTGATTTTGGAAGGGCTGAGTTTGTGGTTGATGGATGGGTGGATTTTGAGTGACTTGGGGATGGTTTTGTCTTGGCTGAAAGAGTGGATTATTTTGCCCAATACCCTACATCATGTATGTTTGATTTTGAAAAATGGTTTCGGGAGCAGTAGAGGTATTTTGGAAGAGTTGATAGAGTGGTGGAAGATTTAGTTGTGGAGTGGACTGATTTTGGGGGAAGAATGGTGTGCGGGAATTCTGAAATCCCGAGTAATTTCTAGGTGAAATAGGCAGTGAAGACTGGGGAGAGGTATTGACATAAAAATCAAGGTTACCAGAAGTGGTTTGGACCTCAGACGTCCCATCAATTCCAGATGATGTAGGTTCCATGGTTGCGTTCTGTTCTCTAAAGGCCTTGCGGTTCTGTTTAGCGAGCTTCTCAATCTCAAGATTAAGAGGGACTAGTGATTCTCCCTTCTTAGAGCGTGTATGCATAAACAAATCTGACCTGCAAGGTTAGCAGACAAAAATCCTACGAAAAACTAAAAACAAGTCGCTAAAATTAATTAACCCTTAAATCCGACACCGTCCCCGGCAACGGCGCCAAAAAATGATGAGTGTTTTCTCGCACTTAAAAATGATGTAGTAAAGTGGTTGAAAGTACGAGTATCGTCTCCACAGGGACGGACAAAAGTGAATTAAAGATTAACTAAATTCAGCGAATAAAAATAAAATAAAATAAAATGCAAGTGTGCGAGATTGATTGATTGAATAAAAATTAAATTAAACTAATGCGAATGAGCGAATAAAATAAATGTTTGGTTTCTTTCTAATAACGACAAAGGGAACAGGGATTGATTCCGGGGTAATCAGATTTCTGGCAGAACAGGCCTAATTACATGAATTTAATTTAATTGAGCCTAGCTAATCATTACTAAGTTCTTACCGCTCTCGCGGCGTAGAGTACAATAATTTAGGGGACCAGGCTGATCTCTCATGCGACAAGATCCTAAATTATTGCCAAAATGAGCGAGCTTATGGCTCCTTAATCGCTACTAATCTCTTAGCGAACGATTAAGTGTGTGTGAAGGTGTCCTAGAATAAATTAGATCTCTCTTAATTCATTCTACATGCAATTGTAATTCTAGCCGCGGTTCCAGGTTACAAAAGATATCAGTTAAATTATTCAAACACAAATTAAACGGCATTCATGCCATTAAACCGACAAGAATCTAGCCATCAATCATGATTAACCCCTTCATCAATCCCAAATCCCTAATTAAACTACTCAAAAATTAAAATTGAAGAATCAACATAATTGGGATGAATAGAAATAATTGTCATTGATTAAAAAGATAGAACTTACAAAGAATCCCTTAATCTTGAAGAACAAGGCTTGAAAAGCTCTCAAAAATCGAAATAGGGTTTATCTCTCTAAGCTCCTCCCCAAAAGCAGGCAAAACAGGGGCTTATTTATAGAAAAATCCGAAAACGGGCCGAAAATCAGGCCGCGCGGTCGTCCGCACGTAGTGCGGGTCACCGCGCGGTCACGCGCGCATTTTTCTGTCTTCCGACTTTCGCTCCGCCCGCGCGGTGTGCGGGCGCCGCACTATGCAACAGCGCGGGTACTTCTGGGGGCTATTTCTGGACCGCGCGGTGTGCGGTTTTGGCCGCGCGGTGTGCGGTTTCGACCGCGCGGTGTGCGGTTTCGGCCGCACATAGTGCGGTTCAGACTTCTTGAATTCTTGCTCTCAGAATCACCCGCGGGGCGTGCGGAACCGCACCGCGGGCCGCGCGGATTGCTCTAGAACCGTTTTCTTGCTATTTTCTTCCCCGTTTGCTCCCGGATACTTCTTTAATCAATCCAAAGGCCGTTTCTTCATCAAATCTTCACCGTGAACCTTCCGGTGGCCTCCAAAACTCTCAAATCTCTCTCGAATGTTCTCCAACTCTTCCCGATTGCTTCTCTAAGCGCCGATGTCGGTCTCTAACTTCTTCAAATCAACTCCAAATGCAATGAAACTCGATCCAACGCCTGCTAAACACAACTTGAGCCAAAATTGAGACTTGCAACGCCTTAAAGCCAGGAAAACCATCAAAATCCGACCCGGACACGCATCAAATGCGTGTCTAACTACGGACTTATCAACGGCTCTTAGCTTCTTGTTAGAGAGGATCACTAACAGCTTCTCCAAAAGTAGTGGGCTCATTTGTCATAGAAATAGCTGCAAGAAAGGCTCGGTGCGGAACCGAAAATTGATTATATTTTATATAATGAGATATAGAATAAGGAGTACCTGATTCAGTCGGAAGAGCGGGGATATCGACGGGGTGAGAGTTTATTTTAATTGTGTTCATTTGGACATCATAGTCTTGATGCCAAGTTGGAGCTCTTCTGGTACGTGACCCTCGTCGAGTCTGACTGCCATCAATTCCATTCGAACCACCTCCATGTGTAGTATCCATCTCATGTGTCGTCGTGGTGTCATGCAAGGTAAGGAGATTTGGTCAGTGTCCCTCGTTTGTGTCGTTGCATGCATATATGGATTTCCAGTCCGTATATTATCTTCGCACGTCTCAGTCATCCTGCCTGAGGTGTGCATGTCTTTGTCGTCAGCAACCCCATAAGAGGGTATATTCGAGGGCCACAAATCTGCTTCGGTAGACCCACCATCATCCAAAGTACACTCGTTCCTTTTGAAAGGAAATACGTGTTCCACGAATTTTACGTCTCATGAGACAAAATGACGTCCCCTATCCAAATCATATAACTTCCATCCTTTCTGGGAATAAGCATATCCAAAAAAAAAACTTCGTTCCTCGCGGTGCGAACTTGTCACCTGCTTGATTCGGCACAAGTGCATAGCATAAACAACCAACCCTAAGTGGACTATATACAGGGGGTTGTTATATAGCAATTCATAGGGACTTTTGTTGTCTATGATTGGTGAAGGTAATCGGTTAATCAAGTATCCAGCCGCTAATACACATTCACCCCAGAATTCTATAGGCACATGTCCATGAAATCAAAGAGTTCTAGCCATTTCCAAAATATGTCTATGTTTCCGGTCAACCCTACCATTCTGTTGAGGAGTATAAACGCAAGATGTTTGAAAAATTATTCCCCGATCCAGAAAATATTCTTTGAGGCCAAACTCCTTGTCATTGTCACTTCTTATCACTTTTACTCTTTTGTTAAACTGACGACTAGTCACGGCAATAAATTGTTTAAGAATATTTCTCACTTCACTTTTATCACCCCTTAGATGCACCCACACAGCTCTAGAAAAATCATCTACCACAGTCAGAAAATAACGAACTCCACAAGTAGATAAAGTCCGGTACGGACCCAAAATATCGCAATGAATTAATTCAAAAGGTTCAACAGCACGAGCATCACTAATAGTGAAACTATCACGTGTTTGTTTGCCTCACATACAAGAATCACACGTTTTATTCTGAACAGAATGCAATAGACTTTTATTCAAATGACTTATGAAACATAAAACTTTCGTGGACGGGTGTCCCAACCTTGAGTGCCATAAATCTCCGGAATCTAAACTTTCCACTACGTGAGCTTGTGTTTGATCCAGACTTCGGAAATAATAAACTTCCCCTCGCCGATCACCCACTCCAATTAGAATCCTCATAGATAGGTCCTGTATTACAGATAAATCATTAGTAAAAAATATATCACATTTTCGATCATCAATTAATTTTTCCAAAGAAATTAAAATGCACTTCAGTCCCAGCACTAACAAAACATTATACAACTTTAAGTTGTGTACTGATCAACACATTCCCCACGTGGGTCGCTTGGGTCACATCTCCGTTTGGTAACGTGACTGGCATCGAAGTAATGTTGTTCTTCTCCTTTAAAATGTGATTGTTCTCGGTCATGTGAAACGATGCACCAGAGTCTAGGAGCCATTCGTAATGCATTTTCATACCTGTGAGTTTTTCTCCCGAAGTGTTACCCTTACAGTTTTCCATCAGTTTCATGAGGGTCTACCATTGTTCATTGGTGAACCCAGGCTTATGCAGGGTTCCTCCTTTTGCTTCGTGTGCATCAGTTCCGTCATCTCGGTACTCTCCCACGTGCATGGCCTGCACACTGCCACGTCTGGTGCCTCGCCCGCTTAGTCTAAAGCCTCCGTGATTGCTACCTCCTCGGCCTCGTGCTCCTCGACCTCTCCCCGGGTTATCATGCCATCATTCTGGATAGATTCCTGTTCGGCGGAAACAATTTTCAAAATCGTGGCCTGTTTTGTGACAATAGGTGAACTTGTACCGCTCGTCCTTCCCTCCGGCAGCAGGTCCTGCAGCAGGTCCAGTTCGAGTGGAAAAGGCCACTGCCTCAGGCTTCTCGCTTTGTCCCTTTGTCATGTTTTGATGTCGTTCTTCTTGTACCACCATGTGGTACACTTTGGTGAGAGAGGGCAGTTCATCAGCACTAAGTATGTTGGAACGTAGAGTTCCATACGTCTCATGATCGAGTCCCATTAAGAAGTCATGGGTGTTTTCCGATTCCACGTGTTTGAGGAATAATTTTTTGAGGTCACGTGTGCATCCATTGCACTTACACTGGGAAAGTTTCGCACTCCATCGTACTCCTCCCAGAGCATTTTAAGTTGGCCGAAATAGGTGGTAATCGGTTGACCTTGTTGCTTGTAATTCCGTATGAGTTCTTACAACTCATGAGTCCTCATAGCATCTTCGGCAGAAAATCGGGCCTCCAAATGAGTCCATAGATCATGCACATTTTCCATATAGGCAAGGTTGGTTCTCAACATCGGATCTGTAGAGGTCATAATCCACCCTACCGCCATGGAATTGACGGTCAACCAATCTTCAAGGTCCGTAAGAAGGTTCACGGGTCTTTCAATGGATCCATCAAGAAACCCCATCTTTTGTTTGGCACGGAATGCGTTCTTCATGGGCTCATGGCTGTAGCTCATTCTCGATAGTTGTTCTCGCCTTTGAGAACAACCGCGCAAATGATCATCCCGGGATGATCCGAGCTCGATAGGTAATATGGTGACGAAGGATCATTAATCTTTCGTCATTCCAAGTGTTCACGGTGGCCGTCTCCACCGCTGTGTGTGGTTTCTCCGTCCATATCGGCGTCGTCCGAGCGTGATCGGTTGGTCCAGTATCACTGCTCTGATACCATATTAAAATTGAACACAGAAGGAAAAGAATTTCTTGTATTATTCTGTGTAATCACGTACAAGGCAATGCCTTATATACAGTTGAGTCATACGGGTGAGCTACGTACGTAACATGCTCCCAGCGAGATCATCTTGGAGAAAAAGAAGGAAACAATAAATGGTACAAGATTCTATCCTATTCTAGTTCAAACGGTAGAGTACACAACAATTGTTACAAAAATAAATGTACATAAATTAATATATCCAACATTTAATTCAATGTAAGACCCAAAATCAGAGTAATACGCACATATACTTTAAATTTTCTACTTATCAAGTTACCATCTTGTTACCCTGTTAGAGTTATTCTATACTCGTATTTAGCTAACTAATGTGTGTAACAATTATATTTTATTGAATTCAAATGCTATGCTAGCAAAATATTTATTACATTAAACATTTATGTGTGCGCAATACGTACATGCATTGTCATCCCATGACCATTATCTAATGCAATTTCGCCTTTTGAGTTAATTTTTAACTACCTATGTCCATAAATCTTATCAAAGTCACACAGAAGGTATATCACGAGCTTGTGTCACCCTAGCCGCACTTTCTAAAGCTCAACAATACCATAGTTCCCATACTTATTTCCATTACAGGATTCATAGTCTTATTTGATTATTTCCAAAATTCCATATTAATGATTTTGAGGGAGGGTTTGCTACTTTGCAAAGTTTGTTTAGGCAATTCAGCCGTTTTACACTTCTACCTATTTGGGTGAATTATATTCAATTTGAGTCATTTGATTATTTGAGTGAGCCAATTACCAATTTTACCAATTAGTATGAATATGAGTTGTGATTTGTAAGTTGTAATTTGTCGTCTCACTACTAAAAAACATCCTATGAAATCGCCACTTATGAGTGACCTATACATTATATGTGATGTATAAGCTTTATGTGTTGCCTTTTATAAAATTATTAGGTGATGTATAAAATCATGTGAAATAATAGGACTATCTTATGAATCATTTGATATACAATTTGTGATGCATATACTTGATGAAAAAACGGAACCCACCTAATGTATCTATTACGTTTGGAGCTGATGCATAAACCAAACGAATATGCATTCCACACTTCAACTAGGGGGACACATAATTTTTATACCTATTGCATCGACCGCTCAGGAAGGAAGGGATGCATAAACCAAAGTGAAGAAAATGATATACTTTTGCATAAACCAAAAGAGACTTTTTTTTAGAAGAACCAAAAGAGACTTTTTAAACAAATAAAATGGACTGAAAACTCTGGTCAACAAAAAAGAAGGGCTGAAAACTCTAATCAACAACAAAAAAATGGATTGAAAACTAAAAAAGAAATACAGAGTAGTAATAATAGGGTGAAATGGTAAATTAATGACCTCAGAATTTTTTCTTGGCGCAAAGCATCCTTTTAAAATCTAAATAGCTTGGCGGCGAGCAACGTACTCTATAACGATTGGAGATGAATCTCATCGTTCTCACCGGTAAAAAATAGCATCATAGCTGGTGCGTACCGGAAACATTACAGGGAAGTAAGTCTCTTCACCCGCCGCTCTTACGGGTGACAAGGAATGTCCAGCAACCGCCGCTCGTACTTATTATTGGGCTCAATGGCCAATAAAACAAGTTCTATTCTCACAAGAGGTAAAATCTTATTATCATCATCATCATCGTAAGCAATTGTAGTTATCTTATTGCGATGCACGGGGCGGGGAAATATATTTCTCTTATGAAAAAGTAGAGGTTTTAATAATACAAATAATATATACGGAGTATATAATTTAATAAATTCACATATCTGAATTAAATGGTAGTAATATAATAATATGCACTGCAAATATAAATGATAGGAAAAAATTAAGAAATAAAATATTTCCATTATGATAAAGTATATGAAAAGGTGAAAGTTATGTTTTACGATTGGGGTTTTCAAGCCTGAGTATTAAGAGTACTAAAAAAGCTTATTTCCAACAAAGTGATCACATTTATATGTGGACAAAAATGTGACTAAGATGTCTTATTCATTTCACTGCACCACTTTCATGTCACTGTCGAATGCCGCTGCTGCCATTGCATGTGCCACTGCAACCGCCTCCACCCGTGTCATCCCCCATCACCACTGCTGATCACAGCCGCCGGCCACAGTGACATCTTCGCCGTCGGTGTCATTGACGCTGCCGTCGGTGTCATTGACGCCGCCGCCGGTGTCATTGTGATCGCCATAGTGACACGTCATGTCGCCTCCAATCACAGTGACACGTCACGCGCCATCGCCGGTCACAGTGACACCTACATCGTGACAACTCCATCGCCAATGTCATGTCCGCAAAAATTGTAAATTGTAGCATTTGTATTATCTTTTACATTCATTAACTTGTCTAAATATATACAAATATATTCTCTATAATTAAACGTTCTCCATATTGACCGAGATATTTCACAAAAGAATAAAGTCACAATTTATGCATTTTTTTATAATAAAGAATGAAATATCTAAATTCATAATTTAGACAATTAAAAGATAACACATAAATGAAATAACTAAAATCACAATTCTTTAGATGTAAAGTGCATGTCATTTGTTCTTCATTACAGCTTTATCAAAGAAGGTTTTAGATTAATTTGCCACCATTTTCCCGTAATATTCAATTAACATTGGCTCACGACTTTTTGAAGCATGTTGCTATGGGCAAACCACTTATTAAACCTAGTTAATTTGTAACTCAATTATTATCTAGGAATTTCAAAAGTCACTAAGCCTTATCATTCAAATTTTTATCATTAATTTTATTTTAGAATTTAAACATGTGCTTTCCGCCTATCATTCAAATTATCTATATATCGGGCATTTTTTGAAAATAGACTAAATTTGCAACTAGGAATTAAAAAAAAAATAGGATCTAGGAATTTAAAGACTCATCAACCCTTACTAATTTGATTCTATTTGTATGATCACTACAAAAAAATTAAGAGCTTGTCTATGGATTTCGGAAAATCTCTGACAAAAATCATTGCTAAAATATTTTTAGCATAACTTTGGCATATTTCTGCTAATAAATCCTCTATATATGGATTTCGGCAAATCTCTGACAAAAATCATTGCTAATCCCATAGATTAATTTTTTATAGTATTAGATTTTATTATAGTAAATCACATAGTTCTAGAAAATTAATAATTAGCACAAAAAATTTAAAGTGCACCTTGAGCTCTTAAACACATACTTCTTAGACTTGCACAAAGAAATTATTCCATTTTGCATTTCCTTTTATGAATATCACGAAAATATAATATTATGACCAATAGATACTCCGTATATTACTCTAGCATACACACATTATTAAATGGTTCAACTCATTTAGTCACCAACTCACCCCATTGAAAACACATTATTAAGTACCAAAGTTGATATTTGTGGGTATTTGAATAAATTATATAGTTAAATTTTTTGTTGGAGTTGAATGTAACAATCGATGCTGAGAAGTGTAATCGATATGATTCTTCCACCAACATTAATTCAATTTTGTTGTTGTTATACAAACATTCTATTGATCCACCTAAATGATTATGTAACTGATTTAATATATATATCATTTTATTATATCACGTAAACAATATTACATGTAATAAATTTGTAGGTTTTATGGTATCGTAACTCGTAAGCATACACACATGAAGTGGCAGGATGCATCATTGTGGAAATTTGTCCAAAGTACTGTATATTATATAAAAGTAAAACTCGTATCTCTTCGATAATACTGGTAATCAAGTCTAAACTAAAATTACAGGATTTAAACAATTCCTCCCCGACAATATACGTGTGTAATTATTGTGTTTTAGGAATGTTGTTTGAGACTTTGAGTTATGAGAAATTAAAAAAAAAAAAGTCATACAATTTGGATCTACCTTTTTCAAGAAGTGATGGTAAATTGATAATCCTTAAAATCTTTATCACCCAACAATATCTATCTATATACAAACCAAGGTGGAAAACCAGCCAAAATCCCGCCAAAAGATACGGGTAAAAAATTGGGTCGGGTCTGTCAATAATTTTCAACCACTGTTACATGGGCCAGATGATCAAAAGGGTGATTTGATCTGTCTGCTGTCACACGATGTTGTGGATTTCCAATGCACCCGTGAGATGATATTTGCATTGAAATTCAGGATATCAATGTCTGACAAAATCGATCTCTTCCGCAAATACTTATATCTTCCCACTTTCCTTTTTTGGATGTAACATTCATATCTTCTCATTTCACAATCTACCAATCATATCCTCAATTATTTTAAAAATAATACACTATTACACCTACTTTTTTTGGATTTATCCTTCATTCCAACACATTATTTCACTATCTTCCTATCATACCCTCAATAATTTATATCCACCTTCACTATTCTTAATCTACCTACTTTTCAAATGGGAACATATATATGTTACGGAGGGAGTAAATCATCATCCTCAAATAAATGAGAATTCTTGAATGCTAAGGCCATTTGGAGTGGTGTAGTATTAGGAGTCCAAAATGTGAAAGTAATAAACAGGCTTAACCAGACTGGTAGCCCTGAGAGTATATTTATAATGAGTAAGTTGCCAAATACAATTAGGAAACTAACTAATAATTGATTCTACACTATTACACCCCCTCAATCTATGCAGGAGGAACTATGCGTAGATTGTCACGTAAAAACAAGAACTGCTGAGAAGCCAAACTCTTGGTGAAAATATCAGCTAGCTGGAACTTCGTAGGAACATACTGTACGACAAGATCACCATGAGCCACACGTTCTCGAACAAAATGATAATCAATATCAATGTGCTTGCTACGAGCATGCTGGATTGGATTCGCAGATAAATATGAAGCAGAGACATTATCACATAACAGACGAACCGGTCGAGGAATAGGAAAGCCAAGTTCGAATAAAATAGAACGAATGTGTAATGTATCCTGGACTGTGTACGCAATGGCTCTGTATTCAGCTTCTGTAGAGGATCTTGAAACAGTGGGTTGTTTCTTGGACTTCCAAGAGATTAAATTTGGACCAAGAAAAACAGCAAATCCAGATGTGGAACGACTACTATCAGGACAACCAGCCCAATCAGCATCAGAATATGCTGTAACAGAGTGCGGATGAGCGGACTTCTGTAGATGTAAACCGTGAGTAATCGTGCCTTGAAGATACCTGAAAATTCTCTTAACAGCCAACATATGTGAAGTACGAGGAGCATGCATAAACTGAGAAACCAAGTGAACAGCATATGTAATATCAGGTCTAGTCATAGTCAAATACTGCAATGCACCTACCATACTACGATACTCGGTGGCATCAGCAAGTAACTCACCATCAGTGAGAGACAACTTAGTTCTGCTAGGTAATGGCGTGCGAACCGACTTAAGAGTATGAAGATGAAAACGGGTGAGAAGATCTGACACATATTTGGCCTGAGATAAAAATAAACCAGAAGAATTTCGCACAGCCTGAACCCCCAAGAAAAAATGAAGATCCCCTAAATCTTTCATAGCAAAATATTTCCCTAAAAGAGAAATAAAATTACTAATAAGAGTAGAAGAATTTCCAGTAATAATAATATCATCCACATACAATAACAAATATATGAGTCGAGTATCCTGACGAAATATGAACAAAGAATTATCAGCACGACTACACACAAACCCATGAGTCAATAGAAAACTACTGAACCGATGAAACCAAGCACGGGGAGCTTGTTTGAGACCATAAATTGCCTTGCGCAGACGACAAATATGATTAGGAAACTGAGGATGAATGAAGCCAGGAGGTTGACGCATATAAACCTCTTCAGTGAGATTACCATGAAGAAAAGCATTTTTAACATCCAACTGACGAATAGGCCAATTATAGGAAATAGCTAAAGTTAAGACAATACGAACAGTGGTGGGTTTGACAACAGGACTAAAGGTTTCAGAGAAATCAACCCCAGCTTGCTGCTTAAAACCTTGGGCAACCAAACGTGCTTTATGTCGTTCAACAGAACCATCAGAACGATATTTAGTTTTATAAACCCATTTAGACCCAACCACATTTTTACCGGAGGTAAACGGCACTAATTCCCATGTGTTATTAGCAATAAGGGCATTAAATTCCTCAGCCATTGCAGCTCTCCATTTAAGATCTTTATTAGCCATAGAAAAGCAAGTCGGGTCAGGAATTAAAACCGCAGTATTTAAATTAAAAATTGTTTTTGGTTTAAAAATTCCTGACTTAGACCGTGTTTGCATGGGATGAAGATTTTGAATGATAGCAGTTTCGGAGTCATGTACATTACCACCCTCGGTGCTGATCCGAGACGAGGAGCCCAGCCCGGCAGAACTGTCCGACACCGCCACCACCGGGGTCACACTTCCAGACCGAAGGTCAGGCGCAGAGGTGGCGGACGAAGTAGGCTGCTGCCGCGGAGTAGCCGACATGCTGGCCCGCTGAACAGCAGTATCCATGGCTGGTACGAGGTCCACCGATGGTGGAGATGCACATGTGGCCGAATGAAAATCCTCCGGGGGCAATGACGTAGCAGTAGCAGGTGGCACTGGTGTGGAAGGACGAAATAAAGAGAGTGAACAGGACGGAAGAGAACCGGACGCTGAAGACTGAGAAGTGACTAAGTTGGAGTAAGGAAAAATATTTTCATGAAACCGGACATGACGACTAATATAAATTTTTCCAGTCCGAGGATCAAGACAACGATACCCCTTATACTCATTAGCATATCCTAGAAAAATACACTGAACAGAACGAGGAGAGAGTTTATTGGCTGAAGTGGCAGTAAAATTAGGATAACACGCACACCCAAAAACACGCATAAAAGAGAAGTCAGGAGACTGGTGAAATAATTTTTGATATGGAGAAAAACCAGTAAATTTTGTGGAGGGTAAGCGATTAATAATATAAGCAGCGGTCAAAATAGCTTCAACCCAAAAAGTGGCGGGCAGATTAGCATCTATTAGCATGGTTCGCGCTAACTCAAGTAAATGACGATGCTTACGTTCAGCTAAACCATTCTGTTGAGGAGTGTCAGGACAAGATTTTCTAAAAAGAATGCCATTACTAGTAAAAAATGAGCGCATACTTAAATTATCAAACTCACCCCCTCCATCACTTTGAAAAATTTTAATTTTATGATCCAATAAATTTTCCACCAGACTCTTGAAAGATTTAAAATGAGTAAAGACTTCACTTTTACGACGCATGGGATATATCCAAGTAAAACGAGAAAAATCATCAATAAATGAAACATAATACTTAAAGCCAGAGGAAGATAAAATCGGTGACTGCCAAACATCAGAATGTATTAAAAATAAAGGTTTACTAGCATTATGAAAAACATCTTTAAATGGTAATCTCTGGGATTTACCCAAACGACAGGACGAACAATCATGATTAAAAGAAGACAAACTACATAGTTGACCCGACTGCTTAAGACCATCTAAAACTCTACTGCCACAGTGTCCCAAACGACGATGCCAAAGTGGTCCAGGCGCCGCGTTTGAAAACAAAGCCAAAGGTGAGGAAGGAGACAGACGAATGGGATAGAGACCAGATCCGCTACTGGAAGCCTGAAGAAGAGTTGCCCCCGTGGTTTTGTCCTTGAGAAAAACAGAATTTTTATCAAAAATCACCATGCAATTATTATCAGCACATAGCTTTTGAATGGATAATAAATTATATTTAATATGAGGAACATGATAAACTGATTTTAACTGAAGAGGGCGTGCCAAGGAATTAATGGAAATATCACCAATATTTTTAATGGGTAGAGTAGTGCCATTGGCAACAGTAACAGTTAGTGGTCCGGAATAAATAGACTTATTAACTAATGTACCTTCCTGAGGAGTCATGTGTGCTGACGCACCGGAGTCTGGAAACCAGACTGCATCATTAGGCTCACCCATGGGAGCAGCAAGAGCAGGAGCAGATGGCTGGGAAAAACGAGAAGGACACAAAGCAGCAGAATGACCTGGTGAATAGCAAATTTGACAAACAACTGGCGGGGAAACAGAACCAAAGTGTCCATCAACTAAAGGAGAGCCTGCATAGCCATGATTAGTACGAGTAATAAAATAGGGATGCGTATTAAACGATGAAAAGACTGTATTACATAAAACTGAACCTGGTCGTCCATGAGAAGGAGCTGTTGGAGAATAAGCAGGTGGCTGAAAATACCCTCCTTGGGGCTGCTGGCCGGGCCTGGACTGATAATAGGCAGGCTGCGGACCGTACCCAGGAGCACCATACGCCGGCGGATTCTGCTGGCCGTGCCCTCTGCCTCGGCCGCGGGAGCCTCTCCCACGCTGGCCACGACGTCCTCTGCCCCTATGATGTTGATAACCACCACGCGGTTCATGACCGGACCCTGCCGGAGCAGCTGGTTGAGCAACAAACGCAGCCGGGGATGAAGCTTCCTGGGAGCGCAAATAAAGAAGACGTTGTTCTTGTTCCACAAGCCGCCTCCTAAGCTTATCAAACGTAAGGCCCTCCGGGAAAGAGGTTAAGGTGGTGATTATAGTCTCATAATCGGGACCAAGACCAAGCAGTGTTTGCTCAATAATATCTTTCAGAGACACCGGAGAATTAATCGTGGCAAGAGCTTCAGTAATTTTCTGAATTTCACGCATGTATTGCTCCATAGTTTGATTTTCTTTCTTTTTAATATTATTGAACATGCGTTTTAACTCCATGGAACGAGCCATGCTTGCAGCCATAAACCTGGATTCTAGTTGGTCCCAGATGGTAGCAGACGTTTGAAGTGTATGAACTTCAATAAGTATATCACGGGATAAAGTAGCAAACAGCCAAGAACGAACTGTTTGATCAAGCTTTAACCAGTAATAATACTCATTGTTCATAACTTCAATACGATTAGCATCAAAAATATATTGAGGAGGAGCAGGAATAGTACCATCAAGAATGCCCATAAGACCATGAGAGACCAAAAAGGATTCAAATTGTGTGCGCCAGGGCAGATAATCTTCAACTGTATCAAGCTTGGTGGTAACGATATTCGTAATATTGGGAGCCGAGAAACCCATAGCTTGAGCAATGGCCTCCAAAGAACTGATTCGAGGTGCTGCCTGTCGGCCTATCGGTGCAACCGTAGGTGACGGCGCCAATCCTTGCACTCCAGAAAACGTTGGACCGCCAAATAACAGCCTGGAGGAAGATGATGTCGGAATCGAACGTGTGGCTGAGTTCGAACCGGTCACAGCACTGGTAGTAATTGGGGAGGACCAATCAAACACTGGCGGAACCCATGTGGAGGCATCGTATTGCGAGCTGCTCATCGGAAAAGAGGAGAAAATCGGCTGCCTAAATACAGCTGAAGTCGAGCCAAAAGAGAGAGACAACGGAGCAGTGGAAGGGATAGGCGCTGCCGTAGAGATAGGCGCGGCGCTGGTCATCGCTGCCGTCGATAGCGGCGCGGTGGAAGTGGTGGTCTGCTCGGCGGCGGTGATGGACGAAGCCATGAAGTCCGAAAAAAAATTTAGGGTAAAGGGCTGGCTCTTGATACCATGTGAAAGTAATAAACAGGCTTAACCAGACTGGTAGCCCTGAGAGTATATTTATAATGAGTAAGTTGCCAAATACAATTAGGAAACTAACTAATAATTGATTCTACACTATTACAAAATGTTAAAGATGGAACTTTTGGACTCCTAATTTCATGTAGTGGTAGGCTAAATAGGGTATTAAAAATGGAAGAGGGGATGGAGGGTGTTAGAAATAGAAGGTGAGTTGATAGGAGTGGAAAAAAGAAAAAGGAAAGAAATAGGGAAGGAAATGACCAAGAATGCATTGTATGGATGTGACGATGATGTCATCCCTGCATCATTCTAATCCTAAATTTTTTAAAACTCTTATCACTTTTTTATTTGTTTTCCAAATTTTTCAAAAGATATATCAAAATTTACGAATTTTTATTATCTTTCATATGACACCAACATGTAATATATAAAATGAAAAAAAAAATCTTATGTTTTAACTATTGGAATTTTCTTGAGCCTGAAAAAACACAAGACACACATTTTTAATTCATGGAGCCTCTACACATAACTGAATATTCCATAATAAAAATTTCTTGGACTAAATTCATTTTTTGTTAACCGAAAAACGTAAAAAAAAAATTAAGGAAATTTATTTATTTTTACATCGAAATATGTATTTTTTATTTCATAATTATTTAGGGAAAAAAGTAAATTGAAAATATTACTTATGATGATTTAACTAATGTTTTATTAAATTGATATGTGAAAAAATATGCTGAATGTATTTTATTGACGGTGCTGGGATGCAAGGAATAGGAGTCTAAACACTGTTTTCATATGGACGGAGTCCATTTTTAACTTTTTAGGCTCGCAACCATTACAAATGGTCTAACAGTTGTTCACCCTTGAATAACAAGCAGAAACATGTCCTTGGAACAATTGTCCAAGCCTAAATAAGTCTACGGAGGCCATAGAGCTGCTTGCTCGCTGCTTGGGTTGACGAACAACAGTTGGGTTGGGGAGATACTTGCTCTTCTGATCTATTACCGTGTTGTGTACTGGCCTGGTAAGCAAGCTTTGTGTTCTGGGGGTCATAATTTCAGTTTGTTGGTTAGGGTTTAGTGTTGGTGTTGATTTGCTGGGGGTTCCTTTTCTGGGTAGTCCCCAGTGCTCTGCTCGCACACTTCCATTGGGAAAGATTATGGCGCCGGCAGCAGGTTGGCCGTAATTGGGTTGGAAGAAGAAAACCAACGTTTGGTTCTCGCTTATGTCTTGCAGCCTTGCAGAGCCCATGGTGGCCTTCGATGTCTTTTGGGTCCGACTTGGGGGATTGATTGGTGTCTGGGATGTGGCAGTTGATTCGTTCTCCGAGCAATTCGTTGCCGGAATCGTTGGTCAACCTTGGGTCTAACAATGGACATGAGGTCTCATCCTTGGTGGGGCCGTTGGTAGATGCAGGGCCGCTGGCGGGTCGCTTTTCTTGCAGGCTGGACCTGTTACTATGGTGGAGCAAGCTTCGGAATGGCCCAGCAGATATTTTTTTTGAAACAAGGGTCTGGGCAGATTAAATATCACGAATATATAATTCTTTCGATTGTTCCAAGTTCTTCACATTCTCATTACACTTAAAGTATTTTCTTTTCAAATGAAGAAAGACTTCATTATCTTCTAATGGAATGTGTGATAATATTCGTACATAAAAATAATTACATTTATATAAAATAAAGATTATGTATTTCAAATTTTCAAGGCGTCAACCGGTCAAGACTATCGATGTTATGAAAATTATGGTGACTTATTTTAATTATACCCTTAAAATTTCTGACTATTTCAGGCTATATGTTTAAAATAATTACATTTAAATAAAATAGTTTTAGATGGTGACTCTTTATTACTTTCAAGGCTAATCATTACATCTGAGAGTAATAATGCATACATTTAAATACGGAGTATGTACTTTCGAGATAATAATTACATTGTACGGTGACCTAATTAGCCTTGATGTAATTTTTAAAAAATCATCATTTTCGATGTTCAGCCATCATCTTTATCTATGGTGCCGCCTTATTGTAAATGTTATCCTTATAAATAAAGAATATCAAACGAATCTATTGATTTATTGAGTCGTGAATAACATATGATTTGTTAATATGTTGTCAAATTTGGGACTTAAATAAACAAAATGAACGGGAAAAAATCAAATAAAGGCGTTTTAGAATGGTTTTCTCGAGTGAATTGGGTAATGTACTAGAGCATTGTTGCGTGATCGAAACTTTTAACCAATGGTTAAACAATTGAACAATAGGGAGCACTTTATATTATTACACATTAGTTGAGGAGAAAGATGTCAGTTGCCACTCCCTCTTTTGTTTTCCATTAGAGCTTATTCTAAATCTTCATCCAAATCTTCTCGACACATATTTGGCTGTCAAGAAATACGGAGTACTATTTTATTCCAAATCTTCATCCAAAGCTTATTCTAATAATATTTTGGTCTATGAAAAAAAGAATTACAGAGTACTATTTTATTCTATACTCAACTAATGGAATTATTTATGTCAACCTATCATCTGAATTTCTTATAGTGTTGTCTCAGTATATGTTGAAATTATTTGTCTGTCGATTAAAAATTTTTAAAAATGAGATTAATTTTAGTAGATAAAAAAAATATTTCACACACAATATTATTTTAAATCATTTTTCCCTTTTTACTATCAGTAACATTCCTTCCCTTTTAAGTAATTTTTCCTTTTCACTATCATTTAAACTATGTCCCGTGCATCGCACGGGTGAGAATCTAGTGCATACAATGTCACCCATGCACATTCATATTTGAGTTTGCTCATTCAAAAACCCATTTATGTGTGTGATTTCATAACTTTTATACCATAAGTACGTATTACTGTTGCTACGAAGAGTGGTGAAGTTTAGCTCAATAAGTATCCCCACTAAAACATACTCCGAGTGGCAGTACGTGATTAATCATGAAGCCAAACGGGAAAGGGCAACCCCGGTAGCGGAATATATAATCTGGCTTGACTTTCAGTCCTTTCTTTTCGATCCTCTTTGACCGGGCCGAGTCAACCAGATCTGCGACAAAAACCACAACCTCATTTCGCTCGTTCGGAGATCCAACGACTACGTACCATCTTTATATCAAAAATTCCTTTTGTACATGTTTTTATCAGTACACCCCATTGTCTGTGAGAGTTTTTTTGTCTGTGAATATCAGTTTACAGACAAAACCAGGCGTGTTTTGTTTGTCTACAGACAAAACAAGTCAGGTTTTTTCTGTGAATTAGCATTCACAGACAAAAAAAACTCTCACAGACAATAAGGTGTACTGGTTTGTATAAGATGGTCTACATCAAGAATTTCTTTATATAGGACAGTGATTTACCATTAAGAAATCTCCGGAAGTTCAAACATCACTCCATGCTCTATTTAATGAATGAGTTGATGTGGATTGGAATTACAAAATGCCTTTGCCGTCGAATTAATTACCCCACCGTTTGATGCATCTGTATTGTTAAAAGACAAATTAATTACACATACACTTAAGTAGTTTGCTAAATGATATTACCCAAAATAGGACCAAAAAAGTTTGAAAATTCCAAAATAGGACTTCCAAGTTTTTATTCCTAAAATAGGACTAATTACTGTCATGTTTTGGCAATACCAGACTTCAAATATGGCAGTATTTTCCAAACTTGGCACTAATTACTCCTATTTTGGAAATAAAAAACATGACAGTCTTATTTTGGAATTTCCAAACTGTTTTAGTCCTATTTCGGGAACTTTCCCGATTTACGAAGAATTGCGTTGCCTATTCATCCAATTACAGCCGAGTACATTTAACGCTTTGTCCCTTTTATTAATTGTAATAAAGATTGTTGATTCCACTTATTCCATATCTTCTCGCAATTGCGATTTGAAATAAGCAGACACAAAAAAATTGTTGACTCCATAATATAATTCCAATCACTGATTCAAAGAAAAACAAGAAACATCCTATCAAAATATAACGATTCTGTTTGATCATCAACCACCGATTCAATAGATGAATACAATAGGAACAAATGGCATAAATGCAAAATCGCATTATCCTTATTCCATTTAAGTTTTAATTTTTAAACAAAAGTATGAATACTCCAAATAATTCAATATGGCGGAGGCCTTGATACCGATTGTTGGAATAAATCCAATAATACTTTAATTTTTATATTTGAATTATCTAGAGAATTAACTGAGCGGAAGCATACCTGACTTCATTGGAAATATTTGCTACCGGGAGATGAAGGTCAGGGTTTGCGTCTTCTAGTTAATACACACTCTCGAGAATTATCTCTTTAGGGATGAGATGCAGAAAGACCAAATGGGGTGTTCAACTATATAGGGACCGTAATCCCTTATTTATAGAGAGTGCCTAATTAACCTAATTAGCCTATCATTAATTAGGTTAAGCCCACACTTTAGACAACAAAATTAATTCACTCAAATTAATACCCATAATAGCACCACTAATTTTGGATCAAAATATAAGATAACATATGACATACAATTAAACCTGATAAATAATTTATTGTGAATATTACATAGGAATTTGGCCTAAATAGGAGTAAAAACGTTCTGAAATTCTAAAATAGGAGTATCATGTTTTTTATTATCTGAATAGGAGTAATCTGCCAAGTTTGGGGGAAAATGCCATGTTTAAAAGCCTTGTAGGGCTAAACTTGGCAGAAATTTACTCCTATTTAGGGAATAAAAAACATGATACTCCTATTTTGGAATTTCGAAACCTTTTTACTCCTATTTAGGGAATTCTCTCATATTACATCTAGTACATTGATTTAACGTATATGCACTTGCTCACTGAGGTATAGTGATTTTAATTTTATTGTTATGCTGCTATACGTAAGCATAGGTGGACTAATGGGAGGGTTCTAGTGAGAACCTCTCCTAAAATGAGAACTCATTAAAATAAAAATGAGAACTTTTAATCTCAACTTTTCATTTATTGCAATTATTGTTTATGATTCACATAGGGTCATATTCATAATAACCCCAAATTTAAATGTTCTTTTTGCCATTAAAGCTAAATAATTACAAAAATGTCACATTGTCATTATTATTCATTGATTATAAAAATGAATGAAGGAGATTGAATTTCTCATTTTAAAATGAGTTCTCATTTTAAGAGGGGTTCTCATAAGAATCCTCCCTGATGGACTAGTAATATGCCCATTTGTTTTAGGGAGTGTTTGCAAACACTACCCAAAAGTACTTCTTAGCTTTTTTGTTAAAATAAGTTAAAATTGGTGTTTGCAAAGATCCACTTCAGCTTAAATTTGAGCACTTTTAATCCAAAAGTTGAAAGCAGCCCTTGGGATGCTTTTTTGTGCTTCTAGGTTTTTCAGTAAATAGTTGAAACTTTAGGGACAATTATTAGATGACAAAAATTTATTAAACCAAAAATGCCCTCTGGCCCCTTCTTTCTGCTCTACACCGAATGTATACAATATACTTCCGTTCTGCTCCCCCTCCACTTCCGGCTACAATTCCAAGCTCTATGCAACTCCACCCGGCGGATGAAAAGAACCTGACAAAATTCTTCAAAGAGGTGAGGTCCATCAAGGCCGCCATGGATGATAATCTCCTTCTCGCTCGACAAATCAAACCCGTCGGATATGATGGTGGTCGGCGGCGAGCAAAGAAATGATGGAGAAGATGATGGCCGACGGTGAACCCAGCACGAAAGACTGGTGTTTGAAGGAAAAGCGGCTGCTAAAATGGTGAAGAAACATGCAGGTCAAGGCGGAGAAGGAGATCGAGAAAGAGGAGTCCGCATGGATGGGCTTCATTTCCATTAATTTTTTTTTTATTTTGATTTAATTTGGTCAAGGGTATTTTTGTACTTTAACTACAAACTACATCAATTATCACTTTTTTATCAAACACTTCAACTTTCACATTCTAATTAAAGTCACTTCTATTTACAAACACTACCTACTTTTACTATCAATCACTTTTTCCATAATCTCTTAAAAAAATCACTTCTAAAAAGTACAAGCAATCGCAAACACTCCCTTACTCCTACGTACGTACTATCTATATTTTTTACGATATGGTCGTTTCTTAATTACTATAGACAAAAGGAAGAGAAAAAAATGAATAGTACTCCCGTCCAAAATTATCACAGTCGATCTACATTATTAGACACAATATTAATAAAAATGAAAATCAACTCCTCTAGTCCTCTAGATATCTCCTATAAAAAATAAAATCAATGTGATGTACTAATAAGTAGGCCAAGACTAAGAAGGTGTGCGTAAGAAGAAAGTCTCATGGGGTCCATCCAAAATAAAAACTCCAAATTTCTTTAAATTTCTATAACGTTTTTATAAATTATCTAATTTTTATAAAAACTATATTAAATTTCATAACATTTTATTATCTTTCATGACATCAATATTATATATAAAAAGTGAAAAAGATTATAAAATTTCAACTGCTGAGATTTTCTGGTCTAAATGTTTTCTTACATAGATTCAAGTACTAAAAATGAACATCTCATAATAAAATATGTTACTTATGGAGTAAATCTTTCGGTTATTTAAAAAATAGGTTTAAAGTAACAACAAATAAATTAAACTTCAAATTTATTTATTCTTACATTTGAATGTTTGAATTTTTACAGTGTGTTACCAAACGGGCTCACATAAAATATGTGTTTTAATCTTTATATTGTTAAACCTAACGAAAGTTTTCTAAAATATATGATTATAAATAATAGGGTATATAATCTTTGTCATCTTTCACTCCCCTTACACATTTTTCATATTATTCTTTCATTATCATGTAACATTAATTTTTCACTATCACTATGATGTTTTCATCTCACCATTGAATTAAATCGTTTCTATGCTTTGTTTCTTTTTCACTAATGCACAAAATTAAACTATTGAGGATATATTTATCATGTACAATGTATGAATATACCATCACAAAGGCCATTCAGTGACCCTATTTTTAGACTTATCAAGTTTATCAACCAATTTTTTGACCTAACACCTAACTTTTGATTTCGTCCGCTGAATTGCGTAAGAATAAAAAAAGGTAAGGTTAGATTTACCTTTCTGGCTGTATTGACTGAAGTTACTGTAAATTAAATCATCATAATCTTCTGATCTAGCACTTCATCCAGTACTTCATAAATTTTAATAGAATCAACTGATTCAGCTAATTTCAGTATTACCAAACGGTCTCACATTTGACTTATTATGATAATATTATGTACTCTCTCTATCTCAAAATAAACTTTAGGATTTCTTTTTATATGTTCTAATATATATTTTCGTTCTTATATAAAACAATTTACCAAGTATGTGATTCATAACTTTTTTGTTTCATATACACAACTTTAAACAACAAAATTTCAACCTTCTAAATGCCTTGCCAAATCAAAATGAATTAATTATAATTTATAAGGCAAAGAGAGCAATATTTTCATTTTTTTAAATAAAAACTCTCACATCGTGCATTTAAGACTGAAAAACTAGTTAGAATATAAAAACGTTTCACTTTTATGATTATATATTCTTTGAAGGGAAAAGGTGCAAATAGACCCATATACTAACCAAAAAAGGTCAAATAAGCTCTTATTTAGGAGGCTCTCTGTCTGGCCGTCGTCATTTGGGGTGGTTCTTGTTGGATTTTTTTGATGAAATTATTTGAGCATCTTATTCGTCAAGTCTAGTTTACTCATACCAAATTTCAGCTAAAACTTCAACCGGGAAGACATTCAAATGAATTCTTGAAAATAACTGTGCAATTAGAAGCGCAGTTATATTCAAAAATTCATTTGAATGCCTTCCCGATTGAAGTTTTAGCTGAAATTTGGTATGAGTAAACTAGATTTGATGAACAAGATGCTCAAAAAATTTCATCAAAAAATTCCAACGGAAACCATCCCAAATGATGACAGCCGGACAGAGTCTCCTAAATAAAGGCTTATTTGACCTTTTTGTTAATACATGGGCCTATTTGTACCTTTTCCCTTTGAATAAATAAAGTTTTCTTCTCCGAAAAAAACTCCTGCTTTTACTTTTATTCAAATCATTTTCATGTTTTACCATATTATAATAAAACGGCCAAGTGACGCCACCACTATGGCTAAATCATACGCCATTGTGACATTATATTTATCCTTTGGTCTAACCATCCAGGAAATATCTTTGATACTATTAGCCGGCATGAAGTTCACTCCAATCCACTGATTAAACTAAACTAGACTAAACAAACCAGATTACACTGATGAAAGTCTGAAATAGATAATAAAATCAGATTTAAATTTATCATATCACACCAACAGTTATAAAATTTAGGGGTGGACAAAAATACCGAACCGGCATGGTACCGGACCGGACTGGTATGGTACCGGACCGACAAACGGGGTTTGAAACGGATCTCAAATTTTTTTGTCCCGAACCGAACCGCACCGGTTCCAAACAATGCCATGACGGGTTCTCATAAAATGAGAACCGGTACCGGACCGAACCGAACCGAAGTATGTTTAAATTATTAAATGTGTACTATTATAGTTATCTAAAATTTATTAATTACATCATTCGTCCCAAATTGATTTGCAAAGTCAACACTTTTTGGTCAATGTTAGTGTTAAGTCCTCCCTAATGATAATTAATAATCCGTACAATTTTTAATAATTAAAATTTACATATTTAGAAACCACATTAAAATATATTTAAAGTTGTAAGGTCCAAATTAGAATATATGAAGTACTTTTTTGGCCAAATTAGAATATAATTAAAAAGTGAAATCCTAATTAAATGAATAAAAAGAAACGGTTTGATTAAAAAAAATGTTGACTTTGCAATTCATTTTGGAACGGAGGTAGTATGAAATATGAAAATTGTTAAATTGTGTGGATTTTTGGAGGATGCCTAAACTTTAATTTTTTTCTTAAACACTTGGAAAAAGTGACATTATTTGGTATTGATATGGCATGGTACCATCCCGTTTGAAAATGGACCGTACCGAACGGGTTTAGGTCTAAGACCGAACCGAACCGTTTCAATAGTAACGGTACGGATACGGGTTCGATCAAATATTGGACCGGACCGGACCGTGCCCACCCCTAATAAAATTGAAATTTAAAACATATATAGATCAGACCATACATTCATCAGCTTAAATCAATCCAAACCAACCAGATTCACTACGTGATAGAAGAAGAAACAATAAGGGAGATAATGAGGGAGTTGCCGCCATAGTATTAGCTCTTTCTTCATTAAAAATTAAAATTATTATAACTTAAGTTAATCATAATAACTTAAGTTATTATGATTAAGTTACTACTATAGTCATTACTCACTAATCTCATTTTAAAACTCAATTATTATATTAATCATAAATACTACCTCCGTCCCTAAAAACATTGTCACGTTTGACTGGCACAAGCATTAATAAAGTAAAAACTGTGTGATTGAGGTTTATGCAGAGGAGAGAAAATTATCTGGAACCACAAATTCTTTACATAAAAGGGAAAGTGTCAAAGTTAATGAGACATCCAAAAAGAAAAGTTGACAAAGTTGTAAGGAACGGAAGGAGTATGTAATTATTTCATGTTAAAATGTAACAATACAATGATTAAAGTAGCTAGTGTTTATGTATGTTATATGGAGTATCTAGAAGTGGAGTTGGAGCTTATCTATTTTTCTATATTGGTGTCTAACCTATCCTATACATCCTCAATAATTACTCTATGATGTTTTTTCCTTTTTCCTTGCTTCCTCTGAATTTCCTGCCACTTGGTTTCCTCTTTCCTTCTCCCGCCGACCAGGTGCATTTATATTTCATCGTTTATCATCCATCAAATACACAAAACAATGATGGACCAGGAATTAGACCACCACGCTCGGCGGAAAAGAGTGGCGGACGAGCTTGTAAAAGGCAAATATTTGGCTACTCAGCTCCAAACCCTACTTCAAAACCCCACCATAGATCATATTGGAACGTCCAACTCATTGGTTCCTAAACTGTCTCTTGAGATCTTTAGGTCCTTCACGGATGCCCTCTTCCATATCAATAACTGCCTCGACACGCCACCACCGCAGCTGCGGGGTCTCTCGAACTCCGGAGATGATCGGAAGTATTCGGAAGACTCCGACTGGTGGCGCGTCGAGAACAAAGCTGCTCAGCAGCCCTCAACTAAATCTCGTAGAGGGTGCTACAAAAGAAGGTACACCTCTGTGAGTTCATGTATTTTACGCATGAAGAGTACAGTGGTACCTAATAAATTCAGAATACTAATTAGCTTGAAAAAAAACCTAAATTGTATATGTACTTGATTAATTATTCATGTTGATGTATTTTGATAGTTTAACTTTTAAATGAAGTAAGCCGATAACACATACACTTTTAATTTTATTGGGCTATACCACTAAAAATTCCGAGCAAAAAACATGTTTTGTCACGAATTGAATAATTAATTCGTGATCTTTAAGATTGACTTGAGATAAAGTTAAATCATTTTTGTGAATGGTTGAAAGAGTGTTGAAGATAAATTAAAAAAGAAGTCTTATATTATGATTTTGGGTTAGTCTAAGATCTCATGACTCCACACCCACATACTCTACAAATACCATTTTTAGTACAAACTCGTAAAATAGAGCGTACTTAATCCGAGCTTAAAATTTTATAAGTGTGCAGCTATTCATCTTTATCGTTGCATATTACTTTGTACTTGTATATATTAACTTATTGAGTATAGTAGTGTTTTTTATTAGGTTATTTTTTGTTTCATTTTCAGAAAAACTTCCGAGGCATGGACGATTTTGTCCAAAACAATGGAAGATGGTTGTTCATGGAGGAAATACGGCCAGAAACACATTCTCAATTCAGAATATCCGAGGTAATTCATCTAATAACCCCGCCCGTACATTCATATACGGAGTATATCAACAAAATATAAGTGTCATACTCCTTATCATTTTTCAATTTAATCATCATTGTGTAATTAATACGAGTAATTACTAGTATAGTAGTATATAATAAGAAATTGATCATATATGAGTGATTATTGTCATTTTTGGCATTATCGGACTTAAGACGTGTCATTACTTTTCAAAATTGACAGTAATTCCTTATGTTTATGGAATAAAAACACGACCCTTCTATTTTGAAATTGCAAAATGTTTCTACTCCTATTTTGATAATTTTGTCATTTTTACGAATATATCCATCACTTATACGAAGTATTACACTATTACGGAGTACAAAAAGGTGGTCTTTAGTTTTCTTTTGCACTGGATGTTTCCTTTTGTTTTTGGATGTTTGCAACGGTCCAAATTGGTAACCGAGTATGATAATTTTCTCTCGATATCTTTGTCCCAATTGTCCGCCGCATGTTTCACGGAGTATGAAAGCATATTGGGCATAGTAAATAATAATTGATCTTACCACTATAACATTATTATAAATTTTTAAAGTCAACTCAAATTGATACTTTATAACCATGAATGTTGCGATTAAAAAAAGTTGCACCCCGTCCAAATCCCAAAAGTAATTGTTGCTTTAACACATTAACCTATAGCTGTATATATTAATTGTTATAGTCGGAAGAAGTACGGTGTATGAAATAATGTGCAAATAATCTTAAACTATAAGGACTTTATTACAAAATAAATCATTAAAATTAGCTCCAAAGGTTAGTTGCGTACATTTTTGGTAAATTGGTAACGAGGTGCATTGTACGTTTATGTTTAACACAACTAGTTATAGATCGATTAATTTTTGTAATAGAAAAGATTAAACATATAAAAGTTTGTAACTTTTTGATAAATTTAAACTTGATTATTGTGATGCAGTTTTGTGTGGTATAAGTATAAGAAAATATATCAATATTCAATTCTAAAACAACCTCTATAAAGTGTTCTTCTGAAATGTGTTTTTGTGAGGACAGAATACAGTTAGAAGCCAAATCCCAATTAAGCATATGTAAAGCAAAGACGGTGATAATTGTTATACATATATATGGTGCGGTTTTGGTGATAACACTCTTTAACGTGAAAAATGAAATCACTCCAAAACGATGCACAATATGATTCACACAAATGCACATTATTTATGATTAAAGTAATACAAAATTCAAAACATTTACGTTTAAACTTTTGCACAGTTAAAATGCATATTTTCCAATTGTATACACATTTTTGTTTTACCTGATGCACGATACACAATTCCAACATTTCAGAACATTCACATTTCTCTTCTTAGATCATGTTTTCATATGATCCATACTTTATCTGATCTCTATGTGTCAGTGTGTGAATATAAAAATTACTTAGCTAATACATTTTTATTAAATCTTAATGGTCAGGTGTTATTTTAGGTGCACCTACAAGCACACCCAAGGGTGCAAAGCAACAAAACAGGTTCAGAGAGTTTCAGAGAATGAGTACCAAACCACATACTTTGGTAACCACAACTGCAAAGAAGATCCACATTATGCTCCCAATCAACTACAACCAGAAGAGGAAGATAATGAACATTCTTCTTCCTACAAATATTATCACAAGGAAGATGAATCTTTAACTGTTTCTGGATCGGATGACTCATCACTACTTCCTGAAGAAATGATCCAATTTAATCCTCAAGGAGCTAATAACCTTGAGTATCATAGTTGCTTCGAAAATCTGGACAATATCCTCCGGTCGGACGAGATGTTACTCCTCAACTTCTTAGACAACTAATCATCGACAGTATGTATAAATGTGTGTGTTTGTTTGTCTATAATCTAGACACACACATTCATTAATTCTCCTACGTACAATAGTAAAAAGTTTAATAATAATGTACAAAAGTAGTTAATTAAGTTCTTACTTTTGCATATTGTCCTGAATTTATTCTTATTCAGGAATAATATTGAGTGATCTCTTTTATAAGCACACTCCCAAACACTTGTTGGGTGTGTCTCCAAAAAAACAAAGAAAATTAACTAATAAAGTTAATTAAAATGACTAAAGAAAAACATAAAAGAGATGCTGAGATGGAGCATAAATTAGGCAAAGCTCGTGCTACGCACGATGTCTTTAAAACGTATTTGTTGCTTCCCACAGTGCTAAGAGCATCGCAAAGATCGTTTCCCATGATACGATGACTACAAGCAATCGTTGAGCGCTCAAAGAATTGGTCCAGCGAACGTGAACAAGTAAGAACACAAAGGAATATTTGCAGAATGCTAGAGGTATTTTTAAGCTCAAACTACGTGAGGAATGTGTGAGTTCGTTTGTGAACGTGTGTTGTTGCAAACCACCAGCTAGCCGGAGGATTTGTTGTGTGTTAATGACGTTTTAATGGAGTTGAACGTTGGACATCAATGGCCTGAACGTTGGGCATTGATTCGTCTAAAACAGCCCATTTAATTGCATGATCGTTTGGCATTAATGTTATAACGTCTTAGCAGCTGCCTGTTATTGGTCGTTCAATTTGGAGCAGCAACCTCCTCCCAACGATGCACACCTGGAGCAAAATAGGAACGTTACGGGAAGAAGCAAAATTTAAATCTTATCTTTAAAAGATAAATTTTCATACGACATTTGTATCCGCAGGTCACAGTTTTTCTTCTCCGTTTTCAGGATTTGATTTACATCCCCTGTACGCGAAGAGAGCCTTTCCATTTAGGAATCTTAACTGCTTTAAAGAGGGTTCACTTTATAAAGGGTTAAAATTCCTTGGATTTTCCGGTGTGGGAATTGAAATATCCACTAGAAACCGGCCATCATTTTCCTAATTTCTCATCCACCCGTTATTCGTTTTGTATATACCACATATCAAATTGAAGACCTTAAAAAGGTCAATTCGAAACCACTTTGACCCGACCCAAATCGGAAGTGGACCCCTCTCAAAATATTGCCCAAAATTGACCATTTAATAAAAAATTTAACACATTTTCCAACAACGCTCACATTAAGGCTATGTTATAAGAGTGCAATGATTAAGCTCAAAATAAATAGAGATATGATCACTCGAGACAATTAAGTAACATGTAGCTTTGTTTGTACGGAGTATAAATGAGTAAAGGGTCAGTTTGGTACTCGAAGTTGCATAAAACGTGTCAAATAAGTCCTTACTGTCTGGCCGTCGCCATTTGAGGCGGATCCCGGTGGAATTTTTTGATAAACTTTTTTAAGCATCTTATTCATTAAGTCTAGTTAACTCATACCAAATTTCAGCTAAAACTCCAATCAGGAAGGCATTCAAATGAATTTTTGAAGAAAACTGTGCTTTTAAGTGCGCAGTTATCTTCAAGAATTCATTTGAATGCTTTCCCAATTGAAGTTTTAGCTGAAATTTGGTATAAGTAAACTAGACTTAATGAATAAGATGCTAAAAAAGTTCATAAAAAAATCCACCGGGAACCGCCCCAAATGGCGACGTCCGGACAGAGCCTCCTATATAAGGACTTATTTGACCCTTTTTATACAAGTTCGAGTACCAAACTCACCATTTACTCGAGTATAAAGTATTGGCTTTGATTGGATCTAAAAGACTAAGGGTGTGTTTGGGAAACGGCTGATAAGCTGAATTTTAGCTTCTTTGACCAAAATCAGCTTCTTTGACTATTGAAACAACTAATAATATTGTTTGGTAATGAAAAAGCTGAAAATGAAAAAGCTGGGGAGGCCAGCGTTTTGGTATAGCTGGTCCCTTTAACCCATTTATGCCCTTCGGTTTTATCCATTTAGCCGGTCCCTTCAACCCTTCAATTTTCTCTTCGCCGGTATATTAGTTTTAATGCACCGGTGTCACTATGCACCCATCGCGGTAATAGAAAATAGAAGCTGAATCCAGAAATTTTTCCGACTGTTGATGCGATGGGTGCATAGTGACACCGGTGCATTAAAACTAATATACCGGCGAAGAGAAAATTGAAGGGTTGAAGGGACCGGCTAAATGGATAAAACCGAAGGGCATAAATGGGTTAAAGGGACCAGCTATACCAAAACGCTGGCCTCCCCAGCTTTTTCATTTTCAGCTTTTTCATTACCAAACAATATTATTAGTTGTTTCAATAGTCAAAGAAGATGATTTTGGTCAAAGAAGCTAAAATTCAGCTTATCAGCCGTTTCCCAAACACACCCAAATAGCTAATAGAAGTGTTTGGTTAATTGGCTTTTTTATTTGGCTTTTTATCCTCAACAGACAACAGCCAAAATTAAAAAGGCTAATAAAACTAGCGTTTAGTATGTTGGCCATTTCAATTCTATCGTGAATTCCATTTTTGCCCGCAAGCAGCAAATGATTCGACTCCCTGCTAAGCGATTATAGAGTATTATTCTCCCTTCACAATAATATTCATTTGGATTTATCTGTCTGAGGAAGCAAACGAATAAGAATGGGACTTGTGGATTTTGAGAAAGTTCAAAACAAGTTGTCAATCAGTTGTGTTTAACACATTTAAAAGGAATGTTAATGGGATTTGTGTTTAAAAATAATGTTGGAACCAATTGTTACTCGTATCACTAAAACTTTATTTTTATTAAATAAAAACAGACTAAGTGGTAGTATTAATAATATTGGCAAAATGTGATACCGAGTATAAAAGTAGTTAACAAATAAAACAAATTAAATCGATGCCCTTAAAAGTAATTTAACAAATTATCAGCCGATTGTGATCAGCCGTTTAACCAAACGGTGTTTTATAAACAGCTAATACTATCAGCTAATCAAAACAGCTAACAGAATCCGTTGTCACCAATCAGCCAACAAAATCGGCCAACAGCCATTAGCCAACGGTCAATTGCCAAACACCCCAGAATTTCCCAATTCATAGACCTTGCTGCCTAAAAACACGGATGCACGCTTTCCTCTCAAAAAATAATACGGAGAAAGCTTTATGTATGCCAATAATTTCAAGGGTATTAAGGGTATTTAATATGGAGGTATTATGACGCATTATGCCTTGACCATCTAATTACTCGTACTTCGTATGGGCAGGGCTTCTTTGGCTTTTAATTTTGAATATATGAGTGTGATACAATTCCCCCAATATAAGTCTATCCAAAAAATTCCTTCAGACATACACCTTAATTAGTCCTTATCCGTATTCCTAGCATCGGCAGCAACCAACTCGTCAAACACAAGGGGCGCAAGCACCTCCAGGCACATACATAATTCCTCCCCTTTTGATTGTATGTCTATTATTTCATATCCAAAATCAATCAAAATTGTATAGTTGCAAGCAAATATATAGGGGTGTGGTACTAAGTTTCTTCTATCTGCTTTTTTTCCATCCAAAAAGATGTTTTCTTATTCAAGAACAAACAAGTAGTTTGTACTACCTTTATTCTTTAACTAGTATGTGCACCCGTGTGCCGCACGGTGTTAGTTTTAATTAAGTTTTTCCAGAAAAGAGTGAAAAGTAAAATTTAAAGAAAATGAAAGGGAAAATACACAAATGGATAAACACTTAAGTCTTATGTCAAATATTTCAGTTTGTGTTACAATTGTATACGTTATACGTTAAATTGAAAATACAAAAATGAATGCATACTCAAATATTATGAGATAATATAATTGTTCAAAAGGTGTTAGTTGACTGTTGTATTGTAGGTTTGAAATGAAATTGATAATCATTTTACGTTTTCGATCATCTGCCACATTGAGTTTGTATGATACCATATTAGATAACTCTAACCCACCATGAAACGGGCTAGCCCTATGGCTTTTGACTGTTTTTGAAAGATGTATCTATAGTGGGGTTGACACATGCATGTCGTGAGTTGTCCAAAATACAAATATATATTTTTGAGTTTCGTTGTCTTCAATATTGATTCTTTACCACCTGTTGAAATTAAGTTCTCGCGGTCCAAAAGTCCAACACAATCCTGTGGACTTTCGTGGGATCTTTTACTGGTTAGTGTGTTTGGTGTATTAATTAAGGCAATATGAAGTGGGTCAAGTTCTGTTACTGATTTACAAAGCCCGAATCTTGACCCCATGTTCTACACTAAACTATTACATAAGAGCTAGAGAGAAGTCTAAAATATAGTATGCAAGTTTGCCAACCCTTTACAATTCAAAAGGTGTACATGATGATATGTCGAGTCCTCAACGGATAATCCCCAACCATAAAATCTCTCACACCTAGTGCACTAAATGCGCTTCCCGTCAAATCTAGTCTTCTCTCCCACATACAACCAGCATTATCCGAGAAAACACCAAGTATCAGAATATCACCGACCGGCGGATCTTGTGCAGCTATTGGGCCCAATACCACAACATTACTAAAAAAAATTCAAATATACTTAATATTTTACAATCTTTTTCGAACTATTATTTCTATAATACTTATTCAAAGAAGTTACTCGAGGATATTTTATGTTATAGTTGAAAATAGTTATTTAATAATTAATTAATTATCATTGTTCACAGATATTTATTCAAAAGATATAATTATATCTTTATTTTTGTAGAATAAGTGCTTTTGCAAGACACCATTTAATAGTTATCAAATTTTAATATATAAAAAATTCTATAATACTTTTAATTAAATTTATCAAGTATTTTTAACTAAAACATCGTACACATGACAATAGAGGAGTGTGTGTGTGTGTATATATATATATATATATATATATATATATATATATATATATATATATATATATATGTAGTATATTAGAATATAATATTGGAATACATAAAAGTGGAGTTTTGAAACTTTTCATTTGTGGTGTAGTCACATGTCATTTTTTTCCTGCAAAGATGTTGCCACATGTCAATAATTTATCCAAAGAGTTCTTCAATGGTTGGTAAGAAAGAATGAGAGATAAAGCGGGTCAAGTTCTATTACGGACATACCGACCTCGAATCCCGACCCCCTCTAATCTTCAACACTGAGCTATTACAGAAGAGTTGGAGAGAAGCCTAAACTATGGTATATATGCAAGTTTGTCAAGTCTTTATAATAATAAAATAAATGCGAATATTTGTACTACAATATGATAGGTGTTGAGCCCTGAGCGGATAATCCTCAACCATAAAATCTCCCACATCTAGTGCACTGAATGGGCTTTCTGTCAAATCTAGCCTTTCCGTCGACTACTTGTGGAGTTCTCCCACATACAACCAACACTATTTGAGAAAACACCAAGTATTATCGACTTGCAGGTCTCGTGCGGAGATTGGACCCGTGTGCCAGTTGGGCCGCCTGGGGTATTTGGGCTTGGACCCAATACCCCAACACTACCAAAATCATTTCCAAATATACTTATTATTTTACAATCTTTTTTGAACTATTATTTCTATAATAATTATTCAAATAAGTTACTCCAACATATTTTTCTGTTATAGCTGAAAGTAATATTTTAATAATTAATAATTATTGTTCACAAATATTGACTCACAGGATCTAATTATATCTTTATTTTTGTACAATAAGTGATTTTGCTAGATACTATGTAATAGTTATAAAATTTTAATATAACAATGATTTATTAATACTTTTAATTGAACTTATCAAGTATTTTTAATTAAAACAACACATGGCAATAGAGGAGACTGTTATACATACATGCGTGCGCGCGCGTATGTACACACACACACACACACATTATATTGGATTGGAATACATTAGAGGAAAGTTTTGGAAGTTGGATAGTGTTTCATTTATGGTGTTGCCACATGTCATTTTTTTCTACAAAGATACTGTCACATGTTAACAATTCCTCTAAAATGTTTTTTAAGGGTTTGCTTTATTATATTATCTAGATACTAGTACAATACAACTTTTTTTGAAGAGGAAGACTTAATTATTATTAATAATGAAAATAACAAGAGTCAAAACAATAGCTCAAAGCTACACTGGGGGAGACATAGAATTGACTAGCCTTTGAGGACATGCCCAAATTCTAACCCCGCATCATGGTAGGCTAATCTATCAGCATCATTGAAATTGCTACTAAAATGGGAGATTACTTAACAAGAATTCTTTAAATAAAAATAACAAAATAATTCAAACGTTCCGGTTTTACCAACCACCAAGAAGGGAGAAAAGGTTTGTCCATCAACGTCCAAAAGAAGTACCCCAGTTTACCAGCCACCGGAAAGGGAGAAGATGTTTGACCAGCAACCTCCGAAGGAATCATCTCGTTTACAGGACTTGTCTGTTTTTAGACGGTGATGTTCTGGGAGCACCGCATGCATGTCCGCCTCCTTTCCGTTTTTTTTATCCCTTGCCATCAACTTCTTTCATTGACATCCTTTCATAAGTTTGATTTTAGTTGTCCATTAATGGCCAGCAAAATGAACGCTGATCCTAGACGCAGAAAAAGGAGTAGCACACTTCATGAACAAAAACACAAACACTTTCACAACTGTAGCCAGAGAAAACTCAATCGCACGAAAATAAAAATGAACAGAAATTCGAAAAGAGATATCAACCGATGAGAAAACATATTTTATTACAGCACAGAATTAGTGCCTTGTCGAGCTGCTGATGCGTTGTGGCGCTGGGCAAGATCATGAAGTTGCGCTGCTGCTAGGGTTTGATCATGAAAAATTCAACTTAGGTAACATATTTTTTATAAGAAGGGACTTAGATTGATATCAGAAGATAGGGGTTAAAATAACAAAAGAATCACATGTAAGTATGTAACCATCCGCCCTTGAACTAGACTCTGAGTTAATCACCTTTGACAAAGCAATATAACTCGATGATCCTAAATTGGGCATAACTGAGCCTAAAATGGTTACTGCAGAACTATCATCACTCATCCTAATGCAAAAGTCTTACAACACCAAATAAATAAAAAAAATCAAAAACAACAATCTCAACATGGAAATTAAAATGCAAAATAACAATAAAATAAAAGACAAAGTTTGTCTTCTTCACCAGGAGCACCACTCGCATGACCGGCAGGGCGGGTCTAGAAGCATGGACCCACTGCATCCCCGTTTTTTGTTTTATCCAGAGCCACACTCTCACTTTCTAGGTCCTCTTGTGGCCATTTCTCCCATATTCTTCTGCGTTTCTGGTCCACTGGCACCTCCTCAGCACTGCCACTGTCTTCTTCTTTGGTGGCACTGTTTTTTGTCCCAGTTGTAGCCAGTTGTCCTTCCTGTTCCCCAGTACCTTCACCCTCTTGACCAATCCTCCTCTGCCGTCTAAACACCCTTGAACCTGAATGTTTTTCCACTAGCCACTTATTACCCCTGTTGGGCTAGTCTTCACCCCTCCACATGCTCGCAGTTCTACCCCAAAGGATTTTTTTTTCAACACTATATCATCCTCATATTTCAAGGGACATAATTTATCGGAATGTCCAATTATCCCACAAATAAAACAGAATTTATGCATTTTTCCATATTTAAAGTCCACCCAGTGTCCAACTCGCCCTCTCGTAGGGGAAGAGCCCTTCTCCAGAGGCTTCCTTATGTCCAATCTCACCCTAATCCTCAAATGTGACTCTCACTTTTCACCAAAGTGACTCTCATCAAACCTAATAAACTCCCCAATAAAGTTACTCACTCTTCTAGCAGTACCTATATTCATAAAACTATCAGGAACATTGTGCACTTGCACCAAGAACTCAGTTTTAAACAAATTCATCTTATGTGGGATATCATCTGGTCCTACCACTTTAAGCAGTACTAAATTTCTCTCAAATAACCATGGACCATCTTCAAGCACACGATTCATATCCACAATATGATAAAAAGTAAACAAATATCTTCTATCGTCAATCTCTTTGATTGACATCCCTTTACCTGGCCGCCAAATTGAAGCCAACAGATCCTTGAAAGTGTGGACCTTGATTTTCCGATCCGTGAGAACATGTGAAGAATTTTTTGGGATAGATGGAGTAATATATTTAATACCAAATTCATTTCTACTTCTAGACTTTAGTGTGCAAATGTTAAAGTTATTTTAACACCACTTTGAAGTATGTGTAAAAGTAATAATTGGTTTATATGGATTTTTGGTACTTTTTTATGAATGTAACTGCTTAGCGTTTTTTTAATAATAACTTAAAAGAATTTATATATACAAATATGACGTCAATTAATACGTTTTCATTTAAAGTTGCTTTAGTCTCGTCTCGACGTGACCAAAAATAAAAAGACCTAATCGAACATAAATATATTTGAGTAGATCACAACTAAACAGACCAATCCTGGCTTAAAATATCTGATTAGTTTGGAAATGTTAGCATGATTGTTAGCATGTCTTCCTCTTCTTCTAATGTCACTTTTATTACTTATGTCATATTCTTATCATCAGTTGTAAAAACATCACTTTTGTTAATTAAGCCAAAGTTTTATGTAGTTAACCTAATTATTTCCCAAATGTCATTTTTGCAACATTTCATCTGATTAACAAAATTTTTCTATTTTTTTTTTTAATTTGACACCATTAGACGGTTAGGCCGATCCAAGAAATGAAAAGAATAACCCACCACAAATTGGGTAAGATAGGGGAGTGTAGACCCGTTTGACAGCTTGAACTATGAATTCCGATGAAAGTAGAAATGTACATGAGACAAAAGAGTAAGAAATTGTTCTGTTAACCTGATATGAATGTTTTTTATCTATTTTTTTGAAATCTTATTTGATCTGATCTGATCTGAATCCTTCCGATATTACCTAATTTGAACATCACTTGTCCGATTGAATGTTTATTATTATTTTTATTATTAATATTATTATTACTACTACTACTATTATTACTTTGACTATTACTACTATAAGTGTTATTACTATTATTATTATAATTACCATTACCATTATTATTACTATTACTATTAGGGGTACCACTAGTTTTATTATTACTATCATCATCATCATCAAAATTATTATCTAAATATTTCTGATCAGACCTCTAGACTTTGGTCTATAATTGAAACACTATTCGTTTGTTGATGAGGTTGTCATTTATGTTATTCTCTTCATCCCATTTTATATGTATATCTTTCTTTTTGGGTTGTCCCAAAATAAGTACCACATTTTTTTAAAACAAACATGTGATAGTGATCTTCTGGATTTCGCTTTATTATACTCAATCTCAAATACAAATTTTTTTCAACCGCTTTATTAATAATTACGCAAAATCAAAGTAGGACACATAAAATTGGACGAAAGTGGTATAATACGCAATATACTATATACACGGAGTTTTGGAATGTGAATAGATTTTCGTTCATCTTTTTAAATGCTTATAAATGATGTGTACATGTAGTATGTACGTTTACTAAGAGGCTCCAATATGCTTCCTTTAAGTTTATATATACATGCATTTTACAAGCTGAACAGATTTCCTTCAATTTTTTTTACATGCATACAAATGTTGTCTCTTTTATGGTTTATTATACTATCATACGAAACTACTATAGGAACATGGAGTAAAATTAAATGTGAGGCTGCCACTTGGCGAAATTCCCATGAAGGGTGTTGCCACATGTAAAAAAAAATCTAAACATTCCACCAAGGTTTGCTTTATTATATTATATAGATTTTCCATGTAAAATTATGTCAAATAGGATGTTTTTTGTTGTCTCTTTGCTGGGTTTTGTAAATTATTTGATGTGTAATTTTGAAACAAACTTATTTTTAATTCAATTCATACAAGCTTAATTATTTCAAACGTGCAAAGCACGAGTGAGAATAGTAGTACATACATACATACATACATACATACATACATACATACATACATACATACATACATACATACATACATACATATATATATATATAGAGCTCTTCTCATCAGGCCGGCCTGACGGGCTGCCCCGTCCGGCCGAGCCCGTTTGGGCACCTTCCCGGTGGAATTTTTTGATGAAATTTTTTGGTCATGTTCCTCATCAAGTCTAGTTTGTCCATACCAAATTTCAGCTCAAAATTCGATCGGGAAGGTCGTCAAATGATTTTTGCAAGTTAACTGGTCCGGAAAATACATACATACATACATATATATATATATATATATATATATATATATATATATATATATATATATATATATATATATATATATATATATATATATATATATATATATATATATATACGGAAAAGATTAGGTCCAGCCCTCCCTTGTCCAGCCGCCGTCCGAACACCGCCGTTTGGAGCGGTTTCCAATGGAATTTTTTGATGGAATTTTTTTCACATCTTCTTCATCAAGTCTAGTTTGTCCATACTAAATTTCGGCTCAAAATTCAATCGAGAAGACATTCAAATCATTTTTTAAGTTGACTGCGTTTTATATGTATATTTTGGTGCAGTCAACTTCAAAAAATGATTTGAATGCTTTCCCGGTCGAATTTTGAACTGAAATTTGGTATGGACCAACTAGACTTGATTAGGAACATGCTCAAAAAATTTCATCAAAATATTCCACCGGAAACCGCCCCAAATGGCGGAGTTCGCACGGCGCCTCCCGTCCCTCCGGCTGGCCCTGATCAGTTCTCTCTCTCTCTCTATATATATATATATATACACACACACACACACACTAGTAATTCACCCGTGCGATGCACGGTTCGAGAATTTTTCTTTCTAATTTATGTGTGCTTAGTAATTCAAATCACACTATCAATTAATGACAACATCTATCTTCATGTAATACTGATATACATCGAAACATTAAACGAAACACACTTATAATATTATGGTCAAACTGAGAGTACTAAGCATTACTTAAAAGATCACAAACATCCAACAAATACGTTGAAACTATAACATTGTAAATATGCATTTAATGTAAACCTAAACATTGTTGAACATTTATTTGAATACAACATTCTGAGTCTTGTCTGTGATTTCTTCATCTTCATCAACAATTAGAATTTTCAAACAACAACGATGAGAAACCCTTGATACTGCAACATACAATTGTCCGTGGGTAAATACCGTTTTTTTCAACAACAACCTAACACGGGACAAAGATTGACCTTGACTTTTATTTATTGTATGTATCACACACTATAATGTTTTTATATTATGTATCACACACTATAATATCGATTGGTTATTATTAACCCAACCACACAAAGTTGAATATGACTAAAAAAGGCATTTTCAACAACAAAACCAATGCGTCACAATGACTACTAACATTTGAAGTTGTTAATAGGAATGCTTAGGAATCAACACATTTTATCTCGCACTAACTTATGTCAAAATCATTTCTTTTAGTGAAATGTTTTGCTAGTAATTCACTTTGTGATGCACTAATGATTTTGCCACTTTTTTCATTTTCAAAGGTTTATATAAATTAATTGAAGGTAAATTGTTTATAATGACCAAGTAATAAGATGACTATAAATTTACACGAATTTCATTTTTAGACAGATTGTCTCTCCAAATAGGTAAAATAAGGGGGGAATCTCCATAGAGAGAGGCCTGGTTGAAGGAGAGCCAAGAAAGTCTCCGGGCTCCCTCCCGCCTCCTGTCAGGTTAGGGTTTTGAGTTCAAAGCAAACCTATTTTAATTTTTAAGCAAGCATTGTCTTTGTCCGAGGAAAGAAACTCCTTTCGTGTTTTCCATCCAGAGACATTCTTCGTGATTGTTGACAGGTTTGTGAAGAAGAAGCTTGATCATCATTAGGATGGGGTTCTGGATATTCGGATACGGGTCATTGGTTTGGAATCCCGGGTTTGAATACGATGAGAAGAAGATTGGGTACATCAGGGATTACATGCGGGTTTTCGATCTAGCTTGCATTGATCACCGAGGTATGCCTCAAAACCCTGCTAGAACTTGCACCTTGGAGAAAAGTGAGGGAGCCATCTGTTGGGGTGCTGCCTATTGTGTTCGAGGAGGGGCAGAGAAGGAAAAGAAGGCTATGGAGTATTTGGAGCGAAGAGAATGTGAATATGATCACAAATCTTCAATGGACTTTTTCACGGAACAAGACCCTGTTTATCCTGCTATAACTGGAGTTTTGGTGTTAATGTCCACTCCAGACAAAGTGAATAACAAGTACTACCTGGGACCTGCTCCAGTAGAAGTAATGGCAAAACAAATAGCTACTGCTTTTGGTCCTTGCGGGAACAACAGGGAGTATATATATTTTCAAAATGGAGAAAGCCTTGCATGATATTGTCATATTGGGCATGAGGATAAGTACATAGTTGAACTTGCAAATGAAGTGAGGAAAGCCCTTGGGATGGTGGGAGTTTCAGGTCTTCTAAAGGAAAAGAAGATGTTAAGCATTGGCAGCTGCAGCAACATTCATCCGCCCCTTCAACTCAACAAGTCACTACACTTATCCCCCCTTCAAATCCGTCCCTTACCAGAAGTTGTTGTTCCCTCAGCTGCATCCATTGCCACGGATACATGATGAGTTGCTGAAACCAAGTAACTTGAGAATGAGACAGGCTCAATCCCTGGAACATTAATTGGTTCTTAGATTACTTATTAACTTTGACTCTGGTTAATTACATGGAGAGGAGAGGGTAGGAGCTAATTATATTATACGTAGTATTAATTCTATACGCGTACCTACTGCTGGTCAAATATTTAATGCTTGTTGTTTTGTTACTATCTGATTGATTCTCAAATGGGAAAGTTCATTTTAAAAAAAAGGTAAAATAAGGGAGTAAAATATGTGAAAGTGTGTTATGTCATTCTTGAATCATACTTGAATCTAAATTTGCGGGAAAATGTTTAAATAGGTGCTTCTATTATTTCTAATATCCAAGTATGGTCTGGTCTGGTTTGTTTAAGTTTGGTTTGGTCTGAGACTGAAATAAGTCGTCTAAGTATAAACATCTGAAGTAATATGGTGACTATGCATTTATACGAATTGCTTTTATTACACGAATTGTCCTGGTAAATTGGCAAATCGGGGGATGCAAATATGTGAAGTGTATTATGGCATTATTAAACAATACTTAAATATGAATTTGTGAGAAAATGTTAGTAAGTCCGTATATGAAAAGTAATGCTATCATTTAAGCACAATAACTTTCGAAACACATTCAATGGGTAGAATCTATAGTAGTTCTTAATTAAAAAATAAGTACAACTCAAGTGGATGCTCGGTAAGTGAAATTCAAATGGCGAAGTTTTACTCAAATTAGAAAAAAAAAACATACACAATAATCAAGTTTGATGCAAAATGAAATGTATTCAATACGATTTACGGAGTATCAATGATATGATTGTGGAGTAGCTCACAAATGTGTATAGTCTAACAAAATAGTAACACTCAATACAAATATAATTTGAAAACAAATTACATTCTATGCTTGACTTTATGAAAAACTTATTTATATAGAAAATGTTTGGTTTCACATTTCATTCTCATGTCATCGTTTGTGTCCGTATCATTTTTTATGTTTAGCGGTTGCTTACTCTTGACAAAACCATGTAAAGATGACAATGACTAAAAATAGTTTTTTCAACAACGAACCAACATGCGGCAACGAAACATGCATAAAACACATGTGTGATACACAGTGGGTGAGTATTTTCAAATATGCATAAGGGGGTGTTTGGAACTGATTCTGCTTCTTTTTAAAGTAGGAACAAAATCAGAATCAGCTTTCAGAAACTGGTCACTCCCAGCTTATTAAAAAAATTGCTTCTAGGATGTAAATTAGAGCACCAAAAGTACTTCTGCACCCTCATCCAAACACTCAAACTTGTGTTTCTGCTCCATGAAGGAGCAGAAGCAGTTTTAAGAATCAGATCCAAACACTCCCCTAAATACTCCGTCTAAGGGTGAGAAAAACTGAATCAAAATCCGAATGTCGACTGTGGTCTCAACCAAATGATGTTATCGGTCTGATTTTTATCCTTAAAACTCATACACCAAGAACGCATAAATTGAGTAAAATATATTACCTTCGTCCCAAAATACTCTATCAACTCATAAAATTTGGTCCATGACTTTGGTTAGTATAATATTATTAATGAAAGTTATAAATTTTATACTTTTATGAAATTACTTTTAACAAATAACATTTTCATATCATTTTTATATTATAAATAATTTCCAACAAAAATATATGATAAACGTTTTAAAAATGACAATTTTTTAGGATGAAGACAATAGCTATTACTTTCCCAATTTTTTTACTCTTTTACTTTTTTTGTTCTCTTAAACAATTTGCATTCACTCATGAAAAATAATAAAGGGAAAATTCCCTAAATGGGACCATTTAAGATTAAAATTGCTAAAGTAGGACCACAATTTTCCTTCGGTTTACGTATGAGTAAAAAGCCAGCGAAATTCCAAAAATGACCTCCGTGTACACGCGCGCATAAGGAAACCGTCATTAATACCGTTCTCGTTTCCTAAATATTCGCGATCATTCTTCGTGCCGAAGTTAAGTTTCCAAAGCTGAGAACAATTCAAAAAAATTAAATCTGCTATGCATGCGTAGAAGAAACTTGGCAAAAGGCAACTACGATTGCGATTGAAAGTAGAACGTTGCAAAGGATTATAGTTCAGGCTTGAACGAAGATGGATGATTCTGATTTCCAAAATGGAAATGAGGATTCAAACTTACCACCGGTGATGCCAAGTTCGCTGGACATTAGAATCAACTCCACAATGGTATGTATAGCTTGTGATTACCTACAATGGAATTTTCGAATAACTAAATGAGTATACGATCATTGAAATGGAATTTATTGGTTAAATTTGAAAGATATTGGTATTGTATTAACATAAGTACTCGGTAATGGCATTTAGATGAGTAAGAACTTAATAACAGGCAAATGTCAAATAAAACAAATGTTTAGTGGAATTTACACATCCCTCAATCATGTTTATGTTATTTTTTAATGGAATTATAGACTATTAATTCTAGGTTTTGTCATGTGATGTTGTTTTGAAATGAAAATTTCTTAGGTTATTTGTGCTTAATGACGCATATGAATGCCATATATGTGTTCCAAATTATTGTTTATTTTGATAATGTTTGGTTTGCATTTAATGGAACTGTCATAATGCCATATTAGTGGAACTTAGTAATATTCAATGCCATATAATTGTGTTTTGTGATATATTTTTTTGTTGGTAATGCTTGGTTAAATTTTGACTTAATGGCATATTAGTGGAAGTTACGAGAATTAAATGCAATTATATTTTTATAATGAAGTATGAATGAGATGATAGTGAATAACATATATAAATTTGTTCACATATTAAACAAAAGAAGTGAATATTCATGGCATTCTGTAGGGCATTGGGAAGACATTCTTCTGTCTCTTTAGTGTGTTTTGAAATGATATGATATGAATGAGTTCTCTATTTCAGGTTTTTCTGTGATAATGTTTGGGTTGCATTTTGACATAATGGCATGTCAGTGTAATTTAGGAGAATGAAATGTCATATTTGGTTTATTATCACATGCCTTAGATGATGGTGGATGATATGTATAAATCTGTAAACCTAAACATATTAAACAAAAGAAATGAATATTCATGGCATTCTAAAGGGCATTGGGAAGACATTCTTCTGTCTCTTTAGTGTGTTTTGATATGATATGATATGAATGAGTTCTCTGTTTCAGGTTTTTTTGTGATAATGTTTCGGTTGCATTTTGACATAATGACATATCAGTGTAATTTAGGAGAATGAAATGCCATATTTGGTTTATTATCACATGCCTGAGATGATGGTGGATGATATGTATAAATTTGTAAACCTAAACATAATAAACAAAAGAAGTGAATATTCATGGCATTCTGTAGGTCATTGGGAAGACATTCTTCTGTCTCTTTAGTGTGTTTAATATGATATGATATGAATGAGTTCTCTGTTTCAGGTTTTTTTTGTGGTAATGTTTGGGTTGCATTTTGACATAATGGCATATCAGTGTAATTTAGGAGAATGAAATGCCATATTTGGTTTATTCTCACATGCCTGAGATGATGGTTAATGATATGTATAAATGTGTTAACATATTAAACAAAAGATATGCATATTAATGACATTCTATAGTGCATTGTGACGATATTATTCTTTTACTAGTATTTTTTTTTTCTGAAAAAAAAGAATAAAAAATGACATATTCATGCATTCTGTAATACATTTTTAAAAAAGTGAATTGTACTGATTTGTTTATTAAAGTCAATTAAACAGACAATAACAAGATACTTCAAGAGGACAACTTTGGCAAAATTGGATGACATGTGTGTCAATTCCTACTGCAATCTTCACAAAGTAATGGAAAGGGTCAGGAATGTTCTGAGTAGAGAGGAGTTGGAGGATTTCAAAACAACTGTTTTTGGTTGGCTGGCAGATTTTGATAGCATGGAATGGGTTAGTGGACAACTACAACTTGGATTGGTAGGAAACTATGTGCAGTATGTTAATGGATTTGTTGACAAGAATGTAATGAGATTCCATATCCAGAAAAGTGTGATAAGTTTCACAAAGAAGGATTTGGCAATAGTCACTGGTTTAAAACTGAGTGGTGTTAAGCCGATGCTGTCAGAATAGCCCACAAGAGATATCTGGAATCGGTATTTGGCAGGCAAGAAAACAGTTACAAGGAATGACATCTTGAAGGCAATAAGCAGTTACAAGAGTACTGATCCAGGAACCTTGAGGTATGATGGTGTAAAGCTTGCACTTTTATATGTACTTTCACACATATGTTGCTTGTCTATGTTTCCCTTGTCTATAATCAAGGGAGCAAACATGTTCTGGATCAAATCAAGCGAGCGAAAATGCCCAATAATATCTGTGTAACATATCTGTACAACTACGCAAGCCAAAACTATGATATGTTCGTGCTTCCTCGTGAAACTCACTAAACAAATTTTACGTGTTTGAATACAAATTAGAGAAAATAAATGTTGATCTAAGAAATATAGCAACAATGTAGTTGTCTAATGACCTAGAGTAATACAAAACACAATGAAAAAATTAAAAGCATAATAACGTGAGCCAGGGACGAAGTCAGGACACCGGATCGGTACAGACCTTGACATATTGAAGGCAAAATAAAACTCAAGGCCCCAACATCAATACAAACATAATACTCCCTCCGTTCCAATAAAAACTTCGTTTTTTAGTCGGCACATTTTATAAGGTAGTGGAATTATGTGATGGAGAGTTGTGCAGAGGAGATAGAAATGTGTAAGAATGATTCTGAACACAATTTTTTTGCCAAAAAGGGAAATGGTAGACAAATTTGAAACGGACCGAAATGGAAAGAATGAAGATAATTTTGGAAGGGAGAGAGTACTCCATAACAAGTCTCGTTTTTCTAGACGAAGTACGTTTAAAGTTTTTTCACTTACGACTTTACTAAACAAATTCATACGAAGCCTTTTCTAATTTGGAAGAGGCATAATAAATCTGACGTGCACTTGTCGTGAGGTGCACTCAAAATAATAATACAATACAACACTTATACGTAGTATAGCGTAATAAGGTTCGTATCCGCAGGGAAAGGAATACTTCTCTTTTTGTAACCAGTAATAAGGGGTTTTTTTAGATTGGTTGTTTGAAGAATTTTTAAGAATATTAAAACACAAAGATGAACGAGTTATGTGGTTTAATTAATGAGAAGGAGACTTGGTTTTGCTTTTATCCACTTAATGAAATGTTCGTCGATCCCGGTTATATCTTTAACTATCTTCCTCTCAAATACTCAATCGAGGAGTATATCCAAATCATCGAGGGTAGTTATTAATAACGAGAGGCGTTCATTAATAAAACTTACTATCGAGTCAATATAGAACAAGCGCCGTATATTAACTTGATAGTAGCAATAAACTTAAGATGAAAAGGATTGAGATTGATAACCTCAACACAAGCGGTTTATTGGTTTAATCAATATAATTAATTCCCCTTGGCTTATTAACCATGAGAAGCATGCATTAACAATCCAAGTTTACTACCATTGAAAGAACCGAATTAATAACAAGCGTATTAACCGATTGATTCTAGTAATAATTAATATATGAAACAAAACTAGTTGATCCTTTAAGTAACGCTCAAGATATTAATATGGAATATGAATAGGAAGTAATTAATATTCAAGGGAAAAGATTAATGAAAATAACTCACAACTTACAAATCATTAAGCTTCAAAGTAGCAAAACCAAGATGGAAGAGTTTAGCTCCTCATTTGGAGACTAAACATGATGAAAAATATAAAGAAAGAACTTGTCTAAACTGAGCTAAGAAGTATATGTGAATTGGTATCCTATTATGAAGGAAAAGGGGTGTATTTATAGGCTTTTTGGGAGTGCAGCTCGGGTACTCGATCGAATATATACAGATACTCGATTGAGTATGTGTAGAAACTTGAATTCGATCCATACTCGATTGATATTAGAGTAAAATTTATAGTCATACCCGATCGAGTATGTCGGTGTACCCGATCGGGTATAGACACTCGATCGTGGTCAAAATCTTCCCTGCATGTTCCTTTGTTTTCGGATCCGATCCGATTTGAAATTTCAACAAGATACCCGATCGAATATAGATGATACTCGACCGGGTTTAGACCAAAAATCAGGATCTTCCCTTGTTTCTTGTGATTTTGCACCTTCCTTCCACTTTTGGGGTTCACCAACTGTCCTTTGAGTTATAGTAGACCTGTTTGAGCTCAGAATAAACCTAATCTAAACAATTTACAAGAATTTAACAAACTAAACTATTACACCAAAAGTGTGTAATTTCCGATATATTAAACAACCAAAACTAACTGAAAATGTAAACAAACACACGGAAATTACAAGCGCATCAAAATCTCAAAAGGAAGGAAAGATAACTAATACACAATAATAACAAGTAGTCCATAAATAAACAAAAAGTTGGAAGGAAACAACCTGATTGTCAACTGTATGGCCTGGTCTCTAAATCTCTCGCCTCTGCTATTCTACCTATGCATGTGGTCTGCCATGGCAGTCTTGTTACTTGACGGCCTAGTCAAGACTTAATCGGAAAAGTGAAGTAAGAAGGCCAGAAGCGTGTTTGTCTTTCATTTATGTGTCTGAGCTGCTCTGTCTATATTACTATGTGAAGGAATGAAGAAGAGTAGAGGAAATGGGATGAAGGTTAATATGATATTAGCGAAGCTTCCTTGAATCGTTGTCCATAATTAAAGAACTAAAACTATCATTTCTCTCTTCAAGATCTCGATAATTTCAGAAGTTGTTGATAATGTCTTCGTCTTTTCGATTCTTCATAATTCATTAATTTGTATGCAATTCCGTTGGAAACTGAAAAGTCAGAGCAAAGAGAATGAAGAGCTGAAGACTTTTCTATTTCTATTGAAACAACCCACGGGGAGTTAGCAGGATGCATGCCTGGCTTGGCAGTTGGCCCATTCTAATTTTTAAAGTTCACTTCTTCCCTACTTGCTTAAGGACACGGAAGTTTTCAATCACAGACTCTGTCAAAACTAACGGAAATAAACGGATACAAATGTCAATCCATTCGAAAGTACAATGAATTATTCATATTCTCCAACTAATTATTGCTGCTAAGTTACACCAACATTTTTCACATTTCGGTTATACCCTAACCACTATTGGTGTTTATAATATTTTAGAAAAAACTGTTATACAAGAAAAAATGTATACACAAACAGTAAACAAGTAACAACACATGTAAAATTAAAACGAAATAGTAGAAGCATAAATATATAAGAAGATAACATATGGGAATTTACCTGCGGATCTGAAACATCTGAACACCATCTAATTTCACAGCACGAACAGCCCAAGCACAATCTGGATCTAAGCAAATAACACAAAGTATGTTTCTTTGAAGTCTTGGTTCTGTATTGAAAGCTGTTACTAATCGCATACAGCTTCAAATGATATATCAGGGCACACTTATTGTCGTATATAGCATATAAAGCAATACAATTTGGATGATGATGGGTGACGATTTCCACATTTTGTAAACTATAATTTGATTTAGGAGACGGCGGAAGAGATTCATCTGAAAACGTATCACTATCTTCTGAACAAGTGTTTTACCCGGGCGTTGCCCCGGGCGAAAGTTCAGAATGTTTGAATACTTTATAAAATATATATTTTATAGAATATAAAAATAATTAATCATTTTACTTCAAATAAATTTTTGTTGATTGTGAATAGTAATTTAACGAAACAAAATATATTAAAAAGTGACATTGTAATGTAACACCACACATTACATTGTAACCAAACATCGCATTGTTAGATTTAAATTGGGAAACCTCTTATAAACGACATTCATCGTCTTGGTGAAGAAATTTGTTTCTTTTGAACATATGAATATCTTAAGATATATTTACGCATTACTCTTGTTATTGCAATGTACAATTGAGATCATTAATGAAACTTCTCTTTCAAGGTATAAATCATATTTTATGTGAGACTTGTTTTTCCTTCAAAATTTGTTTCTTTTAATTAAGCTTATGAATATGTTAAGATATCTTTACGCATTACCCTTGGTATTGCAATGCACAATCGATCATTAATGAAACTTCTCTTATAAGTGAGACCTTTTTTTTGGCAAAATTTAGACTTGACTTTTATTGATTATCATTGCAAAGCTTACCATCACAATAAATTGCTTTATTTGAAATTGAATAAAGCTGTCATGTGGTGAAAATGAGATTTTTAATAAATAAACTTTATCTTTCATAACTTTTCAAATTAGGACTTGTCATATTTGTTTTTTCATTGGTTATGACAAACTACATTCTATTTCAAAAAACTTATGCCCGATTAATATTCCCCAATAACATTATCGGGGCTCCGATTTTCAAATGAAGCACATGGTTGGGCGATCCAACCATTGAAGCGCTATTAAGATCATATTCGACATTGTAGATATCAACATGGAAAGTAGTATCGGTGTGTGAAGAAATAATATTAATTGAACTAAGATATGTAGCTCCTAGGCCATCGATCAACGATACCAAGTAGTTAGTTACTCATGATGTTTGTTGTGTAACGTCTAAAATCTGAGAACATGCCTCGTGTATCAGCACAGCTTCATCCCATATAATCAAAGACGCGGCATGCAACGATTTTGTCTTCACACTTCCTTGATGAATATTGTAGGTAGTGCGACAACATTTATGGAATTAGGAAATTGAAAGATTAGTTGGAATTAGCTTTAGTAGTAGAAGACGTAGATGAAGTTTATTTAACAATATATATATGACTAATGATAATTACATGCACTGTGCATTTTCTACAAAATTTAAGACCTCAACGTGCTCTTGTGGTTCCATTTATTGGAATGAAATGATACAAACTCAATATATATACACTAAAAATGTTGATTTTTACACTAATCGCACATCCTACTTTGGTTATATTTTATTCATTAATGTATTAGACATTTTTGAAAAAATTGTTCAGTTCGTCTCAAATTAAATTTCCAAAAAGTTCATGTTTTACTTGTAACGAATTATACATAGCAATAATCAAAGTAGTGTGTTGGTAAACGTGAAAATGGAAGTGTTGTAACTAAAAAGGAACGGAGAAAATGTATAAAAGAGAAACTTTTCGGAAGCATACTGTTGGTCATGTCATTATTATATACTTCTAATGAAGCCAATTATTTTTTTAAGATGTAATAGAAAATACTAATCCCATAATTTTATGGAGAATATAAAAATATAGATAAATATGATTTATATTTATTTAGGAGAATCACACAATGTGTATGTACTCACAATTAACTTACTCCCTCCGTTCTGAAAAGATTTGTCAAATTGACGTTTTTTGGTCAATAATAACAATCAACTTTAATAAAAGAAATTTTTAAAGCGAAATTATTTAGAATATGAAAGTCATAACAAAATGTCCCTTAGCTTATTCAAAATATTTTCGTAAAAGTATAAAATTAATAAATTATACTCCCTTATTGTCTTCATAATTAATAAATTATAATCCCTTATTTCAACTTCAATAAATTATATTTTCATAATAAGTTATATCAAAATATCCCTTATACAATATAATAATTAAAATCATTGTCTCAAGTTTGCCATCACTGACAAAAAAAAATCACTATGCTGAACCTTTTCGGGAAAGAGGTAGTATTATATTATACTTTATCAATACTATTTAAATTTTTTAATTTGAAAATCTCAATTCGTATTTTTAAATTCTTCTCCTATATTAAGTGTGATTTGAAAGGTAGTTTTGTTAGTAAATAAAAAATGTAAAATTTGAAAATAAATGAGAATTTATATCGGTTAATTTTTCATCGCTATATCTTATGTTTAAAATACACGGACATTTTCATCGCAAATTTTTCAACAGAAACTATTGTTTTACTTGGGTATCCTATCAGGAAAACTAATTCGATCGAGAAGTCAATTAAAAAAATTATTGAAAAACACAAAATATTTATACTCCGTATATAAAATGCAGTACTTTTCAATAATGTATTTAACTGACTTATCAATCGAATTGTAAGATGAAATTTTGTGGACATAATCTAAACCTCATGAAGAGCATGCTAAAAATAATTCATCAAAAAACCCACCAAGAACATCCTCAAATCGTGGCGGCTAGACGGCGGTTCTACTCCGGAATTTCGGGGGTGAACTTTTGTCCTCCATAATATATATAAATACTATGAATTTAGGACTTAGTTGCAATTAATATAATGAATATTCACTATTTGGACTCAATAGTAATCAATTGAGTAAATACTATGAATTTAGGACTTAATTGCAATTAATGACTATTCACCAATTGGACTCAATAGCAATTAATTGAAAATTCGATTTCAATTAGAAGGTTCTACTTTATTAGTAAGGAAGTAGATGTGAGGAGCTTGGATTGCACACAGGTGGTATAAAATTAGTGTGTGATGTCAAAGATTGAGAAGGTACAACATCACCAAAAGCCAACTCACAATGTTTACCAGTACTAATTCCATGACAAATCATGTTGGAAGAAGACTGGTCAGAAGAACCAGATGGCTGATAAAATGGATTATGGTGCTTCAAAGAATGAATGCTAAGGGTATTCAAAGGATAAAACTCCACACATAAAGCATACTTGTCAAAATCAGGTTCAGACAACTTGAGGTCAATGTAAAATCTGAAAGTGGACTCATCATTTATGATAACAGGCCTCAGGGAACTTTCAAGATAATATGAGAGTATGAATTTATGATGGGGTCTATACTGAATAAGCATGCCAGTAAACATTGCAATAAAGGCATGATATGTTGCAAGAGAGCGAACATGAATAGCATATGTATCGGTATGGTTAAAGGTAAAGTCAGAAGTCCAGGTACCATTCAACCTCAGCTTAACAACTACAACAACATCCATCGAACTGAAAATATATATACAAAAAGAAGGGAAAAAGTAAGCACATGAAAAAACATGGCAGTCAATAAACATCAGTAAAAAAACATGGCAATCATTTATGATAATTGTATGGTAGACTGAAATTCAAAACAGTTCAGTAAAAAATTCATTCAAAGCACATCAGAATGCACATACATAAAAATACATGAATTTAATCGCATAGAGAAAAGTTGATCACAAGAATGAACTACAAATATATAACGCAGAAGAAATTAGGTTAAATTCTAACCAAAATTTGACTACAAATCAGCTGTAAACGAAGAACAATGAAGAACGAACTACAATTTCTAAACGTAATGCAATAAACAATCACAAAGTAACGAGTGAATCAAATACCTGGAATTTTGATGTCCGATTGAACTCATGACGGATTGTACGGTTTCAGAAACGACGAGCAGGGAACATTGGAGAAGAGAAAACATGGAGAATCGCGAAAGAGAACGAAGGCAAACGAGTTCACAAAAAAGCTTCTGAAACCAAGCTTAACAGCCAACGAAGAAGGTAGTTAAGGGCATGACGGCGGAAATAGAATCCAAGACTGAATGGAAATTGGAAATTTCCATAAATGAGGGTATAAAAGACATTTTACAAAGACTCGAAATTGGAATAGGACTAATAGAGTCCTATATAGGGAATAATTAGTTAATGATCTTGTTTTGGAAATTACGGATTAATTAAGTCCCATCTAAAGCAAAAAACTCAATAATAAACTATCATAATAAGTTAAAAGCATATTAAAAAGAAGAATTGAACTGACTTTTTAAAATAAATGTACTTAGATGAAATTTTAGTATTTCAAAACTTATTTTGATAACTATATTTGTTAGGTCCCTGTTTTCTAGTCTAGAATATGTATGTATGGAAGATAGATCTGGGAATGAAGCTTTCCATTGATGTGATGAAGAAGTTTACAGAATGATATGAAACTTAAGCGTAAAACTTCTATCACGAGAATAGGCACTGCGGCACTAGGAATATCGAAAAGCTTAACCTAGCCTTTCCCATAAGGCATATATATAGCCTGACGGGAAAGGTAGGTTTTACAATCATTTGGGCTCCTTTTCCTAGGAGGCCCATACCTAAAAAGGTATAAAACCTTTATTACATAATTGCCTTAAAAGGCCTATTCATTATTCTAGCTAACTATAAACTAGCAAAGTAACATTGATCACAATTACAATAAAAATATCTCTAACAATCTCCCCCTTTGTGATCAGATGTTCTTGCTTCTTCTTTTCTTCACTTCTGAGCTTTAAAATAATGCTTTCTAAGATTGAGTGCATGCTCGTAATTTCTGAGAGACCTTCTTCTGTCAAGTTGTTTCTCGATGGCTTTCAACACTTTGTCAATTCTGGTTGCTTCTGTTAGTTCATCGTCTGTGGCATCTGCATACTTCTGTTGTTTTTCTTCAAATTCTTTTCTGATGGGTTGCAGTTTTTCCTTAATGATCTTCAGCGTTCCATCACAATACTTGTTGACTTCTTCTGCCACCAACAAACGCCTCTCACCTTTGTGGTTCAGATAGATGATAGCTAACGGGCGATCGAAGATGTAGTAGGCTGGATAGTTCTCAAGTTCTGGCCCGTAAAGCTTTGGTCTTGAGAGGTTTGTCTTTGGCAGATTTGTTTCTAGGGCCATCTGAAGATCATGGGAAGCGAAGAATTTGGCTTGTCTGATCATGAAGCGCTTGAGTGCCTTGAATCCCTCTTGTGTAGATTTGTCCCAGGTGACTGGAATTTCCTGGAAGGCTAGATACATATGATAGATGTCATCCATCTTTAACATATAAAGGTCATTTTCCTTGCAGGTAAATTCCGTCCCGTCGGAGCGTTGCAGGCGGTAAACAGAGAGTGGGATATCTTGATAATTTATTTCGGCTACATTTAGTATACTCCATACTGGGTCTTTTGCGGTTTGTAGTTCATGTTGCCATACTTCTCTCTGTTTCCCCATGTAATGATGACTAAGTAGAAATAGTTGTCCGCCCTTGTTCTTTCCTCTCAGATGATTGAGTCCACAGATTTTCAATTCGTCCAATTCCTTGACTTCGTCATCTTTCCGCCATATACGCTTTCTGATTTCCTCTTGGAAAGGAGCATTGATGTTAATATTCTCCCAAGGCTTTTCACTCCTGGGCATTCGAGCCGCTGTTTGTCTGATGATGGATTCTAGTCCCTTGGGAGGTTCCTGATAGTTTTCTCCTTCCTTAAGTTCATCATCATTAAGCAGTATTACATCAGCAGCACATTTAGCTAGGAGCTCTCTGAGATAGGCTCTTCGCTGTATTTCGTTCACATTCGTCCATAGCCGAGACCACTTGTTGTGAACAAGAATTTCTTCAAGTTCGTCATGCATTCGATCATCAGGTTGGCTAGAGGGAGCTTGCTGCTGTTGTGGCGCTCTGTCAATGGTAACTCCGGGATCACTAGGATTGCCCATTATCATCAGATTAGAACTAGGTTCTTTCTGATGGCCTGAATAGAAAGGTGTACTCGAAGTAGCAACCTCAGGACTTCCACTCCATCCTTGGTCTACATCTATGAAAGATGAGCCTAGGAGTGTTGTTTCTAGCTCGACCGGGCTAGATGTGGGTGAGTTGGCTGTTTGGCTTTTATGTTGAGTGGATGGTGGGGGCTGATTGTTCGAGGATTCAGGTTGGTTGGATTGCGTAGAGGGTTGGCTTGTTGACGCATCACGCTCAAGTATTCTTTGTCTCTTGTTCTCCCCCTCATGAGGATCCGAATCATCGGGGTCCTCATGTGAACGTTTGTGACCAAGGACACTATCACGGCATGAGCTGTCAGGCTTAAGGATCCGAAGAAGGTCTTTTTGTTTCTGGGTTAGGTTGCCTTCTTCGGTAGCTAGTAGTTGATCTAGCATTAGGGTTTCGAGCACCTCGAACGGTAAAGTTTTAGGGTCAGGAAAAGGTGTGGTCGAAGTAGGGGAGGACACTAGTTCTGTATCCTGGGTTCCCCTTGAAGCAGTAGGTGAGTGGGGTAGGGTTGTGGATGGTTCAGAGGTTTGTTGGGTAGGTATGATAGGAAGCGGTTGGGTTTCTTGGGTATGAGAGGATGATGGTTGGGGTTGGATGATGTCATTAAGCAACGTCGGGGTGTTCCTGAATTCCTGTGCCCGAGCGGTTATTGCGTCGTGCACCCATGGCTTAATGGTGGAATCCAAGAAACGCTGCAGAATGACTGAAATGTCGGTAGGGTTAGGGTTACCGGTTACAGGGGTAGTAACCGTTGTCACAGCATCAGTAAAGATTACCGAAGTGTGGCCTGCAGATAATGATGGAGATATCTGTTGAGCAGCAGGACTTCCGATCATCATTGACGTATCTCCGATCGTTGAGGACAAGTAGAGTGCACCTGTCGTGTGCGGTGGTGTGAGCAGTGTATGTGTCCTAGAAAATGTAGAAAATGTTGGGAAGGTGGAAACTAGACTCAATGTGCTAGAAGGAGGGGTAGTGGTCTGGGGCGGAAGACCACAAAGAATGTCCTCAACTGCATCGTAAGGAGGCAGTGAGGTGGGTATAATGTCCCCTGCTTGTGAAACTACTACCTGTTGGGAGGCAGCAGAGTGGCTAGGTAAGGCTTGTGCATGCGCAGTTGGGCTAGATGCTGCGTCTTCTACTCGGAAACTGAAAATATCAGTTTCTGCACCTATGGGGTTAGCCCGGTTTATGGTGTCTAGGTCAGAGCAGCTGTCGTACAAAGCTAACTCTTCCGCCAGGTTGCTCGCGGTTTGCACTCTTTGCACAGGAGTAGATGATGAGGCAAGATCATGACGCACCTTGGAACGAGTCTCACTGATGATATTTCCTTGAGTGTCCTTGATTTGGTGAGACTGCTCTTGTGTTGTAGCCCGAGAAAGCCTAATAACAAGCCGTCCTCTCTTAGCGCGGGCTTTCTCGACTTTCTTGCCTTTTGCATTGGCGTTGTCGTCGTCCTCATCATCATCATCGTTGTCGTCCTCAGCCTTGCTCCCAGAGCCCTCATCGTCAGCGTCTTGTGTTGTGGCTACGCTTGGCGAGTCACGGGTAAACTCCTCAGCACGGGGGTGGCCCTCAGCAGACATAGTCTGATCATCATGGGGCCTGCTTGCCACTGGTCTCTGTGGCTGGGTTGAGCTCTCAGGACCCTCACTCACTCTCGGCTGACTCCCCGGGGTAGGCTCAGGGGGGTTTATCTGAGCCATAGGGAGTATGATGTTGTTCTCCTCGCTGTAGCGTATGACATGTGGATCATTTCGACCGGCTAACAGGAGGAGAGGGACAGGAATAGGTAATGGTACCAATGTGCGTACCTCTGGCATCCTCTTCAAATATTGTAGGGCTGGAGTGCTGACATTCTCAGATGATTTGCGCCGTTGAATCGTTGGAATTGTTCTGCAGAAGTGTCGCACCAGCAGTGAGAACCATCTCATGTATGGCAGATGTTTGATCAGATTAGTGTCGAATTTCCTTCTCCTCATCTCCAAGAACTCACTCCAAATTAGAGCGGTGTAGTCATAATTCTTCATGAAGGCGATCCCATGGAAGATATACACAAGGTAAGCACTGCACTTGTCGAATCCAGTGTGCTTGGAAGTGCAGCACTTATTCAGAGTAGCCATCAGTGTCCTCCATGGGCGCGGCAAGCGAGCCGTCTTGATTTCTGACATCACGTGGAGAGGCTGTGCGTGGCCAAGAGTGATCATGTCGGCGATTACTTGTGCCTCTGGGACCAACGCGTCATAATGTTCCTCCTCCGGGATCTGTAGCACTTGTTGGACTAGCGCCTTTGTAATGGTGACTCTTGTGTTGCAGATTGTGGCAGCTAGTACATCATCGAGTTGCCTGCCATTCTCATCTACGTCCTTGTCAAGTGTTCCCCAGAATTGTTGGAGATACACCTGAGGGACTTCGGCGTTTGCGTTCAGTGCCTTCCACAGCTTGTGGCCTTTCAGAATGGAGACGACCACGTCATCTTGACAGGAGAAAACTTCTGGGTCCAGTTGTGAGTTGTTCTCCTTGATCGGGATCCAGTGTTCCCTAGCGTAGATCATGTTGATTGGAGTGTTGGCAGCCATTTCAATCTGAAAATGATAAACAGATTAGAGCATATGATCGAAAATGGCTAAGTCCACAATTTCTGTTCAGTTGGGCCCTTTATTGTTTTTTTTTTTATTTTTAAAGTGGGGCCCAATTAAAAAATGATTATTTGTCTTGGTCAAAGTTGGGCCTGGATTAAGTATGTTTGGTCCAGTCGAGAAATTTCCACTAAGGGTTTGGTCCGGGCTGGGCTTGATCAATTTCGCGCAGCCCAAGAAAATTGGGCAAAGTGTTGGGTCATGCTAGGTACGCGAATCGCGCAAGGGTAATTGGATACCCCAAATCGCGCAGCCCCAAATCGCGCTTCCTTCTGATCGCGCAAGTGCCTGGTTGTCAATCGCGCAAGGAATGAAAATAGCGCAAGGGGTTTAGAGAAGGCGTATAATCGCGCAAGAGGGTATGATTGCGCATCTCCGGTGGATCGCGCAAATGCTATAATCGCGCAAGTCAGTGGATCGCTCAAATCGGGCGAATCGCGCAAGGGATACAATCTCGCAACCCCTCTGTTCGCGCAGCCCTGAGGATCGCGCAGGGTCTGTAATCGCGCAAAGGCCGAAGATCGGGCAACCCCTCTGTTCCAGCAGCCCTGAGAATCGCTTAAGCCAGGCAAATCGCGCAAGCTTGGCAGATTGCTCAAGCCGGGCGAATCGCGCAAGCAGGGAGGTTCGCGAAGATAACGCAAGGGTTTCGCGATTCAGTCCGTGTTCATCCCTGTTCATCTTCTTCATGAATGTGAACCTGTTAAACATCATCATCATAGAAAAATGAAAGAAAATGGAGATTTTCTACCTTCGAAGAGTGATAATCGAGGAAGGAGTTGAGCTCTGGGGAGTTGGAGGGTTTCGCGCAGGAGTGAAATGGGGAGTGGGTTGCGCGTTTTAGACTTTAAATAGGCCTGGGGAAATTCAAAATTTGACGGGCCCAAAACAGTCTGATTTCAATTTTTAAAATTGCTCCCCCTTAACACTTGCTTCCCTTTTTCTTTTGAGAATGAAAATTTTAGCAAACTCCCCCTCAATTTATACACAATTTTGAAAAGCTCCCCCTCGATTTATGAACACTTTTGAACAGCTCCCCCTCAACTTATGCATTTGAAAAAAAATGATGCATGAAAAATAAAAGAAAAAACATGCGAAAAAAAATGATGCATGAGAGAGAGAAAAGAAAATGTGATGCAAAGAAAAACTAAAATGCAAAACATGAAAGCACACGCACACACACAGTTCAGATGTTACTCAGTCGTTTAGGTTCAGCATCCCCAACTTAGAGATCAGGAAATTGAATCTCTTTTCATCCAGGGCCTTTGTGAAAATATCAGCCAGTTGCAATTCCGTAGACACAAAGTACATGTCCACGGTGCCTTTCTCAACGTGATCCTTGATGAAATGATATCTGAGATCAATATGTTTCGTCCTTGAATGATGGACCGGATTGCACGTGATGGCTATTGCACTTTGAGAGTCACTGTAGATCGGGATGTGTGAGAATGTGAACCCGTAGTCTTTCAGCTGGGTCCTCATCCATAATATTTGTGAGCAACAACTAGCAGCCGCGACATATTCTGCCTCAGCTGTAGAAGTGGACACACAATTCTGCTTTTTGGAGGACCAGCACACCAACTTATCACCAAGAAATTGAGCACTGCCAGATGTACTCTTTCTGTCCAATTTGCAACCCGCGAAATCAGCATCTGAGTATCCAACAAGGTCAAAACCTGATTCCTTGGGATACCAAAGGCCCAGATTGACTGTTCCTTTGAGATATCTCAGTATTCTTCTAACAGCATTCAGATGTGATTCCTTCGGATTTGCTTGAAAGCGGGCGCATAGGCAAGTTGCAAAGACAATGTCTGGTCGGCTAGATGTAAGGTACAACAAGGAACCGATGATAGCCCGATAATTGGTAGCATCGACTGGTTTCCCGGAAGGGTCAGAGTCGAGCTTCTGTGAGGGAGACATGGGGGTTTTCATCGTCGACTTGCTGTCCATTTTGAAGCGCTTTAGCATATCGTGGATGTACTTGGACTGATTTATGAAGTTTCCATCTGGCATTTGCTTGATCTGAAGCCCTAGAAAGAAGTTCAACTCTCCCATCATACTCATCTCGAACTTGGTGCGCATCAGATTGCTGAACTTTTTACAGAAGTTTGGATTCGACGAGGCAAAGATGATGTCGTCCACATAAATTTGTATCAGCATGATGTCACCCTTGTGCCTTTTGATGAAGAGAGTTGGATCTATCTTTCCCTTCGAGAAGCCTGATTCCACAAGAAAATCTGATAGTGCTTCGTACCAGGCTCTCGGTGCTTGTTTCAGACCATACAAGGCTTTCCTCAGCTTATATACATGATTAGGGCGTTCAGGATCAACAAAGCCGTCAGGTTGTGCAACGTAGACTTCTTCTTTCAAATCTCCATTCAGAAATGCTGTCTTTACATCCATTTGATACACCGTGAAACTCTTGTGTGCAGCATATGCTAGAAATAGTCTGATGGCCTCAATCCTTGCCACTGGTGCAAAGGTTTCATCGTAGTCGATTCCTTCTTGTTGATTGTAACCTTTTGCAACCAGGCGGGCCTTGTTCCTCACGATCACACCATCCTCATCTTTCTTATTCTTGAATACCCATTTGGTGCCGATAATGGTTTTCTTGTAAGGCCTTGGCACCAGGGTCCACACTTTCAATCTTTCGAACTGGTTCATTTCTTCCTGCATCGCAATTACCCAGTCCGGATCAGCCAATGCGTCAGTCATCTTTGTTGGTTCTTTCTGACTCAGAAAACATGAGTATAAGCATTCATTGACTGATGCCGTTCTAGTTCTGACTCCTTGAGATGGATCTCCAATTATCAGCTCTGGCGGATGTGCCCTTGTCCACTTTCTCTCATGTTGTAGAGGCTGTGGAGTTATGATTGGATGATCAGGGTCAGAATATTCTTGCTCTGGTTGTGCTTCTGGGGTTTCTTGCGTTGCAGCTTCCTCAGTTTGATCATTAGCAGGAGTGTTTGGTTCTTGTTCAGCTTCATTATCTGTATGCTCATCATCATTCTGAGTAGGAGTGTTGGTTTCTTCAGTGATTGGAGCAGGTAACAGGGGGTTCTGAGTAGGTGTAGCATTTGTAGTTGGTGGTGCACGTGGTTGACTGTAGAAGTGTTCAAACAGAGAATCCAGAATCACGTGCTCATCAGATCTTGTCTCACCTCCCTGCCCTCCTACTCCAGAAGATGATGGAGTTTCATTATTTGCAGAGATTGATGGTTCAGAATGAAAATGTTCAGAAGCCAAGTCCGCCATTTCATAGAAGCTCACATTGATGCTCTCCATGACGGTTCTTCTGTCTTTCAAGTATACTCTGTATGCCTTGGAATTGGTAGAATACCCAATGAATATCCCTTCATTTGCTTTTGGATCAAGCTTCCCCCTAGCATCCCTGTCGTTCATAATGTAGCATTTACAGCCGAAGACGCGGAAGAAGGCAATGTTAGGGATCCGCTTGAACACAATCTCATAGGGCGTCTTGTCAAATCTTTTGTGGATCACTGTCCTGTTCTGTGTGAAGCAAGCCGTGTTGATAGCTTCCGCCCACATGAAGTGAGGAAGCTTTGACTGTATCAGCATGGTTCTGGCTGCTTCCACCAAGGTTCTGTTCCGTCGTTCTACAACACCGTTCTGCTGTGGTGTCTTAGCTGCAGAGAACTGTTGAGTAATTCCCTGAGCTTCATAGAATTCGGTCAGTTCCTTGTTCTTGAACTCCGTCCCGTTGTCAGTTCTGATGATCTTCACATTCTGCTGTAGATAGTTCTGTATGGTCCTGATGAACGTCATGATTAAGTTTGCAGTTTCGTCCTTGGAGCGCAAAAACTTGGTCCATGTGTAGCGTGAGTAGTCATCCACAATTACCAAAATATATTTGCGTCCACTGATGCTATGCACGCGCATCGGACCACACAGATCCATATGTAATAGCTCCAGGGGACGAGATGAGGAGGGAAATTGTTTTGACTTGTGTGATGCTCTCCTCATCTTTCCCAAATGACATGCAGAACAGTGATGGTTGGGGGAGTTCTTCAGAACAGGCAGTCCTTTCACCAACTTCTTCGAGGAGAGGGAACTGATGGCTGGCAGATTCAAGTGTGAGAGACGTCTGTGCCATAGATTGCTTTGCTCTTCAGATGCTTTGGACAGGAGACAGATGGATATGGGGGATCGTACCGATTTGAGATCAATGGTGTAGAGATTGGTTTTCCTCTGACACCTTAATAATGGTGTCCCACCCATATCCATCACACAACATTGCCTAGCATGGAATCTCACTTCCATTCCATTATCACAAAATTGGCCGATGCTAAGCAAGTTGTGCTTCAGTCCCTGCACATATGACACGTTTCTGATAGTGACGCTCTCACAAATGACATCTCCTATCCCGAGTATGGGCGATGAAGCATTGTTCCCAAACCTCACATTTCCTCCAAACCTTTCAGAATAGTTGCTCAGTAGTTCAATCTGTCCAGTCATGTGTGACGAGCAACCCGAATCAAGATGCCACACATGACTGACCTGCAAAACAGATTAGTTTCGCTTAGGTACCCATCGCCAGATGGGTCCTTCCTTATCAACAGTGAGCAATTGGTTCAACTTCTTTTTGATTTGGGATCCTAGGCTGGCTGATTGAGAAGAGTTTTTCATTTTTAATCGTTCTGCTTCAGCCTTAGGAACCCATTTTTGTTTTATTTGAACAATTTTTGGAGCGAGGGAACTTTCATTTGTCCTAAGTGATTGTTCAGATAAATGATCTTTCAAAATTGGTTCACGTGATAGCCTTCTCAGATGTTTGACTGAGTGAATCTTGAGAGGATACCTTAAAAATGGCAATTTGACCTCACTCTCAACATTCACCCTATCAATCTTGGGCTTATTCACAACATTCTTAACAATCACAGGATCTTTTGCTTTGCAAGAAGAAACAGACTCAAAACAATAACATTTCATTGATTTAATGCAATTCAGAGAAACACATTTAGTACAGCGATTCGAGACAGAAATCTTAGAACTAGAAGACTTAGGAGCCACTCTCTTAGCATAACTAGTAGATGGCTCACTAATGCTAGAACTAGACTTATTCTTAACATAAAAAATGGCGCTCGACCGCTGACACTTATTTCTTAATCTCGACTCTTCTTCTCTCTTCTTCCTTCTTATTTTGTCTTCAATCCACTCTCCTTTCTTCTCGACTCTCTTCTTCACATCTTTCCCTGTCGGAGAATGAGACTTGGGGTGAGAAGGAGAAGTCTTAAAACTATCGCTTGAATTTTCAGAAGTGTTTTCAGAAGTAGAAGGGGAAGAGGATTGAGAAGCTGTGTTAGACTGAGAGGCGGTTTTCAAAGAGGTTATTTCTTTTAAAAGTTCATCCTTTTCTTTTTCTAAAACCTGCTTTTCTTTTTCAAAAGAATCTTTTAATTCAACAAACTTTCTCACCAATGGTGGAATGTAAGCTGGTTTCTCAATTGGTTCAGATGTGGAAGCCTCCTCTCCGTCTTTCACAGCTTCTTTTTCAGGAGGATAGGTCAAGATTTCTTCAGCAGGGGTCAAAGGGAGTGCTTTGGTTTTGTAGCTCTTGTTTAACTCTGTGTAGTCAAAGGGAACCTCGACACCAGCTTTTGTCTTTCTCTTTTCATCCTCAAGGGCATTCGTTTCTTCAGCACCAGTGAAGGCCATGAGTTTGGTCAATCCTATTTTCATGTATCTAACATCATAGAGTTGTCTACAGTTGACCTTTTTCAGGTTCTGAGGATTGGTCAAACCCAAGCCTTCTTTGGCGTTATAGAAACGAGTGTCCTTAGGCTGGTTAAGGAAAATAGTCTGATCTGTTTGGTCTCTTTTGGCTAACAGGTCTTCAAGTTCTTTGATTTTAGTATAAAGAGCACCCCTTCTTTCCATTAGCAAATTATTGACACCAAAAAGTCTAATTCTTTCTTTTTCAGTTGTTCTAAGCTTCTCTGTCAACTCTTTCTCACTAGCACTAAGTCGCTTATTCTCAGTTGTGAGCTTAGTGATTGTTTTCTCTGAATTGATTATCTTAATGTTTGAGCATGTCTGTTTTTCACGCAGTTGGTTATATACCTCATACAACCGTTTGTAATTCACCTCTAGCTCCTTAAATTTATCATGCATATCTGTTCTAGAGCAGTTATGAATAGATGGATTAGAGGTACTTACTTCATTGTCAGCATTTCTGTTTTCAGCAGTCAGGGCAGTCGCTACATCTGCATTGGTTGCAGTAGGCAGGTTCTTCTTCTCCTCAGCCTTGTCTTTCTCCTTTTCATCAGCAGCAGGGGTTGACTTCATCTTTCCTTCCTTTTCAGCATCTTTCTCTTTCTCTTCTTCTTCAACAACTGCCATCAAGGCCATATTCTCTTCTTCGTCAGAGTCATCCATCTAGTGATCTTTTTCAGCCATGAGGGCACTCTTCTCACTATTTTCTTCCATTGCCAGCAACATCTTTTTCTTGTTCAGATTGATCTTCTGTTTGTAGTACTCAGCATCCTTCTTCCTCTTTGGCATCCTGCAGTCCTTCATTAGATGTCCAGTCTTCCCACAGTTGAAGCACTTTGGAGCATCCTCAGCATTACCATTCTCAGAAGAATCAAAAGATCGCTCTTTTCTTTTGCTGTTGCTGGTAGAGGACTTGCGGAGCCTGTTGTTAGAGGAGTTCTTCTTCATCTGCATATGATTGTTGAACCTCGAAGTAAGAAGGGCTATTTGCCTCTGAAAATCATGCATCTCATCATCATCTGAATCATTCCTCATTCCGATGTCACTATCAGTAGTCTCACATTCTTCAGCTATCATCTTATCCTTCTTGGAACCAGACTTTGAAGGCTTGTCAAGCATTAGAGCAAGGGTGTCAGCTAGCTTGTCCACAGCTCCCTTCCCTTTATCAGCTGTCACAGAGGCGACCACGAGGTCAGAAAAATCTTCAGCATACTGGTCAAGTGTATTGTACACAGCATGGATGTCCATTTCATCAAGGTCTTTCGTGTGCCTTATCTGTGAGCTTAGCTTCTTCCAGTCAGCTCCAAGAGAAGATAGAAATCTCACGTTCAATTCCATGTTCGACTTGTGCACATTAATCTTTCTCATCTCATTTATCAATTGCAGGAATCTGAGGTAGGTGTCTTCAAGTGATTCTCCGAGCTTGGCTTTGAATGAGTCGTAAGCAGTGAATGTGCTAGCTTTCTTCGCCTTTACTCCTATCTCTGTGCCTTGCATGATCTTAAAGATCTCATCCCACATCTCTTTTGCTGTTGACATGCTGTCAATCTGCATGTAGATGTCGTTCGGGATGGCTTGCAGAAGATAAGTCTTAGCAATGAGATCTGCTCGGAGTCTTGCTCTGTCCTCGTCATCATATTCATCTACCGTCTTTGGCCTCCATTCAATCTCCACCGGTGGGTTGTTTCCGTTATCTCTCTCAACTGCTATCATCAATTGTGCAGGTCCGTTTGTGATAGAGTCCAGAAGACCTGAGGATTGGTCCTTGCTTTCCAAGAAGTTCAGAAATCGGTTCTTCCATACATTATACTCACCCCTTCGCAGGATTGGGGGTCTTGTATCATTTCCGATTGATAATGCATCCATGTTAAATGATCGGGCTGATCAGTTGATTGATTTGATTCTGTCCAGTTGTTAGGTAATTCCGGCAGAAGGTTCTTGTTCAGAAAAGTTGTAAGTGTGAGATCGCGCAAGTGTTGGAAGATCGCTCAACTTCACGAAAGATTGCTCAACTTTAGAAAGGATCGCTCAACTTTATAAAAAGATCGCTCAAGTCTTAAAAAGATCGCTCAAGTCTTAGCAAACAATCTCTCAACCTTTAAAAAGGATCGCTCAACACTTAAAAACAATCTCTCAACTTTACAAACAATCTCTCCACAATACAAAAAGATCTCTCAACTATAAAAACAATCTCTCAACTTCACAAAAAAAAAATCTCTCAACTCTTTAAAAGGATCGCTCAACTTCAAGGATCGCTCAACTTACAAAGAAAAATCACTCAACAATAAAAAATCCTAAGTCCAAATCTCTCAGGTCCAAAATGGCGCAAGAGAGGATCGCGCAGGTGTGATTGCGCTAACGCTCAAATCGCGCAGGAGGATTGCTCAGTCCAGAATCACGCAAGATGTGTTGCGCAATGCTTGAGATCGCGCAGGAAGCAGATCGCGCGAAGCTCGAGATAGCGCAGAGGGGAGTTGCGCGATTCTGTTCTTCTTCCTAGAGGAGTTGCGCGAACCTGTAAAATCGCTCAAATCGAGCTTAACCTGTACGCCAAATTTCCCAGCGAGATTTTTCTCAGAATCGATCCCAGCAATCCTAAAAACACTTTCCTTCAGCCATTTTCCTGCAAAAACAACAATAAAAATAGAACAGAAGATCGCTCAAGTGCGAAATCTTCACGGATGAAGAATCGCGCAGGGGTGATTTTCAGTCTTCAATCGATCGATCAGCTCCGGCTCTGATACCAGATGTTAGGTCCCTGTTTTCTAGTCTAGAATATGTATGTATGGAAGATAGATCTGGGAATGAAGCTTTCCATTGATGTGATGAAGAAGTTTACAGAATGATATGAAACTTAAGCGTAAAACTTCTATCACGAGAATAGGCACTGCGGCACTAGGAATATCGAAAAGCTTAACCTAGCCTTTCCCATAAGGCATATATATAGCCTGACGGGAAAGGTAGGTTTTACAATCATTTGGGCTCCTTTTCCTAGGAGGCCCATACCTAAAAAGGTATAAAACCTTTATTACATAATTGCCTTAAAAGGCCTATTCATTATTCTAGCTAACTATAAACTAGCAAAGTAACATTGATCACAATTACAATAAAAATATCTCTAACAATATTCACAAAATAATTTACTTCGTAAATAACTTTTTTCAACTCAACAAATTTAAAAGAAGACTATCCACTCTCCAAAACTCCAATTAAAGCCCAAATCATGTGATGTAATATAAACCAACCCATTTAATCTATTTATCAAAAAACCACTTTTATTTATTTTGACAAATAACTCAATAGTATCAACCGTGCTCGCCTTACATTCCAACCAATAGGAACTGTTTTATCACATTATTGCTGCAGGCGTGAAATATGATATCCTTCAATGAAATATTTATTTTATTTATTTATTTTGACAAATAACCAATGAGTCATTGGTGTTGATGTTTTTGGGAGGGAACACTATTCATAAAAAAAAACTTTTGCTTTTATATTAGAATAAATAGATTATAAGCATTATATTCGATTATGCAAGTCATGATTTAATATATGTGTTTTTTAGCCCGGAAAAAACACCCTTGTGAGGTGTCGTAAATAGTGGGGAACATTTGTCTAATATAGACAACCTTCTTTTTTAAAAGTTGTATTATATATAAAACGTTATTAACTTCTATTAATGTAAATTTCCAAAATATTACTTTTTTTAACATTTACTAATACACGCTTAGTACCTTGTGGTCTGATGATCACTGAGACAACTCCAAGTTCCAAGAAGGAGATCACAGGTTCAAATCTCATTCCAATTTAAGGATGTTGACCTTCTTAACATATAGGAGATTAATAGTTTGGAAAGAATTGTCCAAAAATGCTTACTAATACATACTCCGTAATTTTTCAAAAAAAAAAAAATACATACTCCGTAATTAAATATAATTACGACCAAATTCAAGCGATGACAAACGTCAAAATCAAACAATATAGTATTATAGACGTATAGTATCCACTTTTATAGAATAGATGACAGATGATAGTAATACTTCATCTGTCTCTTATAACTTTGCCAACTTTCCTTATTTGGTTGTCCCAAAAACTTTGTCACTTTCCTTTTTGTTTTATCAATTTGTGGCTCATGTCATTTCTCTCTCTTCTGCACAAATCTCTACCACACGATTTTTACATTATTATTCTGTATGTCGGTCAATGGAGTATAAAAAAATGTGGAGCTAAAGAGGACAAATGCCTGGCCTCAGAACAATAGAAGGTTAAAATAAAAGAAAGAGACTATGGGTCAAATACACACGGCCCAGCGAGAGTATTATGCGACCCCCAAAAGGCCAAAATACTCCAAAACTGGTTATTTTCAGTGAGAGGCGAAGAGCTTCCTCAATTCACTTCCGATCAAGATCTGTTCTCCACTCTCTAACCAGGATTTCGAAAGAAGGTGAGACCGTCCCAGTCGTCTTAATAGGCTCCCTTTGCCAAATGATAAGCTACTGAGTTGGCCTCTTATGAGCGTCAGACATATTATGTTGACTATTAGCAGGGGCGGATCCAGGAATGAGGGGTGGGGTGGGCTAAGCAGTAAAAATATTTGTTGCTACACACAAAAGGTTTAGCTTAGAATTGTTATCAAACTGAGATGTTTTCGAACTACTCGATTTTCAACGTGATTTTGAATTTAATTTAACCACCTGAGTTTAACGAGCTTTGAACTCGAAAACATGCTAGATTTTGAGTTTGAATAGTTATTCAAGCCAAATTCGAGCTTACTAATGTTCGGTTCGATCCGGGCTCTAGCATAAAAAAAAATATACTTCTAAAATTTAAACGTTTTAGTAAGTTTTTAAAAATTATTAATTAAAGATTTTAGTATTTCAAAATTCAATTAACTTTTTAATTCTTTCTTACATGTCCACACATGAAATAAATCACTTTCTAATCTTCAATTGTGTAATAAATAAATCATTCCCTAATATTTAATCCTATCTTTAATCATTATAAATTTACAATGAATAAACACTATTTTATTATATAATGCAAAATTTAATTAATAATCAAATTGATTTAGGCCATCTCCAACAGTTAACACCATTTTTTACACTAAAATGGTGTAAATATCACATCAAACAATATTTTATCTCCAACAGTTTACACCATTTTCATCACCAAAAAGGAATATTCTCTTTTTATTCTTTTTACTAACTTTTTACCATTCTTCTATTTAAGTATCTAACTACATTAGCCCCTCATTTAATATTTTGACATTTCATACATTATTTCACACATACAAACTAAAATATAACATTTTAATATGTATTTTCACACATTTCACTAATTAAAATACAATAATCAATATTTCACAAATAAAAGCTAAAACCACATAAAATTAAATATTACAATAATATTATAATAATTGGTACGTCATTATAATATTATAAATATTGTGTGATTTAAATTTTATTATATTTTTTTCTATCAAATTAATAATTTTAATTTGATGTTCTATAAGGATGTTTTTACTTGGACTGTAATTTGTCTCGAGATCGGATCAGACCTGATTAGACCACACTTGGGTAGTTATAAAAATACAAATAAATCAGACCAAACCACATCATTTCAGATCAGACCAGATCAAATCAGACCAGAGCGGAGCGGACAAACCAATTTCAGTCCAAGTAAAACATCCTAATTTGTTGTTTTAAAAATGGGTCAAAACTATAATAATTAAAACTTGAAAGTTACATTTAGAGCCCGTTTGGTAGAAGAAAAATCGGCTGGTTTGGCTGATTCTGCTGAAATTTCTGAAGTTCTGGCTGAAGTGGCTGCATTGGCTGATTCTGCTGATTTAAGAAAAAAATATTTTTAAAATATATTTTATTAATAAAATAAAGAAAAAATTATATGTAAAAATAGCTAAAATGGTCATCTACAGTAACTTCAGCCAATACAGCCAGAAAAGTAACTCCAACCTTACTTTTTCTGCTTATTACACAATTCAGCACGCTAAAGCAAAAATTACGTGTTTGGTGGAAAAGTTGGCTGATAAGCCTGATAAGCCGAAAAGGGGTGTTACCAAACGGCACCTTAAAAGGAAAAGAAATTAAAAAAGTTGGATGGTGTTGAATATGGTGTACGCCATATATGGTGTAAAGCCATCCCTCCTCCCCCATTTTGGTGTAATGGTGTGAAGTTTGGTGCCATTGTTGGAGCATTTTTTTGCCAAATACACCATTTTGGTGTTGAAAATGGTGCTTGTTGGAGATGGCCTTACAATCTAAAAATAACAAAGCTAAAACGAACACAGCGATACAATTGCTCCAGACCTTTCGTGTTAATCAATATATATATATATATATATATATATATATATATATATATATATATATATGTATGTATGTATGTATGTATGTATGTATGTATGTATGTATGTATGTATGTATGTATGTATGTATGTATGTATGTATGTATGTATGTATGTATGTATGTATGTATGTATGTATGTATGTATGTATACATACGTAATATTAAATGAAATAATTACATATTTATGACCAAAATAAGATTCTTTATAAAAACGTGATTAGTGACTAGATAATATTAGAATAAAAAAAAATATGTTCTCGTGTTAAATTTAAATTACCATTACACTAGATTGAATTAACGATTTGTTATATCTTTGTAAATAAATTTTATTTTAATTATATGTTTTTAAAAATCTCATATTAAATTCTTAGATAGAAAATGTTATTCTTTCATAATTTAATAATGATAGTACAATATAATCCAATTAAAAAGCATTATGTAAAGTTGGTTTTAAAAAAATTTAAAATAAATTTTGATGTAGATGGACAATAAATATAGACATGAAATCAATTACAAAATCTTAAAGATGCAATAGAAATATACTTCCACATATAATATATGCGAATGAGAAGTATAATATCAGCCGAGTGTGTGCATTATTTATTAATTGTTTAGTTAACTCATTAGTTGATGGATAATAAACATTATAGTGTATTGAAGCTCAAATAATGGTACGTAATATATTTTTAAAAAGCAAGGCTTTGACCAACATGTGAATGTAGTTGAATGGATGGAAATCCGAACACCATTCAGCCAGCTCAGGTTCGATTCCCGCGTGTAACTCTTCTTGAAGTGGGCCGTGTTTCATTTTTACGTGGGCTAGGATTAATTCTGGGATGGGCTCGATTTAAATCTTATACCTATACTAATTAAGCCCAAAAAAAATGGGCTGGGCTGAAGCCCACCCCTGCCCTAAGTATGATCCGCCCCTGACTATTAGAAGTCTAATATTCAGAATCGTGATCTCTGTTTCATAACTTCTAATTCACTTTCTTTTTTTCATTTTTGCTTAAATATAAAAACTTATTAAATTATATTTATAATCAATTCCTATGAATTTTAATATGTGAAAGTAATGCAAAATGGAGTAGTACTTTTAAAAAATAAATTGATATGACATTTAGAAAATGAGTATAAGATGAGTATCAGATGAGCATAGTAACTTACAAAATGCAAAATGCTCATTTCGGCTCTCGCTAAATGAGCAATATTGTACTTTTAGTGAGCATATGACCTATTTTATTGAGTATTAAGAGGCTAACAATGAGTATAACGATCTCTGCTTCATATCTTCTAATTCATTTTTTAAAAAAACTTATTGAATTATATCTATAATACACTCCTATGAATTTTAATATGCGAATTTAATGTATATGCTACTTTTGAAATATGCATTGATATGACGTTATAAAAATGAGCATAACATGAGCACCAATTGAGCTTAAGTTAGTTACAAAATGAGCATTGATATGAAAATCATAATTTTTTTAGTCGAACTTCAAGACATTTTTATTGAGCATCAAACATTCTCTATTGAGTATTAGAAACATGCAATGGAGTATCATGGTATGTGCTTCTATGTCTATAACCAACTCCTACGTGAATGTAATTTAATATGGCACTTTTAAAATAAACATTTGTATAATAAATTAAGAATGAGCTAACACCAGTACAAAATGAGCATACATTACTTACCAAATGATCAATGATATGAAAATAATAAGTTTTGTTAGTTGGTCATCAAGAAATTTTCGTTGATATCTGCATTAATATGACATTTTAAAATGAGCATAAAACCAGTATCAAATGAACATACGTAACTTACAAAATGAGTATCAAAAAATTCCAAAGCTGGTTTGAATATCTAATGTGTTCAAGTTTTCATTTGTGCGCATATAATGACAAATATAGTAGTTTATATTCAAAATAATTTATAATTTTTTGTTCTCAAATTACAAATATAATCAGATTCTTTTATAATGTTTTACCATGCATATTTATTTTAAAGTATACTCATTTTAGTATAACATAAAACTCACATTAGTAATTAACACACAATATTTAATAAATTAATAAATATTCATCTTAAAAATAAAAATAGAAAAAACAAACATAAATACCTAAAATATTTTATAATGTACAAATTAAAAAATTTAAGTTAGAAGGTTGATTGGAAATAGAAAAAACAATCTCAAACATTAAATAATATTTTATATAATACATTTTCATAATAATTGAATAAAAAGATTTTTAAAGAAAAAATAAAAAAACGAAAAAGCAACAATTAAAATAAACAAAAAGAAAGAAGCAAACAACATGTCAAAGACTCGAAGCAAAGAAAAGAAAACAAAACGAGAGAAAAGGAAAATGTAAAGCAATGATGGTCGATCAAGGCTAATGCGCAGGAGCCAGGGCCCAGGAGCAATGACGGCGGAAAAATAGGTTAGGCAGTCCAGGCACGTTAGGTAAATCAGAGGCTTGAAGTTCAAATGTATTACAAAAATACCCGGCTGTACCATGCTCAAGGTACAGCCGGTTGTAGGATATAATTTACCCCAAACCACAACTTCTGCCATTTAATACGTAGTATAAACATAATTAATTTACAGTCCACACACATCTCAGTATACTATTATGCAATGTTGTAAAAGGCACTAGGCATTAGTCGGGCGCCAGCCTAGCGCCTAGGCAGGGACTAGTCGGAGACAAAGAAATTGTATTTTTATCTATATTTTTGCATAAATATGATAAATAATATTGTATTTTTGTGTGTATAAAATACATATATACATATGCATTAACAAACATGAATTATAGAATTATCACATTTAATCATATGAGCTATATGATAACAAATCACTTAACTTTATTATGTTATAAATATAAATAATGATAAAATCTAGATATATATAGAAACATATATAGTTTTATCTTAATTTACAACTTTAGTTCTTTATATCCATGACTAAAACTAAAGTACTTATATCACTTAGAAAATTAAAATTAAAAGGTAAATTAATGTTTGGCCAATCTAGACGGTCGATTAAGCGCTCTAGGCGGGCAACTATGGACCATAGTCAGTCGACTAATTCACCTAGACGGCAAACCAATTAGTCGGAGCGTCTAGACAAAAATCGGGGCGCCCGACCACCGCCTAGAGCCTAGACGGGGACTAGTCGGACGCATAGAACGATTTTTAGAACAGAACTATTATGAACTATCTATGTTTCGTTTTTTAATATTTTAATGTTTTAATACTTAAAACATCTAATGACTTATTCCTTAAAATATCTTTATGGGTGGTTGGGTGAATCCCATAATGTTTGCACTAAAATGACACTCAAACTATGTAGAAGCACCAATGTAACCCATAATGTTCTTCAATCCGCTACGCCCATACATTAACTAATTGCTAAGTCACAAAAAATCAAGATTTAGTGTTCGAGTGTTGCAACGTGTTGCAACTTCTCGTGTATTGCATTCTACAATATAAAACTGACTTGTTCTCAGTTTTTATGTACATGTTACAGTGTTACACATTAGCTAAAACTGAAGAAATACAGTTAGTTACAGAACAGACAAGTTTATATTGAAATAAGGATGAGAATTAAAACATATAACACGCAGAACCTTCATAGTTCATGTTAGGGGAAAAAAAAAAGTGAGTGGTTGTTTGCAAGGGGCTTAAGGAGTGTTTGCTCTTACTTAAAAAAAGTGCTTTTTAGCTTTTGGATTAAAAAAAGTTGAAAAAAGTGTTTTCAAATGACAGATTCTGCTTAAATTAATCACTTAAAAGTAAAAAGTTGGAAGATGGTGGAAGAGTGCTTTAAACTGCTTTTCACTTTTTCAATTACACAAAAAACACTTATTTTATCAAACACTACCAATTTTTACTTTTTCAGAATCACTTTTTCTCAAACACTACCAACTTTTACTTTTTCAGAATCACTTTTTCTCAAACACTACCAACTTTTACTATTAAGTATTATCTCCAAAATCACTTTAAAAAATCACTTTTGTAAAGTAGAAGCAATCGCAAACACTCCCTTAGGGTGAGCGAAACAACATTTTGGAAGTTTGTATTTATAACCATTGTTCTTACTCTCAACCTTGGTTGATCACTAATGGAGTTAATTGACTTGGTGTATAAGGGAGTGTTTGCAATTGCTTCAACTTTAAAAAAGTGATTTTTTAAAGTGATTTTGGGAAAAATGATTAATAGTAAAAGTTGGTAGTGTTTGAGAAAAAAGTGATTATGAAAAAGTAAAAATTGATAGTGTTTGGTAAAATAAGTACTTTTTGTGTAATAAAAAAAGTGAGAAGCAGTTTAAAGCACCCTTCTACCTGCTTCCAGCTTTTAGCTTTTAAGTAATTAATTTAAGCAGAAGCTGTCATTTGAAAACACTCTTTTCAGCTTTTTTTAAGCCAAAAGCTAAAAAACGCTTTTTTTAATTAATCCCAACTTCCAAGCATGGGCAAAGATCAAGGAATGCAACTTTAGAAAGTATCTCGCATAAATTATTTGAGCTACTGTGGAGATACTGTGTAACCCACCAACCCCTCTTCCTACAACTGTGTGAACTTCCAAAATTCATTGAATTGTTAATACACGGGTCCTCATCACTGTATCCACCTTTTCGGCATCCAATTGGAATTGCAACATTGTAACAGTGGCCTGTAAATCTTCCCCATCCCCAAACAGTATCCTACTCAGGCTACTCAGCTAACACGCCAAACTCCATTAGGATTATTTTTATTCATTTATCTTTTTTTCTTTTTCTCTTGATGTTGATAGTTTTAAGCGGGAACCATGTTCATCAAAACCTTTTGCTTTTATATACTCCCCATCCTGCTATTAACATCCTACTTTGACCTACACACATATTTAAGAAATAAATTTGATTTTACTGTTTAGACACTATTTGGCACTGTTTAAACATTGTTTGACACTGTTTTGATGTAGGATAATTTTCCATTTAGGAAAATGAGAAGATGATTTTGGGACGGCCCAAAAAAGAAAGCAGAAAGTTAATAGCGGGACGGAGGGAGTATTATTAATAGATTAGTGTATATATATATATATATAGAGAAATCATCATGTCAGGCCGGCCTGACGGGCTGCCCTGTCCGGCCGAGCCCGTTTGGGCACCTTCCCGGTGGAATTTTTTGATGAATTTTTTTGAGCATGTTTCTCATCAAGTCTAATTTGTCCATACCAAATTTCAGCTCAAAATTCGATCGGGAAGGTCGTCAAATGATTTTTGCAAGTTAACTGGTCCGGAATATGTATTTTCCGGACCAGTTAACTTGCAAAAATCATTTGACGACCTTCCTGATCGAATTTTGAGCTGAAATTTGGTATGGACAAACTAGACTTGATGAGGAACATGCTCAAAAAATTTCATCAAAAAATTCCACCGGGAAGGTGCCCAAACGGGCTCGGCCGGACGGAGCAGCCCGTCAGGCCGGCCTGATGAGAAGAGCACTCTATATATATATAGGGGAAAGATCAAGTACAAAGTGTGCTTATTGTGCATATATTTGTACGATGCACTTTGACGTTATTTGCATTGCATATTGAGGTTCAAAGTGTTGCATATTATATACACATAAAATAGTAGTTACCCATTGACCAAGCAACGAGTTGCACCCTAGAAAAGTTAGGTTTTATTACAAAAATGCCACCTTGCCTTTATATCCTTTAGATTAACTCATCGGATGACCAAGATAAGTTTGTACTTTGTAAATTAAGCATGGTTTGTATTTGATCTCTATTATATATATATATATATATATATATATACGGAGATGCTCACCTCCGAACTACCGGACGCAAATGTTGTCCGAACCTCTCAAAATGAAAAGCGTGCATGTATAGTGAGTGAGCTGACAAATTAATTTCTGACATAGCATGGGCATACCTACGCTGCATACAGTATTTGAGTTGAGTGCACAAACAAATTGAAATAAAAAGGAAATTAGAAAATTAGTAATCCTCTACACTAAAAAATAAACAATGAAATTATTTCACTGTTACACCAAAACAAACGTTGGAAGAAAGGAAAGTTTAAATAGATTATTATTTTGCGGGTCTATCAATTGTCACTTTATTTTATCTAATATAGGTTTTTTTTTGGTTACTAAATAGATTATTATTTTAATTTGTGGTGGACTGGTGGTTAGTTGATTTTAGGCATCAGATTTGATACTACGTAGTAGTTTAGCGCTAAATGCTTGATTGGAGCTGAAACTGTTCAAACTGATCAAAGTCTAACCTCAAACGATTGAATGAACTAAGGATGTTTGGAATTGATTTTGTTTCTGCTTCTATTTTAAAGAAGAAGTAGAAGCAGAATCAGTTTTAAGAAGTTGGTCTTCTCCCGGTTTTAAAAAAATTATTCTTGGAATAAATTACAGCACTTCGTCGGAATCACTTATGCATTTTCACCCAAGCACTCCAATTCTGCTTCTACTCCATGAAGGAGCAGAAGCGATCTTAAGAATCAGATCCAAACACCCTCTAAATTATTTGAATTATAGGAAAAAATATATAAAAGTTCTTATTAATAAAACAATGAAAAATTAGGAGCTCATTTGGTAACATTTAAATTGGCTGAATTGACTGAATCTGGTATAATGGATTGAGTCTAAGTTGAAGCAGCTATATGGGTTGAATTGGGTTGAATTTGCTGAATTCAGAAAAATATATTTAAAATACTTTTTGTGCAATCAAGGGAAAAAATAATGAAAAAGAATAGCTAGAATCATCTTCTACCGTAATTTTAGTTAATTCAATCAGACAAGTAACTCTAAATTTTTTTATTTTTATGATTACACAATTTAGCGCACGAATTAAAAGTTACGTGTTTAGTGAAAATGTTGATTGATAGGGCTAGTAAGCAAAAAATATGGCTCACCAAACGGGCTCCGAATGGAGCTTTACTTGACTGGTTTTGAGTATTATAAAATTCAGCGAGTAAAATCAATAATTATATAATGAATAAACAAGTTGGCTGATACATTAATAAGTTTTTTAAATAAAAAAGAGCGGCTTTTATTACAATATCGATAAAACGTAGTACAAGCCAATAAAAATTGGATTATTCTGATTTAAACTGGATTAAACTGGTTTCACTATATTCTAACATATACTCGAAATTAATTAATACTTTACTCTAAAGTAGTTATAAAATAATCAAAATAATCTTTTTGAAGAAAGATAAATTTATACTCTTAAAATATTTATTTATTATTAGTAATTTTCTAGTACCTATATAGGACATGATTTAAAGTTCTAAGGTCTAATTTTATTTAACTATTATGTAGTATGACACAATGTTTAAAATTCTACGAAGTTATAGTACACTAACATCTACAATTTGAAAGATAACAATATAAATATGGTGTGTCAGAGTGTGTAACATCTAAAATAGAGTTGGGGCATTTATATTACGGAGTACAATTTACAATAGTGTCATAAGGAAATAAATCAAATAATCCTTCTCCACTTGTCATAAGAATAGCTCCACCACTTTCAAAAAAAAAAGAAAAAAGAATAGCTCCACCAGCCGATTCTTTTTAAAGTAGCCCCCACCAGTTACTTTTTCAAATGACCGGACGAAACATTGTCCGAACTACCGGATGAGATCACGACTCTATATATATATATATATATATATATATATATATATCTAAAAACTTATAAGCACCAATCATGGTTAGGGCATTTCGGGAATGATAAAAATGTTGGTGTAACATTGAAGCAAGATGCACTTGTACAATTTCTTTTGGTCATTGTACCCTCACCATTAAATCAATTTTTGCTTCATACCTCCGTTAACTTAACTCCAACTGCCGTTCAAAAAAACTCCAACTGTTGAGTTTCCAAAAGTGATGTAGCCTAAACATTTCAATTACGTAGTATTATATACACTTGATTTATTTTATTTCCATTTAACGTTTAAGTTTAATTTTTCATTTTAAATTTTTTATATACCTACCGTATGCAATATACGTAGAAGATAAGTAAATCAATTTTATGTGACTTTTTAGGAATGAAATGACTAATATCGAGCAAAATTTCAATACAGGTTGCAAAAAATTCTGATTAGATCATACTAGATATGAAAAAAATTAAATCCGATAAAAAAGATTAGATTATATCAGACTAGAAAAATACACATCACATTAGAAAGGTTCAAACACAGGTTATTACTTTTATTATTGTTGTTATATTGTTATTTTTATTGTTATTATTGTTGGAGTTAAGTTTACGGAGGTATGAAGCAAAAATTGATTTAATGGTGAAGGGTACAATGACTAAAAGAAATTGTACAAGTTCATCTTGCTTCAATGTTACACCAACATTTTTATCATTCCTGAAATGCCTAACCATGATTGGTGTTTATTATAATCCCACATCTGCACCTCATCTTCTTTTATTGGACCCTAACCATGTTTTTTACTCTTTCTTTGAAAATTATACAAATAATCTCACCTTTCACTTTTTAATTATATCCTTATAAATGTGAGATTATTTATATAAGATTTTTAAAAAAGGTAAAAAACTTGGTCAAGGTCCAATGAAAGAAGATGATGTGCAAATGTGGGATTATTTTGGGATTATTTAAAGGTGGGATTATTATGAGAAGACCAGTGAAAGGTGGGATTATTCTTGTTAATTTTTCCTTTTTATTTTTACAATCAATATTATAATTATCAACGTTATTGTGATTATTATTATTTAATAATATTATGGTTATTATTTATATTTTATTATAAATATAGTGTTGTTATTGATGTTTGATAAATAATACTCCGTAACATTTTTCATAAATGTTGAGATCATACTTAATATGTATTAATTTCCCTGATTATAGAGGCATAAGTGTAAAATAGAAATGCCAATATTGAGATGTGAGTTTGATCTGGAACTTTGTATATTATTATATCTCTGTGTACAAGTATGAGATTACTATGAACGGGAGATTTTGATCATCACCCCTCATTACCCCAAATCGGTCCTAAGTAATATGTATCTGGGGATTGCAATATTTCATTTCATACGGCTATCACAACGAAATATTACCGTATTGAATCACGAGTATTATTGATTTTTACTCGTGGTGCTATATATAATTTACATTTGTTATTGCATTTGCCTCTTAATTACTATTTAGTACATATTTAGTACAATTGGACTAAAACATTAAAACGACACACATGCTTTAGACCTACAGACCTAATATTCAGCCCACTCTTTTTTAGATTGTTTATTACCAAAACATTGATAGTATATTCTTATATGCTATTTCCGAACGGTCACTGCTCCGCTCACGGGCAAAGAGATGATGTCTCGCATTACTTTTAATCATCCATTATGGGGAAAAGTATGCATAAAGCTCGTGTGCAATATCATATAACCCAAAGGTACTAATCATTAACATTTCGTTATGTTAACCTTATCAAAATAACTTTGGGCATTTTCTCCTCGCGCATCGCGCGTCATATAACTAGTATATATATATGTGTGTGTGTGTATGCAATGCTAAGGTAAGGTAGACCTAAGAATTGTAATTCTTGGGCCTCTTTTATTTGAGGTGCTCTAGGTCGAATTTTTTGATGAAATTTTGTAAGCATGTTTTCCATGGATTGAAGATTATGTCCACCAAATTTCACAATAAAATTCAATCGGAAAGTCATTTAAATAAATTATTGAAAAAAAACTGCATTTTATATATGTAAAACCCTGCGCAATTTTGAAAAAATTATTTAACCAACTTCCCGATTGAATTTTATTATGAAATTTGGTGGGCATAGTCAACACTTCATGGAGAACATGCTCACAAAATTTCATCAAAAATATGTCCCAGAAGCACCTCAAATGAAAGAAGCCTAAGAATTTCAATTCTTAGGCCTACCTTACTTGAACATTTTCATATATATATATATATATATATATATATATATATATATATATATATATATATATTATATAATATCATATACTAGTATTCCACTTGTGCGATGCACGGAAAAATATATTTCCCATATAAAATTTATGTAATTTAATAATTTCTCACCTATAAATTAGATTGTCATGATGTAATAATATGAATTGTAAATATAAAGAGTTAATTTCCTATATATGTCAAAAAAGTGATCCAAGAGCACAAATAGGACTACATGTTTTTTCTCTCCCTAGTAAAACTATTTTATGTGTGTTTGGACAAATATGCTCTTGAGGCATTTGAAAGGTTTTAATTAATAATAAATTCATAAAAAATAATAAAAAACGTAAAAAAATAATAAAAAACGTCAAAAATTATAAAATTGTATACATAGATATAAATAGCACATACCCAAATTTAAGAAATTACCATTTATAATCTCTCTCAAAGGCAATCCCGAGAGCGGATTTGAGGCCAATGTTTGCTTATTTTTTTAATCAGCGGGCCACCATTTTTATCTGAAATATTAACAATTTTTTTATAAATATATATTGTACGAATTTCTCTAATCAACGTATCAACGTATGAGATTAAGCTAATCAAGTAATATAAAAAACAAAAGTTAATAATGTGAGTTATAAAAAACAATCATAATCAAATTTTCACTATACATTTTTAACTATTCTTGTAATTTGATTTCTAAAATAATAATATATTTATATTCACAATTTGTTTGAATTGATATAACACTTAATGAATTTTAAATAAAATAGCCATATATTTCAAAAAAGTCCTATCATTGCATTAAAAAAATATAATTTTTATCTAAATCTTTTTTATATGCATTATAAGTTGTAATTATTTCACAAATCAATTCAGAATTCAGCCCATAGCCATTTTTTTATGTGGAAATATCCCGTTAAGTCCGTCTTTTACAATTGCATTTCATTTATGTCACCTAAACAATTACTTTTCAAATAGAAACTTTTATCTTTTCACTTTTCAATTCTTATTTAAAAAATAACCAGATCCTTAATCAAAACATCCCCAGAGATCGTAAATCTGGCATCTTCTCCTCCTGCCCAGATCTGGCTGTGCCTCGGCTCCGCCCTCTGCTCTCCGTCTTGTGCTGCTTCGTATGCCGCTCTCCGCCCTCCGCCCTTCGCCCTGAGTGGCTTCTCCCTCCGCCCTCCGCCCTCCGCCCTCCGCCCTCCGCCCTCCGCCCTCCGCCCTCCGCCCTCCGCCCTCCTCCCGTGCTTGCTTGGCAACTTTGCTGCTTGCTGAATCGCGGCCTAACTGCCTGCTGGTTTCCGGTTTTCAAGTATGTGTTTCAGATTTGCAAGTATGTGTTTGAGATTTCAATGATCTATCATTCATTGAAGTATTTTGTTTTAATTTATTACGGAGTATCTACTTATTTGCTAAACTAGTTTGTTTGTTTTTAGAACTATGACTCCGATTAAGTTTTTGAATTAATTATTACATGAACTTATGGTTTGGCTTTCCAGTAATGAACATGAGAGCTTATTTCGTTCCTTGTAAGTAATATGGCCATGAACGGATGCTTTTTGTTGGGGGAGTTTCCTATTTGGTTGGCTGACACTGATTTTGGGTGTAAGTCTAGCACAAAGAGATGTTTGGAAACCCTTTTCATGAACTGCCGTTTCTGTGTGGAAGTGGATTACAATTGATTAGTAGTGGAAGACTACAACAACATAATTTTTGTTGCAGAGCTTTTGAGGTCTTTTGATTACCAGATGGAAATATGAAGTAGAGAATTTCAGAGAATAGAGGAAGAACACAGCGATTTGGAGAGCGTTAGGAAATTCGATCTCCTAGACAGGATGTTTGTTAGAGACATAAGAGGGTAAGCTAAAAAACTTGACAGATTGGTGTCTCGCATGCTAATTGTAGTTTATTAAAAAAAATCCCAATCTATTTCGATTAAAAAAATCAAAATTTCTTGTTGACCCTTCTTTTTCAAAATAATACGGAGTACTACGTATATTCCAACTTGTGTTTTTAGCATTATGATGAAATCTGCATTTCCAAGCACTAGTTTCCACAAATGAGTATTATTGTATGGTACTGCAAAGTGCAAAGAGAGATCAGCTGCCTACAATGACATCCTTTGAAAACTTGAGCAAATCAATAATATGTATTAGTATCATAGATCTTATTAGTCATCACTTTCTTCTATTCAAAATCTAGCTTCATAGGATCGAGCTAATTAAGTAGTTTTACATCATGCTATTTCCATTTTTTTTTTACAAGGTTTCAGTGCATTCGAAATTTCAGAATTTTGAACTTAGCTTTTCTTAACAATTAGGGCCGTAATCTTCATTGAGATTCCATTGATATTCTCAAAAGGGTTGATAGCATCAATGCTTGAAAGGTATTGGTGCAATTTTCGATCAATTTGTACACTCCTCTTGTAAGTCTCATTACTGAGTTTAGAAATAATAGCCAACTGCTATTTTTAGATGTTGCTTGAACTTGTTGTATTGATGTTTGGTCTAGAATTTTCAAATGATGTGTTCCTACATAATGTGACATGTGGACTTTTCTATTATTAATCATTCATATATTTGTTCAAAGATTGAGAGTAGAAAAGCTTATGCCTCTTCATTAGCTATTCACATATTGATTCAGATTTTTTTTATATAGTGATTGCATTATATTCCCATTGCAGGTTCATAATAAAAAAGCTTATTAGGTTCACAAACCTAATAAGCTTTGTGTTGAGTTGCAATAAAAGGAATAAGAAGTGAGCAGAACCAAAAGCACTAGATGTGATAGATAAATGTAATAAATTGTACTAATAGATTAAATTATATGTATTTTGTCATATTTGCATATGTTATTTTTGTTGCATAATATGTGTTGTTTTTTGTTGCATCTTGTTTCATTTCTAGATAAATGTAATAAATTGTACTAATAGATTAAATTATAGAGTATGTATTTTGTCATATTTGTATATGTTATTTTTGTTGCTTTTTGTTGCATAATATGTGTTGTTTTTTGTTGCATCTTGTTGTATCTTGTTTCATCTTGTTGCATCTTGTTTCATTTTGTTGTATCATGTTGTATATTGTTCTTTATTATTGATTTTGATTTTTTTCTATTTACATTTATATTTATATTTGTTCATGATTGGGAACAAAAATGGGATATTGCTATATATAAAAACTACTAAAATGATAAATTTAGATTTATCAATAAACAAAAATAATCATTAAGAAACAAAAAAAATTAAAATGATCAACAAAGAGAAACACAAAGAAACAATATGCAACAGTAGCAATTTAATGATAATAATATTATTTTATATGTGTGGGGTTTTTATATTTTGCATGCTTTTTATTTTACTCTAGTTTTATGATTATTAAAATTTACATAATCTTATTTTCTATTTTTATATTCTTTTCTGCGATTATTTTATATTTGATGAATGTTTTCAAAGTTTATTTATTAATTTTAGATTTTTTTATGTTTTCAAATATCAGAGTTTGTATTCTTTATATTTTTATAATTGTTTTAAGTTTTTTCGTATTTTATGCATTTTATTTATCTTAAAATTTTTAAATTTGTTACACTTTAAAAATAACCTGTTTACACATTTTTTATTAAATTTTATAGTAATTCATATATACTTTTTTCTTTCTTTCTTTATTTTATATTTTTCTTAATTTTAAGATTTTTATTTATTTATTTATTTTCTTTTTTAGAATATTTAGATTTGTTTAGATTTTTTACTCTTTTATAAAGTTTTAATTATGTTCACATTTTATATTTTTTCTGAAAAATAGTTCATTTTATTTTATTTGTTATTTTTTCACGAATTCATATTTTAGAAATATTTAATTTCTTATTTTACATTTTTTTAGTGTTTGAATACATTTTTTTAGTGTTTAAAACTCAATTGATTTTTTAGAATTATTTTTTCTAGGCTTTATCACCTTTTCAAATTTTTACATTTTCCTATTTAAATATTTAAAAAGTACTCCGTGAGTTATACTTTTGGTATACGTTTATACCGAGTAGAAAAGATGTAGTAGTATGAGTAAGCACTAAGCTTCACGTGGCTCACTTCCACGTGTGACTATGTGAGTAAGCATTAAGCTTGCTTCAGCGGACAGTCTAGTTTTGAAAGAAAAACGTTTCGGTAGACTATATTTGCAAAAAAAATGATATAATTTCCCTTTTTTTATTCCAGTCAAGTAGTTTAGGCCCAAAATACTAAAAACCCAATTTTTGATTGCAGCTCAAAGGCCAGGACCGAAAATAATAATCCATATACCTCTTCGGAAAGGCCAATCTTCACATCTCTGACTCCACCTACATGCCGATCTTCATCATCGTCATCCCGATCTCAAACAGAACCATAGATACACAGCCCCGCAGCTCCTAAACCTGAATCCGCAAGCGTTTTCTAACGCACCTCCATCTTCTACGCGAACCACACCGGCAGCATCGACAATCTATACATTTACCGGCCTCATTTTCGGAGAAATCTGAAGGATCTCAGCCACAATCTGCAACAAATTTGGAGAGATAAGTGTTTTTTCCGCTACTTTGTATAGATTCTGAAGTACTTCAATTATTTTTATGAAATAAATGCATGTAAATTACAAATTGATTAATCTGCCATCGTTAGTACCTCGTTTTTATTCAGTCTGGTTTGAATAAAAATCCTTATTTTTTAAATCCGGACCATAATACAAAGATGCAATTTCAATTAAACATATTTGACTCCAGTTCACTTAAACCCTTATTCATCATCCATATAGTACAAATTTGAACTGTTTTTATTAAAATATAAATACTGCACTGCTGTGCTATGACTCTAGAAATCAATTTACTGTCTTACCTTTATCATTGGTGACAGCTAAACCTCTTTCCCCCAAATTGTGCACTCCTTGTAAGCTTGACCAGTTTATCTTGTTTTTCCTAATAGATCTGCAAAACTTTGGAGTACCTTAAGGTATGCAAAATATGCTACATTCAATGAATGTAAGATATAAACCTCTAAACCATCTAATGGTTTAACAGGCACCTACACAAATTTCTAAGAAGTGAGACTATGCAATTTAACGAAAACAGATTTACTTCTCTACTATAAGCATCAAATTCATGTATACCTAACTACTTAAAAGGTGAATCTGTATTTTTTTAATAAAACTATAGTTTACTTCTCAGTTCTCACTAATGAATCTGTAAATACTTTCCTATTTGCTTAATGAATCTGTATACGGTTACCATTCACTATATAGTTCACTGCCTATCTTTACATTTTTCTGTTCTTAAGAAGAGTGCCTATCTTTTATATATCTTAAATGACAGCCCTTTATCTTGAAACAATTTAATGAACTAATAAACTATATCATTTTTTCTTAGATATAATCAATATTAATTGACTAATAAAAAACCTCATTATTTTTCTTTTTAATACATCCTAAGTACTGAAACAATTTTATTGAACTAATAAAAACTATAGCATTTTTCATTGAATACATTCTTAGTGAGAACTATATAATTCAAAACTGAAGTGAATCCATTACTATATTCTTACATACTTAAGCATTGAATCTTAATTTTTACTAAACACCGAATCAACTATTGACTAATGACTTTTCATTAAAATCAACTTCATCGAGACATGTATGTATGAAGTTCAGCTTTTTATTTTTTGTTTCTCCCGAATTAACAACTTTGATTGTAAAAGACACTTTTAATAAAATTATTTTTAAAATCTGCCATTTTCCCTATTGAACTTTTAAAATCTGCCATTTTCCCTAATTAAATCTATTTTCAATATACCATTTCTTGCATTATTTTTACTGAATATTGCTGTTTTGCTGTTATTATACACATTTGAATCATCTCTATAACACACTAACCTCTGAATATTCCTGCACGACAAAACTGTAAAGTCACAATGACTGGTTCAGTCTGATCATTGCCTATATATGGAAGAATTTGATCAACAAAGTCATCCCAAAACGTGCATGACAATTGATTCAACCTGTATTATTTCACAACACTGGCAATTATACATTTGTGCCAAGTAGAAATATGCACTAAAAAGATAAATTGTAGAATAAAAGTATTAGGGAACCTTGGATACATCACTTCTTGAACCTTGGATAAAAGTCATAGTAAGAAAGTGGTCTACGCCTTTCCAAAATCGGGAGTTGGGCATCCGATCGGTTGAGTTTGTTTTGATTGATGAGGAGGTGATGTTAATTTAGATCTAATTTCATACCAATTAAAATAAAATTTTGAAATGTTTTTTTCAACTTTGAACATTCATTCACTTTGAGAAGATCAGCTTCAAGCATCTTAAATTGCTTTTGGAAGCACAAGGTTTTATGAGGTTCCAATTTATGTTAAGTTTAGTACCAGTGTGTTGAATCTAAAGTCTAAATCCATTTCACAGTATTAATAGCAGATTCAAATCTACCAAAACTAATACACTTCATGACTTCTTAAAAAGTGGCCTGCTGCCTGCATATCTAACTTGTAATGAAATTAATTTATCTTCTCTAGGCTCATGCATTCCATTTACTCAAGCATATGTTCTTCTATTTTTTATTCTTATGTGGTGGGGGTTCTTTTATTTGTTACTCTTCCATTTAAAGCTTTGTTCCTCTTTTTCATCTCTTCTTTTTTACTTATTTCTTCTTTCATATACACACATTATATACACATAGGTTGAGAATACTATTTATCTTTGGTTTGGATTCAGAATGATTAGCAGGAATGAATGACAAACTATACCATTGGTTTGGTTTGAATCTGAAGTTATGATTTTTTCAGAGCATAAAAGTATGTCTGATGTATTATATCCTTGTGAAAATCTGAGACTTCCGAAACTTAGAAACTTACAGTGCAGTAATTCAACTTTTCATGGCATTGCTATTTTTTTGTATTACACACACATAAGTTGAGAATACTATTTATCTTTGGTTTGGTTTCAGAATGATGAGCAGCAATGAATGACAAACTATACCATTGCTTTGAATTGAATCTTTTCATCTCTTTGTTTTAATATAATGATGACCACCGCGCCACAGTATTAATGGCAGATTCAAATCTACCAAAACTGATACACTTCATCACTTTTTAAAAAGTCGCGTGCATACCTAACTTAAAATGAAATTAATTTATCTTCTCTAGGTTCATGCATTCCATTTACACAAGCATATGTTCTTCTATTTTTTATTCTATTTTTTGTATAGGTTCTGCATATTTTTTATTCTGTTTTTGCATATTCTATTTTTTACACAAACATCCAATCATTATTTTTTGTAGGTTGGTTGGGCTAGGTGTTTTTGCGGAGTTTGGAGGTGGGGGTAGGAATAAATTGGAAAAGCCTAATTTAAAAAAAAAATCGCGCCCGACCCGACCCTGGGCACGTCCCAATAGAATCCCGGGCAAGACGGGCCTGGAGCCCGACTTGACTGCCCAAGACGGGCCTGGAGCCCGACTTGACCGGGCCGGCTTGACCTATCTGTGGGTAGAATAATCTCCAGAACTGCACCAGATCCATGCCTTAGAACCAAATCGAACAAGACTTCCCATTTCCAGACCACATTTCCAGACCAAAACCGGGACAGTGTCTACCCCTATGGCCATATCCCTAGCTCTTTCTGTAGTCAAATCTTTCCTTTTATGAAGATGTGTGTTATCACAAACCCAACTCACATAGTTGTAATATGTCATTATAAAACACACTGTATCTAACTGCATTCATATTGGATTTGAAAATGCAGTAACCAGTTGACACATAGGATAAAAGATGTTGACAAAGCCTTTTTGCATGTACAAAGATTTGTGATGAGTTTCTACAAGTTTTGAAAGAACTCGATCAGGCACAAAACATTGAACAATCCAATGAACACATCCGAAAGCTAATATGCTACCTTATGATATGATTTGAGAAGGACTCATTTCAGCAGTATAATTGCATGGACACAAAAACCTATGAATGTCTCTTTTCAAGAGCAGCTGGACTCTTATGGTTGGCGCATGGCACAAGATAAGGCAAGTAGGATCTTTGTAAGAAAACAGCTATGCAGGAAGATGAAAATCAAATTATGCTCCAGAATTGGAATCAAGACATTGAAAACATGTTTGTGGCACCTTATAGTTGTTTTCAGCAGATAAGAGTGTTTGGAAAAATCATGATGAGAGTTTCTCTACTGCCTCCCACGAGTATGCTTTTTCAACGCCTGACGCCATTATGAAACCATAGCCCTTATCACCCCAACTAGTACCCCAACTGTTAAATATCTCAAAACACTAACACCGTTTATTAATCGAAACCCGGTTAGTACGCAAGCGTGCCATTCATTTTTGTAAGATAAACCTTATTTTTTCCACTTTTGTATAAGGTACTTCAGGTGTTAGAAAACTATTATTTGACAAATAGCTAAAATCAGTTCTTATTTTGTAAGACACAATGAACGGGCCGCTTGTTTTGAGCTCTTTCTTGAGTTTCTCTATATAAATTCTTGAAGAGGTACTGTCACGCCTAATGACCTTGGGTCCCACAACAGTAACCAATCTTACTTTAGATTTCTTTAAACCATTTTCAAACTTAGTAAACCTTTCAATCTTATAGCATCTTTCAGTCCCCTTTTCCTCTTACAGGAGTAGCTTTTCTCAAAAGCTACACTATGGTTTTTGAGGAACGTCTCAATACGCTTATTATGCATTGGATGTGTTCCCTTCATTATATCTTTTTCGTCCAGGCCATCCAACACGTGTTCAATAGACAAATTACCAATTGCTCGTCTTTTTACGAGGCAGACTTGCTTCATCCTGAAGAAGACGAGCAAAGTTACCAATTGCCTCGTAAAAAGACGAGCAATTGGTAATTTGTCTATTGAACACGTGCTGGATGGTCTCGAAGAAAAAGATATAATGTAGGGAGCATATCTAATGCATAGTAAACGTATTGAGCGTTCCCCAAAAATCATGATGTAGCTTTTGAGAAAAACTACCCCTGTAAATGGAAAAAGGGGACTAAAAATTGCTATAAGGTTGAAAGGTTTACTAAGTTTGAAAATGGTTTAAAGAAATCTAAAGTAAGATTGGTTACTGTTGTGGGACCCAAGGTCATTAGGCGTGACAGTATCTGTTCAAGAATTTATATAGAAATTCAAGAAAGAGCTCAAAACAAGCGGCCCGTTCATTGTGTCTTTCAAAATAAGAACTGGTTTAAGCTATTTGCCAAAGAATAGTTTTCTAACACGTGAAGTGCCTTATACGAAAGTTGCGGTACGTAAAAAAAAGGAAAAAATGAGGGTTTATAAACGGTGTTGGTGTTTTGAGATACTTAACAGTTGGGGTACTAGTCAGGGTGATTAGGGCTATGGTTTAATAATGGCGTCAGACCTCGAAAAAGCATACTCGTGGGAGGGGGTGGAGAAACTCTCGTCATGATGCTTCCAAACACTCTTATCTGTTGAAAACAACTTTATGGTGCCACAAACATGCTTTCAATGTCTTGGTTCCAATTCTGGATCATAATTTGATTTTCATCTTCTTGTGTAGCTGTTTTCTTACAAAGATTTCCCAAATTGCAGGGACCAAGAAAGAAGATCCTAGACCTGGGATTTTGGAACTGGGAACCGAAAAAATGATCGGAAACTATATAACTCGGTTCGGTTCCTGTTTTTGGTTCTAAACAAATTATCGGTTCGGTTCTTATTAGGATTTATTGGTTCGGTTCCCAGTTTATCATAAAAAATTGTCCTTAGAACCGATATAGAACCGTTAAGTGTTAGTTCCTTCTGAGGAGCTACCCGTTGGTGGGTTGTCTCTGTAGCCCACTTATTTTGTAGTTCCGTATTGGAGTATTGCTTAAAATTAAAATCCAACTTTCAGCCTTTAGCCCAAAGCAACCTTAAGCTGCTTCGATCATCTACGAGTTGTGGCTCTGCTCTTTCATATTCATACACCTCCTTCAACAATTTTAATGGCTTGCTCAGACGAGAGGTCTAGGTATGCTTATCTTGCTCTCTGTATTTCTTTAATTCGAACTTTGGAATGTCCAGACAAAATTACCGAAGATTCATCTAATTAGGTCTTTCCTTCTTGTTTTGGTCAGCGGATTTTCTATACACATCGGAACTTCTGTGTAGAGCAAAGCTCCTCTCCGTGTCAATTGTCTTGCTCCGATTTTGCATCACAGTGTTCATTAACCCTACCGTCAAGAGCAAAGAGAAGGTATGTATGTTAATCTCCAAGCTATTTAATTTCTATTTCAAATCATTGTAATATTTATTTTTCCATATGTGATTTATCATTTATGTTTCATCTCAGATTCTCAAATGGATTTATAATTTTCATGATTTTTTGTTTACCCAGTATCTTATGCTCCGTATCATTGAGCATAATTTTAGTTGAAGAACTTAGGGAGTAATTGCAACTGCTTCTGCTTAAAAAAACACTTTTGGAGATGTAAGGAAAAAGTGATTAGTAGTAAAAGTTGACAGTGTTTGAGAAAAAAGTGATTTTGAAAAGTAAAAGTTGGTAGTGTTTGGTAAAATAAGTGCTTTTTGTGTAATAGAAAAGGGAAAAACACTTTTCACACTCAAGCCGAGAAAAAGTAAAAATTGGTAGTGTTTGGTAAATAAGTGTTTTTTTAAGCCAAAAGTTGAGAAGTGTTTTTTTTAAATTGTTGCAAACACTCCCTTAAGTCATCTTTGGTCGACTCTATGCTACTACTATAGTGTTTAGGAATTTATGAAATTGTTTATTCAATTTATGTAATTGTTTTTTATCAATTTACGAAGTTTTTTTATCAAATATATTAGTTTTTAATTAATTTATGAAATTGTTTTTTATCAAATGTATTCGTGTTGGATACAATACGTTATTGAATATACTGTTGTATTTCAGAAAACTTCAAGGATGTATTGAAAACTATTGAATACAACTTATTTCTACATAAGTTGTAAAGCTAAACTTATGTATTATTGAGAAAAAAATTGTACTTTAAGGAATCGATAAAATGCAAGAATCAAACCGTTAAGATATGATTCGGTTCCATAACAGTTCTACATTTTTTTAACTAGAACTGAACCAATTTTAAGAGAGATATTTCTTAACGGTTACACCAATTTTAATGAGGAACCGAATTGGTCCCAGTCCTAGAAGATCCTACTTGCCTTATCTCGTGCCAAGCGCCAACCATAAGAGTCCACCTGCTCTTGAAAAGAGACATTCATAGGTTTTTGTCCCCATGCAATTATATTGCTGAAATGAGTCTTTCTCAAATCATATCACAAGGTGACATTTTAGCTTTTGGTATACTGCTGAAATGAGTCTTTCTCAAATCATATTACAAGGTGGCATTTTAGCTTTCGGCTGTGTTCATTGGATTGTTCAATGTTTTGTGCCTGATCGAGTTCTTTCAAAAATAATCTGCAGAAGTCTAACATTGGTATCAGAGACTGTTGATCTTGGTGGATGGTTTGGAAGCAAGGGAAGATGGAATCGAGGTTAAACAAGTTGGAGAGGAAGATCACAGAAGTTATCGCCATATTGGATAAGAGAGATCAACATCGATCGCGAGGCAAAAGTCGATCGCGAAGCAGGTCCCATGCCTCACACGCTTCGCATCGCACATCGCTTCGTCACTCTGCGCGATCGATTGAGGGCTCAGAAAAATCAGAAGAGTGTCGCAGAGGGCCTAGAGACCAATCGAAGAAGACTAGGCATCTTCCGATACCTGAAAAACAAAATTCGTCGCAATCGTGCACCAAGAGGAAAACTGAGTCGCGAATGTCGACTCTCAGATCGCAGAAATCAGAAACAGATGGTCTCAATACGCAGGCATCCCCATCTGTTATCAACTCGCGTAACAAGGCATCGCGAACGAAAGAGGAACCATCAGATTCGCTAGTTTTGTCGCGAGGTAATTCTCTACGTGCGCAAGAATTTCCCCGTTCAATAAAGAATAACGAATTGGAGCCAACTGGTTCTAGGTTCAAGAAAAGGAATAACGAGGACGAAATCGAGGAGCAAATTACAGTTGTAGGTGTGTTAAAGTCTGAAATGGCTCTTCAGGTTTGTGGTAATTCTTTTCATCTCACACAAAAGATGAACTGGCCAAATATCTTAGAGTCTGAAATGGTGTATCATCAGTCTTCAAACATCTCGTTGGTAGGAATGAACAAGTTTGGTGATCTTAGATTGGAAGATGTCTCTATGTTGAATTATGATGTAAGGAAAAAACATGGTGTACAATCGCTAGATGGCCCAGATAATTGTTTTCATAATCTTGCAACAGAAAAATTTGCTGTTATGATTGGGAACTGCAAAACGATTCATGAGGATGATAAATCTAGACAGTCCGAGCATTTTGGCAGAAGTTCACTGCAACTCGCAACCATTATTGTTAAAAAGTATTCAGGTTCTTTTACTGCTGAGGTGTCCAAATGGTACAAGGAAAGTGGGTAAAGTACGCAGGCTATGAATTAAGATTGAATCACAGAAATGAGGAGTCATTGATACAAGTTGCAGGAGTACAAAAAGCAGAATGGCAGCCATTTGTTGACAGCATGATAAGCTACATCAAGCTTGGCCTACATAATCCATGGAAAGCACTAGAAGGTTATCTAAAATTGGGAGAGATATATGCAAAGACAAAGCTTAGCCTATCATTTCCTGATGTTTTTGACAGCTTCACAAGGGTATTACATAGGATGGTTCTTAAGAGTTACCAGCAAGCTTTAGGCGAAGTTGTTGCACCAAAATTTTTAGAAAAATTCTATGGGAATCAGGCCCATGTTCTGGCAAGGTATATTGGAGTGTCAGGAAAGTATCTGGGACAGAACAGCCCTGGTTTTTGGTGCATTTATGGTCTTTTGGCAATTGTTACTTCCTTTAACACTAAAGTGGAGCTTCCTGTATGTCAGCAGGTGGGTGCATTATACAAGGGAAATAAACCTATTCTCAATTTTGATAGCAGGGTGTGCAGTATGGTGGATCCAATGATGCTTCGGGTTCATGATTGGGGAATACAGTTGGGAATAGCTGAATTCTTAAACACAGAAGGAACAACTCATTATGATTCAAGTTCTCTTAAACTTACTTCTGACAGGTGGGAGAATGAAGTGCTGCATGAGCTATTCAGTGTGAAGTTTCAATCAAAAGATAGGGTGAAGGCAGAAACAAATGCTATGCTAAAGCTGGTCAAGAGTTTTCCACCTAGAGGACTAGAAGTATGGAAACGTATGACACCAGCATCAACTAAGTACTGGGAAGGGAGAGGCACCAGGAGGAAGCTGAATCCCAGACGTGGTTCATATCTTTCCAACTTGAGGGCAAGTTGGACTTTCAGGAGGGGAGATATGATAGAGACTTTACTAATATGAAGATATAAGAGATAAATACTTCAATAAAATGTATTCCAGAAAGATATAGAGTTGTTATTAGTCAAGTCGGTTATGAGCTAATTACTACCAGGGGTTAGCCTTACTGACTATAAATAGAATACGGCTGGGAGTAATAGTTAGGCGGTAATTGACTTGTAAAACTGTACGCTTGAGAAATGTTGCCTTAGGCCATTCGGCCATTGTTGCCTGAGAAATAAAGTTGCCTTTTACGTTCTTGAATCAGTTGTTAGTTCTGTTAGAAATAATCTGCAGAAGTCTAACAAGAAACTCAATCACAAATCTTTGTACATGCAAAAAGGCTTTGTCAACATCTTTTATCCTGTGTGTTAATTGGTTAGTGCATTTTCAAATCCAATATGAATGCAGTTAGATACAGTCATACAGTGTGTTTTATAATGACATATTACAACTATGTGAGTTGGGTTTGTGATGACACACATCTTCATTAAAGGAAAGATTTGACTACGGAAAGAGCTAGGGATATGGCCATAGGGGTAGACATTGTCCAGGTTCTGGTCTGGAAATGTGGTTTGGAAATGGGAAGTCTTGTTCAATTTGGTTCAAGGCATGGATCTGGTGCAGTTCCGGAGATTATTCTACCCACTCCCACAAGTAGGGATGGATCGGGTCAGGCCGTGCTCCAGGCCCATCTTAGGCGGTACTGGATTTCTAGGGTTGAGGCTCGATACCGGCCCGGGATCCTATTGGGACGTGCCTGGGATCGGGTTCGCCCGGGTTAATTTTTTGTGAAAACTTCACAAATAGACTAAAAAGTAGAAATAATATCACTTTTGTCACTCTTAATTTTCCTTTTCAAAAATAGACTATTCGGAGCCACGGAGGTAACGGATAATAAAGCATCAGCCCACTTTACTTGATTCCCTTCCTATCCTTCACAATTGTACTGCCGCTATTCTCTTATGGATAAATTAATAGGAAGTACAAACTACACGGATCATTCTATTTTAGTTTTTAAATAGAAAAAATGAACGAATTCAAGGAAAACCCAAAAGGTATATAAATAAATATAAAAATAATAAAAGTCAAAATAGCAAACAATTAAAAAACAGATTAAAAATATAAAATTATAAAACATACAGGGTGAAAAATTGAAAAATTGTGAGTTAGATATTATCATAAATTATTAACACAAAACTCAAAAATAAAAATAAAAACCATTTAAAATAGTTTAAAATGTCGGAAAATTGCAAAAAAAAAACTTAGCATAAATTTCTGTGATTTAATTTTTAATATAGTAAATAAAACTTAAAAAATAACAAATCTCAAAATAATAAACTAATCATAAATTTCATAAAAAGTAAAATATTTAAAAATTTAAAAATCAAATAAATTTGGTAAAAAAATGAAAAGGTCTAAAAATACACAAATATAATTAAAAATGTAACGAACAAGGTACACAATATGATTTTTTAAATGTAATGTTTTAATATATAATAAAATTAATTTAAAAATATAAAATCGAAAGTTTATGAAAACATGTATAAAATATTTAAAAACCAACAATTTTGAAAACATTAAAAAATACTTGAAATATAATAAAATATTTTGAAAATATTAAATAATATAACAAATAATCATAATGTTGTATGAGAAAGTAATTATTTTGAAAAATTGGAAAATGATTATTCAAAAAGTTAAAATTATTTTAGATTATAGTGGTAAAAATGAAAAATATATCACATAAAATTATACGGAGTAAAAAAATAAGAAATTTAATGTAACCGTAAAGATTTCAAGATTAAAATAAATTTAGGGAATAAAAAAATTAAAATTAAAATACAGAACTTGGTAAAAATTAAAAAAATTAAAAGCATTTTAACCTTTGTGATTATTATTATTATTACTCCGTATTCGTTTGTTGCATATCGTTTCAATGTGTTTCTTTTTGTTTATAATTAAGAAATTTTTGTTTTTGATTGTTTCTTTATGTTTCTAGTTTTTGTTTAAAGTCATAAATATAAATTTCTCATTTTAGGTGTCTTTAGTAATCTATAGATATTTTGATATTAAGGAAGTAGCAAAGATAAATAGAAGCCGTGATATTAAACAACATGATACAATAACAAGCAACACTTTGCAACAAAAAAAACATTTTGCAACAAAAAGCAACACAATGCAAAAAAAATAATGCACGTGATACAACAATAAGAAACAAACAATAATAGACATACAAAAGTGTCACAGTAAGTATATAATTCAATCTAAATTGAGACTGTCTGTATTTCTGGATTTAGTTATTTGTATGTAGCATAATGTTCATCTCTAGAAACTATATTTCAGCCAAATGGAGTTTCGAGGTTGTTTATAGTTTCTGGATTTGGAGATTTCTGACAAAACTTGCAAACAAATCTTCAAATGACTGGTTGCTAGTGTTGAGCATGCCACCTTTCTCAGCTTTATATGTTCCTATCAAATATAAAAATCAATGAATTATAGAGCATTATATTAGGGAGCATATGGAGATGAGAGGTCCAAAAAGGCATAAGACATGTGGGAGTATATGGTTTTAACTCTAACATAGGTAAAGAAGAGCTCTGAACATGCTAACCAAATGCAGAAACACACAAATGGATGATCCACTGTAAAGTCACAAAAACGCAAGTCCAGATGAAAAAATATGCAATTCGGAAGAAAGGAAACTCTAGAAGAAGGAAATAATGAATTTTAGACAGGAGTTATGTTGTCTTATTGATTGAAGATTGGTCAATGAAAATCAATTCACAAAGTGATTTAAAACAACTTCAACCAAAAGGCATACAGAACTCACAGAATGCATACAAATGGCAAGCTGTGTTAATAAGAAAAATTCAGAAAGTGATTAAGCATGTAAATCTGACTTAGAACTTAGAAGGTAGAAAATTTAAGGTATGACTTATAAAACATAACCAGTAACTTTTATTAGTGAGAAAAGAGTAAATTATGAGCAAAAATACGTCTGTAACCACCACAGCCCATTCACACATCTAAAAGTAAAGCTAAAGATATTACATTTCTTGGAGATTATAATGTTTATATAACCTAGAAAGTAGAAACTATACAATTTTCGTCTAAGACTAGTTTCTAGTTTCTAAGTTTCTAAATTTCAGCCAAATGGAGTTTCTAGATTTCCAAACAATATCAATTAAAAGCTTTTATGTGATAATCACAATTATCTCTAAACTTGGCAATTGGATAAAGAATAGAGTTCCAACATTTATTCCTCATCTAAGTATGATAGAATGAACCCTATATTATCTATCTATACAACAAATGAAAGCCTTCATCATGAGAGCACATCTATACAGAATTAGAAAAATATGCCATTTTTACAGAAACGCAAAATTCGTATGCATTCATTCAATAAGTGTTTTCGTCAAAGTCACATTTACACTGAAATTAATAATTTAATACTACACTAAGTAATGAGAATATGTGAAAATCACAAGCAGAATTCACATTAATACTAATGTAGTTGTACATATGCAGATTGGCTAAAGCAGGAAAGAAAACAACAAAAGCAACATTACACAGGCAGCAAGCCAGAAATAAAGAAGACTAAAAACATAAAATATCAGTTAGAACACTCAAAGGCTCAACTAGAAAAAAAATCCTCTTGCTGGTAGAAGACAAATTGAAGAAGCGAGACCTAATGAATAAAAAGCGCTTAGCTGCATTCCTGCTGCTGGATAGCCCTGAAGGGTCCATTACAGACCTTCAGGTATTTTATCTATCGTTTTGCTCAACAAGTATATGAATTCAATAGTGAATTGTAACAAAAATAAAGTAAAAGTAAAATAAAGCTAAATCGGAAATCTGAAATAAATCTTAACTTCTCCATATATGAATTATAACAAAAATAAAAGTGGAGGTAAAATGCTCAAAATCTCAAACGTATACCTGCAAATCGGAAACCAGTAGTCAGTGAGGCCGCGATTCAGAGCAGAGTTGCGGAGCAAGCACGGGCGGAGGGGCCTAGAGCGGAGGGCGGAGAGAGAAGCACGGAGCAGCACAAGACGGAGGCAAATGGCAGAGCCGTTGAGGCCGGAACTGCAACTGGAGCTGGGCAAGCGGGGAATAGCCGCACACGTCTCTGTGCTTCGGTTTGACAGGTCGTGAGGTTGGACGAACAAGACCTGAGTCACTGAGGTGCACACTGCAGTTTGACTCGCCTCGATCGCCGCCGGCCGGAGACTGGAATCGCCTAATCGTTGCCTCGGTGACTTCGCTGAGGCGCTGAATTTGTTGGAATAATCTTAAATTTTTAATTATTAGTTATTTGGTTTATTTATTTAAGTTATGTTTTAATTAAGATATGGTTTGTTTATCCGTAAGCTTTTATTTATTAGTGTCTTGCAGTAGTTGATTTGGTCTAATATTTAAGGAGATCTTTTAGGAGGTTGAGGAGAAGTGGAGCACGTCGAGGAGGTTATTCCATTATGGTTCCCACTTTGTAGCTCTAGACTTTAAAATTTCCTTTAAATACTTTGTATTCCAAGTTTATAAAGATTACGTAGAAATGGTTTGCTCTCAATTGTTCTCTATTATGTGTGAGTGTTTCTGCCGTGCTTATAATATGTAAACAACAGAATTGGTGAAGCGGATGAGTGTTGTGTGACTTGTGTCATATGTCGGTATGTTCTCGACTGCTCTCGTTCAATCCTAGTTAGGTTATATTTGAAATAAGAAAATTAGAATTGAAAAGGCAAAAGTTTCTAATTAAAAAGTAAATCATTAGGTAACATAAATGAAATGCAACTATAAAAAGTGGACTGAACGAGGTATTTCCACTATTTTTTTTTTTAAATTAGGCTTTTCTAATTTGTTCCTACCCCTACGGCCCTACCTGCAAACTCCGTAAAAACACCCAGCCCAACCCACCTAGCAGTGGCCCAATGTCAAAAACTAAAAAAGTGGACTGGTTGGGTCGATCACCCATTTCCCAGTCTCGTAGCCCGCCCCACCCCCCAACCCCCGGTTTGGGCCTCAGTCCCGGTCCTGGTACCACCGGGCCGGGCCGGGCCGGTACTGAACAATGGCGGTCCTGGGCCGGGCCCGGGCTGTCATGTCCAAGTACATCCCTACTTACAGGCCACAATCGCAATTAGTAAATCGGGTATTGGCTTGCTAGCCATCCACATTTAGTATTTTGGATCATAGTTAAATACAGTGCGGGAATTAAACGAGGTTTAAAACATACACGTTTTATTCGGTAACATAAATGAAAGAATTGGTCAAAAAAACGTTGACTTCTATAAAAAATACATATACGTGAATAATATGTTTTTTGTTACAAACCGTCGGACAAAAAATACAGAGTATTGTTTTAAATTATATACTTCACAAAGTAACATATATAGTAAAATGAAATAAAAGCGTACACATATTCAAGCACTAAATCTCATTACTACATAGAATAATAATTTATAGTGACATAAGGCGACGGCAAAAATAAAAATAGTAATCAAGTCCAACACACGATTTTGCAAAATAATGTTAAAAATAAGCCATAACAACAATATAATGTTAAATTTATCATTCTCATCAAGATGAAAGAGGACATTGACATGGACAGATAATTTTTTGTGCATGAGACAAATAAATATACAAGTGTATACAAAAATGTGTACACCCATTAGCACAACTCTAATTGAAAATTAAATATAATGACGATCAAAATTGTGGATTGATAAGCGTAAAATTGAGAATGTTACAAAAGAAGTATGTGAGACGGAATGATTAAATTTTGTAATAAGAGAGAAATATAATGAATTAAAATCATCTTAATAAGTTATTCCTTTAGAAATATTCAATTACCATTGATAATGTACCAAATCCTATTATAACAAATTTTAAAATACCCGGGAATATATTATAGGGGGAATTTGAATTTGAACCTGACTTTTGAGATTTGCACTATATTTTCAAAAAAAAAAAAATTGCATCCCATTTTACATCAAAATATTTTGATTTTCACCCCATTTAGATATTTTCCTTCACAAAATGTTACTCTATATGATAAGGTGCAAAGACAATGTTTTTAAAAAATGTGATGCAAAATCCAATTTCATCCAAAAAGTAGGGTGCAAAATGACTAAAATCAAATTCCTCCTTATTTTATTTGAAGAAAACCACATGATGACGCTCTACAGGTTTCCTCTCCATTGTACTTCCCATGTTTTCCTACCCACACAATTTCTTCTTCCCCTGTTGGCTGTTGCCATTAACTCTTCGCTGCCTCTGACAGGTGAACGCTCTACAACGGAGCTCCGCACCTAGACGTTTTGCACCAGCGAAAGTTTATTCAGCACTGCTGATTCTGCACAGATATTTCATGCCAGCAAAATATGTCTTGCATTAACATGTCACTTCCATCTTTCTCAGCAATCTTAGTATACTCCAAATTTTACAGATCAAGTTCATCATCATCACATGACAAGTATAAATCAAGAGTCTATTGCTCTCTAGGAGGTAATATTTTCCTGCAATATCACAATTCTCTCATCTCATAATCCACATTGACACAAAATGTCACACATTTAGTAATAACCCTAATAAGAGCCGGCGTCTTGTAGTGAGAGAGATTAAAAGGACAATATAAAAGAAGTTAAAATGTTGAATTGCCCTTAAAACGTCATATTGGCAGTTGTGAATTGTGATGTTTGGTGAAATTCCTCACTAGAGATGGGATCTTTGGATTAACTTAGTGCGAAGGTGGCCACCGCATTGGTGAAATTCCATATTTAGCATCGTGCCCGACTATCAATTTGGTTCCTTAAACTCTAAAAAATGGTTCCTTAAAGTAGCAGTTAATTTGGAAAAATTTCCAGGCCACAAAATGTAGAAAAGTTGAACAAATGATCTGGAAAAACTGAATGTGGACACTCAATTGTTTGTTTCCAATAATCATATGCTAAATTTGTTCTGGTATGTTGGAAATAAAGATCTAGGTATTGATGTTGTTATCCCTGTCTGGTTAGGAGGGAAATAGTGGAGAGTGAAATGTTTTAAACCACTTCTACTTCTTCCCATTTAAAAAAGAGGGATTTTTTAAGAAATTGATTTCCTATTGGCTGCCAGATCTGCTTGCTTCGTGCTTGTATGCGCGAGTAACGACTTGAACCCAGAGTCGCCAAACCAATTGGTGGCTTTGGTTAACCTCGGTTTATTCCAGTAGTATTTTGATAAATAGTTGTAACTTGACCCTAATTTCGTAAATATTTTTTTATTATTTAACATTAATTTGGGAAAAAAACTCCTATTGTTAAGAGAATTCTTCAAATAAATGATATTTTTTGAACTTATAGCATATGAGAAAAGTTTGTAGTTTATTGTCATATTATTAATTAATGAGAAAGGGGTCAAATAGGGTCTTCTACTATTATGAAATCGTCCAAATACTTAATAAAGTGTCATATAGATACATCTACTTATAAAAAGCAATCAGATGAGTCCAAATGACCAGTTGACAATCTCTTAATCACGACTTTAGCTTAAGGTCGTTATTTTTATCTTGTATTTAAGTCAACCATAACTAAATATTCCACATCAATCATAGAATATTTTTTAAAAAGATAATCAGATGTACGCCAAAATCGGGATTATGAGGTTGTCAAAAGGTAATTTTGACTCATTCGATTGCTCTTTCTAAGTAGACGTATTCAAATAATAGTAGAAGGCCTTATTTGACCTTTTTAGAAAAAGGCTCTTTCTAAGTAGACGTATTCAAATAATAGTAGACGTCACCAAAGTACATGACCTTATGTGACGATTTATAATAGTAGAAGACCTTATTTGACCTTTTTCTCTTTACATTCCGATATGAACTTTGGTTACATATTCAAATAATTCTCTCCTAATATCTCATCTATTACTATATAATACTCCCTTCGTCCCAATTTGTAAGATACATTACGGTTTACAATGTTTGACTGACGATAAAGTAAATTCATCCATGTCAACACTCAAATTAGTTCTAGAAAATAAAATTAACATATTCAGAAGTTACATTAAAACCGCTACATAGCCCGCGAAAAATAATTCAAATTTCATAAACTTTTGATATATAAAATAAAAGATTAAAAGTGATTTATGTTGACCAAATGAATAGTAAATGTATCTTACAATTTGGGACTGAGGGAGTAGCAAAATATCTCATGTATTACTACTAGTATATAATAGCAAAAGATTTCTTGCAGTTCCCACCAAAATTCCAATGAGTAAAAGTCTTGAAGAGCCGCTATGGTATCCTTCCTCCGTTGTTTTTTAGTTGCAACGGTCAAACATTTCACACTTGCCAACACACATCTTTGACCGTAATTATATCTTAATCCCTATTAGTAAAAAAAATATTTAAAAATTAGATTTTGAAAATTTGTAATGAGATGAATTGAACAATATAATTTAAAAATAATAATTTTCATAAAATAATACTACCTCCGCCCCCTAAGTTTGGGACAAGAGAATGTGGCACGGTTATTAATAAAAGTGAGTTTATGTGGTTGATGTTGAATTGATAAAGTAGGAATAAAGTATGAATGATTTAGAACCACACAAACTTTACCAAATAAGGTATGAGACAATCTTAGTGGGACGGACCGAAAAAGTATAATGAGACAATCATAACGGGACGGAGGGAGTAATATAAAATGTAGTCAAAGTAGAACATGTGAATAGTGTAAAATTCAACATGTTGCGATTAAAAAGAGAGGGAGTATAGTACTTCCAAGGAAAGCCACAATAATTAATGTATTACTCCGTAGTAGTTTAGTACATTAATTACACCTACAACTCTACAAGAGTACGTAATAATAAAGCGTTGGCAGCTCCAAAGCCGAAACACGAGGACCAACTCTTTGATTAATGTTTCAAAGTCATGACTCATGATTACATTTAAATTCATGCCTCTTGAATTACCCGAGAAAATATGGATTGGAGTATTATAAATATATTTCCTCATACTCCAGAATGTGCACAGAGTAGTAGTCTCTTTGCTTAACAACGTAACTTCATTTCATGAGCTCTTTGAAGAGTTTCTATTCCCAGTATTATTTTAATTAACGCTTCAAAATATGATGAAGGATATAAGTGTGGGAAGCAAATCATGCAAGTGAAGATTAGTGAAGTTCGCCTTTGCGCTTATAATGCTCTTGCATCATCATTGTATTGCATATTCTACGATATGAAATTTAAAGGCAACATTTGAACTGATTGATTGGTATGTTCCATGCCAGCTTTAACTAAACTAAATGACATTTAAGACAAACACATGTTTCGACATATAAAATTCAAATTATAAAAGTATGTCTATGATCTAAATTTTTGTTGAAAGATTGTTTTTACACAATACTTCGTGTTTTAATTTTTTCTGAAAAATATGCATATAAAATAGAGAAAAATATCTATATATTATCACAAAATAGGTTTTAACATTTTTAGAATAAGTTTCTTCAATATTTAAAATCCAGATCGAGAAACGTTGATCGAATTGATGTAGACAGAATTTGGATCCTCTCCAGTACTGAAGAGTTCCATTTGGAGAGAGATAGAGAGGAGAAGATTTAGGGTGGGGTACGTTGGTGAGTAAGATAGAGAAAAAGGTAAAGAGATATAGGAAGTAAAAAAGAAATAGAGGGGAAATGGAGAGAAAGAAATGGAGAGGAGCTGCACCCATGTAGACAAATTAAAATCAGTGAACGGGGGATCACCATAAACATTATCAGTCAATACCAAGTATAGATTGTATATCATGACTTTGAGCATTTTGAATAGTCCGGATTGACATTTGAGAACCCAGAGTTTGACCAAATCCTATGCAACAAAAGTAGTGTGATTAATAAAAATCATAAAAATAGTTTTAACCTTTCATGTAGCATTTTTAAACATATCTCTACCACAATTAGTCATTTTCAATTTTAGTCAAAATATTTTGGTGTTGTGGATCGATTCGTCTTCCGGCTCAGGTCTCCAACCCTTTAACTAGACTCACACACACCACTTCAAGCTAGACCACAACACAACTCACCATGTTTTCTCTCCGACCACTAAGTACCTCTCTCAACTCTCACACAAAGGAAGGAGAGGGGGTAGAGCACTGCTCACTACTCTCAGAATATCTCACGCAGGCTGCTCTCTCAAGGAAGAAGAGAGCTACATAAATAATAGGCTGACCAACAATAATACACTCACGGGTGACTAAAACAAAAGAGTACAAGGAGGGGTGCAGCGGATAGCAAAGAGGGGGGCACACTCTAGGGAAGTCAACAACCATATTATTGGTTAGGAGAGATTTAAAATAAGGGTTAACAAAGTGGGAGTAAACATGGGGTGCAAGTCAATAATAAAGTGGAAGAGATGCCTTGGTAGGACCAATACCTCCAACATTCTCCACCTTATTGGTCCTAGGTGGTGTAGAGTAGCAATACAAAGTTGTGAGGAGACTCATTATCGCCGGACCATTACAAGTACATCATTGCGCTCATACAAGTAATAGATGAGAACCAAAGTTCCCTTTCGGACCAAGCTTACCATGCAAACCCAATTCACGATGGACTGAACTCTACCAATCGGTCCTCGAGTTCAGAACTAAAACCATCACAAAACTATTAACAAGCACAACACATGTTAATAGACCACGCAAGCAAGCATCCGGGAGAAGTTGGGGATTCCAACTAATCCAACAACCACACAAAGCAAATACACAGAAAATAAAAGAAACAATATTATTTCTATAACTAACACAGGCGGAGCTCACATAATCACTTGGTATCACATTTTCAAATCACAAAGAAAATAGCATACCAAACATCACAAAGAATTTAATTAAAAGAGAATTAAGCACATTTAAAGTAAACTCAGAGGAAATATAGTCAAACATTTTGCACATATCATTTCTCTCAAGCTCTCTAATGTCTCTATATCTAATATCATGGCAATCACGCAACTCAAGCATATTGCACATAACATTCATATCATGCTCCACCTTAATAGAAATATTATTTTCTTTATTTTCACCATGAAAATCATTTTCAATCACAAACTTGAGCTCGATTTCAAGTAAATCAGAATGAACTTCAACAGGCAAATGCTCCACCTCATTTAAAGCAACATCAGGAGAAACAAGCAGACAAGGAAATTCATTTTCAACATAAATGACATTTCTACTCATCAACACACTGAAGCGGAAGTTTCACTCCTACACCAAAGCCTATAACCTTTCATGCATTCATGATATCCTAAGAAAACATATTCCTTAGTCCTAGGTTAAGATTTATCATTCTCACGATTCACATAAGCAGCACAACCAAACACTCTCAAATTTGGCAAGTCAAGTGGTTTGCCCGTGAACACAGATTCAGGGCATTTCCCTCCTAAGGGAACAGACGGGGACAAATATGATTAACCAAATTAACAACATAACAAATAGCTTCCCCCAAGAACTTATTAGAGAGCTCAAATGAAGCTAACATAGCTCTCACCCTCTCTAATAAAGTTCTAACCATCCTCTCAGCAACCCCATCTGGTTGGGGTGTGGAGGGAACAAATTTATGCATAGAAATACCCCACGTATCACATAAATCTCTAAGTTGATCATCACATAAATCAAAACTGACAGTGGTCCTTAAAAAATTTATTTTCTTACCGGTTTGTTTTTCAACAAGGGTTTTCCAGTTTTTAAACTTATCAAAAACTTCAGATTTATTTTCGATCAACAAAACCCACACTTTCTTTGAAAAATCATCAATCAACGTCAGAAAATATTTTTTCCCACCATGAGTGGAAACACTATAAGGACCACACAAATCAGCATGGATACATTCAAGCACATCAGTACACTTAGGCAGACCAGGAAAACTAACCCTAGATTGTTTTCCTAGCACACAGGATCGCACACAAATCACGGAATCAAGTACGGGTTCAGCATGACAAACATACAAGTTGTTTTTCATCTCAGCTTTGAAAACAACTAAACAACCTTTTACAACTTTCATGATTCTCTTTCCCCATTTTCCCTTCAAACCCTCATTTTCAAGAGAAGCACAAGATAGCAAATTACAACACAACTCAGGAACATGCCTAACATTCTTCAAAGTAAGCACATAACCAGAAGAGAACCCAAGGCACACATCTCCTATTCCTAGCACATTGCATTTCTTCTCATTTGCTAAAGACACAAAGCCATGTTCAATCTCTCTATACTTTGAAAAAACATTTTTCAATGGGGACATGTGAAAACTACAACCAGAATCTACCACCCAATCTGATTTGACCAAAGAATCAGATATCACAGAACTTAAGCAGTCAAAATCACATAGATTACTCATCATAAAAATATGCCCTAAATCATCTACACACGTAGTCAAATTAGCATGCTCACTATGTTTATTTTCCCTAGATTTAGGACAGTCTTTTATGAAATGACCAAGTTCATGACAATAATAGCAACGCCTCGAATTAGACCTAGACTTAGATCTACGACATCTACTATTATTTTCTCTACCCCTCACATGCATGACCTCCTCGGATATAAAAAGCAACTTTAGCATATGGAAACAGAAAATAAAGTGCATATTAATTCAACAAAAATCATATAGGGCCATTAGTGAGACCTATTTGGCTTCCGATACGGAAGAGAAAAAAGCAGAAATGAATGAAAATGCTTGTTATACAATTTACTTGAACTTATCTGATTGTGTGCTCAGAAAAGTAGGAATTTTAGAATAAGCTAAATCTGTGTGGAATAAACTTGAAGAACTTTATAACGTAACCTCTTTGCCTAACCGGATGTTTTTACTTGAAAAGTTTTTCAAATTTAGAATGGATATGTCTAAGGATATTGAAGAAAATCTAGATGTTTTTACCAAACTTATTTCGGATATTAAGTTGTGTGGTGATAAGCATATAGATGATTATTCCCCTATTGCTCTTTTAAATGCTATTCCTGATTCCTTTAGTGATGTGAAATCTGCTATTAGGTATGATAGAGATAATGTGACTCTTGACATTGTGGTCTAGCCTAAAGTGGTGTGTGTGAGTCTAGCTAAAGGGTTGAAGACCTGAGCCGGAAGACAAATCGATCCACAACAATTGGGAAAATAAAAAGGAGGAAAACGAAATATTTTTCAATTAGGCTTCCAAGGTTATAGAGTTTAATCTAGATCAGGCCAACATTCAGTACGTATGGGCGATCTATATGTGTGTATTTGTGTGTGGGTGGAGATAACATAGCTGATCGGAAATGGAGGATTTATATGAGTGCAGACTATTTTGGTTGGAATTTATAGGTCGGCAGTCGGCTGAACAAATTAAAGGAATGACAAGTGTGGAAGTGGATGGTTTGGGTATGATTTCGGCAGATACAAAGAAGGAAAAATGGAAGTCTAATGTAGCTTTAGTGGACTGAAAGGAGAATGACTTCAATCTATTACGTGGGATGGGCAATACATTTACGCACATGGGGCTTTTTAAACATGTATGTGTTAATAACACATCCTATGCGGCTATGCCCACTATTTTTTAGATTTCCTCTTAAAAATTTAGAACTTATGAAAAGGGTGTTTAGAGGGTGTTTGGATTTGATTCTCAAAACAGTTTATGCTCTTTCAGGTGCAGAAGCAAAAGTTAGAGTGTTTGGGTGAAAATACAGAAGTGATTTTGGTACTCTAATTTACTCTTAGAATCGGTTTTTTTATAAACTGACCGGCTTCTAAAATTGATTTTGGTTCTGATTCTGCTTTAAAAAAAGAAGAAGCATAATAACTTCTAAACACCCCTAACTTATGAAATATACGAAGTAGTTATTATGCTCTATAAACTTTGTGAAATATTTTTAATCGGACTTATGGTCCAATTCTCTTAGGTAATAGTTATGTTTCTTAATCATTTTATACAAAATTGTGTGATCAATAAATCTCAAACCCGTTCAATAACATCAAAATTGATTGAACTTTTTGAAATTGGTGACATATTAGTTGAAATGACTGAATTGAGTTAATCTATTAAAATGATTATGTACATTGACCTCAGCATACAATAAAAGTAACTCAAATTATATAATTTAGTGTTCTTAATAAAAAATTAGATGTTTGATAAAAATAAATGAAATATTTGGAGGAAATGAGAAGTGAAATAATGATTAGATACGAAGGACAACATTATACGGAGTATTAGAAAACGAATGAGTTTCATGGAGTTAATTGCTTTAATAAGATAAAATGGCCTCATTTATTTCAATATGACAAAGCTAATTTGATAAAGTAATAATCTCAATAGCACAAGTATTTTCTGTTTAATTTGTTTAAATTCATTTAGAATCCGTTTGGTAACACTTATGTTCGGCTTATCAGGTTTATCAGTCAGCTTTTTATTCTAACACGTAACTTTTGATTTCACGCGCTGAAATGTGTAATAATAAGAAAAAGTAAGGTTGAAAATATTTTGTTGTTGTTTCGCCTTAGGTAACTGTGGGGGGAGGGGCATTTTAACTATTTTCACATATAATTTTTTTCTTCATTTTATTTATAAAATATATTTTAAATTTAATATTTTCATAAATTAGCGTAATCAACCAATACAACCACTTAAGCCAGAACTTCATAAATTTCAACAGAATCAACTGATTCAGCTGGTTTCATTGTTACCAGCTAAATATTGGGAGTAATGAATAATCCCAATATTGGGAGTAATGAATTTTGACCACATTTTTTAATTATACTTTTAAATATAGAAATATTATCTAATCTTCTCATTTAACATTTGAATTGCTTAAAAATATTAATGTACATATGTGCTACAATGACATTCTTTGAGTTATTTCTTTTTCTTTATACTTTTATAAAGTAAATGCATTTCTTAAAAAATATATTCATCCCCTCCTAACCAAGCTGCAACGACCGTCCCCAAAACGGCCCTTACGATACTCAACCATAAAAGAGATTCGATAAACCAAGCAGAAATAAAGATACAAAGCCTCGAGCTGAGACTATTTCTTTTAAACATAATCAAAACTTACAACCATAACGAAAGACATGCAAAAGAAAACACATTTAAAACCGTTACACCTGATCAGGATTTTAAAACGTTTAACAACCCTTTGAAGTACCAACGTACTAAAACAACAATATAACCGATAGCCCGATCTTCTCCGTTAACCCATCCAAAACCTTGTCACCGACTCCATACATTCTCTCAGGCTTCCGTACTTTGCTTATTACCTATACATGAGGACATAGGAGAATAGAATTCTCGTAAGCAATAATGCTTAGTAAGTCACCGTTTTATCCACTAAAACATTTAGGGAATCTTAGCTAATCATAATTAAATAGATACTTGTTGAGGTTTATTCCTTCAACCCTCGGGTCCAACACGTAAGCCCAAGGATTTCGAGTGGAGTGTGTGTGAGTAAACTAGCCCAACAAGCAGATGGTATGGATTAAGGAGAACAAGAAGGTAGCAAGTAAGTGATTAGGTATTATTATCCCTTAATAACTCCCCAATACAATACTTTTCGCTAAGGCTCCGTCGGCCGTTCGTCTTACAAGGCAGTAGAAGTGCTGCGAGTAAGAATGCTATAGCTAGTGCTAAGAATAGAAAGTTGCCAACCCCTTACAATGAAATAAATGCTTCTATTTATACCCGCCAATGGCAGGTGGCTATGCTGACGTGGAGGCCTGCGGACCGCTTGTGTCCCAACCACCAAATCTTCTGCATTAAATGCACTTCCCGCCAGAATCTAGGCTTCCCGCCTAAATAATGGGGACGTTCGTCCGCCAGGGGGTGAGCTGGGTCACTCCAAGTGACCCTCAAGGGACTTCGGCTGTTCGTCCCCTGTCCTTGTGGATTCCCTCCATGTGGGCTGGATCTCTTCCGACGATCATGGGCCTTCCCAGGAGACGTTCGTCGTACCCCTGATGGCCAGTGGTCCTGCCCCTTGCCTCTGCACAGACGTCCGTCGCGATGGGCCGTTGAACCTGGACCCCCCCATTCCCGACGTTCGTCTCTTCCCAAGGGTCATGGGCCTGCGCCCAGCCTGGTCCTAGTCATGACGTGCGTCCGATAGAAAAAGGGGGTTAATGGGCCGGGCCTCGGCCTGGGCCATTATCCCAACACAAGTCCCCCTTTTTCTATTATCCCGGCCTATTACTGTTCAGGAGCCCAAGACATTATCCAGTACGGAGCCCGAGCAGCTAGGCCCATTTCGGCCCATTAGGCCCGATATTGGCCCGTTTGGCCCATTAGGGTGGAGAGCACCCTTTCCCCTTTGTCTATAAATAGGGAGCTTAGCCTCCATATTATGGATCCCTTCTTCTTCTCCCTCCTTCTTAGTTAGCTTTATCCTCCATTAATGAGGAGCTCAAAATGTACTATGTAATGGTGAGGAGAGTCCTAATGAGAAAGAGAGGGCTTGGACATTAGCCTAAAAAGTCCCGTGGTTTTCTCCCTTTCGGGTTTCCACGTAAAAATAGCTTGTTCATACACATTTATACATATATTTACTATATCGTGTTGGATTAAACTCAACAATACTCATGCGGAATACACCACACATATACTATAATCACACATGATAACCACACATAAGCATTCATGTATCAAATATCCGGAGATTTCCTTATTCATCATTCTTTCTTCTTATCTTATTCCCTGACTTGATGGGCCCGTAGCTCGTGTCCTAGCCCCTCGTTGATGATCTCGGGTAGCTAGCCCTTAGCCATCATAAGCAACCCCGGGACTCCCCGCGGAAGGAGATCCCGCTACGCTCAGCTCAGGTAGTTACTTGGGGGCACGGCTACCTTGTAACATTACTTATCTTTCATTACTTTCATTATCATCATAACTTCCTTTCATTGTTGATTCCATATGAACCCAACCCTAAAATCAAACATAGAACTTGAAATTCACATATCTCATGTCATACAATTTCAAGTATTCATGCGCATACATCACATTCATAATTAGCTAATATCCCACACTTTAATTAGAACTATCATGTATAGGTGGTGGTGACTTACCTTATAGAAGCTGAACTCAAATTACTCAAATAAGTGTGACACCTTGAGAGCGTCTTCCGGTAAGCTCTTCTTTGAAATCTTTAATAAAATAGTTATCATCTTATGTCTTAAACCATATTAAACTAAGGAAATCTTTTGCTACAGCTATGCAGCCATTTGTAATAAAATTGACTAGTTTATTCATGTACTGCTTAAATGCATATAAGGTTAAGGAAATCGTTGTTTGGTGCTACTGTAATGACTATAAAGTTTCCTTCTAGCTGAGATTACTAGCAGCCCTCTCTTCAAAAACTCTCGCCAAACAAATATGCCTCAAACACATACACCATAGAAAATTTTAAAAGAAAACCCCACGGATAGTAGAAATAGAATATGGCTTCAACAATTAACATTTTATTTGAATTAAACAAATACAATTCAATAAATAATTTTTTTTAAATGAAATTATCATAAAAACAATTAGTTTAAGGCATTAAAAGGCTTACTAGGAGCCCAGCCATAGAGTCTAGAGAAGTAGTCGATAATCGCTATTCTAGTTCCGACTCGCTGACTCACTGCTGTGATTTGCTGGCGTTATACGCAGGGGCAGAGGCTTGACCGCTTGAGTTGGGACTTGGGGTCTTGGCGTTTTGGCTTTTGGGGAGTTGGGTTGCGGGCTGTCCCAAGGAAGAGTTTTTGGGATTGGGCTGGCACAAGGGAAAGGGCTAAGGTAAAGGGCTTTTGGAATTGGGCTGCAGGGGCTCAACTAATTAAATGTTAATATATACGAAGTATATACATATATATATTTTAAAAAAGAAAGAAAAACACTGCAGGGGCACGAGCACCTCCAGGCACTAGGCTGGTTCCGCCCCTGGCTGCCTGGGTTTTAACAACTTAGCACCAAAATTAAGTTTTGTCTTTGAATCCTACTTTCCAGAATTCCAAACAGACAACAATAATAGAGTATATTTATGGGGTTAATTTGTAATTTGTAAAACTCTGATTCATTATAAATATGGGCTACCTATTGGTAAGCCACTTCTATTATTTGTATCAGACTACTAGGTTTTTCTCCTCAACCCTAGCCTACTCGCGTACTTCTTCCGCCGCACAATGGCGTCTTCCGCTTCCTTACCAGCGTCGACGTCCATAGGAGCTTTTCAAGTTCCATGACTTCTTCTACATCCACGTTCCCTGTCTCCAGCACTGTCATTCAGTCTTATGCGGCTTCTTCTTCGCCAATTTCTGTGCGCCGGCCAGCTCCTCCTCCGTATCTGGGTTTCCGCCGCCATTCACGTGGACTCCATCTTCGCCGGCAGTTTTCCCTTCTTCTCTCGCCTCGGGTTCCATGCAATCGTTGTTCAATGCTCTGCCTCAGCTTGACGTTGCTCCTCCTCTTCATCTACGACTGGGCTCTTCCTCCGCGTCCTCTCAATTCAGCGGACCAACCCTTGCAGGCTCTCCAGGTATTTTGCCGACTTTCTCTCCAGCGGTTCAACGCCCACAACAATAGTCATCCTCTATCTCTGCTATTGCTCAAAATTTGGGTTATTCTACACACAATGTTACTGTCATTGTCACTACAAAATTGTTGGCCATTGAGGATTATCTTCCTTGGAGGACCCAATTCGAGTCTTTCTTAGTTTCTCAAGGATTGCTCGGTATCATCGACGGCAGCCTACTCGCCCCTCCGTTGTATGTCGTTGATTCCTTCAACACCCAATCTATTCATCCGGATTATTATCATTGGTTGCGTCTTGATCAAACAGTTCGGTCTTGGATTTTCGCTACCTTATCCCGTGACCTTCTCATTGATGTCCATGATATCAAAAATGCAGCCCAAATTTGGGAACGACTTCAGTCCCGGTTCATGTCCGCTAGCTTGAATCGCTCCTTGGAACTCAAGAGGATGCTCTCTCATATGAAGAAAAAGCCTAATGTGACTATGGAGCAATATGTCTGGGAAATCAAGACCATAGCGTCCTCTTTGGCGTCCATCAATTCTCCCGTCTCAAATAAAGAACTTATCCAAACTACTCTTTTGGGTTTGGGTCGGGCATATGAATCACTGATCACCAATATTTCTCTTTTCCCTGGTCAACTTACGTTTGATGACCTCGGCACCATCCTGGTTGAGCAAGAAAGCCGCCTGGAATATCTTTACAGTCAAGAGGCAGACTTTGGTCAACCTGCTTTTGCTGCTTCTTCCACTTCTGGAGGACCACAATCTGGCCGTGGGAATTTTTCTGGACAACAGCGTGGCAGGGGAGGTCGTGGCCCATGTGGAGGGCGTGGGCGTGGAGGTCGTGACAGGGGCTGACCGGCAATTTATGGTCCCACTGGTACGCAGCATGGCACCAATAATGCGGGTCACTCAGGTACTGTTTTATGTAATTCTGACATTTTATATTCTTATATTGGTTCCTCTTCCATGCTTGGTACTCATATGTCTTCTGCAGGCTCTCCATCAGCCATCAGCTAATGGCATTTTAGGTTCCGTCCCTTCCCCAATCATGTGCCAAATTTGTTTCTCCCCAGGTCATTCCGCTGCATCTTGCCCCTCTCGTTTTGTTCGGTCCAATGCGCCAGCACTGATTGTTCCCTCTGGTGAGACTAATGATGCTCTGTGGTATCCCGACTCGGGAGCTTCTGCTCATATGACCCCTGCAGCAGGTATTTTGTCAAATAAATCTCCTTACTCTGGCCCTGTTCAGGTCAGGTCAGCCAAATTTAAAACTCAAGAAGCCTAATCCAAATATATGTATATATATAACTAAGGAGGGCTGTTCCTGTACATATGGATGTACAGGAAGCTCCGTACGGACAAAGCCATTAGAGGCCCTTCCGGGTGGAATTTTTTGATGAAATTTTTTGAGCATGTTCTTCATCAAGTCTAGTTTATCCATACCAAATTTCAGCTCAAAATTCGATCAGGAAGGCAGTCAAATAAATTCTTGAAGTATACTGCACATTATATGTGCGTAGAATGCGCCATATATTTCAAGAATTTATTTGATTGCCTTCCCGATCGAATTTTGAGCTGGGATTTGGTATGGATAAACTAGACTTGATGAAGAACATGCTCAAAATATTTCATCAAAAAATTCCACCCGGAAGGGCCTCTAATGGCTTTGTCCATACGGAGGCCCACGTACATCCATATGTACATGATCATTCCTCTATAACTAAGAACCATACCTTACCAGCGATAATTGTTCGGCCAAAACAGCCTCCGGTTTCGAAAGTAAATTTAAAAACACGAGAGTAAAACCCTTAGCAAGTTAAGAACCATTTCTCTTTTTTTATGTGAATAGTGTTCACCTCTTTTTTAAACCAGTGGGAACACACCTAGTTGCATTGGATTTTCTTGCGCACTAACTCATTTTATGTGAACTATTCGCACCTCTTTTTTTACCATAGGAACACAACATACTCCCTCCGTCCCGTTAGAAAGTTCTCACTTTTCTTTTTTGGACATCCCATTAGAAGGTTCTCATTTCCATTTTAGGAAACAATTAACAATTTTAAGTAACAAATTAGTCATTAAATATTAAAAATAATACATTTATAACATCACACTTATCAATACTAACACATTATAATATATACCTATTAAAATTATTTCTCAAAATATACCCGAATTACTTTATTTAATTATCACCTAAAAAATTACTTTATTAAAAATTACTTTATAATAACCATGTCGTTTTGCTATGAGAACCTTCTAGCGGGACAGAGGTAGTACTTGATTTGTAATTATTTTTGAAGAAAAATTAAAATAAAATTTGATGTTGACACTTCTAGGCGGGAACACTGTTCATCAAATTTCTTTAGCTTTTATATTAGAATAGATTTCCACCGCATATTTTTATCAAATCTAGTGCATTGTTGGCTTATTTTGAATCACTAAATCCTGAATTGAATGCACAAGATTAATTCCTACTTTGCATGAAAATGTCTCTTTATATTTGACACTTTACATATACATGTGTGCGCGCACGAGACTATAAACATTACTAATACACTTTTATTAAATATTAATGGTCAGGTGCTATTTTAGGTGCACCCACAAGCACACCCAAGGGTGCAAAGCAACAAAGCAGGTTCAGAGAGTACCAAACCACATACTTTGGTAACCACACCTGCAAAGAGGATCCATATTATGCTCCCAATCGACTACAACCAGAAGAGGAAGAGAATGAACATTCTTCTTCCTACAAATATTATCACAAGGAAGATGAATCTTTAACTGTTTCTGGATCGGATGAGTCATCACTACTTCCTGAAGAAATGATCCAATTTAATTCTCAAGGAGCTAATAACAATGTTAATAACATTGAGTCTCATAGCTGCTTCGAAAATCTGGACAATATTCTCTCAAAAAAAATCTGAACAATATTTTCTGGTCGGATGAGATGTTACTCCTCAATTTCTTAGACAACCAATCATCGACAATATGTATAAATGTGTCATGTGTGTGTTTGTTTGTCTATAATCTAGACACACACATAAATTAATTCTCTTACATACAGTGGTAAAAAAAATTAATAATGTACAAAAGTAGTTAATTAAGTTCTTACTTTTGCATATTGTTCTGAATTTATTCTTATTCATGAATAATATTGAATGATCTCTAATCTCTTTGATTATAAGCACACTCCCAAACACTCACATTAAGGCTATGTTATAGGAGTATAATCGTTTAAGCTCAAAATAAACAGAGATATGATCAATCGAGGCAATTAAGTAACATATTGATGGACAGTCTACCCGGGGTATCTTATCCGAGGGGTTATTGCATGAATAACTAGAGAGAAGTCAGAGCAAAACAGGAGGAGAGAGAGTCGATTTATTAAATGAACTCAGCGTGGTTTACAAGGAGAATAAGAGCTGCTATTTATAGCAGCAATAAATGCGATGAGAGTACACGTGTCAGTAATCCAACGGCCGAAGGGTCACATCAATCGGGTGGCACCGGCAGTGGCATGTTCACCGCATTGAATGCGGTTGGCGGATGTGACGTCGCATTAAATGCGGTGGTTGGCTGTCTTCAAAGGGAATCTTCGATGATTGAGCATGTTTGGCCGAAGGCTCCTTATGTAGCCGAGGGATCCATGGAACCGAGGACCCCTGTGTAGCCGAAGGCCCTGTGTGACCGGAGGCTTGGTTCAGCCGGAGGCTCCTCTCTGATGTCGAGGGCTTGATGATGCCGAAGGCTCCTGTTTTCCGCCGTTTTTCTCCCAGTAGCCTCGTATGCCAAAAGGGGCTATGCCGTGAGTTTTGGAGCCTTCGGCCAAGGAGGCCGAAGGCACCCCAGTGTGTATTCTGGGATTCTTTGAGGCTTGGGCCACTGCATTTGGGCCTGAGATGTTCCTTGGGCTTAATGGACTTGTGTAGGAGAAGTAGGAGTCTATGGGCCGGGAGTTCCTGGGCCATATACTCCATCACATATAGTTTTGATTGTATAAACTGTTGAATTTGATTGGATCTAAAACTAATGAGCTGATTTAAAACGTTACTAGTTTTAGCGTTTAAGTTCCGCCCCTAAATTTACATCATCAATCGTGTGTATGTCAACTTCATTTTTTCCTTGTTATTAAAACATTTATTTTATGGCAATTCACATTTTGCTATTGTTATTTCTATCTATGTAACTAAACTAGTCTATTTGACTCTGTAAGGTTTCATGTTTCAATTTCACCAATTTTGGTCTTTCGTCAATCGTCAGATAGTAGCTCTTAAATCATACGGAGAACAATAATCTTTCACTTCAACCCGTTCTTCCAAAATTCACCTAAAAATGTATTTACTTGCTACATACTAATGTAGCAACGTTTTCTACTTTTCACATGTTTCATACTTTTCTATCTCATCTTATATGCTTTATACATTTTTCTACATCATTCTGCTTCTATTAAACATATACCGGTGTAGTACTAAGTTAAAATATAATTGTATAGGTGCAAGTAAACATATACCGGTGTAGTACCAAGTTTCTTCTATCTGCGTTTTGTCCATCCAACAAAAAAGATGATTTCATTCAAGAATAAACAAGTAGTTTGTACTCCCCTTATTCTTTAGTATAACTGGTCACATATTTTTAGTCTTTAATAAGGCCCCCAAGGCTATTAATTTGACGGGCTGAAATAGACATTCAACAAGCAATACTGCAATACTCCAGTTGGGGCCTGCGGGCAGCTTACTAGCGTTAAAACTGGGCTAAAACATTGTTATTGGGCCTTAGCCTTATCAGACCAATAAGCTATTGATTGTAGTCCTGTCATACAAAACTTGCCCACTATAGCGGATGTATTTGTTGATTACATGCCCACTATTTTGGAGCCCGTTTTGTAGCCTATTTGACAACACCTATTACTATTTGTTTTTTTCAAATGTGTAACTTTTGGGTTTGACGCAATGAATAATGTAATGATCAAAATAAATAAAGTTAGAGTTACCTTTCTAATTAAGTTGACTAGAATTGTTGAAGCAGAATATTTTAGTGATGTTTCCATATTTCTTTCTTTATTTTCTTAATAAAATATATGTAGACTAATAATTTTTTCTTCTTTAATAATCAACATATTGAACATATTCAATCGGTTTAGCTTTAATTTCACCAATTTCAATTTATTCAACCAATTTTAGTGTAATCAAACAAGCTCTGGTTGTTCGCTTGGGAAGGTGCTAGAGTCTCGGCAAACACACTATTCATCATCTCATAACTAGATGTCCCATTTGAATCTGGGCAAATAAACATTCCTAACCAATGTAATTTGGACTTATTCTGACCTATTAGGTTTAAATTGATCTGGTTGTTTGCTTGGGAAGGTGCTAGAGTCTCACAAGTCATAACCAAAGTCCAAATAGTTTATGCCCATTTGAGTGACCCCAATTGAATAATGAAATATACCAATATTTTTGTGTATACAACTCTAACTTCCCATATCTACTTCCACGCTTCTCACACGTTAACACACTCTGGCATGAGATTTCTTAGTTCATAAAGAAAGACGTGTTCTTTCTTTCTACTTTTTGCCGGCCTTCCCTACCCAACTATTTTAATACTAATCATCCCTCTTCTACATACATTCACATAACCACTTACAATATCGTACTCCAAAAGGTGCAACCAAGAAGGCAAGAAGACCGAGTTGAAAGAGAAAAAGGTAGATTCATAATCATTTTTTGGCTTTTATTCTGAAACTAATTTCAAGATTCCATGATGGGTAGTTTTAATTTTTGAAGCTGAGATCTGGGTATTCATTATTTTCAGAAAATAAGGTCAAAGAAGACTATGGGTCACCACCACCACCACGGCGGCGGCAGAAGACGAGATGATGATCCATTAGTGGCATGTTGTTGCTGCCCTTGTATGGCAGTCTCCTCTGTGTTTTCCATGTTTGGAAGGTGTATGTTTGTTGCATGTTATCCTCTACTTCAGTGCTTTGGATGGGATGAGCATAGGCATCACCACCACCATCACCAGCATTTCTATTAATTAATTGCACATATATTTTCTTTTTCCAATTTCTGAACTTCAATTGTGAGGGTGTCTTGAATCATAGCTCTGGTTTATTTTTGTGTTTGCTAAAAGTGATACCAAACGTGTAAGATCAATGTTTTTTTATTTTATTTGGTGGATCACCATCACAGCTATTGCTCTTCTGTCTTTCTTTTTTATTTATTTCTCTTCACAAAGTATGGACTATTTAATTCCTTTAATTATCTGGAGAATTTGAGTTATATTCTCCTAAGAGCATCACCAATGGGGTACTTTCTAGTCTAAATAAAACATGCCAAATGTCAAATAATCAATAGACTTTCTAATAGGCTTTCTAAAAACTGGGATGACCGGACATTGGACTATGGAAGAAGCCTCCAATGCAAGATCAATTGAATCTCTCTTTTAATTTATACGGAGTACATCAAAGCACTCAAAATGATATTCTATTAATCAAAAGCAGTCATATTGTATTAACAAAAGTTTATACTTCGATTCGTATATCAAATGAACCACCATCATTCGCCTTATTTTCCGGACAAAACCGAACGGGATGGGCAATATATGCGTAATAGCTACCATTTTTGCCGGAAATATATCTCATTGCAATGGCAAAGCGGCATAAAATACTCAAAAATAGTTTTCAATTATCATTATATTTTTATTTTATCCAGTCAACAAGTTTACACTACTTTCTACAACCAGACATTCCCCCTCACAGTGTTCACACGTTTTTGTGCCAACTCATCAAAAACAATTAGAAGACTACGGGCATGTTTGACACAACTAGCTGAAAAGATACTTTTGTGAGCTTTTTAATAGCTGTTAGCTTTTTGTGACTGAAAAGATCTTAAAAAGAAAAGGTGGTAGCTGTTTGATAAAAAGCTGACTGTTTGGTTTAGTTCGGTTTGATATACAAGCTGTTAGGATTAATTAATACTAAAAGTCACTAGCTTTTCTTAGATGCTACTCTCGGTAGCATCTCAAAAAAGATCTTTTAATTTTTGAAAAACTCTTAAATATTGTCATGCCAAACACACAACTAGAAGCTTTTAGGAACTTTTTGAACAGTACAAAAGCTAGAAGTCAGGGACTTATGCCCGCCAAACATAGCCTACATGCATTGGAGGAAGAAATAAATCTTTGGATGTCTATTTTAGTGAGGTGGCATGTATTTCCTAGACTAAACTATGCTGCAATGCGGATGCTCTAAAGGTTAAATCTCCAACCTTAAGTGCTCTCACACCCGACCCGACGGAGTATATGAAACATTATATACAAACAGAGAATTTCGGTTAAATTGAATATATTTGTGACTTGTGAGTGTGGTCAGTTAACCATATTTTGATTAATCATCATGATCATATTTCGATTAATCAATTTTCAACTCAATGAGGTTTCAGTGATTAAAATTTTAATATTATTACTCATATCATATTATCGATTTACAACATATCAGTTAACAAACGTACACAACATTTAGAATTGCTTGGGTCTCTCGCTTCTCTCTAGGGCTTTGGCCGCTTGGAGTTTTTTTCCGTCTTCGATTTTAATCGAAGGACGGCCGCTTTTTCCGTCTTCGATTTTAATCGAAGGACGGCCGCTATTTCTGTCTTCGATTTTAATCGAAGGACGATTGTTGTTGTTTGTGCTTCATACTTGAAGGGCGGATTTGCTGTCATGGCTCGAGGAGATCGGCGTTGTGGTCAAGGTTCGAGGATGATGTATTGATGTCGTCGTTGGAGAAGATCGCCGCCGCCTATCCGTTTACTCTGGTTGCATGAAGTAGGGATGGGTTTGGTTATGCAGGGACGGAGGATTGATGCATGGCCTTTGGCAGACAAAGGTCACAGAGTATCAATTTACATGGTACCGATGGTAAAACCTCCTCCTGAACCACCACCATGGGATGTACGAGGTGCTAGAGTTCGTGAACGCTTTTCTTGTAGTTTTTATCTGTTTGTTATTTGTTTTCTTGTGTCCACTTTTGTTGTTGGTTTTGACAGTTTGTTTGAGTTTTTGCCTCTCTTTATGTCATTGGGTATGGTTGCATCTATGGGAATAGGTTTGGCTGTGTCAAGCCCACTACATGGTTAGCGATTCGTGTTGCTCTCTCAGGGGTGACCGTCTCAAAGTCTCACCATAGGGTTACAGTCGTAGTTGTTGAAGTTTCAGTTGGTGTCAGTTTTATTTTCCTTTTGGTTGATGTAATGATCCTAAATCTTTTGATATGAATAGAGGCCTGTTTGATGATAAAAAAAAAACATATCAGTTAACAAAACTTCTCTCTAGCGGCTGAGAGAGAGTTTTGAGTTCTATAGCTCTGGGTAGCTATTTTCTGTTCTGGTGTAGCGACTGCAGGGCGACACACGAAGGACGAATTTGTAGTCTTCTCCGGCAGCGGAAGGAAGGAGGAAGGTTGTGGCTTCTATAGTGGGGCTTCGCGGCGGAAGGAAGGATGAAGGCTTCTTTCACGACAAAGCAGTCTCGAGGAAAAACAAATGGCTATTGGGGATGATAAGGAAGAGGTAATGTTTGACGAGGAAGAAGAGGGAGAGGAATCGAACAAGAGCACGGCGCGCTGATTTCCCAGTGGTAGGTTTAATTCTGATTGATCGTAAGATCAAATTTCAGTTTTTTAAAGAATTGATGGCCTCGATGTAGAGACCAGTTAAGGGTGTTTCAATCCAGGAAATTGGCAACAAAAGTATATCTTTACTTTTTATCACATTTTAGATATGAGGTGTGTTCTGGATGAAGGTCCATGGTTGTTTGAACGGAATATATTGTTGCTAAAAGAGATTCAGGCAGAGGATATTCCTCTACAGATTAGGCTCTATGAGCCTGATTTTTGGGTGCAAGTGCATAATGCTGCTTACGGTTTTATGAATCTGGGATCTGCTAGACGTATTGGTAATTATATTGGTAAATTCATTAGTTTTGACTTTTGATGATAGAAAATCTGATGAAAACTGGAAGTGACTGAAACTAGGTTGTACTCGGTCTGGTTTCAGACAGGGGTCATATTTCTTTCTTCTGGCCGGTCCTAGAATCGGTTGACAATTTTTGTGAACATGTTTTCAAATTTGAAAATGGAAATTGGAAAATGAAAATGGATACAGAATATTCGAAAATGGAAAAAATTGGAAACCAAAAACATAAAATTGGAGAACGGAAAACAAAATATATATCATTCTTAGTAAACTGAGCCCTACAAATTTTGTATCCCCTCGTCCCAAATTGATTTGCAAAGTGATCATTTTTTGTTAACCAATGTTAAAGTTAAATCTTCCCTGTTGATAATTAATTCATTTTTTAATAATTAAAATTTACATATTCCGAAACTACAGTAAAATATCTTCAAAGTTGCAAACTTCAAATGAAAATATAATTAAAAATTGACAGTGTAATTAAGTGAATAAAAATGAAACTGCTTGATCAAGAAAAGTTATATTTGCAAAAAAATGACAATATTGCAAGAAATGTAAAAACTGTAAAAGTAAATTGGAAATTATTCTGTAACTAAGAACATGTTCCCCTAATTGACCTAGTGGCATAAAATGATGATATTTGCATGGCAGTATTTTTCGAATTGTCAATTTCCAATTGAAAAGGTTCAAAATAAAGCATGTCATATTTGAGCCCAAATAAGTTGGAACACATAAAAAAAAATAGATCCAAACCTGACCATGCAACTCAATTTGGCAACAAATTAGGGGGGGGGGGGGGGGGGGGACGGTTTAGGTCATAAATTGATGATGAACTGGTTAACTAACATAAGAGGGAGGCGAATTGTGTTTGTCTGGAATTGTGACAGTTCTTTGCCAAGTTTTGGTGCGGGCAAAGAGAAACTAGAAATTAAAGAACACATAAATTTAACGAGGAAAAATCCATTGGCTCAAAAGTGATTAAAAATTCTCGACATCCCTCGGAGGAATTTGAAACACTTCACTAAAAGCCTTTGAAAATGGTTACAAGATAAATTCTACTAGTCTACCCTTGAGTCACTTTAACTCTATCCTCTCTAGGTAGAGTTTTGCATCTCTATCTTACGGGTAAAATGCCTCTCAGCTTTACGGCAATGCTCTCGCTACTCACACCCAACCAGAAAAAGGAAGCTTTCACAAAGCTATTTGACGAGCACTTTGTCACAGTGCGTCAAAATAAAATTCGATATTAACACTTATACGTAAGGGGGTGTCCTCAACATGGATTCTTAAAGATTTTAAAGGAATTTAGAATTCCATTGAAATACGGGTGTCCTCAATTAGGATTTTAATGGAGTCTACAGAAATTCAAGTGTCCTCAAAATGTTCATGGATTCTTCCAGTTTGGATTGTCAAGGATTTAGATGGATTTTAAAACTAAAATACAAAGAGCAGAATACCGCTGAAAATCTCGACTCCATCCTTCGGATTTGTATGGATTTCCGTCAGAAGCAAAACACTTCCCGTACCAGAGAACGTGGTCAAGCTCATCCCCCAAACTTCTAGACCGATTTGAATCTCTATACCGCCGGAGAGTGTGTTGTTCCGACGCCTTTGGCCCGTGTCCGGCTGCGATTTCCCCCAGGTTTGACGTATCAGCATTCCTTCAGTCCATTACTTGAAGTTCATTTATTAACTTGGTGGGAGTGTCACCTGGATCTCCAAAAATGCTTCCGCCTTGCCAATAGCCTCCCCCAGGTGGGTTGCAGACTAATTTATCCTTGGTCCCCATCAGATGCTTGTGGTTCTCCCAATCTTCAAGAGCGCGGCTCAAATTCGGATCAGAGTCAGGAATCCCCCTCTGAAAGTGCTAGTTCTCATGAAAGAGGCGGATCGAAGGTGGATGCTGAGAATTGGGGGTGGATTTCAAATTCCATGGAGTTTTGATTAGAATCTCATGAATTCCATACAAATCCATCAAAATCCTAATCCTTTAAAATCTTATAAATTCCTAATCGAGGACACCCCGGTAGTATAGTGAAGTAGAGTTCGTATCCACAGGGAAAAGAGTAATTCTCTTTTTATAAAACTAGTAAATAGGGGGGGTTAGGATTGAGTGATTTAATTTAATTAAAAACCAACATGAACGACTTATATGTGATTTAATTCAAAGATAAAAAAGACTTGGATTTGCTACTTTCCACTTGTTGATATATTTAGTTGATCCTTGTTATTTCTATAACTTATCCCCTCTCGAATACTCAATTGAGGAGTATCTCCAATTCATCGAGGGTAGTTATTAACAACGACCGTGCATTAATAATCCTTACTATTAATCAAATATAGAACAACGTCGTATACCGATTTAATAGTAGCATTTAATCTTTTTAACTCCTTGATGAAATCAATTCAGATTGATAACCTCAACACAACGGTTTCGGTTACGTTTAACCAACAAAATTAATCCCTCTTAAGTTTATTAACCACGACCGTGCATTAATAAACCGAAGTTACTTGTGAAACCATCAACGATTAACCATCGGTTCGTTGATTGTTTCTAGTAGTAATTAATGTCGAGATGTTAACTAATTGTCATCTTATCAACACTCCCCAACATCAATATAGAGAAAGATTAAGGGAAGAATTAATATTCAAGGGAAGAAGTCAGAAAATAACTCACAACTTTAATAATCAACAAGCTTCAAGAGCAAAACCAAAAAATGGAAGTTTAGCTCCTCATTTGGAGACTAAACATGATAGAAAAATATAAATAGATGAAAATTAGTGAAGAAAAAGTGTGCTATTTATAGGTGTTTTTTAACACCTTTGGCCGGGTACCCGACCGGGTATAGTGCCTACCCGATCGGATACCGGTCAAAATCAAATATCTTCCATGTTCTTGTGTTCTTTAGCACGTCGGATTGTCACCGGTCAAGTCTCACCCGACCGGGTGAGGTAGTGGGCCCAACCGGGCCATGCAATTTCCTTGCATGTTCGGTTTTCACTTCTTACCCGACCGGGTGAGGCAGTTCTACCCGGTCGGGTTTTTGGTCCTGAGCAGTCAAATATCCTTTTTCTTCACTTCAAATTCCTTCTTTCCAACTTACAAATGAAAATTAAAATACAATTACAACTAAAATCACACAAATGTTTACAAACTAAATAAAACGGTAAATAATCCACACAAATCAAACATAAAAAGATACATTTATGCACTACTAATTAATGCATATCACTATTCCTTAAAACCCCATACCAAATAAGTGTAAAGAACTAAAACTAGAACTACTATAGTTTTATACTCCCTCCGTCCCATTTTAGTTAGCCAATCTTAACTTTTCCGGTCAAAGGTGAAAAACTTTGAGCAATTATTTGAACTAATATATTTATGTAAAAAATAAAAATATTATACTTTTATGATAGTATTTTCAACAAAGAACATTTTCATATAATTTTCATATTATAAAATTTTATCTATATAAATATATAAGCGGTCAAAGTTAGGTACCATTGACTTGAAAAATGATGTTTGGCTAAGTAAATTGGAACGGAGGGAGTAGTTGTTCAAGGGACATCTTCGTTGAGTATATTTTCTCACGTTCAAGCACACTCTCTCACCAACAGTTTGATCTCCTTATATAGGTCTCTAGAATGCATGGTTTGAATATTGGGACGGCCCTTCCTTAAATAGCCGAACTCGATCTCCATTTACGAGACTTGCCTTCTTGATGGTGATTTCATGTCTTTAAAAACCTTTCCTTTTTCATAATATAATAGCTTGGCATATATATAGGCTGACAACATTAAAGATAGAATACATGCATGGTTAATCAAACACTTATTTGTTTGCTAACAAATACTCCGTATGTAAAACATATGATCAGTAATATATGGCCAATCAATTGTGCGACTGATCATTATTAATGTGTTCATTCCATAGTTCTATACTGAATAAAGTATAGGTAACCATTTGGCCCCTAGAATCAGAAATCATAGAAATTAGTTACCAACAAAACATAATATCCAACAATTGAGAAATTGATGATCTTTATATTATAGCAGAGATAATTTTATCAAACAAATAAGGCTAAAGGGCCAAATAGGCTCTTATACCGATCGTGTAAGCTCAATTCATTCCTTGAACTAAAAAGGTCCAATTCGCGCCCGAACCGGCAAAAAGGGTTCAAATTTATTTTTTTAAGGGTAAACAATCGGTAAAAAAATGTCCAATTCGCACCCTTAAACTGTTAAAAAGTGTCAAAATCACAATAATTTGAAAATAAAAAATAGAAACAATAAAAAAATTAAAAACAACCAGATGTTTACCCGTAAAAATGAAATTTGAACCATTTTTTGTCGGTTCAGAGTGCGAATTGAACCTTTTTTATAGTTTAGTGACTGAATTGAGCTTACAAGATCGATACATGGACTTATTTGACCCTTTGCCAAAAATAATAATCCAATTGCTTCACTTTTATTCGGGCAAAATTACCAAATATTCATGTCCTTAATTTGCACTATCCAAAAACAAAAGTAATCCACTAGCTCCACTTTATCCACCCAAAAAAAGTAGCCCCTAGACTTCAAGGCCTCAGAGCATCTCCAATGTTATAACAACCATTCTTGGTGTACACGTTTTTGTACCCATCAGTACACGCATGTGTCTGTGAGAGTTTTTTTTTGTCTGTGAAGCGCGGTCCACAGACATAAGTTCGCTTGTTTTGTCTGTGGAAAATTTCACAGACAAAACAAACCAGCTTTTGTCTGTGGACCGCACTTCACAGACAAAAAAAAAAACTCTCACAGACACATGCGTGTACTGATGGGTACAAAAACGTGTACAAAAGGAATTTTTGATGTTATAATGTGCACGGTGCACATGTGGCATGATTGATAGCCACATAAATATTAGCAAACAAATTATCTCTCTCCTTATTTGAATGATTTTATTCAATTTTGGTAAGTTTTTCTCTGCAATGTCAACAACAATGTCAACATCTAGACGGTCTCCTTGACATTGTGGAGAAAAACTTACCAATACTGTATAAAATCATTTAAATAAGGAGAGAAAGAATTAATTTACTAATATTTATGTGGCTATCTCATATATCACGTGTGCACCGTGCACATTGTACCATTGGAGATGCTCTCATGAGTCATGACCAGACCAGAAGCTCATTGATCTCGAAATGAAACTACACTCCTCCCTGCCTTCATTAAGTACGTAATAAATACTCTCTCTATTGAACAGCCTCCTTCAATGCTCTAACCACCACTGACATAGCTAGGTTTTGGTGTACGTGGAGAAGGTCTTGCCCTCTTAAATTAACCATTCTATAAGGTGTATATATTTATAATTTAAGAAAATATATTTATAAATATTTCTTATAATGTGACTTATAAATAAAATTATTATTTTTTAATTTTAACTTTAATTTAAAGTACCTACTTTTTCCCATTTTTTCGTATTTAAAAGTCCTGAAAAGCACTTATATTAGAGAATTCTCAGTTGAACTGCATGCAATACATATGTGTTCTCTAAATAGAACTAATTTAATGTTGGTACAAGTAAATTTTGGATGATCAATAAAACACTTCGCTTTTACATGCGTATTTTATTTTTACGATTCAAAACTAAATAATATTTATAAAAATACTTGACTTATGTTTAGAAAGTTTTCGTAGAGCTACCGAAACATAAATTTACTCTTTTTCGAGAGTTTTCGTGCTTCATAAATCATAACTTCCTGAGTTGCGACACCCCACCACGTACACATATTGGCATTCCAAATCCATATTGTCATTTTGACCTTACTTTTACTGCCTTTGGCCAAGCCATGAAATAGTATTATATGGCATTTGAGCGTGCACTCCAACCAAACATTGTACTCATGGAAGATGGTTGACGGTTTGTTGTGGGGATATAGGTGACATTATTAAAGCAGCTTATTGAAAGATTAAATATAATTTGAGTAAAACAATCGTTGTTAAATCAATATGGGCTTGTATATTTTGTATTGAGTCATTAGTTGTGTATTTAGCTCTAATTTACCTTGTATGGGCCGAGTATAACTTAGGGCTACCATATTATGTATATATACTCTTCTAATGATCAATGAAAGGCAAGGAAATTAATTCCCATATGTTTGTGTATCTCAAATTTAATATGGTATCAGAGCAACTGTGGTAATACCGATCGTATACCACTCTGCGTCAATCTCGTCTTCCTCGGCCAAAGGCTTCACCAGCGTGAAAGGCAAGGCCAACGATGGGAGATCCGAATTTTGATAAAATCGAGCCTAGCTCGCCGTATTACCTGAGTTCCGGGGACCAACCTGGGAACTTGATTACTCATGTCATGCTCAAGGGTGATAACTACGTCAACTGGTCTAGGGCGATAACCTTATCGCTGAAAGCACGTCGGAAATTCATCTTTGTAGATGGGACAGAGTCCAGACCGAAATCGGCAGCAGGGCTGATGCACTGGGAAACGGTGAACTCGATGATCGTATCCTGGCTTCTTCGCAGTATGGATTCGACTATCGTAGCTTCAATTCCGTTCCATGAAGAAGCTAAAACCTTGTGGGAGTACCTTCATAAACGATTCAGTGAAGCTAACGGACCAAGGTTGCAGCAACTCAAGGCTTCGATTTCCGACTGTAGGCAGTCCAAGTCGATGTCAATTGATGAATACTATACTCAGTTGATGTCTCTCTATGATGAACTCTATCGATTAAAACCACTCCACGCTTGTACGTGTGGCTTGTGCACTTGCAATGTCGTGGGAAAATTTGCTGCAGACCGAGGAGAAGAACAAATGCACCAGTTTTTGATCGGGGTAGATGACGAGGTGTACGGCACGGTGCGGTCTAATTTATTGTCCCAAAGCCCATATTGATTTAACAATCGTGTCTAGAGAATAAAACATCATTCTACTATTTAGTTAACACCTGATAAGAGTAAAGAGTAATGTGTAATGTGTTAAAGTCATAACTAACACTTTTCTTTTAAGAAATTATTACATCATTCCTTCTTTATCTTTTATTTACTTAAATTTCATAGAAACAATTTTTTATATTCTTTATTTTACGTGCATAACAATTAACAGAAGAATTGGGAACGATGGATATTTTAGTTCCTATATATACTTCGTATTACTTTTTTTGAAAGGACATGCAAAGCTTAAACTTTATTAAAGAATAATCGTTGGAATAATCGTTTCTTGTCGAGGGCAGGGAGGGTGGTACTTCTTAGGAATGTGGTACAGGCAATGCCCACTTATGCTATGAATGTATTTCTTTTACCCCTTGATTTATGTGATGAGGTGGAAAAGTTAATGAATGGCTTCTGGTGGAAGGGAACGAAATTTGAACAGAGGGGGATCCGATGGAGGAGGTGGGAAACGTTGTGTAAACCGAAAAGCATGGGAGGCCTGGGTTTGAGGAAAATCCGAGAATTTAATTTAGCTATGCTTGCTAAACAAGGCTGGAGACTTATAACCAATCCCGGCAGCCTGATGAGTCGGATCCTTAAAGCCAGGTATTTCCCGAATTCCCCTTTTTTACAGGCGCACCTTGGGAACAACCCTTCTTATATTTGGAGGAGTATTTTCGAGACCCAAGATATTTTGATAGGGAGAATGCGAAGACGGGCAGGCAATGGCAGAGAGATCCAGGTATGGGGCGATGCTTGGTTGCCAGGGCAGGGGGATGGAAGGGTTACATCTCCAAAATCGGCTGGGATTGTTGATATGAATGTGGTGGCCCTGAGGGATGTTACGGGAAAGGTATGGAATGTGGAAAGAATCAACAATATTTTTAATGAAGAAGACAGGAAAGCGATCTGCAGTATCCCGATTAGCCTGAATGATGGAGAGGATGGTTATTGGTGGAGTGAGGAGAATAATGGAATTTTTTCAGTAAAGAGTTGTTATAGAACTCTTACACAACACACGGATCTTGGGAGCTGGGGCGGTTGGAAGTCTTTTTGGGACTTAAAAGTTCCACCAAAAGTTAAATATTTTCTTTGGCAGGTGATGGATAGGTCCTTACCAACGGCATTTAATCTAGCAAGGAGAGGAGTGCCCATTTCGACCATGTGCAAGCTGTGCGGTCAAGCAGATGAGACAACGGAGCATGCCTTGATGTTATGCACTGAGGCGGCCGAGGTGTGGCGTGAGGCGGGAATAGCACTTGGAAACGGGGAGGTGGAATTTCAGGTATGGCTTCAACAATTACTTACTTGCACGGATAAGGAGTTGTGCTGTAGAGTGGCTATGATCACTTGGGGTTTATGGAAACGAAGGAATTCTTTAGTCTGGGAGAACGAAACACAAGGGGAAGCCAGTGTGGTGAACAGTTGTGCGTGTATGCTATATGCGTGGAAAGGAGTTCATGAAGGGCCGAAAGGGGTAAGTAACAGAGGCAGCAAGGGGAATCCGAAGTGGAGCAAGCCGAGACCGGGTTTCCTAAAAGTAAATGTAGATGCCGCAACGGATATGAATAGGGGAAGAAGATCCTGGGGATGGGTAGCAAGGAATGACCAAGGGAATTTTGTTAAAGGAGGAGGTGGTTCGGTTTTGGCGGACTGGAGCCCAGCGGAGGCTGAAGCGATGGGGATTCGAGAGGCTCTTATGGCAGCTTTTCAAGAGGGATGGGAGCATATTGAAGTAGAATCCGATGCCCAGACAGTTATAAGAGGGATAAAGGGAGGGGGCGGATTAGCCTACTTGGATATTATCACTGACGATATCTGATCACTGATAAGTACAAAGAGCAATTTTCATGTCTCTTTTTGTTCAATATCTGCGAATCGTGTTGCTTACAAGCTTGCAAGAGCACATGTTTCTATCTCAGATCATAGATGTAGTTATGATATTGTTCCGGATTGTATTGTAAGCTATCTGGCACATGACCTTTAATTTTGAATTAATAGAATTTAGTCCCGGTTTCAAAAAAAAAAAAGAATCAGAAACTTTGAAACACATTATAACCCTTGCCTTCGGAGCCTCTAGCTCTCATATAATCGCAAGGTTTTGTCCTTTCACTCTCTCATCAGGTATAAAATAGTTCATTCTCAATAGATTGAGCAGCGCCCTTTCCTAAACATGCGAGAGATTCGAAATAGATGTCGGCGTGCCTTAACTTAAAAACCAAATTAAATACTTCCCTCAGTAACAACATCAAAACTCACCAACCCAACCCTCAAACCAACATAAATGTTTGAAATAAAAGTAATGACAAGGTAATAAAAATAACAATAATATCGAATTGAAAGCAAAAAAAACAAAAAATTGATATACTAAAACATTGATCTTCCCATTTCTCTTTTTGAGAAGTTTCGTGTGATTAATATTCATTTATATTTTCTTACTCAACTACAAACATGCATTTTTATTGCATTCTGACTTTCTTAAACTTCAATTCAAATCGAAACAAGAAGAATTTAAATAATTTAATAGGAATGTGGAAATATATTTTTTAAATTTATAGTAACCATCAGTGGCGGAACTAGGGGGGCGAGCGGGTGCTGGCGCCTCCCGTTCGCCGGAATAGCTAAGGTAGTTATATGTATTGTTTGCACCGCGCCCCTAGAGATTATCGTCTTCTTCCTTGATTCGCCGACCTGTTTATTTGCGCCTCCGCTGGTGAAAGGAGTGAACAACGTGAAAGTCCCGTAGGTTTATTTCATTTAGTCCAACGGCGACGTTTTGCGTAGTAGCATAAATAACTGCAGAGTAATAAACATACTGGGCTTCTGGTCGGCCCAATTTACTGAATTTAGCAAATCTGTAACCCAATAATTCGGTGTCTGCATTTCTATATATTAGAGTGGCTTAATTCAGCAAAGGCTGCAAAGCCATACTGGAGTATTTTCTAGAGATAATTATCCTAGGTGTGACTAAAACTTCCCCACTTTCTCAATCTATGATCTAACTAGTTTTTTTACCAAAATAATATTAAAACTCATAATATTTAATTAAAATTCATAATAAATAAATAAATAATTTTTTAGGTGGACAAATATACCCTTTAGGTTATATCTATAAAACCCTAAGCTCGTACTCTTTTCTCCAACCCTAACCTTCATTCTCCCACCCCCATAGATCCACCGCCCACGGCTGCACGCCCCCTGCCGCTACCTCCCCATGGCCCGCCGCCCGCCACCGCCCCATGGCCTACTACGCAGCCGCCTGCCGCCACCTTGGGTCGCCTCAGGATGGGATCTTTTTGGCACATCTTTATCGCCGCATGTCGTTGATATCTCAGCCACGCCCATTGCTAAATTTGAAGGCAGATTTTGGGAAGCTAAGGAGGCACTGTATTGTGTGGTTAAAATCAGTCGGTCATTAAATTTAGAAGATTTGTTCCCAAAGTTAAACTGTGATTCGATGGTTCCAAAAATTTTCTTTTTGAACGAGCAATCTGTTCTAAGAATTAATACGAGTAATGACTTTTTGAGGAAATTACCAAAATACGGGAGTTTTATGTCTGACAAGCCAAAACACGGGAATCCTAATTAGGTTACCAAAATATGGGAGTCGGAATTCACAATTCCGACTGGAGTTAGGGCTGCCAAATAGCAAGAAAATAAATCAATAACAGCTAGTCGGAAACTCGGAAGTGGCAATTCCGACTGGGTGGGTTAGTAGCTAGACAATAATTTGATTTAGTGGAGAATGATGAATAATTTCAAAACAGGTCCTTCAAAAAAATACTATCGTACAAAACAATTGCTACACAATAAGGAATTTTAATACGGAGTACGTAGTACGTAGTATGGAACTGATTTTTATTACGTTTTTATGTATAAAATATTGGTTTTAATATGGAAATTATTTATAAATTAATAAATACTTAAATGTTGCGTATAGAAATAAACATAAATATTATGTATAGAAATATTGGTTTTAGGATGTTTTCTTTTAGACGAAAATTTACTGGTCTAATCTGATTTGAACTGGTCTGTTCTGAAATACTCTGGTCCATCCTGGTAAATGTCTGTAAAAGTGTAAAACGGAGCAATATGGAAAGATTTTTGATACTGCTTAGCTGATCTCGAAGCAGGATGCAGCCGTATACATACAAAGTACACGCATCGGCTTGGATACGTCCTGCCATGCGAAACAAAAGGAAGTAAAGAAGGAAACAATCCTAAAAGACTACGTACGTACAAAGAAAAAATGTTACATGAATAAATATGTACACAAATTAAATAATAATAACTAACACCCAACACCCCCCTCAAGATGGAGCATGGGAGTCACAAATGCCCATATTGCCAAGAAGATACGAGAATTGATGAGCTCCGAGCGCTTTAGTAAGTAAGTCCGCAGGCTGTTTGGTAGTAGGAGTGTATGATGGTGCCACTGTGCCTGCTTGAATGTGATCTCGGATAAAGTGACAATCAAGTTCTATATGTTTCGTACGTTCATGAAAAATCGGATTTGAAGCCAACGTGGAGCTCTAACCGGATTACCTGATTCTGCCGGGGAAGTGGGGACACCAACGTGGGTTGCCTGGGTGACATCACCATTTATTATATCAGTTTCCTCCTAGAATACTAGCTCCTAGGGTCTATAAATACTTCCTGCACACTTCCTATCAAGGCACCGAATTCCGGATTAATAATACTGCCTTACGATGCCTAATTTTCATCTGCTCTCGTAGATATTGCTCTCGTAGTTGGATTAAACTTCATCATCCTCCATCCCTTTTTATTTAGCGAAACACTATTTTTCAAGTCAAAGTTTTGACCGATTATATATTTATACACGGAAATATTTATAATTTGAAAATTGCATGAATTTAAATAAGAAAAATTTAATCAGATAAATTATATATGACCAATATAATGTGATAAACTTTAATCATATTTTTTTAAGCTTAATAAATAAGTATAAATTACCAGGTACGGTATTTGTTTCAGATAAGATTAATCAAATTAATTTTAATCACATAAATTTAATCAGATAAAACTAACTCTCATCTATCACTTTAAGGATGTTTTCTTTTGGACTGTAATTTGTTGATTTGGTCTTGTCTGATATGGTTTGATCTTGTCTATTTAAGTTTGGTCTGGTCAAATAAATATTTGATTTCAATCAATTTTACAACTGTCTAAGTCGGATCTGGTCTGGTCTATTTATAAATATCACTTTTATTATAATTTAAAGTATGAATAAATAACTTTGGAATTGGAAAATAAACTACAACTTACACGTCACTTTCCAACCACAAACCATATTTTGGAATTGGCAAATAGACTAATTACACGTCATAAAAAAATAAAGAAATTGCTAGTTGGAATAGGCACTTCCGACAGGGGAGTTAAAAAAAGTCTTTGAACCATTCAGTCGGAATCTACACTTCCGACTACCGCTTTTTTAGAAAACTTAGAAAAAGTCCCGCTTTTTGGCATTCGATGTGAGCTTCTCCCTTATTTTGAGAAAACACCTGTAGTATGCAACGGGTGTTTTCTCAAAATACGAGAGAAGCTCACATCGAATGCCAAAAAGCGGGACTTTTTCTGCCAGGTCAAGATGCCAAGTGCCAACCACCTTTTTCTTCTCATCCCCAGACCCCACGGCACTCCTCTTTCTGTTTAGCTTTTTTTTAGTCATAAACTATGACAATGGTGAGGAAGGAACACAATAATGGTATCAAAGATTCGAAGCATGTAACGTATACATAGTGTGCACCAACTTCTTGCTTAAGAGTTCACTGCATGTTATATTAAGAACATTCGTTTGTAGTATTTGTAAATAACATATAAACAGGCCCCCACAAATCACTTCATATAACTATATAAGTATTCAAAATACAATATTTTTTTGTGTTTCTTTTGTCTGTGCATGGATAGTTGTATTTCGTTTTTATAAAACAAATGACTGCATAAAAAAGAATATAGATGGCACATACATTTCATTTTTTCGGAGCAATAGATATTGTTGTATTTACACAGACAAAATATTGTTCAGAATATGCCAAATTGACAAAGTTGTCAATGGATTATAAAAATTACAAAATTTCTATTTGTATTCACTTTTTTGTTCATACTTTATAGACACATTCGTGAGAAAACTATTTTTTATCTGTGAACAGGGCCGGCTCAATAGATTAGGAGACCCGGTGCAAATAACGTAAAATAGGCCTTATATTAAAAAAATACTTCGTATAATATAAAAAGCAGCCTTTAAAAAATAACTCAAAAAAGACTACAATCAAATGTGACATTGAGATATATATAATCATATTTCGAACCTGAACAACCAAAATCGGTAAAAAAAACTAAAACCGAAAAGAAATGAATTAAAATCATGAACTAAAAAAAATATAGAGTAGAATATTACTGAAAAAACTACTCCTTCCGTCCCTTAAAACCAAGCTCGTTCAAACTGTACGATGAATTTGTGCTAATTACTATAACTAGGCCTTATCCAAGCCTTATGTAGTAAAGAAGTTGCACATTTATAATTAACAATTGCATTTTAATTACATATAAATATTATGTAGTAGTATTTAATGTTTGTATTTAAAAACAAAATACTAAAATAGGAATCTTTAATCAGATAAAAAAGGATTTTGTATATTATATGTAGACTATATTTAAAATTTTGGGCCTTCTGAATCGAGAGGTTTTGTGCGGTAGCACTTCTTGCACGCCCTCATCTACGGCCATGTCTGTGAATCTCGTTCACGCCAAAACGTATATGTCAACATGCTTTTATTTTGAACGATATTCACACATAAAAAGATAATATTCTCATAAAATTGTGTATAAGATCATAAGATGTGTATAAAAAGTAGTGCAAGTAACAAATCTAATGAATTTAAGCCATGTGAGGAAAAGTGAGTTGGAATAAAACGAGATTTGGCCCTTGGAGTTTATATTTATAGGTCAACCAATAGCTTATTAGACGTTGACACCTTTCAGAAAATAAAAGCGGGTCCTCCATTCTCTTCTTCCTTTTCCCTCGTTAATAAATACTACCGCTATCTGTCATGCACTCCGACAATAGAAAGACGAGAGCTTTCAATGCTTTTCACTGTCTCACTACCTCGACGGCGAACTTTCCGGCTTCTCCTCCACTTTCCCATTTCCTCTTCTCAGAAAAATTCCTTAACCGTTGGAGATTTGAAAACATTTTCACCATTTCATCTATGTAACCGTTTCTTGCCCATAGTTTTTTCTCGCCGGCCAATGTGTCTGTCTTATTGCGTCTGGGTTTTTTAGTAGCAGCAAATTCTTCTAAATTTGCATCTTTTATTCATGCCAAAGCTATGTTGTGCCTTCTCTAGCTCTACGCGGCGTTCATTCCGTTCAAAACAGACTCTTCATCTCTACAAATTGGAGTCTTGTAGGTAGTGTTTTCCAAATACTCTTGTAAGCATTTCTATATTTTTCATTTTCAGACGTTTTTTCGGTGCTTTATTCTGATTGATGAGCATCTATATGCCAGATTATGTTTTAGTTGACTTGTTTTATGTATCTTGCCAGGAGCTGAAATGGGAAGGGTGTTCTGCATTTTCGTTCTGAGTCTTTTATCTTCCATTTTGGTTAGGGCTTTAAACCCTCCCCTAAATGACGATGTTCTTGGGTTGATTGCCTTCAAATCCGACATTCTTGATCCAGTAGGAAAGTTGGTTTCTTGGTCTGAAGAAGATGATAGTCCGTGCAATTGGGTTGGGGTCAAATGCAATCGTAGATCCAATAGGGTAACCGAGCTTAACCTTGATGGTTTTGGGCTTTCTGGGAAGATGGGTAGTAGAGGGCTTCTTCAATTACAGTTTCTTAGAAAGCTTTCCCTTTCCAAGAACAATCTTACAGGAGGGTTAAGTTCTAGTCTTACCCAGATTCCTAAACTTAAAGTTTTGGATTTGAGCCAGAACAATTTATCTGGGAATATCTCAGAAGAGTTCATTCAACAATGTGGGTCGTTAAAATCGATCTCCTTAGCCCAAAACAGGTTCTCAGGACAAATCCCAGAGAGTTTGAGCTCATGTGTATCTTTGATTGCCTTAAACTTGTCTTCGAATTGGTTTTCTGGAAGTTTACCATCTGGAATTTGGTCTTTGCCTTCCTTAAGGTCACTTGATCTGTCAGACAATTTTCTCAAGGGTGTGATTCCAAAGGGCATTGGAGGTCTCAAGAATCTGAGAGAGATTAATTTGAGGAAAAATCAAATCTTGGGTAAATTACCTCCCGAAATAGGAGACTGTCTACTACTTAGATCAATTGATTTTAGCCAAAATTCCCTTTCTGGTACGCTTCCTATCTCATTTCAGCACCTAAGAATGTGTAAGCGATTGGTGTTGAGAAGAAACACACTTTCTGGTGATATTCCAGAATGGATTGGAGAAATGAAAAGCCTTCAGACATTAGACCTTTCAGAAAACACCTTTTCTGGCCATATCCCAACTTCCATAGAAAAGCTTCAGTCTTTGAACACACTCAATCTCTCCAAGAATTCGATATCTGGAAACTTTCCAATCTCCATGTCCAATTGTTCAAACCTTTTTGCTTTGGATGTTAGTTATAACTTCTTAGCAGGTGAACTCCCTTCATGGCTTTACAATCTGGGGTTGCAGAAGATCATACTTTCAGTAAACAAGTTTAAGGGTAATCTTGGTAATATTTTGGGTTCATCCACAAACAATTCCCGCCAAAAGATTGTGTCTTTGGATATGTCTGGCAATGATTTATCTGGGGAGATTCCATCTGTTCTTGGGGACTTTAGTGGGTTGGAGTTCTTGAATTTGTCTGGAAACTCACTTGTTGGAAGCATTCCCAAAAGTATTGGAAGGTTGAGATCTTTGGATATTATGGACTTAAGTGAGAATGAGTTGAATGGAAGCATCCCTTTAGAGATTGGGGAAATCACTTCTATCAGGGAATTGTGGCTTCAGAAGAACTCGTTATCTGGCGAAATTCCCTCTTCCATCATGAACTGCTCATCGTTAGTGACATTGTAAGTTGTCTACTTATTATCCTCAATTGTGTGGTTTCCAGATTGTTTTTAGCTTTCAAATGCCAAACTGGTCACTAGTTTTCTCTGAAAGTTTTAAAGTATAAAGTGATTAATGTGGTTTCCAGCTTTCTTGTTTTTCAAGATTGAAATTATGTTTCCTTCTTCAATACTGTTTCCACAAAGATGGAGACATTTGGGCCCAGTTTGCAGCCAAAGCTACAAATTCTATTGGATTAAGTAGCTTTTGACTTATTTATTTGTAGTATATGTTACCAAAAGGCTTCTTCTGTCATAAAATTCAAATTCGGCATATTAAGTCATTCAGCCAACCCTTACCAAAGGGGTTCCTACTCATTCACCACCATACCAACTGCGAAGTTGTAAAAATCATATAGAAATATTACATGTACAAATGAATTTATTTTCTCTATTTCATGCTAATTAAGTGTCATTGCGATTTCATAATGTGTCATTTTATAAAATCAGGAGGCCTTTGCTTCCACATTTGCCCTTCACAATCTTATTATCAATGAAAGTAACTTCTATTGTTAAAAAAGTACTAATTGAACTACACTTATGACACTTTTGAATAATTTTGCAGGTCTCTTTCCCATAATGACATAACTGGCCCTTTCCCAGCAGCCTTAGCCAAACTTAATTCCCTCCAAAACCTTGACTTGTCTTTTAACAGAATAACCGGAAGCCTACCAAAACAGCTATCCAGTCTTGCTCACCTCTTATCCTTCAACATTTCACATAACCAATTAAATGGAGAGCTACCCACAGGTGGTTTCTTCAACAGAATTTCACCATTTTCTGTTTCTGGGAATCCCTCTCTTTGTGGGCCCGCTCTTAATACCTCATGTGACCCTCTCATTCTTCCCAAACCTCTAGTACTGAACCCTAACTCAACCGTCGATGACTCCTCTCCCGCAAAAGCCCTTCCAACCTTCCATCACAAGAAGAAAATCCTTAGCATTTCTTCCCTTATCGCCATTGCTGCAGCAGCTGTAATCTTCTTTGGTGTGATAACTATAAGCGTCCTCAATACGCGTGCCCGTCAACCCGTCACTTCTCCACGTGCATTTTATGGCGGTGACGATTCTACCCCTTGCTCCACTAACACCAATGGCGAAGCTAGTGGTTCGGGTAAGCTCGTCATGTTCTCCGGAGATCACAACTTTAGTGTGGGCCCCGCTCATCGTCCCTTGCTCAACAAGGACTCCGAGATAGGCCATGGTGGGTTCGGGACAGTTTACAAAACCGTCCTCGGGGATGGACGTGCCGTTGCGATCAAGAAACTCACTGTCTCAAATCTAGTGAAGTCTCAGGAGGACTTCGAAAGGGTAGTTAAGAACTTGGGAGAAGAAGATGTCCGTCATGGTAACCTTGTGTCACTTGAGGGCTACTATTGGACACAAGACCTCCAGCTTCTCATATACGAATTCGTTTCGGGTGGAAACCTCTATGAGCGTCTCCACAACGCGTCAGGTTCTGATCTCGGTTGGAACGAGCGGTTTAAAGTGATACTCGGGACTGCAAGAAGTCTAGCCCATCTACACAAAATGAACATCATCCACTACAACATGAAGTCGAGCAACATTCTAATGGATGAGTCATCTGGCGAGCCGAAGCTATCGGATTATGGATTGGCAAGGCTACTACCAACATTGGACCGATACGTGCTTAGCAGTAAAGTCCAAAGCGCCCTTGGATACATGGCACCCGAGTTCGCATGCAAAACCGTGAAGATAACCGAGAAGTGTGACGTGTATGGATTTGGCGTTCTGATTCTCGAGATTGTGACGGGAAAGAAACCGGTGGAGTATATGGAGGATGATGTAGTGGTGGTATGTGATATGGTGAGAGGAGCATTGGAAGAAGGGCGGGTGGAAGAATGCATTGATGAGAGGTTGCATGGGGTGTATAATCTTCTTGAGGAGGTCATTCCTGTGGTCAAGTTAGGGCTCATATGCACGTCTCAAGTTCCATCTAAGAGACCTGATATGGCAGAAGTGGTGAATATGTTAGAGTTGATCAGGTGTGCTTAGCTTCTCCAGATCTAGCATGATGGGTTAATCCGTTAGTATATGATCTGAAGAAAAGAAAATTAAGGTGCAGTTTTAAACAGAGTGTTTTGAGGATGTATTATCCATCTGGGGAAGAAGAATCCGGGTTGTTTAATTTAAGTTAGAACTTAAAGTCTTTCTGCATGGTTTTTTCTTCATTTAATTGGTCTAGAAATCTTGGATACCGGATTCTTTTGCCCCAGGTTTTAATTTCACATCTGTTAAGTTGTTATTATATGGGTAATTAATTTAATTAGCTGCGCTATATATGTGAAATGTGACAGTACGTACAACGTAGTCCGTAGGAGTACTTATACTAGTGTAAAGCCAGGGCATGTCCGGTAGCATATCAATTTGCTATGAGTTAAAATGTAAAATACAAATAGATATCGTGAATTATTTATATCATTCAAAGATAAATATAATAAAATTTTATTATGAACTAATCATAACCAATTATAAATTCGTAATTGTTAATGATTATTAAATTATCCATCATGACAAATTACATATTTACACTTTAGTCCATATTAAAAAAAGGATGACACCTCATCCCTGAGGGTCCCCCAACACCGACCGAACGGCACGATGGGAGGATGTAAATTGGACTATAATCACAATCTGACATATTACATATTTACAATTTAGTCCATATCAAGGTTTTACATTTAGTCGTTGCGGTCATTGCGGAATTGTGGTTGCGGCTATTATTAAGGCCGTTGTGATGCGTATTACAGCCGATGCGGTGTGAATTATTTTTATGTTCAAATGAAATAAAAAAAAAGGATAATTTAGTGTTGCCTCAGTGAATTAAAATCTCTCCACCATTGCGGTCAAAATCTTGACCATTTTATCTTAGATTTTCTATTTTTCTTACCCTTCTTCTCTTTTTTACATTGATATCATGGATTGACTCATGTTAGTATACCTCAATATTTTTTGTGATTAAGACTTGAATGTTGTTGTTCTTATAAAATCCTATTAGTTGTATTACAACCCATTATTTCTATAATATTTGATGAAGTGACAAAATGCGTTTGTATACTTTATCTAGTGTATGGTATCTCTGTTGCGTATGCTATGATTTTATAATCAAAGATATACATTTGTGAAAATTGAAATTAATAATAAAAAAGAAAAGTGATTAAGGACTCTGTCATTTGTATGCTTACGTATTTATTCCGGTCTTTTCTCCTATGTTTTCTCTAGCGTTTTTCTCCCGTTTTTTCTATCCTACAATTTCTACATAAATGTTATAATTAAGAGAATATTACCCGAAATAGGACTAAAAAAGTTTGAAAATTTCAAAATATGATTGTCATGTTTTTATTCCCAAAATAAGACTAATTACTGTCATGTTTTGACAGTACCAAACTTCAAACATGGCAGTATTTTTCAAACTTGACAGTAATTACTCCTGTTTTGGAAATAAAAAACATGACAGTTTTATTTTGGAATTTTCAAATTGTTTTAGTCCTATTTCCGGAACTTTCCCTATAATTAAATGTTGAGAATATTACCCGAAATAGGACTAAAAAGATTTGAAAATTCCAAAATAGGATTGCAATGTTTTTATTCCCAAAATTGGACTAATTACTGTCATGTTTTGGCAGTACCAGACTTCAAACATGGCAGTATTTTCCAAACTTGACAGTAATTACTCCTATTTTGGGAATAAAAATATGATAGTCCTATTTTGGAATTTTTAAACTGTTTTAGTCCTATTTCGGGAACTTTCTTGCTGACGTGTCTTGCTTTCATTGATTTTTTTTATCATCTTGCTTTCATTGAATTGGTTAACAAGATTTAATTAAAACATTAAAACAAGATTTAATTAAAACATTTAAGGGAAAGTTCCCTTAAATGTTTAATTACATTAATTAAATCTTGTTAACCAATTCAATGAAAGCAAGACACGTTAGCGGTTTATAACTGAGTTTTACTATATAAAACAATAGATAGTTATATGTGAAGAAAATAAACGATTCCAAATTTCCAATTCCAAAAATATATATTGTGTTTTTCAATAATAGTCTCCTAAGATATTTTGTGATTTTTAACAAGAAAATAGTAGGGGTAGAGCAAGAGAATAAATTAAGAAAAATAAAGTAATGATAAATAAAAAAAAAAGAGAGAGAAAGTAGAATGTAAGAAGGGGAATACTTAAAAAAGGAGAAAGAGAGACAAATAATCAAAAACAAGTTAAAAAATATGAGACACTTATTAAAGAATGGAGCGAGTACTACATACGAAATTTGTTAAGAGACTCAGAGAGTATTCAAGAAAGTTAGCAGTTCTAATTATTTTGATGTTTATTAAGATCATCAAATCATTCCTTTCAAAAAAAAAATATCATCAAATCATATTACAATATTCTCTTATCCCTCTGTCAAACAAAATTTTATCAAATTTCCTTATTTTATGTTTTCAAAACAGTTTGTCAATTCAATGAAAGTAAAAAATATCTGGTTAAAATTGTTTCTCGCTCCCCTGCACAGATTTGAATCATATATTTTCTCCAGTTTTTAAAACTTTGTCAACTTTTTTTTGCTAGCCTGATTGCATTAGTTTTTGAGTGTTTATATTTTTACTTTTAATTAGTTTTTACGGTGTGTTGTTGTGGTAATTGCACATTTACGGTGCAATCATTTTATTTTTCTAGTTTGTTGTAATTTAGTAAATTTAGAATCATTCTGAGCAAGAATCGATCAAGAATCAACAAAGGATCATGGGAGAGATCTTACGAGATCAAAGGAAGGTGCAAGGGAGCAAGAAATCATAAAAAAAATGTGATTTGGTGTCATACCCGGTCGAGTATTATCAATACCCGGTCGGATATGACTTGACCCGGAGATATACAAGATCAAACAAAGCAAGAGAACGTGCGAAAATCAGATTTGGTCAAATACCCGGTCGGGTATTTTGATATACCCGGTCGGGTATTCTACCAAACCTCACCAAAAAACCTATAAATACACCACATTTCCTTCCCATTTTGATATCCCTTCTTCCATAATCCATACTTATAAGTTCAGTTTAGAATAGTTATTTCTTATATTTTCTAGTATGTTTAGTCTCTAAATGAGGAGCTAAACTCTCATTTCTTGGTTTTGCTCTTGAAGCTTGTTGATTATTAAAGTTGTGGTTATTTTCTTAACTTCTTCTCTTGATTATTAATTCTTCCCTTAATCTCATTCTATATTAATGTTGGAATGTTGCTAAGTGACGATTCGTTAACATTCCGACATTAATTATTACTAGAAACGATCAACGAACCGATGGTTAATCGTTGATGGTTTCACAAGTAAGTAACTTCAGTTTATTAATGCACGGTCGTGGTTAATAAACTTAAGAGGGATTAATTTTGTTGGTTAAACCGAAACCGTTGTGTTTAGGTTATCAATCTCAATTGATTTTATGAAGGAGTTAAAAAGATTAAATGCTACTATTAAATCGGTATACGACGTTGTTCTATATTTGATTAATAGTAAGAGTTGTCAATGAACGGTCGTTGTTAATAACTACCCTCGATGAATTGGAGATACTCCTCGATTGAGTATTCGAGAAGTATATAACAATGCCAAGTCCTTTTTATAAATTTAATAAGTTATAGATATAACAATGATCGACTAAAATATATCAACAAGTGGAAAGTAGCAATGCCAAGTCCTTTTTATTCTTGAATTAAATCTCATATATGTCATTCATCTACGTATTATTTTGACGCACTACGACGAAGTGCTCATCAAATTTGGCGTCGTTGCCGGGGAAAGACAATTATTTTTCTTTTTATTTGATTTCGTAAAAATAACAAAATTAAATAAAAAAGAATATAAAAAAAATCTTACTTTTCTATTTCATGAGCTTACATGAGTATATGAATACCAACACATTATCCCTAGAGAGTCAAATTTCCGTCTTAACTTCTCTAATAAAAGAGTTTATCTTATGCTCAAAAGCTCAAGATGCCAAGACCTGCAACATTTGCATGTCTCACATGCATCTTACGGAATTTTGTCCAAAGCTCCAAGAAGAATATCTTGAACAAAGTGATGATGTTGGTTTTCAAAGAAAAATACCTCACATGAGGTATGATCCATTCTCCAACATGTCCACGGATCTGAGGACATGGTTTGGGCTCTTACTACCAACATGACCACCATGCAAAACAACATGGTGCAATTCCAAAACGAGACCAAGTCTCGCATTTTAAACTTGGAAACTCAAGCAAGGTGCGTCATTGTGTGTTTACTATTTTTTCCTAGCAGCCTTCTCTTCATCACTTTTCATGTTTAATCTTCCAAAACACCATACAACTCTGCCCTAATCATCTCAAACCACATGACCATATCTTTCTTTCTTCAATAATATACCCAAATCATCCACCAAACACGACAAAAAAATCATAATCTTGCTCCCATCACTTTCCTCTTGCTCCACATAACTCTTGAAAACTCCCAACCTTCCTCTCCAAAATCCCCAACTTTCTAGGGAAAAAAAAAAAGAAACAAAAAAGAAAAAAGAAAAAGAAACCTAGGCAATGACGAGCACCAAGGACAGTGCTTGGTTTAGCAAGGGGGGAAAAGACTCTTCATTGTACATATAGTGTTTCTTCTTCGTTGTATTTATAAAAAAAACAAATACAAAAAAGAGAAAAAGAAAGAAAAGAAAAATAATAAAAAGAAGAAATGCTAGTTAGGTTCAAAACCCAAACGGGCAACCTAAGCAACATTAACAAAAAAAAGTGAGTCAAAAAAAATGAGAGGCTAAGATGAAAACCTGAAACGGCTCCTAAGCAAAATGAGATAAATGAGAGAATGAATTATTTTTGCAGGAGTTCATTTTCACCATAGCAAGCAGTTGGAGCGAGAAGCAATAACTTTCTATAGTGTGAATGAGTTTAAACTGAAAAAAGAAAACACTTTGAAACTCTTTGGATGGTGAAGAACTTTATGATTTTACTCGGGGACGAGTAAAAGATTAAGTGTGGGGGAGTTGATTGCATTGGTTCTGAGTGTGTATATTTTTACTTTTAATTAGTTTTTACGGTGTGTTGTTGTGGTAATTGCACATTTACGGTGCAATCATTTCATTTTTCTAGTTTGTTGTAATTTAGTAAATTTAGAATCATTTTGAGCAAGAATCAATCAAGAATCAACAAAGGATCATGTGAGAGATCTTACAAGATCAAATAAAGCAAAAGATCGTGCGAAAATCAGATTTGGTTAAATACCCGGTCGGGTATTTTGATATACCCGGTCGGGTATTCTACCAAACCTCACCAAAAAACCTATAAATACACCCTGTTTCCTTCCCATTTTGATATCCCTTCTTCCATACTTATAAGCTCAGTTTAGAATAGTTATTTCTTATATTTTTCTAGTATGTTTAGTCTCCAAATGAGGACCTAAACTCTCATTTCTTGGTTTTGATCTTGAAGCTTGTTGATTATTAAAGTTGTGAGTTATTTTCTTAACTTCTTCTCTTGATTATTAATTCTTCCCTTAATCTCATTCTAAATTAATGTTGGAATGTTGCTAAGTGATGATTAGTTAACATTCCGACATCAATTATTACTAGAAACGATCAATGAACCGATGATTAATCGTTGATGGTTTCACAAGTAAGTAATTTCGGTTTATTAATGCACGGTCGCGGTTAATAAACTTAAGAGGGATTAATTTTGTTGGTTAAACCGAAACCGTTGTGTTTAGGTTATCAATCTCAATTGATTTCATCAAGAGTTAAAAAGATTAAATGTTACTATTAAATCGGTATACGACGTTGTTCTATATTTGATTAATAGTAAGAGTTGTTAATGAACGGTCGTTGTTAATAACTACCCTCGATGAATTGGAGATACTCCTCGATTGAGTATTCGAGAGGGGATACGTTATAGATATAACAATGATCGACTAAAATATATTAACAAGTGGAAAGTAGAAAGGCTAAGTCCTTTTTATTTTTGAAATAAATCTCATATGTCATTCATCTTCGTGATTATTTAAATTAAATCACTCAATCCCAAAACCTCCTTTATTTACTAGTTTTATTAAAAAGAGAATTATTCCTTTCCCTGTGGATACAAACTTTATTTCACCTATACCACGTATAAGTACTAGTATCGAATATTATTTTGACGCATTACGACGAAGTGTTCGTCATAGCCCACTAACTTTATCACATTCCCCTTTTCGGTAAAAAATTGTGGTTCAAAATATTTCTATGTCCTCTGCACAAAGTTCAATAACACTGGTTTTGTTTATTTGTCTCTCTTTCTCCTTTAAGTATTCCATGTGCAAGTCAAATTTGATAAAGTTTTGTGGGACAGATGAAGTATGACTATATAATTAATTTGGGAAAATTTCCAAAACAGGTAAAAAGGTTGTAGAATTCCAAAATAGAATTATCATATTTCATTTTTTAAAAGCAAAACTCAGAAAATATAATCATGTTTAAGTCCAAATGAAGATAAGAGATGTTTGAATGTGGACGGTCGTAGAACTATAAAAAGTTACGGAGTATAAAAAAAATAACTTTATGTTCTTGGGTGCAAGTGAAAGCATGTTTCTTCAGTTTCTTTTGCAGAGATTCCTTGCTATGGTCTGAAAACAGAAAAGGTCCATTAGTGGACGTCCCACCAAGGTAGAAAATTAAATGATTTAAACTTTAAAGCATGCAATTAAGATAAGAGGTGTTTGAATGCAGGGGCGGATCTAGCATTTGCGTTGAGGTGGGGCCAAATTTTAATTAGTGATACATGTTTTACTTTGCAAAAAATGTTAAAATTACAAGATTTAGTTATATAATTTTACAGAAGTGTCAAAGAAAAAATAATAAATATTACAAAACCAAAAATTTAATTATCTTAAAAGAGCCATAGATATCTAACCGAAATTGGCTCGCGTCGGTTAATGACGTGTTCAATACCAATTTTCAAATTCATTTCTGGAAATTCAATTTTCTTTTGACTCCATAGTGACATAGTCTATGCTCTATGTAAATAAAAGTAAACTAATTAAATTTCACCTACCAAGCAGAATGAATTGAACTTATTAATTTTTCAAATCAATATTCAATTGTCCAATGATGTGAACTAATTAATTTTTTAGGCTAATATTCGAAATTCTAATGAATCGAATTGAATAATTTTTCAAGCTAATATTCAAAAGCCAAATGATTTGAACTAATTTTGCATACCAGTTACCAAAAGCCCAACAATTTGGAAGTGTATAAAAAAATTTACTCATGTTGCATTGAAAAATTATAAATATGGTACCCAGGGGACTCGAACCTGACTCCTTTTGTTGCATAATTAGTATGCTTCCAATGGACCAACTTGACTGATGTTCACAAATTGGCATTGCCTTTTTTATATCATGACTACTAAAACACTATATATTATTGTATACATAATATATATATACTAATAATTATATTTTTTTTTAGCATGGGCCTAGGCCCACCCTGGCCATGGGCCAGATCCGCCCCTGTTTGAATGTGGAAGAATTCTTGGTGTACACGTTTTTATACCCATCAGTACACGCATGTGTCTGTGAGAGCTGAGTTATTTTTTGTCTGTGAAGCGCAGTCCACAGACAAAAGCTGACTTGTTTTGTCTGTGGAAAATTTCACAGACAAAACAAGCCAACTTATGTCTGTGCACTGCGCATCATAGACAAAAAAATACTCTCACAGACACAAGCGTGTACTGATAGGTATAAAAACGTGTACAAAAGGAAATTTTCTTGAATGTGGCATGCGAATATGGGATTTGCGGCTACTCAATCACCTGCGCTCCTTTACGGTAAATAAATAAGGGAAAATTTGACTTTCCACCCCACTTTTTAGGTGATATTGGTCTTTGCACTCTATTTTGAAAAAAAATTGATTTTGCACCTCATTCCACTTAAAGTTCCTTTGACTTTGCACCTCATCTACAAATTTTTCTTCGCAAAATGATATGTGTTGGGGTGCAAAGTTAAAGTTTTTTGAAAATGAGGTGCAAAGTCCAATATCACCTAAAAAGTGGGGTGTAAAGTCAAATTCCCCAATAAATAATCAACTTTGTTTGGTGTCCGACGCAATTTCCTAATACGGAGTACTACATTCGTCCTCAAAATAATCTTCATATTAACTTTTCTTAATCAATATTGTCAAACTTTGAACAACGATGTTAATTACTTCGTGTTATATTTGTATGAATCCATAAACTTATAAATTTTTTGAAAAATATTTTGAATAAAGAACATTTTAATATCATTTTCATATTCACAAGAAAAGTCAATTTAGTGAACCTTTTTCGTGACGGAAGGAGTATTGAAAATGGCCTTCGAAATGGAGATGGTCCCAAATGTTTGAGATTGACTCGATCGCCTCATTAAAGAACGAAAAGTACTAATTGTACACGCTGATTTACACGCCAGTTTACACGGTCAAGTGTAATTATCTATGCATGACAATTGATTTTGTTTTTAATAAAAAACGGTGTATGTGACCCTCAAAAAACGAATTGTATGTGCCCACATAATTTGTGGTCACACACACTTTCTTTTACTAAAATTAAAATCAATTGTCTTTGCACATACAGTTACACTTGGACGCGTAAACCGATGTGTGATCCAGCGTGTACAAGTAGTACGATTGCTAAGATTTAATGCTATGTAGTATTTTCTTCGGAAATTGATGATCAATCAATGCATTGAGATTATATTTGCATAGTACTATGTAATATATAAGTTACTCCCTCTGTCCCAGAAAATACTTCCCGGTTTGACATGGGTCGGAATTTAAGAAAGTGAGAATAAAGTGGGAATGTATAGTTGCGGTTGAGTAAGAAAAAGGAAAATGAATAATAACCACACAAACCTTACCAATTGCAGAAAAAATAAATTGAGACGTTCCAAAGATGCAAGTGAGAAGAATTTTCAGGATGGAGGAAGTATTATTTTCCCAATTTATTAGGTGATTTTCATCTGGAGTACATATGTAACACCCCGTCCCGTAGAGCTCGAGGCAGTTACTCCGATCCTAAATGGCATCTAGACCTCCAGTATTGCCCTCACTCATGTTTGCACTGAGAAACTTCTCATGAGATCACTTGTCATGCTACTCCAATCCTGAATGCCAACCCTTGTTTTGCGGAACTTTACATCATGCTCACAACTAAACTAATAATAATAATAATAATAATAATAATAATAATAATAATAATAATAATGATAATAATAATGATAATGATAATGATAATGATAATGATAATGATAATGATAATGATAATGATAATGATAATGATAATGATAATGATAATGATAATGATAATGATAATGATAATGATAATGATAATGATAATGATAATGATAATGATAATGATAATGATAATGATAATGATAATGATAATGATAATGATAATGATAATGATAATGATAATGATAATGATAATGATAATGATAATGATAATGATAATGATAATGATAATGATAATGATAATGATAATGATAATGATAATGATAATGATAATGATAATGATAATGATAATGATGATGATGATGATGATGATGATGATGATGATGATGATGATGATGATGATGATGATGATGATGATGATGATGATAATGATAATGATGATCATAATGATGATGATGATGATGATGATGATGATGATGATGATGATGATGATGATGATGATGATGATGATGATGATGATGATGATGATGATGATGATGATGATGATGATGATGATGATGATGATGATGATGATGATGATGATGATGATGATGATGATGATGATGATGATGATGATGATGATGATAATAATAATAATAATAATAATAATAATAATAATAATAATAATAAAATCCCTTTACTCCCTAATTAGACATCTAAAAGTTTATCCAAAATTGAGCAAAACTTTTCATTGCACATGCGATAGTTTCAAAGCAATTAACGGCGTTAGAAGCCTCAATACCTCCAATCGCACTAAAACTAGACATTTCAATATTGACACAAACACACAAACCAAACATGAGAGAAATCGTCTAACGACAAATAAATAAAAACTTGAAATAAAATTAAAACAAACAACCGCAGATAGCAAATCCCCAACTTTGAAGTGTTATCATGCAAATCCTAGGAACTCAATCACTAACAGCGGTTCAAGAGGGGGATGTGTCATACTGGCATATGAACCGCCAACTGAGGAATTAACGCTTCCAACTCACTCTGCTTCTTGTTCATGTTGTTCACCGTTGTGCTGCTCAACTCGGCTTTCTCCTAGTTCTTGTCGTTTGTTGTTGTGTCACCCAATTCATCCCGACTCTTGCTCATGTCGTTCGCTGCCATATAGACTCAAGAATGCCAACCAACGATTGTAGCGGCGCCATAAACCCTAGGACTGCTGGATAGCCCTTCCGCAATATACTACATCTGTTCTTTTTAGTTGAAATATTGATGGATTTACAATATTCACATGTTTTACTGTGACTACATTTTATTTATTTATATATTATAAATTAAATTTTTGAAAAACATAGTTAAACTTCTCTCATTTTAAATTTTCAAAATTTGATTTTAATTTTAATTTTTTACTGATATGAATATATATTAATGGTCAAAATTATGCATTGACAAACATAAAAATTAGAACGCAGCAACTAAAAAAGAAAGGAAGAAGTAATTAACTAAAAAATTAGAATAGGTAACAAATAACAATCTGATTCGTAGTTAGATATGAAATATAATTTAAAGATAATTATACTCCGTGTATATTATACATACATTTCATATTTTTTAAGAAATTGAAAAATAGTCATATTTTTATCTTTTTAAATGTAGAATTAATTGTTTTGCCGATTGTCCTAATCTTTTTTTTTTTGGACCATAGAGATGGGAGAACCAACGATAATTGCGATTTTGTGGGCTCCAATAAAGCATTAGGGCCCAGATTTACGGCTCCTGGTCTGTATACACTTCACGTAGAGTTGAGGTCCAATTTTTGCACTCTCCTGACCTTTAAGCTACGATGTCGTTTTGTTCTTCCCTCTTCAATTTCCACCCACAAACAGCCCTAAAATAATCAATCTGGTCTTCATCAGCTGTGATTCGTTCTTCAATGACTTCTGAAGAAATGGGCGTTTTTTCGGCCCAACGTCCTGATAATGGAGTCAATTCACTTCCCCAGATGGTTTTCCCGGAGAGCTTCACTTGCGGCCCGCCGCCGCAACATCCTCACTGCGATTCCTCTGCCGGTACTTCCGCCACCGTCACCGGCCCTGGTCCCAAAACCACCCGCGAGCTCACTGGCTACCTTAACAACCACCACTACTTTCTCCCGCAGCCCCCGGCCGCTACCGAATTTCGCGGCTCTATGTTTGCCGACCGGTGGAATAGTCGAGATTCAAGCACCCCCAGCCGCGACGGATCAGAGGAAGATGAAGAAGACGAAGATGATGATGATGATAATGAAGATGCAGGGCGTGTAGATGTAAATGATCACAACAATATTAATAAAGTTAGTAATAACAGTAGCACTGACAATAGTGGAAATCAGAAACCAACTGATGTGCCCAATTTTGGTATGCTTCTATTTAATCTTTAAAATTGATTAGTCTAGTAAAAAAATCCAGTCTTGGAAACCTAATTCTTACTTTGTTTTCTTCTGGATTGCCATAAGGTTCAAAAGAAGGGAATTGGATGCAGTGTCAGAGTGGAAGCAGTTTCGATGAAGCCAGAAATAATGGGGCAATATATGATTTTCAGGGATCAGCATTTAATTCAAGCCAAAAGGAAATAGTATTAGTCGATAATGGTTGTGGATTTAGTGGGAGAAAAGAGAGCTCATACTCCAGTGAACCCGGAGAGTCCTTGAGAGCAATACTGTCTGATCCTATATCGTAAGTTGTACATAAACCTCTGTTGGGCTATAGTAAATCTTGAAGAGTTTTCTGTTGTAGCTGCATACATATGAAATGTAATGTCTTGTCAAACGACATATGAAAATGCTTTTTTTGATTGCTAATTACAGAGGTGCACTTATGGATGATGCAGTAATATTACCTTGCGGGCATTCCTTTGGTAATAGTGGGGTCCAGCATGTAATTAGAATGGTGAGTCGTCAGGAAATTCATTTATAAATTACTCCGTACATTTCATTTTTTAGCATATAAGGTCTAAAAACAAACAACTAAAATTGTACTTTCCTTGTATGCTGGATACTTTTTATTCATTTTTCACTGTTGTCAATATTTAAATCCTAATTTTCAGGGATGCTTCTTACAAAATTTGGATTTAGAATTTTTATGTATCTGATGCAATTAGACAAACTATTTGGTGTATTTCCAGAAAGCTTGCTATAATTGTGCACAACCAGTCTCTGAAGAATCAATAGCTCCAAATCTTTGTAAGTGGGACTGGCATGTTTTTTTCCAATTTACATTCAACCGTACTGTGATATACTCCATCCGTCTCATAATGTACTGGGTTTGGTGCTTAAGAAAATAAAGGATAAAGTGGTTGCTTTATCATTCTAAGTTCTAACCTCCCAAAAGTAAGAAAAAGCAAGATGCGTTCACAAAAAGTAAAGGGTGAGAATTTGAGATGATAGAGTGAAGGATGAAGTGGGAAACTAAAATGTTAGTGAATGCCAATTTAGGAAAGTGTTCATATTTTGAGACAACTCAAAAAGGAAAGTGTATCTCACAAAATGGGATGGATGGAGTAACTTTATTGCTTTGATCGTCTATTTTGGGAATGCCAAATATTTTTCTGATAGCTGCTGACATGGGGTACATAACATATGAGTGTGTGCTTTGAATTTCATCTTTTGTTTCATGATATGCTGTGCAGAAGTAATAAGCATGGCATTGATCACTAAGTACAGTATCTCAGATACTGTTTTCCATCGGTCTACGGACTGAAAAAATCACAGAACTTCATCTTTCTGATAAATAGAGGAGTTTTAATCATACAAAAAGATGCACTTCTGCTGAATACTTCAGTGTGGTAAATTTGGTCCTTTAACTTAAAATTTTGCGCAATTGTGAGATGCTTCACTAGATTTCACTTGATTTGCTTGGAATATTCACATGACCTTGCACGTGAAAGAATTTGGTATTTTGTTAGGATTCTGGTAGGCTACCATTGAAATATTTATTTGGGAGACTCAAAATAAATAAATAATTTTTATAAAAAATCAGCAAACTATGAAAAAGGATAGGTTCCCAACGGTCTGCAAGCCCAACACCAGGTACTGGACAAAATTGGATACTTCAGATGTGGAAAATTTTAGTTTAGTTTTTGTGATTTTGAGTCTCAAAGATTTCATATTAATTTTCCTTAGATTGATGGAATCCTGTCAAAATCTCCAATGACTTGTCACATACGAGGTCACAAGATATTTTCATATGAACTAAGTGAAATTTAGTAAAAGATTTCATTAAATTGCATATTTTTTCTCTTGCGGGACCAAAATTGTCACCCCGTTTTATACAGAACTTAGAAGACACGCAAGTCCCCTTAAGTTATGGAACTAATTTTGCGATTTCCCTGTTACAAAACTGTACAGAATTCAGGAAAGTATACACCATACACTACATATTCCTCATTCTCTAAAGTCTGTTAATTTGCGGTTTCCTTGCTACGATACCTCTGTAGCCCTCCGAGCTGCTGTTCAGGCTTTTCGTAGAGAAGAATACTTCCATGTGAATCGGCCACCAAAAAGGCGAAAGGAAAGACATGAACAGGTTTCTAGAAGCTTCTTCTTTATATATACTCCCTCCATCCCAAACTATTTATTGTTTTATTACTAAAACTCTGTCACGAAGTGATTGTCTTTTTTACTAAAATGATAAAATCACTGTAAGATATGAGGTATTGAAAATGCAAACATTCATTACCTTATTGAGTTTACAAATGAATTTAATATTGTGTATCTTAAGATACGGTGGCAACATTCTTGCTAGAAAAGATACTCCCCCATGGTTCCATCCCTTAAACCAGCATAATGAATAATAAAGTAAAAAAATATGTAGTTAAAGTTTATGCAGAGGAGAGAGAAATATTATGAACTGCAAGTCTACAAACTACTACCTCCGTCCCTTTTATATTGGGACGGAAGAGGGTGGCACGAGTTTTAAGAAAAGTGGGTTTGTGTGGTTGATATTAATTGATAAAGTAAGAATAAAGTAAGAATGATTTTGAGCCACACAAATTTTACCAAATAAGGTATGGGACAATTAAATAGGGACATCCCAATATGGTAAAACAGGACATTTAAAGGGGGGCGGAAGGAGTAATTATTTATTTAAAAGAGAAAGTGGAAAAGTGTTTAGGACAACCAAAAAATGAATGTTGGCAAAGTTATAAGGGATTTGTATGAGATTTACCAAACACTGCTAATTGATTGGGATGCACAAAACATCCTACTCCATTGTCTATAATGAGATGAAACACTATATGGGTGCTAGATAACCTTGGGCACAATAGCCTGAGTGCCTGATTAGTTTTGTGAGTTCGTCAAAACAGTAAATCCGTGGATTTTACCTTAGGGTAACATGATTATTTTGTGTAGGTTAATAGGGGTGCCTCTGACTCAATGCAGACAGACCATCCGAGGGGCAGAGGAGTGCATTTTCCATTTGCTGTGGCTGATAGGGTCATAATACAGGTTCAAGAAACCCCAAATTCTATGTGGATTTAGATTCATTGTTGAATTAGAAAGGGGGTTTAATTTTGTTAATAATAATATAATATAATAAAACAGGGTAACAAACGCACGCCTCCACGCTTTGTTGGACGAGAGGCTATAGTCACCACTCAGTGCTTGAATGGATGGTAATCATCTGTACTCTTTGAATAATGCATCAAAGTCGTGGCTGTTAAGAGTTAGGATGTTTTTACTTGGACTGTAATTTGCTGGTCTGATCTCGTCTGGTCTGGTAAAGTCTGGTTTCTTTGTATTTTTATAACTATCCAAGTCTGGTCTGGTCTGGACTGGTCTAGGACAAATTACGGTCCAAGTAAAAACATCCTTAATGTTTGATTTGGTCAGTAGACTTTACAAAGTAACTAAATGAAGAAACTAAGAGCAAGTACCAACCCATTCTTTGGTTCAGGTTTAGAAAAGATATACAAACCATTAAAAATGGCTCACCCCCAGATTTTTCATACTCCCTCTGGTTCACATTCATCTTTACACTTTCTTTTTTTGGAAGTACCATATTAAACTTTACACTTCCTTATTTGCCTTACAAATCTACACCAAACAGTGCAAAACAGTGCCAAACAGTGTACTCTACGGTAAAGTCAAATTTATTTCCTTAATATATGTGAAGTCAAAGTGTAAAGATGAATGTGAATCGGAGGGAGTATTAAACTTCATGATCCATACAGGTATGTGGTGAAGACGCTGGACAATGCAGAAAGCGTGAAAGTGCAGTATCGCTCCCTTGCAAAGGCACCAGCAGATTGTTTATCCCCTCAACCAATCTCTAGTACTAAGCCGGCCAGCTGGTTATAGTATCCTGTACATCTCAATTAACTTAGCTGCCTGTAATTAATTGAACTGAGAACATGGAAGCTTTCCTTGTTGTAGTCTATCGTTTGTAATCTTCAGATGACCTCAAGGGAATACATGTATATGTTCTTACTCCACACAGGAATTGATACATTTCATGGATGAGATCAGACTATGAAAGACGTCAAATATACACGACCATATTCTCTTCACCTATATATTTAAACAGTGTGTCCTAATGATAGCTAATAATACTTGGATCTTCTCATTCTGCTTTGTCTTTCAAGTTCTTATCGTAGGAAGTTGTTCTGTTGCAATTTGAATGTTTCCAGCTGAGAAAAGATTGATAACTTAAAAAATTGCTACGTATTTTATATGCTCAAGCAATATGTAGCTTTATAGTAGGGGTTGACTCAGTTCTGGAATAGAATCGGAAGGCAGAAGCGGACAGGTAAAGAACTAGAATGGTAGCTTGTGTTTTTTCTTCTGAACAGGAAACGATCCTCCAAAGTAGGACCTCAGCTGCTTGTACCAGTTATGGTATTTCTTTTAATGGGGCTAAAGGCTGAAAGTATGAAACTGACTCGGGACCAGAGTTGGTTTGCTGGTTAAAGTTTCGATTAACCGCTACTCTTACCGGGAAATGGCAGTTAACCACTACTCTTACCTGGAACTGGCCGGTGGGTGGTGTTCTGTGTATGAGATGTATGACTTCACTTTTTTCAGTAAAGACCGTATGAGAAGTGAAGGTTCTTCACTTATCTTAGTTGAACGGAGTTTGTGAACTGCAGCTGCTTTGTTTGATGTCATATTCCTGAATTTACTCCGATAATCGAAGGGATGTTATTTGATCCCAAAAACGATTACATGATTAGATCTCTAATAATAAACAACTGTATCCCCAATTCCCCATGCCTGAAATAATATTTCATTGAACATATTTGGAATTTACATATTTAGAACTTAGAAGTATTACATAACCGTTCTTGGAACATCCTGTATTATACGTACTTTACTTAGTAGTTAGTACTCCGTATGTTATATGTATATACCTCTTTACAACGATCTTAAGTTATACCTCTTGAAATTATAACGTTATTTAAGTATAAACATTTCTGTATAAATTTATTTAATCCACTAACTAATAAGCATACCTTTTGAGCATAAATTAATTAAGTAATATATATATTTATTTAAAGTAACAATTCAAGTAATTTCAGTTTTACCTTTAAGTCATGCACACGTGAGGTCTAAACCATACATGCTCATTTAATAATTAAAAATAAACAATGACACTTAGAGCCCGTTTGGTGACCCCTTTTTCGGCTTATCAGGCTTATCAGCCAGTTTTTTCACGAAACACGTAATTTTTTATTTCGCGCGCTGAATTGTGTAATAAGCAGAAAAAGTAAGGTTGGAGTTACTTTTCTGGCTGTATTGGCTGAAGTTACTGTAGAAGATCATTTTAGCTATTTTTTCATATAATTTTTTATTTTATTTATTAATAAAAATATTTTAAATATAATTTTTTCATGAATCAGCAAAATCAACCAATACAGCCACTTCAGCCAGAACTTCATAAATTTCAGCAGAATCAGCCAATGCAGCCAATTTTAGTTTTACCAAACGGGCTCTTAACAAATCAAATGTCATTTACTATGTATATGGTACTAACTAAAATCTTTCCTGTGAATAACAAAAATAACAAAAATTGTTGGTATTCAAATTCTGCCTGAAGACCCACTCCTACATTCTCTCATGTCTACTAAGTTTTCTTTAGTTTGGATCCTAGGCCTAGGCTAACTGCCCATCGAACTATAACTGCCCCACGTGGGGAATAAGCTATTGATTTGTTTTATTTGCAAAAAAAAAGCTATTGATTTGTTTTACTCCATGCATGGGTGAAATGTGCAAGAGAAATGGAATGGAGGCAACTTTTGTTTCATTGTCTCATTATTATACCAAGTGTCTCAGTGCATGATTTGCCTAGCTAGTGTCCAAGAGTGTTTTGGTTAGTGTCCTATATATGCCTATTTTAGTATCGGGTAAAGACTTCACTGTACAATGATTCTTCTCTTAATGGCCTAGGATGTGTTCTTATGCAAGAAGGAAAGGTGGTTGCATATGCTTCAAGACAACTCAAAGAGCACGAGAAGAACTATCCCAAAACATTTTTTTAAATAACTTGCTGGAAAACCCCGAGAGAGCTGAAAAGTATTCCATAGTAGTTTGCAATTTTGCACAGACTGAATAATAAAATTGCATATCAATCTGAATCGTATGTAAAATTGGAATCTACAAACATATATATAAAAGAATCGTACCTAAATATATAAAAAAACATCGTTGAGATTAAAATTTTCTTAGATTTTACAATTTTAAAAAATGTGTTCAGCACAACGAAACGTGGCCCAATTAATTCAGGCATTAGCTTATTCCATTTACAAGTGGGTTTGTTCTTAGTTTCGGACTTGTCTCAACTGAGTTTTTTTAAGGGAAATTCTATTTACAGCCCGTAAACACACTCACATTTCCGTTTTTCCATAATTCCATTTATAACCTTGTAATTTAACGCCGTTCTATACTGCTACTGTCGACTGAACTTTCCAAAACGAAGGGCGAACGAGCATATCCTTTCCCATTTCTCCGACAAGATAGGTCTGTCGAAAGAGAAGAACATTCTTGGACTTGAAAGGTCTGTCGAGAAGAACATTTTTACGAACTCTTTGTTAAAAAATAGGGATTGATTTTCTTGTTTGGCCCCATTTTTAGGCAGCATTTGATCCGCAGTCTACATTTTCCATGATATCAAAGAAAAACTAATAGCTCCTAAAATTCAGGCTAGTTGTTGTTTTTTTTATCAACTAGTACAAAAGTATACTTTGAATCTTAAAACTGTTTATCTCATATTTATCTATACAAAACAGTTGTTCTATATATCTTACAAACTATAAATGCTGCCAATGAGGGCTAGAATCCTTTTGGGGATATAAATTTGTTGGTGTAACACTAAAGCATAATGAAGTTATAGCATTTGTTTTAGTCATCCTGAAGTTGTCTCTCCGTTAAAATACAAAGCTAAATGGCATCCACATACCTCTTCTCCAGCTGGTTGTTCTTTTCATCGAACACGGTATTAATGACTGTCACCGTTTACGTTTTCGAAGTGTTGCCTCTTCTGTCTTCTTTCTCATTCTTTGCATTCCTTACGGGCGTTTAAATTGAAGGGGAGCTTGTTTTAAAAGATAAAAAGCTAGTTGGTGAACAACATTTATAAGGTTCTGAAAGTTTTTTTTTTTTTACCTTTTTTCATTCCTAAAGATGCATTTGTTCTACATGGTAAACTATTTTTTCCCCCACATGCCTCAAATGTTTCTCCTTGTTTGCAGCTTGATTGCCTTGTGTGTAGTTATTGTTTCCGGTTTATTGGCTCCATTGAACATCAAATTGGGAGGCAGGTTTGCTGGAAAAAAATTGTTGATTAAACAGATGATGGTGGAAGGAAAAAAAGTTCACATAAAAAGAGAATGTTGGGACTCTGATCATTCTGATGAAGAAGATTGTTTTGATACAGAAAATCTGGAGGAGAAAGGGGGATGTTTGTCCAGCAGTTCCAATCCCAAAGTAAGCATCTCTAAGGATCTGGTTCAAACATTAATGAATGGTGATATTCGGCTACCATATTCAGAACTATTTCCCTTGCCCCCAATTGTTTCATGTCTTGGGGGATGCCAATAAGAAACCTATTATTGCAGGTCCAAATTTTCATGTTTTCTCATAATAGTTTCAAATCGATAATAATATGAAAATGCTATTGGAGGCTTCAGGAAGAATTACTCCCTCCGTCCCAGAATTAACTTCGGTTTTGACTGGGCACGGAGATTAAGAAAGTGATAAATGTGTGGTGGAGAGTTGTGCAGATGAGAGAGAAATGTGTAAGAATGGTTGTGAACCACAAATCCTTTGCTAAAAAGGGAAAGAGGAGATAAATTTGGGACGGACCAAAAAGGAAAGAATGAAGATAATTATGGGACGGAGGGAGTAATAAATTTCTTTTATCCCATATCAACACTTTGGCAGCCCTTCTTGTGCCGATGCTGATTGGGAGGAGTTTCATTCTTTGCTATGTACTGGAAAGGGCTCAAAAGCATTAAGCACTATGACAGTTCTGAATTTCATAGAACATGGTAATGGTATGGTGATGGTCCATTGCCCAAATGGCACTCCAATACGAATATAGGCTATTCATTTTCTAATAAACATATATTATTTTCTCATTTCAGAAACAAATGATATTTTTCTCCCCTGCTGTCAAGGTACTTGTCAAATGTCTTATTTTTAGTCTGAGTCTATCATTTATAAACATCTGGAAACCTTTAATTCTTTGTAACTATGGAGAGTGGGCATTTCTGTGTACTTTAGATGAATGGGGTGCTCTTTCCCTAAGCCTGATATGTTGAGTTACGTACTCACATTGTTACATAATTACTGAAAAGAATAGTGTATGTTCATACAATCATCATTGGCTTAGAGATAAAATGAATTTAAAATAGTTCATTTTCTGTCTAATCAATAATATAAATAACTACCCTCTCTATTCCATAACAGGTTTGGGAAGATAAGAGGAAAGAGAGGTCACAAGCCACATATGAGACGAAGAAGCAATTGACAAAGCTTAGGATCAAAGCTGAGAAGGCTGCAGAGGAGAAACTCGGTTCCCAACTTGATGTCTTGCCCGCAGTTAAGTACTAAATCAGTTTATTGGATGCTATTTTTTGTAAGGGTAGTATAACAAGCATTGGAAGTTTTAGCAGTAAACTCTAACAAGTGTATTAAAAAAATTATGTAAAGAGGTAAACAATGAACAAAATAAATATCTCGAGGGGAGAAGGAAAAACACTGAAAATATCCCATACAGAAGCTCCCCAGCCCATGGATGCTTAATTTATTTTTTGTGTGTATACTCGGTCAGCTTGTTATACAAAGTCTGTTTGTTATACAATGGTTTCTGTGAAACGTTTTGCTTAGTAATGCTTATGAGTTATGGCTGTAAATGATGTTAAATAACTCATTATCTCCTTGATCTTTATAAATAACATGGGCAAACAAAATCATTGTTTCTTAGAATGGTTTCAGCTATAGTACCACAACTCCACAAGCAGTATTTCATTATTTATTTCTTCAGAATGTTTTGCTTAGCAATAGAAGCTATAAATAACACTTCTGAATGGCCATGTTAGTACTCTGAATTTCAACAGCTTGGTTATAAGGAATATTCATGTCTGGTCGGTCCGGACAGGAGCCCCTTCCAGCCTCTGCCGTTTGGGGCAGTTCCCGGTGGTATTTTTTTTCTGAAATTTTGTTTATATGTTCTTCATCAAGTCTAGTTTAACCACACCAAATTTCAGCTTAACATTCAATCAGGAAGGCAGTCAGATGGTTTTTGGAAGATAACTGCATTTTATATGTATATTTTTTAGCTCTTTGAGTTCGTGGAGAAGGTTTTGGAGCGAAATTCTGATGGCCCCGGAGAGACAAGTCATCGTGGAGAGTTTCCCGACAAGACGACATAGTTTGCCAAAGTTAAAAGCTCCCCTTGATCTAGAACGACAACCAACTCAATCGGAGGGAGCTGGACGAGAGCAACAATGAACAGTGACCAGAGAGGATGACAGCGACAAAGCTCCCCTTGATCTAGAAATTGGTTAACTTGGAGATGTCCAACAATGACTTTACGGTTACTGGCTAGAGGAGAGGGGCTCTTCTTCGTCACCAATTAGCTTCATCGTTGTAAGATTCCAAGATGCTTGCCTGCGAGGCAAAAGATGTTGCTTTGCGAGAGAAGACTAGGGAATGGGGATTGAGAGAGAAAACGAAAGAAGGGTGGGGTGGGGGGGGCAATGGGGCATGAGCACCACGTATGTGTTGTGTCAATCCAAATGTGCGCCACATCAGAGTTACCTACTAGGCTACTAAAAAATGGATTTCATGACATTTTCGAAGTAGAAGGATGTAATTGATGGAAGTTAAAGCATGAGGGCTGAATGAGTTTCCTTATAGAATATGAGGGCCAATTTGACACTCTCTTCCAAATATAGTCTTTATCAAGTATAACTTGTTTGCAACACTTTTTTGGGAAGTTATTTGTATACAAATGTAAAATATATATTTGTATGCAATTTACAGTTTTGAAAGTACAATGATGACAATGTGAAACTATCTTCATTGTTAAAATTGTACTCTTTGGGACATGATATAACTTTTAAAACCAGACGCTTTTTATGGATGAAAGGGTATATGCTGCAGTGCTGCACAAGTTGGAGCAGCAAAAGATCCTTGTAGCGGTAGTAGACAAGGACATCAAATTTATTGTTGAAATTTAAAGGACGCTTCAATTGTTTTTGCTCATTCTTTAGTCAATCGACTTTCTACATGGAACATTTAAACCACAATATTGTCCATAGAACCAGATACTCAGATAGTAGAAGCATCAACAATTAAAATCATGTCTTAGGCAACTAAATAAATGTACTACACAAAGAGCATTTGTGGAAACATCCTAGGTGGCATATGACAGCAATAGAGATAAGACGATGGCCTTAATTTAATATATCACAATTGCCAAACATATATAAACTTTTTGCAGTTCAAATAGCAGAAAACATCAAACCACAAATGTCTAAATGCTGGAATAGGGAAATAAACACAGAAGAAACAATAGGGAATTTGGGAAGGAGAGAAAACGTGATGAAAAAAATATTTGTTCATCCGAAGTATATTTATTTCTTTTATACTGGTTCTAGCTCATTTAACTAATCTATTTCTATGATAAAACTAAAAATCTAAACATATCTCAATCTTTTAAACATTTTTTGCCTTCACGTACCATGTTCTGCATTCCAAACACAACCTTATGGTGAACTTCACTGATTCTTTTTCGCTTGAGAAGTAAAACTGGATCTTCGATCCATACTAGTAGTTCTAACAACGAAAAGAAGGGTTTCAACCAACATGCCTACAACCAATCCGAGGATACCACCAGCAGCACTCTGTAAAAAGAATACAATTGATGTCAACTAAGCAAAGAAAAGCTAACACCGAATGTGAAGAAAGCAGCAAAGGTATGCTAAATCTTTGGAAGTTGTGATCATTTATTAAGCGCACACACAGCCTAACAATAAATAAATACAAATATATGCTGTCAAGTTACCATGGCTGGACTGTGACTAAACAATGCCCTGAAAGCAGCATATCCAACCAAAAAGCCGGTGAACATAATAAGCACAACATGCAAGCCTGCAATTAACCAGATATCACTTACAAAAATTAAATACATTCACAATAACAAAATTCCTTCAAATTGATGATGAAAATTAAAAGCCAAATCAAGCTTGAGAAGGAGCAAAATATAATCCAAATAGGAGAACATATATGATCATGTAATAAAAATATAAGTAAAGGGTCAGTTTGGTTCTCGAAGTTGCTACAGTATCGGCGTCGGCCGTTGCCATTTGGGGAGGTTCCCGGTGGAATTTTTTGATGAAATTTTTTGAGCATCTTATTCATTAAGTCTAGTTCACTCATACCAAATTTCAGATAAAAATTCAATCGGGAAGGCATTCAAATGAATTCTTGAAGATAACTGTGCAGTTAAAAGCGCAGTTATCTTCAAGAATTCATTTGAATGCCTTCCCGATTGAATTTTTAGCTGAAATTTGGTATGAGTAAACTTGACTTAATGAATAAGATTCTCAAAAAAAATTATCAAAAAAATCCACCGGGAACCGCCTCAAATGGCACGTCCGGACAGAATCTTCTATAAAGGACATATTTGACCTCTTTTATGCAACTTCGAGGACCAAACTGACCTTTTACTCATAAAAATTTATATTTAATTGAATAAAAAACATTGTTCCTATCTTAGAAGTATAAATGTGTTGCAAAGATTGTTTTCCTATTTAAAGCCTTGTGTGAAGGACAATTTTTTTACCCAATCTTGGTACTACGAATTTGAATTTCCAAAAGAAAAAACTAGAGGATATTTACACCTTAATAACAAATATACACTGTAAATGACTGAAATGCAACATGGGCAAGTACCAACTGTAGAACCCCCTATAGATGAAGTTATCGTGCACAATGTGAGATGTCAATCATCAATGGAGGTTACCTGGAGATAGATTTTTTTTTTTTCTAAACACTTTTGTAGAAGGGGCATGTCATATACGTACCAAACATAGATACTACACGGTACACGCTGATACTGTCTTATATTCTGAGTTCTGACATGAATCATAATACAAATACAAAACCCAAAATTCGAATAGTTAACCATGGGGTTTGCTCACCATCTAAAAACTAAGTGATAAAAATGAAAGCAAACCAAAAGTGCTAGGTTTCTTAGCATCATTCACTGAGCTACATTTTGCAGTCCTTGATCCTTCCCAGTGACCTTCAAATTTAAAAATAATAAAGATGGACTATACACCACTAGGGTTGTCATTTTGTCAAGGAATCAAATCAAACCGAATACTCGACAATATTATTTGTATGACTACAGAATATTCGTATTCGTATTCGTTTAATATTTGAATCTTATTTTACATTCGTATTTGATTCGCTTGGTATATTCGAATATATTTGAATTCGAAAAACATTAAAGTTAATTTATGAAAATAATTAAAATTATAATGAAAATAATTTCCCCCTTTTACCTCATTTCCATAGTCCATATTTCATACAAAATAATATATATATATATAGATATATATACACACAACTCTCTTCTTCAAATTTAACCTCAATATAAATAAAGGTGAGAACTCTGGTACCCATTTAAAAAATGGGGTACCGTACCTACCATTCACTTGATTGGTCCAAATAGGTATATCATTTTTAATTTAGACTTAAATAATTCAACTGCAACATTCTGGTAGGTCCATGTGGACAAATGTATGGTACCTTATGGGTACCATAGAATTTACCATAAATAAATCAACGGAGAAGTATATCTCTAATATAAGCTATTTTAGTCTGGAAAAGTAAGAACACTTAAATTAAAATATGCAAAATACCTACTAGTTTTTTACATATATATTACGAAGTATGTTATTAATATTTTTACATTGAGTTATATTTATTAATAAGGAATAGTATATATTGTATGAATATATACGGACAAACACACACATAATTTGAATATATTCGAACATTGCTTGAATTGAATATCATAGTATTTGTACTTGTATTTGAAAACTATTCGAATAAAAAAACAGATTTGTACTCATATTCATATTCAACTTACTCGAATTCGATTCAACATTTTCAAACTCGAATCGCGGATCGAATCAAATTATTTGATTTGTTTACAACCCTATGCACCACACAAGGCTAATCACTGTTTATACTTTCTATAATCCAAATTCCTGACTAAATCAATCCAAGCTTGCTTCTTTCCATTTCAAATTCTAGAAATAAAAATTGCATTTTACACCAACACCTCAAGATATAAATATGGCAACAGCCTATAGCAACCTCACATATTTATGATCATGCATAGAGATGAGCATAAAGAGCCAAAAAATAACGTAGCTTACCGAATCCCAATTGATCCTTGTAAGAAGAGAAAGGCTCTTCCACTTTCTTCCTGGGGGTTATGTCCTTGACCAATTCCTCATAGGCTTTCCTCTCCGATGCCTCCACAAGCTTTCTTAGCCGAGCCTTCAGCTCCTTGCTCTTTTCTCTTGGCTTGGGGCTAGGGAACATGAAATCGGTTCCACATAGAAGGGAGAGGAGTTCGGGTCTTTTTGTCGGGTTCGATCCCATCCATACGGATCGAAGAGGTTTGTAAGGAATGGAGACTAACAGGGAGAGTGAGGCAGCAAGGTCTCTCATATCTTCAGCGAGGTGAGAGTCCTGTGTAGAAGCGACGAGAAATGAACGAATTGCATCCGTCGCTGGTATCACAAGGCCGCCGTCTACGGCTGCACAGGCGGAGCACGGGGAAATCACGCTTCTTTGGTCAGTGTGCATGCTGTATTGTTCTTGGGCCTTCAAAATGGGCTACCCTGCTCGAATAACATGCAAACTCAAATAATCAATAGAGAAAGGGGAATTCTATCCCAATGAAGCATCTTTTTTTTTGAAAAATCCCAATCAAGCATCGTATGTTCCACCATTTGAGGGTTTCTCTTTTTTTCTTGGGCTAATTTTAGTTTGCACCCCATATTATTATCCAAATTGGACTTTGCACCCCGTTTTTAAAAGACTTTGTTTTGGCACCCCAACTACATATGAAAATACAAAAATGTCCTTGATTAGAAATATGTTGAAGGCCAACAGAATTGTTAATGGAGGGGCATTTTTGTCTTTTCATATGGGGTTGGGGTGCAAAAACAAAGACTTTTAAAAATGAGGTGCAAAGTCCAATTTGCACAATAATATGGGGTGCAAACTCAAATTATCCCTTTTTTCTTCATATTTACTATCGAAACATTTAGGTGCACTTTAATCATAAAAATGGTTAAAGTTGCCTATATCTGATCTATATAATTCATAGTAAAACAAACACTACAAAACAAGCAAATTTTCCTTTCACTACATATTTGCCTTCTAACTGTATCTAAAAAGAATTATTTAAGAGTTATCACCTACGGGGAAAGACGAAGATGTAAAAGTGTTGGTATGGTTTCCTATACAAATGTTAGTACAAATACATCTTTTCTAAACAATTAAAACTTTTGGTGCATATTTTAGCAATCCTTAAGGCAAGTAACATGATAATATTTCCACAATCCTAAGGTCAGCAACATGACGGTAAGGTACTTTGGTAGCCTATTGTACAGTAAAACCGTAAACATACTACTACGTAAAAGCGGGTCAATCTGTCACACCTATGAAATGCAATCAGGTTCACCGCAATAATGAAATGAGGAGAAGAATTCGTAGTATGTAGATTACATAGACTTGTTTCCATAAGGATAGTGGAAAAAAGTTTCAAATAAGAAAGTGTATATTCAACAAAAACATTTCTAGGGTCCCAATATGGTGTTGTACAGCCTTTTATGAACTTTTATTTTTCATTCCTGGGCTGGTTTGTTTGCTCTATTTAACATCTAAAAATCTTTTGTTCTTGGTTGTCCCTAAATGTATCCTCGGGTCTTTTGAACAATATGATGACAAACCAAAAGTTGAAATGTTGTCTATAAGGAAAAAGGACAGTGTCTGATTCAAGGACTCAATTTTTGGCTAGAACAAATGCAGACAGCAGGCCTGTAAATCCCTATAATTAATGCAGCTAAGTGTATGATGTACTCATGCAAGGAATAGTGTCTGATGCTTTGTCAATTGCAGCTAACTATCCAATAAATGTAGAGGACAAAGGATTATTAGTTCACACTCAATGAGTTAATGTCAGTTATTTTTTTTCAGTTTCTAAGTTATTTCTATTATTTGAATTCGAAAAAACTTTAAGAGACACGAAATAAAAATAATTACTTTAATCACATTACACTTAATTTTTATTTCCTGAGATATAACATATAAGTAAACACGGGGGAATAAGTTTGCTAAAAAAAATTCCTTTTAATCAATAGCATATCCCATGAATCTAAGAGTCCTAAAATAGGGGGGTTGATACTGATCCATTCACTCAACTTCTTATAGGCAACAAGCCATAAAAAACCAACCTTTACACTTTTTTACTAACTTTCTCAATGTCTTCCTTATTGACAGTCTGCCATTAGTGATCAAAAGCACAATATTAATACAAAGGGCCATCTGTGGGTTTCATATATAGATATATAGTATCCTAACTGACCCAGGAACACTAAACCAAGAAGCATACTTTCGGTCCTCCTATAAGCCTTCATGTGTGTGCAACTGTGCACTTTTGTTTTATTCACCCTAAACCAATTTTTGCTATTAATTTGGTACTATATTTTTTTGTAAAAAGGAAAGGGAAAATAAATGAGGATTTGAAGAACCGCCTACAACCACATTCTACGCCTTTCATGTCATATACATATCTGGAACTTCAAACATTGCTATAAAAAAGAGCATTTTGGGTGAAAGGAATGAATTAGATTTTTCTTATACTCCTCAAAAATGTATAGCTAATACACCCAACACAAACCTTTTTTACCTATTTCATCCAGAAATTTCACCCCTGAGTTCATTAGTGATTCATCTTCCAAATAAGGAACGACATGAGCAAAATGGAAAAACCACGCACCTTGTTGCCAAAGGCGAAAACGATGGGAGCAGGCGTGGATGGGTGTGAGGTTACGGTTTGGTTCCGGGGCAGGGATGAGGTACCGGTGCGATTGGGAGAAGCAGGGGGCGTATCTACCATTTTGATTAAACAACATATATTGCCAAAAAATGTCAAAATGTAGTAAAATAGTACATTAGTACTAGTACTAGTCTTTTACCCGTGCGTTGCGCCGTTGCACGTGAAAAAGAAAACGATGAAACATGACAATCTAATTATGAAATACGAAGTATGTAAAAAAAGAGCAAAAACGTTAGGAAAAAATAAATTAAAATTATACTTAGATGATTTGCAAATGCCTATCTTTTTAGATTAACAAAAAGTCTAAAAATAAAAACGTTTGATGATTTGCAAATGCCTATCTTTTTAGATTAACAAAAAGTCTAAAAATTTAAACCTTTGATTTGCAAATATGACTCCTATAATTAGAGTGGGGTCAGTGGGCAAGAGTAGAGCAGAGTATTATAGTTTACTTATTTGCTTCACCAATTGAAAAGGGCATTACTCTGTTTATATGAGCAAACATCAAGATTTTATGTAGAAGTGATTTTCTCATTAATCTTTTCTTAATAAGATGATTTACTAAAACTCTAGAAAACCAAGAGCCAAAGCTAATTACTAAAGTGCACTATAATAAGATGATATAAGTGGCTTTTATATCATTCTTCTCTGGTTAAGAGAAATGCATTCTTCTCTTATGATCTTACTATAATCTTAGCCCGAAAAGCCAGCACAAATTTAAATCGAGAAATGCACTACTTCCTCTTTTGAATAACTCAAATAGCTCAGAACACATACTAAGCAACCATATTTACACGGCTGAACTGGTCCCCTAAATTATATACTCCCTCTGTCCCCTTTTAAATGTCCCGTTTTACCATATTGGGATGTCCCTATTTAATTGTCCCATACCTTATTTGGTAAACTTTGTGTGGCTCAAAATCATTCTTACTTTATTCTTACTTTATCAATTAATATCAACCACACAAACTCACTTTTCTTAAAACCCGTGTCACCATCTCCCGTCCCATTTAAAAGGGGACGGAGGGAGTATAACGTAAGTGTAAATTGTATACATATTAACAAATTGGACCTCATACATGCATGAGCATATATACTAACCTAATAACCAATGAACTTGTAAGAAAGGAGCTTTGAGAAATCTTGGAGGAATCTGCAAAACTGTGTGAAGAATTCAAATTTGTGTTTTGAAGGGTTCTTTGTCTTGTAAAATTGTATGTGAGAAATTTGGGAGATCTCAGGCTAGTTGAGTTTGTAAGTGAGCATGGAGTGGAGAAGGAGAAGGTTTGTGATAGCCAGGAACTTCTGAACATTTGGAAACGATAAGAATGAGACGCAGGGGTTGGAGGCAATGAAGAGATAAGTAATTACACAGATATTTACTCAAATACCCCTAATGATTAGGTGGGAGTCACTTAATTGAGTTAATAATATATAGATAGATTATATGAATAGGAAAAACGTTATCATATATGTCAACAACTATCAAAGGTGTAAGCCGTGTAACTATATGTTCATGCAAGTTAACTATCTATGAGCTTCTAACCATTAATTAGAAGCTAAAACATGAAAATATTTAAGACACATCTTGGGCTCTTGGCTTTACAATAGGCTAGGAAAATAAAACAGAGTGAACTTTTATTAATAAACAGGCTTTTTAATCAAATAAAATAGACCAAGTTATAAAATTATAAGCTGAAGAAAAGGAAAAAATTGCACTTCATACTAATATACGAACAAAGTTGGCCTTTCAAGAGGCTAGAAAAACAAAACAGAGTGAATTTTGCATGGCAAATAGTCTTTTTTAGTAATAAAATAGACCATGTCATAAAGTTATAGGATGAATCAGTTCTGCTCTAGCAGATTGTATCTTTCATAATGGAATTAAATCACACTAATCTGCTTTCATTTATCAGCTCTCATTTTCATGTAAGTTCCTTCTTCATAAATTCTATAGAAGAATATGTATAAACTACTATATATATATAGTCACAAAGAAGAATCAAAGCTTACAGTAAAGAGTTACTAATGCAGCTTCCTAAAAATGGTTGAAATTTATTACCGGTTATGAAAAACTTATGACATATGTAAAAAATTTATAAGGGCATAGTTGCTGCGTTTTCTTTTGAGTCAAACAACTCATTCCTCTATGTGCAAATAATTAATCTAGCAGTGTCAATACTGTCCATTTCCAGCTCTCAATTAATATCCTGTTTGACAAATAATAGCTAAACTTGGTGTTTGGCCACCATATGTCAACAACTATCAAAGGTGTAAGCCGTGTAACTATATGTTCATGCAAGTTAACTATCTATGAGCTTCTAACCATTAATTAGAAGCTAGAAACTAAATTATTTAAGCCACATCTTGGGCTCTTGGCTTTACAATAGGCTAGGAAAATAAAACAGAGTGAACTTTTATTAATAAACAGGCTTTTTATTCAAATAAAATAGACCAAGTTATAAAATTATAAGCTGAAGAAAAGGAAAAAATTGCACCTTATACTAATATACAAACAAAGTTGGATTTTCAAGAGGCTAGAAAAACAAAACAGGGTGAATTTTATATAGCAAATAGTCTTTTTCAGAAATAAAATAGACCATGTCATAAAGTTATAGGATGAATCAGTTCTGCTCTAGCAGATTGTATCTTTCATAATGTACTTAAATCACACTAATCTGCTTTCATTTATCAGCTCTTATTTTCATGTAATTTCCTTCTTCATAAATTTTATAAAGGAATATGTATAAACTACTATATATATAGTCATAAGGAAGCATCAAAGCTTACAGTAAAGAGTTACTAATGTAGCTTCCTAAAAATGGTTGAAATTTATTACAGGTTATGAAAAACTTATTACTTATGTAAAAAATTTATAAGGGCATAGTTGCTGTGTTTTCTTTTGAGTCAAACAACTCATTCCTCTATGTGTATATAATTAATCTAGCAGTGTGAATACTGTCCATTTCTAACTCTCAATTAATATCATGTTTGACAAACAATAGCTAAACTTGGTGTTTGGCCACCATAGAAAGCAATTTACTGTGTAATTGTAGCTTGTTGTTCTTATGTGTAAACTGGAAAGCAATTTTAAGCAAAGGAAGCCAGATAAAGAGATCATATTGGTCTATAAATATTTCAAACTATTCTGATAGTTACTAACTTACTATGTCAAAGACTGATATCAGAATACAATTTGGATATTTACCATGTCGGACAATGGATAAGAATTGAACAAAAAAATCAATTTGTGATTAAAGTTTTGGTCCCTGAGATAATAAAACATTTAATCAAAACATGTAATTATAAAATTCAACATCAGAGTACCCTCTGTAGTTTTTTTTTAAAGAACAGTACTCTTACTTATAAGACTCATATTGCAAGAAGAGAAAACAAATGGATTGTTATTAATAATATATAAGTAATGAAAACTGAAACGATAGCTATTTCAAGCAAAATAACTACATGCACCCTTTTCAGAAAAGATGGTGGGTCTTTTGAATTGAGGTAAGGGTTATACATATCGAAAAGGATTTGTAACTTTGTACTATGTCATAGTATTGATGAGGGAGCCAAAATTATGAAAAACTACACAGAACTTGCACATACAGTAAACTATGAAAACTGCAAACAGTAAGCTAACCCAACTTGAACATACATTGTTTCGAATATAATTACCACATTGCTTTCACCTTGGTTGAAGTTGTTCTGTCTTGTGAATATTGAATCTCACCATGCCAGTCAACGGGATAAATCCCTACTTGAGTATAAACTGGATAAATCCATACTTGAGTGCCAACAAAAAATGACCTCCACAGAAGCAATAAAACGATCCCACTCAAGAATTTACAAACTATAACAGTTTGAAACAAAAACATTTGGCTTCATGAAATGAAACAAAAACATTTGGCTTAATTGAGTTTAGATATGAATAAAAAATACAATATAGACTTTCGAGCCTTGCGAGTAAAGCTATAAGTTTTTGTATAGATGAAATCATGTATTTCCCAAGAGTTTTATATTATCAAAGTTTCTATGACTATTCGTGTATTTCCCAAGAGTTTATTGGACTATCCATGGATTTTGTATGAGAACACATACGTATTCTTCAAATTCATTTTAGACCCCGCTAAATCAATCCTAGACAGTGACTAAAGAAGGCAATTTTAGAATCAACATAGACTTCTTCGACACCTCACCTCTACTCCTTCTCATAATTAAATCCTTCAAGAATGTAGAATTTCAGGATTTTCTTTTTAGGAGAAGGAAAGCTTCACACTAAATCAACAAAAAGTGCATAATATATGAGAATACCTTAAAGAGAAACATCAAGTTAGAAGAGGTTGAGATTTATCGCAAATCTATTCAAAGAAAAAGGGTCAATCGATCGGCTGGAGCGTTCTTTCACGTTGAATGAAAACCTTAGCAGTAAAGAATATGTGGAGTCGTGGAGAAGAGATAGAAAATTGGAAAATTCTAAAGGTACCCCAAAATGGGGTACCCCATTTGTCCCCCACCCTAATGAGTGGCCACAAATAGAGCAACTCATTTAAATGGGACTCCACTTAAATGAGTTGCTCTATTTGTGGCCACCCATTAGGGTGGGGGACAAATGGGGGTACCCCATTTTGGGGGTACCTATAGCAAAACTCTAGAAAATTAGGTCTGTGTACCGAGAAGAAATCCCAACCTTAAGAAGAACATATACCGTTACAAAAATACCCCTGAAAATGAGCGGGAAGCCACTTAACTAGATTAATTAATATAGGAAAAATTGAAAATAATAATCTCAACTATTGCCAGTCCGCTGAAAATAATTTCAACTATTGATTATTTTTGTATAATCCCAACTATAAAGACTGCCCGCCAATAATGGTCCATGACCAGATATTACCTCTATAAAAAGTGAATTTTAAATAAAAATTAAACGTAAAAATTAAAAGTTGAGATTATTTATAGGGATTACTTGTTATATCTCATCTCATCCACTTTAAAAACTACAAGAATTTATTCATAGGGACCATTATTGACGGAATGTCCCTAAAGTTGGGATTATCCTGGAATAATCAATAGTTGGGATTATTATGAGCGGACCGCCAATAGTTGGGATTATTACTATCAATTTTTCCATTAATATATAGATAGATGTTATTTAACAGAATTTATTTTCAAATGCTATGTATAAAATAAAATCTTTTTTTGAAAGAATTCGGCTTAGATTGAAAACAGATAATTCAAAGTATGGGTAAACACACAAAAAGAAATCTGACAATCGTTATCCCGCGAACCAGACTCGGAATTAATCACCTTCAAAGAAGCAATATAATTCATTGATCCATAAATGAGAACCAAAGAGCCAAAAACGGTCACCATATTCCTCTTATCCCCTACATCCAAAATCAAATAGCAAAACAGAAATAACAATCCCTAAAGAAGTAAACCAAACAAAAAATAAAAGATTTCTGCCTCAGCCAGTAAACTCGAACAGTCCCTCGGACTTGCGGCCTCCACACTCCCATCGGCAGCTTTGGCGGGCTTAAAGAGCAAAGCCCGCCTCCTCCCCGTTTTTTGCCCCATCCAAAGCCATGTTGTCCTCTTGTACCTTCTCTGTCCGACTCTCCCAGATCTTCCTTCTCTTTGAAACCTCTTGTTTTGATTCCTCCCCTCCTCCTTTGGTCATGCTTTGGGCTGATTCAGTCGTTGCTTCTTTCTCTTTTTCACCTAGCTTTTCTTCTCATCTATACTAGACGAAGTACCCGTGCGATGCACGGGATGTATCTAGAAGAGAAAAAATGACTTGTTTAAATCTTTTAAATTGATAAGTAGTTTAAAAAGGAGAGATAATAACACACTTAGAAGATAAGTCTAAAAACATGCATGACATTCCCAAATAATATAACAACAGTGTCATTAATATACCGAAACAGTGCTAAACTTAATGAAATAGTGCAAAGTAGTACGTCAGTTCGTATACCATGCAACCGTCCCACGGTGCGCATGGTATACCTGGGAGAGTGAAGAAGAAGTTTGTATATTTTGGTTTTGTTATTTTTTATTTCCCCTTTTTTTAAAAATGTTAATAATTTTTTTATTTTTGATCCGATTTTTATAAAATTTATATCAAATTTATTTATTTTTCATGATCTTTCAAATGAGACCAATATTGCCTATGTAATTTTAACATATTAACATTTGCGTGTAAAAATATGTAACTTTACGTGTTCAAATATGTAACTCACGTTCTGTCAGGCCAAATGCAACTCGTGTGTATAAGTATGTAACTCTACGTGTAAAAATATGTAACTTTACTTAAAAAAATATGTAACTTGCGTTCAGATAGGTCAAATGCAACTTGTGTGTATAAATATGTAACTCGCGTGTATAAATATGTAACTTTACGTGTAAATATATGTAACTCGCGTTCAGGCAAGTCAAATGCAACTCGTGTGTATATATATGTAACTCACGTGTATAAATATGTAACTTTACGTGTAAAAATATGTAACTTCACATATAAAAATATGTAACTCACATGTATACATACCTAATACAATAAATTTTTATATACACAATTTTAAGATAAATTGTGATTTACACAATTATTTTTTTGTATTAAATTTAGTTTAGTTTTCCTTATAATCCAATACACATTAATATAATAGTTTGATAATTTCTTAAAATTACATAAGCAATATTGGTCTCATTTGAAAGATCATTAAAAATAAAAAAATGTTGATATAAATTTTATAAAAATCGGATCAAAAATAAAAAAGTTATTACCATTTTTTAAAAACAAAGGATAAAAATAAAGAAAGCAGGTCTCATCAATACTCCGTCGTTTTGCAGCCGGGTGCACCATCCTCATGGTGCCCCGGTTGCACGATATAATCTGCCGTACTACGTAGTATATAAATAATTTATAAATACTCCATGTCAAATAGTTCAATAAAAATGGTTTGACACGTTCTCGTAGGAAAAGTTAAGTAATAAACACATCAATAATGACAATATTATGACATTATACTCCCTTAGGTTCTATAAAATTTGGTCAAATTTGATATTCTTGATCAATGATAATAAATTTTAGACAATGATTGCAGTTGCGCTGTATTGTATTTGTGTCAAACTCATAAAGTTTATACTTTTATGAAAGGATTTTTAAAAATAGAATATTTTCATATAATTTCCAAATTTCAAATAATTTCGTATAAAAAGATATTGTTGGTCAAATTTGACCAACATTGATCAAGAGATCAAGGGGATGGAGTGAATATGGCTAAGTTTAATTTGTGGGACAGGAAAATATGTATTGGATTGAAAATTCGAATCACTAAAGCAATGTGATGATTATTAAGTTGATAAGATTTTGAAGATAGTAAAAAAATTATTAAATCACGAGGATATACTTAACAAAATAAATTCAAAGTACTCCCTCAGTCCCAAATTGTATGATACATTTACTATTCACTTGGTCAACATAAATCAATCTTAATCTTTTATTTTATATATCAAAAGTTTATGAAATTTGAATTAATTTTTGCAGGTTTTGTAGCGGTTTTAATGTAGTTTATGAATATGTAAATTTTATTTTCTAGAACTAATTTGAGTGTTGATAAGGATCAATTTACTTTATCATCAGTCAAACATCGTAAACCGTAATGTATCTTACAAATTGGGACGGAGGGAGTATTTTATTATATATGATCAAATATAATTAAATAAAAAATAATGTGGACTGAATAATATGAAATTGCTCTAAATCGGGATGAAAACAGCTAGTGTACAACATTCAAATGTTAGTATTGTGTTTTTATTACATAAACAAAAGTAATTGTAACATACTTGAAATGTATGACTGTAAAGTTTCAAGATGATTGCCTCAATTTAGGGGGAAAATAGTACTTATGTTTTATAATTTTACATTTCTTTTATTTTCATTTTGGAAAAATGTTCATATATAATTAGCGAGTTGTGAGTTTATTCATATATAATTGAAATTAAATTCTTATAAAGTAGGTAACGTATCACAACTCAATTTCACATATACCAACTCTATATTATATAGATTTGAGTTGAATTTCAATTCATTTAGATAAACTACTTTCGTCTCACTGACATTAGAATATGAGGAGGTTATGAGGAGGTGGAGCGGGATAAGAAAAAGTGAGTTGTGTAGTTGATATTGAATTAATAAAGCAAGAATAACGTAAGAATGATTTAGAAGCACACACACTTTTCGAATGCATGAAATAATTTATGACCTGATTTATATGGTTGATTTATTGTATTGATATTGAATTAATTTCAACAAAATCAAATTTCCTAATTATGAAATAATGTACTCCGTATTATTTATGTTCAAATTATTGATTGTGAATTTTAAAATCAGAACTTTTGTTGTTCTAATATGAATAGTTCGTTGCAAAAAATATAAATAGTCTTTTATGTGGCTGTTTTTATGATAATTTGGATATTATAATTATGCACATGCTAATCACACCTAGGGGTGTTTGTTATGATGTAAAGTAAACACTTTGCGTGTAAAGCGTGGAGACGTAAACATTTTACACCGTTTGTTTTAACTACTTAATGTAAACTGTAGAACACTTTTAAAAAATTTACATCGTACCATGTAAAATATTTTACGTGGGTGGAGGGTAGTAAACTATTTTACACCCGTTTATATATATACGATGGAGAATACTGAACATGGAATTACGGCTTCTACACTTTGGTTGATTCGTAGTTATATACGGAGTATATGTTAGCCGCCTAATCCTTTGCCAAGTGTGCAATTTCTTTTGAAGGCAAACATAATTTCTGGGTATAAATTTATTTCTGCCATTTGCGTTTGAAGAAGGCAAACAATCTAGACTTATTATTCCTCACTGATAAATTCATTCATTAATCATTTTGATCACTGAAAATAATTGAAAAGGATAAATATTGGAAAATTTACTTGAGTTAAATTGATGTGTTGCACGCCACTTTCCTTGTTTTACTAAAGGGCTATTTATCGTTTTTTAAATATGTTGCATGTAAAATTTACTTTCCAAACAAACAATGTAAAGTTTTAATGTAAGAACTACCAAACAATATATTTAGACTTTACTCGTAAAATGTTTGTGTCCCTACACTTCACATGTAATCAGTTCACGTGTAAAATTTTAACGTGCAAACAACCAAACACCCCCTAGTGTCAATCACACTAAGCTTGTTAATGTTTATGTAATTGATTAATTGGTTGTTTACATTATGGTTACAGTCATTAGAAATTTCTTTAGATATGACTGAAACTTAGACAAAGTGTACAAATAAGAGTACTTATATTCATAAAATAGGACTTATGTGATCTCATAAAAGTAGAAAACTTTTCCTATTAGGATTGAATAAGTCATATTTTAATAAGAAAACAATGATAATCTTATTTATGCATTTTGTCTATTTTTTAGTCATATTTAAGGAGACTCGTCTATTAATATTTCCATTTATACTTTTTTCAGATGTCAATTCTGTATCAGTCTAAATTATTATAGTGTATAAATATATTATGCATACATTTTGCATACGAATTAAACATTGGGCAACCCGAAAGATTTCTCAATAAATTAGGTTTGCTAAATTATACGGAGTATATTTTTTCATAAAGTAAGAATTGAAAATATTATTTTAGCAAATTTTTTCCTAATAGATGGACTTATTTATGATCAGATTTATATGATTGAATTACTGTACTGATATTGATTTAGTTTCCACAAAGCTAAATCTCCCAATGAAATAATGTACTTCATATTTTTTATAGTAAAATAATCTCCTAATTTTAAAGTTGAATTAATTAGTAGCAATGTTTAATGGTTGTGTTTTATGAAAATATTAATAAAATGTGTTTATTTCTTAACCGAAAGTTTCCTAATGAAATCTAAGATTTTGAGTAGGAATTTATGTGTGATTTTGTAGTTGTGAAATGTTATGGAACTTTAAATAAATCATACGTGTGTTTTGCATTCTATAATCATGACCAAATATATGGAATGTTTTTATTTATGGAAATTTTTTATTATAGTAAGGCCTACATGAATGATTCCATGTATGGACTAAAAGACTAAAATCGGTAGCAATACTTTGCACAATTTAATACGGAGTACTTGGTAACATAGGCGGCATTTTAGAACTTTGCATAAGGATTTCCAATTATGCCCCTTGAAATGGGCGGGATTTTCCCTCCAGTTGTGGTGCAGCGACTGCTACTTTATATTATATAAAGATGTCCCTGTATATTATCCACCCGTTCTACCAGAGCTAGATGAACCCTCTAGGAGCCATTTATTACCTCCTATTGGGCTGGTCTTCACCCCGCTTCCTGCTCTAAGATGGATTCCAAATCTTTTTTCTAAAACTAAGCCTTCTTCATAATTTAGAGGACAAAAATTATTTGAATGTCCAATAAAACCACAAATGAAACAAAAGTTGGGCAGTCTTTCATATTTGAAATCTACCCAAAAACTTTTGCCATCTTTTTTCAGATTTGTCCCCCTTTTCAGTGATTTATCCACCTTCATAAACAACCTTAACCCTCATATATGATTATCATCATATTTTATAAACTCCCCAATAAAATTTCCCACACGCCTAACAGTTCCCAGATTAACAAGACTATAGGGGACATTATGAATCTGAACCCAAAACTCAGTCTCATTAAGAATAATTTTATGTGGAATATCATCAGGTAAAACCTCTTTTAACATTAATAGACTACGTTCAAACTACCAAGGACCTCCTTCAAGCACACACATCATATCAAAGCGACAATTAAAAGTAAATAGGTACCTCTTTTCCCCAATTTCTTTTACCGACATACCCTTCCCCGGCCTCCAAAGTGTGAGCATCATCTCTTTAAGGTCTGGGAATTTGACCTTTCGGTCCGTCAAAACCTGACCAATCACTGGAAAGCCCGCCGAACCCACCTCCACCAGAGCTCCCTTAGCCTCAACCTCATCAAGGTCCTACTCCTCCTCTTCAGCCCCGATCGCCATTTGTTTATACCTATCAACAAAGTTTTCCATGTTCCTAATCTATTACTCCACCGCCGCACTGTTGCTAGATATCGCCTCGGAAGCACTGAACCGTCCTCCTAGACTGTTCGTCGAAGTCACTACCTGCCTTGCATCCGGAAAACCGAACAAAATAATCAAAGCCGCCTCCTTACCCGCCAATCCATTCGTCCAACGTCCTGACTCCAAAGCGCCGCCCAACTCACCCAACCAACACGCCCTTCGATAGAATCGAAGGCGGACGAAAAAACTAGGAGTTGCGTGAGGCAACCCTAGAGAGAGAAAGTCCTTTGGCTGTTTATAAAATAAAATGTTTTGCAACATAAATGTCAAAGAAAAGAATAAATATAACAGGAATAAGACTTTTTGTCGAATACAAAAACACCTTAATGCATACATATTAAACTAATTTCACCTACCAAGCCCAATGAATTGAACAAATTAATTTTTTAAACTAATATTCAAAAGCCCAATAGAGTTCACGATATTACTATTTAGCTCATTCACCGTTTGAGATGGGTGTTAAGCTTCTATTAACTAAACTCAGGAGACCAAGTTTAAATATATATGTTTGAAGGAAAAATCCTTTTATTCTTCTGTGAGACAAAGAGTTTTTAGAAGAAAGAAAAATGAAATGTTTACGCACTATGCTCTACCATTATATATTGAAAAGTTAAAAATGATTGATGTACCTGGGATTCGAAGAAGATGCAAGCCAACACGGTAGTATACTTCCATCTTGCTAATATAAGTTTTATGTTTATTCTGACTTTCATTGTAATTATACCTTATTTGACAACACTACATATATTATAAGACAATATATACCAGTAAATTTATTTTTTTGAGGTTGGGCCTAAGCCCTACCTGGCCTATAGCCAGATCCGACCCTGGCTGGGGTGAGGGTGGGTGCACTGGGAGATGGAGAAAATGGAGTGTCTAGAAGATGAACAGATTGGGGGTGAATGGGCCGAATCCTTATTTGGGCCATTAACCCAACACAGGTAAACCATTTTAATGACGACAATTCGTGTTAATTTGATATCAACTGATTGTTTGACAGACTTGTTGTGAGCACAACCAAGTTCGAAAAGTGAAGAAGAAAACAACGAGGAAAAAATCCAAAAGTCTTCTAAAGTATTTGGATTGTTTCCCATCATACTTACACCCATATATCTGTGACATAATTGATGTCAATCCGGATGGACATTGCAGTTTTCGTGCTATTTCTTCTTAACTGGGTTTTGAAGAAGACAAGTGGGCAAAAGTTCGTGAAGAGTTGATTGAAGAGTTGAGCAATTATCGACCTTTTTATGTTAAGTTGTATGAGTCCACTGAAAATGTTGCTGAAATACTTGAAGAATTATCTTATTTCAGAGCTCTAGCACCGTATAAGAATTGGATGCCCGCCATGGGTCATTTGATTGCTTCTAAATATAAAGTGGTATTGATCTACCTTTCTAAGTCGGTGTGTGTAACATTTCTTCCTCTTTGATCTAATCCATCCATAGAACAACACCATAAGGCTTTGGTGTTGGGATTTGTAAATGGCAATCACTTTGCTCAGGTACTTACATTACTTATTGATTTATATTCTAATATTTGCTATGCACATTTTGGCATTGTATATTGAATGTATTAATTCAAATAATATTAAATATTTGCAATTTAATATGTATTCTAGGTTTCAATGGATCCTTATGTGTCAATACCTCCCATTATTTCAAATTGGAAACATTTTAGATTTGACACCGCGCAATGGGGGTGGGAGACCCCTTACATAGATCGTATTAAGGAATTTAATTGCATATTTCAGCCCATGTGGATGCTTATTGAAGTAAGGAAATTATTAACACTAAAGAAAATATACAGGTACATCGCATAAAACTACTAGTTATGAGTACATATATAATACTATTTCTTCGTATATGTTACTCTTGTAGTCTTGTTATATGGCATTATCACGATGCAGATACTTTCCATTTTCAAGAACAACTGTTCACATTTCAGTTTAAAAATGCAGGTACATTTCCCTTTTATTAGCTAGCACTAGTTTAGTAACGCGCGATGCGCGTTCGTGGTAATGCCCAAGACCATTGTAGGGACATTAATTCCTTGTTAATGTTTCTTCGCGCTTAAACTACTTATTCATCACTTCCTATTTCACAAGAATATCTTTCTACATCATCTCTACTTGCACATACAAAATATCATAAGGCTGTCAAAGAGTATCAAGCCATGTGAAAACAAAATGGTTAAATACCCAAGCTATTGCTTATCTTACTTAGAAGTCACAACCGAGTGGACAGATAGACTTTCATCACTATAAGGATGGCTTTCATCACTATAAGGATGGCTGGATCCTTTGCTTGCTCCTGAATAGCTCCCTGACGTTGAAGCAGATTCAGTGTGAGGGTTTAGCACAACCACTGCTATGATATTCTCAATCTCCTTTACCACTTCTCGCATTGTTGGCTTTATTGGTGCAGTGTCTTCCAGACACCTAAAGGTAAGTGCAACAAGATAAAAACAAACATCAGTAAATAACTTTATTTGGCAATCCTTCTATTGTATCTGTACCGAATTTAATAAAATTAATTAAGTAAATGCTCCCCGAAATTTACCTCACCTATCTAGGTGAATTTCAAGATCCAGGCATAGTCTAAAAGGAAAAACTACAATTATGTGTACCTCATATGTTTTCAGAGAATGATCGACAACTTCTTTTTGGTCATTACCAGTCTATTTGCAGTTAGGTTCTTGCTTTAAACCTTTGAGTAGTGTGTGTGTAGTGGAAGAAAGCTATTGAACTGCCTAGGGTGTTGGTAACAAACAGTCTTAGTGTGCGAAGGGGGCTAGGGTAGCAGGCTGCCCAAGGTGTGTGAATCCTTGCTTTTATATTTCTATATTACTTTAGTCTTTTAAAGTAGTTCAGATTATTTAGATTATTAGGGGTCTGCTTATATTTTTCTTAGCTTACATTATTTGACCCATCTAAAAATATCCCACTGATTAACTCCTTTTATTTATTATTTTAAAATGCATTTATTTTCCTAGCTTTTCCCGTGGGGCAACCTACTTTGCAATGATAGTTCTATATGAAATGTAATCTAATGTAGAAATATTGCTCTTGCTGCCTCATTAGCAACCCATAAGTTTGGAAAAAAATATTCAGTCTACTTGGCTTTAAAAATACAAACCAAACCGTTGTCCAGATTTTACAAAATCTTTGGTAATCACTAAATGAAAAGGATCTGATGGCCCCATTACTGGAACTATTTATCGAACGTTTTTGACAACTGCTCATAATATTTATTTGGAGGCATCAAGCTATGCTTAACCAGATGATTGGGTTTTTATATGATCAAATGATGAACATTCTTTTATTTAACATTTGAAATGTGGTTACAAGGATTATAACATGCACATAGTAGGATGTATCTGTTTTATTTTATCAGCTTGGCTACTTCAGATTTTAGCATCGATGATTTTAGCCGAGTCACTGACATACATGTAGAGGTGCTTCAAAATAATGTTACACACTATATATGCATATTTAAAGACTACAAATATGCATATTTAAATGTGATGTGTATTTGAAGGCAATAGTAAATAATCATAAACAGCTTATTTAGTGATGTGGTTCATTTTTGCTCAACATATCTTTACCAGATAAATGCAATAATATCATCGCTCAGGTATTTCCTGAGTATGAATTATACCGCACTCAAATAGCAGTTCGGCAGAGTTGATAATATGTATAGACGTTTATGAATAAATCATTTCACCAGTCCACACTTGAGCTATAACATTTCTTAATATTCAAGATATGCATACTTATCCTATACATGATGTGTATATGTGTTAGAAAATAACTTGGAATAGCAGGTCATCAACCGATCAGGGACCAGTGAATGAAGATGAGGTGCAAAGATTGGATTATTCATGAATAACGAAAAGGTGAGACTATTAAAAGAAGACCGCTAAAAGATTGGATTATTAGTTTCCATTTTCCCTATTAAATGAATACACTCACTAAAACTGCGTACCTTTCACCTCAATAAATGAACACTCTTCTATGAGGTGCCAAGAATCCATTACCCTAAAAGGACATATTAAAAGAATCAAAATACCATCTTACATCACCTGTGTGTATTTTAACAGTCTAGTCAGCAATTTTGGAGCATAAAAGCATTGGAAAACATCAAGACAAAACATCTTTTCATTTCACAATATTCATAGTAGTATAGTAAGTATAGCAGATTGTACCACTATTGTTGTGTAAGAACTATTGATGTTTGATATTAAGTTAGAATAACAATAATACCCTTAGACATTCATATTACCACCCTCAAGCAAGAGCTCATTCTTTAAAAGTTAATTGATGAAGCCTTCTATTTTTTCTAGAATTTAGAGCATATCAGTTCCCTTATCTAATTTGACATATTGAGATAAGTCAGATAACTATAATAAATGTTTGGCATACAATCACAGAGCAACAGAGGATTCTATCATAACTAATTTTACTCACTATGCTTCTATTAAACCTTAAAGTCTTTTACCTTAACTTTATATGGTATGACTTTAGACAGTTCATGTGATTTGCTGAAGCATTCTTTTCGTGTTAGAGCATATCAGTTCCCTTTTCCTAAAACAGTCAATAATATCCCTAGATCCTCACACACACTGAATTCCTAAAAAAATCTTTTTCCTATTTATAATCACCTTTTTGCAGTCAATTGTTCTTTTTATATAGTAGTGTTGTTTTCTATTCTCAAATATGTATTTATTGTTTTTTCCATTTCTTTAAAATAAGTATAACCTATTAGACAAAAAAGTGTATACATCTGTGATCCCAAGTGAAATGATGTCTTTATAATAGTTCACATAGTTAATGCGAGATGAAACTTTTCAGGTAAACGTGAAAGTTAAGGATAGAAAATGGAGAGAAAATGCACGGAAAGACAACATACATGGCCAGTTAGTGCCACAAAACAGAAATGAAGGGAGCAACTAGGTGATGGTCAGCAATGGACCCGAGTCAAACATTCTTTCTCAGTTTCTCGCGTGAAGATGGCTCACCTAAATGGACTGTTGATAAGTCCGTATTTTGACACGTATTTGATGCGTTTTGAGATCGGCTTTTGATGATTTTCCTAGTTTTAAGGTGTTACAAGTCTTAATTTTAGCTCAAGTTATGTTTACCGGGCATTGGTTCGAGTTTTGTGTTGTTTGTAATCAAAATCATGGAATTTGAGCCCGGGTACCGGCACTTGAGGAACAATCGGGATGATTTGAGAAGCATTTGAGAATGATTTGATAGCTTTGGAGGTCACCGGAAGATTCACGATGAAGATTTGAAGGAAAAAAGAGCTCTAGGATTGGCTTCAGGATCAAAAGAAGATGAATGAAGCTTGAAAATGACGATCAGAATGACCTTCTGTCAATCGTTCAAGCTTATCTCTTTGTAGGAACAACCAATGGACACGATTCAAGTTGCATAGGAAAGCCAACTTCAAGGTCTATAAATCATATGAAGACACTTTTGCGAGCATCTGAGAGGAAGAAGGTGAAAACAGACGATGAAGTCAGATGATCTCTGCTGCGATTTCAGAAAGACACCTTCCACCGTTTTGATCATATCTCTTGATTGGATGATTCAAATCACATTAGGCAAATTGGGGTGAATAGAGGACTTCATTATCTACAACTTTCATGAAGGAAGTTTTTCAAATTCGGAAGTTAAGTAGGCACGATCGTGCCCTCAAAGTCAGACACGATCGTGCCTGAAGAGAAAAGCACCGAGGAGCTACTGCCTGCCAGGCACGATCGTGCCTGGAGGGAGGCACGATCGTGCCTGCCCAAAATGCGCGTTTTTGCTCCGGAGGCACGATCGTGCCTGGCATCGTGTCTGGCTCCGAAAATCCTAATTCAGCTAAAATTTCACCCGATTTTTCTATTTAAACAGCCTGTAAACCCCCGTTTTCAAGGGGGAGCTTAGAGAGAGTGCCTAGCACAAATTTTAGAGGGTTTTTTTAGCCTTGTTCATCAATCTTTTGGGATTCTTTGTAAGTTCCACCTTTTTAATTAATGACAATTAATTCTTTTTATTCCAATTCTATTGATTCTTCAATTATGAATTGTGAGTAGTTTTAATTAGGGATTTGGGATTGATGAAGGGGTTAATCATGATTGATGGCTAGATTCTTGTCGGTTTAATTGCATGAATGCCGTTTAATTTGTGTTTGAATAATTTAACTGATATCTTTTGTAACCTGGAACCGCGGCTAGAATTACAATTGCATGTAGAATGAATTAAGAGAGATCTAATTTATTCTAGGACACCTTCACACACACTTAATCGTTCGCTAAGAGATTAGTAGCGATTAAGGGGCCGTAAGCTCGCTCGTTTTGGCAATAATTTAGGATCTTGTCGCATGAGAGATCAGCCTGGTCCCCTAAATTATTGTACTCTACGCCGCGAGAGCGGTAAGAACTTAGTAATGATTAGCTAGGCTCAATTAAATTAATTTCATGTAATTAGGCTTGATCTGCCAGAAATCCGGTTACCCCGGAATCGATCCCTGTTCTCTTCGTCATTAATTAGAAAGAACCCCCTAGTTTAATTGTTCACATTAGTTTTATTTTCCAAACCAACCAATCTCGCACGACGCATTTATTTTATTTATTTATTTTTAATCGCTGAATTTAATTAATTCTTGATTCCCTTTTGTCCTTCCCTGTGGAGACGATACTCGTACTTACACCACTATATTACGATCTATTTTAAGTGCGAGAAAACTCACATCAGTTTTTGGCGCCGTTGCCGGGGACGGTGTTGGTTTTAAGGGTTAATTAATTTCAGCGGGAATTTTTTTTAGTTAGTTTTCTTTTAGTTTTTTCGTAGGATTTTTTCTGTGCTAACCTTTCAGGTAATTTCTAAGAGGCATGAGATGAACTCATTCAACCAAATTCCTGGAGGAAGTCCTTTTCCCCAAACCTCCATGGAATTTTCACCATATACGCCATACCCTCCTTACACTCCTCCTCCTCCTCCTCAATATTACACACCTCATCAAAATTACTCTCCTACGCCACAAAATATTCAGCCTTCTTATCCGTACACTCCAACCACACAACCCTTTCATTCTGATTTTTACTATCCTTCATCACATTACCATTGGTAAGCGTAAGACGAGGCTCCATTCTTGAATTTATGCTTCTAAATAAAACGCCTGAGGAAATATCTGAATGTTTTAAAGGTAGCATTTGTTCCTTCTGTGGAGGAGGTCACCATTTATGTCTTTGCCCCATCAAACCTCTATATGACCATCCTTTTCGGGAAACTGCTTACCCCACTTCTTCCTCCCCACAATTTACGAACACAAATGTTTCAGTCACTCCTACATACTTCCCGAGTAATGAGCCTCATAATCAACAAGAGGATCTGGAGGAGGCAGATTTAAAGAGACTTTCTAGCTTGGAAGAATCACTCAAACAATTAGGGCAAATTCAGCATAGAGCGGACTCAAGGATGCAGAACATGGAGAATCAATTGGGGCAGATTGCAAAGGCTTTATCTGAGGAGTCCGAGAGATCCCATCCTAGCGACACAGAAGCCCAACCTGAGGAGACCAATAGGGATGATCATATGAGTGAGTCGGACTGCGAAGGTGGGAATATGATGGATGATACACTTCCTGATGCTTTTGAAGACCCTCCTATGTTTGAAAATGAAGAAGAAGATAATAGTGTCAAGTTGTTTTTCCGAGAATACAGGAAAAAGTTCGAAACGGTACAAGCTGTAACTGATGAAGTCACAAATCATTGTGATTTTCATACAGAAACTCCCCAGCCGTTTGATTTACCATTAGTCTCAACACCTGATGAGGGAAAGGAGCAGATCAGTCATGATGATGGAGCTACTGAGGTAGGTTTGGGTATTGAAGATGAGTTGGGAAAAGATGATTACATGCTCCAAGAGAGTGGGGGCGAGGTAGATGATGTCCGTAATGAAGAAGTCCCGCTCCACAAGCAAGATTACCCTTCTTGTACACCTGTACCGATCCACTCTTACGTGGTTTCAGATTTGGATTTCTTTGATTCACTACTTGATGATATTCTTTTTTGTGCGAAGAGTGACAACATCATCCAAGAAGACCCTGATGAGAACGATGTTAACGAGAGTTGGGATGCCTTCATGGGGAGTGATACAGAGTCCGGAGGAGAGGTTGTGAATGTAGATGATATTTGTGAGGAAGAAGAAGACTTTTCTATGTTGCAGTTTGATTACGGTGTTGCTCCTACTCCTTGCTTGGAGACATGTTTTGAGCTTCCGGTGATGCCTAGAGTAATCAAAGTTTTCACTCATGTTTTCTGTCCACCTGAAGAGGATGAGAGTTTCATACTTCACTTCTGTGCTGATAAGGGTTATGAAGACCATGTGCTGCCTTCGTGGGCTGACGAATTTAAAGATCTGCGCCACCTAATGACATTTGTTGAGAGGAAGCTGGATACGTTGACTATAAGTGCACCACTACAGTCTTTGCTATTGGAGAGCCTATGGGGTAGTTGTGTCGGGCAAACGACGTTAAAAATAGCGCTTCTCGGGAGGCAACCCGAGCTTTTTTTTTTCTGCTTTTGTTTTTGCTTTTGCTTTGTTTGTTGTTTGGTTGTTTTGCTTTGTGTTTTTGTTGCAGCTCAGGGGTCTTGTTATAGGGATGATGTGCCGAGGATTACATTGACTCAGTTTAGTTTTGCACCGACCAGCGCCATAGGGAAGTTTCTTTGACTCTTTTACTCGTTTGTTGTAATAATGACTTGAGTTAAGTTGAGCACGCGTGACCCTATCCTCTTTACCCCCTTGTGCATAGTGCATTTTTTGGTCATCGAGGGCGATGCCAAAGTTTAAGTGTGGGGGAGTGAATTGGGCATTCGGGCAGTAGTTGTTACATGTGATTATTAGAGTTAGCATGCGCAGGTGTTAGTTGTATATTCATAGAAAATTCATGTCAAAATTTTTGAAATTTTTTCTTTAAACTGTGTCTTTGTGAGCTGGCTAGCGTTTTGACTATGTTTTTAGGACATCTTTGAAGTGTTTAGGCTTAAATTGCTTGCACTATAATCTAGTTGTTGAAAGGATGAAGGCATTAGTCACCCATTTAATTTTCCATTAATCAACTACCCCACCTGAAAAAAATCCTTTAGGAGAAGCCATTTTGAGCCTGACCGTTTATTGTTACCCGATTAATTGAGCTCCATAGCCAAATGGCCTATGTTTCTTTACCCATGAATATTTCTGACTTAGTCTTGATGTTTAGGGAATTAGGGGATTAATTTGCTAAGTTTAGGGAATTTTGTAGGAGCCATTTTTGGCATTGTTCCTATGCCCCAAATAGGATACGAGCAATCACTTTTTAGGAATTTGATACTTTCGAGGATTGCATTGTAGGCATGGATTCACTTTTAAATTAATGAACTTTAATTGCTATTTTTCCTTGGTGAGGCCGAGATTAGAATGGGGTAATGTCTAGTGAGAATCCGAAAGGTGAAAAATTAATATAGCTAGACCTCTTATCTTGCGAAAAAGAGAATGGGAGCCCCGGTCAAAAAGCGTAAGATGAGACTTGGGTATCTTTCGAAAGAAACGGCGTTCTCGTGCCAACATGACAAAGAAAATTAAACCTAATTAAATGAACATGGAGGCTATTACAAAATTAGCTTTAGTCCTCTGCGTACTTCAAGTATACGTCAAAGCACAAATGTGCTGAGACGGTTTAGCTTAGTTGTACACCATGTCTACTCTTTGCATAGGTTTAAATGATTGTTCCTAAATTGTGGCTTACTGAGTTCCTTGTTCCTAAGAATAGCCCTGAAGTTCCTGAATACATTGAGTCTTTGTTAGAATATTCCAATCTCTCAAAACAAAGGGACTATTATTGTTGTCATTCACCCTTCACCACCATTTTCACAAGTCCTTCTGATCAATAGCTAGTTTATTTGTGTGTGCTGTCACTACTTTGAGGATGTTGTGAATAATTGTGTCAAATAGTTTAGCTTGAGTACAAAGGTCTAGTTTAGGGAAGAATTTTCTTGTTTTAGATTGTCTGTCCTGTGAATATCCCCTTAACTACGTGTGCATGCTAATTGTTTTGATTCCGTGTGGTGATTATTGTAAGTCCCGTTGTTCAGTTTGCTTGAGGACAAGCAAAGGCTTAAGTGTGGGGGAATTTGATAAGTCCGTATTTTGACACGTATTTGATGCGTTTTGAGATCGGCTTTTGATGATTTTCCTAGTTTTAAGGTGTTACAAGTCTTAATTTTAGCTCAAGTTATGTTTACCGGGCATTGGTTCGAGTTTTGTGTTGTTTGTAGTCAAAATCATGGAATTTGAGCCCGGTACCGGCACTTGAGGAACAATCGGGATGATTTGAGAAGCATTTGAGAATGATTTGATAGCTTTGGAGGTCACCGGAAGATTCACGATGAAGATTTGAAGGAAAAAAGAGCTCTAGGATTGGCTTCAGGATCAAAAGAAGATGAATGAAGCTTGAAAACGACGATCAGAATGACCTTCTGTCAATCGTTCAAGCTTATCTCTTTGTAGGAACAACCAATGGATACGATTCAAGTTGCATAGGAAAGCCAACTTCAAGGTCTATAAATCATATGAAGACACTTTTGCGAGAATCTGAGAGGAAGAAGGTGAAAACAGACGATAAAGTCAGATGATCTCTGCTGCGATTTCAGAAAGACACCTTCCACCATTTTGATCATATCTCTTGATTGGATGATTCAAATCACATTCGGCAAATTGGGGTGGATAGAGGACTTCATTATCTACAACTTTAATGAAGGAAGTTTTGTCAAATTCGGAAGTTAAGTAGGCACGATCGTGCCCTCAAAGTCAGACACGATCGTGCCTGAAGAGAAAAGCACCGAGGAGCTACTGCCTGCCAGACACGATCGTGCCTGGAGGGAGGCACGATCGTGCCTGCCCAAAATGCGCATTTTTGCTCCGGAGGCACGATCGTGCCTAGCATCGTGTCTGGCTCCGAAAATCCTAATTCAGCTAAAATTTCACCCGATTTTTCTATTTAAACAGCCTGTAAACCCCCGTTTTCAAAGGGGAGCTTAGAGAGAGTGTCTAGCACAAATTTTAGAGGGTTTTTTTAGCCTTGTTCATCAATCTTTTGGGATTCTTTGTAAGTTCCACCTTTTTAATTAATGACAATTAATTCTTTTTATTCCAATTCTATTGATTCTTCAATTATGAATTGTGAGTAGTTTTAATTAGGGATTTGGGATTGATGAAGGGGTTAATCATGATTGATGGCTAGATTCTTGTCGGTTTAATTGCATGAATGCCGTTTAATTTGTGTTTGAATAATTTAACTGATATCTTTTGTAACCTGGAACCGCGGCTAGAATTACAATTGCATGTAGAATGAATTAAGAGAGATCTAATTTATTCTAGGACACCTTCACACACACTTAATCGTTCGCTAAGAGATTAGTAGCGATTAAGGGGCCGTAAGCTCGCTCGTTTTGGCAATAATTTAGGATCTTGTCGCATGAGAGATCAGCCTGGTCCCCTAAATTATTGTACTCTACGCCGCGAGAGCGGTAAGAACTTAGTAATGATTAGCTAGGCTCAATTAAATTAATTTCATGTAATTAGGCTTGATCTGCCAGAAATCCGGTTACCCCGGAATCGATCCCTGTTCCCTTCGTCATTAATTAGAAAGAACCCCCTAGTTTAATTGTTCACATTAGTTTTATTTTCCAAACCAACCAATCTCGCACGACGCATTTATTTTATTTATTTATTTTTAATCGCTGAATTTAATTAATTCTTGATTCCCTTTTGTCCTTCCCTGTGGAGACGATACTCGTACTTACACCACTATATTACGATCTATTTTAAGTGCGAGAAAACTCACATCAACTGTCCTAGTGTCTTTGTTACGTCTGTTGTTCCATCAACATATTGAGCACCACTGTCTAAGAGGAAAAGTTCATGTTGACACACAGTGCTGCAACTATCAGGCTCTGGTTTGTAATGAATGATAGTGTCATTCATGCGGGAACCTGCTATGACATTATAAGAGGCATAAAGTATGAATTTGAACTCAGGGATGAGGAAATAAAAATACGGAGTAACAGTAAACAAAAAAATTAGGCAAGATTCAGATTTCCTTATCTGCAAGACCAGTAGTTAAAAACATTGTAAAGCCATGGACTAAACACATAAGAAGGTAACCATGTAAAAAAATATTCTAGTGGACATAATGGATTCTCTAAGAGTCTAAAACATAAAACTGGAGGTTAAAAAGCATCACAGAGAATTTGATATTTTCGCATGTCAATGTTGTATGTATCAATCACCAATTCACCACCACCACTACCACCTTTGCTCCAACCATGTTAGAGTGGGTGCCTCATAGTATCAAACTTATACTGCCCCCGCCCCAAATTGTTTTGCAAAATCAACATTTTTTGGTCAATCAACGTTAAAGCTAAATCCTTCCTATTGATAACTAATTCAATTTTAATAATTAAAATTTACATATTCAAAAAATACATTAAAATCTCTATAAAATTGTAAAATTCAAATTAAAATTTAATTAAGAATTGATATCTTAATTAAATGAACAAAATGAGTCTATTCGACCAAAAATGTCAATTTTGCAACTCAAATTGGGACGGAGGGAGTAATACTTAATGTATCCATTAATTGTCTAAAATTATTTGATGCTATAGTAGAGACTTGCATGGAATATTATATTTATAGAACTATAGAAGCTAAATAAGAGTATCACACATTATTGTTAGACACATAATTTGGTGAGATGTTTCGATGAAAAATAAGAACACTATTGAAGATAGAAGCACCTTTCGAAGTTTATAGAAAGATTACAAAGATATAACCATTAAAAAGAAAATGGGGGGCTAATTAATATACCACTTATGGTGTCAAAACTTGTGTCAAGAAAACCAAATTGCTTCGAACGGAATTCAAGAAGTTTGTCAGCAACTTCTACCTCTGTCAAACTCACGTTCTTGCAGATTTCTTCCTCCAATCAAGCCCAAACGTCTGCTAGAGCAGAACCATCTCTGCATAGGAAAGATGCGCATTGTTTGGTAAATGATATACTTATACACTTGGGGGTTCTCAGTAATACAATAGTATTTGGCAGGATTACACAGCTATATTAGTCTATGGTTGTACAAGGGTATTATTGGTGACAACACAGATAGACAAGAATCAAACTTGGACTTGAATGAATTAATCTTCTTTTCACCTTGAATGAACTGCAGTTTTCTAGAATTTTCAAACCTAGTGAAATTCTAAGAAAGACCAAATTGAAGTTGATGAAAACTGTCGCATAAGCAGTCAAACACACCCTGATAAAAAAAGATACAATAACTGAGAATATCCTTAAATTGATTGATTTGCAAATCAGAAGATGATGGGGAAAAGAAAAATAGTTTGCTCTCAATTGTAATGCAATTCGAATCATTAGCAAGGTTGAAACCTTGATATTTTCTTCCTCTCCATCGCTCAAACCTGCTATAGTGAGAAGCAAATCTACCTGAATCTCCCATTGAGCTGCCTCGCCGCCAGTAATCTTGTCTAGAAAAAACTCCCTGCGTCTGTCTTTGGCTTCCTGCAAACCATCCATGTGAACCCCCTTTTTCTTCCGTTGGATTACATATGTGATTGCCTTCATCTTCTGAATGAACTTCTAGTCTCCCGGCGGCGGTCTGGCCAGGGAAGCGATGTAGAATTCAATCTCTGTTGCGATGATCTCCCTCCCACTCTAAGTGGTGTCTCCTCCCCTCCGCAAGCGACGCCCAAACGACGACAATAGAATGCTCCATATCTGCGATTTTCCATTTCACGAGCATTTATTAAAAATAAACTGTGGAGATGCAACTATTCCAAATTGAACAAGAGCGTAGGAGAATACCGTGTGTAAACGGAAGGATTCCGTCACTCCTTTGACGGCTTTGAGCCATGTGATTTAACGGTAAAGAAATGGGTGAAGCAAGCACGGTACTACATTATTATGAATTTGGCACAATTGTTCCATGCACAAAGAGACACTAACATTTTTTCTATGACCGTTATATCTTTAACATTATTCGTGCTTATATAATTGTAGATATGTAACAATCTAAGCCATTAATAATGTGTGACTAGATCAAAGTGTCAGCTTACTTTCTTACATTCAGTTGCTTCTTTGTTCATAAAGAATATTACTTAATGCTTTATTAATCTTCTATGAAGTCTGGCGTATTAGTTTTGTTTTTTATTTAGTTCTATGAAATCTATAGTTTGTTGGTTTTTGCAGTTCTTATTCTATGGGTTGTCAGATTCAGCTAATTTTTGATCGACTTGAAGTCTTGAACTAGTGGGCAAAGGAAGGCCTCAGAGCAGTTGGAGTATGGAAAGATATGATGTTAGACACCATGATAATTTATGAGAATACATTTTTGGGATGATATTATTTATGTTTAAATGCCTATTACTTTGTATCCATTAACTTTTTAAGCAATTTTTTAAGGAAGGGAAAGTTTGGATTGAGAAACATATTTAATTTGGTAAGATTGTCCTATTCATTAAAATTTTCAAGTACGTTGAATTTCAGGAGAACTACATGAGCATCCATGTGTATGTTATCTCATTTTTATCAGTTACATGTCCAGCAAAATGTAAATATCAGGTGAAATAGCATCTATATATAACTTTTAACAAAAAAATCAGAAATTATTTTTTAGGAAAATATTTCCGTCAAACAAGGATACCAAATCAGATTAGTAAGTAGATCAAATGAAGAGCATATCAGGATCCGATTCATACATTCATTTTACTATGAAACAAAATGAAAGTAACATACTTTGAGTCGCAAAGTAACTCTTGAAAACACGGTATTCTACCATTAATTTTTTTTTGTCATGATAGGAACACTTAAGGGTAGGAACTTGCCACCAAAAATCTTGTTAGCAGATAATGGTGTCACAAGTATATATATGCAATTGCAAATTAAAGGATCGCCCAATTCCTGAAATGATTTTGGCAGTAACCATTCCGAAGTCTTTACAACTAAAAGCATAGAAAATTAAAACATGAACATACCCACTTTCAATATATGTATATATATATATATATTGCTGTCCCAAGTGAGGTAAAAGTCTAGAGGGAGGGGTGAATAGACTTTTAAATCTTTTTGTTTTTCAACCATTTTTCCTCTAACAGAATGAGTTCCGATATCTTTTGAGAGATATTGAAACCTACAACGGAAGTCTTGATCTCAATAATGTGACACTTTATAATAACAAAGGTTATGACCCTTTTAGTTGTGTAAGATGGAGTAAACAAGATACAGACTTGTTTGCCAGAATCAGTTGGCTCAAGGAATAGGCTGCTGAAACTTTAAGGAGCAGACTGCCAGATTTCCAGGAGCTGACTGTTGAGTCCTTTAGGAGCATGCTGCTGAATGAGGCTACTGCTTCAATGATTCAGATGCAGTGGGGAACTGCAATCTAACACATTGATCATGGGCAGAGCTATGGGTGGGCCAACCTAGGCCCTGGCCCACCCCAAATTTAAAAAATGGCTTATTTTTTAAGGTAAAAAATTTCATGTAAATTTTTTCTAAAAAAAATCTTTGTACCGGCCCAGTGCCCTGGCTCCGCCCCTGACATCGATAAACTTTTAGAACGGGCTTAACACATACGTAGGAGGGATTTAGACATATTAAAATAGATCACTTTGATGAATAGAAATAAGGAGCTTGATTCATAGTGAACTAGAAATTTCACTAGACAATTTAGTGAGCAAGCTATTTTGCTGGGAATTGAAGTTTTGAACGTGGGTGAGAACTGTAGTGTGTATTGGGAGCTGAATATAAAAGGTGACACAAGATATATCATGGTTCAGATGTGGTGTAATCCTTGGCCCAAGCATAGATTGTGAGGTTTTTCACAAGAAATTTGAACATCATTCCAATCTACTCCCTCCATGGGTTTTCACTAATGGCATTGACTTGCCAGAAGCTACTCATGTCATTGTGTTGGTCCCGTTTGAGTTGGTAATCAGTCTAGAGGGGGGGGGGGGGTGAATAGACTGATTCAAGTTTTTCAACTTTTTCTCTAAGTCAGAGTTGACTTGTCAGAGATGGTCAAGTTCTGATGATCAGAACTGGTCTTTGCAGCGGATAAGAATTCCGGGTAGCCTCGAACAAATACTAAGGCAATTGCCTTTCTGATAACTCTGAAAACAAGATCTGCTGAACACAGATTCCAAGTCTTAGAGTTATGCAGTTAGAATCCTAAGTGCAGTAAATAAATGCGTAAAGTAAGTGACACCGGAGTTTTTATAGTGGTTCAAGGAACAACGCGTTCCTCTAGTCCACTGTTCCACTAAGCTTGTAAGGATCAATTACAACGCCTTAGTCCCTAGCACTTAAGAAGTTCTCCACGCCTTCTTCAAGCCTAGTTGTCACCCGGGATGCAGTCCTGCTTCCTGATGACTGATCCTTTCACTCAGCTTCCCGGAAGTATCACCACTTCACTGCTGCAGTTACTTGGACGCCCTTCTTTGCAGAAGATGTTTTGAAAACAGAGTTTTCTCCAACTAGCTTCGTTACAAAAGATATGTAGTTGAAGTTCTTGAAGTGTTGAAGAACAGGATGATCTTTGCTGTGTGTTGGGTTTGAAGAGTGAGAATCTGAGTCTTCCCAACGTAAGCTAGTCTTGTTGATGAATGTGGAATTTGAATCTCAAGAGAGCTTGAAATACGATGAGCAAAAGTTCTTGCAAAAGTTCTGCAAAGAGAGTTCTTGTCCTGTTCTTCGGTTTGTAGCTTATATACTGGGGTTGTCTGCCCGTTGGAGGAGGAGACAACTGCATTGAATGCGCATACAGTTGACTTGACCCACTAATTTGGAAGCTTTCTATTTTTATAATATATCTTCCAGATTTCTCGGTCAATCATTTGCAATAAATCTAAAGCGTATCAGGCTCATTTAATGGGCATTAAATGCTTTCCTTGGATGGAATATCTTCTAGCCGTTGATGAATTTCCCAGCCGTTGAAGGTAGCCTGAAATTCTTCTAAGTGTTAGTCGGACTCTGATCGGAGTCTTCTGATACGTTGGATTCTGATGGCTTTCTGAAGAGTAGTTCTGATGTAGCTTCAGGTCGAGCTCTGGTGTGCGAACTCTGATGCTTGTCTGATGTTGAGTTCTGATGAAGCTATTCATCGAACTCTGATGTCTTTCTGCTGTAGACTTCTGACGAGTTTCTGAAGAGCAACACTGATGGTTCTCTGATGAGCAACTCTCATGATTTCCAAGAGCGACTCTGAAAGCAGTTCTCATAGCAGCTCTGATCAGATCCATAAAAGAGCAACTCTGATCGTCGACTACACTAATACTTACAATTGAAAATTCTAATACACAAAATCTAATTGGGGTACTTTAAAATTCTAATCTAATTATCCTAGCATCATCAAAATCTAATTACATTTATTCCTTACAATTTCCCCCTTTTTGATGATGCCAAAACCCTTAAACTATTTCCAGAGAAGTGCCTTTCACCATGAAGGAAAATAAGTTAAAAATAAACTTTCATTTAAAATCTTGGTGGGCACTTGGCATAGGAGAACAGTAAGAGTACGATACAATCAATCAGATAAGCAATATAAGCAATAGCACAGGATATCAGAGCATAAAATTAAACAGAATGCAAATATTTGAAATTGCTATTCAAAATAGAGGCAAGCTGGTTATCTTATTAAAGAAGGATATTTAAAGCAACAAGAGGATAGAGTTTAGATATCTTCCTCTTCTAGTTGAGCTTCCTTCGCTTCAATTCCCTTTAAATCAGCATTTACTCTGGCTCTGATTGCAGCAAGATTTCTGGGATTCTCATATTCTGACCAAGCAGGTTCAAGCTTGCAATCAAGATAGTTTCTGATGGCTTCAGAGATGTCCTTGCCAGGGATCACTTTCATGTGCCACCAATCTGCTGCTTCTTGCATGGAGCCACCATGATTTATGATGATCGTCCCATCTCTATCCAGAATAAGGTTTTCCTGTTGGAGAGGAGTCATGTGCTTCTTCATTTCTTGAAATTGAGCAGCATCAGGTTTGGCTAGATCACTTTTAAGCCATTGAGCAAGAGTAAAAGTGGAGGCTGTCTTCTTTCCTTTCTTTGATCTTGGAGGAGTTGGTCTCTGAATACCAGCAGCAATCCTCTTTTGTCTTGCCCTTTCAAAATATTCAGTAGGATCAGCAGCCCTGGTGCTAGTTCCTTCTGCAGCTCTGATGGCTCTAGCAGGTTCTCTGATATCTTCCCCCTTTTTGGCATCAACAAGATCACCAAGTAGGAGTCCAATTTTCGAGAATTCTGTAGCATTGTTTTCTTTGATTGCTTCTAGGGCACCTGGGAGTGTCTGAGTCACAGAGGCCAGACCTTCTATCAGCTCTTTCTGTTTGCCCACAGCTGATTGAATATCTTTGGTTGTAGCCTCAAGAAGAGTTAGCTTGTGATCTCTTTCTTTGCCACTGTTAATCAGTTTGAGACCAAACTCTTTGTTTGTCTTGCAGATTTCTTCCACGTCAGTTAGGTGCTCTGCATTCTTGTCATGAGACCATTGTAGAGTATCAACAGCATCAGATAGGTCTTGGATGGCCTTGTCCTGGGCTGTCAGAGTCAGGGATTGTGAGAACAAGACTGTATGTAGGCTAGCAACCTCTGTGGCTATGCTATCAATCTTCTCATTGGAAGTCTTCATGTAGCCTAGGAAAGTATTTGTCAACTGAGAGAGAGCGGTTGAGATTTTGTCAAGTCCTGACTCAATGTTGTACTGTACCAAATCAAGGTGTGCATCATGCTTCTGATTCAGTACAAGCATTTTGTTCAGTCCAGCAATCATCTGATCTCCAAAGTCTTCAGCTGATTCCACAAATTCCTGGAAGGGGATGAGGACAGCTTTTGGAGGCTTTGGCTGAGGTATATCATTGACCTGAGGTTGAGGTTGGGCAGGAGATGGAGGAGGAGTAGGAGTCTTCCTCTTTGCAGACTGAAGATCACCAGCCATAGAAGCTGTGAGAAAACCATCATTATCTTCAGAGGAGGAGAAAATCCTCACAGCAGGTTCTCTCTTAGGGGTAGATGCAGCAGAGTGTTGGGTTGAGGGCGGTTTGGAGGATGGTTTCTGCTGAGGAGGGGGTGAAGCAGACTTGGTCCTCTGATGTGGGGAGCTCTGATGTAGTGAGGCTTGTAGAGCTGGGGTGTTCTGATGTTGTGGAGAAGGAGGAGGTGACGGTGAGCGAGTTCTGATGGGGGTTATCTGGTGGCAGGGTGAAGGTTGTTTAGGTGTGGGTGTTTTCTTTGGAGAAGATGTCTTGGGAGATGGTGTAGGGGCTTTCTGAGATTTGTGTGAGGGGGATTTCTGATGAGATGGAGAAGAAGTTTTCTTTGGTGAGGGAGTTGGGATTTGCTGAGGTTGAGGAGGAGATGGGGGTGGAGTTGTGGTTGGTGTGGTTGGTTTGAGTGAAGGGGATTTGGGAGGTGATGGTAGAGGGACAGGAGAATTAGGGATTACCTCAATCTCTTGGAGCTGAGCTTTCCTCCAATCAGTGATCAGGTTTGCAAAGATCAGCTCTGCATCAGAAGGTCCTCCGGCTTGCTGTTGAGGTTCAAGAGAATCCTTCATTGTCTTCTCCACCAGCCAAGCTTCAAAGATAGGTACCTCTTTTTTAGTGAGAGGAGGAACAGCTAATGCAGCATGTTCTATGGCAGTTGGAGCAGTCAAACGACCTTTGCCTTTGAGGTTCCTCTTCTTCTCAGCTAAGATAGACTCCAGAAAGGAAATATCAGTGCACTTGGACACATCATCAGTTCCGGTCCAGTTGAACACTTCCTTTTCTTCAGCAGAATAGAAACCAAACTGTTGCAAAATGTTGGAGAGTGGTCCCAATCTCCACTTCCTCCATTCTAGTACTCTGGTGAACTGTTTGTTCAGAGCAGTAAGGATGTCATCTTGAACTTCATCCTCTGGAGTTGGAAGTATTGGAGAGATAGCGGTATGCAAGTCTTGTTCAGAAGAGGGTTGAGCTTTTGATGCAGATTCCCCCTAAGCATCAGCCTTCTCTGGTGCTGGTTCTTGTGCAGCGTCCAACTCTGGTGCTGGTTTCCCCTGGGGTTCTGATTCCTTGGGAGGAGAGTTGGTCTTTTTCTTCTTCTGTACTCTGATAGGAGATTTTGAGCTATCAGAGTCACTTTGAATGACAGCTTTTCTTCTCCTCTTCTGTCTCAATTTCTTGACAGGAGCCTCAGCTGATGCATCCTTCTCTGATGCTTCCTCCTCTGATGCAAGTTTCTCTGGAGTGCTGTTAGGCTTCTTCTGAAGCTTCTTCTTCTTGCCCTTTGGTTGTTCATCATCAACCTCAACTGTAGTAGCTGGTTTCTCCCTCAGTTGCTCTTGTTTCTTCGCTTTCTTTAATTCTGCAGCAATGGCCACATTGAACTTGGGAGAAGCTGTGAGGAAGATGGTCTTCGTGTGGTTGACTTCAGTAGCTTCTCGGAGCGCTATGTTGACATTGGAAATCAGTCTGGAAATGAGAAGTCCATGGCCCATCTTGGTTGAGAATTGGCCAGTCTTCTTGTCTTTCTTAGCCACAGACTCAGAGAGGGACTGGAATAGTACCTTTCCCCAGTTGATGTTCATACCCCTGTGAACAGCATAGATGGCCTTGGAGTTGACATTGTTCATCTGGTCAGTTGACCCAGTTTTGCACCATAGGCATCTGTGCATTATGCTCATCAGACGTTCATAGTCCTTCTTCAGCTGGTTTTTCTTCATGTAGAGCTTATCTACTCCGGTTGCATCCTCCCGGCAGTAGGTTTCAGCAAAGGTTTGAACAGAGATGTTCACATCGTCAAGCTCGATGAGGCTGGTAGTATCATCTTCTTGAGGATCGAGCTTGATGTCGAAGAACTCATTGAGAGCATCAGCATCTATCTTCAGGTCCTTGCCCTGAACCTGTGAGTGGATGGCTTCATTGGTAATGGTGGCATTCAAGTAGAACTCAGCAACGTCCTTCGTGCTATATTGTTCATAAGGATGAGCAACAATCTTGCTCAGCTGGGAATCATGCATTCCTTGGATGATTTTCTTCATCCGCTTCTGATTTTCTGCCAATAGAGGCAATGAGGACATGTCAACGCGCATGCCAGTGACGATGTTGTTCACAAGAGTCTTGATTTCCTCCTTGGAGAGATCGTTGATGTTGATGAACTTCATTTTCAGTTTAGTGAAGAGTTGAGAGGTCTGAAAGTTGAGAGTTTAGAGAGATAAAGCTTGAGGACGAAGAGTAAAATTGCAGTAGCGATTTAGGTTTTCAGAATGGGTATATATGAATTTGGGTTAGTGGACGTTTGATATAATTTGCGGTTTCGAGGTCGCAATTAATGGAATGTGGGCGGAAAGCCGTTTTCCAAAAATGGTAATAACTACCGGGGGTAAAAAGGTAAAACCCAGTTTATTGAATAGTCTCGCCCGAAATTTAGAAAATTTTTCTAAGTCCACAGTCACTCTGATAAATAACAGTCCATGTATCAGAGAAGGGGTACTCTGATACAGGGTCTTCTGATGAATCCTCATCTGATGCTTCTGCAACTCTGATTCAAGTATCTCGGGGAAGATCATCCATCATTCCCAGTTCTTCTCTCAACTTGTTAAACCTTGCCTCAGGGAGAGGTTTGGTTAAGATATCTGCAAGCTGGTCTTCAGTTGGAACATGCTCAATTGAGATGTGCTTCTTCTCCACATGATCTCTGATGAAGTGATGTCTGATCTCAATATGCTTGGTCCTTGAATGCAGCACAGGATTCTGAGTGATGGCAATAGCACTTGTATTGTCACACAGCAGCTTGATCTCCTTTGCTTGAACTCCATAATCCTTGAGTTGTTGCTTCATCCAGAGTAATTGAGCACAGCAACTTCCAGCAGCAATATACTCAGCTTCAGCAGTGCTAGTTGAGATTGAGTTCTGCTTCTTGCTAAACCAGGAGACAAGTCTCCCACCTAGCAATTGACAGTGACCTGAAGTGCTCTTCCTGTCCAATCTACAACCTGCAAAATCTGAATCAGAATAACCAATTAGTTCAAAATTACCTCCCTTGGGATACCATAGTCCTGCGTTTGGATTTCCTTTGATATATCTGATGATCTTCTTAGCAGCAACCAAATGGCTTTCCTTGGGCTTTGATTGGTATCTGGCACAGATTTCTACAGCAAATGCTATGTCTGGTCTGCTTGCAGTCAGATAGAGGAGAGATCCAATGATTCCTCTATATGTTGTGGCATCAACATCCTTTCCTTCATCATCAGGTCCAATTCCTTGAGATGCATTCATAGGAATTTGACTGAAGTTTTTCCATCAATTCCAAACTTCTTTATTAAGTCTCTGGTGTACTTTCCTTGGTTGATAAAGATGCCTTCTGGAACTTGTTTCACTTGTAAACCAAGAAAGTAACTTAGTTCTCCCATCATGCTCATTTCAAACTTCTTCTGCATAACTTTAGAAAACTTCTTGCATAATTCTGGATTAGTGCTTCCAAATATAATATCATCAACATAAATTTGCACTAATAGAATATGATTAGCAACAGAAATCTGAAATAGAGTCTTGTCAACCTTTCCTTTAGTAAACCCATGATTTACTAAGAATAGGGACAATGTGTCATACCAAGCTCTGGGAGCCTGCTTAAGACCATAAAGGGCCTTTCTGAGCTTGTAGACACAAGAAGATTGAGTAGGAATGACAAAACCTGGAGGTTGTTCAACATAGACTTCCTCTTCCAGTTCTCCATTCAGAAATGCACTCTTTACATCCATCTGGTAGACCTTGATGTTGTTGTAGGCAGCATAGGCTAGGAATATCCTGATTGCTTCCAGTCTTGCAACAGGTGCAAAGGTCTCATCAAAATTTATGCCTTCTTCTTGACAGTAGCCCTTTGCTACAAGCCTTGCTTTATTCCTTACAATGTTGCCTTCTTCATCTGCTTTGTTCTTGAATACCCACTTGGTTCCAATGACATTCTGATGTTTGGGTCTAGGAACCAGTTCCCATACTTGATTTCTTTCAAACTGTGTCAACTCTTCTTGCATTGCATTGATCCAATCTGAATCTTCTAGAGCTTCTTCCACACACATAGGTTCTATCTGGGAAATACAGCAGGTAAACATGGCTTCTCTTCTAGATGCAGATCTGGTCCTTACTCCACTGGTAACTTGACCAATCACTTGATTAGGAGGATGATCTCTTAACCAAGTTAGATCAGGTTCTGATAGTTGCTGTCTAGGCAACTCTGATGGTTCATCTTCTGATTCTTCATCTTTATCTTCATCTTTGTCTATCAGAATTGGATTGGCAGGAGGAGTTGAGAATATAGGATTGTTGGTGACCTCTTCTGATGGTTCTGAATTCTCATCTTCAAGATTGATCTTTTGCAGGGTTTCTGATAGTCCTTCTGCAGAGGTGCTATCATCAAACTTGACATGAATGGATTCTTCAACTTGTATAGTTCTCCTGTTAAGTATTCTATAGGCTTTGCTTGAACTTGAGTAGCCTAAGAATACACCTTCATCAGCTTTTTCTTGAAATACTTTCAGATTCTCCTTTCCATTGTTTAGAATATAGCACTTGCATCCAAACACATGGAAGTAGCTAATGTTTGGCTTTCTTCCTTTCCACAGCTCGTAGGGGGTCTTCTGATGATTCTTGTGGATCATGCTTCTATTTTGAGTGTAGCATGCAGTGTTGATTGCCTCAGCCCAGTATCTGATGGGCAATCCTGATTCAGCAATCATGGTCCTTGCAGCTTCCTTTAAAGTTCTGTTCCTTCTTTCTGCAACACCATTTTGTTGGGGTGTTCTGGCAGCAGAAAGTTGATGGAATGTGCCATTCTGATCACAGAATTCCTTGATCACCTTGTTGACAAATTCAGTTCCTCTGTCAGATCTGATTGTCCTGACCTTCATGTTCTTCTCAGTCTGAAGTTGCTTTAACAGAGATGGCAACTTCTGAAAAGTTTCATTTTTCTTTGTTAGGAACACAGTCCATGTGTATCTTGAGTAGTCATCAACCATAACAAGAGTATATCTTTTTCCACCAACACTGGGAGTTTCAACTGGTCCAAATAAATCCATGTGGATCAGATTTAGAGGACAAGTAGAAAGATCTCCAGCTATGGGTTTGAATGAGGTCTTCACTTGTTTGCCCTTCTGACAAGCACTGCAGAGGGTCTCCTTCTTGTAGACAATGTCAGGCAGACCATCTACAATGTGTTCCCTTGCCAGTTTATTGATGGTTTTGAAATTCAGATGGCTAAGCTTCTTGTGCCAGTCCCAGCTTAGCTTTGAATTTTCTTTTGCTATCAAACAGGTTCCATCTTTTGCTGTTTGCCAGTCAACAACATAGATGTTCTTCCTTCTTTTGGCTGTAAGAACCACTTCTTTGGTTGTCTCATGCTTGACATAGCATAAGGTCTTGGTGAATTCAACTGTGTAGCCTTTGTCACAGAATTGGCTAGCACTCAGGAGGTTGAACTTCAGACCTTTGACATATGAGACATCTTGAATGATTATCTGGTTCTTGATCAACTTCCCTCTTCCCTTTGTTTGACCATCCTTGTCATTTCCTCCAAAAGTGACTCGGGGTCCATTGTATTTCTGGAACTCTGATAGGCAACTCTTGTCACCTGTCATGTGCCTGGAGCATCCACTATCAATAAACCATTCTTGCTCTGAGATGGCTCCAGCACACAGTTCCTCATCATCAGATTGTGCCATGAGGCAAAGGTCTTCAGTTTCTGCATCCAAGCAGCAGAATGCTTCATCAGAGTCAGAGTCTGAACTGGACTCTGATTCAGAGAGTGGATCTCTCTCAGCTTGCTCTGAGACGAATGCTCTTCTTCTTCTTCTGTGTTGATCATCAGGTTTCTTTTCTTCTTCATGTCCTTGCTTCTTGGACACTCTTGGGAAGGGGCAGTTAGCCTTGAAGTGTCCAGGCTGTCTGCAGTTGTAGCAGAGGTACTCTCCATTGCTTTCAGAAGATTTGGTCTTCTGATGTGGTCTTCTGATGGAAGATGGACTCCTTCCATCTTTCGTCATAAATTTTCTGAATTTTCTGGCAAAGGCAGCCATATATTCATCAGATAGAAGAGTTGAGGGATCAAAGTTTGTTGCCTTAGAAGTGCTGGCAGTAAGAGCAGTTGTGGTTCTCTCATCTGGCACTTCTTCTTTCTCTTCAACCATCTCGAACTCATAAGCTTTGAGATCTGAGATCAGTCTCTCTGTGGGGTAGGTCTTGATGTTCTTGCTTTCTTGGACTGCAATCACCTTCATTTTCCATGCTGAAGGCAGTCCTCTGAGGATCTTCATGTTGACTTCTTTGGTGGTGAGTTCCTTGCCAAGTTCAGAAATTTCACTGATGAGGATCAGCAGTCTCTCATGCATCTTGGCAATGCATTCTTCTGGCAGAAGTTTGAAGTCATCAAACTTCTTCATGGCGATGGTCAGCTTGTTATCCCTTTCCTGTTCATCTCCAGCTCCAATCTCATCTAGCTTGTCCCAGATCTCCTTTGCAGTCTTGCACTTCTTGATTCTGTTGAAGTATCTTTCATCAATGGCCTTGTAGAGAATGTCCTTGGCTATGTTGTCAAGGTTGTATTGTCTCTTTTCTTCCTTGGTCCATTCAGACCTGGCCTTCTCAATCATCTGGGGCTGAGAGTTATCAGTAGAGTGAGCAGGATTGATCTTCATGAACTGAATAAAGGGTCCATTCTCCAAGACTTCCCACATTTCATCATGAAGAGCACACAGATGTGCCTTCATTCTGATCTTCCAATCATCATATTTCTGATCTGTGAACATAAGATGCTTTGCAAGAGAGTTATCCATTATAGTAAATAAAGAGGCTAGAAACAAGTGGATCTTTGTTCAGAGGGTAACCTAAAAGATTACAAGAACAAGGAGGCTCTGATACCACTTGTTGGTCCCGTTTGAGTTGGTAATCAGTCTAGAGGGGGGGGGGGGGGTGAATAGACTGATTCAAGTTTTTCAACTTTTTCTCTAAGTCAGAGTTGACTTGTCAGAGATGGTCAAGTTCTGATGATCAGAACTGGTCTTTGCAGCGGATAAGAATTCCGGGTAGCCTCGAACAAATACTAAGGCAATTGCCTTTCTGATAACTCTGAAAACAAGATCTGCTGAACACAGATTCCAAGTCTTAGAGTTATGCAGTTAGAATCCTAAGTGCAGTAAATAAATGCGTAAAGTAAGTGACACCGGAGTTTTTATAGTGGTTCAAGGAACAACGCGTTCCTCTAGTCCACTGTTCCACTAAGCTTGTAAGGATCAATTACAACGCCTTAGTCCCTAGCACTTAAGAAGTTCTCCACGCCTTCTTCAAGCCTAGTTGTCACCCGGGATGCAGTCCTGCTTCCTGATGACTGATCCTTTCACTCAGCTTCCCGGAAGTATCACCACTTCACTGCTGCAGTTACTTGGACGCCCTTCTTTGCAGAAGATGTTTTGAAAACAGAGTTTTCTCCAACTAGCTTCGTTACAAAAGATATGTAGTTGAAGTTCTTGAAGTGTTGAAGAACAGGATGATCTTTGCTGTGTGTTGGGTTTGAAGAGTGAGAATCTGAGTCTTCCCAACGTAAGCTAGTCTTGTTGATGAATGTGGAATTTGAATCTCAAGAGAGCTTGAAATACGATGAGCAAAAGTTCTTGCAAAAGTTCTGCAAAGAGAGTTCTTGTCCTGTTCTTCGGTTTGTAGCTTATATACTGGGGTTGTCTGCCCGTTGAAGGAGGAGACAACTGCATTGAATGCGCATACAGTTGACTTGACCCACTAATTTGGAAGCTTTCTATTTTTATAATATATCTTCCAGATTTCTCGGTCAATCATTTGCAATAAATTCAAAGCGTATCAGGCTCATTTAATGGGCATTAAATGCTTTTCTTGGATGGAATATCTTCTAGCCGTTGATGAATTTCCCAGCCGTTGAAGGTAGCCTGAAATTCTTCTAAGTGTTAGTCGGACTCTGATCGGAGTCTTCTGATACGTTGGATTCTGATGGCTTTCTGAAGAGTAGTTTTGATGTAGCTTCAGGTCGAGCTCTGGTGTGCGAACTCTGATGCTTGTCTGATGTTGAGTTCTGATGAAGCTATTCATCGAACTCTGATGTCTTTCTGCTGTAGACTTCTGACGAGTTTCTGAAGAGCAACACTGATGGTTCTCTGATGAGCAACTCTCATGATTTCCAAGAGCGACTCTGAAAGCAGTTCTCATAGCAGCTCTGATCAGATCCATAAAAGAGCAACTCTGATCGTCGACTACACTAATACTTACAATTGAAAATTCTAATACACAAAATCTAATTGGGGTACTTTAAAATTCTAATCTAATTATCCTAGCATCATCAAAATCTAATTACATTTATTCCTTACACATTGCCCTTCTCTCACCTTCTGGATTTGAACACAAAGCCCTGCAGAATGTCTAATACTAGTGTAGTTTACATGGGTGAAAACTAAACTACCAACTAATCTAAGCTCTATAGATGTGTATGAATTTGAGCTAGTCTAAGAGATGTAGATGAGTAGGGTAGAAACCAAAATGGTGAAGGGGAATCAACATTGTTTGTTGGATGTGTTCGAGTAATAATTGAATCCCTTCTTTTCCACTTGGCTCACTCTTGTTCTTCCCGCACTCCTTCTGTATTTATAGACTTGTTGTTGAAGCTCTACCGTTGCCGAAAGAGTTCAATCTTGACCGTTGCTTTGATCTAGTTGCTTTGTTCCACTTATCTAGTTGCTTTGTTCCACTTGACCGTAGGCAGCATGGTTGGTCTTTGTCTTCTTGTGATGCGGGCCATTTTTTACTCAACTGTTTTCCTCATCTCAAGGCAAAGATAAAGATTGATACTTCATATATCTTTATTTCTTTAACTCGTAGAAATTCAGTATATAAGCTGAGTCTAGTTCAATGCTTCCTTACAATAAAATCACTTGCTTTTAGTAAAATAAATTTATAAGAATTTTTCATAATGTGGTAGAGCCGTAGAAATTTCTTATAAAATTGTTTTCTATATTTTTGCCATTTTGATTGCAAGTTGGTCTTTTGTTTAGTTGTTTTTGTGCTTTAGAGAAGATAGTAGATTTCGGTTGTCTCGATGGGAAAACCAACATTTTAGCCGGCTGAAGAATGTTCTCAATAGGCTGCTGATTTTTGTTTTTCCAGTTGGCTTCCGAATTTACAAAGGGTTTCAGTTGACTCTTTTCGTACTTTTTTGTTTTTTATTATTTTCTTTGTTTTTGGTACGTTTGTTCTCTTTTGAGTACTTTTTTGTTTTTCTTTGAGTATTTTCTTTTTCAATAAAAAGTAGCACATTACAATTAACATAGTAGAATAAAAACAAAGATCTAGTCTAATAAAGGGATAATAAAAAGGGTGACATTATCAGAACTATATAGATATCATCAAAATCTAGCCTATGACCGAAACAACACACAACTCAAGTTAGGGAATAGATTAATCTAATAAATGGGTTTGAATAAATGATTATAAAAAAAGGGCAACTAGTCTTAGCTTCGATCTATTACTACCAGGAAAAAACCTTATATGCAAGGATAAGATTGTTAAAGATTGTGAATAACTACCGAAAAAACTTTTAGATATTTACGCAGGGATAATATTGTTTCTGCTAAAAGGAAAACATTAAATGCTGAAATGATAAAACACTTGTCATAAAAAGCACTTATATATACCAAACATGCTCCAATTACATACCAGCAACTCTATTGCGAACATATTGAAGTATATGTCCAGTCATGCATACTTCCAACTATTACAATCTTTCTTTATATACTTATACAGAAAACCCAGGCATGTATACTTCCAATTATTACAATCTTTATTCATATATGTACTTATTATAATTGGAAAAGGCCAATAGTTGAAGTATGTGCAGATGCCTAACATAATAATGGTTTAGAATTCAAAAAATAAGAAATCTTGTTCTTATAAAGAGGCAAAGGTAAAGTATGGCAACTGCACAAACAGTATCAAGCATCGGTTGACTTAAAAATGAAGTTTTGGCAGCTTATTGGATTCAAAATCACTTGTGAGCCAGCAGTACGAAGCCAAGCTTGTAACTTCCTGTCAGTCTACTCTTCCAATCCATTCCTTTTCTTGGGGTGGCACCTAATTGAAATTGCCTTCACTATTACAAAAAAAATCTTACAGAAAATAATCAATAAGTATTGATGAGCAAAAAACGAAAGAAATGAATGACAGAAACCAGTGAGAATCTTGCTAGGAGCAGAGTTTATGAAGATTACATAAGCTTAAGCACCCTAGTAGCAATTAAAGAAATGTGAGAATTGAAGACAAACTACAATGAAAGTAACAATTAATCCAGAGAAAATCTCCTTAATAGGAGTAAAATATAGAAAATGTTTTAGCAATTTCGTTATTAATCAAAGGGTCCAAGACGAAAATTATTCAGGACACAAGAAATTAAACAAGCTTGGTAAAGTATTGAACTTACCATTCTCGGTCGAAGACGCTAGAGGTTGGGGACGAAGTTAATATGTTGCCAACCTTTTACAATAAAATAAATGCTGCTATTTATACGACTAAGGGGTAGGTGATGTAGATGATGTAGAGGATTGTAGGTGTCTACCTTTCCAACCACCAAATCTACTGCATTAAATGCGCTTTCCGCCAATATTTTGGTTTCTCGCCAAAGGCTCTAGGCGAGCGTCCCCGATCTTGGATCCTGGGTTCCAATGATGCAAGGGTTGGACTCCACTCTCGGCTTATGCGAGTTGTCCGGTTGGAGACCGTGGAATGTTAACTGGCCCTTGTTGGACCAGACGAGCGTCTGACCGACACCTCGACGGACAGTGCCCAAATTGGACCTTGATGGTTTCCTTGCCAAGGGGTGATGAGCCGATCCACTATCGGACCCATTAACCCGACAATATATTACCATTATTTTTGTTAATTGAAAACATTTCAACTATTATTATTACTATTAGTTGTAAAAATTAATGTATTATTTCGTGTTTAATGGGTGTGATTATTTAATGTGCGATTAGGCGGGAATACATTAGTGACAAACCTTGTTACTTTATATTATTATTATAGATATAGATTATAGATTATAGATTATAGATGTAGTTATAGATATAGATTATAGATTATAGATTATAGATTATATATTATAGATTATAGATTATAGATAGATGTTGATAATCTAATTTTATGATACCTCTATTCTAGTTTAAATTGTCGTGTTTCAAATGTGATTTAGTGTCTTTAAATGGAATTTAGTTTGAATTTATCAATTTAATTAAGACTTAAAAGATATGTTCACCATAAATAAAATATGCTCGAAACATAAAATATGTCTACATATAATCTAAATCTGAATGATTGAAAGCTATAAATGTAAGATCTAAATAAATATCACACATTTTTATTTATCTAATTTTTTATTAATTTCATTTTTTGTTTTTGATGAATTTTTCTTCACAAAAATTATTCGTTTAAAAAGATTAAGCAATATTATTTTTTCTTTGAAAAATAAAAATCTATGAATTTTATATTTTAGATTGATATATATTGATCTTTCAAATCCTATATCTATCACTTGAAAACACTCGTATCAAATTTTTATGCTAAAAGATGAAAAATCAAACACTCCCAAAATTGCACCGAATATTTTAGACTCAACTCAGAATGTTTTAATTGAACCGGCTTTAATATTGACCAGATCAGACTAAACTATATTTATATTGTTAAAATATACTTGTACATAAAACATACTCCATACATTTTTTGAATTATATCAAATGAGACCAGATCAACCCAATTAAAATAAAACCTAATCAACAACATTAGAGTCATTGGACTAAACAAAGAAAATTTCAATCTAATCAAAACAATCACAATAGAATTGAACCGTTTTGCACGGCATACCCACGAGGTCGAAATCTTTTCCCCTCAAAAGTCAAACCCCACTGCTAAACCGATAACTGTAATGAATGACGTACCCGTTCCATTCACCACTCCCAACTGCCGTCATTGCTTTCCCATTTATTTCCCGACCTCCTCAAAAACCTCCATTTTTTCTTCTCTGAATCTCCCACCATAATCCAAGCTCCGTTTTTACTTCCCCTGCTCTCAAGATGCAAGATCCGTCATACCCAAAGCCGCCGTTCGCTCAACCGGCGCCCGCATTCCGGCAGTCCCACCACCGGCGAGCTCACTCCGAAGTCAACTTCCGTCTCCCGGAGGATCTGGGTTCTGACCCCTTTGATGCCGCCAGCTTCGATGATACTGGATCCGAGGACGATCTCTTCTCCACCTACATGGACATCGAGAAGCTCGGCGCCGGATCAGGCGCCGGCGGGGATTCTCCGGCGGCGGGGATCGAGAATGCTGGCGGCGGAGCGGTGGAGGAAAGTGGGAATGGAGGGTTGAAGAACCCGAACCGGCCGAGGCACCGCCATAGCAACTCGGTGGATAGCTCAAGCTTGCTGCTTGGGGAAGGAGGGATGATTGAAGCTAAGAAAGCCATGGCTCCCGAGAAGCTGGCTGAGCTATGGACAATTGATCCCAAAAGAGCCAAAAGGTATTGTGGATCTTATTATGCTCTTTTGATCTCTTGCTGTTAATATAGTTTTGGTAGTGACATGGATCACTTTTATATTTTGTTTTAGTGATATCATTTACTTATGCTTACTTAATTGCAGTTATGTTAAATCATTCATTATTGAACCAATATAACAAATTAACAATACAATCCAAAATCAAAATTACTTATTTTTCCTAATTGGATCCTTCTTAGAATGAAAATTCAAATGCCAATGGTAACACATTCACCGTTTTCAAGTAATTTGTGCATAAGGGAAAAAGTGCGGGTTTTAAGGTAATCATTTATTAAGACTTAAAATAAAAATGTGTGGATAATAAGTTGGTTTTATGATGTACTCATGTATGTTTTGCATAACTAGCTGTATAGATTTTTTTTCGAACTTTTTAATAATTTTGTAGCTTTCAATGACAGGAAAGATTCTAAAAGTAAAATGTTGTAGTTGTTTGATAAAATCTGATTATTTGTTTCAATTTTATTTGATATAATAAGCTGTTATGACTAATTAATATTTAAAGCTACAAACTTTCTCTCAGAAACTACTCAGTGTGGCTTTTCAAAGAAGATCTATTTTTAAACTCTTTATATTGTTGTGTCAAACATACAATTAAGAGTTTTTAAAAACTAATTGAATAGTACTACGTACAAAACTAGAAGATCAGGATTTAATTAAATGTTGTGCCCAAAAATACACATATACTCCGTATGTATTATTTCATTGTTGTATTTGCTAAATGATCACCTATTTTTACAAGTACATTTTTTTTTGCATATACAAGTACATTTAATAATTAAAGAGAAAAGTCTTTGAATAGACCTAGCCGGAATCATCATTATTATTCTTTAATCAAGAACCGTTCACTCCTAAAAGGATAAAATAAGAAATTTTAACTGATTTTTTCTTTTAGTAAAGACTAAATGATTCAAAGTTTAAAAGTAAAACATATGGAGAATGACTAAATACACTTTTGAACTATATGTTAGAGAACAAATATATCCTTCAACTTTTTTGTGAGAACAATTAAACATATAAATTGTAAAATTGGAGCACATAAACCATTAAACTATTTATTAGTGAACATATATAGAAAATTTTAAGGAACTGACTTCACTATGGAGTCCTATAATATATGTGGTCTTATCATAACTATTCATTTTATAATAGGGTTCTCCCCTATAAAAATTAGTGGGCATTAATAGGTGTGGTTTCCTTAACAAGATGCATTAATACATTCAAATAGCTGTCTTAGAGGTCAAATTCCTATGCAAGTATTTATTGGTTTGATCTGTTCACTTGACTTCTCTAGTAGGTTTGATGAGGTGATATATCTGTTATCTAGTTGGCATTATACAAAATTTAAGACCAAAGTACAGGTCAACCTTGAGTTGTGCAATTCTCTGATTGTAATGAGAATAATTTATTGAACAGAATTCTGGCTAATCGGCAATCGGCTGCTAGATCAAAGGAGCGGAAGGCGCGTTATATATCTGAACTGGAGAGGAAAGTTCACACCCTTCAAACTGAAGCAACCACTCTTTCTGCTACACTCACTCTATTCCAGGTTTGTTCAAGTGTGTGTGGGTATCTTCCTCAAGATCATGAAGAAATGCTCTGACTTAGTATGCCTGGCACTAAGGTGCACTTATTGCCCTTGTTTTTGAACACATAAATATGTGATTGGTTCAAATGATATTAAAAGGGTCAGAAATGTATAATCCTAAACTTATACATGAACAAATGTCCACCTAGATCTCATTTTGAATTAACAGAATTGACCTTAAATAGTTCATGAAGTTTGTCATATTTTCAAATGCTCTATTTGTGCCAAATTGTGCTAAGTCTGGGGTTTCAAGAATTCCGACAACAAAACAGATGCAAAACTCTCCATAACTTTGAGGGGGAACTCCATAGAAAAGTTAACTTTGTCCGTCCCAAAATAAATATGTATAAACTATTAACGCTTCCTTTTATGCGCAGAGGGATACCACATGCCTGAGTAACGAGAACGCTGAGCTTAAGCTCCGTTTGCAAGCGATGGAACAACAGGCTCACCTACGTGAAGGTGCCCATTTACAGCACCTAATGTTTTTCATTTCACTTTCTTGCTTTTGTCCCTTAATCCTCAAAAAAAGCTTCAGCCACTGATTGCTTGCCAAGTGTGTGCTTTGTGGTGTCATTTTGGCATGATGTGGGTGTGGGTTGTTTCTGTGACCCCTCATTTACCCGAATAGGAAGCAATCAGTAGTTAAGTCACCCATTAGTTAGTGTTAAGTCAACCTATATTGAGCAAATACAAAAAGAAACTATCATATACTATGGTGTTGGGCTAATTCTTTTATCATTTCTGGTGTTTTAGGATAGAACTAGAAGTCTACTTTTCTATCGTATAATGTTTAAGTATTGTTAAGTACTCCCTCCGTCCCCTTTTAAAAGTCCCGGAAGAGGGTGGCACGAGTTTTAAGAAAAGTGGGTTTGTGTGGTTGATATTAATTGATAAAGTAGGAATAAAGTAAGAATAAAGTAAGAATGATTTTGAGCCACACAAACTTTACCAAATGAGGTATGGGACATTTAAATAGGGACATCCCAATATGGTAAAATGGGACATTTAATTGGGGACGGAGGGAGTATTCCTCATCCGGATGTTTACTAGATCAGTGGCTAACATTTAGTTATCTGAGACTTGTTTGGTTGTAGTTTTTTTGTTTACTTAGACACTCCCATCATTCATGGTAGCCCATTTTAATTAGGTACCTTTAAGTTATCTAACTGATTTAGACTGAGGAGATGTGAATGTTTATCACATATGTGGCTTATAAGTATGAGCTAATCCTAGATCTTTTTGGACCACTTAGACCAAATTTAATAAACATACAGTTTGATCCAATAGGCCTCTCCTCAAAATGAACACACACATATAACTAGATTCATTTTATCGAATAAACGATCTCTGTTTTGGTTGATCTTGTAGAACACTGAATATATCATCATCATCATCATTACCCCAGTGCCGCTAAGGCTCCCACCTACGGTGGGGTAGGGGGGGTCGGATGTACGCAGTCTTACCCCTGAATGTAACCTGAAAATACCAATAATTTGAACTTGAATGCAGCCGAGTTCAAACACATATTGTTAAGATTCATGGTTCTATCCTAAAAGATAGTAGCCCGAGATCTTATATAAGACTGTATAATTCAAAATTTTCTGGTATGGGAAATACTTCAAACGCATTTTGATTTGAACTGGTTATTGATCATTGCTAATTTGCTCTCTACATACATTTTCCCAAATACAGCAATAAACAAAGCATTGAAGAATGAAGTTGAAAGACTGAGAGTAGCAACTGGGGAAACAAAAAACCCTTCTGAGGTCTACAATATGGGAATGCAACGAATTCCTTATGATAGTCAACAAATCTTGTTTTCACAATCAGGCCCGACAAACGATTCTCAGAGTATGCAGGTTCCACAATATCATCATCCCCTCCAATGGCAGAAGGATCCTCCTATTGGTCACTTCCAAGGTCTAGATATCAATGGCAGGGGCTCCCATGTCATTAAGACCGAAACCCCATCAATATCTGCCAGTGAAAGCAACAACAGTACAACGACATTCTAATCCCTATATACTTGTTTATTTATTGCATTGTTCATAGACCTGACCCCCACCATGTTTAACGTGGCATAGAAAACCATCTCACCATTCTTCAAGAGTGAGGATGACCGTCCGCTGCAAATATTTGTGGTTAACAAATGGATACTGCAGTGGACAGTATCCTTGACTGTTCTTCAATTCGTTCAATCTTTCTTTCTTTTACCTTCTCGCCCATGTCCATGGGCGCTCACTTGTTCTCTTTTTGTTCTTTTGGTTCTTGTTTTTTTGGGGCTCAACTTGGGGAAGCATTTCTTCTTTGTTGTTGTAATATTCATGTATTAATAACATTTCAACTCATTGTTGAACTGCTGTTTCAAGTCACTGGAGGCGTGAGACTTGTGTTGATTGGTTCTACACTTGTACTCATGCTTTTATAGGTATTAGTGGACTAAGCGAAAAACGAAGGGATAAGTACTACATTCTCTCTTCAGGACTTTTATATACAATTTGTCACTGTACTAAGATGTCGGTTCTATTTTAAAAGGACCAATTGAGAATAATAAAGTATGGAGTATGTGGTATTTTTCATATCACATTTAGATTTAAGTATCCATCTGTCTAGCTACAAGTTCTTTACTCATCATAGCCTTCATGGATGCATAGTCAAAGTGGTATTAAATTTAAGACCGAGGCAATATATGGACTGCACCACCTAATTTTACTATTTTGTTCGAGAATTTAGGAGGTGGGAGGATGTAAGTGAGGGTGATATTTAGAGAAAAAAAAAGTTATGTATTTAGCAGATTGAAAATCAAGTGAAAAGAAATAGTGTGACATACTCCCTCCATTTCATAAAACTGGACCAATCTGGCAATCTAGAAAGTAAGAATTGGGTGACTGATATTTATGTAAAGAAGAGATAAATATGTTTAATCACATATGAAGTATTATAACTCCATATTTTAAATGAAATAGACAAAGTTTTTGGGATAGATTAAATGAGGAATGAGGTATTGTACGCTTTTTGATAAATGATAATTTAGAAATTATTTTGTCTAAAACTGTAAATTTTTAAGAGCATCTCCAATGCTACAATGTGCACGGTGCACATGTGGTATGAGTGATAGCCACATAAATATTAGTAAATAATTTCTTTATCTCCTTATTTGAATGATTTTATACAATTTTGGTAAGTTTTTCTCCAGAATGTCAAGGAGACCGTCTAGATGTTGACATTGCAGGGAAAAACTTACCAAAATTGTATGAAATCATTCAAATAAGGAGAGAGATAGTTTATTTGATAATATTTGTGTGGCTATATCTCATGCAACATGTGCACCGTGCACATTGTAGCATTGGAGATGCTCTAAGTGTAATGTAACTGATATTAAATTCACGTTGGAAGTCTACATGGGATTACATAAGAAACTCATGTATTTGATCACATTATTGTAAAACAATTTAAAAATTCACACAGCTTTAGGCATAGCTAGAAGTGAAGATTATTATCAGAAATATGAGCTAAAGTCTGAATGATTGAGTAATTTACAATGATATGGTTTGCTATTTAATCTGACTATTGTCCGAGTATCATTCATTTATACAAATTAATTAATGTTAAGAGCACGTTTGGTAAGTTTAAAAGTGCTCAAATTATTTGAATTATGATTGAATTGATCAAATCTCATTAACTATATATGACAAAACTATTATATTTCATATATCCAAAACTAAGATATATTTGAACAATTGCGATGAGTTTTCAGAAAAATCAGGGAGATATATATTATTTGATCATTTTAACCTTCTGAAATGGTGAAAATGTAACATGAATGCATAAAAAGTAAAGGTATCTAACTTTTACTTGAGGTACACAAAATGCATAAAAATGCTTTATGTACACAAAATGTGTACACATGTCTGTCCTTCACAAAAATTTTGTCTGTCACAGACAACACAAAAATGAGTTGTCTGCGACAGACAAAATTTCTGTGAAGGACAGACATGTGTACACATTTTGTGTACCCCTAGCAAAACTCAACTTTTAATCTATCACGTGCACCATATATAAGACAAAACTAGAAAGATGTGAAGTCGGAAACCCTAGCTAAACCAGTGCGGCAGATCAACCTAGCCTTCCCTTCCCCCGCTTTCTCAACATCGCAGAGGCTTTGTTCCGGTGGAAGGTCTGCGGCAGCATCTTCAACCTCATCTCGCCTTGTTTCGACTGTTTCGAAGGCGTTCGATGGCTGCCTTCTGAGTAATATACGAGGTTTTAGGTGTGTTTATTTTCAACCTTTCCCCCTATATATCCGGCTTTCTTGTTCCAATCGATTGTAGGGTGTTTTCTGTCCCTGTTAGTTTTGGTGGTGTGGTGAGTTTGGTGACTGCTCGAATGGGCTGTGTGAGCCGGAACTACCCAGGTTAGGGAATCTAACCACGGTCCAAGTGCTGGAGGTCAGAATGGAGGTACCCAACCAAAAAACGGCTTTGTGGCGGTGCTACTGGATCAACACTAGAATCACTAAAGGGAGGTTGTGGGCAACAACCAACAAGGTTTTCCGGCCAATTCAGTCTGTCTCTGACGGACTTGATTAAGGTGCGATTTAGGAAGGAAGAAGAGGGTTTCGGCCAGTCCAACTCGTTAGCAGAGAAGAGAACAATATAAATAGGCGTAACAATAATCCACAGAAGGTAACTTACCTTCAATAGATCGATATTCAAATTGCACGAAGACTGGAGAAGGAAAAATTATCGCCGCAAGGAAGGGAAGGAATCGTACGCACAAAGAGGCGGTGCGGATGAGGGGAATAAAGAGGGGCCGGGTGCAACCTTAATCTTGGGCTTATGGAAACCGGGTCAATACCAACACACCGATTGCTGGTAAAATCATAATGGCGTCTTTGGAGGTGACTGATCAAACCCCTCCTCCTTTGCTGGTGGCTGGAAAAAGTAGGAGCTTTGATTCTATTTTTTATTTTCATTTTAATAACTCTAGTTTTATGTCCAATTATAATATTATTTTAGTAGCAAGTACATCGATGTTGTTAGATATTTACATATCACAAAACTCGCTCATATTTTAATAAATTTACATATTTCAAACTATGCAAGCGAGATAAAAAATTAAAATCGAATTAAAAAATCTAACAAAAAAGTAACCCCTAGGCCCTAAGACCATTTGGAGTGGTAAGGTATTAGGAGTCCAAAATGTTAAAAATGGCATTTTTAGACTCCTAATTTCATGCATTGGTTGATTGAAGAGGGTATTAAAAATGGGTTTGGGGAAGGAAGTGGCTATATTTGGAGGAATTTGGACAGCCAACAAAATAATGAAAAAGAAATAAAAAACGGGAAAAGTGGGCGTATGGTAGGTAGGTGTGCAGGGGGAAGAGGCCAGCTGGCCAAGTGTGCAAGGGAATTATTTGCCCAGCTGATGTCATGATGACGTTGTGCTGGTGTCACACAGCACCCACAACGTTTTTTTTTAATTGAAAAATTTCTTTCGTACACGTTTTTGTACCCATCTGTACACGCATGTGTCTGTAAGAGTTTTTTTTTGTCTGTGAAGCGCGGTCCACAGACAAAACTTGGTTTGTTTTGTCTGTGAAATTTTCCACAGACAAAACAAGCCAACTTATGTCTGTGGACCACGCTTCACAAACAAAAAAACTCTCACAGACACATGCGTGTACTGATGGGTATAAAAACGTGTATATCAAGAATGGTTGTTTTTAATTAGTAGGTCCAACGGTTGTGATGATTTGGACACTGATAGAATGTGAAAAAAATGACCCAATGGCTGAAATTGAAATCCAACGGTTAAAATAATTTATTTTATCTGACAATCCTATATAAACACCTCAATGTGTTTAAAATTACTTCAGCGAAAAACGTAAAAAAAATATTAATGAAATTTATTTATTTTTACATCGAAATGTGTCTTTTTTATTTTATAATTAATCAGAGAAAAAATTAAAAGGAAAACATTACTTATAATAATTTAATTAATGTTTTACTAAATTGATATGTAAAAAAATGTGCAGAGTGTATTTTATTGATGGTGCTGGAATGCAGAGAAATAGGAGTCAAAACACTGTTTTCATATCGACGGAGTCCATTTTTAACATTTAGACTCTTGCACCACTCCAAATGGTCTAACGAGCACAAAAAATACAAATGATATTGCATTTGATCGACATACAATCCTTCGAGTAGAGACAAATGTCGAATTGCGATTCGCGGATGCTGATCAACGATGTACAATGCCATTTTTCCTTTTTAATTGTTTTATACGGAGTATATTTTACAGCCTTTTCTTTTAAAATCTTTTAATCGATTAGTTCTCGTACTATTATTTCCCTTTATTTTGCAGAAACTGAATCAATAAATTTCATTTATATAATTTTTATTTTATTATAAAGTTTCAAGTACGTGAAAAAGATGGAGTATGTGAATCGGCTCCACTTGCACCAATCAAAATTGCTAGATATTCCTACTTGAAAGTTTGCGTTAAAATGGTCAATTTAGCCCATTTCATGCAAATTTTCTAATAGAACCAACCCATATGTTTTACGTCAATGCCAGTTTAGTACTCCAATGCAAACCAATACGGTGGCCCCTGCACACGTGCATACTAAGCGCCTTGTACATTCGGTTGGTATTTCACGCTTTTGCTAATTATAAGCATTTCTAAGGAATTCAAAGTTCAAACTTTAGAGTATACTCCATAGTATTATTATTAATGGAATAAATCATAGGGAGTATTTGAAAAAGTAGTATTTATATCATTATATGATTATAATATAAAAGATCTTCATTTTAGTTGTTTCATTTGCTTTTCACAGAGTTTATGATAATGATGATAGACTTTATAGAGAATAAGAGGTTTTCGCTACTCCATTGATTCTATAACTGCTTTTTGAGTGAATTTCTTTCTAAAAAGGGAATGAAACAATTAATTTGATACACCCAAAAAAGAAAAAGTGTGACAACTAAAGTGATATGGGGGAGTATTATTAATTATTATATCACTTTATTAGCTCACTATGAATAACCGGTGTCATTGTGGGCTATGTTGTCAAAACCGGATTGGAAGACGACCCGGGCAATAGACCGGGTCAAGGGTCAACTCGGGCACAGAAGGGTCAGCCCGGTCAACGACCCCAACCCGGTCAACGTTTATAAAAAAATAAAATTATATACATATATACACAATAATAAATAATAAATGTGTTAGATTAGGAAAATATATACGGAGTATGTATTAGATATAAGTTGTATGTTGAAAGGCACTCGTTCAAAATCTAATAATGGTTATAAGATTAAGTTAAAAATAATGTATCAATGCATAATTTTTTAAAAATCATAATGTTTGGACTTCAATATATATATATATATATATATATATATATATATATATATATATAAATTCAAAAGTATACTTCAATGGTTTGTTATAACTTTTTTCTCTTCATTTATTATTTATAATACTATATATAATAATTTTCTTTGCTCAAGCTAGCAGCTCATTTAAGCAAAAGGAAAAGTAATGCTCTAACGATAGGCTAATAGCTTCAAAATTGCAAGCGAGTTCCTAGAAGCAATCATCAGAAATGCTCTTATATCATCCGGCTCTATGTTTGTATTCTACTTTATTTAATAAATAGGCAAGGTGATCTCAATTCTTACCCTATCTTTTGATGGTTTGCCACTAAATTAAAAACATTCAAAAACTAATCATAATTTTTTCTTGTCAAAGTTTATATGTGATCCAAATCCTAATTTCTTCTTCAAATTAATTAAAACAGTTAAGAAATATTATTTCAGATCTATAAGGACTAGCCCTGGCCGTATAATTAAACAATTATTTTTCTAAAGCAGATTTGGAACCTTTTACCAAACGAACTCGACCGTGACCGTGGACGGTCGAAAATCACAATCAAATAAATTAAAGCATTTTATATTATAAGTTTATTTATAATTTATAATCTGAAAGCGGGCCGCAGGAGTTTGGCACATGAAATGATGATATCATACATGATCTGTTGCAGCAACAAAACAATAAACTAACGATGGATACTTGGCGGCGGTACCACAGGTTAAATAGAGGGATGGATCTGTTGAAGGAGATAAGATATTTTATTTAAAAACAAAAATACTTCCTCCCTTTTATTTAAAGAAATTATTTTGATAACAAAATAATAATTGAATAAATTGCTAGACCGAATTGGTTACGAGTTAGGGTATATTTGCAAAAAAAAATCATTTTCAACTTTTGGCTTAAAAAAAGATAAATAAAAGTATTTTCAAGTGACAATTTTTACTTAAATTAAACACTTAAAATCTAAAAGTTAGAATCTGTTTTTACTTTATCTATTACATAAAAAGCAAATATTTTACCAAATACTACCAATTTTTACTTTTCAAAATCAATTTTTTTTCTCAAAGACTATCAACTTTTATTATTAATCTCTTTTTCCAAAATCACTTAAAAAAATGGTTTTTTAAAGCAAAAGCATTTGCAAATACTCCCTTAATTAATCTATCAGATTATGAAATTATTATATTAAATGTATCTTTTAATATCAAACTAAAGAATAATTAATTACACAGAAAAACTAAAATTGCCATATGCATGAATGCATTTAGTAAATTTAAACAAAAATACCACCTACCTTATTTTTATTACTACCCAAGTTAATTATGTGCAGAATGCAATCATTAGTATTTTAAGAAAATATGGACGAAGGTTTTTTTTGAATAAAAAGGATCGGCTTTTATAATAAAATTGAGAAAAAATACTATGTATAATTAAGATAACATCCGGACACTTATGACGGATCTGATTGTGAGCCCTGAGGAATACACATAGAATTAACCACCTCATACAAGGCAACCTGATTCACTAGACACGAATTGAAACGAGCAATTAAAAGCCTAAAACGACTGAAATACTAACTATCAAACATATGCCAGAAGTCCAAAATTCCAAACCAAATCTACGACAAAGTTTAATTTTGAGTTTTATTCTTTGGTAACCAAATCTACTGAACTCGACAAAGTTTAATTTTGAGTTTTATTCTTTTGTAGAGGAAAATGCCAATGAAATTATTGGAGTGCAACCCAAAGGAAAAAGTGAAAAAAAAGGTGATAACTTATCATATATACACATAATAAAAATTATGTTTTCAATTATAATATTATTATAACTCTTATCATTAAATTCATCAAAGCAAATTAAACTTGATCAACATATGGGAGTAGAAAAAGTAAACGACAGAGAATATATACCGAACGCATAACTTTTTCAAAAAGGTCAAATTTAAATAAATCACTCTACGTGAATTCAATCCAATTCAGACTAAGAGCCTATTTGATAAATTTTTCCACCGAACGCATAACTTTTGCACGCACAGAGTTACATAATAATAAAGTTGTGATTACTTTTTCTGCCTGAAGTTACTGCAAAGTACGATTTTAAATATTTTTCATATAATTTTTTCTTTATTTTATTAATAAAATATATTTTATTTTTTCATATTTCAGCGTAATCAGTCAATCCAGCTATTTCAACCAAAATTTCATAAATTCCAGCAAAATCAACTTATTCAGTCAATTTCAATTTCAATATTACCAAACAAGTTCTAAATTAAACCACATCTAAAAAATAAATCTGAGTTAAACATCCTAATATCTATACTATGTTATAATTTATCAGTCCAAATGCAAGTATTATTGTTATTAAGTTTAATAATTATCTATATACAATCACAATGGAGACATCGAGACAGTCTAATAGACTCGACTTGGTGGGACAAATTAAATATACAAGCCAAAGTGCCAAACGTATTAAGAATACTAATAATAATTCATGAAGATATATGGCATATTTTGACATGTAATAGCTAGCCTACGAGATATCTGATTTCAAGCATTATATTCTAATTAATGGACATAATTATTGATGATGTGATCTTAAGTCATGTGGCGAACAACAGAGAGAAGATAAGAAGCAATAGATGGATCATGTGCCCTGACCTAACAAGTCCATTTGCATAATTATAACACATGATTACACCTAAATCCGTAACTATCGTGCATGTTCGTTTAACATGGACGGTAGGCCCGACCTTAATCAGTATGATCGATATTGGTTTGTATTTATGATATATTATTTATTTATAATATAATTATAATGTAGCCAATTATATGCTACTAATTAACAAACAATCACCCTTCAATTACCAGATAATTGACGGTGTTCGTCTGAATTGGTAGAGTTTTGCATTTGCTTCTAATTTGAGGAGTAAAAAAATTGATCAACACTAACATTTGCATGTGAGTATTTTGGTAAGAGTGAAACTGATGATTCTCCTAAAATTCATGAGAAAAGAGGCAAATAAGCCATCAACCTATTTGCAATTCTGCAATCAGGCCCCTGAACTTGAAGAATTGCAAATACACCTCTCAACTCATTGAAAATGATGCAATCAGATCATTTTTTACCTATTGGTGGGGGGTAAGAAGATGAAATATTACCGACACCAACAGGTAAAAAGGACCTGATTGCATCATTTTCAATGAGTTGAGGGGTATATTTGCAATTCTTCAAGTTTAGGGGCCTGATTGCAGAATTGCAAATAGTTCGAGGGCTTATTTGCCCCTTTTCTCAAAATTCATTAAGTTATGATTGATGTAGTTCAATTATCGGTTAAATTTACTGAACAATTTAATAAAAAAAAGATTAAAATATAGTCTATCAATAATGTTTGTAGAAAATATCTAGGGTAGAGAAACTAGCAACATTTCAGTATAGTTAAAATAACATAGGTGAATACAAGGGGTTAATGGTCTATTTATAGGCGTATACAACATGCCCACCAATTAAGTGTTACATGGGCTTGACCCGATTTATCAACTAATACTAATGCTAATGGGAAGCTAGCCCGATAAGTAATTAAATAATCCCTGACCAATATTCGCTAGTCGGACTGTGTTATGAGCTTGGACAGGCCAAATCTCGAGTGTAACGGGCAGATACTATTGGACGCGGCCCATTGTCCCAACAAATAAAATAAAAAAAAGTACATGAAAATTACTAAAATCGTCTTCTACAGTAAATTCAACCAATTTAGCCGGAAAAGTAATTTTACCTTTATTTATTTTGACTGTTACACAATTCAACGCGTGAATTCAAAATTTAAGTATTTGATAACAAAATTGAGTGATAAGTTTGATAAGTTGAGTTCGTAGTGATTACTAAAAAATGTGTTTTAAAAATGTGAAAAACAACTTTAAGCACTTTTATCCATGCTTTCAGCATCGACTCATTTTAATTTAAAACACAGTAATTTTAAACAGAATCGCTTATTTGAATACAGTTATGTAAGCTTCTTAAAAATAAAAAGCTCAAAATCGTTTAAAATAAACATACATTTCCTTATGCTCATTATATAAGAAGAGTAGAACTGATACACAAAATTATACTTATATACGGTTACTACCAAAAGTTGGATTCCTGTCAAATATCTTCAAATTAGAATTACATGTGGAAATATATACTTTTTCATTCTTTTTTAGTTCTAACATTTCAATTTTCACATTTGTCAACACACAATTTTGACTGTCATTAAATTTAATTCTCAATTATTAAAAAGAAAAATAAAAATCAGATTATGAAATTTGTAATAAGAGGAATATATAAATAAAATGTGTTTAAAGTAGAGTATATAAATAGTGTAAAATAATGTGTATTGCAACTAAAGAAATTGAGGATAGTAGGTTGATGATTGTTTTGTTGGATTGTAATATATTACGAGTATATAATAGAAGTGTGTAAGATTATATTTCACGCCAAATTATGATTAACATACATGTTTTTTTTGCAAGAATTAACATACATGTTTTAAGATCGGAAGAAAGAAATTGTATTGAGGAAAACAACAAAAAGTACATCAAAAGAACGGAAATGGAACGATGAAACAAAAGTAACAACAAAAACTAACCTATAACGCCCACAAAAAGTCTTGGTGTACACCCTGGGTTACACCCTGGGGTACACCACATAAATACCTATTTTTTTACGGTTTTATTTACCCTTCTCTTCAAGTGCATCAACTCTCAATCCCCTTTGCATTCTTCTCTCTTCTCCCTATCCCCACACCCTGTATTTTCTTTTTGAAATTTCAATGGAACTTTGACGGGCAACACAATCAAGGATGGCGGAGCTACGGACGACAGAGCTATGGATGACGGAGATACGAACGCCGGAGCTACGGATGACGGAGCTACGGACGACGGAGTTACGGACGAAGAACTTGGAGGTGCAAACGAACGACGGAGCTACGAACGACGATTCTGCCATATATGAAGGAGAATAGCTATGATGCCTGTGAACCAAGGTTTGGAAGAAGATGGAATAGGGACGGGTCTGTAAACAGATGTGCGAAGCACCACAGAGTTGGGAAGCACCACAGAGTTGGGATCTATGCATTCTGACCGTACCGACAACTAGTGTACCTATGTCGGTGTGCACAGACGAATGAAAGCCTCACGAGTGATTGTACAGACTAGTAGTGTCGGTGTGAACAGATTAATAGTGTTTTTGTAGGTGTACACAGATTGTATTTGCTTTGTAAGTGTTTGTGTGGCAATATGGTTTGATTTGTAGTCATCTATGAGTTGTTTATCTATTATGTAGTTCAAAACTAGTTGTATGAACATTATGTGAGTGCTGTTTGTTGGTAAGAAATTATGAAGTACTCTGTATCTGTTTTGACTTTTGTCAATGGTTGTGTTTGAATGTGAGTAGTTTTTATTATGTCAATGATTGTGTTTGAATAAGAGAAGGTTTTATTTATTTAAGGCTGTGTTTGAATAAGAGAAGGTGTCATTACCTTTAAAAAAGAGGTGTTGTTATGACAAATGTTGTGTTTTAAATTCAAGAAGTTTTGTTAATTTAGCAATGGTTTATTAACATGACTAGTGTGGTTATGTGTTGAAATTCTGGGCAGATGAAGCTTTTTGTTTTCTTTGGCTTTGTTTTCAAAGCAGAGGTTCTTAGATTAATGGGCTAAAGAAGTAATCAAAACTTGAAAAATCTGTTTAATATGTCACTCACACTGAAATATGAATCTATTCCATTTACATCTCCCAAACCTGCCCTCAAATCTCCTTCTCTGTTTGTCCTTTTGTGTAAATAATACGAGTATATATGTATTTGTATTCAACCAAAGCATTATATATCTTTCAAAGCAGTTTGTCTTTTTCTCATATGTCCATAGCAGCGTAGCCAACATTGCAGAAGATGACATTTATGAATACCCACATGATATCTCAAAATAAGGATGCCGTGAAGAAACTTCATTCTTGAGGGGGCTGCAATAACATAATCACTCATTTCTGGACATCCTTATGGACATCAATTCATTACTAAGGCAGTACATTTATAATATGTACAACAGTAGTAGTCTGCCTACTAACAATAATCAATTCAATGCAATAACCATTCAATTTAATAACCATTCAAGTCATTACATCAATCCATTGCAGTAACCAATCAATTCTAAAAAGACAATTGAAGTCCTGAAACAAAGATTGTTTTACATCCAACCACCAACATATAGATTTATAGAGAAATACATTTCACTTGTGATGCAATATATTACTAAATAAAATCCATGAAACAATCAGCCAGACAAATGCAAGCTTCTCTCCCTTAGCTTTGCGTGCTTGGAGGCCAAAATATGCAATTCTTTCACTTTAGCTCCCATCTTTTCTTTCTTCTTTTCCAGCTTCACAATCTTCTCTTCTAAATCTTTTTTGTCCATCAAAAGAGGCTGAATCAAATTATCCTTATCATTTGTCTTCACTTCAAGAGACATAGAAGGATTTTCCTCAACCCTTTGAAGATAGGAACAATCAAATTTCTGTAAAAGAAATTACACTTTAGATGCACAATAATACCATTTTGATGCTCTAAATTACAATTGAAATACAAAAACTGGTGTCGTTTTAATTCATGCAAGTTACAATAATACCGTCTTTAACTAATACAAGTATATAATAAACATATGCTTCTCACGCAACTTGTACAGGCTAAAAAGTGATGGCTAAGGGTTCCTGCCGGTGGGGACTATTTCTGGAAAAAGCTCACTTAAGTTAGGACCACCCAATAATAACTGCTAATAGGGATTTTTAAATACGGACCGAGCATTGTTGGGATTATTAAATCCATTTTTTTCTAAAAAATAACCCACTTTTGTATATAACTCACACAACAATATAACAAATACCTCAAATTATACTATCGATGCACCACACCCAATAAGATATATATACCACACAGCTTAACTGTCGGTACACACAGACAAAATTCAATAACCACAAATACAGGGAATGCGTGTACATATAAAAAGAACAAAGATAACAACTCCAATAATAACCACTTTTGTATATAACTCAAATAAGGATCTCACATACACTCTACTAATCTTAAATGAAAACACACAGACAACATCACAGTATCACACATGTTACTTAACAACTCACAGACACTTCAAACATGTCACATAAGAACTCACAGACAACTACTACTCAAACCATAAGGTTATACCGACACTGCAATTCCAAACATACACACACAACCGATTAAGAGTTCTAGCTTCCATTTTTAATTTTTAAACACAAAAATTGAAATTAACGAAATGGTAAACATAGTTATCATTATATTCAACTCCAATACACAATCAAAAACCTAATAAAGAAGACACATGACTTCATACTTACAGTCGGCCATGACGAAGAGGCTTGTTCGCACCATGGCCGCAGGTCAGAGTGTCAGACCCTTGATCTTTAACTTCAACCTTCTTCTTGAGCTTCAATTGTCATCCACGACCATCGTCTTCACCATACTTCGTCACCTCTAGTGCTCCATCTTCGACGATGAACAAGTTGCGTAAATAGGCCACCATTTACAATTCCGAATGTAAGAAGGTGGATTACCGGTTGTGGGGAAGCGTGAATCGTGAAGAGTGAAGAAGAAGACTTTTGGGGGTTTGTAGAGTTGAGATGAGGCGGAGGAATTTGGTGGGCTGAGGTCAATTTGATGGGCAAATGGAAGGGTAAAAGAATTGGGAGGGGTATTTATGTGGTGTACCCCAGGGTGTAACCCAGGGTGTACACCAAGAGTTTTTGTAACGCCCAACCTGAAGACTGGAAAGCGGTTTCCTCCCTAAGACTCTTGTTCCTGAGGTGTTTTCTTTTTCACCCTAATTTGCTAGTCTGGTCCGATTTAATCTAGTCTGATCTGTTTAAATCTGACTTGATTTGAATTGGTTTGGTCTGATCTGATAAATGTCTAGTCTCTGTGTACTTTGTAGTTATCTAAGTACTCTAGTCTAGTCTGATATATTTAAGTCTGATCTAATCTGCTTAAGGCTATGTTTGGTACAATGACCTGAAGCTAGAGTCTAATGTCTGAATTATAGACTATTGTCTGAACGTAGACTATTGTCTGGAACTAAAATTTGAAGTGGTGAGTCTGAATCATTAGCTGAATGAAGTAGATCCGTTTGGCAAAAAGAGCTGAAAAAGTGCTAAAATAATACGAAATTACATTAAAGACCTTTTTTTAACTGTATTAATATAATAAACTATTTATTATAATGATTTATTATACTTTCATCCTTTTAAAATTTTAGTACATATAATTCTATACTCCGTATGTGTGTGAATTTATAAATGATACGTAAATTATAGAATTTATGTGTTTGTCATCTAAATTAGATACGTAGTTGGAGAGTAATAGTTGAATTACATTCATAGATTGGAAAATTTGTGGGCAATTTTCATTTTGACATTTTTTCAAACAAGAAAAGGCTCTTTAAGCAAGGGTGAAAGCAGTAATCGTTACACACAATTTCTTCTTCCTGCTTGACGAGCTACAAATATACGGAGTATATAGTATTGCAGGCACACATCAAAGGACTTCCATACATTATATTCAACGGCAGGAACGAACAACCAGGACAAGAAGAAATTTGAATAAAGTAAAATTGTAAAATTCCATGCCTTAAATTTATTTGCAGAAATCGGAAGAATAAGGTGATTGCTAAAATTTGCAGAAACGATGGTTACTGCTAAAATTTGAATAATGTTATTAACGATGAACATGTGATTGCTGCGAGGATAGTTTAGGCATCTAGGGATATCAAGCGATCGGCTGAATAGAGAGGCTTAGGTGAATAACGTTACTATTCAGATCATTATTTTTCAATTCAGCTTGGTTCAGCCTATGCTCCAAACAGGGCTACATCTATTATTAATGGCTGAATTCAAGAAATTTCAGCTCTTTAAGGGCTGAATATAGCTGGCGAACATGGCCTAAGTCTGATTTGATTTGATCTAGTCTCATGTCGGACTGAAACCGATTCAAAAGAAAACATTTCTTAAATGATAGGGAGTATATTCAAAAGCTCCGCACTTGTTGGAATTGAGAATCACAAACTTTGTAAAAGCTTTACGTAGACATATGCACTCGTAACCGGTTTACAATGTTTGGTAAATCAAAGTTTTCACTACTGCAAATTCTACTAGACTCGTCTATAAGGCAATTTTTGAGTTGACACGAAATAATCTTAGGTATTCAATATCCACATACATACATTAAACCTTTGAAAGAAGTAAATCTCAATCACTTAAATAGCAAAATGATAACGAATGGTGGCATTTGCATTGAGACAGTTACTTATACGAAGTATAAAAGTTAAATGAGTAATGTCCATAAGACCATTCTCAATGCAACAATGTGTAAGATCAGATACATATATGACATGTGAGATATAAACACAACTCACACAGTCACACACATAAAAATAAAAAATGTCAAATTTCAAAAATAATGCATACATTGTTGTATATATAGTGAAACAATTTTCAATTTTACATGAAACTGAAAATTTAAAACGAACACAACTGACATAGATAAAGAGAATGATTGGAGAAAGTTAAGCTATGAGAGTAAGATCAACGAGTAGTTAGGTCATAGCTATATGCTAACCCTGTTAATAAAGTCTTGTCTTTCTTTTTTAGTCGATCTCTTCCATTAAGATTCTCTCATATAGTAATAATTAAATTCCATAACATTTGTGTGGTTTCATATCATTTTTACTTTATTCTCATTTTATCAATTCAATATCAACTACATAAACTCACTTTTTTAAATCACACCTCCTCCTCTTGATATGAGACGGAGGTAGTATTTGTTAATTTTACATTTAATTAATGTGAGGCAAATTCTGAAACATACCCCTCAATACAGTTAAATATTTTCTCATAATATAACTGTAATTTTTCCACAAGGTACATACCCTCCCTCAGCTTGCAGTCCAACATTGATCAGGCCAAAAGGTTGATTCCCTAACCCCAAGGGCCCCCCACACCCGATCTGACAGAGCACATGGGAGGTTGTAAATCACGATGACTCACTCAGCGAAGTAGCAGTAGATCCATATACCCGTGTGCGCTAGAGGTCCAACCCATTTCAGATGTTTTGTAACCTCCACACAATCGCTGCGGGATTCGAACCTTGATCCATTGATCTAAATTTCCCACCACTCAACCAACTGAGCTACCCGTGCGTGTCTGCTTGCAGTCCAACATCTCATCTCACACAGAAAGTCAAAACCTAATTGCTCTAACACTATATTGATTAGTTTGTTAATTGAAAGTTAGCATTAATTACATAGTACATAAGATGACGAGGCAATGCAATTCAGCGAGTCACCCAAAAAAAGTGCACAAATCTGATGAGTCTCGATCATTTTGATTCATTAGTACTATGCCAAAAAATGGTTTGACGCCCTTAAATGTTCAAGTACATTGAACGCTTGCAATCTGTGGCCTCACACTAATGTGACACCCGTGTATTTCAGTTCCTTGTTCGGCCATTTGTACTAGCCACCACTATATTCCACTATATAGTCCATATGTACTTGACTGGATACCACGCATATAATAATTCAGTATATCTAATATTAAGTCATAATAATAATAATCTGCAATATTTAATTTAATTTAATTAATTATATATATCAGACATTTGATGCAATTATATGAGTAGTTATTAAATAAATCAAATATGTCTCACTGTATATAGTTACAACCTAAAATCATCTTTATTAATAGTTTTATTAAGGCTCAACTTAAGCATTCATCGAGTATTACATGATTTTGAGCCCGTTTGATAGTGCGAAAATCGGTTGTTTTGGCTGATTCTGCTGAAATTTATGAAGTTCTGGCTGAAGTGGCTGCATTGGCTGATTCTGCTGATGTAAGAAAAAATCATTTTTAAAATATTTGTTATTAATAAAATAAAGAAAAAATTATATGTAAAAATAGTTAAAATGGTCATCTACAGTAACTTCAGCCAATAAAGTCAGAAAAGCAACTCCAACCTTACTTTTTCTGCTTATTACATAATTCAGCGCGCGGAAGCAAAACTTATGTGTTTGGTGAAAAAGTTGGCCGGTAAGCCTGATAAGCCGAAAAATAGTGTTTGCCAAACGGCCTCTTTACACTACGAAAGTTCACATTAGTTTATTAATTTATACCAAACGATTGCATCAGCCAAAACACGCCTAAACATTTTTTTTTTTTGAGAAAACACGTACATAGTATAAACAATCAAGAACGCACATATGGTCAAACCCAATTGGAGTGAATTTGAAACCCCGAAATAAGGTTTCATGCTAATTGTTTGACACGGGAATTGAAGCATTGAATATTATGTAGGGGTGGGAAAAACCGACCCAAAACCTGATAACCGAACCGACCCAACTCGATATATGACATTATTGGTCCGAGTTTTATTTTAAAAATGACCGGCCGGTCCAGGTTAAAATACACGACCCGAACTCGAAAACTTGGGTTCTTATTCGGGTTCTAAAATTTTAAGTCCGACCCGGACCGAAAAAATCCGATTTAATTAAGAAACTAAAAAAATACGTAGTATATAGTTTATATAAAATATGTATGACCTATTAATACATCATATATACCGATTTTTTATATATAATATGTATGGACTATTTTATACGGAGTATTACTTTACTTTTGAACCAATTGTTCTTCTACAACATTTTCTATCGTGTGATTTTTAGATTCAAAATATGTTTTGGTTTTCATGTACTACTTATATTTTTTTATTAGAAGTTTAGATATTTGCAATTTTTGTTGAGATTGTATTTTAATTGTTTTTAGATATCTCAGTTCAATTTTTTTCCCGGGTTCAATCCAATCCGACCCGAACCAAACCTGAACCCGAGGATCTTAAAAGTTAAAACCCGAACCAACCCGAAAGTATTGGTCCTCCTGTCGGGCCCAAAAATGTAAAACCTTTACGAAGTCAATGTAGTTGTACAAGCCCATGGGCCACTAATGCAAACTAAGCTACGTAGGGTAAATACATTTTAATACAAAATAATACAAAGGAATTAATAAAACATTCGAACACATTATTTTGGTTAAAAACTCTAATAACTAATTAATTTAAATGATATTCATGGCCATATCTACACTAGACCTTGTTGACACTAGGTGAGCTGATTTTCTTTAATTTTTTTAATTTTTATTTTTCCCATTTGGTCTACCTTTTTTATTAGTTTAAGCTGTAGAGTATAATCAACTATAAGACTAGTACAACTTTAATTCTCGTTCCATGATCCGTCCTTGAATTGTTTATATGATTATTATATTGAAAGTTTATTTAGACATGCACTTCGACACACATTCTATATGGGAAAATGAAGGATTGAGAAATGCATGTGCTGGTGGGGTCTATGAGGGTGACCGTTGGCGCTTCAAGTGGAAGAACACCATATGCAAATTGCGCCATGTTTTTTCTGTACATGAGTTTTCCAATGGCTCCATTCGCTCTAGAATTACCTTTTGGTATATAACTTTTTGCATATTCTTCCCGACACTAGGGATTTTCTGTGCATTCTGATTTCCGGAACACTATATTTCGAACTATGATTCTTTCCGATAGCCAATAGAGAATATTAAGATGCAATGTATCAAGCCGAATTATTGAATATGGGGAAGCTTTAAGCGGGATAAAAGATTAGGGATGAGAATTTGTGGTGGTCGAATACTCGAATGTGATGTTTTCTTTAATAACACGATCAGCGAACAGGGTTGCTTATGAATTGACTAAAGTAATTTGTTAACGGAATTGCTTATGAATTGACTAAAGTAATTTGTTTTTTGTTTGGTTGTCGTATTTGAATGGGTACTTCCCCAAATTGTATTTGTGATGGTTTGACTTTTGATTTGATTAATCCTGATAAGTTGGTTTCTTTCAAAAAAAAAAAGATGCAAGGTATCAAATGATACTTTTTTTAAAAAAAATCACTGGATCTAATTTAACCTGCACTGTATATCAATAGAATATACTAACCTTCATCAAGAGCCGTCTATGTGGTTTACAACCAAACTATCCTTTTCTAAATTATGGTTTCGATCAACTAGACAACTAGTAGAGTTTAGCATAAGATGGTTTATTAGTATATATGTACGAGTATATTATTCCATTCGCCCATCCAAAGATTGTCTCATTTCTAGATCTATAGTTTCATAAATCTCGATATTTAATGGCGACTCACAACTTTCATATTTTACACAATTACACAGCCCAAAAAAACATTCATATTTTACAAATTAAATGACGGCCATCATTAAAAAAAGCACATTTTGCTTAAATATACTAGTTCATACTCCGTATACGATAGTACTACGAATGCGATGAGTATGTGACATGTATGTCCTAGAATATTACTATCACTGCGTCGTAATTACAGTCATCAACTTTGTAATTTTTAAGATTAATTAGTGATAAAATCATATTAGAGTACAGTCATCAACTCTTATTCAATGAACTGTTGTAAAAAAAAAGCATTACTTCTTGAAAAAATTCACATCAATAATCCAAACTATTAGAGATCTTCTAATATTAATCCAAAATATGCTTAATTCTAAAATAATCCCAAGTTTATAGGCACCTTTCCCATATTGATCTCACCTTACCTACCACCTAGTTAACAGGTAAAAGAAGCAAAAAGTAATGCGGAGTAATATTCAAAAAGAAAAAAAGCATAACAGGGACTGCTTCATCGAACTGTTCGGTCTGTTCATCGGTCATCACCATCCTCAAGGGATATCTTGACGGCCATACCCGTATGGTGGGTTTTAATTTTCCACTAACGATGTCGTCGAAGAAGAAGCCGGTATAGGTGGCTCAGTTTTTCTTCTTTTACTGCCATCTGATTCTTCGAGAGTTTTCTTGAGATAATAACTTAATTATCTTCAGAATTGGATAGAAAGAGAATGTTCGAATATAAAAAAACATAGAGAGGGTGTTTGGTGACCCAAAAATAGGCTTACAAGCCTAAAAATAAGAATATACAGCCAAACAGAATGCTTTTGGGCTACTTGGGCTGAATTATCTTATCAGCCGAAAAAGCAATGCCCGTGTTACTTTTTGAGCTGCGAAATCTTCCTATTACCGTTGAGCTGCGAAAATACTCTTTTGCCCCTTTATTTTACGCCTAAACTGCTATTTGGTTATATATTTTGTGAATAAGAACGATTTTTATGAACCGCTGTTTGGGAATCTACTTACATATTGGTTATAAAGTGTTGCCATAAAATCGTTGTTTCATATTGGTTATAAATTCTGAGTGTAAAATACACACCCATATATTTAACACAAATAAGCTAATACCTTTTATAGTAATTTTACACACAATCAGCAATTCCAGTCAATATATTACCAAACACTTTCACTTTAATCTTTTCAGACTTTTCAGGCTTTTCAGCCATTCCAGCCAATGCAGCTGTCACCAAACAGGCCCAGAGAGTGATGAAAAAGATAGCTAGAGGTGTGGAACTGTGGGTTCAGTAAAAGTTTTGGTCATGGTGATGTTTGTTCTGTAATAGTTAATCACTCGATCTTGACCGACTTTAAGAAAGGAGTATGTAGTGGGTATACGATGACTCAATCGGAACAGTAGTGCGGCACTATGTCTAAATAACTAACCGAAAAAATTCCTAAATGGGTGGTCGGCGATCAAGACCACTTGATGAATCGCTGGTGGGATGACCGGCGTTGAAGAACAATTGGGCTGCCGCCTGGCCGACAATGAAGAATTACTAGACCTGGACATTGACGACATCCTTAGTCGCCTCAAAGCCTCCGAATTCGATGAAGGAAATGGAAGCTACCAAGAAGAAAGATGAAAGAAAATGAAACAAGGAAAACATGGTAAAAAAAATAAAAACCAATAAAATTATGACACGTGTCAGGGTGACTTGATCAACTGGTTTATGCGGGTCACCGGTTTATTTTAAGAAGATGCACCTAATATTTCATATTATTTTGGAATAACCAATATTTGGGATTAATATGGGAAGACCACCAATAGTTAAGATTATTGATGTGAAAATTTCCATACTTCTTTTGACAATAGTTAATGGAATTCCTACCGGCATGATAGACACTCATAGTCACAAGTATAATTAAAGGGTCATACTAGGTCCTAACTCATACATGCAAAAAACTTTACTTTTTATGCAACTTTTTTTTATCTAAAAATATACTTCCTTCTTCCTATAAAATTTGACCAAATGTTCAAAAAAATATTGTCATTTTTATTTAAAGTAATAAATATGTGATTAAGATAGTTTTTCTTTTCTCGTCTCAAGTTTTAATCACACAATTTTTAATTTATTATTTTACGTGCAAATTGAAGTTAAAAGATTTTTATTGGACTAACGAAGTATGCATAAAAAAATTATAGAAAAAGGGGGCAAACGAGTCCTCGAACTAGTGATTCTATTATCAGTCCCTTCAACAGAAAGACTTTGTAAATACGTCACTTGACCCATTGAAATCAAGCAATTATATGCTTTTTTACATGCTGATGTTGGTAAGACGATGAGGGTGTTTGGTGAACGGCGTTTCAGCGGAAAAATGACGGTTTGACCACTTTCAGTTTTTTAACGAGTCAAAAAGTTGTTTGGTAAATAGCGGTTCGACACTAGCGTTTTGGACGAAAACGCTGAAATGAAAACACTGCTAATAGCAGGGTTTCGGGTTGACATTTTGAAAAATGACGTTTTCTACTAATTTTATGGCCAAACAGTCAAACAGTTAAATTACCGTACATCTTCTAACAACCCACCAATTTATTCCGCGAGTCAAACTCGCTAACTGAATCCACTATTGACAATCCGTTAATATAAACCGCTATCTGCTGAATGACAAACACGCCCGATAACTTTCTAATCAAAATTTATCAACACCGGTAGACAAAAAGGATTGATTACATCAGAATTTGTGTAATCTTCCTGTTTCTGAGTTTGATTATAAAATCGCTAATAATTTGTGAAAATTTTACTCCGTACCTGTTTCTTTCCTTTCTTCAAGTGGAACATACTGCCGGGGTATCTATTGACTCCCGTCTATATATAGCTTATGCTCAAACACCCAAACATCATATTTATCCTGCTCATAAAGTCAAATGGCAATTCGACCATTATTTCCCATCCTGCTGCTCTCTCTCAACTTTTGCTTATTCCATGGAGCTTCCGGTAACTACGGCGGCGGCTGGCAGAGCGCTCACGCCACATTCTACGGCGGTAGCGACGCCTCCGGCACAATGGGAGGAGCCTGTGGCTACGGAAACCTGTATAGCTCCGGGTACGGCACCAACACCGCCGCGCTCAGCTCTGCTCTGTTCAACAATGGCCTGAGATGCGGCTCTTGCTACGAGCTCAAGTGCAACGCCGCAGTCGCCGGAAAGTCGTGCCTGTCCGGGACCATCACCGTGACGGCGACGAACTTCTGCCCGCCGAACCCGGGCCTGTCTAATAGCAATGGTGGGTGGTGCAACCCTCCCCTGCAACACTTCGATTTAGCCGAGCCAGCCTTTCTTCATATAGCTCAATACAGAGCCGGAATTGTCCCTATATCTTTCAGAAGGTACATATTCTCCACTTCTTACTTCTTACTGACCTTGTTGAAAATTGTTGAAATAGTGCACTATTCTAGAGTAATAAAGTGCTCTATCAAGATTTGAAGTTAATATTTTGGAATGAAATCACATTTTTTTAATATGGAATGAAATCACATATCTTAATGGTATCAATGTTAAATCGATCATATTTCTTATAACTATGATTACAAAGAATGTCAATGGCATACCAATGGAAAAAATGGAGAACGACAAAATTCAGACAAACTGTATAATCATGAGCAGAGATGTTAAAGTTCCACATCAAAAATGTGAAATTAATGTTTTAGGATGGAATCTCATGTTTTAACAAAAGTCAAATTTTATAACCTAATAACAAACTTTATTATATACATGAAATTTTATCGACAGAACTAGGTTGATCTCTTGAAATTAGTGAAATTTAATTGAAACTACCCAATTGGGTGAGTTATGTGAAAATTATATTTAAAATATACTCCCTCCGGTTCTAAATAAACTTCACACTTTCCTTTTTGGGACGGTCCAAAATAAACTTCACACTTCATTATTTCCTTATTTGGCAAAGAAATCTACATCAAAACAGTGTTAAACAGTGCTAAACAGTGCCAAACAGTGTCTCAACAGTGCCAAACAGTGCCAAACAGTGTCTCAACAGTGTATTCTACAGTAAAGTCAACTTTATTTTCTTAATAACTGTGAAGTCAAACACTGAAGTTTAAAAAGAACCGGAGGGAGTATTGTATTATAAAATAAAGAAAATTTATGAAAAATAGTTAAATAATCATCTACCTGAACTGCAGTACATATAATTGGAAAGTAATTCAAAGTTTATTTATTTAGATTATTACACAATTCATTACGTGACACTCATAATAGAGTATTTAGTAAAAGAAATGATTGATAAATCGAAAATAAGATTTACTCATGTTGGTTTTTTTACAGAGTGGCATGCAGGAGACCAGGAGGAATAAGGTTCACCATCAACGGGCACGCCTTCTTCAACTTGGTGCTGGTCACAAATGTCGCCGGCGCCGGCGACGTTCAGAAGGTAGAAATCAAGGGTTCACGCACCGGGTGGCAGCCAATGTCCAGAAATTGGGGCCAGAATTGGCAGAGCCATTCCAATCTCAATGGGCAGAGCCTCTCCTTCCGGGTCACCACCAGCGACGGGAGGACGACCGTCAGTAACGGCGCAGCTCCGGCGAATTGGCAATTTGGTCAAACTTATGAAGGGAGTCAACTGTAGCAGTTTCCCAACTTGATTGAAATTTATTAGATTTAGTCTTGAGTCCATGTGATCTCTCACATATATGACATTATTAAATGTGTAAATAAAACTAATTGGGGTGAAATTAAGTTCACTCCCATATGGATTTATTTATAATCACATTTAGTAATATAGGACCGAGTCAAATATGTTCACTTGAATTCTTTAGATTTTTCATAAGAATGGGTGACTGTAATAAGTTTCACTTGTATATATTCTTTGTATGTGAGTGGGAGTGTGTTACATCAAAATCTAATTTGTGTAAATGTAACATTTGGAGTTTGTACCAAAAGACGCACTTAAATTATTTCTATGGTAGTGAATGGGGTGTCCCTAATTCGAATTAGTTTGTCTAATTCATTTGTCATGTTTTATCCTCTAATTTGAATTAGTTTGAAATATATTTTGATGTTTAAAGTTTGATAATATCAATAATTTTATTATAGAATTCACACACTTTTACTCTTATTTAGGCCAATTTTAAAACGATAATACTTTCTCTTTAAGATCAAACTTGTGATGGTCATGTATGCAAATTTACACTAGTAGTTTGTTTTTTTTTTTTGACAAATTTACACTAGGAGTTTGATGAACTAAACTTTGAAAACTTATTAATATTTTCAATCTCTAGTACGTAGGATCAACTTTTTTATATCTAGTCTCCCAATTATATATCTTTAAATTTTGCTTAACCACCCATCCCTCCTATGTACGTCCATGATATATTATTCTTGTTTTGAAAATTGTCCATGATATTAACCACCCATACTTTTTGTAATATCAACGATGATTGTTAAATGTCCCACACCGGAAAATTGAGAAGCACTAGAGTGCTCTATTAAGCTTCGGGCTACTCCTCCTAACAGGTTGACCTTTTAGGATGGAACCCCAAGTCTTAACATGGTATCAGAGACAAATCGATCCATGGTGTGGGGCCCCTTATGAAAAATGACGACACGATAAAAAAAATTGACGAACCGATGAAAAATGAATGACGACACGATCCAGACGAAGTGTCTGGTCGTGAGGAGGGGTGTTAAATGTCCCACACCGGAAAATTGAGAAGCACTAGAGTGCTATATTAAGCTTCGGGCTACTCCTCCTAACAGGTTGACCTTTTAGGATGGAACCCCGAATCTTAACAATGATAATCCTTTTAAAGAATACCTTACATTTTGGGCTGAGTGCCTGAGTAATGCTTGTAATAATATGTACTCCGTAGTATAATTGTCTATCGAAACATTTATCCGGCCGATTCTACTGAAATTTATGAAGTTCTAACTGAATTGGCTGCATTGGCTGATTCTGCTGATTCAAGAAAAAATATTTTTAAAATATATTATATTAATAAAATATTAAAATATATTTTATTGAAAAAATCATATGTAAAAATAGCTAAAACGGTCATCTACAGTAACTTCAGCCAATACAACCAGAGAAGTAACTTCAACCTTACTTTAGATTAGATAGACTAAAATGCGACTGTCGCAAAAAAAACCAACTCTTTTTTTTGCAAAGCTTCCTAACACATGTAGTAGTAGTTCTATGTTTAGGCCAACACCCTTAAACTGAGATCAAATTGAACATATAACACTTTTAGGAGTGTCACAACGATGTCATGAGACTACAAGATACTTGACAACCCCAATTTTTTTTTTTTTTTGAAAAGCAAAACTTTTTTATTTCATAACACAATCTAAATATTACATTTAATCCAGTACAAAATATTGGCCCAGTGTTCATTAAATGGATTAATGAACCCAAAGTCCAGCCTCGTATATGGGAAGAAAGATAGAAGTCCGTAAGGGAGAAAGAAAAAAGACGAAGGTCACTACGATTGAAGATCCCTCGCAATAGAGGCGTCAATTGGCTTCCGTCGACGAAGAGGCGGTCGTCGATCGTCTTTCAGCGTTGGCCAAGTACGAACTAGGAACGAGGCTCCAGCTTTACATATCCTGATTCCAGGTTCTTAAAATTATTAATCTAAGTATTTGAACTTCTGTTTTATTTTATCTCAATACATTCAATTAGATTCTTCGATTTTGATTATAAGGGGTTATGAAATGATGTGTGTGTTTTAGTTTGATTAATGTTTGTATTGTTTGGTTGGTTAATGAAATGAACACAAACTTGTTTTAGAGCTAAACAAATAAAGCGTAAATAAAAAAAACTCGTTTGATAAAAGTTTGATAGTTTGGTCTGACAAACTTGATTGTATAAAACTAATGGACACTATAACTTCATTCACAGAGCATATTAGCTATGTTTTACACTAGATGGGATTCATATCGCTAGCTCAATAGAAGGAAGAAGGAGTTGATCAAACTAATGCACGCTATTGAATTTTCCTTTCAAATTTTAATATAACATTGGGGGCTGATTTTTCCCTCACTGGGCCTCTCAAATTATAGGAAAAATATACATGTTTATAAGATGACTAATAAGCTGAGAAACCAGGTAGTAAGCCAGACTAATAAGCTCAGAAACCTGGTATCTTTTGGGAGGCTGCTTCTGTATCTTTTCTGTTTTAGACTTTTAGTTATCTTCTCTATCTGCAAACTTGGAACTTGGAACTTTAAGTTTCTGTTTGTTGTTGAGTTGTTGATTTTAAGCCAAAAACTGGGAAGCGGTTTTTTTTAGTATTTTCAAACAAAGCCTTAATATAGTGCATGCTGTAGATTTTCAGAATTTCTGTTTGGTTGAATGCATGACTAATACGCAAAACTCGGACCGAACCAACCCGTTTCAAACGGGGCGGGTAGGGTCTAGTTCCTATCATTAAAATTCACTTACCCGGCCAACTTACCCGGCGGTTCTTATTTTTTTTTTAAGATTACCGACCCATGCCCACCCCTAGTCTATGTAATTTAACGACTACATACTCAAAAGTCCACCTATGTCGTTTCCACCCATATTCAGAAAAGAACTATCAGACCGATCGTCCGATCCGAACCGAACCGAACCGAATTTTCCGGTTCGGTTCCTATAATTTTGGACTTCAGCTTTTTTCGGTTCGGTTCCTATAGCATAGGATCGGTTCGGTTCCGGTTGTTATACATTGCATGCGTAATCTTCATTTGAGATGCTTCTGGGTGGAATTTTTTGATGAAATTTTGTGAGCTTATTTTTCATGAAGTATAGATTATGTCCACCAAATGTGAACTTAAAATTCAATCGGGAAGTCAGTTAAATAAATTATTGAAAAATACTACGTCAAAATATATGTAAAAAACGCAATGTTTTTCAACATTTTATTTAACTCACTTCCCGGTTGAATTTTAAGTTGAAATTTGGTGGATATAATATACCCTTCAAGTAAAACATGCTCACAAAATGTCATCAAAAAATTATACTCGGAAGCACCTCAAATTGAGGTGGCCAGACGGCGATTCGGTCAGAAAATTCTTATCAGAAATATTTGTCTTGCATAATATTATGGATCAGGCCAATCCGAGTAATTACTTTTAACTAGTTTAGTCCACTTTTATATTTATTATTTTTTTATGAATTATATTTATTGTTTGTTTGTAATTGTATTTGTTATTTGAGTTCACCTAAAAAAAGGAATTAATATGCCGCTGATTACATTGTTATTTGTTCATATTAAATTACAAATATTACCAATCAGTTTATAACTATGTACTTTTTACTTATGGTGCATTATTAGTAGAACTTATTGTGGTATTGAAACTACCTGATATTGGATGTGTACCTTGGAGCTGTTAAACCTTTTTGCTTGACAGTTGATGCCTATTTTAAACCTTTATGTTTTTATTATGTTTAAATTTAATGTTTGCACTTGGACTTTTTGTGATATTTGAACATTGGGATATAAGGTATGTGTAATGTAATGGTCATAATTTCATGATTTGAAATTTGATTTTTTTTACGTAACTGAAGGTAAAATGTGTTCGTTTTATTAGGATAATAAATTTTTATAAGGAACCGAAAAAGGGTAAGAACCGAACCGAATTTAATTAGAACCAAACCGAATTTAACAACTACATTTTTAACTAGAACCGAACCGAATTTAACGCGATTTTTAATACGGATCCATCGAATTTTAACAAGAACCGAACCGATCCCAGGCCCTAATAGAGGCAATAGATCAGCCACTAGTCATGGACTCATGGCCCAACTTATTTACCTAAATCCTTATTCTAAGTTGCACCTCAAATTCCTAAGATACCATTTGCATTAATTTGGAAAGCTTGTGGTTGTAAACTTCTTTATGATACTAATAATGCTGCTCAAGATTGAGCAGACACCTAATTGCACATTGTAAATTGCATTTCTGTTTGTTTATGGAGATACCATTGGAAAGACAGGAAGCTCAAAGTTGGTTAAGAGTTGATTTTTGAACTGGAGACTTTAGATACTAGCTTTGGTTCCTCTTTGTGTTTTTTTTTTAACTTCATATTACACAATTAACGGTTTCTGTTAGTACATAGTCATTCTATGCTTTGAAATGTGAAAGCAAAGTTAATTTCCGGCGCTTGCACTGTGGATTCCCGCTTGTTTGCCTATGCTTGAATAGTTGACATCGTCAAGGGTAAATCTTCTTTTTAATTTTTTGCTGGACAAAATATAAATTAAGTTCACATAAAATGATTCTCTTTTGGGAATAAGGCTTGGTTGTTGTTTTTGTTACATAAAATTATTCCTTGACCCTTGTAATGTGATTTTTCCCCATATAAAATTATTTCTTCTAATGTTTAATTGCTTCTTCTGTATTGTATTCCTTCTCAGGTCTAGACACTCTGGCTTCCTCAGCAAACGAACAGCGAGATCTATTGACTCCAGCTCCCTTTAATTCTTTGTTCAAACTAGAGACATAAAGACATGCTAGGGTTTTCATACGGAGAGTTGTTTCTATTGCTTGGAGCTACTGCGGCTTTAATTGGTACTCTTCCTCTGTAATGGCAGTGTAAACTGTCTTCGATTCACCCGGTTTTTCATTATAGTTCTGATAATCCTGTTTCCTATTCCCAAAACTTGCTTCTCAGTATGAGATTGATTATATCCTTCATGTGTTGATTTATATATGATGAGGCAGGGTTTTAATTTGTCAGGACCTAAGGACCTTCCAGTCATAGCAAGAACTGCTGGGAGGTTATCTGGCCGTGCTATTGGCTATGTTCAAATGGCCCGTGGTCAATTTGAGAGTGTCATGCAGCAAACTCAAGCTCGACAGGTGTCTTTTATCTTCCTTCACCTATTTATTTAGGTGTTTACTCTTCTTTTAACTTATACGTAGTATATAGTAATCATCATTCGATATAGATGTATACTCCAGTATCTTTTTCTCATATCTGACATACTTGTGTATGGCGGGGATGATTTTTTTTCTGGGATTTCTCTTAAAGGTCCATAAAGAGCTACAAGATACAATTGCTCAATTAGAAGCCATACGACATGAAATCCGAACCATTTCTTTTGTGAATCCGGGTCCATTAACCACAAGGCTAGTTGATAACATAAAAAACCACCCACCCACTGCTGGTGCTGGTACATCGGTGGAAAATGGACCTGAAAAGTCTGAAAGTAAGGGCACAACTATCAGTAACACACCCAAGGTACTTGCCATCTCTATATATTCATTTGGAGTACCAAGTTTTCCTATCATTTTCCAATTAAAGGATTGATGTAGCTGTACTTGCAGGATTGTAACTTTAAGCCCTCAACCCCTTCTGATATGAACAGTCAAGCAACAGCATATGCAAAACTCGCCGAAATCACATTATCAAAACCCAAGTATGAAAACTGCGAAGCTCTGGATGAGGTTCCTGATAAATCTGGTAATCTTGTGCTTCCAGTCTCTGCTAAAAGTGCAGGTCTGTTGCCTGATCATACAGGTATATGTCATCTTTTTTCCTGCCCTCTGTCCAAAAATATTAGTTTGTTTGAAAACTTATCGTGCTGTCACAAAAGAAGCTAATTTTTATAATACGGAATGTATTCTTTTATTGTATCCTCAAACAAGCTAAGTATGTTAAATCTATATAAAGCAACAAATAATTTTTAAAAACATAGCTGAATTTTGCTATTTCAAGTGGTTGTACCTCACTGAAATTAATCGGGTGTACATTTGTTAAATTGACCTTTTCAGTGACATAGTTAGTTTTGTTTGCTTATTTATATGGACCAGATTCTAGAGGCTGGGTTTTTTTCTATTTTTACCATTGGTCATCTCAAAACAGTCTCTCTGTGCTTTTAGCACAGGGGTTAGGCTGCGTACATCCAACCCCCTTACTCCACCGTAGGTGGGAGCCTTTACGGCACTGGGGTAATGTTGTTGTTGTCGTTATTTTCTATTTTTATCTTTTTTATATTTTTATCCTATTTATCTTTTTTATCTTTTCATCTTATCTTTTTTTGTATTTATCTTATCTTTGTTTATCTTTTTATCTTATCTTTATCTTTTTATCTTTTTCATCTCTTTAAGTTCCGGTTTCATATACCGATTCATGTTAGCTGACCCCAAAACCTTTCGGGACCATGTCTCGGTTGTTGTTTTTGTTGTTGTTGTTGTTGTTGTTGTTGTTGTTTCATTTCTCTATTTTTAGGAGTTGGTGGTTTTCGTAGGGGAGGGGGAGCTAGTGGAGAGGCGTCTGATTCCTAGGGTTTGGGGGGATAGCATACCTTATCTACTCTCACGTCGTATTAAATAGTACCATTTTTTTGTCTGAATTGTGCATCACTTTTGATGTACTAGGATTGGAGGAGGATTTAAGTTGTGGGTTGTTGCTCAGGGAGGTTGCATGAATTTTCCCTTGATGTTTAGGCAGTGGCATGAACTTTTACCCTTCAACTCCGGGCATGACCTTAAGTAAGTACGTCCTGCCGTGTGATAGAGCTATACCTTGGGGGGATGCTTTATTGATGATGAGCCACATCTTTGGCTTCAAGCAACTTTTTATGCATGAGGCTGCATCACGAACATCACCCCTTTTAACACACACACACACACACACATATATATATTTATATTTACATGTCTCATCAGTCATCATCAAACTGTTCACAATAAATCAAATAGAGGCAGTAATTAATGTTCACTTTTTCTTGAATTGCTTGCTCTAGCTGAAGCAAAGGGATCTGACATTGTGCTAGAAGCTATTATAGAGGCAGATGTGGCACAAAATGCAAAGAAGTTTTTCTCACAGCCCCAAAATCAAATGAAATGTGAATAGAGGTACCTGGTTATTCAATAAAGGGAAAAGGGGCAAATAAGCCCTCGAACTAATAAAAAAAGTGCAAATAAGCCCTTTTGTAAGAGGTTCTGTCCGGTCGCCATTATTTGGAGAGGTTCCCGGTAGAGTTTTTTGATAAATTTTTTTGAGTATCTTCTTCATTAAGTCTAGTTTGGCCATATCAAATTTCAGCTAAAAATTCAACCGGGAAGGCACTCAAATGATTTTCCGAAATATACTGTGTTGTTTAACTACGCAGTTATCTTCAAAAATTCATTTGACTGTCTTCCCGATTGAATTTTTAGCTGAAATTCGATATGAGCAAACTAGACTTAATGAATAAGATGCTAAAAAAAACTCATCAAAAAATTCCACCGGGAACCTCCTCAAATGACGATGGCCGGACGAAACCTCCTACAAAAGGGCTTATTTGCACTTTTTTGGTTAGTTCGAGGGCTTATTTGCCCCTTTTCCCTTCAATAAATAGTGTAGCTATTCAGATTAACCGTTTGATTGTGTGACATCTATCGCGTCTGATGGCTTGGGAAGTGTATTGATTTGCAAAACTAGGTCATTTCACCCCAGATTACCTTCTTGGAGTTCTCACTATGATTAGAATGTCCTTTGGTCCTAACATATCAAAATCCTAGCTCAGCACACATAATTCAACGTATGAAGTATGTAAAACTACTCGGTTAACAACCTCAACTGATATGTAGGTGTTAGGAACTGGAAACAGGAATATCAGGGCGAAGTTAAATTCTGGGTTAATCAACAAATTTACCGTCTCTATAGAGGAAGAGTACCCATTAGAGTTGAAGTAGCTCTGAGGAATGGAAAGAACTCTGCATATGAAAAGAGTTTTAAGCAGTGAAATAAGGCAATGTTTTGAGGAGCCCTAAAAAACTGTAGGTGGATGAGGAAGACCAGATGCGTAGGCGTAGCTTCTCACATGTATTTTTTGTTTCTGTTTTATTTCTATCTTCTTAATGAATGGAGAGTATATTTTTGATAAAGAAATCATTATATTTCTCCAATACAGTCATGTTATATCGTGAAAAACTAAAAGCGATACTATCAACATGACCAAGAAGGCATCCACTATTTTTTTTTCTTTGTATTAAAATAACCTTGGCAACATACACCATACTAATGCCAATGTATCATTAGTATGGTGTATGTTGCCAAGATTATTTTAAACTCAAGATCCTAGCACGGATCGAAATTCGAAAGGGGTCGAAAAGACCGTAACTTGTGGATCATAACTCACATCATAAGATCATAGAAACAAAACTACCATGCTATTCTTATTCGAAAACCCGAAGCCTGGGTTATTTACTCGGCGAGTACTCAGCGAGTACTCAGTGAGTACTCCCTACTCGGCCTATGACCTTGCAGAGTAGCACATTACTCGGCCCGAGTTATTATTCCGAGTTACTCGCCGAGTACTCGGCGAGTTAGCCAACTTGGCCAGTGGGTCAAAAAGGCGATTTAGTCGGGAGTACTCGGTATGTAAAAAAAAACATTACCTTCGCTTGGAAAAAAATTAAATTGAGATTATCCTCTGTGTTGTTTCTTATTCTCCCTCATGTTGCCTATTATATTCTTCTCTGTATACTGTAATAAACTCTGAGAATTTTGGATTGTTCTTCGTTTGCTTGTGCTTCTTAAACCGGTGTTTTCATTGTACATTTTCAAGTCTTTGGCCAACTAAAGTGAATGTATTGAATGTACCCCTGAGAACTGAGTTGCTGAATGCTGAAATAAAATCTCTTAATTGAAAAGGTGAAAAATATAGCTTAGCAAAAAGGCATCATGTTTGGTTTTGGGTGAGCTGCAATTTTCATTTAGGGAACTACCTTTGAGGACTAGTTGTTCGGTAGGTGCCACTTTGAAGTTACTTTGAAGTTCTTCAATTGGAATAAGAATAGGTGCCAAAAAACTACAGAAAATATTTGCCTTTCCACTGCTCGTGCTTCTTGAAGTTGTATTCTGGTATTGTATACGTATTATATGCATTTTAAGACAATTTCTATCCTTTTATTCACTTCTAAACATTTTAAGACAATTTAAAGACAATTTTATTACTATATTAAGACTACTATATTTAAATATATTTTTTATATTTAATTAATACTAGGCCGAGTAATCACCGAGTAATCCCGAGTAATCGGTCATACTCGCTACTCGGCCCTTGACCGAGTAGCTACCGAGTAGCGAGTAAACTACCTAGCCCGAAGCCTTACTTGATTATTAAACATGCCAGGACTTAAACAGGCCAAGCCTTAAACAGTTCAGGCCGTAGGTCCCTGACAGGTCTAGCCTATTCTCACCCATACCTAGAATATAATCAAGAGCTGTCAAAATTTTAACTTAGGGTGTATTCTTTTGGACAATTATTTGTTGGTCTATTCTTGTATGCTTAAGTCTGGTCTGAGCTAGTCTGGTCTATGTGTATTTTATAACTATCAAAGTCTGATCTGGTCATTAGTCTGGTCTGGGACTGAAAACAGTTCAAAAGAAAACGTTGTTATATGGATCACATAATTTGTTCGCACAAATTTTATGGCGATTTTTTTTTTATATTGAGTATATTTGGTGTGCACGAGACATGATTTACTTAAACATTTGACATTGTCACATTTGCATGCCCGGACCGCATCTTTGTTTTAAAGCATGAAAAACAACTAAAAATGATTAATGACTTAGGATGTTTTTACTTGAACTGTTTTGAGTCCCAGACCAGACCTAAACAGACCAGATCAGACTTAAACAGACTAGGCCAGACCAGACTTAAACGGACAAATCAGACCAGACTTGACTTTCGTTGTTATAAAATACACAGAGACCGGACGACAGACGTTTATCAGACCATACCAGACCAGACCAACAAATTACAGTCCAAGTGAAAACATCCCTAATGTATTACTCACTCCGTCCCAAAAAGGTTGACCAAATTTCCTTTTTTGGATGTCGCAAAAAGATTTGTCATTTCCATTTAAAGTAAAGAATATGTGGCTAAAACTAATTCTCTTTCCTCTGCACAAATTTCAACCATACAGTTTTTACTTTATTAATCCACGTGAAAGTCAACTTTGGCCAACCTTTTCAGGACGAAGGGAGTACTACTTTACATTAGGGAGAGATTGCCAGAATTACCCCTGGATTATTTTCAGCCCAAAGCCCCAAATGCTTAACGTGGTCCTCTTCTTCCATCCCCCCTCCCCCCTAGGGGTGGACCGGTTTGGGCCCGGGCCCGGCCGGGCCTCGCTTCAGGAATGGGAGGCCCGGAACCGGCCCGGGTAATCCTAGGTCCGGGCCAGGCCTCAGTTTTTTTTTTTTTTTTTTTGGCTTTTCCTAATTAATCCCCAACTCTCCCCCTCACCCCCAAACCACCCAAACCACCTCAAATGGCCCAAAATACCCAGCCCAACCCAAAAACTTAAAAAAAATAAAAAAAAAAAATAATTTGGCCCGAACCGGCCGGGCCGGTTCACCAATCCTAGGGCCCGAGCCCGAACTGCATTCCTACCGGACCGACCCAAACCGCCCCCCGGACCGGTTCCCGGGCTGGGCCGGTTCAAACAGTAACCGGGCCGGGCCGGTTCCGGGCCGGGCCGCCTGGCCCGAGTCCATCCCTACTCCCCCTCTCCCCCAATAAAAAACTAAATGTTGTGGCAACAACAATGAGGCTCTAGAAGGACGAAGAATTCACTCTATAGTGAGGGCAGTCGACTGCACAATTGAAACCGCTGCCGACAGTTGCCTTTTCCATGCTTCTTCTCTCATTCGTTGCTTCTGTCTACCATCCCCACACTCTTCCTTTTCTTATGGGATTGAGGCGTTGGTGGTGTCGAAGGGGCTAGGCATGGTGGTTTTGGAAGGCCAGGGGGTTGGGGTGACACATGGGAGGGGGCTGGCAGGGGATGGGGCGTGCTGTGTTCGATGGTGGCCGATGGTGGTGGTTGACGATAATCATTATCAGACCCGTGTAACTGTAAATGGTCGAACTCGGTAACTGTCATTGGTCGATTTGATAACTACAACTGGTCAAATTAGATAATCGTAACTGGCATGTCGGGTAATTGTAATTGACCCGTCGGGTAACTGTAACTGGTAGGTCAGATAACTGTAATTAGCGGGTCGGGTAACTGTAACTGATGGGTCGAGTAATTGTAATTGGTTGGGTAACCGTAACTGGTCACTGTATGGGTCATCTGGGCCTAATGAGGGTATAATGGTCTCCATACCCATTTTTAGTCTCATTTTATAAAATTAAAAAAAAATGTCACTTTTTTTTATCCAATTGTGATTGTTTAGTAAAATTCTTGTTTTAGTCCCAAATAACTACACATTTGATTGAAAATTACACTTGTATGACTTAGATCAAAGATGCAAAAAGGTGGTTAAGGCCCTAGCTGTCGTCATCGTTAATGATGTTGGTATTTAGTCAAGTGGAGATGTGCCCATAAATCCATAATCAAATAAAATCTTTGGGAGGGCCAACCTCAAAGAACATAAAAAAAAGGCGTCATCTATAGTTTCTACATGATAGTGCCGGCCGTGTATATGCAGATCTAGTAAGAACCACCTGGACTTGTGTGGTTCATGTTGGAGTTGCTTATACTTTGAAAATGCATTCTTAAATAGATTTTAGAAAAAAAAAAGCTTAATAATGGTTAACGTTGGTAACGCTTGAGATAAAAGCGATTTTGAGAAAATAAAAGCTGATATTGATAAGAAATGTTTTTTATTTAATACAAAATGTGAAAAATAGTTTAAAGCACTGTTCATATGCTTCTAGCTTTTAACTTCTAGCTTAATTTAAATAAAAATTGTCACTTGAAAACACTGATTTTAGTTTTTTAGCAAAAACCCTGAAAATAATTTTTTGTATCTTTTGCAAACATTCCCTTATAGAGCCTGTTTGGAGAACTCTGTTTTCGGCTTATCAGGCTTATCAGCCAGTTTTTTCACCAAACACGTAACTTTTACTTTCGCGCGCTGAATTGTGTAATAAGCCGAAAAAGTAAGGTTGGAGTTACTTTTCTGGCTGTATTGGCTGAAGTTACTGTAGAGGACCATTTTAGCTATTTTTACATATAATTTTTTCTTTAATTTATTAATAAAATATATTTTTAAAATATTTTTTTCTTAAATCAGCAGAATCAGCCAAAACAGCCACTCCAGCCAGAATATCATAAATTTCAGCAGAATCAGCCAAAACAGCCGATTTTGGTGCTACCAAACGGGCTCATTATCTGTCTATCTCCAACCGATTTATAATTTACTTTTTTAGATGGATGAGAGATGAAATTACTCTTATATTCAACTCTAATAAAAATAACAAAATATTTTATGTTACTGAAACAGAATGTGTAGATAAGAATGTGACTACTATAACGGGTCACATATTGTGCTGTGGTCAACAAAAATTACTCATATGGTAACTGTGTATTGTAAGTCATACTTTTGCCCATTTAAATAAACAAATTAAAGTGTTTCTCTAATTGAATTGTGGAATTCTATATTGGAACAAAGTATAAATCAACGCATCATACGTAGTATACTAGTATTATTGAACACAAAGTAAAAATGAAAAATACGGAATATTACTTTAAAACATCTGTTGGATAGCAGTATGAATAGTTATTTTCAAGAATAGACCTTTATAATCACCATTTTTTAATATGTTGTGCTCAATATAAACTTCGTACTTAATTTTCCTAATCTATCATGTATTTCTTGAATCATACTTTATGGAAAACAATTTTTAAAAATCTAGCTTTGACAGTAAAAAGCTGCTCTAGACTTGCAAAAATAATGACTTAAAACCTCGTAACATTTTCATAGAATCAAAGTAGCAAAAACTGGTTACCGGATGCACTCATGCACTCTTTGTTCCTACCTCCTTATGAATAAATAATGGTATGAATTGATCATAATGAATGTATACAATTAACTGATCTATCATAATTAATTTTCTACATGCTAAGAACGCACATTATTCTGCATGTTACACTAATTCTCATTTCAAATTAATAAATTAAATCATACCCATAGCCAGCTAAGCTTGATGGATTTTCCTAGCAACATAATTAGCTTCATCTGTTGACCATTAATGCAAAACTAAGGTCCAATATATGTAATTCGTAGCCAGCCTAGCCTCAGGTATGGATCACGAACAATGATCTTCATAAGTAATACTAGGAAATGACTGAGGAGTACCATCCAACAAGCAGGAGATAGGAGGAATAGTGGCAGTAACCTGATCCCCATAGGCATTCCAACAGAAAGGGTCTGAAATTCTCTGCCCTTGTGAAGGGTACAGCTCAACCTCGGACAAGGTTAAGTTGGTACACGGGACAGTTTCGCTGCAGGCCAAGTGCATTGGAGGGCTTCTGATGTCAAAAGTTCCCTTGATCTTTGAGTATGTCACACCTGATATGGACACTCCGTAGGTCTGGTTTGTGCAGGAGACGCCAGCGGCATGGCTGCAGTAATACTGGTCTATTATGATGGGGTTCCGGACGTTGTCCATTCTTATGTTGTCAAAGGCAACGTTGGAAACGGATCCGGACCCACCCTGCCACGTCTTGATCCGGACTCCGTTGTCAGAATCCCGGATGCTTGAATCCCTCACCTTTATGTTTGATACACATGCCCTACTGTTTTTCATGCCCAGGCTGCCAATACTGCACCCAATCAAATACATACACACATGCATCACTACACACTCAAGCACTCATATACTATACTCCCGATCTCATAAGACGGTTATATTGATTTTTCTTGACCAATGATGGTCAAGTTTGACTCATCGTATTTTTAAAACAAGATTATTCAAAACATAAAAAGTTATACTCGATTTTTGTCATTTTTAGTTAGTCATCTTTCACTTTTCTGATGAAAAATGCTAGACTTTGACCGATAATATATTTATATGAGGAGTGTGAAAGTAGTTCTAATATGAAAATGTTTTTTGTTAACCATACTTTTTTAAAAGTACAAAGTTTATAATTTTAACCCAAAGTTGGACAGACTCACCATTCTTATTTTATTTTATTTTATTTTATTTTTCTAATGTAAGACTTTGACATAAGAACAACTTATTTTACAGTAACTACAAATTAAATCGTATGCTTGATAAGCCTCCCCAACTCATTCTTCACAATGCAGTGAGTGTATAGTTTTAGAAAACTAATTATTATATGATTAGTGTGAAAGAGTTGTACCTAATCCCATGACCAGGGCCACAAGTCATGTTGGTTATATCTACATTGTAAGAGCCTGCTCCAATGGATATACAGTCATCACCTAAGCAAAAGTAGGATAAAAATGGATCAATATAGCAATTAGCAAGTGGCATGCATGGAACAAAGGAAACAATTTGATGGATTACTATACCATTGGAGACTATGGAGTTTTGTATAGTGACATCATAAGTGTTCTCAATGTGGATTCCATCAGTGTTGGGGCTGTGTGGGGGTGCTATGATGTGGAGTGAATCAATGTGGACCTCATTGCAGTGGTCAAACCGGAAATGGAACATTGGGCTGTTCTTTATCGTAAGCTCCCCCACCCTCAATTTTGAGCTTGTGAAGAACCTTAAAGCCTGCTCGCTTAAACAAACAAACAAAAAACAAACCAAATTAACCTTTAATTTTCGGCTTTTCGCTAACTCAATGTGTATATAGATCAAATGGGCTCGAGAGTCGGGACCAATCTAACTTAATTTAGAGTGCTGCTCAAATTTAAACGTGCTAAGACACGAGTTCTATCCTAAAATTCGATTAAAAATTTAAAATATCTCATAAAGTTCATATACGAAATGAGTTCAACATAGTGAAACAAAAATATATGAGGATAAATTTACAATACATTGTAATTAGGCATGGACCGGTTCCGGTCCAAACCGAGCTTTTATTTTTTGGGGGCGGGCCCGGAACCGGGCCGGTTTGCAACCGGGTCCGGGCCGGTCCCGGGTCAGTTCTTCTTTTTTTTGCTTTTCTAATTAACCCCCCTCACCCTCCCCCCAAACACCTAGCCCAACCCGGGAAAAACAAAAAAAAATTGAAAAAAAAAACAAAAATTGAAAAAACAAACAAACAAACAAACAAACAAATAAATAAATAAATAAATAAATAAATAAATAAATAAATAAATAAATAAATAAATAAATAAATAAATAAATAAATAAATAAATAAATAAATAAATAAATAAATAAATAAATAAATAAATAAATAAATAAATAAATAAATAAATAAATAAATAAATAAATAAATAAATAAATAAATAAATAAATAAATAAATAGGCCCGAACCGGGCCCGGCCAGTTCCAAAGGAAGGGTAGGCCCGGAACCGCACCGCTCTAACACCCCGGGCCGGTTCACCGGAACCGGTCCATGCGTAATTGTAATGAAATAGTTAAATATTGGAGTGTAATATATTATTCATTGTTTGTTTTTAGTTGCAACATGGAAAGTTTTATACTATACACATGATCTACTTTGACTCCATTTTATTTATTATTGTATGAGGCTTATTTTTGGAAAAATATTGTTCAATTCGTCTCATTGTAAATTTTCATAATCTGATTTTTATTTTTTTACTAATAGAGAATTAAACACAATTACAATTAGGTAGAAAAAACACACAATTACAATTAAAGCTATGCATTGGCATGTGCAAAAATCGGAATGCTGCTAATATAAAAGAATGGGAGGTTTATATAAGTAAATTTCAAAAAAAAATCAAAACCCATCAATACTGATTCTTAAAATACACATGAATAACTTTATATAATTATTTGTCAAAAAATCGTGTCATTTTCTCAATAGTTCCCAAACAGATGTAAAGTTGTAAATTACACAGTACTAGTAATTACTTATAGGAGTAAACTACTAAGTTCTCGTAATTGATAATTACATATTCTCTTCGTCCATTTTTATTTAGTCAAATTTGACTTTTCAAGTTAATGGTGTATAATTTTGACCGATTATATACTTATACACATAAATATTGATAACATGAAAATGATATGAAAATGTTCTTTATCCATAATATTATCATAAATGTATAAAATCATTAAATTTTACATAAATACATTAGCAAAAAATATAAATGATCATGTTTCATTGAAAAAGTCAAATATAACTAAATAAAAAGGGACTGGAAATATGTATGCATATGTCAACCTAGGTAGCTTTTCTATATATGTACATACCACTGGGCTGTCACAAGGACCTGGTGGAGTTGTCCCATCTACTCCCTGTTACGTTGTGTTTTCAGAAGAGACAAAACAAGAAAGTCATTTTGGCGTTCTGAAGAAATATACAAATGTCTCATTCTATTAGTGCCTAGAGATAGAGCACCGTACAATAACAAATACTTATGATGGAATTACCTTGTGGGGTTTGCAGGGAAGGTTCCACCATTTCTCACCTCGGCCGTCAACCACTCCACCACCTCGCATAGACATTCCATTCACTCTGTAGAAAACTAGCCACTGTTTCTTTGTCACATTCTTGGGCCATGAATCCGGTCCATCTGGTGCCATTATGGTGCCCTCAATCTGCACACAAGTACACGAAATTCCTCAACTCTCGGTGACGGAGCCAGAAATGTAGTGTTACGAGAGACAACTCGGTCACGTCTCAAAATTTTACGTTGCACGCCCCGCCAAAACTTAATGCGTCAACATATTATTGATGAAAAATGTTTGGTGTATACGTTTTTTGTGTACACCTTTGGCACACTTGTTTGTCTACGCAGACAGAGTTGTCTATATACAGACAACTCTGTGGGGCCCTGCTATACAGACAACTCTGTCTGCGTAGAGAGACAAGTGTGCTAAAAATGTATACTAAAAATTGTAAACCAAGCACGGCTCTTTATTGATAGATCATAAATATATTCTTTATATTAGCGTAAAAAGAACTTGAGAAAGATGAAGCCCGGCCCCCTCCGGCCCCTCTCTATCCCCACCACGTGATTGCGCGTGACACGACTTATCTTTCTTTTGAAAGACTAGAACATGACTTATATGTTTTATATATACTTCAATACAACTTTAGATGGCTTAAAAGTTAAAAACATAGAAGTCCACTTCATAACACACACTTAAAAATACCTGAAGGGTGAGAGGGTTTTTACAAGGGCCGCTGAAGATGGTTGGTTGGATCAAGAAAAGGAGGTCAACCGGAGCTAGCACGACGGGTGATGATAAGTTGCTTCGGCACGCATCGTCCCAAGCCATCTTGAATGCCGATGTGTCATCCGCAATGCCATCCCCTACGGCTCCATAAGCTAGGACATTGAAGGATAATGATGATGATGATGATGAGGAGGAGGAGGAGGAGGAGGAGGAGGAGGAATAGCCCTCTCCATCATGGGGTGCAGGTGCAGCCTCGGGTGCAGGGAAAGGGGCCTGCAGATAATCTCGGCTAACTCGCGACATCACAAATGAAGCTTCCACGGAAATCAAGATAGCCAAAACAAGAACCCACTTAGTGAATAATTCCATTTCTTGCTTCTCTTTTAATAAAAAAAATTATTACTACTGTTATTAGTGTTACTATATTAATAATAATCCTATATTTCAATTTATTCGGCCTGGAGAACAATGCAGCATGTGAGGCTGGCTAGATTGATCGTTAGTTGAAGGGCATATATGCATGAATAAGAGGAAGATCGGAGGAGGAGTATCAGTTAATTCTGATTGAATTGGGTAGGTTCATAATTTTATTTAAGGTGCAGTTTCTTATTGGATTGGAAGTTTGTAGTGGTTTTTATAAGAGGAGAATTAAGAGGAACTTGCAAGTGGTTCGATAGTGGGGGAAACTGCCTTTTGAGGGTTAAGCTCGGCATGCATGCAACTTATGTACTACTCTTAACCTCAATTAATTTCATAATTAGAACTTTCCCGATCTTCAATATCGACGTTTGACTGTTTAGATGTAAAAACATATACGCAGCAGTACTTACTATATATAAAACTCTATAATAAATTATGGAGTATTACTTCCGTTGCACGATTATTAAGAAAAGTGAATTTATGTGATTGATATTGAATTGATAATAAAGTAAAAATGATTTAGAGTCACACAAACTTTACCAAATTCGGTATGAGACAATCTTAGCGGGATTTCCCGAAAAGAAAAAATTGGACAATCTTAGCGGGACAGAGGGAGTAATAAAACTTGGTCATTTTTGGCCGTTCCCAAAAACTTTGTCATTTCCATTTAAAATAAGAAATATGTGGTTAATAATGTTATTTCTCTCTCCTATGCAAAAATTTGGATCACACAATTTTTACTTTATTAATTTACGTGCAAGTCAACTTTGACCAAATTTTGTGGGACAAAGGGGAATAATATATTGTTTAGTAATTATCCTAAATAGGACTAAATGAAAACATAATTGCAGGAATACGACTAAAACATACTCCCTAAATCATTCACAAATATTCAAAACAATATATGTAGTCCTATTTGTGATTTTAGGCACGTTTTACTCCTATTTAGATAATTCTATTTTTGCAAGGTAGATTTTATGGTACTCATAAGGTACCATACTTTTGTCCACATGGACTAATGAAAATGTTGCAGTTGAACTATTTAAATCTAAATTTAAAATGATATCATGATTTAGACCAATCAAGTTAATGGTAGGTACGGTACCCCATTTTTTAAATGGGTATGGGAGTTGTCACCTTTTTTAAAATAAATGAATTTGCCAAACTTCTCTACTTTGACAGGGTACAAATATCTCAATTCTCTATTGATAGATATAATTAAGGGGCCAAAGTTAATAAAGGTTGACTCTCAAAAGTTAAATTGTGAATTTGTTTAAGAACCCGAGGGAATATTCTTTATATTAGTATAGTTATTGTATATTATAAATGTATAATATCAGAAAAGATCAGGTCCCTCCGGAGGGACGGGAGGGACCGTCCGAACTTTATTGTTTGGGGCGGTTCCCGGTGAAATTTTTTGATGAAATTTTTTTAGCATCTTCCTCATCAAGTCTAGTTTGTCCATACCAAATTTCAGCTCACAATTCGACCGGGAAGGCAGTCAAATAAATTCTTGAAGCTTACTGCACATTCTGCGCATATATAAAGTGCAGTAAGTTTCAAGAATTTATTTGACTGCCTTCCCGGTCGAATTTTGAGCTGAAATTTGGTATGGACAAACTAGACTTGATGAGGAACATGCTCAAAAAATTTCATCAAAAAATTCCACCGGGAACCGCCCCAAACAGTAAAGTTCGGACGGTTTCTCCCGTCCCTCCGGAGGGACCTGAGCAGTCCTCTATATAATATTAGCTAGTTAAACTAAGAGCATTCTGGTTCCATTTGCAGATAGATGGGTTTTCAGGCAAGTATATGCGTGAACTACTTTGGATGCTGTAAAAATAATTAGAGGCGTAGCGATAGGCATTACTTACTTACGTAGCTTAGTTTCAAAGAGAATCTATACCACATTTAAAAGTGTTTGTCATTGCTTTTTAAAGTGGTTTTAGAGAAAATACTTCATACTCACGTACTTCGTTTTATAATATTAGTCTTCTTAGACTTTGACATGGGTTTTAAGAGGAAAGTAATAGGGATAGTGTAAAATGTGTAATGAGTAGGGGGTAAATGAAAATGTAGAAAAGAGAAAGGGGTAATGGTAATAAAAGTGGGGGTATAAATGTATATTGATGGTAAAAACATTCCTTAAATGGAAAGGAGGACAAATAAAAAAACAAGTCCAAAATGGAATGGAGGACTAATAATAAAGAACGGAGGGAGTAGTAAAAGTTGGTGCTATTTGAGAAAAAAGTTGTTCTGAAAAAGTAAAAGTTGGTAGTGTTTGGTATAATAAGTATTTTTTGTGTAATAGAGAAAGTGAAAAGCAGTTTAAAGCATCCTTCTACCTGCTTTCAGATTTTAAGTGATTAATTTAAGCAAGAGATGTCATTTGAAAACACTCAGGCTCTGTTTGCAAACACAACTAAAAAAGCACTTCCCAGCTTTTGGCTTAAAAAAGCTAAAAAAGATGTTTTCAAATGACAACTTCTACTTAAATGAATTACTTAAAAGCTAGAATCTGCTTTTTACTTTTTCTATTACACAAAAAGCACTTATTTTACCAAACACCACCAACTTTTACTTTTCAAAATCATTTTTTTCTCAAACACTTCCAACTTTTACTATTAATCATTTTTTTACCAAATCATTTAAAAAAGTTAAAAGCACTTCTCAGTTGAGTTTGCAAACAGAGCCTCATTTCAACTTTTTAAACCAAAAACTGAAAAACATTTATTTAATCATTAGCAAGCACTCCCTTATAATGGCTCCAGACTCAAGTTCGGGACAAATTAATTTAGGGAGTGTTTGCAATTGTTTCAACTTTAAAAAAGTGATTTTTTAAAGTGATTTTGGGAAAAGTGATTAATAGTAAAAGTTGGTAGTGTTTGATAAAAAAGTGATTCTAAAAAAGTAAAAGTTGGTAGTGTTTGGTAAAATAAGTGATTTTTGTGTAATATAAAAAGTGAAAAGCAGTTTAAAGCACCTTTCTACCTGCTTCCAGCTTTTAGCTTTTAAGTGATTAATTTAAGCAGAAGCTGTCATTTGAAAACACTCTTTTCAACTTTTTTTAAGCCAAAAGCTGAAAAGTGCTTTTTTTAAGCAACAACAAACACTCCCTTATTCATAGATTTAATTTGTTAGTGTAATTTTTTTGTTTCCCAATCTAGCCAACCTTCTAATTACTTTTAGCCTACTATATATTACTCCATCGGTCTCAATTTTACCACGTTTACTAGGTTTGATCGACGAATCGACGATAAAGTAAACAGATTCATATCCACACTCAATTTTTTTTAGTAAAAAAAATTATATATTCAGCAACCACATTAACAAATTACATATTCCAGTTAGTATTCATTTTCAATCTACTTCATTCTGATTTCTAGATTTGCCCCTCCTTAGCTTTGTAAAAAAGATCACGAGCTGAGGCTTCCATCAAGATGATGACTAATAACCGTTCCAAACACCAAAGGAACTCAATGAAATTCCTTAGGTACCATATCATTAACTATTCATGTTTAAATTAGTTCATGCGGCCCAATATGAACACTCAGGATGTTTTTACTTGGACTGTAATTTGTCCCAGACCAGACCAGACCAGACCAGTCCAGACCAGACCAGACCAGTGCAGACCAGACCAGACCAGACCAGACTTGGATAGTTATAAAAATACAAAGAAACCAGACCTTACCAGACCAGACCAGACCAGTTCAGACCAGACCAGACCAGATCAGACCAGACCAGACCAGACCAGCAAATTACAGTCTAAGTAAAAACATCCTCAGTTTTTACGTGGAAACTCGAAAGGGAGAAAACCACGGGACTTTTTAGGCTAATGTCCAAGCCCTCTCTTTCTCATTAGAACTCTCATCATCATTACATAGTACATTTTGAGCTCCCATTAATGGACAACTTTCTATTCTTAGCACTCTAGCTATAGTATTCTTACTCGCAGCACTTCTACTGCCTTGTAAGACGAACGGCCGACGAGCCTTAGCGAAAAGTATTGTATTAGGGAGTTATTAAGAGATAATAATACCTAATCACTTACTTGCTACCTTGTTGTTTCTTGGGCTAGTTTACTCACACCTACTCCACTCGAAATCCTTGGCCTTACGTGTTGGACCCGAGGGTTGAAGGAATAAACCTCAACAGAAAATGATAATGTTTGTGGATTTAATATACCAAACTCTCTCGTGCTATATAAATTCATTGGGATAAAAGAGCAATTGAAACTCATATTTTTGAAATATAAAACATACATTTCTATTTTTAAACTTTTGAAATACTCTGAAGCTATTTGGAGCAATATCAATATGGGAAAGATAGAGAAAATGTTCCAAATAGATGTAAAGCTAAATAATACTTAACGTTACCTTTCTGTTTTTGCAAGGGCTATTTTTTTTTTTTTTCAAACACACATGATTACTCATAGATATTTAAGGAATTTAAAACAAAGACCTATAGTGGTTTCAAGGAAACCATTAAACATCACCTTGGTTTTGTACACTCTTATAAGGACCTACCCCAAACAGTGGAGGCTTGAGAATGGCCTTTAATTTGATACACCAATGCTACAATCATACATAAACAGTTAAACACAAACCAATTTGGAGCAATGCCTATTCAGTGAAGCTAAGAGTGTATTTAGTTTGGGTAACCTTCTTGCGCCTCAATCTCATTCTTTCCAAGATACGGAGTATCTCTAAGCAACAAACTAAATTTGCAAATTGCAATCAATCAAGTGGCTTTGCAATCACCTCAAGTGGTCTGAAATATGTGATTTCAATATTTTGTTATTATACGGCTGCTATGTTGGTTAAAGGGTAAAAATTGCTTTCAAGTTTGTTTGAGAGAAGGATCTAAATTAAGATGTAGTTGTTCCCAGTTCTACTCCTCAAAGAATAGGGTCATTTGACAATCAACTGTTGGCTGTTAACATATAATCAAATTATATTGGTTGTTCGATATTAGCAAATTTTGCTAGCTGTTTTAACCAATCTCTATCACAATTACGGAGTAGATTTTAAGACGTAAAATGACTATTAAAGATACTGATACAAAATATATAAATTTAACTTAGCCTTTTATTTTTGATAAGCACATTAACCATTATTTTGTATAATCACTATTATTATTTTTAATATACATAAATGCTCTGGAACATTACGTAGTATTATTTTTAACTATTATATACGGAGTATACAAAAGTTCATGTGTTTTTAGTATTAATATTTTGAATATTACTACGTATTATTTTTAGTAACTTTTAAAAATAAATAATATTACTCCCTCAGTCCCATTTTGTATGATATCTTTCCTATTCACTTGGTCAACACAAATCACTCTTAATCCATTACTTTATATATCAAATTTTTATCAAATTTGTTTCTGGTTTTTGAGACTTTATTCGTAAACCTTTTAATGTGGTTTCTGAATATGTAATTCTTTTTTTCTAAAAATAATTTGAGTGCGGACAGGGATCCATTTGCTTTATCGACAGTCAAACATCGTAAACTGTAAAGTGTCTTACAATTCGGGACGGAAGGAATATAAATTGAAATTATATTCATGATGCTCTATTGTCGGTGTTATTATGTCGTCGTAATTATTTTTCATTGTATTTCATATTTTGAATAATTATAAAGTAATTAGCGAGAGGGTTAAAACGGAAGGGTATATTAAGATTTTAAATAATAATATTGAAAAGTCGTTGTAAAAAAAAAGTCGTTGTAAAAAGCTATTGAGAGTGGACTTTTCGGTTTTCGTTTTTTCGTAACAAACAGTCAAATCAAAAAGTTGTTTACCAAACACATATAATAGCCTTTTGGTAAAGTCAAACAACCAAAATCACTCCAAAAAGTTAAAAAAAACGTCATTAACCAAACACTCCCATTATTAGAGTTGCTTGAACGAAATCCAAGTCTATCTCTAGGTATATGGCAAATTGTGCATAAAAATCACAGTTTAATTAATTTATTAAATTAGAGTAAAAATGGAATAATTAGTCATATTTAACAAAAACTAAGCATAAGGTCCTATTTTTAGTATTTTTGAAACAATGTTATGTTTTAGTCGTGTTAAGATCAATTTTCTTAAATTACAACTTATACGGTCTATGTAATTTGTTTGTACAATTTTTAAACTTCCCACTATAACATTTGACATCTTGTCTTTGAAATTGACTTATCTTCAATCCTAGGCTGCCTCTGATTTATATCTTGAAAAACTACACATTTGATTTAAATTACACTTCTATGACTTAAATCAAAGATGCAAAAAGGGTGGACCATCTGGAACAATTGAGGCCCTAGATGACGTCACGTACTAATGATGTTGGTATTGGTCAAGTGGAAATGTGCCCACAATCAAATTACCTGGGAAACGAGGTAAAGAAAATTGGTAAGTGTTGGTTACTGAATGAATAGACAACCAGTGAGCTCGACCGCTCTCACTTTCCATATTCTATAGGCGCGTTTTTTATATTGAAAAAATCATCGAATTCATACGCGGATTGGGATCCTCTGCCGCACGACAGAGTGCCTTGCGGCAGGGAGGTCGTCGGGTGAGAAAAGTCATGCCTCGAGATTCAGAGTTCAAAATCTCTCGTCGTTGAAATATTGTTCCGACGACTCCCAAAGGCCGGACAGGTGCCTTACTCGGAAGTAAGGCAGAAAATTCGGATCCTTCATACGTCATGAGATCAAACTCAAAAGTTATTACTCACTCGGGAACAATAGGACTCGTTAATCCCATTTGAGCAACTGTAAGCCAATCATGATTGACATTTTGTATGTTGTATGCGCTGGTGCGCATTTGACATACATTTATATATACATCTATACTTTTACTATTTCAATTTTCTATGTTACCTTTTTCTCTCCCCCACACTTTCCTCTCTCTCTCACCGGCCACAACCAATTACTATTATAATACGGAGTAAATAAAAACAATCTCCGTTTAGATTTTTGTTACTCACAATTTTGTTACTATCTCCGTCCCAAAATGATGGTCCTGTATTTTCTATTTGGAGTGTTCCAAAATGATAGTCACATTTCCCTTTTTGGTAAAGAAATTAGAGTAGACTATCATTTATGCCCCTCCTTTTTAATAAACAGTAAAAGTAAAGGAGTGAACAATACAATAAAGTACGGTTATATGGGTCCTTCTACCACTTTTTCTAAATATTTGAGCCCAAAAAGTGTGGGATGGAGGGAGTATAATGTAAGGTCTATATCACATACCAACATCTTTGAAATATGATAAGTTTTGACGTTGTGACCTCCTTTAACGGACCAAAAGTTGTTTACTCTCACTTTAGTTATAGTTCAAGACATTTTTACCGGTGGGTGTAGCTCTCAACTTGCAGATAGGAGGTGCAGTGCCACAAGGGGTAAGTCTCGGGTTCGAATCACGCCAATTGCGATGAGAGGTTACTATTGCTTTGTTTGCAACCACTTGTGCTTAAATAAAAGAATTTTTTGGGAAAAAAGTGATTAGTCGTAAAAGTTGGTAGTGTTTGGTAAAATAAGTGCTTTTTGTGTAATAGAAAAAGTAAAAAGTAGATTCTAAAAACCGAGATAGTAAATGTTGGTAGTGTTTAGTAAAATAAGTGTTTTTTCTTAAAAAAATCAAAAGCACTTATCAACCGAGATTGCAAACAGAGCCTATACTAAAAATGCATAGGGCCTCTTCAAATATTAGAATTATGCATATCTGCAAGTACCAGAGTCAGAGTTAGAGTTCCACTCTCTATTTGTCAATTTGTGATTAAAGTTGTAACTTTTATAGTTACATCCTCTCATAGTCCCGTCTAATTGTCTCATTGAGGTTGGAGCCTCACGAACAATGAGGTGTCATCTTTTTGGAAAATGATGTTTGTACCCACTTTTATACCTACTTTTGGACTCACTCATGTTTGTGAAGTTTCTTTTTTTGTCTGAAAATTCTTTCACAGACAAAATTGTCCGTGAAAGAAGCTGGTTCACAGACAAAAAATTAGCCTTCACAGAGGTGGGTAATAAGGTGGGTACATAAAACAAGCATGGTTGCATCTTCTTTTTTAGTTCAAGACTTGTTGACAAGTTATCTCGGTTTCCAATACATTTCCTCGTACCCGCTTAGAATCGACAGATGATTTCTGGACCCGTTTCAAAATTCGGGTCCATCTTATCCCGATTTCTTACTTCCCAAATCGTTCCCGCAAAACACCGGAAGTCACAGTTCCAACCTCGCGTACACACCACCGCACCGAATTACTTGTCTACGGTTGTCCGTGGCGGAGCTAGCTTCTCAATAATGGCAAGCGGCGGCGATGATGATTCAAAAATTGTTCAGTTCCAGCTCACTCCTTCAACTTTACTCAAGATTCTTAAGGGTGACATCACTAAGTGGTCCGTCGATGGATCTTCCGACGCCATCGTAAGTCGTAACCTATCTCTATCTTCTAATGCTGCGCACACACATATGCAAATGTTTACTGATTTTTAACGTTTCAAACGTCAAGTTGATATTTCCCCCCGAATTTATTTGATTTGTTTTTTCTTCAAAACCATTTATTGTTGTATGTTTGATTCTAGACAGAGCTATGCGAAATGGAAAAGAAAAGGAACGGTAAAAAGTTATTGTCTTATGTTTGGTTCTTAGAAATTGCAAAGAAAATTAAACATGAATACATGATCAATTGTTAAGTTGCTTGTTCATATGTTTGAATTTCTCAATCTCGTTTGGTTGCAACCTAAGTAGTTAACTCGCTACTCGGTAGCTACTCGGTCAAGGGCCGAGTATCGAGTAGGACCGGTTACTCGGGATTACTCGGTGATTACTCGGTCATGTATTAATTAAATATAATAATATAGGTGCCTGAGATTATAGAAATATAATAGTCTAAAAATAGTCTTTAAATTGTCTTAATATGCATAGAAGTGAATAAAAAGATAGAAATCCTATTATCCTAATGATGGAGTAGCAAAAGTCATAAAGCAAAAGTCATAAAGCAGTCAATCATCTAATAAGTTGGTCTGATATTAATCTTCGTTGGGTTCAAGGTTGTGATTTCCTTCTTCCATCCTCCATGTCCCCAAATAGATCTTCTCCAAATAGATCTTTAGTTGTCAGATTCCACACTTATTCTTCCTCTTCCACTTCCGGGTCATCTAAATCAATATCTACGAGTCTATACGCAGACTGAGCAAAGTTAATGACTATAAATTAAAAGATTTTGTGAATGTGTATTTATCATGAAGGAGAGGAGGGGAGATAATAAGAAATTAGACAAGGGAGAGGGGAATATACGAAAGAGGTGATATCAATTCTGACTAAAGTTCCAAACATACACACTGCCAAGGAAATATTAATATAAAAATGAAAGCTTAATATGAAAGGAACTAAATAACTAAGAAACTTAGCAGCTTGAAATTCTATAGTAAAAAATTGCGGCTACAGTAGTTTGGATAATCACGTGATTGATTTATTTTTTTTAACAAGTAACAACGGAAAACTTAATAACTAAGAAATTTATTCTTTTTAACAATTGACGTAGCACTGTAGCACTCACAGCTCCTTGCAGTATCATTCTCCTCACAGTAGCATTTACAGATCCAAATGATGTAGCATCAGTAGTCGAAGCTCCAAAGTACAAACGGATGACCAGTAGCGATTAATTTCATAGGTTTTGTTTGCACATGTCTTTTTTTTAATACCGAGTAATAGCCGAGTACTCGCCAATTTGACTAACTCACCGAGTTGACTAACTCGCCGAGTACTCGGCGAGTAACTCGGAAAATTAACTCGGACCGAGTTAAGGTGCTACTCTGCAAGGTAAGAGGCCGAGTAGAGAGTACTCAGCGAGTACTCGCCGAGTACTCACCGAGTAGATAACCTAGGTTGCAACCTTGACAATTGTGCTAGAAAAAGTTATTTTATCAGGTTACCTTTTCCCCTATAAAACAAAGAAAATAAAGTATAATTATTTTGAATTTCTTTTAATGCATATTTGGATTTCTCAATATTTATATACTACCTCTGTCCGACTGTCCCATGAGAAGATGGTGCGTTTTTTAATAAAATTCAGTTTAGGTGTTTCATATTGAATTTGTAAGTATGAATGAAGAACTATTTAGACCCACACAATTATTACCATATTCGTTATGGGACAAACTTATTGGAAAGGACAAACAAAGAAAGATGCTATAAAGATAGTGGGACGGAGTGAGTAATGGATATGAATAAATAAAATGACCATATACAAATATATACTGAGTTAATAATTAATTTATTAAGTTAAAGCACATTTTCATTTTTCTCAAAATTTTGTTTCCTATGTTTTTCCGGTGCTTCTAACCATACCTGTTGGAATTGTTTTCCAAGCCACTGGGTGTATAAAACTTTCTCAAGGTCAAAAGTTATTTTTAATTACCATCGTTTTTTTATTTCTAGTACTCCATTCACAGCTGGAAATTATAAAAATTTGGATGATTAAGTTGACATTTTAATGAAATGGGGGATAGTAGTAGACTTTAAGGCTTAACAAGAATATGAATTCAGTTCTTTAAATTCTCATTGTGGATGTATTAGTTTTGTGTAACCTTTAGAGTTTACAAATTTGTATTGTCTTTGTCTTCTTAAAGGTAAATCCTGCAAATGAGCAAATGCTTGGGGGTTATGGAGCTGATGGAGGTAGACTTTAGACTGTAATGTATCAATTTTTTATACTAATTACTAAATAAATATTCGTTGCATGATGTAGCCATACATAAAGCTGCTGGTCCTGAACTAAGAGAAGCATGCTTTAAAGTCCCAGAAGTTAGTCGAACTATTCGTTGCCCCACTGGCGAAGCTAGAATTACACCGTATGCTATTTATCAACCTTAGGCTTTCATGTCATATTAAAACAATTGCTATACTCACCAAGCATTGTTTCGATGTCTATGTGCATGTTTGTATGTATATGTACTGAGTATATATGACATGCTTTGGCTTAAAATGCAGAGGATTTAAATTACCGGCTTCTCACGTGATTCATACTGTGGGACCCATACATTTTAAACACCCTGATCCTAAAACTGCATTGGAAAATTCATATAGGTACTGTTTTAAGTTTTCATTTTGTAGTTTAAGTGATCACGGTATTGTTTCCCCCACAAATTAAGGTTCCGTATGACCATATGGATCCCGAAAATATTAGGGAAGGAAAGTAAGGACGAAAAAGAGAGGAAAAGTGGAAGGAACGAAATTTTCGGGGGAAATAAAAGATACTCCTTATTTTCGTTCCACTTTTTATAAGGACTTCATTTTCCCCCAAATACAAAATACCACCTGTTTTCAAAAAAAAAATCTTGGAGTATCACTCAAACTCAATTTTATATTTTTCATAATTCTCTAAACATATTTTCTTTGGTTATTTATAAGGACATAACAGTTTGTTCTTTTTACTTTGTATTTTCCAAAGTAAGGGGGTGTTTGGATCTGATTCTTAAAACTGCTTCTGCTTCCGCTTCCTGAGGGAGCAGAAGTAGAAGCTGGAGTGTTTGGGTGAAAGTGCAGAAGTTATTCTGGTGCACTTTTTTACTCCTAGAATCAGTTTTTTTAGAAGCTGGGGGTGACCAGCTTCTGAAAACTGATTCTGATTCTGCTTTTGCTTTAAAAAAGAAGCAGAAGCAGAATCAGTTCCAAACACCCCCTAAATCCATACATATGAGAATAATTTTCCTTAGCGTAATTTGTCCTTTCCCTAGTATTTTCTGATATCCAAACATATGGTAAGACTTTATCTTCCCACTTAACTGAGTTTTTATTATCTATGTCCTATGATCCTATCGTTTCAGGAACTGCTTACGTGTTGCTAAAGAAAATGGCATCCAGTATATTGCCTTTACAGCTATATCATGTGGTGTCTATGGGTGAGTTTTTACCAATCTACAAAATATTTGGACTATGAAACCTGTGTCTGTCCATTGCAAATTAAGAGTTCTTATCTTTTTTTATGGATCAAAGTAGTTTGTGATACGCCATTGAGATTTTCAAAAGCTTAAATTGTACTACCTATTTATCAATTTATGTAATCCTTTTGAATGAAATAAGTTCTAGACTAGTTTTATCAAATGGCAGTGACATTTTAATTTGCCCATCTTCCCAAGCCTGAGCTGGATTCTTTTCTACTGTAGATCCAAAGGTAGTACAAATAGACATAGTATTAAGATTTGAGGTTTCATCTACAAATTGCAAAAATAGTTGTTCACTTTATACTCTTTTCTTTAAATTATTACTACATCCGTCCCACTAACATTGGGACATGAGTAGGAGGTGTGGTTATTAAGAAAAATAGGTTTATGTGGTTGATATTGAATTGATAAAGTAAAAAACAAGTAAAAATGGTTTAGAACCACACAAACTTTATCAAACTTGGTAGGAGACAATCTCAGTGGAATGTACCAATAAGGAAAGATGAGACAATCTTAGCGGAATGGAAGTAGTAGTATCTAATTTGGGTCCCACAAATTAATCCAGGTATCCGTTTGATGAGGCTGCAAATGTGGCTGTAACTACCGTTAAAGAGCATGGAGGTGGTCTCAAAGAGGTATTATTTTTAAGATATCCCCCATCTATCCCCAGGAAATGCAATATGAGCCCTGTCAGAAAATCTTTTACTACTTCCCGTCTCTGAAAAAAAACAGTTTTAATACTAAAATCAGTATTACAAATATGACACCTTTTAATCGGAAGACCAAATAGTTTGCTTCTATTTGCAGGTTCACTTTGTTTTGTTCTCAGATGAAATCTATGATGCTTGGTTGAAGGCGGCAGATGAGCTTCGTCAGAACTGACATTTTCAGTTGTTCTCTCTAGAACCACTTGGATTGGGTTCCGGATATGTGAACCTGAAGAAGGGTTGAGTTGTCACTGTCAGACATCAGGAAGATAGGTTTAAGTGTTGAACTTCATATCAGTTTTAGTTTGAAGTTGCTTATCAAAAAACTGCTATCATACTTGTATATGATTCCTAGTATGGATCCATTTTAAGGGTTCATTTTATAAAGTTTCATGCTTTTCTGTTTTAGGATCTTTTTTCCGTCAATAAATGAATTAAACTTTGTAGGTCTACTTTGATTAATGTCCTTGCACTCCGTGTGATTTATCATTTATCCAAGAAAGGCCTTAAGCCCTTAATTAGGCATTGTCTAGAGAGACTCTTTTTCTGCAAGTTTATCTATCAAGTTTTATTTGGGCCTCATCCCTCATGTAATGTTTTATTTGGCTTGGTAGTTAAATTTAATAAATGGACAATGTGTAAAAAAAAAACTAAAAAACGTCTTGGAATAGTTTGTAAACAAAAAGTCGTTTGTGTGTTTGATATGTTACACTCGAAGTTCTTTTTTACTAAATCTAAATTTTAATGGTTTACATTTGAAGTGTAACGTAATTATGGGTAAAGAGGGATTGAGTTCATGGCATAGTACGACAAGCAACTTTTTTTTTTTATCATGGTACGACAAGCAACTTTGAATAACTTCAAAATATACTCCAAATTAAACAAAACTTAAGTTCATGAAAATACCACGAAGGCCACGATCAACAACTATGCTTCAACAGCATCAGTGTCTTAGAGCATCTCCAGTCGGACACCCTTAACATTAAAAAAACAATCCATGTCATGCTTCTTTAACATTACGGTAAAATTTTAGTGTCCAATGCATTATGTTTACTCTCATGTGATGCTGAGTTGTAAAAAATTAATTTAGACAGTGTCTTCATGAATGTCTTCTGACGACAGTTTCCTTGACTGCCTAAGTCAGCAAACGTGAAGGAAAACTGCTGGGTTTTAATTAGTTTTCTATTTTTTTGTTTTGAAGAAGTTAGTTTTCCATTTTATTAATTTGAATTAAATACATTCCACTTACAAAGCTGATAGACATCAACGGAATGCATTGAGAAGCATTTGGCTGTTTTAGGAGTTGAAGTATTGACATTCATCCTACATGGCTAAACATTCCATACATGTATTGCCATGTGTCACAATTTTTTTAATGTTGAAAGCCTCCCATTAAAGATGCTCTTAAGGGGTCTATGATAAGCATGCCGCTATTTTTCATAACTGTCTTTAGCCCTAAAGAAGTATATAAAAATCAAATACGGAGTACAATTTGTTTTTTGTTTTTTTTTTTTGCGAAGAAATACAAAAAAGTTGAGTGGTAACCTACATGGTTCTGTACATTTTTTCTGGAAGTACATCATGGGCAAAGAAATGAGTTAAGAGATAGTAACTTCTAAGCACAAAATTCAAATATCTTTGTCCTTGGCTATATTCTGAGGCAATCTGCTAAGACTCTCATCCACGACTTTATACTGTCTAGAAAAGTGTCTGTCTATGTGGTCTTTAAATCTATTGTACAGAGCAGGGAAGACGATGAATATGATGCTTCCTGAAATGTTTCACAGTATTTATGAGAAAAGCAATCAAGTAGTATCAAATAAAATAAGAAGAAAAAGAATTCCTCTAGGAATTACAAGGGGCAGAAAAATACCCCCCGAAATAATCAGTGAGACAATAGGGTCCTGTTTGGCAGCCATAATTTCTGCCTATAATGCTTATCAATAGAAAAGCACAATAAAAAACATCGAAGCCTTAATCCCAAAAGATTTTGGGGTCGGCAGATTCACATCGAAGCCATTTAACATGAAACATATGCTACCTAACACTTCTCCAGAAAATTCAGCAGATTCTCAGCCCATCAGACAAATGACTCTTACCAAGGGCCTCAAGTATAAAAGGGTGAGTAACAGAGAAAGCGTCCACATATACCTATATATGCAATTGTGAAGAATGACACCATAGTGCCTACGGCAGACAGAAGCCAGAGAAAGATCACTGCCTGCATATTACACATTATGTAGGATAGTTTAAAGTTTGTTTAGAAACTAAGCTAGCATCACTCATCAATCAAACAAATAAAATGCAGATTAATGATCCATTTGGCATCATTTTTTTAATTTAATGATCCATTTGGCATTGTTATTTGTCTTATTTGCTTATTAACAGAACTATTAGCTTTTGGCTTATTTCGTTAGAATGGATCCCTTTCAGAAATATCAGCCATTTAAGTTACAAGATGCCTTTAAGAATATTCAGTCATTTAAGCCAAATATAACATTTACCAAATAGGCCACAAGATATTAGTTACAGCAGACGGGAAATCGCACATGATACACGGCGAGTAGCAATTTTCCCTCATCTAAAATAAAACCCTTAGCAAGAAGGTCTCAATACATGGAAATTATTCGCCCCACACAGTATCACATGAATTACTGTGAGGCACTTTTTCTTCATTGGATATAAAATCCCTTACCAAACAACCCCTAATAAATATAAATTATTTGTGGCAGACGGAAGCACACACGTCATATGGCGAGTAGAACAATCTCCAAGTTTTATATATTTATATACGGAGTATGTATGTGTGTGTATAAGATTGCAGACCTTGAAAAAGAGTATGAAATCTTTCCCCAGAGTGATATCGTGAGCCATAAGCAACATATAGTTGATTTTGGCACGAAAAGAAGCAGCAGCGTTGTTGACCATTTCCTCTGTCAACACTAATTCAGGCAATGTTTGGAGTTGTCTGTGAAATTTAGCATGGGAAAATCTCATTTTTTTCACAAATAATGATATTAAAATGGCTTTACATCAAACATACAGATGTAAATAAAGAGTGGCCATACTTTTTTCTAAAAGCAGCAAAATTTGCCCGGAGGAAGAGGAGTATGGTCAAGATGAGAAAGACATCAGAACAGACTGATAAGAATGGTAACCCTGAGTGTTCAAACAACGCCCAAGCAACAGTAGCAACAATGATCATGCCAAACAAGGTACGCAACTGCCTCCACGTAGCTACTTCTGCATCTTTATATTATTATATATTAGAGATCATCATCAATTAAAATATTCAAAAAATAAAAAATGTGAATAAACATTCTCCAAGTACAAGGCAATGTGCTGGCTTCGCTAAAAGCCTAAAATTGTGGTTAAGTGTGTCGAATAAGCTTCTCCATACCATCTTGAAGATGGGGGGGTACATGATCATTTATCTTCTTTTCAACCAAAAAAGTACTCTGAACCTTCTTCAATACTCAAAACTAATAGTGGTTCAAACAAATGCAGTCAAATAGTTCGCATTTAGGAGAAAAATGTATAGAAAGGCTTTAAAAAAGAGCATTAGAGAACATGCACAAATACCACTTGTTGCTACATCATTCACCAGAACGCATATAAACAACATTACAATATTACATAACAAGGGTATTGATGCTCATCCTTACCCCCACCGCCCCACCCCCTACTCCATCCTCCGTTCCTTCCCTTTCCCAAAGGTCATTGAGCCAATAAAATTTCATGCCCTATCTTCAAGGGTCCATATGTTTTCCATCATTTGCAATGGAGCCAAAGATTCATTATTTTTTGGCTTAAGAATATGATGGAATAAAGCAAAATGGCTCACCAAACTGTTTGCACTTCTTTGTTATGAAGCAGCAGTCAGTCCATGCAATTTTGGACGCGATTTTCATTATAGGTCATCCGGAAACAGTCTCTTTGTCCTTGTGCTTTAGTACAGGGGTAAGACTGCGTACATCTGACCCCCCTTACCCCACCGTAGGTGGGAGCCTTTGCGGCACTGGGGTAAATGATGATTGATGATTGATTATCTTCAAGGGTCCATATGGAACAGGAGTGACTGAAGGAAATGTGGAAAGATTAATTTGGAACAAAAAATTGTTCCAAACTTATTTTATTTGTATATTTCAATTAAGCAAAGACTGCAAAATAGAACAACCACTAAAAAAATGTTTTCCCTTAAATATTACTGATATAAGAGTTATTGACATAATGAGGCAAAGTTACTTTGACTACGCGTCACGATCTCTACACCAAAAAATTGATCATAATCATGGTCACTCAAGTAAATATTATTGTCACTAAAGTATCAAAGTCACAGTTTTGTCTAATGACTTCATTATAGTCATGTATTTGTCATTATTTCTTAACATTTTTTCATACCACTTTCCATGTTCTACAAGTAGCCCAAGAAAACTTCTCAGCTCATAGAGGCTTTCCCATCACCAGAAAAAGTTGATTAATATAATTCATCTAAGTTCATTCAAGCAGTGTCTACTATGACAAGGGTAGAACTAGAACCCCGATAAACATCAAGATTACTAAATTAGAGAACCAGTTGAGTCTGCGTAGATAACACAGTCTATCAATATACGGAGTATGAGTTTCGAGAAAAGTTAGAGTCTGCTTATATAGCACAGTCCATCAATATACGAGTACTTTAACAAATAAGTGCAAATTCCTTTCGAATCGAGAATAGCATAAAAAGGGAGCTAGCCTCATTAACTATACCACGACCGGCCATGAGCTGATATGGGGGTTGCCTGCCGATTGCGAGAGAAGAGCTCGCCCCAGGCGCCGTTGACGTCGACGGAACGCCGCTAGCGGTGCTGATATTCACTCTGCAATCACCATCTCCCAAGTTGTTACATAGATCTTTAGAGCTCTCCATCTAAGCTGCACTGCCGAAAATTAGCCGTCAAAATTCATATAAATTGAAGAATGCACAGACCCGACGAATGGTGAAAGATCAAATTTCTCCTCTCGTGAAGTTACGGAAAAATGAAAAGCAATGATACCTTGGCCGGTTGGCCCCGAAGGCAAGCTGAAAATGAATTCTGCGTTTGACTCGACCCGTTTTCAAGGTCGTTAAATCGAATAGTTGTTACAGAACATATAATATTCGAATATATCTGAAAATAAATCAAAGAATGGCACAAAATAAATAGGGAATATTAAAACAGGCCTCCAAATTAACAATATTAACAAGTCATCTTTGCCGTAGTTCCATACGGTACATCAGATATTTTATCTCATATCATTATCGTATTGAAAATTTTCAGTGTGTCAAAATACATATTGTTACTTCCTAAAATTCCGGAATAATAAGATTCGGTATATAAAGAAATTTTGATAGATTAAAGATACAATAAATGTACGATATTGATAATATATTATGTATACTTGAACTTTAGTATGGTGTAAACAAATAAAATATACAAAATTGGTTTTATTAGTGATATACTAAAATAATTAATAAGATTAATTACAAAATACTAACAAAAACTTGTGTCTTATTCAATTCTGAATAAATGTTATAAATACTCCTCATGTTTCAATATTTCAACATTAAAATAATTTAAACAACATACATACTAGTATAAATAATATAATAGTGATCTCCAACAAAAAGGTACAAAATGGCCTCCTTCATAATAATTATTGAATGACTAAACTGGAAAATTTTAATACTCTATATCCAACATGTCAATGGCAAAAGTGAAAAATTTTAATACTGAATATGCGGTGTCTCTCGTTGCTTTGGTGGAAAAGGTAGGATGTTTGATGATTATCGGCGCCCCGATAAAAAATCAACGACACTAATCATGGACAGTATATCTTGGGGTCCATTTTTTCACCAATCTTGAGCTCCTCACATTCCATACTACCATTTATTGGCAAGGATATTAGGATCCACATATGTAGATAGATTTGAACCTATTAGACATCACACGGATTAGGTACTAGGTTTTGAAGTTGATATGAACAATTTATTATTTTGCGAGGGAAATATGAGACCCGCATACCCAACGGGAAAATCCTTGGTTTAATTTAATCAAGCGAATCAAATAATTTGCTACTCGATGGTAGTGCGCAAGTAAAAGTGAAGCTCATGACTCCACACAAGAACGTGACTTGTGTGGCACCAACTCATAAACTAGATGTGCTACCAAGTGCATTGACTATAAAAAGAGTGACTTGGTGGCATAGACTCATTATGTGATCACATAAAAATCGAGGTGGACAAACCTCATGAGATGACTCCAACCGAGTGACACTTTTCCTTCATACAAGGCTTCAGATGGAATGGCATATAGGGGCGGGTGGTTGGAATTCAAATTGGCGGAAACAATGCCTTCGTGTAATTGGATTACAAGGTAGCCACACTTTCAGTATTTGGCCAACAATGTGTTTTTTATCACATTTGATCTAGGGGTTGTTTACTCATATTTGAGATATGAGTTATCTCAGTCATATTCGACCTACATGTTGTCAAGTGTCCGCTCATATTTGACGTGTGATTTGTCTCAATTTTATTTCCTATACATATTTCCCAATCATACTTGACACCCGAGTTGGTTATCCCAATCATATGCACTTTTTTCTCTTTGGTATTAGTTGGATGATATTACTCCACCCTCTACAACTCTCACTGTTATTTTCAAGTTAGAGACTGAGTTTGCTATGTGCACTGTTGCTGATAGAGTGGTTATATTAGTGGAGGTTTCACTGACACGGGCGAACAACGAAACTTGCTGATGTCGGTGTTGTTCAATCTGTTCGCCTAGTGCATGTTTTCGTCCTTGGGTCGAGGCAGTGTGGCGAGCAGGGCCATCTCTCGCAGTTTTGATGCCCTAGACAAAAAATGACCAATGAGATTATTCTTATTGTATTCAAAGTTTTTTACTTTAATTCATTTGTGTGGTTCTAATTCATTCTTACTTTATTCTCACTTTATCAATTCATTATCAATCACATAATTATAGATTGAGGACAGAGGTAGTGGTGTTTTTCGATAATGTATTTAATTTAACAAATTTCTAGATTGAATTTTAAACTTGAATTTATGAACATGATCTACACTACATAGAGAATATGCTCATGAATTTTCATCAAAGAAATTCACACAAAAAGATCTCAAACAATTCCACCAAAAAATGATTAGTTTAGGGCTGAAAAATCGGTCTACTCACACCTATTATATAGAACTAAACGTAGACATAATTTTTGTACTCACTTTTGGAGATTAGTCACTTTTAAATTAAAAACCAATCTTGAATATGGTTAAAGCTAGTTTTAGCATGCTTCGTATTATCCTTTCCTAAATCTCCATTATGCCACTCCTAAAATCACTTCGTAGTACATTTTAAAATACCAGTAATCTTCATTATTATCCTCTGACATATCAGGTCTGCTAGTACTGTTTCCCATTTTATCAGAAACAGGTCAAAACCCCCCGCAATTTGGCCATGTCTGCCCAAAAATCTCATATTCTTAGAAAATACCCTCAATTTTCTACTCTCATACCTGCATGCCGGCATGCCGCTCCAGGAATGGATGCCAATGGTCATATGCTAATGAATTAATTACTCGTAATATATATAAAATACTAGTTTTGTTTTTAAAAAATGGTGCCCCATTGGAAGTGGTGCCCTAGGCAATGGCCTAGGTGCCTACCCCTATGGCCGGCACTGGTGGCGATATTTGGTGAAACCCAGAATTTTTTAACTTAGATAATGCAAATATTACAATTGATCATAATTTTATCGTATATTTTCTTCTAGTATTGTTCATGTGACTCCTCATTTTGTTTTGTTTTCCCACAATTTCCCCCCTCCCCCATTGTGTTTTTACATAGTATTTCTCTATATTTCTCAACATGGTAGCTATAATTGACAATACACTTCGTTTCTTTCTTCCACTACTCGCTAATCCCTTTTCTCTTTCTTCTTGTCGTTTGTCTTTCACTATTTTCCCTAAAGAATATGCCGCTAAATTTCTTAAATAGGAATAAAAATAACGTAAATTTTCAAAAAAAGGATAATAAATGTTTCCTCTAAATAGAAATGGATTACTGTCATAATAAATTTTAGCATCTTATTTTAACATTACTATATTTTACACATGATAGTATATTGTCGTGTTGCTATAATTCGTTGTAATTGGTATATGTCAAGTATGATACGGAGTAGTAATTATTTTTATTTAGACAACAAAATATACTTGTGTTTTGAAATTCTAATACTACCTCCGTCCCATTTTATGTGTCTTAGTTTGACTTGGCACTTTTATTAATGAAGTGGTTGAAAAAGTAAAAATTGTGGTTGAGGTTTGAGTATAATAAAGTGAAATGATGTAGGCCACATATTTCTTTCTAAAAGGGGAAAGAAGACACTTATTTTGGGACAACCCAAATAGGAAAGTAGGACATGTAAAATGGGACGGAGGGAGTACATTTTTATTCCTATACAAAGCATTTTTTTTAAAATGTCTGCTCAAAACTTTGCCTTGAAACTAAACTGTAAGCATTTTTCAAAGCATTCCTCCTGTAACTAAACATGGAATTCTAGAAACGAAATAATAGACTTAACTATTTATTCGGTCGCTTAACTATTTGAAAGAGGGGAGTAAAATGTTGATGATTGGGTAGCAGATAAACATGCAATCGTAACTGTTTCGCTTCTGTTTTCAGATGCTTCACAATCTTCGCATCTACAGATACTGAATTCATTCGATGGCGCCAAAATCCTCACGCGCATTTCGGAGACTGTGATCCACTCTCCGGATTTTCCTATATTGTTTGATCGTGCGACCGCGTTCAACGGTGATGGAGACGCCGAACACCTCCCTGCGTCACCTCCCACTCCCCCCTTCTCACTCTTGACTGATCTTCACGCAATTATCAATCAATTCACGTGCAACTTGCCGCACCAAACTGTAGTTGACTAAACACGCTTGTTTTGCCCTAGTCTGATTATTTCTGCGATTTTGTAGATATATTCGGACACTGCATCAGTTTTGGATCTGCGTGGAAGCGTAAACTTTGAGCTGGAGATACCGTTGTCTGTCGGCTGATTATGTCATTTCCAGTGCGTCCAGGTGCGGATTTTTACCGAATTTCAGGAAGTTTTATCGTAATCTCGTTTGGACTGTGTAAAATTATGTCTGTTTGGATCTGGATGTAGGAGGCGGGGCTGAAAGGATGAATGAGAACAAGCGGTTTCAGTTGGGCACCATTGGGGCTCTGAGCCTCTCAGTGATTTCATCGGTGTCGATTGTGATTTGCAATAAGGCGCTTATGAGCACTCTACGGTTCAAATTTGGTGAGTCAGTTTAACGGCTCTCCTTACTACTTTTAGTAGAAAAATGTTAGCCTCTACTCAGTTTATGTAATTCTGAAGGTGGCTAAAAATTAGATGCAATAGACAAAGATACCACTGATATTCATTTTCTGGATACTTTAGAATCTGTATAAGTAACATGAATATCCTTTGTCTATATACTTGTATGAATTAAAGTATGTGTTGGTGACGTATTAGTTATCCTTTCAGTGGAAAATTTGTTAGAATATACTTAGCTTATGTGATTCTCTAAAAGTTCGGTAGGCAGACAAATATCATAAGTAAGGTGGCTTACCTGATTAATACGTTTTTTTATCATATGTCGATCCATGTTAGCCGACCCCGAGCTCTTCTGGAAATAAGGTTTGGATATCGTTATTGTGACTTAATATCGGTTAGGAAGAGGTGGCTCGTGATTTGCCTTAGAGTTTCTTTGGACGGAGTAATTCGTTTTCATTTTCGTTTTCATTTTGATTGCAACATTACAAACTTTTGAAAGTATATGCTATTCGCTTTGGAAATTGCAGAATGCTGATAATTAATGTTAATGTTGTTTTACTTGAAAGTATTAAGGGAGATAGACCACAACAAAAATATTGGCTGTGGTATTACAAACTTTTACAAGTATTTGTTTGTTATTTAGACTTGATATCGGCTGTGACGAGATGGCTCCTGATTCGCTTTAAAGGTTTCTTTGTGATTGTGATGTCATTTAGGCAATTCTGAGTTTGGCAAAAAATTGTAGGAACTGACAAAGAGAAACACGTAAGCTATTTTCTGGGAATGGTAGAATGCCCATAATTAATGATGATGCATTTGTACTTACGTAAGTTTATAGAGTTTTTTGTTATTTATACTTGATAGGTTGTGAAGAGGTGGCTCATGATTCAATTTAAAACTTAATTGTGATTGTGATGTCATTTCTAGTTCGGCGCAAAATAGTCATTTTTCTGAGATCTGAAAAATGCCTACATACACTATCATTAATGAATGGCATAAATGTTGGCTTTAATTTTGATTTTGTAGAATGGCGTTCTAGTAGTTGTTATTATCTTTTTTCTGAAGTGGGAAATAGATAAATTAATCAACCTCTAAGATGAAATTTACATTTTATTCTTTTATTACACAGCTACGACTTTGACAAGCTGGCATTTATTAGTTACATTTTGTTCCCTCCACGTGGCACTCTTGATGAAACTGTTTGAGCACAAGTCTTTTGATTCAAGAACTGTGATTGGATTTGGTATTCTTAATGGGATCTCAATTGGATTGCTGAACCTTAGCCTTGGTTTCAATTCTGTGGGTTTCTATCAGGTATTACCTAATGTCTTCAATATTCTCCCTTTTTGCTTCTAATGCAAGGTCCAGTATACTCCATACTGTTTTTAATACAACCTTTCTACAACTTTTTATCTTAGATGACAAAGCTTGCCATCATCCCTTGCACTGTTCTACTAGAGACGCTTTTCCTGAGCAAAAAGTTTAGGTCAGTCTATTACATTTCAGGCATCTTGAACAAAGTTCATCTGCTCTTTCCATATGCCTGATTCAAGTGTTTCAGAGGCTATTTTGAACTACTTAGAGGAATTGTTTTGCCTATGTACACTCCCTCCATTTTATTATTATATGATGTATTAGGATATAGCAAAGGATGCATGAAGATTTTGTTTTTGTTTGTCCATGTTTATCTTTTTTCTCCTTTTATCTTTTTATCTTTCTTATGCTCTTTATCCTTTTATGCTTTATATATATATATATATATATATATATATATATATACGGAAAAGATCCTGTCTAGCCAGAGGGACAGGATCCTCCGTCCGGCCGCCGCCGTTTGGGGCGGTTTCCGGTGGAGTTTTTTGATGAAATTTTTATGGAATGTTCCTCATCAAGTCTAGTTTATCCACAAAAAAATCAGCTAAAAATTTGATCGGGAAGGCAGTCAAATAATTTTTTGAAACATAACTGCGTTTTATATGTTTAATTTGGCGCAGTTATCTTCAACAAATTATTTGACTGCCTTCCCGATCGAATTTTTAGCTGAAATTTTTTGTGGATAAACTAGACTTGATGAGGAACATTCCATAAAAATTTCATCAAAAAACTCCACCGGGAACCGCCCCAAACGGCGGCGGCCGGACGGAGGATCCTGTCCCTCCGGCTGGACAGGATCATTCCTCTATATATATATAGGGTTAAGATCGGATACAAAGTATGCTTCCCATACAAAGTGCAAACTCATCCATCCAATATTATAAAATCAAGGGCAAGATTCGGTTTGACCCACTAAATTTCATCCGTATTAGTGGGAGAGATTTTGATCCTCCAAGCATTAAATGCGGATATATGGTTAGTGGGGAATTATTTCCATCTACACCATTACCTCATTCATATGGATGGCTAGGATTAATTTGTATTTTGTAAAGTAGGATCACTTTGTATGTGATCCTAAATCTATATATATATATATATATATATTCTTTTTATCCTTTCTATCTTATGATTTTTATCTTTATAATATGTTTATCTTTATCTTATCTTTTTTATCATACATTATCTTTTTATCTTTCTTTTCTTTCTACCTTTGATATTGTGTATCGGTTCATGTTAGCCGACTCCAATATGTTTTGGGACTAAGGCTTGGATGTTGTTGTTGTTGTAATAGTTAAAATGTGTATTGGAGGTATATCAATATGCAAAAAAAGGTTTTGTAGAAATGTGGAATTGGGACTATAAAAAATTAAATTAAAAGCTTCCATTTCTCATTAGATCTTGTTTAAGCATCAACTAATAAATGACAAATCCAAAAGCCTAAGACATCGAAGAATTAAAAAATGGAGGGAGTATTTGATCACTGATCATGTGGTACTATTTAAATTGGTTGATGAAATAATTATTCTATCTCCTAAATATCATCCAAGTGGAGAATCAGATGTGCCGATAGGTGATACCGTGATAGCGTTACTTGTGGATATAATTCTATATGATTCTCTATATCATAGTAATTAAGAATGCACCTCACCCCCAGGTTTGTGTGTGTGGAGTTGTTGCATAACTTTAATTACTATTTACTTATAAAATACTCTTCAAGTCTTCAAAAAGAATGTGCGATCATCACTCTCTTTCACCCCCCCCACCCCCTCTCTCTCCCATTCAAACACATACACGTCTATATTTGTTGTTCCATACTGAGTGAAACATTCCTTTTGTTTAACAAATAATTTGCTTTATCCTTTCCTAGTTCTGACAAATAATTGCACTTGTTGTAACTACAGTAGGAGCATTCAGCTTTCTCTATTCATCTTACTTTTCGGTGTTGGAGTCGCAACTGTTACTGATTTGCAACTCAATGTCCTGGGCTCTATCCTGTCACTCCTTGCAGTACTCACAACTTGCATTGCACAAATTGTATCCTTTGCTGTGGTTATGTGTACTTTATAATCCTTGTATGTTCTTTTAACATCAATTTAAACAAATATATACATGCCAGTATTGCCAGTTTAAATTGCCAACTCTTCATTCAGTGTTAGTGGTCATGATGACTTGATATCATCTTTTTTCTCTTGATTCTTAAATGCATCATCAGGATTTCACTTGTTCCATGCTTCTATATTTTATTAAGCCTGAAATATTTTATATTTCTATGTAATATATTTGTAGATCTCAGTTCTCAGCCTGATATTGTCCAGTGCAGACTGCAGAGTAGAAACTTGTTTTGACATTTCAGAGTATGTGCATCCATTACCATCCATTATGGCCATTAAATTTGACTGCTACACTTTTTGTGGTCTGTAGCGACTCATTTCTTACTCCCTCCGTTCATTTATAGCCATCCAACAATAGTTTTCATACAAAATTGCATACTCTATTGATTTGTTGACATTAAAAGTAGAATCATGCTAACCAAAGCTCTTATGCAAATGGTTAAGAAACTAAAGTTAGAATGTCTAATTAAAAATCATATCAATGTACTTTCTACATATCGCAATGAATATATTTTGTAATCCTATAAAAACTTACCTCCTTTGATTCCATAAACAACGCCCTTACTCTTAAGTGCTATGAGTAGCATTGGCCTCAAAAGTAACATGCAAAATCAAAACTAATATGGCAGGGTAACTTAGTCATTTTACATTCTTCTATTGGTTGCTAAATGGGATGCTTGACCATTATGATTAAAAGTAAATTTAAAAGAAAGTAATATGTTTTTTATCTTCATTTTGCTATGTTTTAGACTATAGGCACAAGTGCACATGCTCCTGTTGTACTGTAACAATTCATTGGAAAGTAGTTCTTAACACATTTCATTCAGATGACAAATACCATCCAGAAAAAGTTTAAGGTCTCCTCAACGCAGCTGTTGTATCAAACATGTCCTTATCAAGCGATGACTCTATTTGTTTCCGGGCCATTTCTGGACAAGTTTTTGACCAACCAGAATGTGTTTGCTTTCCAATATACTCCGCAAGTGCTGGTACACAGTACACACAAGTCTAAATTTTACAGTGTTTTACTAAATCTTTGAGCAATAATTTTCAGATCTAATACTCCATATTCAATATTTCAGGGATTCATTGTTATGTCCTGCTTGATATCAATTTCTGTTAACTTTAGCACATTTCTTGTGATTGGAAAGACATCGCCTGTCACCTATCAGGTTCTTGGGCATCTTAAAACATGTCTGGTATTAGCATTTGGTTATGTCCTACTTCGTGATCCATTTAACTGGAGGAATATTCTCGGGATCCTGATTGCAATGATTGGCATGGTTCTTTACTCTTATTACTGCACTCTAGAGTCACAGAGAAAAGCTACGGAAGATTCGCCCCAACAACTTCAGGTGCTATATCTTTCACATTCTTTTTTTCTGCAATCATTGCCCTTAATTCACTAAGCACTGATTCGGATTATGGTGGGAATGTGGTTTTGACACTTGTATTTATTTTAGATATTGAGTTTAATGAGTGGTGTGTAAAATTTTAAAGGGCTAAAATAGAAGTATCTTATTCTCTATCACAAAAGCCATCATGGGTTAACTTTTTCGTTAATGTAGGTTTTTGGAACCACGAATCAAAATTTTGTCCAAAACTAAAATGTCCTTTGGATTTCATTGAATTGAAAGAAGATTTTTCTACGCAGAAAACCAGAGGGGCTCTATGGGTGTATTTAGTTAGGGATTATTGGAGGAATGGAGGGGAGGGAAAATGTTCCCCTTCCCCTCACTCGGTTATAGAAATTGGAAGGAGACGGATTAAGTTCATCCTCTCCTCTTATTCTTCTCACCCTACATAATTTTTTAGAAGAAGCTATTCCCCTCCCCTCCTCTTCAACAAAACGAAACGAAGTAACATACAGCACCCCATTCCTTCATGCCAAGGACACCCTTAAGAGCATCTAGTAGGGTGTCTAGATCACCTAGAATCAAGCTGTTCTAAGGGCGGCTAGCTGAATTTTTAGAATATGTGTTCACGATGAAGTTCATTTCAAGCACACTTGACAATTTAATGCGTCCCACTTTCCTAACTTAAATTTTATGGCAAATAATGCAGCCACAGGAAGATGAATCAATTCCCTTAGTACGCTTGGAAAATGGCAGTGCACGTTACAAATGATGTTAATATATCCCTTGAAAGTTAGCTGCAGAGCTTGAAGCATTTGAACAAATGAGTAAAAGCTATAATCTACATTTTGGTGCAACTCAATCAGATATGGTTAAGTTGTGACAATATATCTGATGGGGAGAAAGTTGTTCAGTACAAGTAATTGAGTGCCTAGACGAATGACTTTTCCACCTCATATATTCTTTGAATTTAGTATACATATGATATCACGGTGCTATTTGATGTAGCAAAATGCTTATTAGATTTTTTTCACGAGGTAGGATAAAAGTTAGCTTGGTTGAGCTATATACATAAGAAAGCTTTCTATTTACAAGTGAATAATGTGATATCTGGAACATGTTTCAAAAATTGCCATCAGAATTCTTACAATTTCTAAAAAGGAAGTCCACAGTCATGATATTATTCTAATTATTATTATTACCTCATTTTGTCACGTGAAGGTAATATTAGTGTTCCGGTCAAGGTTTGAGATGTACGAGTCGAGCTCGAGCCAAGCTCGAAAAATGTACGAGTCGAGTTCGAATTTGTGATACTCGAGCTCGACTCGGCTCGAATAACAGCGCTAGCCTCACCAGACAAGATACCAATCACGAGACTAATTGATTTTTTAGCCGAGATCGAGACCAGACTGATGGGAAAGACCAAAAGGGGTCCCGATCTTCAGAATCACTTTTTGTGACTGGTTTCTAGCCGGTCTTGATTTTGGTCTCATTTTTTTTTTTTTTTGCATTACAAACTTTCGGCGTCATTTTAAAAGGGTAGGATCCATTTAAAAGTTGAAAAGGGATGGGTAGGGAGTAGGAAGGGGGGTGGAGGGTTTTAAAATAAACAAGAAATTGGGGTCAGTGGAGGGATCGGAACTGGCCTGGCATAGGCATGGACTCGGGCCGGGCGGCCCGCCCCGGAACCGGCCCGGACCGGTCACTGTTTGAACCGGCCCGGGAATCGGGCCATAGGGCGGTTCAAGTCGACCCGGCCCGCTAGTCATACAGTTCGGGCCCTAGGAATGGTGAACCGGCCCGGCCGGTTCGGGCCCAGTCCGGGCCAAATTTATTTATTTTTTTTGAATTTTTTTTTTAAGTTTTTGGGTTGGGCTGGGTATTTTGGGCCATTTGAGGTGGTTTGGGAGTGAGGGGGGAGGGTTGGGAGTTAATTAGGAGAAGCCAAAAAAAAATTAGATTGGACCGAGCCCGGCCCGGCCCGAACCGGACCCGGGGGTTACCCAGGCCGGTTCCGGGCCTCCCATATCCTGAACCGTGAACCGGCCGGGCCCAGGCCCGAACCGGAACCGGTCCATGCCTAGCCTAGCACAAGTCCCTATCGTGGGCCTCGCTATTTTTTTAGAAATAACCAAGGCAGGAACTGACCGGGTCAAGACAGCGTTGATGCCTAGTCTTGCCCCAAAGTTGTTCTCACTATCGAAAGTGGAAAGATACATCTATTCTATACATGCACACACAATTTGTGTATCAAAAATGCTCTATTTGTACACGACAGTTTCTACACGCCATTGTACATGCCGGTCAAATTGTCTATGTAAAGCCAATTTGACTGGTGTTTTATGAAGAAACCCAATTTCCACACAGAAAAAAAATTATTTGTATCACCAACAATTTAAAATGTCTGTGATACAGACAAATTTTGTTTTTGTCTGTGTGGAAATCAGTTTTCTTCATAAAACGCTGATCAAATTGTCTGTGTACAAACAATTTGACCGACGTATACAATGCCGTGTACACTAAGCAGGACTGATCTATCTATAGGTGGCTTCTATAGAATGCGGAAAGATGCATCTTTCTAATAAGTATTCCAATTGCAAGTAACAACGATGTCAACATGTTTCTTTTTACATATGACGGAGTCTTAGACTACATTTTCTTGAGCACCCACCAATTGATAAGTATTAAAACAACATAAGTTTTGGTTAATGCTAAGAATGAATAATGATATCATAATAGTATGGGAGTTGGGTTTTGGTCACCTTACTAGACGGTCCTTGTCCAATTCAGAAACATGACCTTGTCTATCCCAGGTCCCTAAAGGCTAAACCCGTGCTTATTATCACGGATGCATAATAATCAGTTAATGTACTACAACTTAAATTTAATTGCTAAATAAATAGTTATATGTGAATAAACTACGCAACAGCTTTTGATGTCAACTTTGCGACTGTACCTAAAACATACTCCTTAATACGTCTACTCAAACATGAATTCTAATATTTGTATGATAAAGTAGAAATAAAAACATATTAGTTTTTTCTATCTGACAACCAAATATATACGTAGTTCGTAGTATTATTTTAGAAATAAAAAAAAAGTAGTCCTACTTAGGAGAAGTATACATATATATCATACTCCGTATATGGTAATGTTTGGGGTGATTCTTATTATTATAGCTGTTATGGTTATTACTAGTATTATTTTATGTTAAGTACAATGCAGTTCTAGTACCATTAAATTGATCCCAAATACCTTTCAAATTAATTATGTAGTACTCCGTATCAAAGTACATTTACATCAGATCATTGGAGTGTCAACGCATACATTTTTAGAATTGATTAACATGCCAGAGCTTGGGTCAGCGAAAGTCAACTGGATCAACTCATAATACAAAAATTGTGGTGTTACATTTCAATGCGAGGAACCAGTTATGGCTACTAGTTTTCTACCATTATCCAAGTATTTGAGATTTAACATTTTCCCTTTATAATCCAATCACACACTAAAAAGGATCCCTCCAAGCAACCTTTAGGATGTGGATGTTGTTCATTGTGTGTGTGTGTGTATTGCTCCAGAAACATCCAAACAGAAAACGCGTGACAAGCCCTAAATTACCTGCTCTTTATCCAGGCTGTTGTAGTTCCTTCACAATTCGTACACATTCGCCCATGCGACAATTTGTCTTGATTGCATTGGAAGCAATATGTGATCTACTAGCAGTATACCCTCTCTGTGAGTGGACACACAGCTTTTATAAACATACTACGTATATTATTAGAACAGGGAAAACAAGTATGTAGGCTTAAAAATAAGTTTTAATTGCTGGAATTTAAGTTGTTTTTGCTTCATTTGTCCATATAAGTTGTTATGGGCTTGAAATTAAAAAAGAAAAAAGAAATTACAACATTTGTTTTTTTGTCCCTATGATTTTTATTTATTTATGTAAATGTCCTTTTCTTCTAGTCCATCTCCGTCAACATCTGCATAAAAAACTGAAGTGGCTCATGAAACTGAAGTCTTACTTTCTAAAGTCTTATTTCCCAATCATTTCAACTTTCTTTACCTCGACTGGAGCTATTTGGGATGTAGGGGAATTACCAAAAAACTCACTGTTGCAACTTTTAATTAACACTTCTCTAGTTTTCTGGAAACAGAATATTAAGCATCTATTAACAAATAAATAATATGGAAAAGCCATATTGGATCCTTTGAGCAACAACATTTTTTTAAAAATGGAGGTTATCGGGTTATTAAAGATCAATTAAAAAGGAAGCGTAGAAAAATATATGCATAGGACAAGAATTTATTACTGTAACCTAACACACCAAAAGACTCCAGTGTCGCAAAGGCTCCCACTTACTGTGGGGTAAGGGGGGGTCGGATGTACGCAGTCTTACCCCTGTACTAAAGCAGGGAGAGACTGTTTCTGGATGACCCATAGTGACATCGCGTCCAAACTTGCACACCAAAAGACACTGTGAAGATATACTTGAAAGCCATTAATAAATATCTGTGATAGGTATTAACGAAAGCAATGAGCTGAGAATCACGATAAACTTCACCAGGGAAAAACAAAAGCTTTTACGATTTCTAAAAGGATTCACTGACTGGCATTTTACACCCCCCATTCCTTTCATGCTTCGAGTGAAAGAGTTTAATCCATATTGTTATACCCCCCCCCCCTCCCATTGCTTTGATGCTTCAAGAGAAAGAGTTTAATGACTTAATCCATATTGTAATTTATTACATCTCAGCAAAATTATGAAAGATGGTTGGGAATGGAAGGGTATGCACGATGTAAGCCATCATGAGGGTGTTGGGCGTATATATATATACCTTTTGCAGGGAAGTCAGTATTGAATTGAGGGGAGGGGAATTCACTTTTGCACGACTTGCTATCTGCACTAATACACAAAAAAATTATATAACAGAGGATGTCCACTCTGTAGTTGATAAAGAGGAAGAAATTTGCCCTCATATATATATATATATTGCTACTATTAGTAATTGTAAGATGTACCTCATCCACTTTCGTGTAACCCACTGGCAGATTGGGGTCACACTCATCAATCATCACATTTAACAACTTCTCAAGATCTCTTCCTGTGTCATTGCCTATCCATCCCCATTCATTGGCTAAGTTTAGCATTTCTCTAAGATGTGATTCTTTGTGGAGAGGCCCTGTCCATACTGGTCCTGAAACAGCAAGAGAATGTTCCCGAACCTGTAAAGACATCAATGGCATAAATGAATCTGATTTGAGATAACTTTAAGGGTCTATTTGGATGGAGGGTTTTGGATGGCTTATCCAATATCATTATAAATAGAATGTGTCTTGATTACAAAAAATAGGTGATTAATGTCATGCAATCACATATTATGTGAACCATTCATATTTATAAAATCTGAAATATACTTCAAGATATAGGCTAAGACCTTCACAACGGCTTCCTCTAAACCCCTCCCAAAACTTCGATCTAAATTCCAAACAGACACTGACTTTCAAGGTGTGAAATCCTACATTTGCAATGCATGAACAGCTGACTTTGCCAAGTTCTTCCCAGGGGAATGCTCTTGAATCACCACACTGACCACAGTAGCTGACGAAGCCATAATGTCTGGTATAAAAAAACCAATGGCATTACTACATAATTGTAAAAGTGAATCCAATATTATGGGGTTTCCTTGGGAAGACAGTTCTGTATTACTATACTTGTCAGCAGAATAAAAGCCCATCTGACAAGGGTAAATTTGGTTGAAATAACTGAATTTGCAGAAATTGTGGTAAATGTTAATGAAAATTGAAAATGTGGAATTATGGAAAAAATGTATTTAAATAATATAATGATAAAATATAGAAAACATACTCTGTATAATGAAAGAAGGCTAAAATACAATCTTCAATAACTTCAGCCAAAGTGGCTGAAATGGGTGTTGCCAAAAACTTATGCTAATAGAAGTTCAGCAAATTCAACCTTTTGGCAATAGTTATTTGTTCATATTTTTTTACCGCATAAATCTTACCAAACGGAGCTTTGGGTCAACCACTTATTACCTTGTCTTTACTACAAGTCTATAACACATGGATGAACCCTATTTTCACCCTAACATGACTCTTCTAAGGAAAAATTTAATAGCAGCATCACTGGCCTTTGATCAGAAGGCAGCCCATTGTTGATCTTTAAGAGCACTCGGAAGACCGGTCCATGGTAGGAGTAGTATGAAAAAAGGGGAACAACGTGATGACCAGCAGTCAAAGCCTCTCTAATCACTCCACCTATTAACATTCGCAGCCCGATCTCATTTGAGTATGGCATTCGTTGAACATAAGCACCATAGGCAGCCAAACAACTGCAAACATTCAAGGCATAATTTCACACTGCTAATATACAATCTTTACCAACTTTACGTATATAAATTCTTAATCGTGATCAAGCTTGATATATACTATATAATATAATATGCTTAATTTTGTTTTTTCATCCTGACAAACATAACTTATTTTTGTTTAGATCCCTATAATGTCATTTTCATTTTTGAAAGGAACCTGGTGTGGTCTACAAAACTTCAGCCTGACGGCCCTGACCCCTAATGACACTAGACAAATCCCATGGTCTACCCTTGCTATAGCAGCCATTGAACCTTATTCATGGTCCCGGCTCATTAGCCACATGCTTCATGGGCGGCCATAAAAGGCCCCACCTTTCTATATAGTAGTCATTGGACCGTTCATGGAGGTGAGGCCCATATATTCCAATACTCCATCAGCATGTATTCTCTTAAGACAACAAAAAAAAACACTGTCGGAGTGGAGTAACTATAGCACAATGAATGTTAATAAGAAAATAGGTCACTTTCCATATCACTACGACAGTACTACTCTGTAGTCTGCATTGGATTATTTTGCTTTTTTGGTTCCAACGTTCCTTTTCCACTTTAGGTGTGCATGTTTTGCAGTTTTGAACATTTGCATCACTTATCCGAACAAATTCCATACGATTTCTGATTGTTTTTCTTTCGATGAATGGTCAGAAAGATTGAAAGTGGCAGGAAAAAAATGTGAATGTGCACCAAACCTGAGAAAATGAAAGTGCTATAACTAAAAATAACTTATTAGCCGCGGAACCATAGGTAAGAACATGTATGTTGATTGTTGAGAATTGAGATTGACCTTATATATTTCAAAGATAGATGTTAAACACTCACCGGCGAGGACGGTTACCCCCAGAAGAATAACCATCCGTGTTAGTAACATACAACATGCCGCCGAATTTTACGGCCCCAACTGCAGCTCGCAGATAGCTGGAATCGCTCCCGAATGAATCAACATCGATGAAATCGAAATAATCTCTTTTTAAGTAACACTCTGTCAAGACCCTAGTCGCGTCTGAATGCGTCACATCCCGTCTTTCACTGGAATCTCTAGAAACCCGCGAGAGGTTCCCCAAAATTATGTCCCGGATGGCGTCATTCGCGTCATTCGCGAGCACGAAATCTGCGTTTGCTTCCTCCAAGTACCGGAGGGATCGAATTCCACACCCGCACATGGCGTCCAGAACTCTGAGACTGCCCTCTGAATTCCGTCGGAGGGCTGCGGAGAGCACGCCGAGGTCACGACCGGTGGCGCTCTCGCGACGGAAAAAGGTGTCGCCGACATCGAACTGAAGCCCGCGCTCGGATTGGAGGTGAGATTTGCAGGGATTGAGGATGAGCTTGGAATGTAGGGCTTTGGGTTTAGGGCAGAAGAGAGTGGAACGGTAGATGGGTAGAGCCTCCAGCTGGAGGCAAGACATGGCGGGAAATGGCCGTTGCAGAGGGAGCGAAGATACTCATTTGGTCAATTGGTAAATGGTCATTGATGTAAGAAAGCTTTTCTCATTTGTTTGAGATTAGAGAGTAGAGGAGTGTTTACACGCTGAATTGCTTTAATGAAGTGTTTTCCTATTTTTAGCTTTAAAAGGGTAAAATTAGGAGAGATGTGTTAATATGGCACCTTAAATTGTGTCCCATAGCTTAAAGAGTACATAATATTGTGTTAGTTATTTCAAAATACATCAATTTTGATTTTTTAGTGTCACTTTAGCCGTTATATCTCTGTTAAAATGATGACTTGACTACACATATTGTTGGTTAAAAAAAGTCCAACTCATATTTCATCGATCCCCAATTAATGGCAAATGAAGTTGGCCTGGAAGTCGGAACGGGGGCAGAAAGAAGTAGCAGTTGTTTCCTCTTTGCATGGTCGTGAGTAAGGGTGGGATCGGGATGATCCGATCCCGATTGCCCAAATCCCGATACCGTCCCGATCCCGAGTCAAACTACCAGAGGATCCCGTATCCCGTCCCGATTAAGTCGGGATCCCGACATTAAAATCCCGATTAAGTCGGGATCCCAATCGGGAGTCCCGCTTAATCTCGCTAAATCCCGACAATGAAGTATCAAACATAAAATTATGTAATTTCTTTGGTTAAACACTAACTTTGATATTTAATGGTTTCAAGATTATTCTTTGTTCATTGTTATACCATATTTATCATCATCTACTTATAAAATTTATTGTAATAATTATCATCACAAGTTCACACTAGTACATACTTTTAGAATAATTTTTATTTGTAACTTCAATTAATTAATAGTATAATTTTTGAATAAGTTATCAAGGCTTAGTGAAACTTACTTCAAACATTATATAAAAATCACTAAAAGAAGGATGTGTAACGTATATTATTTAAAATTCAAAACTAAGTAGACTCATTTATAAACTTTGTGACCAATGAATATAATGTATAAATACATATTATGATTATTTACTAAAGAAAAAAATCTTAGTCTCGATCATGATTTTTAAAGGGTTCATCAGAACCGCAAATTTTGTAATATTGTTGTGATTTAGATTGTCAGGATCAAGAATAATCTCTATTTAGTTGGGATCCCAAATATTCATTTTGGGACAAATGCCGAATAGTTTTAAAAGATTGATATTGTAAGATACTCGTAGTAAAAGATTAATCTATGTAAGGAATAAGTAATTAAAAAAGATATGAAATTAGTTAGATACATATTCATTTTTTATAAATGTATATTCATTTTTATATATTCATATATAATTCTATACATGTATATATATATATATATATATAATGTCGGGATGTCGGGATTTTCCCGATCCCGACTTTTAAAAAAAAATCATGGTCCTGTCCCGACTTAGTCGGGATCGGGAAAAATTCCCGACTAGTCGGGATCGGGATTGTCAGGATCAGGAGTCGGGAGTCGGGAGTTTTTTCGCAGCCCTAGTCGTGAGTCCATTTCAGTGTATCTCTTCTGGCCATGAGCCATCACAATTGTGTCCTCTTCCCCCAAACATTGTTTCTCTTCATTAATTTTCCACCGCCGTCGATTGTAAGGGGTCTCATTCCCACTTTCTGTAGATCAACAACCCCGCAAAACAAAACCCCAAAATGGTTATACTCGTCACCACGCTCCAGTCGTAGGTGTACCTGCCGGGCTGTCGGAGACCCAGCATCAGGAAGAGGAAAGTTGGAAGAGGAAATTAAAGTACAACGAGATTTTTGAGGGAGTTCATTCTACGGATAACGAAAATTGTTGATTTTGTAATCATATTTTGCTTCATTTGCTTTGCTCAAGCAAGCTTGCTGATCCGGAATAATACAAGAGGATGAAATGAAACGTGTAGAACGTAAAAGGCCGCTTGCAATTCCCAGAAGTGATGATTCAATCATCCTCTTGCCCATAGAGACATTGTAGCATAAAGATTGAAATGACTCTCACTAGATAGCCACCTCTTTCTCTCTTTTTACGGTCTTGACGGACAATGGAAGATTGTAAGCGCTTAACCACTTTTTGATTCGCAAGGAACAATCTATGTAGAAATTGCTCACAGAAAATGGAAATCTTCTCTTGCAATCGAACCAGAAGTTAGAGTTAGGTTTAAATATTAAAGAAGCGTAGTCTATTTGCTTTATAAAAAGCAGATATCAATGAATAAACTTATAGAAGTGAATATTTGCTTTAATAGACTTATAGAAGTGAATATATGCTGACTTGGATAATAAAGGTAGAAAATAAACGGCTCGTCTTTTCCATTTCAGGTTTTTATAACGTGAGGGTTAAATTTGTAATCAATTAACACAGAAAACCTGTTGGGAAAAAACACTCCGGACTTTCCCGCTTCGTGAAGTTAAGATAGACACTTAGGAAATTAGGTAGCGATGGGAGCACACGATTTAAATTCTCCAATATGGAGATTCTTCCACTATACAAAAGAATAGTAGGGTATACAAGGATGTTACAAAATTGTCTCACTCAATGGTGGCTCACTCAAGCTTGAGGATGATGTCTTCCCAAGCTATCTCTCTTCTCTCTCAAAGAGACTCTCTAACTTTCTCACTCTAAGAAGTGGATTCTCTCTTGCTAGGATGGTTAGGAATGGAGGCTCCTACTCCTATTTATACAACTCCACCTCCATAATGAGTGGTGGAGAGTAGTTCTCTAGAATGATCTACACATGACTACCTATTCTAGAGAATTCCAAGGAATCTCTACACCTCTCCATTCTCTTCCATATGCTTCCATACTCTTCCATAGGCTTCCGGAAGTTTCCACACATCTCTAGAATATTCTAGAGGATTCCACACTGTTCCACAAGCTTCTAGAGAGTTCTAGACTTCTCTAGGATTCTCCGGAACGTTCTAGAAAATTCTATACTTATCTAGAAAGCTCTAGAATTTTCTAGAACCTCTCCAATTAAGGAGGGATCCCAACAAAACCAAGTTTAAGTACTTTGTTGTATCCATTGCATGATGACATACTCTTTATGTTATGGGAAACAACTTAAGGTACGATATTTGCTATTGGTCCATCTTTATTATAGCAAGAGAACAAGAAAATAAAATAGAGCAAAAAGAAGAAGCCGACGGGATAGCAGAGAAAGCAGACGAGAGAAATATAAGATGTAGAGCGGAGAGGAGGGAGACGCGAGAAAAATATAAGATGAAGAGCGAAGGTGAAACGAGTGGATTGAAGGAAAATAGAATTTATATATTAATTATTTGATGACATGGGCTTCAACTATATATTACAAACGGATAGTTTGACCAGATCAGCTATTTTAACGTTCTGACAGAGCAAATAACTATAAAAGGTTTAAATATTGTTTTAGTCCTAGCAAATATTGTTAGACCACTATAACAAGCGCCATTTTTATTTTAGTCCATCTCTAACTCCGAAACAACTCCACTTAGATTTTTTATTGTCGGTTGCATGAATCTCCCAGAAACATTTAAATTTGTCATTTTATAATATTTTTGAGGCTAATAAGAGAGTTAAAACAATATTAAAACTAATTATTCACATTTTTAAAATATGCATTAAAAACATTTAAAAAACGAAATTAAATACTTTTTGAATGACATGACAAAGAATTAAAGAATACCTATTAGCCGGAGTTGTTTCGTTGTCAAACGGATGTTGTTATCATTAGTCATGGATTAAAAAGAAAGGCAACATACGGAGTATATCTCAATGATGAAAAATAAAGAAAATATTTTGGAAGAACGTAAAATAAAATGTACTACATCCGTTCTTAAATAAGTGCAACATTGCAAATTTTACACTATTCACATGTTCTACTTTGAATACATTATATTTATTGATGTATTAATATATTTTTTTGAAAAAAATATTACTAAATTTGTCTCATTGTAATTTTTTTTTATTTTTTACTAATAGAAAATTATATATACTAATGGTCAAAGTTGTGTCTCGGCAAGTGTGAAATGTTGATTGTTACACTTATATAAGAACGGAAGTAGTACTATATTTAGTATGAAAGTTGTGTCTCGGGATTAAAAACATATTTAAACCACTGTAAAAATATAAATTCCTCTACTTTAAAATTCGTTTATGTATCATGACCATTTTCTCTAAGAAATATTGATGATCATTTGATCAAAGATACTGATTATGGGAACAGAAGACTAGAGAATCTAAGTAAAATTACCCCAGTTTTCAACAATCCCTTCCCTTCTCGTTTATCGGATTCTTCCTAAACCGAACAAAAGTAAAATGGAGTAATGGACATTCTGTTGCAGTAGAATCCTGAAAAAAAATTAACGCAGTTGTAAGAAAATAATCAAACTTGCCTCAGGAAATGGTATATACCGCGTCTTTATTTGCGATGTAGGAATGATGTTAGGGCTTGCGGGGATCCATAGAGGTTTTGTCAGGGGAAGAGATAAAACTCTAAAATTCTTAAGGCGCAAGGATTCCAAAGTGAGGCGGAAGGTGAAGCCGATGAATTCGGAGGGCAGTAGTCACCGCTCACACTCAATCTTGTCGTGGTTCGTCACGGTTCATCATCACGAAACTTCCGCTTTGATATCATCCGCATCCACTTTCTTCTTCGTAAGCCAACCTTTCATTGACCTCTTCATTTCGTTTCAGTTCACTTTCAGACGGATAGTAGTGCCATTGTCAGGATTTGACCTTTACAAGTTCTGATTTGTGATTGATTTAGCTCGCCCAGTCTGAGTTTAGCTGTATGTTCATTTAACAAAATATCATATGTTATCAAATTAAAACATAGCACTACCATAGTAGTAGTATGCTTCTTCTTGGCTATCAGAATGCTTAGTCTTTATGACTGGGGTGATTTGCAGATTCTGAGTGCATATTTCGTAGTTCTTCCATTACGTGATGATGGCGCAATATCCTTGGGGTTAGGAAATCTACCCGGTTTATTCATGGGATCTCTACTACTCACATTGGTAGCTGCTCCACTATCCACTCTGATTTTCACATTGCCAAATCTTTCGAAATCCAAGGTATAGAAAGAGAGCCCTTTTCCATTCCGCATTTTAAACAAGATGCTAGTAGCGGTAAGCTTTCCAGGAGACCCTTTAGTAAGGGTTATCTGGCTTGCTGATTTTTGTGATACAAAAAATGCCTGGTAACATCTATTTCAGCCAAATAAGTCAAAAACTGTTTAGTGCAGGTTTATCATTTTTAGGATTTGCGAATCTATTTTATGAGTTTTTTCGCTAAACACTAACTTATGAAAATTGCACTGGCTGAATCGGGTAATAATAAACAATTAGTGTAGAATTTTGCTTTTCTTTTGCTAAAACAGCTGAAATGAACGGAAATGATACTTTTTACTTTTTTTAGGTATTATGTTCTTTAACTTATTTTAATTTATACTCCGCACTATATGCGTGTGTGACTGCGTGTGTATTTTTATATTTAGATACTTGGTTTGTAATTTCAAAAGATTCAATCAATTCTGTCACTTCAGGCTTTTAGTGCCTTACCAAACTGTTATTTTGCTTATTTTGTCGATAAGCATAAATAATAAACATAATGTGCCGATTATGGCTACCAAAGAGAGCCTAAATCAATGTCTCATTATACTTTCCACATACGATACACCAGCCTTTTGGTTTGATTTTTTTATTTGTAATGGTACCACATCAAATTCCAGGCCCTGGCCTTGATACACAGGTTCTTTGCTGTTTCTCTTATAGTATTCTTCGCTCTGTGGATCTCATCTACTCCTGGAAACTCTTTTAATCTCAAGGTGAGAACAAATGGAAATTAAAAGCAACTTAAGTGATGGAGCTTTAAAGAGATGTAATGAATGGTTTGGTATTTAGGGATTTTTTAACATGTCCATAATAAAAGAGGAACTCAAGATCACTGTTGACCAAGCTGGCCCGCCTGGGTGGGGTGACCATGGATGGTTTTACATCACCGTGAGAATCAGCTTTTTCCTTTGGGTAAAATACTGCATTTATTTCTATCTTTCCCGTTTTAGGTGAACTTTTCATTTGATATCTTTTCTGGCTGAACAATTAAAACTTGCTTCATAGAAGGAAGTTGTTGCATATTACTCAGTTGTTACTTTTTTTGCAGGTTGCTCTGCTTAATCTGATAACGATCTCCTCAACATGGGCTAGAGTAATTGATGTGATGGATAATGAGGTGAGGTTAGGATGGTTCTACCCCCGCGATGCCCCGAAAAGTCGTGTTTCACAATTTTATTTTTAATTTTAAAAGAAGGTCCAAAAAAGTTGTGTAAAATTTAATTTATCAGAGAGTAAAATTTAGTAACATAATAAGTAGGCTGGATGGTTTACAAGAGATGTACCTTACTACAATAGTACAATTTAAAAGTTCTCCTAGATGAAACATGACTCTTTTAGGGATAGAGAGTACATTTTTTAATTTCCCATTTTCCACTTCATACTTTTTTTTTACTCGAGGGGGCGTCTGGGGGAGGGGGTCTGGGGGGCCTGGAGTAATCTGGGTTGAAACTCACTCCATTGAGTTTCGAACCCGAGGCCTCCCATATGGGAGAGTGAGTCGGCGACTTGCTGAGCTGGACCGCTTCCTCTTTCCACTTCATACTTATGGTATGCAATCTTTAATTTGTACTCCCCCTCCCCCAGCACTCTTGTTCCATGCAGAATAACATTAAGATCTGTTTAGGCATAGATTTGATGACCCTCATTTTCAGTCAGGTTCAAGATTGTTTGGGTTCATTGGGGCTGGTGCCACTCTTGGCCAGCTCTTCGGTTCATTGTTTGCCACAGGAATGGCTTGGTTAGGACCATGTATGGATGAACTGTGCATCTTTTATTTAATGTACTCATTTTTGTAGCTTTTGTTGGCTTTAACTGGATTAAATCCAATTTCTATTTTCTTAATATCTTTATTTTTTCTCCCTCGAAGATTTACTTCTTGTTGCTGCTCTTCTCATGGAACTTGCTTCACAGTCATCCAAGGGAATAAATAAAGATATCTCCCATCTTCCCGAAGAACAATCGCCCATCAGGTTATAATCCCTATCCACTCTATTTTTGTCTATTGTTCTTTCTTCCAAATATCAATATTTCCTTGAATCTTCATTCATAAAAGTCTGTTTTATAACCTGGAAAGTACTAGGGAAAGAAAATTGGAGGTGAAACTGGAAGTAAGAGAATTTGGGGAAAATAGAAAATTTGCTCAAACTCAATAAATTTATTTGAGATATTTGTTTAAGTAAATTTATTGTATTTATTCAACTACATAAACAATAAGAAATCTTAATACATTTAAAAAAGATTAAAGCTAATCATTTTTTAACTTTTCCTTTGCATTTTCCGTGGTAAATCCCAACATAAGAAAATAAATTTGCTTAGCCCCCCAGATAGCATTTTCTAGGATGCAGACATTGAGATATTTTTTCAAGTACCTATGTATTTATTTATTTATTTGAACTAGGTAAGCACTAAAATATTAATGTATTTCAAAAGATTACAAAAATTATTTAGTTTCCTTTGCATCTTCCAGGTAAAGCTGAAAATATGAAAACAACTTTCCTCAGCCTCCTCTTACACCTAGCATTTTCTAGGATCCAGACATATCCTAATAATTTATATTCACCTAGGCCTTCATGAGAATAAGTTACTCAGTTCCTATTTATTCTACAGTCCCTCTGGCGCAATGCTAAAATCATATATTAACCTGCGGAATATGCTGTTGAATATAGAAGGGGCATGACTCATAAAATGTATTTTACTTTTTGTTTTATGGGTATGTAGGTTAGTTGATGTTGATCATCCTACTGATCAAACAGAGGTGACACACAAAAAATCGTCTCCAGAATTGTCTTCCTCAACCGGAAAGCCTCAGCAGCTCTGGGCCATATTAGATGGGATACGGCTTATATTGTCATCAACATATTTACAATGTGTATCCTTATTTCTGTGGCTGAGTGCAATTATCTCATCTTTCTTCTACTTTCAGGTAAGTAGTTTTTCTCTTCTTTGGACACAAAGTGAGATGTATTTAAATGTTTTAATTAACTTACCATTTCTTTAACTAACTCACCCTTTCTTTTTGCAGAAAGTGACTGTTATTGCCAAAACAGTTACAAATCCCGTGGGAAGAAGGCGATTATTTGCTGAGATCAATAGTTTGATTGCTGTTTTTATCCTTGTAGGACAGCTTACATTAACGGTAATGTATTGAAATGTGGGATTTTATTACAGTTAATATATCTTTTGTTTTCTGTAGTAAATAGTTTGCTTTACTTTGCTATATACACAGGGACGCATCCTTAGCATTGCTGGGATTACTATTGCTATTTGCTCGTCTCCGTTTGTTGCTTGCATAAATTTAATCACATTAGCTATATGGCCCACATGGATTCAAGTTGCCATATCTGAAACTCTTAGAAAGGTTTGTGTACTCTCTTCTCTTTTTCAAGCTTAATTTTGATTCGCTTTATCTTTTTATCTGCACTTCTTGTAACATTGAAATGAAGACAATAGCACATTCTTACCTGGATGGCATTTGGCGGTAAAATTATTGCTTCATCCTTGCAGTAGTAAACTTTCTATCTCATAAATTGAGGGTAAAACAGTAATTCCATTTCTAAAATGTCATTCAGGTAGGTAGGAAGTCCGAATCAGGTCTACCACCGGTATATGCCACCACTCGGTGTGCCACCTAATTATTGATATATTTATACTAGATAAGAGTTAAACTACCCCTCTTTCCCCTTAATAGTCATATTTAGGGAAACTCACTATCTTTTAGTCAAAGTCCAGTAAATTTCCCCTTGCTTATTTAGGTTGCAGATTATATTTCATTTACCACAAACAATCATTCAATTATACTAGTATTTATTTTTATATGTTATTTTATACGGAGTATAGATTAAGGCATGAAGCACAAGGAACTGAAGGATGTAGAAAAAACATGATGTTTTTTCATAGAAAAATTCATAAAATAAACGAATGGCCCTTTATAGTTTATAACATAAAAATAATTTTTAAAACACCCGACATTGTGCAAATGTGTAGAGTGTACAACTAGCCTTTTTTATATTTTTTTTTGTAAAGTGGGCCTGACAAACTGTTTGATATAGGTGGTGAATTATGTGGTAACTAGGCCTGGACGGGAGCTTCTTTTTACTGTTGTCTCACAGGAAGAGAAGTATAAAGCAAAGGTATGAAATAGTTCTATTAATTGATTTATTTTAACATTTCTTTTGGAAAAAAGAGTGACTTCTTATCATCCTGGATTTTATCATTTTCTGCAAAACCAAATGTCTTTGCCAAAGGTATGCATAGATGTAATTGTTCAAAGGCTGGGAGATGCAACAGCAGCTGGCATGTATAAGCTCCTTTTCAGCACACTCCATGGCAAAGTCACTACAGTCTCTCTATGTGCATTGCCGGTATGTTAAAAAATAGATTTTTAAACTTTTTTTTTTTCAAATTCTCCGAAGAAAAAAACAGTTTTAGCACTCTTCTGTGGGTGGCTTTTGCATGTTCTTATAAAACTATAAAAGTAGATTTTACTTTATATCTCCTATCTTATTATGAAGGGGAGAGAACCTAGCTGTGAGATGCAAGATGCTCTCTAAATTAAATACACCATTAAAAAGCATTAAGTTGATAATCGAGTGTTGACATTAAATTATTACCCCTAATTTTCATAGTAAATTTTAGGTGGAAATCGACTTTGGACCAATTTTTGGGTGAAATTGAACTTTGCACCATTTTAAAAAATATCAATATATTCACCTCACCCAGTTCAAAAAACTGTTTTAAGGAATGAAGTGCAAACACCTGATTTTTTAATCAGATGGGGTGTACATATTGTCAGATTTGCTTTTTAAAAATGGGGTGCAAATTCAAATTTCTCCTTTTTGGATGAACATGTATATATATGCACTCAAAGAAATTTACAAAGTCAGATTCCCTTTAAATTTTATTATGTGTAGTCTGAGTTGCATCTAATATTTCACTGTGTTGAGTACTTGAGGTAGTTAAGTTTACGGTGCATATATTCTGGTATAATTGCGGTACTTTGGACACTAGAGAACCAGATAATGTTTTAAAGAACTTTGTTATGGTCTGGTTAAGGGACGGAAAAACGAGATCTATGTGCAGCCCTTACCCTATGGCGATTGAAACACTACTTATTGTTGTTATCTTTCATTTTTGTCAGGTATGCTTGTTGTGGATAATGATAGCTTTTCATCTAGGGCGCAGGCAAAAACAACTCTCAAGGCTTCAAACATTTGCAGCAGTTGAAATGGCTGGGAGTTAATTTATTTTATTCATTGATTACAACTTGTAAGGAAGTTATTTGTTTTATATTTTTAGAGTTTTACCCACACACTTGTCCAAATTAAAATCAGAAATAGATGCATCAGCATAAGAGTAGCATATTACTTTGTTTTCTTTATAGTTTGACACTTGACAGATATAGACACATCTAGTGAGTGTGAACCTAGTTATCTCTTATCTCAGAAGAGAAGTCATTCGCAAGAAATTACATTTTTGTTGTACTCTTGCAGTCGTCTAATGACTCTAATCCTTTAGTCTGTTAGAAAATTGCTAAAAGCTAAGAAAATATGGGGGGCTAATACAAATATACAATGCGTACATTGATTCAAACTCAATGAGATATCTTTAATGTTATATTTATTCATATTTTTTTACTTTAAGGTGGGATAATTCATAATTGTAACATCATCTATCATTGTTTACAGGATAATATCATAATAGTAATATTATTTATCTATTTGATAGTTTTGTCCAAGATGGTGCTAGTCATGGACTCGGGTCCGGGTCGGGCCTAGGCCCGACCAGGCTTTTGATTTTTGGTTGAAGGCCCGAGACCGGTCCGGCTTACTATTGGGTCCGGGCCGGGTCGGGTCCGGATCGGGCCGGGTTCATAGTTTTTTTTCCTTTTCTTATTAACCCCTGCCCCCCGCCCCCCGCCCCTACCTCCACCCCAACCCCCCCCCCCCAAAACACCTAGCCCAACTCAGGAAAAGCCCAAAACAATGAAAAAACCAAAAAAAAAAAAAAAAAATAGAAGGCTCGAACCGGGACCAGGCCCGCCCGGGCCGGTTCCAAGGAATGGGGTGAACCGGGACCGCCCCCGCTATTCCTACCGGTTCGGGTCAACGCCTGGTTTTGGGACCGAAGGACCAGGCCGGTCTGAGCCTTCACAGTAGCGGGCCGGGCCGGTTCACGGGCTGGGCGGCCCGAACCGGGTCCAAGACTAGATGGTGCTGTGAAATATAAGATTATATTCATTATACTTCATATTGAAATGCTATGTTCCCCATCTTGAATGATATGGGCGAACCCGATCGTGAACAAGACACGATGGCGCTGAGTGGCTGAGGGGCCAATTGTGCTGCATAAAGCGACGATCTCCATTTTGAATGGTATGGGTGAACCCGACCATGAACTAGACACGATGGTGATGTGGGGCCAATTGTGCTGCATAAAGCGACGGTCCTCATCCTGAATGACATGGGCGAACCTGACCATGAACCAGACACGCTAGGGCTGAGGGGCCAATCGTGCTGCATAAAGTGGTGATCTCCATCCTGAATGGCATGGACGGACTGGACCGTAACTAGGCATGACAGTGCTGAGGGAACGATCGTGCTGCATAAAGCGGCGGTTCCCATCCCGAATGGCATGGGTGGGCCCGTCCTTAAACTGGACACGATGACGTTAAGGGGCGGTCGCCATCCTAAATGACAAGGGCGGACTCGGCCGTAACTAGACACGACAGCGTATGAAAGATAATTGTTTCGTTTGCTTGCCACTTTTGGTAACAAAACACGGTGTTCTTTCATCATCTAATATCCTACAAAGGAATGAAGGTTGCCATCTTTTTGTATGAGGCCGAAAAGTATATCAAATTTGAGAATAAAATAATAGCTTGCCAAGCTTGTTAACACTAAAATATGCTCAATATGTTGAATCTCCTTTTAAAATTAAATCTCAAATGTATTTTGTTATTAAAACAAAGAAAAATTGTAATAAGATGCTAAAATTATCCACTTCAACAAACTTAGTCATAAAAATAATCAATCATATTATTATTGAAATTGTGATATTATTATAAAAGTGTAAATCACCTCTCGAACTTACATAAAAAATGCAAATCACCCCTTATATAGGAGGCTTTGTTCGGCCGTCACCATTTGGGGCGGTTCCCCGTGGAATTATTTGATGAATTTTTTTGAGCATCTTATTCATTAAGTCTAGTTTACTCATACCAAACTTCAACTGAAAATTCAACCAGTTAGGCAGTCAAATGAATTTTTGAAGATAGCACCACAGTTAAACAGCGCATTATATTTCAGAAAATAATTTGGCTGCCTTCCTGATTGAATTTTTATCCTCTATAAGGGGTGATTTGCACTTTTTTATGTAAGTTTGAGAGCCTATTTGATAGTTATCCTCTTTTATTTTAAACATGTCATATTATTATTTTTATTGAAATTGTAATATTAGTACAAAATAGAGGAGTTGTGCAATATTACACTAAACACTATTATAATACTACAATAATCAAAGAATGAATGATAATATTAAGAATGTTTTTAATTAGACTGATTTCAATCTAATATCATATGAGAGCAGAGTTAAACAAACCAAATCAAAATTTTCAATTTAATTAAAAACATCCCAAGAATAATATAAGAAAAGTTGGGGGCATAACTCAGCAAGTGGGAAGAGGTGTCACAAAAACCTCTCTCTTCTCACTGTGTGATTAGGGGTGGACCGGTTCCGGTTCGGGCCCGGTTCGGGCCTGGGCCCGGCCGGTTCGCGGTTCTGTTTTGTTGGGCCCGAGCCCGAACCGGTAGCCACCGGTTCCGGGTCGGGCCACCCGGTTTGTAATTTTTTTTTGGCTTCTCCTATTTAACCCCCAACCCACCCCCCTCACCCCCAAACCACCCCAAACCACCTCAAATGGCCCAAAATACCCAGCCCAACCCAAAAAACTTAAAAAAAATTCAGAATAAATAAATAAATAAATTCGGCCCGGACCGGCCGGGCCGGTTCACCAAATGGAGGGCCCGAGCCCGGAACCGAAGCCCACCGGGCCGGGTGGCCCGAACCGGGCACTAACCGGTTGACCGGGCCGGTCCGGGCCCGCACAGTAGCGGTCCGGTCCGGTTCCGGGCCGGTTGGCCCGGCCCGAGTCCATCCCTGTGTGTGATCAAAGTTCAATTTGCACTCTCAAATAACTACTCAGTCGGTCTTGGATGCCCTCATGGATGAGGCGACATCTTTTTTGGAAATGATAAATAAGAAATTGAAAACTTGCGTACATAAAGATATAACGCTGTAGAGGCGATAATAGAAGGGCAACCCGTGATCCTTAAAAAATTCGATAAATGCATACAATAATAACAACATGAAAGCCTTCGTTCCAAAGAGTTTTGGGTCGACTAACATTGATATATGAAATAGGAGCTAACAAAGAAAAAAAAGAGGATTCAATTTCATTGAGTTAAATTCCTATTCTCAATCCAAGACCATTATGCGCGACTTCAATTCACGTCGTTCACCCATCATCCGGATTGTTATTTCGTTTCGATAAATTCTATAAATAAAAATAAACGTTCAAATCAATAATAAATAGACAAGTCACATGACATGAAGAAACTGAAGGGTACACAATAACAAATTAACAATGATTCAATATCAAAGTAGCAATAAATCGAAAGAAACATAGATACAAAATCCAGTACAATTTTAAGAGGATGAAACATCAATTACTTTGAAAGTGCCCATGTACAAAATGACATTCTAAGTAAATGAGCTATAAGCTGAACAATCACATTTAAATACGATAGTATATATTTTCCTCAAGAATATCGGAGAGCACGAACACAGTCTTGAATCAACGTCCTTTCCCAGTCTGCTACACCCTCAAAGGCGTGGTCAGGAAGATTCTCAAAGGGTTCTTTCCAAGAGTCCTTTTTAGCCAAATCATATGTGGCCCCACGTATCGCTCTTTTGTTAGGCCCACATGGCCTCTTTGAAGTGAGAGTCTGGTATGCTCTATTTAGCTGCTCATGCCGTAAGCAACACAAGAATTACAAGATTATTCATCAGTGTTAGCTATATGCGAATATGAATAATTAAGTTGAATTTGACTGGAATATATAGAACTTACATCCATGTCACAAAACCAGAACATGTATGCAATTGCAACAGCAGGAGCCCGCCCCAATCCAGCTGTGCAATGCACATAAACTCTTCCTGTCTCTTCAGAAATGGCGCATTCCAATAACGAAACAGCCTTAGGCAATATGTTCCTTAAGGAATCTGGATCAAAATCTTTGGCCTGTGGATTTTAAGGTAGTAGCTTTAATGAAAACATTTACTAATGCACTTATATAAGCCATGAGGTTTATTTCTAATGTGTTTGTGGATATTGACAATAATCTTAAAATTTGTTTCAGTGTACTTTTACAAAATGTGGTGGCTTGTTAAAACAGACACATTTTGGGATCTGTGGTTTGTTTTATAACTTACTAAGAGGAATTTGGCAAATTAGAACTTACCATTGGAGTAACTCAAACATTATAATTGCATTTGTATTTTTATATCTTAATAAAGTTGGGGTATTATCCTTTCTGGGGCCTATAATTATGGTGCATTGCGCTTATGTTGCCTTAATCGTCCAAACAGTTTTTTACCAATCTTACACCTTCAGATGTTTTTTTCTACATCCAAAATTTATAAAAAACTTTAATTGATACTCCAGCATTACCCGAGCAGTGCCACAAAGGCTCCCACCTACGGTGGGTAAGGGAGGGTTAGCCCCTGTACCAAGTCACAGTGAGACTGCTCCAGGATGACCCATGATGAAAAAACTTTTATTGGTACAAGTAAAAAAAAACATTAAAATGTTTAACTTCTTCAAAACGTCCCAAAATTTTCCTGAGCCCGAGTCTAACTCGGAATCAGCCTTTCTACTCTTACAGGTAAGGTCTATTTATATCTCACCTTCTCCAGACCTACACTAGTTGTGTTTGGATGTTTTCAAACATGCAAAAGATTAAAGCTTCACTTTTGGGGGGAGCAATATGCAATTTGGTATAAAGTTCCAAAGAGCATCATACATGTTAAATCACTAAATGCTTAGCTTACTGGGCATCTCATGTGACGAATTCCAAGTTCTTCACATCTTTGTACTATGGAGGGAAGATCTACTCCCCAGTACTCAATATCCCTGTCCTGCTGCAAGTTTAGGATATATGCCACATTCTGTTCCTCCCTCAAGTGGTCTATGTCTTCAACTTTCTGAGGTTGAGAACCAACAATGAGATTTTCAGTTATCAATGTATAGTTCATACCTGAAAGAAAGGAACACACTGTTAGCAATATTTATCATAACAATTCACATAAATTGTTCCACGCGCGAAAATTCAATACTTAAGAACTACTCCCTCCGTCCCCAATTAAATGTCCCATTTTACCATATTGGGATGTCCCTATTTAAATGTCCCATACCTCATTTGGTAAAGTTTGTGTGGCTCAAAATCATTCTTACTTTATTCTTACTTTATTCCTACTTTATCAATTAATATCAACCACACAAACCCACTTTTCTTAAAACCCGTGCCACCTTCTTCCGGGACTTTTAAAAGGGGACGGAGGGAGTATACTATAAGAATCCCTGCCCAGACATGTCCAGGTGCTAGACCTCCCTTGACCACCTATGTTTTTCTATCATGTACTGACCTCAACTATGCCCCACATAACTCTGCCTGGGCCCTGCACTATAAGTTTTGATCTTCAGCCCGGCTAGCAATTTTTAGGATATAACGGATATTTTATACTGAGAAAATACAAAAGAAATAACTCAAAATAGGAGTAAGACATATGAGTTTTCCCTACATAGGAGTACTACTTTTTCCCATAAATAGGAGCATCTGATACAGTATAAGCTCAGTATATTAGTATGGTTTGAGGATGACACTACTTAATCCTATTGAGAGAAAACATAGTAACAAATCAGGACCATATTAGACTGCAACGACATGTACTTTGGGAGGTCTCCGATTAAATAAGATTAAGAAAGATTTATAATCACACAATCTTTTGCTCAGTATGAAACAAAACCATATCAGAATTTCTTACGGGGAGATTGGTAGCACTAATCGGCTTATATCATTAATAAAAGAGCAAGTATTATATGAATTACTTATTTACTCGAAATTGGTTTTACCAAACACTTTTTCGTGATCTAAATTGTGGAAAGCAGGGGAAAGATATAAAGAGCAAATCAAAACCACAATAACACCAATAGATTCAAAAGTCAATACCCTGATATATTGAGGGCCAGAGCCAGAGGAACAACTAACTGAACGCCTGACCCCTGAAAGTTTGAGACTATAAAGCACTGAGATACCTTCAATTTGATATATTATGGCTCTCATAACCCATTACGAGTAAATGGTTGACTCTTGGAAAATCAGCACTATTTAAATTTGAATTAAGTAAAATTTGATGTGTAATATAATTATATTTTCAAATTTTAAAAACAATGTCTAATTCACTCATTACTCACTGAAGCCTATAATGTATATGACACATATATTAAATCTATAACTCTATTGTCTTATGTAAACTATCATTATCTAAGCTACATATGAAAAATTCAACTCAAGTATTGTTTAAAAATGGCCCACCTTTTTTATTATGTATTACGTATTTAGTTAAGTTTCGACCCCCGTGTCGTTTTTACTATATTACTATATTAGTTCTCCATGGAATTGGCCTTTTTGGTAAGGCCGTAAGGGTTATTTGGTAGAAAGCAGATCGAATTTTCTGAAAGAAAAAGCGATTGGTAATACTCAATTCAGCCAAATGGAGTCATACATATTTATATAACAGTATTATGATCAAATCCAGCAAGGGTGATGTGCCTGAATTTGATCTCTTTTTGGAAGGAAAAAGTTGAGCACTATAAAGTTTATTCAAACTACAAAGACTCTTATTCTGTTTATTGCAATTACTTAGCTGATCGACAAAATAAGTACAATTAGTCGATGGGTGCCACCAAATCACCAATTACCAAATGGGACCTAAAATTGGAAATAGCAAGAGAAGATTGATTAGAGATGCAGAAGAAAGGAGCTGACCTAGATCATGGTGATACTCATAGGGATTCCTCATCATCCTCTTCATGGCTATGTTATATTCCTCCATTTTCCTATTGGAAGAACTATCTTTGCTTGAAAGGGATTTCCCCGCTTCACTCTCAGTCAATTCAGAATGCATCTTGTTGGATTTGGAAGATTGACTTGAGACCCTGACAGTAATAGGTGCAAACCTTGCTTTGCCTTTGCTCAAAAGAGGAAAAATCAATGGAGTCTCTCGGGCTGGAGAATGAAGCACTGATGATGATGAAGAAGAAATTAAGAAAGTTTCCATTTTCTCTGGCTTCTGGAACTTCCTTCCCCCCAACAAGAAAGGTCACTCGAACTTGGGCCCGCCAGAAAATTGGCGACTAATCTGCACCGTGCATTTGATATGTGAATCAGTGTATTGACAAAGATTCTGAAGTATGGAGTATATTCTACCGGCGTATAATGGCTTGAAATTTTCAAGATATGTTTGTCAAAACTGAAAGATTAAAAGATGCTTTTGTTTCTGGGTGTGTTTGGAGAATGGCTTATCAGCTAAGTTTTGGCTTGTTTGACTACAATTAATGAGTTTGACCATCCAAATAGCTCAATTGTTTGTTTGGTAAATGGCTGATTGCTTTAGCTTGTTGAACCCAAACATCTGAAAATGAAAACGCTAGCATGTGCAGCGTTTCGCGTTGGCTGCTCCGTATTTCCCCTCTATGCCCTCCGTAATGGCAGCAGTGCAGCACACCAGTTCACACATGTTATGCTTTATTATGATGTTTCACATCACTACATCAGCCCACGTTTATGCATCATCCTAATGCTTACATGGAGCATTGATTAAACTTGATTTTATTACAAACTAAAAATTTATTTAGTTTTTTTTAATTACAATCAAACTTGATTTTTTAATTCCTATTATTCGAATTAATTTAAAATGTTAATTTTAATTTAATTTATTTTTCATGTAGTTGTATTTATCAATATCTAAAATTTAAATTATTTATACTCTGCAAGTAAATGTAGGTAATATTAGTTTTGGAAGCAATAAATACAAATAAAATCAAATACTAATGTCCTTATATGTCTTTTTAAACTCAAACAGTTATTCTTAAACAGCTAATTTACCAAACATTTGTTGACGAAAAGCTAACGTAACCAGCCGACTAAAACAGCTGACACAACCAGCTATTGTCAATCAGCTGTCATAACCAGCTAACAGCTACAGCTAATAGCCGATTGCCAAACAAGGCCTCTATAAAAAAAGATGTTTTTGTGAATCTTTTAAAAAAATGTTACTACCTCCGGTTTCATTTGATACTAACACAATTAATAATAAAGTTGTTGAAAAGGTAAAAATTTTGGTTGAAATTTGAGTATATTAAAGTGAAATGTTGTGGATTACATATTTCTTTCCAAAAAGGAAAATGTAACACTTATTTTGGGACAACCTAAAGGAAAGTTAGACATATAAAATGAGATGGATGGAGTATATTTTAATGATTGGAAAGAACATAAAAATAGATGATAATTATTTGATAAAAGGTTGAATGTTTAATTTAAATGAGTTCTTTTTTATATACAAACTGTTGTGGCTAATTACTTCTATAATTCGACTTACTTAGTGTATTTTCTCAACAAGTTTTTTATTTGAAAAATCTCTTAAGAATTGGAATGACAAACATACACGGTCAAACATGCATGAAAAATTTTATTTGTGCACATCTATTTGTACATGCCGTTTGTGAACAAACAAATTTTTTATACTCCCTCCATCCCATTAGACTTTGCCAACTTTCCTTTTTTGTTGTCCCAAAAAACTATGACACTTTCCTATTAAAGTAACTAATTTGTGGTTCTGCACATTTCTCTCTCATCTGCACAAATCTCAACCACACGGTTTTTACTATTCTTATTTCTCACCTACTTTGCACTTGGCAAAGTCCATCGGGACGGAGGTAATATGTGAATAACCTGTTCACAAAAATAGTATGTTTTGACTGTGAACAAGTTATTCACAAACAAAAAACAACACGTTCACAAACGCATGTATGAGGCGTGTGCATATGAGCGTGTACAACGTACAAGCAAGATTGTTTATGTTTGTAAGTTGTGAACTCAACCACATTTGTCTACAAAAAATACTCCATAATATTCATTTAATTAGAGTTTATTTAAGCGATTGAGAAAAAGTGTTATCATAGATAGAGCTGAGAGGCAAAAAAATCTTCTAATTTTCACCTCTCAATTGTGTTGAAAACTTTACAATTTTTCCTCCTAAGTAATTATTTTGTGATCATTATTCTCTTTAATTTTATCTTCACAATTCTCAAACATCATTTTTTACACGTTATCTACTTGCTGATCAAATTTATTAAATTCATTGGAACTGGAGTATGTGATCTTTTATTTTTAAAAGAAAATATATAGAAAAATGTCTATACTTTTTCGACACCTTAATTACAAATTTTGATAATCAATTTAGTGAAGAATGATAATCATATCACAAGAATAAGGTATTTGGTCCTTGTGAGTGTATAATAGATGTGCAAGTCCATGGTAGATTGGTAGTCTCTCCTTTCCACTTATAGTGTAGTTATTGTAGTATGTTTCCTCGTATATAAATCATATTGTGATATTGAGGGGGTGTTTGGATCTGATTCTCAAAACTGATTATGCTCCTTCAGGGAGCAGAAGCAGAAGCTGGATTGTTTGGGTGAAATTCCAGAAGCACTTTTGGAGCTCTAATTTACTCTCAGAATCAGTTTTTTTAGAAGCCGGGGGGTACCAGCTTCTGAAAACTGATTTTGATTCTGCTTCTGCTTTTAAAAAAGAAGCAGAAGCAGAATCAGTTCGAAACACCCCTGAGTACGTATATAGTTTATGAGTCATTTTTTGTTAAATAAAGCTATAGACTCCTGCATCATTATAGTTGTTCATTTTGGCCACTGGATTCATGAAAGGTCCAGTTCACACTATCAAATGATTCAAATCTTTGTTTTTGTTTTGTATATAAGCTTTCACTTGCTCACTAAAATGTCAATCGTGAATGTATATAACATGCCCAAATTGAATACGAAATAGCAAATTGAATAGAAAGACAAAGGATAGAGGGTCAGAAATTATTATTTATTTCATATTCTCAATTGATTAATTCAACTCCTCAACCTTAATTCCGTAAACAAGTGTTAATATTATGGCAAGATCAAGGAAAATAACCTGGATTTTTGTTTTTTCCACCCTCTTAATTATACTCTTCTTATGTAATCACATAGTCATTTTCTCCACATATATTGTTTATAATAAGCTGAATTTAAACATTTTATTTTTTTAAGGGGAAATAATGTTTGACTTTTCTTCCTTGTTTATATTTTTTAATTGTGACTTTATTTTATATAGAAATTTCATGTTTTATCAGATATTTTGGCAAGATTCAGAGCGAAAAGTTGGATAAAATGCCATTATTATTTTTGTAATGAAATTGCTTCTACTTCTGTCCACCATTTAGTTGGTTTGTAAAAACTAGCACATAATTAAAAGATGAGTGTCAAAATGGGTACAATAAACTAATAAATAGGTAAATTGATAGTGAAATAGCAGTACTACATTTCGGTATCTTAGGAGACATACTTCAAAAATAAATGACCCACATTTTTCCAATTTTGAGTGGTACGTCTGATGTAATACATTGTAGCAATCTTTTGATTTTGAGCGGTGGATATTTTTTTGGAAAGTTATGTTGTAATTCGCACATATTCTATAATTTTGGTTAAATGTGACTACATTGGAGCTTGTAGATGAAATGTTATTGCACTAATTAAAGATTGGGGTACTACCTAAGAGGAGGAGTTTCTCTCTCTAGGGTTGCCGCGTGCAACTCCGATCCTAGGTTTTCGTCCGCCTTCAAGTCTATCGAAGGGCGAGTTGGTTGGTTGGTTGGTTTGGGCGGTGGGTGTTTGGATTATTTAGTCAGGTTCTCAGTAGCAAGGGAAGCGACGAGTTGGGCGATTGGGCAAGAGGTTGAAATAGGTTTCGATAGCATAGTTTTCCGAGGCGGCTTGTAGCAGCGTGCGACGGCGGAGGTTGGCGAGGGGTATGGACAGTGTTGTTGATCAGTATAAACAAATGGCGATCGGGGCTGATGAGGAGGAGCTGAATCTTGATGAGGTTGAGGCGGAGGGAGTTCCGATGGAGGTGGTTACGACGGGTTTTCCGGTGATCGGCCAGGTGCTGACGGACCGAAAGGTCAAATTTTCAGACCTTAAGGAGACAATGCTTTCACTCTAGAGGTCGGGGAAGGGTATGTCGGTAAAAGAAATTGGTGAAAAGAGGTATATATTTACTTTTAATCATCGTTTTGATATGTTACGTGTGCTTGAAGGAGGTCCTTGACATTTTCAGCGTAGTCTGTTAATGTTAAAAGAAATTATGCCTGACGATATTCCACACAAAATTATCTTAAAGGAGACTCAGTTTTGGGTTCATATCCATAATGTTCCGTATAGTCTTGTTAATCTGGGCACTGCCAGACGTGTGGGAAATTTCACAGGGGAATTTATTAAATATGATGATAACCAGAAGAGTGAAGAGTTCTTATGAAGATGGAGATGGATAATGCGGGTTAGAGTTCTTATGAAGATGGATAAATCGCTGAAGAAGGGGACAAATCTGAAAAAAGATGGTAAGAGTTTTTGGGTAGATTTTAAATATGAAAGGCTACCCAACTTTTGCTTCATTTGTGGATTTATTGGACACTCAGATAATTTATGTCCCTTAAATTATGAGGAAGGCTTAGTTTTAGAAAAAATGTTTGGAATCCATCTTAGAGCATGAAGCGGGGTGAAGACTAGCCCGACAGGAGGTAATAAATGGCTCTTGGAGGGTTCATCGAGCTCTGGCAAAAATTGTTGAGAAGGAGAAAGAGTCTAATGACTGAATCAGCCCAGAGTTTTACCAAAGGAGAAGGGGATGAGTCAAAAAAAGAGGTTTCTAAGAGAAGGAAGATCTGGGAGACTCAGACAATTAAAGAAGGAGCAAGAGGAGGACACTATGGCTTTGGATGGGACAAAAAACGGGGCGGAGGCGGGCTTTGCTCTTTAAGCCCGCCGAAGCCGCTGACAGAAGAGTGGAGGTCGCATGTCTGAGGGATTGTTAGAGTTTTCTGGCTACAACGGAAGTGTTTTTTCTTTTGTTTTATTTGCTGTTTCAGTGATTGTTATGTCTGTTTTGGTGTTCGTTTTTTCTATTATGTTCCTGTTTGTAAGACGTTGATTTTGGATGTGGGGGATGAGAGGAATATGGTGACCGTTTATGGCTTTAGGTTTCCCATTTACGGATCATCGAATTATATTGTTTTTTTGGAGGTGATTAATTTTGAGTCTGGTTCACGGGATAACGTTTGTCAAATTTCTTTTTGTCATTTGACCCATACTCTGAATTATGTGTTATCGATCTAAGCCGAATTCTTCCACACACAAAAAAAGATTGGGGTACTACCTATTGTGAGTTATTGTGAGGGCAGTAAGTAAGGCTCTGTTTGCGAACACAACTAAAAAAACATTTCCCAACTTTTGGCTTAAAAAAGCTAAAAAAGATGTTTTCAAATAACAACTTCTACTTAAATGAATCACTTAAAAGCTAAAAGCTAGAATATGTTTTTTACTTTTTCTACTACACAAAAAACACTTATTTTACCAAATACCACCAACTTTTACTTTTCAAAATCACTTTTTTCTCAAACATTACCAACTTTTACTATTAATAACTTTTTTACCAAATCATTTAAAAAAGTTAAAAGCACTTCCCAGTTGGGTTTGCAAACAGAGCCTAAAGAGTTGTACAAAATTGTAGGACATTGAGGCATTATATATGCATTCCTGGACAAGTTTTTGGTATGTTTTCATGGTTATAATCGGTCATTGATGAATTAAGTGCATTAATGGAAAATGATTTATTGATATATACTCCGTATAACCTTATATGTGTCTGTCAGTGTGTATGTATGTACGGGGCCGGCTAGAGTCTTGCTTGGGGTACCCCAATTTGTACCCCAATCTGTACACCGTCTGTGTACACAAACATTTAGACAGAAAGTTATGCCCTCTTTCAAACGAATTGCCTGAGTACACAGGCAATTCAGGGGGTGGGTACAAAATGAGGTACATTTTGGACCTCTAGAATTTTTGTACTGTGAATGTTACTGAATGTATATTATGTGTACGTGCTTGGTGCTCCGGTTGTGTGTATGACAAATGGAAATAGAAAAAATAGAAGTCAGATAACACGTGTGCTAACCGTGAGTCGATGAAGACTAAAAATTACTCCAACGTAATTTAAAACCTTACAATTCCATAATAATAATTTCAAAATTTAAAACTACTATACGACCGGGTCAATTACTCAATTCATGACATTTCACCAGGAGCCTCGTATACAAAGCTAAAGTGTTTTAAATTATGGATATGAAAGTTAATTTGTTTTACAATAAGTACTTATTTAACAAGATATAGGGGCTATTTTATATTCAATTTAATTTCAAGTTGATCGAGAAATTGAAATAATAAAATTTAATTTTGTGCCTTAAAATATACTCTGTACGTACTTGTTTATTCTCTATTAATTTTGTGTTACTAATAGATTCTTAAATTTATTCGTCATAAATTATGTTCCTAATATTATGCATTACTCGATATACTAAATAGCTTGTTTTATAATCACCTATAATATGTGCTGAAATGTTTCTATTTAATATAGTGTTTACTACGGCAACATAACCCAAAGAAAAAACCAAAGGCTTTTAAGGATAAAATTTAAGAAACAAAGAGATCAAGTTATACAAACATGTCTAAGCTTGTCCTAGAAACATAGACATGATTCAAACTTTTGTTATAATGTTTTCAATTACTTATCTATAATTTAAGTATTTGATTTTATTTGGAAATAATTACATATTTATGTCTAAAGTAAAAATTGTTTATAAAAATACGATTAATGACTATAGTAGTATTTTAATCAAAGTAACTCAGGTTCAATTTTTACACTTAAGTGACCATGTCATCATATTTTAGTAACTATTAAGTCATATTTGTGTAAAAACAAACTTTATTTTAGGGATATTTTGAAAAAAGAACTTTTATTTTTCTTCTACTTTTTAATTAATTATTCTATATATGATTTATTTTGTATGAAGCTAACATCACTCATTTAGTCATTTGTATCATGGTCTAATTCTAATTTTTGCCTCGGGCACCAAATTCTCCAAAGACGGCCCTGTGTATGTATGTATGTATGTGTAAGGTCAAATGTGCATTGCCAATGTGTGGTTTTCAGATTTTATGTAAGCTAGGTAGTAAAATATTAAAACAACAACAACACATGAAATAAATTGATCGTCCCACCATACTTGTGAAATATCAACGAATTTTATTTTACCTTAGAATACAAATTTAGTTTCCATGATTTTATTGCCCTAATTTTCCCTGTATTTATTAGAAATTGTCCTAAATAGGAGTAAAAACATTTTGAAATTTCAAAATAGGATTATCATATTTTTTATTCCCTGAATAGGAGTAATATGTAAAGTTTGAAAAAAATGTCATGTTTAAAGCCTAATAATGCCAAACTTGTCAGAAATCGGAAATTATCCTAAATAGGACTATTGAGTTCCTAAAAAGCACAAATAGGACTACTACTTTTAAAATTCCCTAAATAGGACTAAACATTGATTTTCTACCCTAAATACCCCTAAGAGTATTAATTCATAATGAAATGCTTTAATTCATAATAAAATCATAAAAAACGTAAAAAATATTTTAAAAACGTAAAAAAATTATAAAAAAATTATAAAACATTTATAAAATAAAAATTTTAATTTTTTATTTTTTAATTTAAAAAAAATAATAATAAAAAATAGAAAAAACCCATAAAAAATGAAAAACAATTATGGATACCTTTCCCACCGCCTCCCGCCGCCTCCCAGCACCACCACTTCCGATTGGTGAAATTTCTTCCACTTTTGGTAAAAAAATGCCATATTTTTTCTGAAAATGCCAAAAAGATGGCATAATTACTCTTCAATATGCCAACATTTTCATTGAATATGTCATCATTATGGCATTATTTAAAATGTTGGCATATTTTTCTCCGGTGATGGGAGCTGGTAGTGCTAGGGGTGGCAGGGGTGGTAATGTTTTTTTTTTTAATTTTATGATTTTATTTTTATTTTTTTATTTTTTTTAAAAATATTTTTATTAATTTTCTATTATTTGTTTACGATTTTTAGTATTTTTTTCGATTTTTATTAATTTTTTTTATGATTTTATTATTAATTAAAACATTTCACAAGTTACAAGGGCATATTTGTCCAAACACACATAAATAGTCCTATTAAGGGAATTTAAAAAATGTAGTCCTATTTGTGCAATTTTGTCATTTTTTAGTCCTATTTAGGGAATTGACTCGTCAGAAATTTACTCCTATTCAGATAATAAAAACATGATAGTCCTGTTTTGGAATTTCAAAACGTTTTACTCTCATTTAGGGAATTCTCTCTTTATTTATTGTCATCTACATAGTGCAGTAATTACTTTTGAGGTTAAAGTTAATTAAGGCAATAAAATACAAATAACTAAGAAATAATGACCAAAAAAAGACTCCTGACTTTCCTGTGGACAAAAATAAGACTCAATTTAAAGTGGACAGAAAAGTGGCTAAATAAACTTGTATGGACATTGGTACCCTCACAATAACCAAACTCATCATGTTCTGCATCTGCATTACGATGCATCTTCCGCCTCTAAATCTAGTTCTGCACTGCCTCGCCTCCGTCTTCAGGTCTCCGACTCCAAATCCAGGTCGCCATCTCCTCCTCTGGATCGCCGTTCGCTCCTCCTCCTCTTCTTCTTCCCAATTTCTGTCTGAGTAGAGGTGTATTGCGATGGAGACACTTCCCGATTTTTGTCTGAGTAGAGGTGTATTGCGATGGAGACGAAGAGCCTCGGGTTAGAAGAAGGATCCAATCGGGTTATTTGCGATGGAGACGAAGAGTCTCGGGTTAGAAGAAGGATCCAATCGGATCAAATCGGCGTGGAGGCTAGGGGTTTTTGGCGAGGGCGGTGGTCTGCTGGGGTTGGGGGAAGGATGTAGTGGTGATATGCGGCGATTGCAGGGGGGTAGGTGCTGGTGTGGGGGCTATGGTTGTGCGAGGGCCGGGGTTGGGAAGGGGGATGCTGGGGCGGCGGTGCTCATCGTTGGGTGGGGGAAATGATGTGCAGTGGTTGGGTGGCATATGTGGTGGTGGGGCGAGGTGGTTGCAAGGGCTGGGGTGGGTTTGTGGCAGCGTTCGTGCAGGGGAGTGGGGCTAGGAGGGGGACTGTGGCGGTGGCGTCCCTGATAGAGGGGTCTGCGGCGGCGGCGGCTGTGGCGGCAGGCGGTGGGTCGAGTAACCGTAATTGGGGTACCCGTTAATCATAAATGGGTAACGATAACTGATCAGGAAATAGTAATTGGTCGGATCAGATAACTGTAATTGATGGGTCGAGTAATTGTAACTGGTCGAATTGGGTGAATGTAACTGACGAGTCAGATAACTGTAACTGATTGAATCGGGTAACTGTAACTGACATGTTGAGTAATTCTGTAAATCTAAGTGATCGAATTGGGTAACTATAACTGACTGGTCAGATAACGTAACTGGTCGAATCAGATAAATGTAACTGATCAAATCGAGTAATTGTAACGGATTAAATCGGGTAACTGTAACTGACAAGTCAAGTAATTGTAACTGGTCGAATTGAGTAACTCTAATTGACGGGTCAGATAACTGTGACTGGTCGAATCGGATAATTGTAATTGATCCAATCGGGTAACTGTAACTGATCGAATCGGGTAACTGTAACTGATCGAATCGGGTAACTGTAACTGATCGAATTGGGTAACTATCACTGACGGGTCGAGTAATTGCAACTAGTCGAATTGAGTAACTGTAACTGATCGAATCAAGTAACTGTAACTGACAGATTGTGTAAATGTAACTGGTTGAGTAATTTTAATTGTCAGCGCATAACTCTAACTGGTAGAAACAAAATCGTCACCGGCTAACCATAATTACGGAAGCATAAAAACAATACGAGTATACTTTTTTTTAATCTTAAAAATGGTTGGAAGTCTAGAACATTTTGAGGAGTTAGGAAATGGTAATGAGGATTTAATAAGTACGGAGTATTCATTAGGCGGGCAGCAGGGCGTATTTGGTATATGCAACCTTTAGTTTTTAAATGACTACGGATGTTTTCTTTTGGACTGAAATTTGCTGGTCTGGTCTGGTCTGTTTAAGTCTGGTCTGGTCTGTTTAGGTCTGGTCTGGTCTGATAAACGTCTGGTCTCTGTGTATTTTATAACTACGGAAGTCTGGTCTGGTCTGGTCTGTTTAAGTCTGGTCTGGTCTGGTCTGTTTAAGTCTGGTCTGGTCTGGTCTGGGACTGAAAACAGTCCAAAAAAAAACATCCGTACTCGTAGGTATCTTTTTTGGAATTTATTAAAGGATGTCCTAGATTTGTCCAAATGATTAGTATTATTTGAGGACAAACACCAATAACTAATGAAATGATACGCCCTTAATATCATTCGAAGTACGAAGTACTACTAATATTTATTTATTTAACGTAACCAGCCATTTGATACGCCGGCAACATACATGAATACTAAAGAACAAATCAAGTATTTGACATTCATTGATCATCATATTTAATGATGATCCACATCTTCGGGCAACCTGATAGATGTAATAAATCGTAAATATGCCGTGAGCTGAGTAAAGAAGAACATGTACAAGCTTACGAATTAAAAATAGCGAAAGAATTGAAGTTACCTTCTAAATGTACGTTGATTCCTTGTTTTTAGAAGGTTTCGTTAATCCATATACCGGCCAGTTACAACTCTAGGCGGTTATCTCGTATTATGGCTTGCGCATAAATAGCGTAGCCAATCCTTAATTTTAGGAGAAATTACTCGTATTAATTAACAGCTCATTAACTAAATATAATGAAAGAGACATACTCTTTTTAATTTTGGTCGTAGAAGAAGTAATTTTCTCTTAGCTTACAGAAATGGCGGTTAGTTCTTGCTTAACTTCCTACTATCCTACCTGGGAAACCACTCACGACAACTTCCTTAACTTCACCCAAACCTTGGACGACGACCCTCCGCCGCTTTTCTTCCCCGAACCGCCGCCGCCGCAGCCAGTAGTGGATAGTCATCACCTTCTTAAACCCTCGGCGGCTGAGCCTCTTTTTAGCGGCTTCAACAACCCTGATTTTGTTCTTCCGGTGGACCCTATTTCCAACTTCGACTACCCCGTTTTCTCCGGCGACTGCTTTTCCTTGCCGCCTGACTTCTCCTTTCAGCAAGAGCTCGAATTCCGGCAGCCCCCGCCGAAGCGCCAGAAGCTCTTCCGCAGTGAAGAAGAAGAAGACATTAGCCAGAACTGTTTCCGCGTCTTCATTCCGAACCCTCCTCGGCTGCGGCACGAGTTCAAGCCTCCGCCTCCGCCGCTGCCTGAGCTCCCAGGTGGGTCACTTAGGGCTTACTGCGCGGAGGCGGAGAGTTGGAATGTGGGGAAGAAGAGCGACAGCGGGAAGACGCTGTCGCCGCAGAGCATCGCCGCTCGGGAGAGGCGGAGGAGGATCACGGAGAAGACGCAGGAACTGGCAAAGCTGATTCCCGGCGGCCAGAAGATGAACACCGCCGAGATGTTTCAGGCTGCCTATAACTACATCAAGTTCATGCAAACCCAAGTTTCAGTACTTCAGTCTTGCCTCTCGCCATCTCAGGTAATTTAATTAATTCATTTATTACAAATATTTACTTATCATTAGGCACATTTAGTATTTAAATGAGCATATCATGTAATTTAATTTCAGTATATGTTTACGTTTTCATTGTATATATAGTACTACTTGCTAGCTCAACAAGTAGTTGACAGTTATATTTTTCTTGTGAAAGGAATAGTTGCATTATTGTGCAATTATTATAAAGAAATGTAACAAGTACTCCATATAACATTTGTCGCTGATTTAATTAAACTCAAAAGCCAGGTTATTGCAGGGAGTATATATGTACTACTACGTATCTACTATTAATCCACATGCATGTCCATAACTGAAAAAGTAAATAAATGCTGAGTATTCAGTTTGAGAATAATTAATCGTTTTTATGCACTGTGTGATTAATTAATTAATTAAATTGTTTGTCTACGAAGTATATTGAGGGTTTCGCTAGGTTTTGTAATTATTGCTAATAAATAATTGTATATTTGTATGTGTACAATGTTGCAGGAAAATGGGGAGACATTTATTAATGAAGATTTAGAGACACTTGTCGGGTCTTCCTTGATTCAAGAGAAATTGTATTTGAAGGATAAGTGTTTGGTTCCGGAAAAGTTCATCCAAATCCTACCAAATTCTCAAGATCTATTGATGAGCTCAATCAACCCACTGAATTAGGAATCTAATTTTAAGCATTTTTTTGTCTTCTTGTTTAATTTCCATTGATAAGTTATAGTCTGCTAACTAATTTTTGTGAACAAACTAGTTAGTCTTTCTGCTTATTAGATTCTTTTTGTTAATTAACTAGGGTATAGTTATTTAGTTTTATGGTTGTACCTATTAGGAATACTTTTCTTGTAAATATCTGTTTTACAAGAGAAGTCAAGGTGTTGTTTCACTTGGTTATTTGATATGCTAATTCAATTGAGTTGTCCAATTTTTTTAACATTTTTTCAAGTAAAATTAGCTAGTCATTTTCCAATTATTTACTTGGATCGGATCTAAGTCGTTTAGAATGTTCTTGCTTAAAGAATGTTCTTGCATAAATTACATGCGTGGATAATTGCTCTGCTGGCCGGCCGGGGTAGAGAAGTCAGAAAACTGAACGGTGGGAGTGATTTTAACTCTTTTCCATCGTTAACTAAAAGTAAAATTAATTTTAATTAAAAACAACTAATATGCAAGGGCGGACCGTAGTAGAGATCCAGGGGGCTACCGCCCCCCCACAAAATTTTATTTTGGTGTATATATATACGAAAAATAATTTTCGCTCTCACAAAAAATATTTTGTTTAAGTTAGCATCCTCCCAAGAGAAAATTGTTGGGTCCACCCCTGCTAATATGCAGATATTTGCATGTTTAAAAAATTCAAAATTACTACACGGTCGACGTGCACCCATCACTATGTCAAAGGCCTAATCTAAATTGAGATAAAGCTAACAGTAAAAACTGAGAGTCTGAGATGATATTTACAAGAAAGATGACACGTACTCATTGTTAAATATTATATTAGTCATTAAGGGTAGTTTGATCATTTTATCTGTTTAGATTAGCTATTGTACGTATACTCTTTGTATGTTCCATATTCATTTCATCCCATTTCATCAATATACGTATGTCTTCTTCCACCCTAGAGCTCATCTCTTCTATGGCTTTATCATGGTATCAAGAGCTACACAAGGGATCTTCGTAATATCATCTGTTTTTCGCGGATCTTTGTAATTTTTTTCCCGCACTGTGTTCCTTTGCCTGCTTCGATTATGGACTGTGGAGCTGCTGGGTCTCTAATTTTCACTACTTTTCTTGCGCTGCTATGATATTTGAGCTCAGGTTCGATTTCCCCTGAATTCCGTTTCTGCAATTTGTTTGGATTTGAGGATATATTTCGGACTCGTTGGATTTGTTGTTGGGTTTGTCAATTAGTATTTGTTGTTGTGTTCACTATGGCTGGGGGAGAAGATTCTTTACAGTCTATTAGTGTTAGATTGGATGGTACAAACTGCACATATTGGAGCTTTGGGATGAAAAAAATTTTAAAAGGAAAGAAAATGAGGAAGTATGTTACTGGTGCAGCTACCATCCCTACGAAATCTGTTGATGGCGAAAATTTGATGAGTTGCTTGATGTTTGCGATACCAATAATTCCAAAATTATCACATGGATAAATAACTCTGTTGAACATAGAATCGGTATGCAGTTGGCCAAATATGATACTGCAAAACAGGTTTGGGATTATCTTCAGAAGTTGTATGTGAGGTCCAACTTTGCTGTTCAGTATCGATTAGAGGCTGATATTCGAGCCCTTGTTCAAACAGAGGATATGGGTATTGAGGAATTTTACAACAAAATGACTATGCTTTGGGATCAATTGGTTGCAACTGAGTCTGCTAAATTGCGAGCCTTTGCTCCATATATTGCTCGCAGGGAAGAACAGCGCCTGGTTCAGTTTTTAATGGCTCTTCGTGCTGAGTTTGAACTTATGTGTGGGTCAATTTTACATCGTACTCCGCTGCCTTCTGTTGATTCTGTGGTTCATGAGTTACTTGTTGAAGAAACTCGTCTTAAAACTCATACTAGTAAGGCCACTCATGCTTCCACACCTTCTGTGCTTGCTGTTCCACACACTGCACACTCTTCTGCCATGGAACCCGTACAACCACTCAAGAATGTGCTTATTGTAAGGAGCAGGGTCACTGGAAGAATCAATGCCCAAAATTGCCAGAAAAACATCGCCAAACTGGACAACAACAAGGAGGACGGGCACCTCAGTTTCAATATCGTTCTAGTAGTGGCCGTGGACATTTCTCTGGTGGAGGCCCACAATATGATTTCCGCCCAACTACAGCTGCATTTATGCCATATTACGATCAGACCCCTAGCTACTGAGACTTCCTTGGCTGACCAGTTTCAGAAATTTTTAGCTACTGAGACAACGCCTCAGTCACATGCCATGTCTGCCTCATCCTCTGGTGCCTCAGGTTTGTTTTCTCCATGGGTTTTAGACTCTGGAGCTTCACATCATATGTCCCCTCATTTGCCTTTCTTTGTTTCAATGTCACCTAATGTTTCTGAAAAAGCAGTCTCAATCGCTGATGGTTCTCCTATGCCCTTGATAGGCATTTGTAATGTCCAAACAACGAATATATCCTTATCTGATGTTTATTGTATTCTCAAGTTAGCCATGAACCTTACTTCTGTTGGTCAATTATGTGATTTTGGTAATTTTGTTCACTTCTTTCCTTCCACTTGTCATATACAGGATCTGAAATCCAAGGAGCACATTGGGACCGTCCATAGAGACAAGGGGGCTTATACATTTTGGATAGGTTGCACCATACTAATAATGTGGCAGCCACAGGTGTCGATTTATCCAAATTTCATTTGACTTCATCGTCTTCTAAATTTGTTTTGTGGCATTCTAGACTTGGTCATGTTTCTGGACCTCGCCTTCGGTTTATGGTTTCCAGTGGTATTTTGGGAAATTTGAAACCTCATGATATTTCTGATTGTAGTGGATGTAAGCTTGGAAAGTTTTCTGCCTTACCTTTTAAACTAAGTGATTCTAAGTCTACTGCACCTTTTGAGTTGATACATTCTGATGTTTGGGGACCTGCCCCTATTACCACAAAAGGGGGGTCTCGATATTATGTTTCTTTCATTGATGATTACACTCATTATTGTTGGGTTTATCTTATGAAACATCGTTCTGAGTTCTTAAATATATACACAACTTTGCAGTCATATGTTAAAACCCAACACTCTTCTGTTGTCAAGTGTTTTCGTTCTGATTTAGGTGGAGAATATACTTCTGGCAGTCTTTCTAATTTATTTGTTTCTGATGGGACTGTGCACCAATCTTCTTGCACTGACACCCCACAACAAAATGGGGTATCTGAGAGAAAACATCGCCACACTGTAGAAACTGCACGTTCTATGCTTTTATCAGCTAGTGTTCCTAGTGAGTTCTGGGGAGAAGCAGTACTTATTGCTGTCCATTTAATTAATATGATTCCCACAGCTCATAATTCTGGTATCTCTCCATATCAAAAGTTGTATGGTCGTACTCCTGACTATTCTAACTTGAGAGTTTTTGGAAGTACTTGTTTTGTTCTTAAGCCTAGTGTGGAGCGTACTAAGTTGTCTTCTCGTTTTGCCATATGTGTTTTCCTAAGTTATGGTGATACTAAAAAAGGTTTTCGTTGTTTTGATCCATCTAGTGGAAAGTTGTATGTTGCACGTCATGTTGTATTTATTGAGCATATTCCTTTCTTCTCCATACCTTAAGTCTCTCATAATCTCACCCGCTCTCATCTTCTTAGCATTGATCCATTTAACATTCATGAAGATCATATAAACTTGTCTCCTAGTGCCATCACAAACCAAGAAAATGGTGATCTTGATGATGCCCCCCCTATGGCTTCCCAAGAACCTCCAGTGATTGCAGATCCTCCTCCACATCCTCCTATTCGTCCTCGATCTGATCGCATCCGTAAGTCCACTAAACTACCTGATTTTGCCTATTCGTGTAATTCTCAATCATTCAGTGCTTTTCTATCTTCTATTCATCAATTGTGTGAGCCTTCATCTTATCTTGAGGCATCAGGAGATCCACTTTGGCAACAGGCTATGGCTGAGGAGCTTACTGCTTTAGCTAGAAGTCACACATGGGCTCTTGTGTCATTGCCAGCTGGAAAGAAACCAATTGGGTCTCGTTGGGTTTATAAAATCAAAACAAAGTTTGATGGGTCTATTGAACGATGCAAGGCACGGTTAGTTGCGAGAGGTTTCTCTACTGTTGCCAAGATGACAACCGTTGGGGTTCTCGTAGCAGTTGCATCTGTACATCAGTGGGGTGTCTCACAACTGGATGTCAAAAATGCATTTTTGAATGGTGACCTTAAAGAGGAGGTCTACATGACTCCTCCACCCGGTGTTCCCCATGGTGTTGGACAAGTTTGTAAGCTCAAAAGAGCGCTTTACGGGCTCAAACAAGCCCTTAGAGATTGGTTTGAGAAGTTCTCTGCAGTGATTTTCTCTCTTGGTTATGCATCTAGTCATCATGATCCTGCATTGTTTGTCAAGTCCTCCTCTGCAGGCCGTGTGTTGCTTTAGTTATATGTTGATGATATGATTATTACAGGTGATGATGTTGATGGTATTGCAGTTTTGAAAATACCTTAGCCCGGAAGTTTGACATGAAAGATTTGGGATCATTGAGGTATTTTTTGGGAATTGAGATAGCTTCTTTGCCAAAAGGTTACCTTCTTTCTCAATCTAAGTATGTTGCAGATATTATTGAACGAGCTCGTCTGACAGATACTAAGGTTGTTGATTGTCCACTTGAGGTTAATGTTCATTATTCTCCTTCGGATGGAATTCCTCTGGCCGATCCTACTCTATATCGTACTATTGTTGGAAGCTTAGTTTATCTTACTATTACTCATCCAGATATTGCTCATGTTGTCCACATTGTTAGTCAATTTGTCATTTCTCCTACTTCTGGCCATTGGGCTGTTGTTGTTCGTATTCTTCGCTACTTTAGAGGAACTATTTGCCAGAGCTTGTTGTTTCCTTCTACCTCCTCTTTAGAGCTTTCTGCCTTCTCAGATGCAGATTGGGCTGGTAACTCAACAGATCGTAAATCAACTACAGGCTTTTGCATCTTTCTTGGGATTCTCTTATATCTTGGAAGAGCAAGAAACAAGATATTGTGTCACAATCTTCCAATGAAGCTGAGTATCGTGCTATGGCTTCTACCACTTGTGAGATCGTTTGGTTACGATGGTTACTCGCTGATATGGGAGTACATTGCACAACTCCAACACCTCTTTACTATGACAACAAGAGCGCCATTCCGATTGCTCATAACTCTGTGTTTCATGAGCGTACAAAACATATTGAGATTGATTGTCATATTGCTCATAACTCTGGGAGTATATTTTTTAAGATTTTTAATTGGTGTCAAGTTCATATTTATTGTCCATCTAAGGATGTTTTCCTTTGGACTGTTTTCAGTTCCAGACTAGACTAGACTAGATCAGATCAGACCATACCAGACTTCTGTAGTTATAAAATACACAGAGACCAGACGTTTACCAGACCAGATCAGACCAGACCGGGCCAACAAATTTCAGTCCAAAAGAAAACATCATAAGTCGAATGTATTTTGAATTCAATTTAAATTAATATACTTTGATTACCATTAAACTAGAAAGGAATGACATTTCCAATTTATGAATTTGATCTTAAATATGTCGTATTATTAAATATATTTGGTGCTGATCGGCTGACCTGGCGATTTAGGGGTAGTCATTTATCGGTCAGATGGGATGGTGAAATATAGGTATGTAATTTTAACTTTATTACACATTGATTATACAAAAAAGGGAAATGGTTGCAAATAGGACCGGAACTCTTGTATATACTTAAATAGGACCTCAATGATTTTAACTCCCAAATAGGACTATTTTTTCCCGTGTGTCCAGATTTACCCCTAATTTCTTTTGCTATCTCTGTGTCTCACCTCATCATCTTCCCGGCCTCTCGATAAACTCCTACCGGCCACGCTTCCCTATCAACAACACGGCAAGTCTACGACGCGGTATGAGGCAGAGGCGTCCGCACAGCGACGCGGCACCACATCTACTTGGCGGCGGCACAGCAACGCGGCGGCAACACAGAGGCAGAATGAAATCCCTGCTAAGTCTCCTCCTCCTCCTCCTCCTCCTCCTTATTCTTCCTTCTTATTTTCTTCTGCGTTGCAAGCATGCTCTGTTTTTTGTTTTTGCAACATGAAGCTGTTAGATCTACTATTTGTTTTTTTCTCATATGTTAGTATGTGTCAATTTGTTTGCCATTGATTTGAAGAAAGGGATTTTGGACATTACCCGTTGACAATGCTATATATTTATAGCATTATTTACACATTGTGAATTTTACTTGACATTGTAATCTTTATTTTGAAATTGTATCATTTTTTTTTTCACATTTTATCATCTACTCTTTATTTTACAATGTTTACAATACCGTCACATTGTTCTAACAATATCATTTTTTATTGCATTGACATTTTATTACTCCCTAACAACTTTGTTTACAATGTCATTTTTATTGCATTGGTATTGACATTGTAACATTTTTTTGACATTGTAACATTTTTCATTCTTTTTGCAAATACTGGAGAACAGGGGTGCTAACACCGGCTCACGTGCTAGTTGCGCAAGCGAGTTCCGGTTGTGATTTGATCTACAACATCGGAACATAGTTTGGCACTTGGGAAATCGGTGACGACGGTGGTGATCGCTGAAATTTTGATAGTGATTAATGTTTGACGGTGGAGTTTGGACGATTCAAGTTTGGTGTTTGTTATTTTTCAAGTGTAGCTTGTAGCTGGTTTTGAATTTGCCATAGTTAGTAAATCATTTCCTCGTTTATGATCTTTTATTAGTAATTTTAGCAGAATTCTTTCTTTTGTAATCATTGTCATTGAAATTCTATGACATTATTTTCGAAACAATGATATTTTGCTACATCGACAGTAATGTACTCTTATAACATTGTCATACAATGACATTGACTTTAAATAATGACATTAATTATCTCACATTGTCAAATAATGACATTGGTTTTGTAGCAATGACATTGGTTTTTAAGCATTGTCATATAATGACATTGGTTCTCATAATGTCATTTATTGACATTATATTACATTGTCATACAATATTATTGGTTTCTAAACGATGACATTATATATAGATCAGTAACATTATACTACATTATCAATAATGTCATTGATTTCTAAACAATGACTTGAATTTTAAACAATGACATTACTTCACATTGTCATATAAGAAAACTATTTTTATACAATGACATCAACTACATTGTCATTTAATAACATTGATGTTTAAACAATGTCATCATACTCCAGTCATTTATGGGCATTCTTTTTTATACAATGACATTATATTATATTGTTATATAATGACATTGCCTTTTAAACAATGACATTATATTATGTTACCATATAGAAACAATGACATATGTACATTGTTATTTTAATTCTAATGGTTCTTTACGTTAATAATAGTTTCTCGAATGATAGTGAGACATAAAAATATACTACTTACTACATAACATTTATAAACATCACGACATTGTGAGTTTTTATCTTATAAAACATGACATTGTTTGTACATTTTCACAATTGTGTATTGCATAGTTTCAGGATTCACTACCATCAACATTACAAAGATAAATGACTAATTAAATGAATCAAAGAAATAATAATTAAAAAATTAATAAACAAATTAAACAACACAATATACTGAAATCTTCCTAGATAACAAATCAACTCAAAGGTTAATAATTTGAAAATAAAATTAGATAGAACAAAAAGAAATAAAAGAAAAAACGAAACAAAAGCAAAATAAATCAAAAGCAAAACGAAACAAAAGTAAATGGATTCTACTGGGAAAAAAGCATTCAACGGAAATAGAATTTCACGCCAGCGAAAACCAAAAGCAGATCGGCGGAAGAAAGAAATCTAGGAGCGGAAGAAAGAAATCTGGGAGCGGATGAAAAGAAGATTGGCGGCAGATCAGAAAAGGAAGAAGAGCAGCACTGTAGCAGGTAACCTTTGGTGCTATGGAGGCAGATTATGCTCGCGAGTCTAAGAGACAATCCCAGATCAGAGCTTAGTCGGCAGTCGTTTTGCGTTAATAGTCGGGCAGACACAGCGAACATGGGAGCCGGTCGCTTTTGTTAGCAGCTGCATTAGTAAAAAGTCTTAGGTCCTATTTATCTTCCGAGCCTTTGTTTTACTCTTATTTAGGTCTTTCTCCCTACAAAAACAACATCTAAATGCTTTATATAATATTTATTTGCATCCCATAGTACATAATTTTACCTTTATTACACATTGATTATAATGAAATATTTAAATTAACTTATATTAGTCAAGCTGACAAACAAAAGTGTCCTGATCAGTTACTATATTAGGTGGTAAAGTTTCTTATGTAATCGGTGTGGTAGTGTGGGGAGTCCAGAAAATAATGAATGCCTTTTTGATAAATAAACGAATTGAAGATAGATGCCTTTCTTGAAATTTATTCCTTAAGGGCATCCTCATTGGAAGGATTATTAAGAGATTAAATTGATGACATGGCGGATTTTTTGGAGGAGTATCATTGAGAGACATTGATTATTTAATGAGATTATTTGCTAGAATAATCCGGGATCAAAATATGAATCCGGATTATTTTAAGATTATTTGAAAAGTATATGTAATACGTTAATGCATGGCTGAGAAAAAAGCGGATTATTTGAAGATGATGGTTGAGATGCATAAACGGATTTTGAGATTAATTAAAAATTAATTATGTAACAATATTTAAAAGGTAAGAATCATAGAATATATTGATTTTTAGAGATTACGAATGGTGATGCTCTAATAGTTACTCCGTAATACATACCGAGCAGTATTTATTTTCCTCCGATTTCATCTTCAACAATCCACACCAACACCGACAATGCACTGCGTTCTCTTAAAAATTGTTCAAAATGTTTGTAGATAAAATCCTCATGTTTTATTTCCTGAATATAAATAATTACTCCATACTTTATAAGTTCGTGGTGCTGTTTTAAGGATGTTTTGCAGACCATCGCTTTTCTTGCGTGCATAGTTGTAGTCAAATGTGAAATGTTTTAAATGAAAATTGTAGGTTACTGATTTGGAAACAATTTATACTTGCATTTAATACCTGTTTTACGTTTCTGAACGCATAAATTTCATGGTATGTTGAGCAAAACAAACATGAATGTCCATCAGTCCATGTCTTTGTAACTTCCAGTCCCTTGGATGTTTGGATGCATTATGAAGGACTGAGCACACTTGTTTTGCTAGACACAAATTTTGGTAAGACAACAACCTAAAGAAAATTTAAAATACAGAAACAAATCACATTCATTGGTAAACCTAAAGACTGAAGTCACATAATTAACTTGTATTCTATCAAAATAAACTCACTCTTATGAAGGGTGTTAGAATATTATTTATTGTGTTCAAATTAATTGTAATTATCAAGAATTTAGATTGAGAGTTTTTAAATTTTTTGTATTAATGTAAAACCTCGATTTTACATTAATTTAGAACGAGACCTATAAATTCATTCGACGGGCTCTGCGCTCAATGGAAAAGTATGGTCATCCACTCCAAATATTGAGTTTTTATGTGTAATAAATTAAAGATAAAAATCACTTCTTGCACCATCTTTTACATGTTCAACAAAGTCAAGATTTCAGCCCACAGAATTATCAAAGTTGGCATTTGATTGAAAAAATCAAACTCATAAAGCTAAATAATATAGATTCCCGAACGGGGCATCAAAAGTAGAAGTATTGCTTTGAAATGGATGATCATAATTACATTGAAAAGGAAAAAGAAAGAGGAATTGAAGGAGTCAAAATTCTATCAATTCACGAAGTCGGTTTGGTAGCACAAAAATCGGCCGATTTAACTGATTTGACTGATTTTGCTGAAATTTATGACATTCTGACTGCATTGGGTGATTCTGATGATTTAAGAATAAATTATTTTTAAGATATATTTTATTAATAAAATAAAGAAAAATAAAGAAAAGGTTATATGTAAAATAGCTAAAATGGTCATCTACAACAACTTCAGCCAATACAGCCAGAAAAGCAACTTCAGCCAATTCAGCCAACCTTAATTTTTCTACTTCTTACACAATTCAGCGCGCGAAAGCAAAAGTCACGTGTTTGGTAAAAAAGTTGGCTAGTAAGCCCGATAAGTCGAAAAATAGTGTTACCAAACGGTCTCTTGATTGATTGATTTATTTATTTACCAGTGACGGAGTCGGAAATGATAAGTTAGGGAGGGCGGAGCTTAAAACATTTATATTGTGGGAGCTAAAACTCAAAATTTCACAATATTTTATTGGTATTTATATAAATATACATATGTATACTTCGTATATCACACGTAGACCTGCACAAAAGCAGGGCTCGGGTCGGGCTTTTCATAAGTTTTCTGCCCATCGTGTGTGGGCGGGCCCGGCCCGCAAAAATGGGCCTAACTTCATGTCCATACCCGCCCGTAAGAGCGGGCCGGGTAGTCCACCGGGCCACCGGGCCCGGGAAGACTTTAAATTTTTCAAAATTATATAATTTATTTAATACTTTATAAATAATATTACAACATTTAAAAAATTGCTAATACGCTTGTAATGTATATAGGCCTTTCATCACATACACAAAAAATATTTACACAAAAATAATAATGAGAAACTATATCTAAAATTTAAAATTCATGCACAAAGTATTATCGTTAACTACAAAAATAGATATTATATTGGTTGGACTATTTGTTAAGAACTAATTAAATACTTAAATTTAAGCATAATAAACTATAAATATGTATACAGATAAATTAGTAAATATAAAAATATTCATGTGTACATGTAAATAAATACATAAACTAGTATATATAAATATAAATAAATATATATATATATATATATATATATATATATATATATAGAGGGCAGTTCACATCAGGAGTTCCTGATGAGAACCCCCGTGCGGACAAGACCATCAGAGGGTCTTCCCGGTGGAATTTTTTGATGAAATTTTTTTAGCGTGTTCCTCATCAAGTCTAGTTTGTCCATACCAAATTTCAGATCAAAATTCCATCGGGAAGGCAGTCAAATAAATCCTGGAAAAATATGGTGCATTCTGCGCACATATAATGTGCAGTATGTTTCCAGGATTTATTTGACTGCCTTCCCGATGGAATTTTGAGCTGAAATTTGGTATGGACAAACTAGACTTGATGAGGAACATGCTCAAAAAATTTCATCAAAAAATTCCATCGGGAAGACCCTCTGATGGGCTTGTCCGCACGGGCCTGCTCTTCAGGAACTCCTGATAGGAACGGGACTCTATATATATATATATATATATATATATATATATATATATATATACTAAATGTAGCGGGCCGGGCTTATCGGCCCGAACGGGCCTACACCCTAACCCAAGCCCGCCCATATGTTGTTGCGGGCCGGGCACGGACCGGGCCGATGAGTAAATATATATGTCCAAGCCCGCTAATTTGTGCGGGCGGGCTGGGCGGGCCAGGCGGGCCGGCCCGGTTTTGTACAGGTCTAATCACACACAACAAAAGAGCTTAGCCAGGTGAACGGGGCCAAAGTGAGTTTGTGAGTCATTTCTTTATCTTTAATACTACGTACTATGTAATAATTATGCATGTACTACAGACATTGCCGCATGTTACGTGTATGGTATAACTGTATAATTAAGTAAACTGCATATAATCTCAATTTCGATAAAAGCATTTAAACTTTAAAGTGCCAGATCGAGAGGGACTAAAAATATGCATCATCCACCCCCACTCGACTTCAAAAGCACTTTTTGGTATATAATATACTTCGTACATCGCACCCAATTTTAAAATATTTGATTCACTTATAACGGTAAATGCTAAAAATTAAAGTTGACTGGTTTTATTTTTGAGTTTAAGTTCTTTAAATGATACTCCGTACTTTTTAATGTATAGATTTAATTAGATTATGGCTTTCAAATAGGTATATTTAGCTCATTTTCCCATTATATTTTATCCTACAAGTCTATAACACTGCCAAAATCCAACTCAATTCCAATTAGGACGGACCATCTAGTGAAGATACAGGTCCCTTCATTATTGCAACTTACAATTAGTGAGGTACGTAATGGCTTCCGTGAATTTTGGGTCCATCACTAGCTGAATAATTTATTGATGTGGGCAACTCACACAGGGCCGCTCCTCCGAGATTGGAACCATCCTAATCCTCCAAACACTACTACTCTAACTTAGCGTCAAATCAAGATACTCATAACACTAAGATTAATTAAATCTCTTAAAATTAAAGGAATTTCGACTAAAGCACGGTGTTTGGAACTGATTCTACTTATGCTTCTTTTATAAAATCATAAATAAAATCAGAATCAGTTTTTTAGGAGTTAGTCTTCCTCATCTTCTAAAAAACTACTTTTTGGAGCATTTTGCAGCACCTAAAAATACTTTTGCACTTTCATCCAAACATTCTGGTATCTGTTTCTAGTCCATGAAGAAGCAGAAGCAGTTTTAAGCAGCAGATTCAAACACTCCCTATATTAGATGAATACATATATACACACATTCATACATACACATATAGCTAGGGGTGGTTCGGTACAGTATACTGAATATTTTCACTCATACCTTTACCGTACCAAAACTTTCGATATGCAAAATTTATATACCGTTACCCTACCGAAGTTTCGGTATACCGCATTTCGGTATACCGAAGTTTCGGTTCGGTAACGGTACAGTATCGGTAAATTATCATGCATGTCTCCCAATACAACAAATTACATAGAGTAACGAAATATATGAAATCGGTGTTACTAGCGACATATTTATTCCATTATTAAAATGTTACAAAATGCAATTAATGATCTATTGGTGTCATATTCAATATTGAACAATAATGATTATTATTAGTATATTTAAGCAGTTCAACATGCCACGTATTAAAAAATAACACATTCTCCTAAAATAACCTAAACAATATAGATATAATTATTCAAACAACATGGATATAAAACCATTTATTCCTAATATGATATTGCGTACTTAGTCATTTTTATAATTTAAAAAAAAAATGAATAAGACTTTTGGACAAAGTTGTGTGTCTCGACTCGTGGAATCCCTAGGTAGATACACTCGTCAGCAACTCAGCGACTCAACCATCTTGACTCGCAATGTCACGCCCCGGACCGCGTCCGTGCCACGTAGACAACCGCCGTACAACCCAATAAGAACAACGTAGTTCATTCTTATTAGATCATACAAGGCGTCCGATAGATTCTATTGCCAAACCGATTAGTAAACTCATACAATCAACATCAATATAACTCAAACAAATGCGGAAATAAAATAAGTTTGAAGTTTAGCCACACGTGGCAAACATAGGCACGCAGGCCCCCAAATAGTTTAATAGAAAACATTGTATAAATATCCATGAGCAGTTACATTGTTTCAAGTAAGAGTGGAAGCACGAACCACGTCTTCCTTATTCGATGATCACCCTGGGCAAAGGTGCAGGAGTAGGACTCTAGCCTCAACCTGAAAAATGTGAGGGCCCCCGAAGGGGTCAGTACTCCATAGAAGTACTAGTGACAAGCAGGCTAGATGAAGAGTAACTAATATTTCAAACACAAGACCCAAAAATAGGATGATACATATATTTATAGGCATAACCGTAGTTACCCCATTCCCAAGATAATACATACTGTATATACTTGTAAAATACTTGACCCGTAGGTCCTTTTCTTTGAAAGAGTCTTTTATTTTGAGATAAGGTACTCACCCGACCTTTCCCATCTATTCCCGAATGCCTAGCTCAATAGCTACATTCTATCTTACTAATATCCTACCGAGTTTCAGGATCATTTACTGTCCCGAGGATACTCAACCTCAACCGAGTTTCAGGATCACGCCCGTCCCGAGGATACTCAACCTCAACCGAGTTTTAGGATCACGCCCGTCCCGAGGATACTCAACCTCAACCGAGTTTTAGGATCACGCCCGTCCCGAGGATACTCAACCTCAACCGAGTTTTAGGATCACGCCCGTCCCGAGGATACTCAACCTCAACCGAGTTTTAGGATCGATTACGTCCCGAGGATACTCAACCTCAGTCTAATTCCTCACCAAACCCTAACCTGGATATGGCTAATCTTTCTTTCACTTAACTATGGACAATACCTAGTCCTATAGTTGTATAATAATCACTAGTAACCAATGTGGGCGGGTCCCACTTGAACGGCCCACATTAACCTGCTCAAAACTGCCCGTTTTGGCATAATATCAATACCCTATCGGGTACCCACCCATACTCGGTCGAGTATGGGAGCCAGTAGCTCCAAATATACACTTCCAGCCCATACTCGGTCGAGTATACACCCATACTCGATCGAGTATGGGAGGCAGAAACTCCAGAATAGCACTTTCTATCCATACTCGGTCGAGTATATACCAATACTCGGTCGAGTATGGGAGTTGACTTGGCGTTCAACGCCCGTTTGGCCGCCCAAACGAAGTCCGATTAACGTGAAATTTGACATGCGTGTACCTCTAGACTTCCTTAACCCAAAAATACCATTTTGAGTCCTTGGAACATCATGTACACTAATTTATAATATTTTCATTAATCAAACTTGTTTAACATGCTTTTCACTATGTTATGTTCTTCTATAAGTCATAACACATGCTTTAATACCATTAATCAATTCATAAAACATATTATTGATTAATTTAGGTAATCTTATGCCTAACGCAAAAGTTACAAAGCATATAGCCGTCTTCTCACCTTAATGAAGCTTATGAAGTTCTAGCCTCTCCGATTTGGCCCCGGTGAAACTCCGGTGAACTTCAACGAACTCCGGCAACAACTCCGGCGACCCTTTCAACTCCGTGAAGGTTCTTGAAATACCTTATACAAGTTAATAACAAGGTTTTATCATCATAAAACCCCTATCAATACAAATAACCTCTAAAAGGTTACTTTTCCGGTGAACCCGTCAACTTTGCTCTCAAAGTTCGTTTTGGGTATAGACCAACCCTCCAACTCCCATTCTACACTTTTTCATGTGTAGAACCATTCTAGGAGTATGAAATAAGATTATATAGTCATATGAGAAGATTAAGGGAAAGGAATGAGGTTAATGGAGTCATTACCTTGTTAATCCCCAAGTCTCCTCCTCTCTTCTTTTCTCCTTCTTTCTTCCTCCTTCTTCTTGAGCTTGGTTCGAATGGAAGAGGTGGAGATAGTATTTTGCAGAGCTCCTCTCTCAAAAATGGATGGTAAGGTCGAAGGTTGATGGGCAAGGGGAAGGATATGGCCTCATTTTGGCTTATTATTCAATAATGGCAAAACCATGGCCCTCCATTGTCCTTTGATGCTATATCACTCAAGTCAACCCCTTCCATCCCCCTTCCCTCACTCCAGCCGCCCACCTCCTTCCTTTGTCTCAAATAATTACGTGGGGTGGCCCCCACATATGTGGGAGGTCATCCCTTTGTGTCCCCAAGTGTATACTCGGTCCCGAAAGTTGTATTTTCCGGACTGTTTAAACTATATTTCATTTTATCGGGTCAAATGAAATATATATAACCCTTCCAATTATTATTGGCAAATAGAATGGGTGTATATCCCCCAACTTTTAATTTAATGGTCTCCATAATTTATTATGGCTTTTTATCTGATGTTACTTCGGTACCGATAAATGAGCTTTATATGCCCAAATGGTTACTCACATGATTTCTATGACCCAAAAAGGGTATCCACCCTCATACACATATTATCTTGGTCCAAACGAATATGATATGTGGTCCCGATACAATCGGGCGGCCCCCACTTCCGGTGTGGGCCCCACGTGAATTTTACTATTCACGTAACAGAAATGATAAAAATTCACAATCACGTAAAATGCGTTTATTCATTTCTTGGGTTCAATACATAATTTGATAAAGTACAAATACTTGGGGGCGGTGTTACAAGTTCTACCCCCCTTATTTGGGATTTCGTCCCCGAAATCCACGTGCCTAGTCAAACAGAAATGGATACTGTTCCCTCATCAGGGTCTCCACTTCCCAAGTTTGCTCCTCGACACGATCACTCTTCCAAAGTACCTTCACCATCGGTACCTCTTTACTCCTTAGCTTCTTTACCTGTCGGTCCATGATCTTTACCGGCTGCACCGCATAGTGAAGGTCTTCCCGGATTTCTACCGGTGGTTTCTCAAGAATATGTGATGGGTCCCGTACATACTTCTTGAGCATAGAAACATGAAATACGTTATGAATCTTTTCTAATTCTGGAGTTAACTGAAGCCGGTACGCTACAACCCCAATCCTTTCAATGATTTTGAATGGGCCTATGTAGCGTGGGTTAAGCTTACCCCGACTGAGAAACCTGATGATCCCTTTCCAAGGTGACACCCTCAAAAATACCTCATCGCCGACCTCAAACTCTAACGTTCTTCGTCGTTTATCTGCATAGCTCTTCTGCCGATCTTGGGCAGCCTTGAGTTTATCTTGAATAACCCTCACCTTATCCTTGGTGATTTCGACTAGCTCGATGCCCTCAAGCTTAGCCTCGCCTACTTCATCCCAACACAAAGGTGTCCGACATTTCCTCCCATACAATGCCTCGTATGGAGGCATGCCTATACTTGCTTGATAACTGTTGTTATAAGCAAATTCCACCAAGGCCAACTGGTTGTCCCAACTCCCTTGGAACTCCAAGGCACATGCCCTCAACATGTCCTCCAATATCTGAATCACCCGTTCAGATTGCCCATCCGTTTGAGGATGGAATGCCGTGCTAAACCTCAACTTTGTTCCCATGGATTCCTGGAACTTAGGCCAAAACCGTGATGTGAACCGTGGGTCTCTATCCGATACTATCGTAACTGGAACCCCATGCAGTCTCACAATCTCATCTGTGTACAACTTGGCCAGTCGTTCAAGCGTATAAGTAGTGTTGATAGGAAGGAAATGAGCACTCTTGGTTAACCTATCAACCACCACCCACACTGCATCATAGTTCCTAACCGTGCGTGGTAGACCTACCACGAAGTCCATAGTAACATGCTCCCACTTCCATTCTGGGATGGTAAGTGGCTGTAATAACCCCGCTGGGTGCTGGTGCTCTGCCTTAACCTGCTGACAGGTAAGGCAACGACTCACATATTCTGCAATCTCTCTCTTCATCCCTGACCACCAGTAACTTTCCTTCAAGTCCCGGTACATCTTTGTTCCACCTGGGTGCATGGCATACGCAGATGAGTGAGCCTCCTCAAGAATAGATTTTCGGAGCTCCTCATCTGACGGCACACACACTCGCTCCTTGAATAGTAGGAGTCCATCTTCTCTCTCACGGAAACCCTCGACGGGTCCCACCAGCATCCGTTCCCGGATTTTCTGAATTTCCTCGTCATTGCCTTGACGCGTCCTGATTTCGTCTAATAAGGTGGGTCTCACCTCAAATCTGGCCAATAGAGCCCCATTCGTGGATACTTCCACGTGTGCCCTCAATGCTCGTAAGCATGTGAGTAAAACCCCTGATGAACTCTTCCTACTGAGAGCATCAGCTACCACATTAGCCTTACCTGGATGATAATCAATGATCAAGTTGTAGTCCTTGATCAACTCCATCCATCGTCTCTGTCTCATGTTCAACTCTTTCTGAGTGAACACATACTTCAAACTCTTGTGATCGGTGTAGATGTGACACACCTCACCGTAGAGGTAATGCCTCCAAATCTTCAAAGCAAATACTACAGCCCCCAGCTCCAAGTCATGGGTGGGGTAATTCACTTCATGCTTCCTCAGCTGTCGAGAAGCATAAGCAATTACCTTACCTGATTGCATCAGTACACACCCAAGTCCCTGAATGCTAGCATCGCTGTAGATGTCATACCCTAGCCCCTGCACGGGTAGAGCCAGTACCGGTGCTTCAGTCAATCGTTTCTTCAGCTCAAGAAACCCCTTCTCACACTTGTCATCCCACACGAACTTGGCCCCCTTTTTGGTGAGCTTCGTGAGTGGTGATGCTATCACTGAGAATTTCTCCACGAACTTGCGGTAATATCCCGCTAAACCAAGAAAACTCCTGATTTCCTTCACATTCTTGGGTCTCTCCCAATTTGTGACCGCTTCAATCTTTGAGTTATCAACTGAAATGCCCGAGCCCGATACCACGTGCCCAAGAAAGCCAATCTCCTCGAGCCAAAACTCACATTTAGAGAATTTGGCAAAGAGTTGCTTCTCCCGCAGTGTTTCAAGCACGAGCCTTAGATGTCTCTCGTGTTCTTCTTCATTCTTGGAGTATATCAAAATGTCATCAATGAACACTATGACGAATTGGTCCAAGTATTGATGAAATACTCGGTTCATGAGGTCCATGAATGCCGCGGGGGCATTTGTAAGCCCAAATGACATCACCAGGAACTCATAGTGACCATACCTTGTACGGAATGCACTTTTGGGTATGTCACTCTCCTTGATCTTTAGTTGATGGTAGCCCGACCTCAAGTCGATCTTGGAGAACACGGTTGCCCCCCGTAATTGATCAAACAAGTCGTCAATCCTTGGCAAAGGATATTTGTTCTTTATCGTGACCTTGTTCAATTGACGGTAGTCGATACACATTCTCATTGTGCCATCCTTCTTCTTAACGAAGAGCACAGGTGCTCCCCAGGGTGAATGACTCGGCCTAATGAATCCGTTATCTAGTAGCTCTTCCAATTGAACTTTCAACTCTTGAAGTTCAGCCGGTGCCATCCGATACGGAGGAATTGAGATGGGCTTAGTGCCTGGTTCAACCTCGATCTCGAACTCAATTTCTCGATCTGGTGGGAGTCCCGGGAGTTCTTCTGGGAAAACTTCTGGGTACTCACTCACCACCCTCATTTCCGTGAGGCTCTTCTCCTTGCCCTCCTTGCCTATGACATAGGCTAGGTAAGCCTGACATCCTTTCATCATCATACGCCTTGCCCTTAAGGCCGATATGATACAAGGACTGAATTGTCCTCTATCTCCCTCGAAGTATAGAGGGTTTCCCTCGCCATCCTTCAGTTCTAACACCTTGGTGTAACAATCTACCTTTGCATGGTGTCTTTCAAGCCAATCCATGCCAAGTATGGCATCGAACTCAAGCATGCCTAATGGTACAAAGTCGCCCATTCTTGGGTTCAATACATAATTTGATAAAGTACAAATACTTGGGGGCGGTGTTACACGCAAGTTCTTGGAACAAGATGGACTTGTTTCTGGACATTAGTATGTTACTCATTAGTCATTGGAATTAGTTTGTTTGAATGTTACGTAGTAGAAGCATTGATGGTTATAGTGGATTTGGAAAATTGAGCCTTTATTTTCATGTTTTGATATTTGTAACAAACCTAAGTATTAATTTTGAGCTTCAAAATTGTAATAAACTTCTAAAATGTATTAGAATTAAAAGTAATTGTTGGGTAGGGAGTCGGTACGGTATTATACCGGTATACCGCGGTCCGCGGTATTCGAAAACATTTACCGTTACCGTACCAAAGAAAACCGGTACGGTATGATGCCGTACCGAAAATAACGGTATACCAATATTTCGGTATTCTCCGGTATTTTTTGGTACGGTAAGTGCGGTATACCGATTTTCCGGTATTTTTGCCCACCCCTGCATATAGCGGCGTCCAGATAAATTACTATATCCCAAAAATATGTCCTTTTCCTCACCAGAAACTTTTTTATCATGAAGTAATAATCTATTTGGAAATTGCTTATAGAGAAAATTCGGATTAATATTTCAAGTTTATTCCACGGAAAATGGAAATACGGAGTATTCTATTATGATGGGTTATGCGATTGGATTTTTTTTTTGCAAAAATACTTCGTTGGATTGGTAATAGAAGAAAATTAAACAAACAAAAATACTTCCATATTTTCCCATAATATCTTTATAATAAGGACAAAAAAGAAAGCTCCTATTAAAACGACCATTTGTGGACCATTTACATTGTTGTCAATCATTATCATCAAGTTTGATTCCTCATAGCCTCCCACCAATAACGTCACCAATAACAACAGCTACTTAACTACATTTTCTGGATTTTCTTTTTCACGATCTGACCCCTTGATTATCCCATATTTCATTAATAACCCTACGCTCCAATCCCACAGGTGTAGAACAATGAAAGTCCCGATCCCGCCAATCAAACCGTACGCAATCGAGTAAGTCAACGGCATCAAAGCAAAAGTCACAAACGCCGGAATCGCCTCCCGCATGTCATCCCAGTCGATTTCCGTCACCGCCCTCATCATGAACACGCCCACCAGAATCAACGGCGGCCCCACCGCCCACGGCGGGATCGACGCCAGCAGCGGCGTGAAGAAGAAGGCAAGGAGGAAGTACCCCGCCGCAGTCAACGCCGTCAACCCTGTCCGCCCACCTTCCCTTATACCCGTGGAGGATTCTAGGTACGCCGTCACCGGCGAAGTCCCTAGCAAGGACCCGATCACCGTCGCCGATGCGTCGGAAATGAACGCAAAATACTGGCCCTCGAAATCGCCGTTGACGTCTGTGAATCCGGCGAAGCGCGCCATCGAATACATAGTTCCCGTGGTGTCGAGTATATCGACGTAGAGGAAAGTGACCAGAGCTTCCCAGAAATGCCCTTTCCCGATGCTCTTGAAGCTCAGAGCTCCGGCGGTGCTTTTGATTTTGTGGACATCGACGACTTTCTTGAAGTACCGGTAAGCAGAGTCGCCGGCGGGAGTGTTGGGGAAGGCGGTGACTTTTGTGTTACGGAACCACGAAACGGCGGTTACAAAGATGACGCCGTAAATCATAGCGCCCTTTACGTTTTTGACCAAACAATAAGCGATTATTACAAACCCAACCAATCCGAGCCAAAACGTCGGGCTCTCCATACGGCCATTCAAGCAGAGGATATCGCCGGAGACAGCGCCGCCGGGAACTAGAGAAACGGTGCCGTTTGCGTCGGTTGTGACTTGGGCCAGCGCCGCACGTGCGGAGCGTGGGCAGGCTCCAAGTGTCACGAGCGTGGAAGTGCTGAGGCTAATAAGGCCCAGCCCTTGATTGTTCTGTAGCCCAATAAAGGCTAGGAAAAGCCCAATCCCAGCTGATGATGAGATTCTCACAGGTTTGGGAATCATCTTCGCGAGCCAGGCGCGTACCCCAAACGCGGAAATCGAGAGGAATATCAGCCCTTCGATGAAAACTGCCGCCAACGCGCTCTGGTACGGCAAGTTGCCAGAGCCGTGGAAGCCCACAACGGTATACGCGAAATACGCGTTGGCTCCCATCCCGGGAGCTAAAGCCAGGGGCAAATTCGCGAAAACACCCATCACCACGCAGCCGATCAACGACGAGGCGACGGTGGCGACGATCAGATCCTTCCGCGTCTTCTCGAGACAGGCGGCGTAGCCGGGATTGACGGGGTTGAATTTGCAGGAATCGTCGGGAGGGATTACTCTGCCGCATTTGGAGAGAGGAACGGAGGGATCGGAGCAGAGAGGGACGCAGTCGGAGACGGAACAGGTGCCGCCGGAGTCTGTGAGGATGGAGGCGTTCACGGAGAGGATATAGGCCATGGTGAGGAAAGTGGCGGTGCCGGCGCGTAGTTCAGTGGTGAAGCTGGTGTTGCGTTCCGTAAGTTTGAATCGATTGCCGATTCGGCCTCTTGCGACGGAGGCGTTGAGGCGACTCACCCATGATGTACTAGTGCTGGAAGCCGTAGATTCCGCCGTGCGCGGTGGCGGTGATGGATTGGCCGCCTCCAAGTCCATGGATTAGTTAAACCAGTAGATTCATGCCTGAAATTAAACCATCGGTATCGATTATATCATGGGGATGGAGCCATCAGTTGCAACAGATTCGTTCAGAATGCTTCTTCTAGATTAACTGGGCGCGGTGACTTTGCCTGTGGAAATATCTCCCTGCTTCATCGGCAAACCACGACGAGATGAGCGGCGACTTCAAACTCTAGGATTGGGCTGCAGCACCGCTGGAAGAAGAATAAAGCTGGATAAAGAATTGCATTTAATCGAAAGATAAAGTGGGATTATAAGATTATTATTCTCAAAAATAATGGAAGGGTGGAAGTGTTAGAAAACGGAACGGATTATTATAGTGTGGCATTTGACAAATGGCAGATTCAGGTGACTATTTTGATTTACTAACAATATTAATAGTTTGTAAAATAATGTTTGATTAAATATTTTTTTGTATTCTCCTCTTTTCGGTTTGTGTAATAAACTAATACTTGACACTGTGTACTTATTTAGTTTTTGAAAAATATATTTTTCACATCGATTTTAGAATTGACGTAAAATGTTTACCTATAGTGTGCGTCTCTCACTTGCACGTCACATATAAAATTGACTTGAATGGGTGAAAATAACTTACAATGTAAAAATCTCCTTCTCTAGTAATGTCGATGGTTTTCTTCTTCGGTGGAAACGAGTAGTGGGAAGATAGATACGGAAAAAGGCGCTGTCCGGAGGGAAATATAGGAGTACAGCCGTACAGGAAAGATATAGCTAGAAAATGTCAATCCCCAAAAACTATGATTAATGGCATTTCTTATTTTTGCTATTTGGAATAAAAAGTCAAATGAAAAAGTCGACTAGCCAAAAATCCATGTTAGCTATTTATCCGGTCAAAAAGTTAAATATTAGTCAAATTAGCCAAAAAGTGACTCCTTGGCTCTTAACCAAACATCCCAATAGACTTAGTGCCCTTTTGGTAATATCTAAATCGGTTGTATAGACTGACTCTGTTGAAATTTATGAAAACAACTCTGACTGGATTGGCTAATTCTACGAATTTATGAGAAAAATATATTTAAAATATACTCCGTATTTTATAAGTAAAATAAAGAAAAAATTATATGAAAAATAGTTAAAATGATCCTCTACACTAACTTCAGTTAATACAGACAGAAAAGTAACTTCAACCTTACCTTTTCTGATTATTACACAACTCAGCACACACGAAACCAAAAATTACGTGTTTTGTGATAAAGTTTGTTGATAAGTCCATTAACTTAAAAAACAGGGTAACCAAACAGACTCTTAATGTTTTGAAGTGTGATACTATTATTATCACCCAAAATTGAAGTTTCAGAGCACTTTCAAAGCAAGTAACCAACTCTGTTTAATTTTCATGTATGATTTTATATATCGATTTAATGTAGGAAAATTCACATTATTAATATCAATTATTGGGGGTCTTCTTATACTAATACCAACTACTAGTAATTCCAATATAATATAAATTATAATGTCCATCTTCTCATAGTAAAAGGGAGACTTGTAAAAACCCAATCAACAAGTCAACATCTTCTCAATCATCTTCTCAATTATACTTGTTGTAATTTAGTTTCTAATTAAGGAGTATATTGTATATAAATTGTGATGCATTTTTTTTTAGAATCAGGCCAATCTGATCTCACTTCTACTTTTTCTTCATAAGATGATCAAGAAATAAAAAACACTGTTTAATTTTTAATTAAGTTTATCTTGTGTATCCATAGTGAGGTAGATTCTCCTTTTCCAGATTTTATTTATTATAAAATGATAAAAAGATATGGGGTTTTAATTTGCAAACCTTAGGGCTATCATCGAACCTCGCACCACCTCCTACCCTGGTACTAGTCCAAAATTGATTGGCCGATTTTTTATCCGGTGTAAATAATTAGTCGATTTTGATTTAATATTGGAACCAGGTACTTGCATACTTGTGGTGATGAGAAGACGATCGAAAAAAACGTTCACCTAAATCTTTGGGGAAAAAGAGAGATGATTGTATAGAATTAATGTAATAACAATGAGTTAAAAGTACACAACAATCCAAGATTTTAAAATTTAAATCCATATGAATGATTAAAGTTTAAATACCCATAGCTAGACTTTATTAGACGTTTAAAAGTCTACATTTAATACATCTAAATTTTTAAAATATGTGACCTTTAAAACATCGTTACTTATTCCTTTATATTATTACAATACACTCTTTTAGCATGTTATGTGCACAAATTTAAATACTCCCTCCGGTTTTTAATAAACTTCACACTTTCCTTTTTGGGACGATCTAAAATAAACTTCACACTTCCTAATTTCCTTTTTTGGCAAAGAAATCTACATCAAAACAGTACCAAACAGTGTCAAACAGTGTCTCAACAGTGTCGAACAGTGTCTCTACAGTGCCAAACAGTGTCAAATAGTGCCTCAACAGTGTACTCTACAGTAAAGTCAAATTTCTTTCCTTATTTTGTGTGAAGTCAAACTGTGAAGAATAAAAAAAACCGGAGGTAGTATCATAATTCATAAGAAAAGAGTTAATTATTTTCTTGCCAGCTAAGCGTTGTACGTGAAAGTGTGAAACATAAACTTCACTTAAGGGTAGAAGAACTAAAAATATTCATTAAATACTCCATGGCTGCATGTACGTATGTAGTGACGACAATTCATATAAATGACATCCTATTCTTTCTTTAATTTTCTAAAAAGTCAATCCATAATAATACTGTACGTAATTTTAAATCTTTGCCTTTTAGCAGCACACACTATCTAACGATATTATTAAGATTGGATTTTAAACAATGATGATTTTATTCTTTAATCGATGTAGCAATCTTTCTTACTATCGGCTTCTACAATATAGAAATCTAATCGAGAGTACTCTTCTCATCAGGCCGGCCTGACGGGCTTCCCCGTCCGGCCGAGCCCGTTTGGGCACCTTCCCGGTGGAATTTTTTGATGAAATTTTTTGGGCATGTTCCTCATCAAGTCTAGTTTGTCCATACCAAATTTCAGCTCAAAATTCGATCGGGAAGGTCGTCAAATGATTTTTTCAAGTTAACTGGTCCGGAAAATACATATTCCGGACCAGTTAACTTGCAAAAATCATTTGACGACCTTCCCGATCGAATTTTGAGCTGAAATTTGGTATGGACAAACTAGACTTGATGAGGAACACGCTCAAAAAATTTCATCAAAAAATTCCACCGGGAAGGTGCCCAAACGGGCTCGGCCGGACGGGGCAGCCCGTCAGGCCGGCCTGATGAGATGATTTCTCATCTAATCGATACTCCCTATTTAAGTTCTATTTTTATTCAATTACCTAGAACAAGAGACTCTATGTATGTACCAAGAAAAGTTTATTTGATACGCGCTTTTATACACTTTTTTTGTAGGTCCTCTATATATAAAAGTATATGTATATATAAACAACTTGATTGTGTACATGATGATTTACAAGAGAATTTGTTGGAAAAAGAATGACACCACATTTTTAAGAGCTAGCTTCACTATCAATTTGGAAGGATGTAAATTACATTTTAATAACAAACTGACAGATCAGGAGTGGAGATAGGGCGAAATTGGTGGGGTGTTAGCCTCGCAACAAATAGATTCTGATGTATATATGTATGTGTAAATATATATATCAACAGTAAAAAATAGTGCAATTTTAAGCTTTAATTTTCACAATATAATTCTTTAAGCTATGGTGTATTGATAACGAGTGAAACAATCGGAGAAATGCTAGAGGTACACACTTTGTGTACACACTTTTTGTACACTCGTCTGTCTCTTAAGAAAATTTTGTCTGTCACAGACAACTCATATATGAATTGTCTGTGACAGACATAATTTTCTTAAGAAACAGACGAGTGTACACAAAGTGTGTACACAAAATGTGTACCTCAAGCATTTTTGAACTTTCATTCAACAATTGTAGAGAAGGAAGAACTTGTTGAAGAGTAGTACCGTTGGATGTGCATTTTGTGACACAGTACATTGCCTCTAGGAAATAGTACGTCAAGTCCTCCACTAAGTATTGGACGGCGACCAATCAACTATTTGGCCGCAAAATTACTATCATTATAAGATTTGACTTTTCTTCTTTTCCCATGGAAAACCAGATTCCTTATCAGTACACATGGCAAGAATCCCAATGCGTGGCCATCACGTCTCAAAGCAGCCATTCATAGTTCATGTAGTGATGCACATTCCTCATAAACAACACGCAAGCATTTTTATTATGAAAAAATGATTGTTAATTATGTACAAAATTAGAACACAAATTGTACTCGATTCCCTTAATTGTCTATGTATATAGATAATTTGTTTGAAAAACAAATACTCCCTTCGTCCCTTATTAAACTTCCAAATAGGTTTGACACACAGTTTAAGATAGTGGGTATTATGTGGTGGAGAGTTGTGCAGAGAAGAGACAAATGTTTAAGAATTGCTGTGAACCACAAATTCTGACCAAAAAGGAAAAGTGGAAGTTTTAATTGAGACGGACTGTTGAGGTTTATTCCCGAAGATCCGAAAGCCCAACACAAGCCTTGGATATTGTAGGGATATTGGGTTGGATTAAAATGTGTATAAAATATAAAACAGTGAGATATTCAGCTCAGAAGCTTAATGGTATTCAATAAATATATGATTACACTGGAACTACCCGAACGGTAGATGAATATGAGATTACAAGGATGGAAGATGTAAATCTATTGCTAAGCTCCGAGTATTAAAATGCTCACCCTTTACAATGATCTAAACATGGATATTTATACTAAAATGGGGATGGGTAAGGTGGACACGTGGTCGAATCTGGTAGGCTATCACCTCTGCCATGTAAGCACTCATGCCCCCACTTTCAGCTGTCATGATCCAGCATTAAATGCGGCCTCCACTTGCTGACTGCCCGTTCGGGCAAGGTGTTCGGTGTGTGGGACCCCGCCATAGGTGATAATTTCTACCTGAAGTATCCCGAACGCCGATCGATATTTGGGCCTTGATACCTTGGCATAATCGTCACCCAGAATGTTCCAAGTATAAGTTTTATCCCGAATGCCGTTCGGGAGTTCTTTGGGCTTGCTGCTTCGTCTCGGATTTGGGCCTAGGGATATTGGGCCTGGACCCAATATCCCAACACTAGTCCCCCACTTCCTATGTCTCGAACGGTAGTGAGCGCATAAGGAAGTAGAAGATTATTGCCCGAATGCCGTTCGGGTGAGTATCGGATGGCATTCCGCCGGTTCCCGAGGCATGTTTTGACAGTTATTTGCAACTGCCGTTTTGCTTCTCCGATAAACGTCATGATTACTTGAGAAGGATTCTCTGTGCGACACGTTTCTCTGTCATCATTACAAAAGACGTGTCCTCTTCTGATTGGCAGCTGAATCGGCGTGACAGAGTATAAATAGGCTCTTCTGGTTTTGATTCTGGGTTTCGAAATTTGATATCTCCGGCTTAGTATTCTGCCTTCTCTCTAGAGCTTCTTCCGCTGCTTCTGTTCAGGTATCCTTCGAACTCCCTTCTACTGTTTAGTTCCCTCGTTCGGTGAGAATGGCACCCCTTCGTTCATCTGAACCCTCTACTTCCGGTACTGCAATCCCAGAGGAAAACCCCAACGATGTGCTGCAAGTTGTCCCTATTCCGGCGGAAGTTAACGGTGATGATTCCTCTTCCTCCTCCGACGTTTACCCTGATGGCACCAAATCGGGGGATGAATTGGAAGTTATGAAAGCCGGTCCTCCAAGCGGCGTTCCCTGTCATAAGCTTGACCTAGCCCTCATTAGGCTTAGGCGCCAAAAGCTCACGGCCCAGAACCGGGCCCAAATCCAGATGTTACTTCCTGATTCGGTGAACTTCCGCCTCCAATCGGGCCTCCACCCAATGCGCCACTTCCCAGGGATGGTCGTGGTCCATTTTGATTCCCTTAAGGCTGGCCTTAGGTTCCCCCTTCACCCCTTCTTCGTTTCCCTCTTAAATTATTACAATATAGTGCCAGCCCAAATAATGCCGAACTCCTACCGGGCAATGGCTGGTTTTATTTGTCATTGCGTGGAAGCTAAGGTGACCCCTTCCTTAGATCTGTTTCATTACTTTTTCTCGGTCATCCCACAACAAGCCCAGGGTTATCTTGTCGCGAGTTCCCGATCAGGTCATATTTTGTTCTCCAAGGCTCCCTCCTCCATCAAGGAATGGAAAGATCGGTTCTTTTTTGTATCTGTCCCAAACGGCCTAATCCCAAGAAAGTGGAATGCCTTTCCGCCAAAGTCCCCCGAACCGTTCATCTCTGAAGACCTTAGCCAGGATATCATTGCTGTGGAGGCGGGTGGTTGCTTCCAGATTATGCCATATCTGACTCCCGAACGGCTTATTAAAGCCGGGATAGGTACTGCCCGTATTCCTGGGTTTCTTGACTGAAAACCAAGTACCATGGTCCGGGCGGTCCTTCCCGTGTGAGAAACAATTTTGTTTATCCATGTGCGAACCGCTCGGTACTAATTTTGCGCTTTTTGTTTTGCCAGCTCCTCAGCAAGGCGAATCAGAGTCCGAAGGAGATAACCCCGAACAACCGGCCATGGATGATAGCAGGCTATTCACTGTGGGATTTGATGATGAGCCACCAACTTCTCCTCTCAAGCAGCAGAGGAAGACAAAGAGGAAAAGGTTGAGGAAGGCCGATCAGGGGACATCCTCCCAATCCGCCCCCATCGTTCCAGAGCAGCCTGAACCTGTTCGGGATGTAGAACCTGTGCAGCAGGTTGCCCCTGATCAGCAAACTCATGCTGACACGCTGATGGATCAGCTTTTTTCTGATCAGCAGTCCCACCATTTCTCTGCTGAGGAGGTGGCTGCCCATCAGGCTGACTTGGCTAGTCAGTTCGAGCGGATCTCCCTCTATGATCCTGCTCATGAGATGTTGGAGCGGGGTGGCTGTCCGGCGATCCAGATCTGGTCCACATCGGGATTCCTTAATGGCCACAATCTTCCCCCGATACCGGTGGAGGAGGCCGAGGAGTGTATTGCTCTGACTGTCCTGAAGGTAGTTCCTTATCTTGTGTTCATAATTTACTTTCCCCTTTTCTCCGTTCAATAGCTTACCATGCGCTCATTTCTTACTTTCTGATCATTAGGCGGGGATATACAGCCTGAAACTCAGAGAGGCCAGGCAGGCTAAAGAACAGGGCCTACTGATGGCCAAGGAAACAGCTGAGCAGGCCGTGGAGGCCGAACGGCGAGCATTCGCCGAGGAGCGGAAGAGGCTGGAAGCTGAGGCCGGGGAGCTTCGTGTCAGGGTGGGCTCTCTCCAAGCCAAAATCGCGGCAGCTGAGACCGCTCAGGTCAAGTTTTCTGAAGCTCCTCCTCAGATCCCGGACGGACCGGCCGAAATGACAGTTGATCTTTCCGCCGTTCGGGATTCCTTCAAGACTTCGGAGGAGTTTCTGGCTCTGAAGGAGAAGTACGCCACCGAACAGCTCCCCGCTGTCTTCGGGAGGCATCTGGAAAAACTGGCCGGGGAAGAGCGCTAGAAGGAGGGGATCAGGGTGCTTGATCAGCACCCTATCACCAAGGAGTGGGCCGATAATCTTGCCCGGGGAGTCTACAGCTCAGGCTGTCAACACATGCTCCAGCCTCTCCTCCCCCTCCTAGAAAAACAGATGGGCCGTTCGGTGCAGCCCTCTGACTTCCCCTCTGACCTCCATCCGGGTCATCTGAACGCCCTGATGGCACAAATGAAAAAATGCCGGTGAGCCCTGGGGATGGAGGTCGTGCAGGTTGTTGACGAAGAAGCTGACGAAGACGATGATGAAGAGGGTGAGGATCATCCCGAACAGATAGATTAGACATCTTCATCTGTACCCCTTTTTCTTTAAATTAGTATCTTTTGTACTTTCCGGCCAGTAGAGCCGATGAATACACAACTTATTTTGCAGCTTCTGTCTTTGTAATTTCTTTTCCTGTACTCCATACTTGTTTTCTCACCCATCAATTTGCCTTTGTAATACATTTCCTGTTGCTTTCTTCCTGTTTCGACTCCATAGTTTATAGCGATCAGATTTGCCGGTTTGCGTCACCCCTTCGCTAAGTCCAGAATTTGGGATTTTAATATTGATCGACCTGTTTGTTCGATATCATCCATAATGAACCCGTTCACAGATGGGATTTTTTTTGCCCTCCCCATCTGTTCGGGGTATAAACTCCTGTACTTTCCTCGTCGATTATGTCCGCAGGTCTCTCTCTTTTTTTTTTTTTTTTAACTAGTTGGTAATTGTGTTCAGCATTCGGGATGTAGTGTTACCTTCTTCGTTGTATCTGCCAGATTTTTCCATGTAAGCTAACCATACTGTTCGGGTGCACCGATCACTCTTCATTACATTTTGGTGTATCCCGTTCGGGGAAACGCTTGTAGCCTTTTTCTTTTTCAATCGTAAAGGTTCGTGAACTTTGTTGACTTCAACCCGTTCGGGTGTTCTCTTATCCCAAAGGATGCTTTAACTTCTCCCAACCGTCTTGACACTTGTCAGTTATTCATTTGGATTCTTGGCGGTAGCATTTCCTTATATAAGGATGTAGCTACTTTGTTTCAGTTTTTTCTGCTGCTTCTGAATTCCTTCAAGCTTTCTCTCTAGAATCTTCTCTGTTATTTTATGTCTGCCTTTTCTGGTTCGTCAGATTCCGAAGAGATGGTACCCACTTTGATTCGCCATTCGAGGGGAAAAGCTCACCCCAAAGATCAAGGCACATCCACCCGATCGTCGGGTTCTAACGGGTCTTCTTCCTCACTTCATCCCGAACAGCCCCTCCCTGATGATGGATGTCAGTCGGGGGATGACCTTGTCGTTTACGAAAGGGGTATGCCTGAACGCCCCCCTCGCTATAGTCTGAACTTCCACTGCATCAGGAAACAGCGTCAACGCCTTCCTGCAGATGCCGAACAGACGCTCCGCCAACTATTACCGCCACCCCGTCAGTTTTATGCGGGGTATATTAAGCATCCCATGCGGCATCGTCCGGGATGTGTGCTGGTTCACATGGACGCGCTGATCGCCGGTCTACGGTTCCCGTTGCACCCTTTCATTGTGGAGTTCCTCCGCCGGGTCTCAGTACTGCCAGCACAGTTCGTGCCTAGCACTTATAGGATCCTGAACGGCTTTATCGTTTGGTGCCATGAGTTGGGGATTGCCCCTAGCGCCGACCTCTTTTTGCACTGCTACGGCGTTCAGCCCTATTGGACCACCGGGTACCTGCGGCTTGTCGCCCGCCCTGGCCGTTCGCTCTTCACCGACAACCCCACCCCGCCGGAGAAATGGGAGGAACGATTTTTGTTCGTTCATGTGGGGTCGCCGCTTCCTTTCCCTGATCGGTGGAACACCTACCCCGTTCAGGATGCCTCCCCAAGGGTGGATGCAGCTATTCTCTGCCAGTATGAAAGACTCCGTCTGGCCGGTTCCAAGAACCTACGGTCTTTCTTGACTCCCGCTAAAATGCTAGCTGCTGGCATCGGTATGATTCTTCCATTACTTTGTTCGTTCGGTATATTTTTCAACATCTTGTTCATTTTTCTTCGTTCTTTTCTGTAGGTGTGATTCCCCCTGTTTTCATAAAGCGTCCTGCTCCTACTCCTTCCTCCACCGCCATAGTCAGCAAGGGAAAGGAGAAGGCCATTCAGTCAGGTTTTTTGGCTGGCCGGGAATCTGGGCCAGTAAACAAGCGGCCGAGAATCGAAAGCAGCGGCGCCTTGGTCCCGATCGATCAGGTCATTGATCTGACGGATCCTTCTGTGGAAAGGATGCCTATGGTCCCCTCCCCTTCAAGGAAGCTGGGCAACAGGGGAGGTGTTGCTTCAGATAGTCTCCCGATCCCCGATCGGTTGACGGTGGAGTTTTCCGTCATGGGCCCCCGAGCCGAATGCCGGACGCTGTTCGGGCAGACTGCATCATCCGTGTGGTGCAGTACTTCTCTGAAGGCTGGTGAGGGTTTCACCAACCTGACTCACTGGTCCGACCTATTTGAAGCAGGCCACACCGAGTCCCTTAAGGTATGCCTTTGACTGTATAGTCCATTCTTCTTATTTTTGATATTGTTCTGGACTTGTCCTTATTGCTGTTTCTTTATTCCACAGGCCGGTACGTATTACCACCGGGCCTTCCTAGCTGCTGAACGGGAGATGACCCTCCTTCATTAGGAGCTGGATGAGAGCCAAACCCTTTTGGCTGCTGCTAGGAAAATGGCTGCAGATCTCCAAGATCGAGCCAACAAGGGTGACAAGGCCAGGGAAGAGCTGGCTGAACTGGAGCAGAGGCTTCAACGACGCGATCGGGAAATCCGTGACCTGCGTGCCAAGGTGAAGGTCGCCGAAGCTGCTGGCCTGAAAATTGAGAAGGCCAAGGGGGAGAATCCCCCTGCCCCCTATACCGCCGATGTTTCCAAGATCACCAAGAAGGCGGTGATTGACTTCCAAAGGGGGAAAGGCCTGAATCTCGCCCTAGAAAATACTGCTCGGGAGTTCCTTGGCAAGCATCTGGGCGAATTCCTAGAGAAGAGTAAGGACCCATTACATGATGGCCTCAAGCTTCTTGATGAGACCCCGTCCGGGACAGCCTTCGCCAATGCTCTAGCAAAGGACACCCTTGTTAAGTGCCAGGATATGCTGGTCGACCGGAATCTGGAGGTGATCAAGGAATCTTTCGATGAACCCTTCGACCCCAAGGAGGAAGGTTTTGATCCCTTATTCTGCCGTGCTTATCAACGGGTGATGGAGAAGAGGCAAAAGGCTAAAGATTCAGCCAATCCCCCAAACTCCAACTCGGATGTTGTGCCGAATAAGGATCCTCCGTAGCTTAGCTCTCTTTATTGTAATCCCCTTTTCTTTTTCTCATGTATGATTCCCGGCCAGTAGTGCCGAAGAATAAAGATTGATCCGTTTCCGAATGACTGGCTTCCCGAACACTCATTTTTTTTTATTCAACTCAGCATCATGATTGAGATGTAAGCTGTTCGGCCCGTCCCTAACACCAAAGTTGAGGTGCAAGCTGCTCGATTGATTTCCGTCGGTTGTTCTTTGTTTCCCGAACGCGCAAGACATAATGTTTAACGCCTGCTGCGCCCCCGAGCACCATGTTTCAGATGCATGCCGTCCGGTTTATTACTGTCGACTGGTTGTTCCCTGATCGTGCAAGTCATCAAAATTTAATGCTTGTTGTCCGCTGCCTTGTAGGCCCAAGGCTGAAGTAACCTGTTCGGGTTATCATCCGTGTTTTTTCTTATCCGCAAGGCAATCACCTCTTGCTGCAAGACAGTTTCACAATTCGTGTAGTGTCTGCCATCTTCCAAGCCCATAATTTCGATGCATACCGTCAGTTTTACCGTCCGGGGTCATCCATATCATGAGGTTGAGATGTCCATCCTGGACCATTGAGAATAAGGCTCCCAATTCGGGTCTCCCCCTTATTCTCTGCCAAAATGGAGACTCGCCTCCAGGATACAGCTCGGGTTCCACCACCATAAGGTTCGGGCGAGCTGTATGGCCAAGGCAAGATTTTAAGACCAGAGTCCCGATCCCCCGCTCGGTCACCCTATGACTTCGGATGCCGCCCGGTTCGTCCTACTCAAGATCTTTTACACCATCTCCCAAGCTGAGTCCGGGCTTGGTTACCTGCACATTATATTTATTTTTATTTATTTTTTTTTTTTTTGTGCTGAGATGATGGCTCCCCATGGATCGAGATGAATGACATCTATGGATCAAGGTGAGACTTTTGGCCGAGTTTGTGGTGATGCCGTTCGGCTTATTGATGCCGTTCGGCTCGTAATATTCCTCTTAACTCTGGCCTCGTTGGAAGCATTGTTCTCCCTCTTTCTTCTCTTTTTTTTTCCAGAGGTGGCAACAGCCGTTTTTATTGATAAAATTTCCGCAAGTGCGTAGCGTTCCATGTCCCTGCCGGACAGCCTTCGGTATCCTGTAGGGAAAAGGTCCCCATCCGGTATTTTTTCCAGACCCGGTATGGTCCCTCCCAATTTTTTGACATCTTCCCGCCCTCTAGCGGTTTGCTTTTCTCTCTATTCCTCAGGACAAGGTCTCCGGCTTCAATCGAACGGATTTTAGCCTGTTTATCCACATACCTCTTAGTCGCCCGGTGATATTCTTCCATTCGTAAAGCTGAGAGATCCCTTCTTTCCTCTATGAAGTGGAGTTCAGCACGCAGATTGTCCTCATTCTGCTCAGGATCATAGTGGATGGTTCTGTGAGTGGGCACCAAGACCTCAGTTGGGATCTTAGCCTGAAATCCATAAGCGAGGGCGAACGGTGTCTCCCCGGTTGCTGTTCGGGGAGTTGTCCTGTATGTCCACAAGACGTAGTTTAACTGCTCGGGCCAGGTTGACGTGTAATCTTCGAGTTTCTTTTTTATACCATCCATGATGGTTCTGTTCATGTTCTCTACCTGCCCGTTCGCCTGCGGATATGCTACGGAAGCTCTTGAATGCTTGATTCCCCATCTGGTGAGGAATTCCTCGAAGTTCTTGCTCACAAACTGCCGTCCATTATCCGTGATGACCTGCTCGGGCAGCCCGAATCTGCATATAATATTTTGCCAAACAAAACGTTGACATTGAAAATCCGTGATACTGGCCAGGGGTTCGGCTTCCACCCATTTGGTGAAGTAATCAATCCCCACTATGATGTACTTCCTTGCTCCGGACGCATTAGGTAGGGGCCCTAGCAAGTCAATCCCCCACCTGGCGAATGGTAACGATATGGTCATCGGGGTGTAAAAAGTTGCAGGCCGCCCGGGTACTGGTGCGTAAAGCTGGCATACCTTGCACTTCCTTGTGTGTTCGAAACAATCCTGTTGAATCGTTGGCCAATAGTACCCCTGCAGGATGATTTTCCTGGCCAGGGTCTTTGGTCCCTGATGGCTGGAGCAGATGCCTTCATGAATTTCTTCCATCACAGCTGTCGCCTGAACGGGGGGAAGGCATTTCAGATATGGCCCCCCGAACGTCTTTTTGTACAGCTGTCCGTCCAGTAGTTCGAACATGGGGGCCCTTCGCTGTATACAAGTGAGGTTGTACACGTCATTTTTATAGTTCGACAAAGTCCCATCCTTCAGGTAATTTGTCAAGTCAGTGACCCAGCTTGGGACGGCATAGGACACGGCATTTACCCGCACAACCATTGTTGCCGGTGTGGTCAGTAATTCTCTCTGCGCGAACCTCTGGATGTGTGCAGGAATGCCTGGGGCATGATCATCCCGAACGGCACATTCTAGTTTGGATAGGATGTCCGCCTCGCTGTTTTCGATTCTGGGAATCTGGTCAAGTACCACCTGTTCGAACCTGCCGATTTCTTCCTCAACCAGTTCCTTGTAGGCTTTTAGCCGTTCTTCCCTGACTTCGGCAGATCCATTAATCTGGCTTACCACCAGCTGACTATCCGAACGGACCTTTAATCTGCTAGCCCCCAGGGCCTTGGCATACTTTAATCCAGCAATAAGGGCTTCATACTCGGCCTCATTATTGGTTACCTTGAAGTCAAACTGTACGGAGTAGTATGCCTTGAACCCCTCGGGGCATGTGATCACAGCACCCCCACCACAGCCTTTGTTACTGGATGCTCCATCCACATACATTTCCCACCAATGGTGATGTACTTCTCCGTCCGCTCCTTCTTCAGTTGATCTGGCAGTGCATTCGGCAATGAAGTCAGCCAAAGCCTGTCCCTTGATCGTGGGGCGAGGCTTGAAGTCTATTTCATACTGCCCGATCAGGAGGGACCACTTGGTGATACGCCCACTTGCCATAGGATTTCTCAGTATGGTGGCCAGGGGCTGGGTAGTGTAGATGGTGACTGGGTGTGCCTGGAAATAGGGTGCCAGTCGCTTGATGGTAGCAATCAATGCTAAAATGGTTTTTTCCATTAAGGTGTACCTGGTTTCTGGCCCGTTCAGGGCTTTGCTCACAAAGTAAATAGGGCGCTGAACACCCTCATCTTCCTTTAATAAAACAGAACTGACCGCCAGATCAGCCACAGCCAGATACATATAGAGATGTTCCCCTGGGTCTGCTTTAGTTAAGACCAGGGGGAAGACAGGTACAATTTGAACTCTTCGAAAGCTGCCTGACATTCTGCTGTCCATTCGAACGGGTTGGCCTTCTTCATTATTTGGAAGAATGGAATGGCACGATCGGCCAGTTTAGCCATAAATCGGCTCAAAGCCGCTAATCTTCCGGTCAACTTCTGAACTTCTTTCAAGTTCCGCGGTGCCTCCATGTCCATGATTGCCTTTACTTTCTCAGGATTAGGCTCAATCCCCCGCTCGCTCATCATATAACCCAAAAATTTGCCCCCCTTGACTGCGAAGGCGCACTTTTTTGGATTCAGTCTCATGTTGGCCTTCTGCATGATCCCGAAGACCCTTTCCATGTCCCGGACATGATCCTCCTTCTTCCTGCTCTTGATTAGGATGTCATCCACATATGCTTCCATGGTTACCCCTAGCACCTCTTTGAAAAGCATGCCGATCATTCTCTGGAAGGTGGCCATGGCGTTCTTCAATCCGAACGGCATGACGATATAGCAGAACACGCCGTCCGAGGTGACGAACGCAGTTTTTTCTGCATCATCTGGGTGCATGAAGACCTGGTGATAACCCCGGAAGGCATCCATAAAGCTCAGCAGTTCACACCCGGCTGTTTCGTCCACTAGCAGGTCTATTCGTGGGACAGGATAGGGGTCCATGGGGCAGGCTTTGTTCAGATCAGAGTAGTCCACACACATTCTCCAAGTAGATCCTTTTGGAGCAAGGACCACATTAGCCAACCATTCGACATGGATGACTGGTCTAATGTGCCTGATTCTTAGTAAGGTGGCTACCTCCTGCTTTGTGAATTCCTGCCGTTCGGCCGCCTGATATCTTTTCTTTTGTTGGACTGGCCTGGCATCAGGTAGAACGGCCAACTTGTGGCATATGAGGGCCGGATCAATTCCCGGCATGTCTTCGGGTCCTCGGGCAAATAGGACCTGGAATCTCGTCAGGACAGCGATCACCCCCTCCCTGATTTCCCCTTCAAGGTCCACCCCGATCGCAATCTTTCGATCGGGAGGGGAATCAAGCTCGATGTATTCTAGGAGGGTGGCTGGCTCGGGGCGTCCCTCGAACTCCGTACGCCGGGTCTGCACCTCAATGCTGTTTACCCGCTGTCCCCGGGTGGTCATTTGTTTCAAAGCCTCCTGGTAGCACGTTCGGGCTATGGCAGGATCTGTTCGGGCCACTCCTACACCAGTGTCAGTTGGGAATTTGATGCACGAGTGTCGAACAGAGGCAATTGCCTCCAAATCTTCTAGCCCCGGACGGCCCAATATGGCGTTGTGGGCACATGCAATATCCACCACCACAAACGTCATCCGGACTGCCGCTCGGTGAATTTCATCACCAATTTCTACCAGAAGCTGGATGGTGCCCTCAGCCTCTATTACATTGCCGGTGAAGCTAGCCAGTGGCGTCTTCAGCTTGGTCAGCTGGTCCTTCTTCAGCTTCATCTTTTCCAACGTGCGTAAATACAGCACGTTCACGCTACTCCCCGTGTCCACCAGAACTCGGTGGATCAAGGCGTTGTCTATACACATACTCACCACTAGCTCGTCCCTGTGCGGACTTGGTGAGTTGGGTAGATCAGCCACCCCGAACGTAATTGGTTCCAAGCGGCCCTTCTTTGTGGGAGGTGCAGCTACGGTGGCGACATAGAGGCTGCGCTCAAACTTTTTACGTTCGGCGGCCGTATCCCCGGTCTCTCCTCCACCAAAGATGACTTTCACCTCTAATCGTGGCTTTTTTCCCGGATTCTCGGATCCCTCAGCCTCCTCTATAGGGGGGAGGTATGAATCATTACTGAGTTCTGCATCCCGCTGGACATCCCGCTTCCAGCTATTGGATCGGGGAGGGCGCTGGTTGGGGGAAGGGCTGTTCGGGTTGGTGCTGACATACTTCCTCAGGTAGCCCTTTTGGATCAGGTCCTCAATTGCCACATGTAGGGCGTGACAATCTTTTGTGAAGTGTCCATTCCGTTGGTGATACCTACAGTAGGCATTCGGGGTAGGTCCCATCACGGGCCTTGTGTCAGTAGGGGGAGGAATAGCATTGTGTTCCAAATGAAAAACACTGGCTATAGACATGACCAGGGGGTGAAGCGCGCAGCCCTGCGATGAGGTGCTGCCGTTGCCGGTGCGGGTCCCAAACGTTCTGCCAACCTTGAAGTGGGAGGCTGTGGGGCCGTTCGGTCCCTTATCTTGATCTCTTCTTCCAAGGCCGCATGAACCCTGGCCCTTTCCAGGATGTCTGGGTAGCTGGTTCCCGGGTTTCTCTTCAGCTCCCTGTATAAATCCCCCGTCTGAAGGGCATCGGTAAAAAGAAGGATGGCAGTCTCATCTGTCATGCCGGTCACCTTCAGGGTTTCAGTCCTCCACCTGGTGAGGAACCCGGAAATTGATTCTTTCGGTCCTTGTCTCACACTGGTCAGATACCCGAAATGCAGCTTCGGGGTTGTGCTGGAGGCGAACTGGGCCAAGAATAAGGTGGATAGCTCTGCAAAGCTTCCGATCGATCCGGGTTGCAATGTTCCGAACCATTCCTGGGCTGGTCCCCGAAGGGTGCTGAAGAACAGCCTGCATATTGCCGCGTCGGTGGCCCCTAGCAGCATGAGGCCACCCTGGTAACTCCTCAGGTGTACGTGGGGATCTCCCACCCCATCGTATGTTAAGCCGGTCGAGGGACGGCAGTCCCTCAGGATTTCGGCGTTCATGATTTCCCTAGTAAAGGGAGATGTGATCCCAACCCGTGCTGGCGGGGTTTGTTGGGGCGTCCGACTGACCTGCTCTCTGAGCTCAGTCATCTGTCTTCTCATTTCGGCCATTTCGTCGTCGTGGGCCGTTCGGGGAGTGTGTGGTATCCTAGCATCCACATATTCCGGTATTCTGTTTTGGGGAGGGGCAGTTGTGTTAGCTCTTCTCCGGATGAAGCGTTCCCCATCCCTCTGGATATACTGGAAGTGTTGTCCAACGGGATCTACCATGGGGGTAGGTTCCCTATATCCGTTTCGAGGGGCGGACGGGGTTCGGCTGGTTGGTGCTTCACGTCTGGGGGTATGGGCCCTCCAGTGGTTCCTGCGGTGTTCCTCGGACTGAACTGAGGCCATCGTGGTCTCAATGTCCTCCTCTTTGTCGAAAGATGGCATGGGACGCAACGAGAATGGTGGCTCACGAGTTTCACCGGTGTAGCCCTGTTCCTGTTCGTCCGCCATGCGTTGCATGGCCTCCGCCATCTCCCTCATCAACTGAGGGTTCATCCTTACATCCCGGGGGATGATTTGCTCGAACTCCCGGGTGGCACTGCCACTGGCGTGTCCTTGCATGGACCACCCCTCAGAGGATCTATTGCCTCCTCGGCCTCTGGATGTAGAACTCGGTGTCGCGGTAGTAAGTCTAGCCATTTTCAAGAAAAAATGGTGCTTAGATCACGGCTTTGTCTGGACTTTTAGTGTGGTTTCCCACAGACGGCGCCAATGTTGAGGTTTATTCCCGAAGATCCGAAAGCCCAACACAAGCCTTGGATATTGTAGGGATATTGGGTTGGATTAAAATGTGTATAAAATATAAAACAGTGAGATATTCAGCTCAGAAGCTTACTGGTATTCAATAAATATATGATTACACTGGAACTACCCGAACGGTAGATGAATATGAGATTACAAGGATGGAAGATGTAAATCTATTGCTAAGCTCCGAGTATTAAAATGCTCACCCTTTACAATGATCTAAACATGGATATTTATACTAAAATGGGGATGGGTAAGGTGGACACGTGGTCGAATCTGGTAGGCTATCACCTCTGCCATGTAAGCACTCATGCCCCCACTTGCAGCTGTCATGATCCAGCATTAAATGCGGCCTCCACTTGCTGACTGCCCGTTCGGGCAAGGTGTTCGGTGTGTGGGACCCCGCCATAGGTGATAATTTCTACCTGAAGTATCCCGAACGCCGATCGATATTTGGGCCTTGATACCTTGGCATAATCGTCACCCTGTTCCAAGTATAAGTTTTATCCCGAATGCCGTTCGGGAGTTCTTTGGGCTTGCTGCTTCGTCTCGGATTTGGGCCTAGGGATATTGGGCCTGGACCCAATATCCCAACACGGACGAAAAAGGAAAGTTGGATGTTTATTTAGGGATGGAGGGAGTAGATTTTATGCCAAAATCAGTGTGTACAACGGTGTACAATTTGCGTACAAATTTGTTGCACACCAATAATTGTTCTTTTATTATTGTAAGATGATTTTAATTCATTATATTTCTCTCTTATTACATATTTAATTCATTCTGTCACACATACTTACTTCTTTCGTAACATTCTCAGTTTCACGTTTAGCAATGCACAACTTTGATTGTCATTATATTTAATTTTCAATTAAAAAATAAAAATAAAAATCAAATTATGAAAATTTGTAATGAGGTGAATTTAAAAATGTTTTTCAACTAATAATAACTCTCATTCATTCTTAAATTAAATAAAGTCAAAGTAAACCATGTTAATAGTAGATAGAGTAAAATTATACATGTGCAACTAAAAAGAAACATAGCATAATATATTTTATTTATATTCATTATGCGATGAAACCAATGGCGATGGGGTATTGTCATTATTGTGCTTATATATCTATGATAAAATTAATTATCACTTTATGAAATTGTACCTTTCTGGCTTTAAACATGTTTATTTAAGAATACTCATATAGTCTAATATCTAGTCTGTCATGTGCCGCATATGTGGAAACCAAAACACACAATGACCTAATATGCAACTATTTCATATTTTCATTTGTGTGCATAGTTTGAATGCTGAAACCTTAGCTTGAAACCGTGTAAAAACCGACAATTTCTTTTTTAGATTATATGTGGAAAAGTGTCAAATAGGGTCCCTACTAATCCGGAAAAGTAAATTAAGTCTCCAAATTCAAAAAATACCCAACTAAACCCACGAACTATAAAAAACGAGGCAAAACAACCCTTTTAACATGTAATTAACCGATTTGAGGTAAACCTAAGGGAACCTATTTAACGCTTTTCGCTACATTTAATTAAACTCTCAAATTTTGTGATTCTCCAAATGAATCCTTGAATTGGGTGATCTTACATCTACCGGCCGCACTCAACTCACAAATAAAGTAATTTGGTCCTTTTCACCTTTTTTTTTTTTTTTTTTTTTTTGGTCCTTTTCACCTATCGGTGTCAGTAGAACGATAACTTCCGATTACTATCTAATGGGATGTTTCAGACTCCAGCGGGTAAAAAAGATCCATTTGCCTTTTGGAAAAATTCCTTTTGAAGATGTCACTTTTTACCCGTCGGGTTATACGCCGGTCAAATTGTTTGTGTATAGACAATTTGACCGACGTTTTATGAAGAAGACTGATTTTTGGGCAGATAAAAAAATGTCTGTATCACAGACATTTTAAAATTCTTGTTTTAAGTTCTCGTTTAAAATTGTCTGTATCACTGGCATTTTATGAAAATTGATCGGCGTGCATGTAACCCGACGTGTACACCAAGCAGGACTCTTTTCTCAATGAGTTAAATGACGTATTCGTAAAGAATCTGAGTGTCATAAATCATAATAGTTCAACATTTATTTGACCTTTGTTATTTTTATTTTTTGGAAAGATTTGACCTTTTTTATAATAATAAAGTAGTGGGTTTTTTTCTCTAAGAATCAAATAAAACAAACCAAAACGGAATTGTAAATAATTGTTTGGGGTCTAGATCCGTTGTCTTGCTTTAAAGCAAAACATAGCTCTTATGCAGAAGATTAGTCTGATCAATGTGGAATCCACAAATCACACAAATCTCAGAAATCAACACAAAAGATAGCCCCTGCTAAATAGATCTATGTGATTTTAAAATGGAATCATACAGGAACTAAAATTACTTTTCTATGCCGTGCTTATTAGTATAATAAAGAGCATACTTTGTATTTAATTATATCATCCTCTCATTGCTTACATAATTAGTGCATTTGAAACAGTTGAGTGTGTTCAATTATTGTATAGTAAATGATTCATGTCGCTACTTTAATTAGGAATAATATATAGCCTTTAAAGTTAATCTTACACGCCTTATAATTGGTGCTATACCGGCGTGAGAAAGCCAATTAATACCATTTGGATATAATCATATTTAGAGGAATGATGAAGTGATTCATAAGTCATAACCCCCAAATTTGGAAGCCGTTGGTAAGATAAGAACCAAGTACATGATTAGTCGATGAAAGTTACAACACGGTCAAACATTTCACCTAAGAGCATCTCCAATGCTAAAACGTGAACGGTGCATACGGTGCATACGTACGTGGTATAAGAGATAGCCAATTAAAAAATAATAAATAAAATATCTCTCTCCTTATTTGAAGGATCTTGTATCATTTTGACATGTTTTTCTTCACAATGTCAAGCACAATGTCTAAATGTAGACATTGTGCTTGACATTGCAGAGGAAAACTTACCAAAAACACATAAAATCGTGGAAAGAATGATAGAGAAATGCCATAAATTCAATTTTTTGTGTCTATCTCTCTCATGTCACATGTGCATCATGCACATTGTAGCATTGGAGATGTTCTTATATCATACTACCTCCGTAATGTAAACATCTTTCAACTTCCCTTTTTTAACCGTAACTACATAATCTTCCTATTTCTAAATCTTTTCATTATATTCTCAATAATTTTAAAAATAATACACTATTACACCTACTTTTTTTGTATTTACCCTTCTTTCCACCACACTATTTTATTATCTTCCCATCATACCCTCAATAATTTATATTCCCTAACACTATTCATAATCTCAATCACTTTCAATTTGTGAAGATTCGAATTTCCAACGTTACGGAGTAGTATAAAACTTACACCTTACTTGGAGGGTGTTAACATTTTTATATGATTTGTACGGAGTCTAAAATACTACGATCACTTTGTATATTGTAATACTCGAGATTAATTTAAAATTAATAATAATACTATGCATACCAACAGGGTGCATCTTTTTTTAAAAAAGTTCATAAGTTAAGAACTCTAAGTTAGACGTGCTTGCACCGGATCGGAGTAGTCTTGAGATGGTGGAACTCTTGGAAAGTTTCTTAGACAAAGTATATGATAATTTAAAGACTTGTGTTGGTTTGTAATGACACTATTAATGTCTGGAATGTATCTAGAAGTAACTACGTGAGGGGCCCTGCAGTATCGCGTCTTACGCATATAATTGAAAATATATTTCACACTCAAGCAAACAATGTATTTACAAACAATGTATTCTCGGGCTTACCCTAAATTTAAAAAACATTAATTATTAGTTTAAAAATCGTGTAAATAACTTTTTTGTACCGATCCAGTCCAGTTCAGTACCATAGCTACGCCCATATTTACATGTTACATGTGAAATGATTATTTCCGCGTATCAAACGTAAAATTTACATACATACCCCGTATAAAGTTTTAGTGTGTAAAGTAACAAGGATTTCTAGGATATCATGATAGACTAACTCAACGGGGTTTGAGAAATAATTCATACTAAATCCACCAGATTACAGTCGTAATGTTTGGCGTATTAAAGTTTAGATTTATATATCTCTCCTTTTCTATGTTGTTGAACATCTTTAAGCTTTCAAATTTGAAAGATACGAAATCACAACCGTATTCTAAATATAAAGTATAAAGACTGCCTAAAGCATAAAATGTCATTCAACACGGACACGTGGTGAGTGTTATTACTGTTATAATAACAAAATTTATACTCTCAAATAATTTGACTTTTTACAATTACAAGAAATCAGTACTAAACAATTATTGTTGATCTTTTAAAAATGAAAATATTACTCTTGTTTTAGATTGCATTTCTCGTTTCATTAATGGTCTACAGAGTTTGTATAGGTTCAATGCATTAATGAAACTTGTCAAACTAATATGCTTATAATATAGTCATGTTCTACTATTTTTGTCTCGATTAAGGGAAATCTTCGTTGCTTTCTTCATTAATACTCTGCATGTGTAGAGTTAAAAAAGACAGACCCAGATTGAGCACGAAACAAACAATCACGCACTGTTTGTTAACGTACACAGATATTAGGATTATATCTATGATAATTATATGATTGTATGTAAAGTCCTGCATTTCCCAAATGCCTGTGATTTAAGGTTAGCCTTCACAAATTTAGGATATTTTAATCTGAACTGAAATTTTCTTGCCTAGTCTAATCTTATCTAAACTAGTCTGGTAAATGTTTGGTCTGTATTGTATTTTACTACTATTATCAAACGCTAGTCTAGTCTGAAGTTTGAACTGGTTTGATTTGGCCTAACACTAAAATAACTCCAAGTAAAAACATTCTAAGAGAAACGCAAAAAAAATTTACAAATAGCTAGTGTTCTTTTACTACTGGATATAACAAATAGCTAGTGTTCTAAAATAGCTTGTTTGATTTGGCCTAACACTAAAATAACTCCAAGTAAAAACATTCTAAGATCGCGATCTTACGGGTAACGTAGGAGACATCTCTATTTTTCCCCGGCTTATAATTACCACTGCTTAGCTTTCAATTCGCCTCTGACCATCAAATGAAATGTGAATAACCCGTCCTCCTCTCTTTGAAACAGTGGGGTGCTTCTGGTTCTGTCGGTGCTTGAAACAATTTTGTCTAGCTCTTTTACTACTGGATATAAGAAATAGCTAGTGTTCTAAATAGCTGGTTTGATTTGGTCTAACACTAAAATAACTCCAAGTAAAAGCATTCTAAGAGAAACGCAAAAAAAAAAAATTACAAATAGCTAGTGTTCTTTTACTACTTGATATAAGAAATAGCTAGTGTTCTAAAATAGCTTGTTTGATTTGGCCTAACTCTAAACAGGAGTAATACTTATTTCTGTTTTTGTAGAAATAAAGACATCGTTGGAAAATATAATCAATGTTCCACAAAGACAAATATTCCTGGAGGGAGTAATATGTGGCATATAGTCCGTATTACTCATTTACATTGATCTCATTCAATACTCTGATTCTGGCCTCTAATATCTAACTCCTTTTGCAACCTCAAAAAAGTGGAACAACATTTTCCTCTGGAGTACCTACCTTAATCCCATGTCCGAGGTTCAGAAAATGTTTCGGGTAGCCTACCCGCCTTCTTAATAGTGTCATGTATGCGGTTGGTGATAAATTCCTTGGAACCAAACAGGACCCCGGCATCAACATTTCCCTGAACTGCCACATCAGGATGAGTTTCCTTAACTGAGCCCACAATCTGCTTCAGGTAAGGAAGACTAAACTCTTCAAAGTCTATTGGACTGAGCTGTTGGCTCTTTCCTTCCAAATTCAACGTGTTGACCGTGTGTTCCTCAATTGACCTCGTTGACCATCTAGCTCCAAGATATTGGTCTGCAGAATAATTAATGAAAAGAACTAAAAATATATTAGTGGCTCGAGACGCGTCAGACGCTGTCCTAAGGAATTATTTCCGGGATACGGAAATTTCTCCCTAGATATAACGAGCCCTTTGGTTATAAAACCGGTACCAGAACTAACGAGAAGAAATTAGTATATGAACCCAGCAATAAGAGTAACTTTTGTATAACCGATTTTAAGTGAAATAATTTCCAAGACAGCACATTATGTTGTTCTTCTCCTTTTTCATTCTCACGGCCGAAAGCATCATTATGATCCACAACTAGTACATAAGTTAAGTTGTGCAGTCCCTTCATTTTCTTTTTTCTTCAAAAAAAAACAGATGCTTCCATTATACGAAGTATATTTATACACGCATGCATCATAAGGATAGCCAAAAGACAACACACCATTTTTACACAATTTAATATAGTAGTAGTAATTAATAATAATATTAAGAGTTCCCACTAAGGCATGCACTGACGTTATTAATTGACTGGCCAGGTTTAAACGTTTTAGCAAACCAAATTAATAATAATAACTTTAGTGTTTTGTACTCGTATGAAAGAGGAAATGCACTGGAAAACCAAAAACGCCCCAATAAAGGATAAAATTTAATTTTGACCGTATGAAATGGCATTTTGATTTATGATAAAATTTCTCACAAAAATTAAGTGAATACTTGTTCATTTGAAATACCTCAATATTTCTAACATGAGCTCAGTTGCCCACGAGTCGAATATCTGAACTGCCTGAGCTCCACTGTCCGCTTGGTAGCATATGTATTTGGCCATTTGCAAATTTTTGAAGAAGCGCGTGAAGGACCCGCAAAAAAACAACGACCAAAGGGAGAGAAATTTGCAGGGCTTAGCTCTTTTTTATATATAGGGGGTGTTTGGATCTGATTCTCAAAACTGATTCTGCTCTTTCAAGGAGCAGAAGCAGAAGCGGGAGTGTTTGGGTGAAATTCTAGAAGCACTTCTGGAGTTCTAATTTACTCTCAGAATCAGTTTGTTTAGAAGCTGGGGGTACCAGCTTCTGAAAACTGATTCTGATTCTGCTTCTGTTTTTAAAAAAGAAGCAGAAGCAGAATCAGTTCCAAACACCCCATAGTAACTCCTATGTTTCCGGAAATGAAAGAAAGGTGATCAACAATTTCAAATGTTATTTGATTGCATAGTATGTTAACTTAATCTATTAAATCTTATAATGTATGTCTCGTGTACTTCTTTAGGTGTTCCAATTTATTTGTATGATGGTTTCTTATTAAAGAAATTGCCTTGAATGAAATTACTATGTTCTTCCCCTAATTAGAATTAATTAGAAAAACATTGTCATATTAATGTATGATGATGCCATAATATGGCATTATGATTTCAATATGGGCATATGGCACTACTTTACTCCTATATACTCCTAATTACAGAGAAACACAGTGTACTCCCACTTAGGAAAATCACCTTGTCTTTTCTCCTATTTAGGAAAATTTCCCTTTTTATTGCTTGTTCCACTTTCTGTTGTTGGCAAATCTTTTCTTTCCAACTTTTCTTATTTATTCATCTTCTCTGCTACATTTTATACATTTTCACTAAGCATTAATATTTAGTTATTTACACTTAATTTCCATAAATAACTTGCTAAGTAAAAGTAAACCGAAAGAGTACCAATATAAAGACTAGCCCTAAAATGTCTAACATACAATCCAAGATTCCAAGCAGAGCGCTAGGCTCCAGCTCTCCTAGGGCCTTTTACAGCATTTATGGAAGGTTCAGAGTTCAGACCTAATATTCCTGTCATCCCAAACTAGTATAATACCCGTGCGATGCACGGGATATATTATTCTCTTTAAAGGATTATATTACCATATTATTTGTAATAAATATAATTTTGATAAAACTAAATTGAATAAGTAAAGCATAGTGAATTGTAAAACACAAATAAAATGTTTAATATGGAGTAAATGTTTTATGTAGTACAAATTTTGAAACATTTGGTTGTACACATTTTTTTGTGATGTATTAATGTCTTTACCATCTTTTTCATATAATAGAACGTTCAATTACATGAATACCCAATATTTACAAATTAGGGAAAACTGTCAAATAAGTCCTCGAACTTTCATAAAAAGGTCAATTAAGTCCTTCTATAGGAGGTTTTGTCCGGCCGTCGCGATTTGGGGAAGTTCCCGGTGAAATTTTTTGATGAAATTTTTTGAGCATCTTATTCACCAAATCTAGTTTACTCATACCAAATTTCAGCTAAAGATTCAATCGGGAACACATTCAAATTAATTCTTGAAGATAACTGCGCATTTTTGCGTTCTCGAATTAATTTGAATGCGCTCCTGATTAAATTTTTAGCTGAAATTTGGTATGAGTAAACTAGACTTGATGAATAAGATGCTCAAAAAATTTCATCAAAAAATTCCACCGGGAACCGCCCCAAATCGCGACGACCGGACATAGTCTCCTATAGAAGGACTTAATTGACTTTTTTATGAAAGTTCGAGGACCTATTTGACAGTTTTCCCTTACAAACTAGGGAAAACTTTTCCCTACACACACTTCATCCAAATATTTATTCTATCTCTCTCCGATGACACATCAGCTGCAATGCACCCTCCCATTGGAGATGCTCTAAGAAGAATTATAACGTTTGGAGTACATCGTAATTACTTTACTACCATTGGTGATTTTCATTAAATCAATACCGAATGTTACCAATGCGGAGTCTCCACAATCAACTCTACGCTCCCTTTTTTTTAAAGAAAACTTCGCTTTATAAAAGTGAATCGTGAGCCAACCGACTTACAACCCACTGAGGTGGAAAATTATACAAACAACTACTAGCTTGCAAAGAGATAGCGGTTTTAGCGATAGTGTGAGCTACTTGGTTCGCTAATCTGCCACACCACTTAACTTGAATCCCCGGCTCTTCTTTCATGAGGTATTTGATGTCTTCATAGATAACTCCGATTTGTGAAGCATACACCTCTCCTTTGATCCCGGCTAACACCAAAGCCGCATTTGTCTCAATCACCGCATTCCTCCACCCGTTCTCCCTCGCCCAATTGATAGCTTCTCGAATTCCCCATGCCTCTATTTTCTTGCATTTTAATAGTTAGAAAAATCAGCACTTGTTCGATGTATCTGGACAACTTTCTTAACAAGGTTCATAACCATTTTCCATGCATACAGACATATTTCTTAACCAGGTTCATTGCTCTCTTTATCAATTGGGGTTATGCCTCTTATTCATTGGGCCACTATTTAATAATGGACTCAAAATTAATAGGACCGGTCCATTCTTCCAAAGATTTTATAATTAAATTAACTGGATATTTGAGTGATCCGAATTAATTTAATCACTAAATTATATTCGCACGGGCCCATATTAATATTTTCTTTTTTACCAGGCCCAATAACCATCACGAACAGCCCGGTAGCATCTGACGGTGGTCCAATAAGATATAATATAGCCCGGTAGCATTTGAAAGTACTCAATCATCACCCCAATCGGCTCAATAATTTTTAAATGTCCACAGTTATATTACACAACAATTTATAATAATAGTGTAATACCAAATGTAACATCTTTAGCCACAAATAAAAGATTTTGACAACTGTTAAAAAAAACCTTCATTATATATGCACATTGCAGGCTATTTGATCCATTTCTAAAATAAAAAAGCAATCTTCTGCGGACCCATGGTATGAAATGATGAGAATGTTCAATAGTATGAGGACTCTCTACTTTGGCTTATCTGCTTATCTTTAGTAAGCATGCAAATCAAATTCCCGTATTTGGATATATCTTCTTACTTGGGCGGGGCGAGGTTCTAACTACGTGCCTGCCTCAGCTCAAAGAGTTGCTATATTTATAGCAAAATGTTTTAGGAAGCCAACTAAACTAATGATTTTATAATTCAAGCAACAAATATAATACTTATGGGAGACTCTGATCCCATTTGCACCGTGAAAGTTGAATTGCTTTGGGTAATGAATAGTCCAGCCAAAAAAATGAAATGCTTTGGACTTGACCGATAGTATTGAATGTGCCGACTCTTTGTTTCTCTATACACCGGGTGTACTGCGGGAATTTCAAAAGCCACAAATGCTTGGCCGCTTATTTATTATATCTAGTTCATCTACATTTATCTAGTATGAAAATAAGAACATAAATTAATAAACTTTTATTAAGAGTCTCATAAACTTCCATCTAAAATTTATGGAAGGTTCAGAGTTCAGACCTAATATTCCTGTCATCCCAAACAAAGTCTTGTTTGGATAAAGCACGACTTTTTGAATCCGCCAATGCACGACTGTCAAAAGTCACGCACCTTGTATTTTTAAAATTTACTTCTTAGTCTAACTAAATATTTCAATATTTGACTTATTAGTATGCCTTTTTGAAAATTGCATGCAAATCTAGCTTCGTTTGATGAAATATAACTTTTTGTTGGACATAAAGAGATTTGAAACATGACTTTTGGGTAGGATATAGTCAATTCAAATAAACTTTAAAGTAAAAAAATTACACATGAGAAGTTTTTTATACAACTTGGGTTGGGCCATGTAAGAAGAACTTTTGAACTACAAACAGTCATCATAGGTTGAAAAAAATAAAGTATATTTTGTAACATTAATAGTACTATTCAAAATGGAAGCAGTCAAACAAACTGCCTTCAATTAAAAATTACCTTGGACTGTAAGAAAGCTAGTCTCTTTATTTTTGTGAAGTTTTTAGATGAACCACCTTCAACAGCATAAGATGCCAGAGTAAAAGGTGCCCCGACGAATCCTAAAACTACAGCTTCATTATGAACCTAAGAAATTAAACATGCAAATCAATCTTGCTGTTTAGTAAGACTTGTGACTAGTTATTATGACTGTAGTTTATTATTTTGATCGTATTGTGAACTTATTCAGTACATTTCGTAATCTAGGATTCGTCACATGTGTATGGTAAAAAATGAAGGAATTGATTTGAGTCAACTAAAAGCTTACACTGATAGTTGGAATATACATTTACATATATTATTATATATGTCAACACAATTGGTTATCATGCACATGTTGAAATAATATAAGAGTACAAAACTTGAATTAGAGGATGACTGATGAGAAATGCAATACTATTTATGTCTACCTCTTTCCGCAAGATATTTATTTATGTGAGGTGTGGAAGTCCGGAACCCTAGTTTCATCGTGTCCTCCCTTCCCTCGATCTAAAATGGCAGAAGCATCTTTGAGTATTAGCCTCGACGATCTCATCAAGAAGAACAGGGGTTCCGGAGGAAGTAGAAGAGGTCGTGGAGCTGGACCAGATCGACGGATCCGCTCCTCTAACCCGCACGCACCTTATGAAACTGCCAAGGCACCGAACGCAGCTTGGAATCATGACATGTTTTCCGCTGACCAGCCTACGGCGTTTCCCGGTCCTCCCGGACAGATCGTAGGAGGTGGTCGAGCTTCCTCCATAGAGACTGGCACGAAGCTCTTTATCTCTAATCTGGAATATGGTGTCTCTAACGAAGATCTCAAGGAACTATTTTCTGATGTTGGAGATATGAAGCGTTATGGAATCCATTATGACAGAAGTGGGAGATCAAAGGGAACAGCAGATATTGTTTTCTCCCGCCGACAAGATGCTTTAGCAGCTATCAAAAGATATCACAACGTTCAGCTTGATGGAAAACCAATGAAGATTGGGATTGTTGGCACAAACGTTGTGACTCCTGCCCCCGCCTGTCTTTCCTTCTTTTGGAAATCCCACTGGAATTCCCCCTAGTGGGCAAGGAAGGGGTGGAGGGTTTGGAAGACCACGTGGAGGTAGAGGAAGAGGGCGTGGATTTCAAGGTGGGCGAGGGAGAGGAAGAGACCGTGGAGACAAAAAGGTATCTGCTGAAGATCTTGATGAAGATTTAGCAAAGTATCATTCTGAAGCAATGCAGACAAATTGATGTGTCTGCTTTCAACACATCTCTTCTCTACACTTGTTGTGAGTTGTGACTATGCATGATGATGAGTCCATGTATCTTTTTATATTTTGAGCATCGTTCAGCTCTCAGTATGATTGCCTATTACGAGAAAGTACTTAAAGCAAGTGGGACTTGTACCTCTTGATGTGTGTATGTGGGGATTGGGTTTTGTCACACATTGTTGCTTTCAATTTGGTGAAGTTAGGTGGACTTAATAGATTGAGATAATAAAAAAAATTGATATTTTGCCAATGTATGGAACAAACTCTTCAGGATTGAATTCCCTAACTTTCTCGACATCTGTAGCAGTTTGCATAGGATGAAATATGACTGGCCCTTCCCCCTCTAAAATGTAAAATGGTATGTTCATTCCAGAGAGAGGGGTAAGAATGTCTGAAAATAAAATAACCTGCCACAGTTTTCAAGAGAGATAATTTAATCAAATCACAAGCTAAAAGATTGTGATTTTATCAATAGCATAGTGAAATCATGAACTTGCATCTTACCCCATCAGGACGAAATGCTTTCCATGACTGTAGAGAAATTTCCACCACGAGATCCACATTTTCTAATCTCTCACGAAACGATGGATACTTCTCAGAAAGGAATTGGTAACTCTATTTTGGAAGTGAAGAGAATCAGGTACAATAAACACATTAATCTAAGAAAACGCATGCATAATACTGGATGTCAGAAACCATTTGGGGTATCAAATTGGAATAATAAAGAAACATGAATTTATAAGATCTTAAGCCAAGGCTAGATAATCGGCTGGAGTCAATTGTTATTGTTGTTTGATACATTCTCATTATGGTTCAGTCAAGTGATCCTAACCTATTGAGAATTCAATGAGAAACCATAACAAGTCTTTCCATCCGAACATCAATTTGGACCGCTACAAATATCTAAATAAGTGAATACTCCGTATATATAAGCAAGCACTCAAATTAATAGGTTACAAAGAGGATATATGTATAAACCTGCCTTCATATACCTCTCGGCTTGTCTCATAAGTCAAACAGGAGGTCTTTCCACCTTTTTCCCACGAACCGCATTGATCAGAAGAGGTTCAGTAGCACTGTTCACTTTTGGTTCAACAACAGTCCCTACAAATAAGGGGGGGGGGTCTATTTTTCTTTGGGCTCATTGTGAATATGCAAGAAGATCAACAAGATTGCACCATTCAGTTGGAGACACGTTAGGATTGAATACTATTAAATCCCAACATCAATAAATCCATTCTAAACAACTTCATAGCATCATAGGTGAAATTCATAGAAAAAAGACATACCCATTACCCAGTAAAACACACATTTTGAGAAACTATTCAACCAGTCACACAGATGAGAAGTCTTTTTAGATTTAAACCTAACCCCTACTTTGGTTTGGGGAAGAAACATAGATGAGAATAATGAGTGAGAAAGAGAGGGAGAAAAGAAAATAGGTGTGAGAGAGTTGCCGAAGAAATGGATAAAAACTGGGAACGAATGCATTTCTCTACTACTACCTCTCTCCGTGAAGGAGAAGAAGTAGAACTGGTTCAAAACATTTCACTCTCCACCATTTCCCTCCTAACCAGACAGGGATAAAAACATCAATACCCAGATCCTTATTTCCAACATACCAGAACATATTTAGCATATGATCATTGGAAACAAACAATTGGGTGTCCACATTCTGTTCATACAGATCACTTGTTCAACTTTTCTACATTTTCTGGTCTGGAAATTTGTCCATATTAACTCCTACTTTAAGGAACCAAATTGATAGTCGGGCAGGATGCTAAACATGGGATTTTACCAATGCGATGGCCACATTCGCACTAAGTTAATCCAAAGAGCCCAACTCCAATGAGGAATTTCATCAAACATCACAACTACCAATATGACGTTTTACGGGTAATTCAACAGTTTAACTTCTTCTTTTATTTTGGCCTTCTTTTAGAGTTTTAATCTGTCTCACTAAGAGATGTCAGCTCTAATTAGGGTTATTACTAAATGTGTGACATTTTGTGTCAATGTGGAAAATATTACCTATTAGAGAGCAATAGACTCTTGATTTATACTTGTCCTGAGATGAAGAAGAAGAACTTAGAGTGGGTTTACAGTGCACTGAGATTGCTGAGAAAGATGGAAGTGATATGTTAATGCAAGACATATTTTGGTGGCATGAAATATATGCGCAGAATCAGCAGCGCTGAATAAACTTTCGCCGGTGCAAAACGTCTAGGTGCAGAGCTCCATTGTAGAGCGTTCACCTGTCGGAGGCAGCGAAGAGTTAACGGCAACAGCCAATAGGGGAAGAAGAAATTTTGTGGGTAGGAAAACCGGGGAACCGCGATGGAGAGGAACCCTGCAGAGCGTCATCATGTGGTTTTCTTCAAATAAAATAAGGAGGAATTTGATTTGAGTCATTTTGCACCCAACTGCGTCATCATGTGGTTTTCTTCAAATAAAGTAAGGAGGAATTTGATTTGAGTCATTTTGCACCCAACTTTTTGGATAAAATTGGATTTTGCATCACATTTTAAAAACCATTTTTTTCTCCTTATCGTATAACATTTTGTGAGCGAAAAATTCTAAATGGAATGTAAAGTGAAAAAAAAATTGAAGTGAAATGAGATGAAAAGTCAAAGTTTCTCTTTTTTTGAAAATAAAGTGCAAATCCCAAAAGTGGAGTTCAAATTCAAATTCCCCCTAAAATATACTCTTAGGTATTTTAAATCTTGTTATAATAGGATTTTGTACATTATCAATGGTAATTAGTTCTAAAGGAAAAACTAATTAAAAATGGAGAACTCTAACAAAAATTAAAATTCATCCTAAAAAAGAGAATGTAGCAAACATTTAATACGGAAGACTAGTAGACTACTATGTACTCCCTCCGTCCCGAAAACAACTTCACAGTTGGACTTTCACACACTTTTAGAAAATAAATTTGACTTTACTGTAGAGTACACTGTTTGGCACTGTTTAAACACTGTTTGACACTGTTTAAACACTGTTTGGCACTGTTCATCATTTTTTTGATGTAGATAATTTGCCCAATAAGGAAAGTATTGAAGTGTGAAGTTAATTTTGGGACATCCATTTAAGGAAAGTGGGAAGTTGTTTTTGGGACGGGGGGAGTATTTATTATTAAAAAAAGTTGAATAAAACTACTCTAATGATCATAGAAAATCATTTGACTGTCTTCCCGATTGAATTTTTTGCTGAAATTTGGTATGAATGTACTAGACTTGATGAAGAACATGCTCAAAAAATTTCATCACAAAATTCCACCGAGAAGGCCCTCAAAACGTGGAGGCCGCACGGCGGCTCCGGTAAGGTATACCTTACCGGAAGAGCTCTCATATATATATATATATATATATATATATATATATATATATATATATATAGAGAGAGAGAGAGAGAGAGAAGTTCATGTCAGGACCTCTAAAAACGGACCTCCGTACGGACTTCGGCGTTTGGGCCCCTTCCAGGTGGAATTTTTTGATGAAACTTTTTGAGCACGTTCTTCATCAAGTCTAGTTTATCCATACAAAATTTCAGCTAAAAATTTCATCGGGAAGGCAGTCAAATGATTTTCGGAAGTTAACTGCATTTTATATGTATATAAAGTGCGCAGTTAACTTCCAAAAATCATTTGACTGCCTTCTTGATAGAATTTTTAGCTGAAATTTGGTATAGATAAACTAGACTTGATCAAGAACATGCTCAAAAAAGTTTCATCAAAAAATTATGTTAGAACTTTTATTGTGGGTCAAGTTTGTCTGTAATGTCTTGTTTTAATAAAGTAGACTAGTTATACCATTTATGGTATTAGATTAGTAATTATTATGTAATAAATAAGGTAAAGGGAATAAGGCCCAAAAAGGCCTTGGCCCAACTTCCAAGGTTTACCTAAATCGGTAACCTGTACAGCGCCTATAAATACGCGCCTTGTGTACAGGTACCAAAATCGATTAATACACTCTAGCCTTACGCTGCTAAAATTCTTCTCGATATAATAGAAACACGATCTCCAAAGTTCTCGATACTTCATAAATCATTCTGTGAGATCATTCTTCTCTGTTATTCGATGATATCCATCTAGCTGTGTGTTAGTCTGCAAAACTGGGACCAACAACTGGTATCAGAGCCTGCTCGAGTTTGATCGTCAAAGAAAAGTTTTCGAAGTTCTCTGCTTTTTCATACTTTTCGACCTCTTTGTGTTAATCACTGTAATCTCGTTTCTGATCGATAAACTGTAAAAGTTATACCATTGGATTCGCCATTCAGAAACGAACCAAGGGTATATCTTACTTTTCGATTTCAGTAGATTTAGTAATCTTGATTTCTCGATAGTAAGATATCGAAAAGCAGAGTTCTCGACATTGTAGCATGTTTTTCGAGCTGAAAATCATTCCAGGAAGATCTCTGGATTTAGGACTTTAAACTTTAGCTGTTTTATCTACATAAAACTGAGTTTTCGAATTGCAGGATCTCGATACTGGCTTCTCGACATAAGTTCTCGAACTGAGTTCTCGAACTGCTGTTCTCGATACTCAGTTTTCGACATTATATCTAGATACCTTGTTTTCGATTTGCAGGATCTCGAAATATCTTCTCGATAGTCAGTTCTCGAAACCAAGTTCTCGAACTCAGGTTTTCGATACTGACTTCTCGAAAGAACTTCTCGAACCCAGTTTCTCGATAGCAGGGTTTTCGATATAAAACATCGAAAACTGCTTCTCGAAAGAGCTTCTCGAACTCTGTTTTCGAACCTATTCTTGAAACTTAGGTTTTCGACATTCTGTTTTTTTGACAATTTAATTTTATCTGATCAAAACACTCGAACGATCTCTTAAGGCTCAATCAGCAAAGATGGAAGCATTAGCACTTGGAAATGACAACAGACCACCCATCCTCAGAAAAGGAGAATATCAGATGTGGAAGACAAGATTCTTGAACTTTCTGGAAGGGAAAGACAATTCATCTGCCATGCTTGAATCACTCACACAAGGTCCTGCTGAGATCTATACTGAAGTAGATACCTCAGATGTAAACAACCCCCCTGTCAACTATGTGAAAAGACTGAAGACAAAAGGCGAATACACTGAGGCTGACAAGTTGAGAATCAAAGCTGATCTCATGGCAAAAACATACCTGCTGCAAGCTATCCCCAATGATATCTACATTCTGATAGACAGCATGGAGACAACAAAGGAAATGTGGGATGAGGTGAAGAGGTTGATGATTGGAACTGATCTTGGTTTGAAGACTAAGAAAGCGAACATCTTGACTGCCTATGATGCTTTTAAAGCCCTACCTGGTGAGGCGCTCCATGAGACGTATAACAGATTCGTACAACTGATCAATGAGATGAGAAAGATCAAAGTTGTCAAATCAAATATGGAAATGAACATACGTTTCTTGTCGAGCCTGCCGCCAGAATGGAGAAGAACTGTCAAGAATCTACGACAGCACCTAGACTTGGATGAACTTGACCTCTGCACTGTCCATGAACATCTACAGCAGTTTGTTAATGACACTGCTGAGATGGAAGGAAGCTTCTCTGCTAATCCTTTAGCACTCATGATTGAAGCTAAATCAAAGAGTTCATCTAAGGGTCCGAAGAAGAAGAAGGCAGTCAAGATAGAGTCAGAAGAAGAAGAGAGTGAAGAAGAAATGGATGTTGAATCCGAGCTGGCCGATCTACAGAAGAAGATGGCACTACTTACCAATCAGTTCAACAAAAGGTTTGCCAAGAAAGGAAGCTCATCAAACAAGCTCCGAACCTCCTCTGCCAACTACAAAACAAAAACCAATGATCAAAACTCTTCTAGTAGAGTTGTTGCAGCCGAAGACCCCCTCAAATGCTTTAACTGTGGAAAAGCTGGACATGTTATCAAGGACTGTCGCTTACCAAAGAAGAGGGACTTCAACTATTACAAGCAAAAGATGTTGTGGAACAAGCAGAAGATGTTCATGGCTAAGAAAGATGATGATAGTGCTGCAACTCTTACTGAGAATGATCCATGGCAGGAGGAGAGTTCCGATGATGAAGAAGAAGAGAATCTGGCCCTGATGGCGTTTGTGGAAGAAGAAGGAAAAGACAAGGGTGATGCTGCGATCCCCGGAAAAAGTCAAAGTTCAAGCTCAAACACCACTGTAAGTACTTCTGAACCTTCTTGCTCCTGTACTTGCAAAGGTTATTCCTCACATGAAAAAGATAACACCATAAAGGAGTTAAAAGGCAGGTTAGATCATAACTACAAAGTTGCACTTGACACTCTAGATAAGAGTCACTCCCTGAAGTTGCAACTAGAAAATGAGAAAGAAAGAGTTCAGAAACAAAATTTAGAAGCAGAGAAGCTTACACAGAAAATAACTGAACTAACTAAGAAGGTCAGTGACACAGAACTCGAACGAAATGTTGCGAAAGCAGAAAATGATTTTCTACGCAAACAAAGATGTGCTCTTTACACGAAAATCAAAGAATTAGAAGACCTGCTAGTCAAAAGAGGACAAACTGAACAAACAATTTTCTTAAACCAAAACAGGGACACTCGGTTTTATAACTCAAAGGAAGGTCTTGGATTTACTAACCCCAACAATCTGAAAAAGATTGATTGTCTCCAACTTTACAACATAAAGTACATGGGGTTAGGATTGACCAAGTTGATGGCTTTTACCTACGGAAAAGAAACCGCAGAAGGAGAAGAGGTAAAGCGGTCAAATCCTTCAAAAGCCGAAATTCCTTTCAGTTATGATTCTCTGAACAAAAGCTATGAAAACGCTGAACCTGTTTTGTCAACTGATGAGAGTGTGAATCTCTATCCTTCTGAGAAGGAAGTTGTGTCAGACCCTGAACCCCCTTCAACCTCAGGTTCAAGTGGAGAAGAACCCTACATCCCTCCACTAATCAGGAAATTTGAAAACTTACACATCTCTTTAGAAAATCAAAGAAAAAGTTTTGAAGAAGAGAGAAAAGAATTCGAAAGTGAGAGGGAGAGGTTGTTAAGAGAACTGACCATTTTAAAAGAAAGTTCCCAATCTGGCACAACCTCTCAATCATCTAGCGATACTGATACATCTCAACCAATTCTGAACAAAACTAACCTTTTCAAAAAGACACCCACTCACTCCAACTCTCCTTTGAAAACAGGAAATGAAGTAAGTCGGAGAGTGGAGAGGAGAAGAGAGTGGAAGTTAAAGAGAGCTGAGATAGCTGAAGGAAAGAAGAAGATGTTTTCTGAGAATAAAAAGTCTTGTTCAAATGCTGTTTTCTATTCAAATAAGCGTAGATCTAGCTCTATGTCACAGTCACGAACCAGCCATTCACACATAGAAACAATGACTCTGTCTCCTCCGCCCCTAAAATCAAACAAAAATGGATACCAAAAGCTGAACTTGAAAAACAAAGAACATTATCTGAAAAGGCTGTTGACCTTGGATCACAGCTAAAAGAAAATTTCAAAAGGTTATTCTCAATTGATAAGGAAGGACCCATCCTGCGGTGGGTACCTAAAAATCCTTAATCTGTTTTGCAGAACGGTCATGTGTGGCATTTAGATTCTGGCTGCTCAACCCACATGACCGGAATAAAGGAGCTGTTGAGCAACTACACCAAATGCTACGGAGGAAATGTGAGATTCGGAAACAACGCAACATCTCCAATCCTAGGATATGGGGATGTCATCTGTGCAAGTGTCACCATCAAGGCTGTGTCATATGTGAAAGGACTGAAGCATAATCTGCTAAGCATTGGACAGTTCTGCGATAGTGGCATGGAAGTGAAGTTCATAGCCAGACAATGCTGTGTGCTGGACAGGTTTGGAAAGGTATTATTGACCTGCACAAGAACTTCCAACTTGTACACCATTGATCTGAAGAGCGTACAATTGCCTTCTTCCATCTGCCTGCTGTCCAAAGCTTCCTCTGAACAAAACAGTCTATGGCACAGACGCCTGTCTCACCTCAACTTCAAATATCTCACTACTTTGTCCTCTAAGAAACTTGTGAAAGGGCTGCCTCCTCTGAAGACTTCCGCTGACACTCATTGTGATGCCTGCAGACTAGGCAAGATGAAAAGGAGCTCTCACAAGTTAAAACCTGTTCCATCCTCCTCCCGACTGCTGCAACTACTACACATGGATCTGTGTGGACCAATGAGAGTCCAAAGCATCAATGGACGCAAATATACACTGGTCATTGTGGATGACTTCTCTCGGTACACATGGACCAAATTTCTGAGGACAAAGGATGAAACAGCTGCAACGATCATAACCTTCATCAGGACGATCCAAAATTTTCTACAAAAGAGTGTGGAGATCATCAGAACAGATAATGGTACCGAGTTCAAGAATCAGTCTCTTGCTGATTTCTATGAAACTCAGGTTATCACACAGCAATTCTCTGCAGCAAAGACACCACAACGGAACGGGGTCGTTGAAAGAAAGAATAGAACTCTTGTTGAAGCAGCACGCACCATGCTCATTCAGTCAAAGCTTCCCCATTTCATGTGGGCTGAAGCAATCAACACAGCGTGCTTTACTCAGAACAGAACATCAATTCACAAGCGCTTCAACAAGACCCCCTATGAAATACTCTTCAACAGAACACCTGACATCTCATTCTTCAGAGTGTTTGGCTGCAAGTGTTTTGTTCTAAATGACAGAAATGAAAGAAGCAAGATGGATCCGAAAGCCATCGAAGGAGTATTCATTGGGTACTCCACGCAATCAAAGGCGTATCGGGTCTATCTACGTGATCGCAGAACAGTCATTGAGAGTGTCAACGTTGCATTCTATGAAATGGCTGACTTTGCTTCTGAATATTTCTTGATAGAACATACACTCTCTGCTCAAAGGAAGCAACCTGATGAAGCTGAAGCAACAAAGCAAACAACAGCTGACAGTGCGGTTCTTGACTCTCTATTTGAACATTTCTATGAGAATACACGCACTGCCCACTCCCAATTACCAATGGAAGCTGCTCAACCACCATTCATGCCTGACCTCAGTGAAGAAGAAGCTGACTCACCTCATACATCAGATCACGAAGATACTGAGGATCATGGCACGGCAGCAACACAAGCAACTTCACCAGCACAAGTTTCAGAAATACCAGCTCAAGCAGACACAGAACCTGAATCGACCCCCGAGCACTCCACTCCTCAACAAACCACATCTACTACTTTTGAGGACCCGGATCACACCATCATAACTCCAATCCCTCTAACTCATGAGCGGAAATGGACAAAGGCACATCCTGCAGAACAAATTATTGGAGATCCGAGTCGTGGAGTTTGCACAAGAACAGCTACAGCAAATGAATGTCTCTTCTCCTGCTTCATAAGCCAATCTGAACCAACCAAAGTTTCTGAAGCACTGAAAGATCCTGAGTGGGTAATCGCAATGCAGGAGGAGATCAATCAGTTTGAAAGATTAAATGTATGGACCCTAGTGCCGAGGCCCTCGAAGAAAACAATAATTGGCACTAAGTGGGTTTTCAAGAACAAGAAGGATGAAGATGGTGTAATCATAAGGAACAAAGCTCGACTGGTTGCAAAAGGATACAATCAACAAGAAGGCATTGACTATGATGAAACCTTTGCGCCAGTGGCCAGAATTGAAGCAATCAGGTTGTTCCTTGCTTATGCTGCTCATAAGAGTTTCACCGTCTATCAAATGGATGTCAAGACTGCATTTCTGAATGGAGAACTGAAAGAAGAAGTTTACGTGGAACAACCAGAAGGCTTTGTTGATCCTGAACGTCCACATTATGTCTATAAGCTAAAGAAAGCTCTGTACGGACTCAAACAGGCACCGAGAGCCTGGTATGATGCACTTTCTGATTTTCTTGTGCAATCAGGCTACTCGAAGGGAAAGATAGATCCAACTCTTTTCATCAAGCGAGAGAACAGTGACATCATGCTGATACAAATCTATGTCGATGACATCATATTCGCCTCGTCTAATCCGAACTTCTGCGAAGAATTCAGCAACTTGATGCGCACTGAGTTCGAAATGAACATGATGGGAGAGTTGAACTTCTTCCTAGGGCTACAGATCAAGCAACTGCCAGACGGAATTTTCATCAACCAGTCGAAGTACATCCATGAAATGCTCAAAAGATTCAAGATGGACAGCAAGTCAACCATGAAAACCCTCATGTCTCCCTCACAAAAGCTCGACTCCGACCCTTCCGGGATATCAGTCGATGCTACCAATTATCGGGCTATCATCGGTTCCTTGCTGTACCTGACATCTAGTAGGCCGGATATTGTATTTGCAACTTGCCTGTGCGCTCGTTTTCAAGCAAATCCAAAGGAATCACATCTGAATGCAGTAAAGAGAATTCTGATATACCTAAAAGGAACAGTCAATTTAGGACTTTGGTATCCCAAGGACACGGGTTTTGACCTTGTTGGTTACTCAGATGCTGATTTCGTAGGTTGCAAGTTAGACAGGAAAAGTACATCCGGTGGCGCTCAATTTCTGGGAGAGAAGCTAGTTTGCTGGTCCTCCAAGAAGCAGAACTGCGTGTCAACTTCTACAGCCGAGGCAGAATACGTTGCGGCTGCTAGTTGCTGTTCACAAATCCTATGGATGAGGACACAACTCAGAGACTATGGCTTCCAATTCAACCATATTCCCATCTACAGTGACTCCCAAAGTGCAATCGCCATAACTAGCAACCCCGTTCATCACTCGCGCACCAAGCACATCGACCTGCGGTATCACTTCATTAAGGACCATGTGGAGAAGGGAGATGTTGATTTGTACTTTGTTAGCACCGAGCTTCAACTGGCTGACATATTTACTAAGGCATTGGATGAAAAGAGATTCCAGTTCTTAGTATCTAAGTTAGGCATGTTGAATCTCGATCCTGTGTAATTGTGTTATCTCCACGGTCTGAATAAAATGAGTGTGTGTGTGGTGTGTGTTGCATGTGTTGAGGGGGAGAAAAGGGAGAAAATAAGAGAGAGAGGAATACTTTGAGGGGGAGAAAAGAAGAAAATCAGAAAAAGAGTGTGTGTGTGAGTGTGTGTAGAAAATCAGAAAAGAAAGAAAAAGAGTGTGTGTGTGTGAGAAAATCAGAAAAGAAAGAAAAAGAGTGTGTGTGTGTGTGAGAAAATCAGAAAAGAAAGAAAAAGAGTGTGTGTGTGTGTGTGTTTTTCATTTTTTTCATGCACAATTTGAGGGGGAGTTTTGTTTATCTACGAGAGTGCAAGTGCTTTTGGGCCCCATACATTTTAAAACAAAAGGGAAACTGGGCCCAACTCAAACCTCTGGGCCCAATCAAATTTTCTCGCAAGGCCCAAAATCAACTTCCCGCATATTTAAAGGACTTCGAGAACCCAAAATCATATCTTTTCGCATTCTCAGTTCTCGAAGTCCAGAGCAAAAAGTTTTCGCAATCTTCTCGACCCCATTCTTCTCTGAACCTTTCTCGAATCAATCAAAAGGTAGTAAAAATGGTTCTTAATCATGAAAAACAATAGTAAACCAGTTTACGCTCACAATGTAAAGGTTCTCGAGTTCAAACTTGGGAAATTTCTCGAGTTTGTACATCGAGAACCACTTTTTCAAAATCGGAAATTTGACATCGAAAAGCTTTCAAGCTAAAATTTAGTTATTCATTATGTTTGTGTGAAATTGCAGGTGGTTCTCGACATATCTTCTGAGTGGGAACTCGGGAAATTCACTTTCTCGATGTTTAGAACTCGAGAACTGTAAGGAATAAATGTAATTAGATTTTGATGATGCTGTAGGATTAGAAAGTTAGAGTACCCCCAAATTAGATTTTATGTATTAGAATTTTCATTTGTAAGTATTAGTGTAGTCGACGATCAGAGTTGCTCTGTTTTGGATTAAATCAGAAGTGCATCAGAACTGCTCGACCAGACTCGATCTATGAGAACTGCTCCATCAGAGTTCTCTTATCAGAAGTTCATCAGAGTTGCACCACGAGAGTTGCTGATAAATTTGGACATCTGATAACCAATGAGAGTTACAGATCAGAGGTACGCATCAGCGGACCTATCAGAGTCAGAGATCAGAAAGCCATCAGAACTCAACTCATCAGAAAGCCATCAGAACTCAGAAAGCCTTCAGAATCCAACACATCAGAAGAGCCTGATCAGAGCCCGACTAACACTTAGAAGATTTCAAGCAACATCCAACAGCTATGAATCCAACGGGTAAAACAGCCAACGGCTAGAAGACTGTGCATAAAAGGAAAGCATTTAATGCACATTAAATGAGCCTGATACGCTGAAGGATTGATTGCAAATGATTGACCAAGGAATCCGGGAAGATATATTATAAAAATAGAAACCTTCCAAAACGGCGGTCAAGTCAACAGTACGCGCATTTAATGCAGTTGTCTCCTCCTCCAACGGGCAGACAACCCCAGTATATAAGTTACTCACCGAAGAACAGGGATATAACTTTGCTACAACTTTTGCTCATCATATTTTCAAGCTCTCTTGAGATTCAAATTCCACAATCTTCAACAAGACAAGCTTACGTGGGGAAGACTCTAATATCCATAACCTCAAACCCCAATACACAGCAAAGTTCATCCTGTTTCTTCAACACTTCAAGAACTTCAACTACATATCTCTTGTAACGAAGCAAGTTGGAGAAAACTCTGTTTTCAGAACATCTTCTGCAAAGAAGGGCGTCCAAGTAACTGCAGTAGTGAAGTGGTGATACTTCCGGGAAGCTGAGTGAAAGGACCAGTCATCAGGAAGCATGATTGCATCCCGGGTGACAACTAGACTTGAAGAAGGCGTGGAGAACTTCTTAAGTGCTAGGGACTAAGCTTTGTAACCGATCTACTTCAAAGCTAGTGGAACAGTGGACTAGAGGAACGAGTTGTTCCTTGAACCACTATAAAAATATCCGGTGTCATTTACTTTACTGCAATTTACATTTCTACACTTAGGATATTAACTGTTAACTCTAAGACTTGGAATCTGTGTTCAGCAGATCTTGTTTTCAGAGTTATCAGAAAGGCATTTGCCTTAGTGTTTCTGAGGCTACCCGGACAGATCAGAATCCGCTGCCAAGGCCAGTTCTGATATCAGAACCAGCCTTTCTCTGTCACCAGAATCAGACATTCTCTGATAAGTCATTTTGGACTTTGAGAAATTGAAAAACCAATCAGTCTATTCACCCCCCCCCCCTCTAGACTGATTACCATATTAAACGGGACCAACAAGTGGTATCAGAGCCTCCTTGTTCTTGTAATCTTTTAGGTTACTCTCTGAACAAAGATCCACTTGTTCTTAGCCTCTATTTATTTGTTATAATGGATAACTCTCTTGCCAAGCACCTAATGTTCACAGATCAGAAATATGATGACTGGAAGATTCGGATGAAAGCTCATCTCTGTGCCCTGCATGATGAAATGTGGGAAGTCTTGGAGAATGGACCTTTTATCCAATTCATGAAGGTCAACCCTGCCCATACCTTAGACAACACTCTGCCTCAGATGATTGAGAAGACCAGGTCTGAGTGGACCAAGGAAGAGAAAAGACAGTACAACCTTGACAACATTGCCAAGGACATTCTCTACAAAGCTATTGATGAAAGATATTTCAATAGAATAAAGAAGTGCAGGACTGCTAAGGAAATCTGGGACAAGCTTGATGAGATAGGAGCAGGAGATGAACAAGAAAGAGACAACAAGCTAACCATTGCAATGAAGAAGTTTGATGACTTCAAACTTCTGCCAGAAGAAAGCATTGCTAAGATGCATGAGAGACTGCTGATTCTCATCAGTGAAATTTCTGAGCTTGGAAAGGAGCTCACCATCAAAGAGGTCAACATGAAGATCCTCAGGGGACTGCCTTCAGCTTGGAAGATGAAGGTGATTGCAGTCCAAGAAAGCAAGAACATCAAGACCTACCCCACAGAGAGATTGATCTCAGATCTCAAAGCTTATGAGTTCGAGATGGTTGAAGAGAAAGAAGAAGTGCCAGATGAGAGAACCACAACTGCCCTTACTGCCAGCACTTCTAAGGCTACAAATTTTGATCCCTCAACTCTTCTATCTGATGAATATATGGCTGCCTTTGCCAGAAAATTCAGAAAATTTATGAAGAAAGATGGAAAGAGTCCATCTTCCATCAGAAGACCACATCAGAAGACCAAATCTTCTGAAAGCAATGGAGAGTACCTCTACTACAACTGCAGACAGCCTGGGCACTTCAAAGCAAACTGCCCCTACCCCAGAGTGTCCAAGAAGCAAGGACACGAAGAAGAAAAGAAGCCTGAAGATCAACACAGAAGAAGAAGAAGAGCATTCGTCTCAGAGCAAGCTGAGAGAGATCCACTCTCTGAATCAGAGTCCAGTTCAGACTCTGACTCTGATGAAGCTTTCTGCTGCTTGGATGCAGAAACTGAAGACCTTTGCCTCATGGCACAATCTGATGATGAGGTATGTTCTACAGCTGACTCTATTTCTTCTTCAGTAGGCACAGCCTTAAATGATGATCCAATGTCATCATTTTGGGAAGAGTTCCAAACTATCCAAGCCACTTATTCTTCTGTTAAAGATGAGAACAGTAGGCTGAAAGTTGATATCTCTGATCTAAGGAAAGAGACTGAGTGCAAACTTAATCTCTTAACTGAGGAAAGAGATAGACTGAAGGCTGAAAATGAGTCTCTTCTTAAAAGAATAAGAGACATTGAAGAACTTGAGAGTAAATATAATAGTCTTCTGAAGATGCAATCTTCCATGAAGAATATTGGTGACTCTCATAACTTCACCTCTGGCCTTGGATATGTTGAACCAGAGTCTGGTGAGCCTTCTGTAAGGCCTAGCACCAAAGTTGCTAAGGCTAAAAAGGTCATAGTGTCACAGACTCTGAGCCCCAGTTGTCATGCTAGTACTTCTGGTACTAAAGTTGTTCATGAGAAAGTCCCACCAGAGAACCAAAGACTAAAGGCCAAACCAAAACAAGTTTTGAAAATTAATGAACCTGGCAGAAGATCTAATAACAGAAAAAGTTTTCAGAACAATAAAATTCAAAGGCCAAAACCTATTAGACAATCTCATGACAATGGTATCAGAAATCACTATCAGAGAGGCAAATATCAAGAGAAAATTAACTATAGACAAATGAGGTTGTCTGGTCAACCTCAGAAGCCTAAAGTTAAGCACTCTTCTGATCTTGATAGTATATGGGACTTCTTTCCAACAAAGAAGGCTATGCAAAAGTATGCAAACAGAAAGCATGATCCTCACAAGCATCTGCCCAAAGTGAATCATACATCTGTTTACTACGACTACCAGGTGGACAATGGGTACCATCCACCAAGGTTTCAGTTAATGAGACCAAAATGGTACCAACTACCAAGACTGCATTACCCCCCAGGACCCAACATTGCTTGGGTACCTAAATCTTCCTTTTAATCTTGCAGGAACTGTGTGCTGGAGTCATCTCAGAACAAGAATGGTATATTGACAGTGGATGCTCCAGGCACATGACAGGTGACAAGAGTTGCCTATCAGAGTTCCAGAAAATCAATGGACCCAGAGTCACTTTCGGTGGAAATGACAAGGAAGGGCAAACAAAAGGAAGAGGGAAGCTGATCAAGAACCAGATAATCATTGAAGATGTCTCATATGTCAAAGGTCTGAAGTTCAACCTCCTTAGTGCTAGCCAATTCTGTGACAAAGGCTACACAGTTGAATTCACCAAGACCTTATGCTATGTCAAGCATGAGACAACCAAAGAAGTGGTTCTTACAGCCAAAAGAAGGAAGAACATCTATGTTGTTGATTGGCAAACAGCAAAAGATGGAACCTGCCTGATAGCCAAAGACAATTCAAAGCTAAGCTGGGACTGGCACAAGAAGCTTAGCCACCTGAATTTCAAAACCATCAACAAACTGGCAAGGGAACACATTGTAGATGGTCTGCCTGACATTGTCTACAAGAAGGAGACCCTCTGCAGTGCTTGTCAGAAAGGCAAACAAGTGAAGACCTCATTCAAACCCATAGCTGGAGATCTTTCTACTTGTCCTCTAAATCTGATCCACATGGATTTATTTGGACCAGTTGAAACTCCCAGTGTTGGTGGAAAAAGATATACTCTTGTTATGGTTGATGACTACTCAAGATACACATGGACTGTGTTTCTAACCAAGAAGAATGAAACTCTTCAGAAGTTGCCAACTCTGCTAAAGCAACTTCAAACTGAGAAGAATATGAAGGTCAGAACAATCAGATCTGACAGAGGAACTGAATTTGTCAACAAAGTGATCAAGGACTTCTGTGATCAAAATGGCACCTTTCATCAACTTTCTGCTGCCAGAACACCCCAACAAAATGGTGTTGCAGAAAGAAGGAACAGAACACTGAAAGAAGCCGCAAGGACCATGATTGCTGAATCAGGTTTGCCCATCAGATACTGGGCTGAAGCAATCAACACTGCATGCTACACTCAGAACAGGAGCATGATCCACAAGAATCATCAGAAAACCCCCTACGAGCTGTGGAAAGGAAGAAAGCCAAACATCAGCTACTTCCATGTGTTTGGATGCAAGTGCTATATTCTAAACAATGGAAAGGAGAATCTGAAAGTATTTCAAGAAAAAGCTGATGAAGGTGTATTCTTAGGCTATTCAAGCTCAAGCAAAGCCTATAGAGTACTCAACAGGAGAACTATACAAGTTGAAGAATCCATTCATGTCAAGTTTGATGACAGCACCTCTGCAGAAGAACTATCAGAGACCCTGCAGAAGATCAATCTTGAAGATAAGGTTTCAGAACCATCAGAAGAGGTCACCATCAATCCTGTATTATCAATTCCTCCTGTCAATCCAATTCTGATAGACAAAGATGAAGATGAAGATGAAGAAGATGAACCATCAGAGTTGCCTAGACAGCAACTGTCAGAACCTGATCTAACATGGTTAAGAGATCATCCTCCTAATCAAGTGATTGGTCAAGTTACCAGTGGAGTAAGGACCAGATCTGCATCTAGAAGAGAAGCCATGTTCACCTGCTGTATTTCCCAGATGGAACCAATGTGTGTGGAAGAAGCTCTAGAAGATTCAGACTGGATCAATGCAATGCAAGAAGAGCTGACACAGTTTGAAAGGAATGAAGTGTGGAAACTTGTTCCCAGACCGAAGCATCAGAATGTCATTGGAACCAAATGGGTATTCAAGAACAAAGCAGATGAAGAAGGCAACATTGTAAGGAATAAAGCAAGGCTTGTAGCAAAGGGATACTGTCAAGAAGAAGGCATAGATTTTGATGAGACCTTTGCACCTGTTGCAAGACTGGAAGCAATCAGGATATTCCTAGCCTATGCTGCCTACAACGACATCAAAGTATACCAGATGGATGTCAAGAGTGCATTTCTGAATGGAGAACTTGAAGAGGAAGTCTATGTTGAACAACCTCCAGGTTTTGTCATTCCTACTCAATCTTCTTGTGTCTACAAGCTCAGAAAGGCCCTCTATGGTCTTAAGCAAGCTCCCAGAGCTTGGTATGACACATTGTCCCTATTTTTGGTGAACCATGGGTTCACTAAAGGAAAGGTTGACAAAACTCTATTTCAAATTTCTGTTGCTAATCATATTCTGTTAGTGCAAATTTATGTTGATGATATTATATTTGGAAGCACTAATTCAGAATTATGCAAGAAATTTTCTCAAGTTATGCAGAAGAAGTTTGAAATGAGCATGATGGGAGAACTCAGTTACTTTCTTGGATTACAAGTCAAACAAGTTCCAGAAGGCATCTTTATCAACCAAGGAAAGTACACCAGAGATCTCATCAAGAAGTTTGGAGTAGATGGAAAATCTTCAGTCAAGATTCCAATGAATGCATCTCAAGGCATTGGACCAGATGATGAAGGCAAAGATGTTGATGCAACAACTTATAGAGGAATCATTGGATCTCTCCTCTATCTGACTGCAAGTAGACCAGACATAGCTTTTGCAGTAGGAATCTGTGCCAGATACCAATCAAAGCCCAAGGAGAGCCATCTAGTTGCTGCTAAGAAGATTATCAGATATATCAAAGGAAATCCAAATGCAGGCCTATGGTATCCCAAGGGAGGTAACATTGAACTAATTGGTTACTCTGATTCAGATTTTGCAGGTTGCAGATTGGACAGGAAGAGCACTTCCGGTCATTGCCAACTGCTAGGTGGGAGACTTGTCTCCTGGTTTAGCAAGAAGCAGAATTCAATCTCAACTAGCACTGCTGAAGCTGAGTATATTGCTGCTGGAAGTTGCTGTGCTCAATTACTTTGGATGAAGCAACAACTCAAGGATTATGGAGTGCAAGCAAAGGAGATCAAGTTGCTGTGTGACAATACCAGTGCCATTGCCATCACTCAGAATCTGGTGCTGCACTCAAGAACAAAGCATATTGAGATCAGACATCACTTCATCAGAGATCATGTGGAGAAGAAGCATATCTCAATTGAGCATGTACCAACTGAAGACCAACTTGCAGATATCTTAACCAAACCTCTCTCTGAAGCAAGGTTTAACAAGCTAAGGGAAGAACTGGGTATGATGGATGATCTTCCCAGAGATACATGAATCAGAGTTGCAGAAGTATCAGATGTGGATTCATCAGAACACCCCATCTCTGATACCCGAAACTCTTATCCATCAGAAGCTTGAATCAGAATTGCGAAGATCAGACTTGGTGTTCGTCAGAGATTCTCGTTTCAGAACATCTCTTTCTCTGATACAAGGGCTAATATTTATCAGAGTGGCTGTGGACTTAGAAAAATTTTCTAAATTTCGGGCGAGGCTGTTCAATAAACCGGAAGTTACCATTTTACCCCCGGTAGTTATTACCATATTTGGAAAACGGCTTTCCGCCCACAATCCATTTAATGCGACCTCGAAACCGCAAATTATATCAAACGTCCACTAAACCAAATTCATATATACCCATTCTGAAACCTAAATCGCCACTGCAATTTTACTTCTCGACTTCAAGCTTTTATCTCTCTAAACTTTCAACCTTCAAACCTCTCGAACCCAAGGATGAAGTTCATCAACATTACAGACCTCTCAGAATCTGAAGCCAAGACGTTTGTGGCTAACATCGCCACCGGAATGAAGGTTGACATGTCCTCCTTGCCATTACTGGCAGAGAACAAGAAAATCATGAAAGCGGTCATTGCAGGGATGATTGACTCTCAACTGAGCAAGATAGTGGCTCATCCTTATGAGCACTTCAGCAATTTGGATGTGGCCGAGTTCTACCTCAACGCCTACATCTCTGACAATGCCATCCACTCCCAGGTTCAGGGAAAGGACCTGAAAATCGATGCTGACTCTCTCAATGAGTTCTTCGGCATCGAACTCGATTCTCAGGACATTGACACCCCCACTCTCATCGACTTGGAGTCAGTCGAAATCTCTGTGGAGACATTTGTGGACACCTACTGCCGGGATGATGCAACCGGAGTAGATAAACTCTACATGAAGAAGAACCAGCTCAAGAAGGACTTTGAAAGACTGATGAGCATCATGCACAGATGCTTATGGTGCAAGACTGGGTCAACTGACCAGATGAACAATGCCAACTCCAAGGCCATCTATGCTGTTCATCGAGGAATGAACATCAACTGGGGAAAGGTACTCTTCCAGTCTATCTCTGAGTCCATTGCTAAGAAGGACAAAAAGACAGGGATGTTCTTCACCAAGATGGGTCATGGACTTCTGATATCTAGGCTCATATCCAATGTCAACATAGCGCTCAGAGAAGCCAATGAAGTCAACCACAACAAGACCATCTTCCTCACTGCTTCACCCAAACTTCATGTTGCTGTTGCTGCAGAGCTGAAGAAAACCAGCAAGTATGAGCAACTAAGGGAGAAACCAACTACCGCAGTTGAGGTTGCTGATGAACAGCCCAAGGCTAAGAAGAAGAAACTTCAGAAGAAGCATAAAGCCTTGTCTAAGAGAAACGCATCAGAAGAGGATACATCAGAACCGGAAGCATCTATTATGGCTCCCAAAGTCACTCCTGTCAAGAAAATGTTGAGTCAGAAGAGGAGAAGAAGAGCAGTGATTCAGAGTGACTCTGACAGCTCACAATCTCCTATCATAGTGCAGAAGAAGAAGAAGAAGGCCAACTCACCCCCCAAGGAATCAGAACCTCAGGGGGAACCTGCATCAGAGTTGGCTACTGCACTGGTGATCTCTGATGCTCAGGGGGAACCTGAATCAGAGGTCCAACCTATATCTGCACCAGATCTGCAAGTCACCATGTCCCCAACAGAACAGCTAAACCCTTCTACTGCTCTGGACAGACAGTTTCAAAGGGTACTCTCATGGAGGAAGTGGAGAATGGGACCTTTGCAGCAAATACTTGCCCAAGCTGCAGCTTTTGAATCTGAGGAAGAAGAAGTCCTCAAATGGGCAGATACAGATGATGTTTCTCTCTGTTTTGATCTTCAATTCTTGCACTCTGTGTTGGAAAAGAAAAAGGAAAGCCTCAAGGGAAAAGAGAAGATGACTGCTCCATCATCAGAAGAGCATGTCAAGCCTCTATCAGAGAGTGAGATTCCAGTCTTTGAAGAATGGCTGATGGAAAAGAAGAGAAGGGAATCATTGATCAAGATGAAACCCATTCCAGGTGCAGAGGGAGAGCCATCAACTGCCAATGATATATCTCTGGCAATGCAGAACCTTATCAGAGAATGGAGAGAATCTCCAGTTGAAGAAACAGTATTTGAGGTAATACCTGAATCCCCTATTCCTCCTACCACTGTTCAACTCACTCCATCTCCACCAAAATCTCCCTCACCAAAACCAACCACAACTCCTTCTCCTCTGCAAGCTCAGAAATCACCCTCTCCATCACCTAAGAAACCATCCTCACCTAAATAACCATCACCCTGCCACCAGATTACCCCCATCAGAAGCCGCTCCCCCTCACCTCCTCCTCCATCACAACATCAGAGAACCCCTACCCCTCAAACCTCACCTCATCAGAGCTCCCACCATCAGAAATCCAAATCTGCCTCTCCTCAGCAGAAGCCTTCATCCAAATCTCCTTCCCCTCAGCAATCTGCAGCCTCTACTCCCAAGAGAGAGCCAGTTGTAAGGATTCTTTCCTCATCTGAAGACAATGATGGCTTTCTCACAGCTTCTATGGCTGGTGATCTTCAATCTGCCAAGAGAAAGACTCCTACTCCTCCTCCATCTCCTGCTCAACAACCGCAGGTCAATCATTCACCTCAGCCAGAACCTCCAAAAGCTGTCCTCATCCCCTTCCAGGAGTTTGTGGAATCAGCTAAAGACTTTGGAGATCAGATGGTTGCAGGACTAAACAAGATGCTTGTACTGAATCAGAAGCATGATGCTCACCTTGATCTGGTACAGTACAACATTGAATCTGAACTCACCAAAATCTCAACCTCTCTGTCTACACTGGCTACAACTTTCCTCAGTTACATGAAGACATCCAATGAGAAGGTTGATAACATAGCTTCAGAGGTTGCTAGTCTGCACACAGTCTTGTTCTCACAATCTCAGACTCTGACAGCCCAGGACAAGGCCATCCAAGAACTCTCTGATGCTGTTGATACCCTACAGTGGTCACATGACAAGAATGCAGAGCATCTGACAGATGTGGAGGAAATCTGCAAGACAACCAAAGAGTTCGGTCTTAAGCTGATAAACAGTGGAAAGGACAGAGATCACAAGCTGACTCTCCTCGAAGCTACAACCAAAGATATTCAATCTGCTGTGGGCAAACAGAAAGAGCTAATAGAAGGTCTGGCCTCTGTTACTCAGACACTCCCAGGTGCTCTAGAGGCAATCAAAGAAAGCAATGCTACAGAATTCTCGAAAATTGGACTCCTACTTGGTGATCTTGTTGATGCCAAAAGGGGGGAAGATAGCAGAGAACCTGTCCCGCCTACCAGACAAGCAGAAGGCCCAAGCTCCAGAGCCATTAACCCTGCTAGATACTTTGAAAGAGCAAGGCAAAAGAGGCTAGCTGCTGGCATTCAGAGACCTCCTCCTCCTCGTTCAAAGAAGAAGAAATCTCCATCCTTCACATTGAACCAATGGCTGAACAGTGGATTGTCTAAACCAGACAAAGTCCAATTTGCTGAGATGAAAGAGCATATGACTCCTCTGCAGCGTCAGAACCTGATCCAAGATGAGAATGGCATCATCACCATTGCTCATGGAGGATCCATTGAAGAAGCTGAGGAATGGTGGAGGTTGAGGATTCTGCCTGGAAAGGATGAGAAGGATGCAATAAGGTATTATCTTGATTGCCAGCTTACTCCACTCTGGAAGAAGTACATGACTCCCAGGAACCTTGCTTCCATCAGAGCAAGAGTAAATGCGGAGCTTCAAGAAACCAAGGCAAAAGAAGAGGCTGTTCTTGCGGAGGTTGCAGAGGAAGATTTCTAAACTTTATCTCTTTTGCATTTCTTGTTTGAAAAACTCTGATTAATAAAAATAACCTCTCTGCCTCTAATTTGCATGGCTATATTATATAATGTGTTATTTATTACTTTCTTTCCTTATTTGTTTATTGCTTGATTGATTGTATTCTTACTCTTGCTATTTTCCTATGCTAAGTGCCCACCAAGACTCTAAATGAAAGTTTATTTTTAACTTATTTTCCTTCATGGTGTAAGGCACTTCTCTGGAAATAGTCTAAGGGTTTTGGCATCATCAAAAAGGGGGAAATTGTAAGGAATAAATGTAATTAGATTTTGATGATGCTGTAGGATTAGAAAGTTAGAGTACCCCCAAATTAGATTTTATGTATTAGAATTTTCATTTGTAAGTATTAGTGTAGTCGACGATCAGAGTTGCTCTGTTTTGGATTAAATCAGAAGTGCATCAGAACTGCTCGACCAGACTCGATCTATGAGAACTGCTCCATCAGAGTTCTCTTATCAGAAGTTCATCAGAGTTGCACCACGAGAGTTGCTGATAAATTTGGACATCTGATAACCAATGAGAGTTACAGATCAGAGGTACGCATCAGCGGACCTATCAGAGTCAGAGATCAGAAAGCCATCAGAACTCAACTCATCAGAAAGCCATCAGAACTCAGAAAGCCTTCAGAATCCAACACATCAGAAGAGCCTGATCAGAGCCCGACTAACACTTAGAAGATTTCAAGCAACATCCAACAGCTATGAATCCAACGGGTAAAACAGCCAACGGCTAGAAGACTGTGCATAAAAGGAAAGCATTTAATGCACATTAAATGAGCCTGATACGCTGAAGGATTGATTGCAAATGATTGACCAAGGAATCCGGGAAGATATATTATAAAAATAGAAACCTTCCAAAACGGCGGTCAAGTCAACAGTACGCGCATTTAATGCAGTTGTCTCCTCCTCCAACGGGCAGACAACCCCAGTATATAAGTTACTCACCGAAGAACAGGGATATAACTTTGCTACAACTTTTGCTCATCATATTTTCAAGCTCTCTTGAGATTCAAATTCCACAATCTTCAACAAGACAAGCTTATGTGGGGAAGACTCTAATATCCATAACCTCAAACCCCAATACACAGCAAAGTTCATCCTGTTTCTTCAACACTTCAAGAACTTCAACTACATATCTCTTGTAACGAAGCAAGTTGGAGAAAACTCTGTTTTCAGAACATCTTCTGCAAAGAAGGGCGTCCAAGTAACTGCAGTAGTGAAGTGGTGATACTTCCGGGAAGCTGAGTGAAAGGACCAGTCATCAGGAAGCAGGATTGCATCCCGGGTGACAACTAGACTTGAAGAAGGCGTGGAGAACTTCTTAAGTGCTAGGGACTAAGCTTTGTAACCGATCTACTTCAAAGCTAGTGGAACAGTGGACTAGAGGAACGAGTTGTTCCTTGAACCACTATAAAAATATCCGGTGTCATTTACTTTACTGCAATTTACATTTCTACACTTAGGATATTAACTGTTAACTCTAAGACTTGGAATCTGTGTTCAGCAGATCTTGTTTTCAGAGTTATCAGAAAGGCATTTGCCTTAGTGTTTCTGAGGCTACCCGGACAGATCAGAATCCGCTGCCAAGGCCAGTTCTGATATCAGAACCAGCCTTTCTCTGTCACCAGAATCAGACATTCTCTGATAAGTCATTTTGGACTTTGAGAAATTGAAAAACCAATCAGTCTATTCACCCCCCCCCCCCCTCTAGACTGATTACCATATTAAACGGGACCAACAAGAACAATTTCTCGATATTTCAAAATTCGAGGTACGGTTCTCGATGTTAAACCTCGAAAAGAGTCTTTTCGATGTTTAATACCGAGAACCTACTTCTCGAAGTTGGAAATACCGAGAAGAGGTTCTCGATACTAAACCTCGAAAAGATGGTTCTCGATGTTTAAATCTCGAGAAGGACTTTTCGATACTTCCATATCGAGAACCAAGTTCTCGATGTTTGAGTATCGAAAAGAGCTTCTCGGTATTTAAACCTCGAGAACCTACTTCTCGATGTTCAAACCTCGAGAAGTTGGTTCTCGTGGTTTACACTTAGAATATTTTCAAAAGTCCCACCTGTACACACCCAATCTGAAAAATTGCAAAAACAGAACAAAAATAAAAATTTTCATTTCAACAATGTGCTGACCCAATTTCTCCAGCTAATCATGTCAGGAACAGCCAAGAATATACAATCAAGCAATGAATTGTACTCAGAAGAGAAGTGGGTCCCAATTTACGACAACAACTTCCAATTGGACCTGAAGATCTTCAAATGCCAGGATCCAGTGATACTGTCAATACTACAGAAACATTACCTCTGGTCTGCATTCAACGAAGCTAAACCAGTGCCAGAGGTGTATCTACAACAGTTCTGGGGCTTGATGCACACAGCCTCAGAGAAGGACAGGTCGAAGATAATGACCAAACTAGATGACAAGAGAGTGGTGCTAACACCCTCTACAATCAGGGAAACTCTGAGACTCCCTGTGCACCAAAGCTACGCACCACTCCTCTCCAACGAAGAACTAATCAAGGGGATGAAGGATCTCGGATATGACAGTCCACTACCTCTGCTGTCAAATTTCACCATTTCCAACCTACCACACCCGTGGAAGAGTCTGTTCGGGCTGGTCAACAAGTGCCTATCTCCAAAGCACGCCGGACATGACAAGTGCAACAAGCAGATCCTACAAATCTTCCATGGGATCGCATTTGACAAACAGTACGATATGGCTCAGCTCTTCTGGACGGAGCTGATGGATCAATTGAAGATGAAGGAGAATCACAAGGGCAACACAATCCCTTACGCTCGGTGGCTGGCGCTGATGATCCACAACATGATGGAAGCCACCCCCACAATTCCAAAGCGTAAGGGAGATGATCACTTCACTGCGCCCAAGCTCAAATACTTTCAGAGCGACAGCAACAAGGCTGAAGCACTGCCTATCCCGGACTCCTTGCTTAATCTTGCAAACCCGAGGGATAAGGCAGTCGTCGACTACAAAGAGTCGCTGAAGAGAACGGTCCCTATGGTTCAGCAAAACCCAGCTGGACCTTCCCCGGGAACCAAGCCGAGAGCAAGTGAGGGTAAGAAGAAGAGAGCCCCGCCACAGAAACCAGTGGCAACCCGGCCTAATGATGATCAGTCTGCTAACTCTTCCGAGAGGACCCAGACTGCTGAGGGCCACCCTACCAATGCTGAGGACACTGCCGATGAACCATCAAGCCAGGCCCCTTCTAATAAGGCTGGTGGTGAGGCCTCCGATAGCATGGTCAAAGGGAATGAACGAAGAGATGATGATGATGATGATGCAGATGATGATGATGACATGGAGGGAGTCCTGATCAGCAACAGGAAGAGAACTGGTAAACAGGCCATTCCGATAGACTCCGACTCCTCATCAGAAGATATTGAGGCTGCACTCACACCCCGACCACTCAAAGGAATCATCATTAGTGAGCAGCGCTCCAAGAAACGCAATGAAAAGCCTGCATCATCACAGCCTAAGAAGAGGCTCAGAAAGAAGAGTGCAGTGGAAGAGGAGCTGGCACTGTACGATGACTGTGACACCTTCGTCACTATAGACCGAACCACGCCCCTAGGAGCAGGAGCTGACCTTGTCAGTTCCCGGGTAGAAGTCGCAGCATCCGGTTCAACTGCGCATGCACAGCCATCTCCCATCCACTCTCTAGTCTCCCAACAGACTGGGGTTTCAATAACTCAAGGAGAACTTACACCGACCTCACTGATTCCTTCCGAATCTGCTGAGAGACTTAGTGGTCAACAGCCCCGGACCACTACCCCCATCCGTTCTATCACATCGAGTCTAGGTGTCACCATTCCTACATTTTCACATTTTTCTAGGACACCTACACTATTCACTGCACATACAGGTGCACTCACCCTGAATGCAACGACCGGAGTGCAAACTATGATGGTCGGAAGCCCTGCTACGCCAACAATGCCTCGATCATTGAACGCAGGCCACACATCAGCCATCTTCACTGATGCTGTGACAACAGTTACAACCCCTGTAACTGGTACCATTATCCCCGAAGACATTCTCGTATATCTGAATAGCTTTCTAGAGTCTACCATTAAGCCATGGGTGCATGAAGCAATAACCGCTAATGCACAAGACTCTGGAAGTACCCCAGTTGTTCAGGATATACCACCCAAACCTCAAACAACACAGCCCCCAACCATTTCCATTCCTATTTCCAAACCTTTAGCCATAGAAAACCAACAACCATCCACATCAAGGGGAACCCAGGATACAGAACTAGTATTCTCCCCTACAACGACCAAACCCAACCTAACAACTGTACCCTTCGAGGATCTTGTAGCTGAGATCTATGACCGTATACTAGACGTGGAAGAAGGCAACCTCACCCCTCTTCAAAAAAGCCCTTCTCCATGCTCTAGATACACAGAACACATGCCGTGACAGTCTCCGTGGCGCTAAACGTTCACATGAGGATCCTGATGATTCGGATTCTCATGAGGGAGAGAACAAGCGCCCGCGGATACTTGAGCATGTTGCTTCTACTAGCCAACCCTCAAAGCCAAACCAACCCTCCACCTCTACCAATGAGCAACCCACTACTTCAGCCAGCCATAAATCACTAGCCACTCTCTCTAGCATGGTCGAGCTAGACATAACATCCCGAGGTGCATCTCCTATAGATGTTAACCAAGGACGGAATGGAAGTCCTGATGATGCTACCACGAGTACATCTTCTTACTCAGGCCATCAGCTAGAACCTAGTTCGAAACTGATGTCAACGGGCAATCCTGAGGATCCCGGAGTCACCCATTCTCAACCAAGGGAGGATTGGCCGCATGTAACAAAGTATAGAGGTCTGGTCTCTGCGCAAGAGCATCGTGTTGAGATAATTGAGGATCCCTGCAAGTCTCACCAGGATCCCGATGCTACGCCAGACGTGTCGCCACAGCAGCAACAGGCTTCCTCCAGCTACTACAATGATCAAATGCACGATGAACTTGAGGAAATGCTGGTGCATAACAAATGGTCTGAACTCTGGACAGATGTAGATGAAGCACAGCGAAGAGCATACCTCAGAGATCTCTTAGTCAACTGTGCTACTGACGTGATTCTACTTGATCAAAACGAACTCAAGGAGGGAGAAAACTACGAGACACCACCCAAGGAGCTTGAGTCGATCATTAGACAAACAGCGGCTCAAATGCCCAGAAATGAGAAGCCCTGGGAAAAGATCGACATCAACGCCCCCTTTCAAGAAGAAATCAGAGAAAACATCTGGCGAAAAGAGGATAAAGTCAGAGAACTGGATGAACTGAAGATCTGTGGTCTTAACCATCTACGAGGACAAAACAAGGGCGGACAGCTATTTCTACTCAGTCATCACTATATGGGACAACAGAGAGAAGTCTGGCAACACGAACTTCAAACTGCCAAAGACCCAGTCTGGGCTATTCTCAACGTGGGTGAAACAAACTCCCAAGACATCAAACTCTCTGTCTACCATCTACAACGGTCTGACGGAACAGAATTCACGTGCAAGGAAAATGATCTCTATATGCTAAAAATGGATGACATATATCAGATGTATCTTGCATTTCAAGAAATTCCAGGCACTCGTGACACAACTACACAAAATGGGCTGGATGCACTCAAGCGCTTTATGCTCAGACAAATCAAATTCTTTGCCTCTCATGATCTTCAGATGGCGCTTGAAACAAACATGCCGAAGACAAATCTCACAAAACCAAAGCTGTATGGACAAGAACTCGGGGATTTCCCTGAGTATTACATTTTTGATAGACCAATCACGCTTATCTATCTAAATCATAATGGTGAGAAACGTATGTTATTCATTGATGAAATCAACAAGTACTGTGACGGAACCCTGAAAATTGTGAAGGAAAAGCTGCAACCGATCAGAGAAGCATTCAAAGAAAGACAGCAACAGTATGCAGATGCGACAGATGCTGAATTAAAGGCAGCACACAGAATAGACATAATTCTACAGGCTATCCCGAAACAACTTGATTTTCGTGTCCCTGTTTTGGTTTAAGAAAATCCAGTTAACTTGCAAAAATAATTTGACGACCTTCCCGATTGAATTTTTGGCTGAAATTTGGTATGGACAAACTAGACTTGATGAGGAACCTACACAAAAAATTTGAGCAAAAAATACCACCGGGAAGGCCCCCAAATGGAGGAGGCCAGACGGGGGGAGTGGTCCGGCCTGGCCGGACCTGAATATTTGTGTGTGTGTGTGTGTGTGTGTGTGTGTGTGTGTGTGTGTGTGTGTGTGTGTGTGTGTGTGTGTGTATATAGGGTAAGGTTCAAGTGAGAAGAACCCTTTCAAATGAGAATGAATCTCAGCCATTGGATTCGACTAAGTTGCAGTAAAAGACACTTCATGATGCACTGAAATATGCAATCTAGCACGGTGGCATTTCTGTAAATACTTCTGAAAAATCCGTATTACACGTGTCTAGTGCAACATGAAGCTATTTCGGTGCAACGCCGTCAAATATTAGTGCAACATGAAACAATTTCAGTGCAACATGTGCAAAATTTAAATATTACTGCAACATAAAGCCAATTTTAGTGCAACTTCGTAAATTCAATGGCTAAGATTCATTCTCATTTCTCACATTAGATGCATTTCTCACCTGAACCAAAATCTATATATATATATATATATATATATATATATATATATATATATATATATATATATACATATATATATATATGGCCCGGATCGGCCAGTTCCAAGAGGCTGCAGCCCAAGCCCGCCTCCAAAGCACCCCTGGGTCAGGTCCTAGGCCCGGTCCCGGTCAACTGGGCCGGTCCGGTACCACACAGTGGCAGTCCGGGCCGGGCAGAGGAAATTCCAAAAAGACGGGTGTTTTGTGTTTGTCATTCCAAAAAACGGGACTTTGCTCCCTTGTATGAATATACGGGATTCGGAATTGGGGTTTCCGAATTGCATGAGGGGGAGGGGGGAATGGATAATTTAAAATCTTATTTTTCATTTTTTCTATTAAGTAATGTAACTTTTTTATTTGTATTCCGTTTTTTACAAAAAATGTATCACAATTTATAATTTTTCATGATCTTTCAAACGACACCAATATTCCATATATATTTTAAAAAACAATTGAAATTTCGGCAATACAAGTTTTTCAGATTCAAAAGTTTTCTTAGATAGATCCAAATGATAAAGTTATAGGGTGTTTTTGGCATTATGCGGTTAGCGGTTAGCAGATAGCGTGTTATGTTAGTGGGTTGTCAATAGCGGATTCGTTGTTTGGCCATAAAATTAATAGAAAAGACCATTTTTCAAAACGCCAACTCAAAACTCTCCAACTAGCAGCGTTTTCATCCCAAAATGCTAGGGCCGAATCGCTATTTACCAAACAACTTTTTCACTTATTGAAAATGCTGAAAGAGATCAAACCGCCATTTTTCGACTGAAATGCCGTTTACCAAACACCTCCATAAATAACTGAAACTTGTAAACACTTTATGTAAACAATAAAATCTTAATTTCAACACTTGAATCTATTTAAGAAAAATTTTGGGACTGAAAAAATTTCTATTGGTAAAACTTAAAAAAAAAATCAAAACTTTAATAATGGATATTGGTGTCGTTGGAAAGATAATAAAATATTATGAATTTTGATGTAATTTTAGTAAAAAATGGAATATAAATAAAAAAGTTACACGACTTAAAATCAAAATGGGATTTTACATTAACCTTAGCCTCCACTACCCTCCCCCTTGCCCTACCAGTCTACCACCCAATCAACCCTATTATTCCAATCGGAAAGGTGAATTCCGAATCCCCCATTCTTAGAAAAGCTACAAAAACTCACGTGTTTTAGCAGTATATGTTAGCTTTTCCCGTAAATTAAGAAATCACCCACCGGGCCGGTCCAACCAGTCCTGGTCCACCCCTAAGGAGTGTCTTCCCGAAATAAATGCGTAGAAGAAATTTGAAAATTTTCAATTGCAGTGTAATTAAATAACTTTTCAACAATTTAAAGCATAAGATCTAACATCACAAAGCCTTTCTACCAACAATATGTATAGATCACATAAAAATTGTTTCACATTAGCAGCTAATATATACAACAAAAATGTGCCTGCAAGAATAGCACGAATGTGTTGGATGGTATACATATACTGATATACATGCTTTCTGGTTTTCAGTTTCTCAGCTATTCTATGTAAATGTGATGCAAAAAATGAAGGGAAGGGATGCTTAAATTTAATCACAAAATGGTGTCAATAGTAAACTTCCTTCTGGGAGGAGCCTTCTCCTCTACTTGCTTCTGCAAGTCCATAAAGTTGGAACCTTTGTGTGCAAATAGTCTCCTGAGATTAATGACGGAAAGCTCATTATAGCTACCAACTGTAAGGTCAGCCTGCCCCAATCGATACCTGCATTATTCATGCTCCCACAATCAGTAATCGTCATCTACATATACACCTACACAAAGATGATTTTGGGGCCAACCTACACACTAATACTCTCTTTTTGGTAGCAAGTTATGGCATATTATTCATTTATCACCAGAATAAGTAGCTTTTGACTTGAATGGCATGAATGCACGCAACCAAACACTTGTCCTTTCAAAATGAATGGATTCTATCTTTTTGGCCCATGAAATTCTTACCAAACGGTCGAAGAATATTTATTCTTAGGAGTCTGTTTAGATCCTGGTAAATTCTAGGTAAATAAAATAGAGGAAAACACATAAGTTTTGTTTTTGTGGTGGGGATTGGGGGTGGGGGGTGTTCAAACTCTTTTTATTTACATATTTCTATCAAGTGAACACTAGGACATATATGCACGTAAAAATGAAAAATGTTGTGATTGAATTTGATTTTCTTTCGTATTTTGGTAAACCCAAAAAATTTTAAACTATTTCCTAAACAGTTTTTTACTTTCCCTTTTTTGAATTCCAAACATAGTGTTGACATACGCTGGGTGGGAACCGATAAGTGCAATAGCCATCATCGTACAGTTGTGAGCAGCTGTTATGCCTCTAGGATCATCTTCAAACACCACACACTTTGACGGCATTCTATCCAACTGAATTAAAAACAAATATCAATGTACTATTTTTAGAGATTCTTACCTGATAATTTTGGATAGGTAAAATTTTTGGTTTAAATAAGAGATACCAAGTATATTTTTAAAGTGCTTCTGTGACCTGCAAAGTATTTCATTCTTATATTTGCAACAAATGTAGATATCAGAAGTATACTTTTTAACTACCCCCGCCTCCGTTATGAAATATAAGCATACTGTAAGTGTTTAGCAACCCAATAAAGTAAGATACTCGGTAGTAAAATGGCTCGGCCTCTGTTTGGTTTGCGGTTTGCAAAGCCCCAATGCAAGTTCCCACATTTCACCAAAAGTTGCTCGTCTTGCCCCTCTATAAATACTTTCACCTTTACCAATTGTACAATACCCAGAAACCAATAGTGGCATGTTTGGGAAAATGGCAACTTCTTATACGACTACTGATGCCACATGGCATATTGATAGGATCTTGGGCTAAAGAGAATAATAATAAGAATAATAGAATAATGTTACATTGTGTGTTATTATGTTAAAAGGGGGTCCAGGCCTGGTATAATTTTGTTATGGGCCGGCCTGTAGAGAAAATATTATAAATAGGAGCTGAGAATAGAATAAAGGTAGGCAATTGAAATTATGCTGGGAGAGTAAGGCCTCTCCAAGAGCCCCGATTCTGTTTCTTCTCTTTCTTACGATTTCTGCCGTTGTAACTCAACTATCTTCATAGATATACTACTGATTTCATCTGTTTTGGTTTGAGTCCTATCATTGGTATCAGAGTGAGTGCTCTGATAACGATCATCAACATCAACGAGCTGGAAGGGTGGAGGAATTATGCATGTCACCCCGAATGGAAAAGAGTATGGACAATATTGAACGTCATTTGAAGGAGATGAGAACGATGATGGACGAGTCGCTGAACAGGATGCGCGATAGGTTGCTTGCATCAACCTTGTTGCATGTGACCTCGAGGTCGATGGAGGACAGTCAGGAGCCATCGACCATCGGAAAGTAAGGGCTCAGCATCGTCGTTCGTCACTTTTCCTAGTTCGCAGCCGCCAACGACTTCTCCCAGTTTGCAGCCGCGAATAACTCCGTCTTCCAGTTCGCAGTCACGAACAGCATCTCCCGGTTCTTCGCAAGCTGTTTCTCCACACCGACAGTCATCGCCAGCAGCTTCTTCCTGTAATGTTAGCCAGATTTTCCGCGAACAGTGTCTCATAGTTCGCCTTTGCTAGCCATTCTTCATCGATCCCCATCGTGAGCGGTGTCTACCGGGTCGCAGGTGTCCAGTTCAACTTCTCACACCGGGTCGCTAGAAGCTTATCACCCTGCGCGAGTTTCAGAGCCGACAATAAACACTGAATGGAAGCCTGCTGAACCATCAATCACTGAATTGGATCCGAACGATTATCTTACTCAACCTACGGAATCTCCACCAGATATTCAGAATGATCCAAAGAAGCCTGAGGTAAACACTGAATTGAAGCCTGCTGAACCATCAATCACTGAATTGGATCCGAACGATGATCTTACTCAACCTACGGAATCTCCACCAGATATTCAGAATGATAGGAGAAGCCTGAGGTGCAGATCAATGGAATGCGTCTGGGTAAAGTAGATCCAGCCCAAGTGGAGCCTCCCATTTTGGCAAAGCAATTGATGATGGATAATTCACAGACAAGTGCATTTGAAGGATCAGTTTTCACCAACTCAAATGTCAAGCCTGGGAGGGTAGTAAAGGGAAGGTGGTTACTGTTGACAGTCTTTGTGCCACTGGGAATTTTTCAATTTTGTCCTCTAGGACATATGTCAGGATTTGAAATAGTAAAGCCTAGGAAGAAGTTTGAGGTGGGGTCTGAATTAGTCTCAAATGTGCTGGGTTGTAACTTGTAAGTCCACGAGGAGGCGGAGGAGTACAGTTACCAGTAAGAAAACTCTTGTTGAATCTAAACATGGAATCCTTGATTCATACGCTGATGCTACCGAGGAACGTACCTCGGAGTCCTTTCAGGCAGCTGTGATTCGTAGGGTTCAACCAGAGCTTGTTGGCAGGAAAATACCCTTACAATTCACTTCTAAGAACTCTCGGACTGAACCATATGTTGCACACACCATTCTAGATGTTAATGGCGGTGAATCTGCTATCATCTTCGGAAACAGCACACTGATTAGTGATGTTGACAGAGCATTTACGAAGGATGATGCTACTGGTGAAGAGTATGGAAACTTCCAGAGGCACAGCTACTGGTTGCTTGAAGAGGAGCAGTCAAACAATGTTCCAGTGCACTACAGGGAAGTATAGGGTAGCAGGAGGAACTATAGGTTTACACAAGAACTTCAATTAGTTATTCCCACTTCTCCAGATGGTGAAGAAGATGTGAACAGCTCTGAAGTGGGCACTACACTGTTTTCAAAACCCCAACAATAGGATTACCAAGCAACATCACGTGTTACAGATACGGCTAGCCTTAACAGTGCTCAAGCCTCAGATTATGAAGAAGCTAAGTTTAAGGTTCACAATCAACAATCAACTTCTAGGATGCACTCTTTTAATGAGTATCAAGCAATTATGACCCCCAAATTTGAAAATGGACTTTCTGATCCTTAATATCCAGTATATATCCCAAATGATCACCAAGGCCATTTTCCAGCTGTTTCTGAACAGAGTACTGCAACTTATGGGTATGTACCATTTCAAAAGTCACTTTCCACATCTCAGTCTGTTGCAATAAGCAAGATGAATGGGCAAGGGAGTGCTATGGTTGGCTTCACAAAGGCTCTAGAAGAATGGGGGGACCTAAAGATGAAGCAATTAAGTTGTTAAAGTGGTTTGTGGATCTGAATGCTGAACCGAACCCAGGAAATGAGTTTACTAGCAAGTTATATCCACAGGAGAACTATGGCAAGCAATGTTCAAACCAACAATTTCAGAGATGAAAGTATGCTAACTTGAAGTGGTTTAAAGGTGGCAAAAAGGGTATGGGCTGCAAGTTCTGGAAGATGTATCTGAAGGGTGCTTTATCATTGAATAGTGAATACATTGAAGAGGTGCTTGATATGCATGCCTATGAGGCACGGCAAAAGAATATGCACTGAATGTTCAACAACATCTCTACTTTACGACACTCAGTGATAGTGAGGTAATTGACACATGTCCTAAAGGGACTTGGGACGCTTTATGAACTACAGCTATGATCTCAATTGCCGACTTGCTGTACAGAAAAGTGGGTGGTAAAAGAAGAATTATGTATGGGGTTGTTTGCAGTAAGGGACATCAAGAAGGGTGCAGTGTTAACATCAAACTATGAGGAACCTCATGAAAACAAGGGAACGTTTGTCGCTATTGAATGCTTGGAGGGTACTGAAAAGAATGAAACTTCACTAGACATCTCTTCTGCGGCAGAAACATCTGTGAATTGGAAGGATCAAGTACTGAATCTCCTGGTTCAGCAAGCAGGGAGGTACTGGGAAGGAAGAGGCGCAAAGATGAAGTTGAGGGTCAAGGCAGTTTCCTATCACCCACCTTGAGGACAAGGTGGTTGTCTGGGGGGGGGGGGAGATATGATAGGATCCTGGGCTAAAGAGAATAATAATAAGAAGAAGAATAGAATAATGTTACATAGTGTGTTATTGTGTCAAAGGGGGTCCAGGCCTGGTATTATTTTGTTATGGGCCGGCCCGTAGAAAAAATATTATAAATAGGAGCTGGGAATAGAATAAAGGTAGATGAGAGTTTCAGTTGAATAATGGCTGGGAGAGTGAGGCCTCTCGAAGAGCCTCAATTCTGTTTCTGACTTTCTTCTCTTTCTTACGATTTCCGCCATTGTAACTTAGCTATCTTCATCAATATACTACTGATTTCTGCTGTTTTGGTTGTGTCCTATTACATATTGGCCCAAGATCTGTTAAAAATGGGCTACGATGAACTGGACCAAAATGCATTATAAAAAAGGAGGGAGTCAAAGTAATCACTACTTCGACTAACCATACCTTAACTGCAGCAGAAAGAAACCTGTGTGCTATGGATTCCATGCCATCTTCTTCAGTCACAATAGCCTGCAACTCCAAGAAGACTATTAAGATCACTCAAGCAATACCATATCTCAACATATATAATCATACAAAGGTATGACTATTAGAAGTCATAGAACCAAACTTGCTTTTTTAAACTTTATTTGTTGACTTACCTAATCCGATCATATTTAAAATGTTCATAACTTTTGTTGGTGGAAAACTACATAAAAATGGTTCATTTATGCGATAATGTTTTCTTTCTTTTCATAAACAAATTACACATTTAGACATTTTTTCAGTAGACAGGGCGGGAGGGAGTAAGTATATAATGATGATAATAATAATGAAAATCAACAAGCATCACGTGAAGTAAGAAATTGCAAACCTGAAAATATTTGATGAGTTGCAGATGTTCTAAGGCGTCAACCACATTTTTTCGGTCGAGACTTGAAACAACCGCACAAGGAATACGTGCCGTAGATACAGCATCAAGCCATTCATTCAGCCCTTCTATTGGTTTTGAAAACTATAAAATAGGAAAAAGATTATTTAATGAATACTCCCTCCGTCCCATTTATATTGTCCTGTTTTACCTTTTCGGGAAGTCCCACTTAAATTGTCCCATACCATATTTGGCAAAGTTTGTGTGACTCTAAATCATTCTTACTTTATTCTTACTTTATCAATTAATATCAACCACACAAACCCACTTTTCTTAATAACCGTGCCACCCTCTTCTGGGACAATATAAATGGGACGGAGGTAGTACATAATACACCCAATCCAAGAGAATGGACAGATGGGTCTTACTTCAACTAAATTGTCACAAAATAACTGTGATAACCTTAGCTTCAATCTACATAAATCATTCTCTTCAATTTCCCATTGCAAAACCTGAAAGTTAAATAATTTACTTATAAAAGCATATGAAAGATAGAGGACTATTTCTCTGATTTAAAGTTAAGTAAGCAAAATAGAATACAAATACAGGAGCACTCAAAAGTTAAGAGTTGATAAATGAATGCTAACCTTGTTTAGTACATGATCGACACCAGCACTTAGCAAAAGTGTTTGAGCATTTTTATCTTCAGGAATTTCCTTCCCTGAATAATATACAATTAAATGACAATTATATTACTAAAATTAGTCATGAACAAAATGTGACTTCCTTAATGTGTAGTGACTAGTAATCATATTTACCCGGTGCAGTGACTCTCGTGGTTCTGGCACTGACCATTTAGTTATATTTTTATCCTTGAGTCTCATTTTAGTTATATTTTGTGGGGGAATCCAAGAAACTAAATATCATCATCATAACAACTAAAGCCATTTGGAAAATACTTTCTTCACAATAACACCCTATACTTTTTATCCAGCATTAAATACCAAATCAATGAACTAAAGGCGAATGTGAAGACTGTTTAGGAAAGAAAAATGGTTGGGAAATGAAAATAAATGCTAACAAAACCAGTCTTTATGCTTGGTTTGACTTTGGTAGCTACTTTGGTAGCTCTCAAGAATCAAGCTCTAGAGCTCTATGTACCTTCTTCAATTGCAAGTTGATTCCAGGCATTCCACCTTAGAGATTTAGTATCTGCCTGCAAAAATGTTCCACAGATTGGGTCAAGATAGGAATGAATGCACTTGTTCTCTTATTTCCACGCCAAGTGGAAGAAACAGCAAATAACAATTTTCTTCAATAAAGCAAGAACTCAAACCTTACCACCACATTGTCCCAAGAGAAAATTAATCCATAAGCCTCATCAGGCTTCATTGCATAACGGATTCTTTTCAGGAAACCTTCTTGCAGCTTATCATTTAGAAAATCCTAAGTGGAGAATAAGGATAGTTTAGACTACACAGTCATTTTCACATGAATCTAGAAAGGGATGTAACAACAAGTTTGGAACTTACAACATCAACTTTGAGTAACCCATCTGATCTGAACGTCTCAAAGCCCTCTCCATATTCTGCTCCTATGGCCTATTAAAGTAAATAAACATCAAACTCACCCACAGGGGCTTTTGGTCATTGTTTTATGAAAAGTTTGGGGCCTCAAAATGGTAGGAGGGGGATTCTAATGAAAATGATTGATTGAGTTTAGTTTTACTTTGGGTAATGCAAAATGAAACTCAAATTCAGCTAAAAAAATTACATATATTTTCAATCGTTAGCCTTTATATAATAGAAACCTATAAATAAAATGAGTTTCACGAAATACCTAATTTGATTTATTGAGTTTAAAACAATGTGTTAGTCTCCAATGTTTGTTTTCCTCCCACAAAGTCTCCCATGTTTGTTTTCCTACCACAAAGTCCCGTATAATTTACTCCTTATTTTCTCACTGTAGTATTTAATTTAACTGATTACAAAACAATATCTTAAAAACCCTTGCATATCCCCCGATTAATCCAGCGAGGCACTATGCTTTCCTTGAGGCTCCATGACTTCCACCTTATTTCCTCAATGAGACTAGAAAGGCCAATATAAGAGAATTCAGGAAGTAGAAAGAGTCCTGTATAATGTATTACCGAGTATTATATTTGTTATATGTGGATGGCTTAACACTATAAAAGTATCTTCATGGACTTCAAAAACATTACCTTTCAGCAAATTGAACTCTGAAACATAAGGACATTGACTGTGATTTTATGATTAATAGTTTGATACCCACAAATATTATTCAATATAGTTCATTCCTAAAAACAAACCAAATTTCAAAAATATTAAACAAAGTACCTCTTCCAAGAAAATAGTGTTAGGTGTAACTGGAAGAGAGCCAGAAGACCCGCTGTTGATCGACCCATAAGACTTGACCATAAAAAAATTATCGGTAGGTCGGTTATGCTCTCTTTTTGAGCGCCTCAATCTCTGTTTAAAGCAATCACATATATAGATTTATCATATGAATATAGATTTGAAGAGATTTAAGGATAGGGTAACCAAAAACGAATGGTTTGATAGAGAAGAATTGTGGACCCATAAATTGAACTTGACAAGGGAGGCGGGAAATTTCGTTGGCTTGACGGAGACGGAGACGGAGACGGAGACCAAACTCGAGCTTGCGCAGCTGATAAATGTTTCCATGTTCACGCTAAAAACAGCTCTGGATAAGCTTCACTCGGGGACTAAGAACTAAGAAGAAGCAAACAACCACGGAAGTAAAAAGTTTTTTCCCAATTTGGGTTCAATCTTTTAAAAAAACACTTCTCAGCTTTTGGCTTTAAAAAAAGCACTTATTTTTCCAAACATTACAACTTTTATTTTTCTCGACTTCCGCGTCAAAAGTGCTTTTACTTTTTCTATCTCACAAAAAGCACTTATTTTACCAAACACTACCCACTTTTATTTTTCAAAATCACTTTTTTCTCAAACACTATCAACTTTTATTTAACCACTTCTCCTCATTTCATTAAAAAAAGCACTTTTTTAAAAGCAGAAACTGTTGCAAACAGACCCTAAACCAGTACTAGTTTCTCACCCGTACCAGTGCGATGCACCATCCAAATAAATAACTTTGTATTAATTAATGCAAAATGTGAAAAACGATACATCAAAAAATTTACAATGATCAATTCATGGATAACAAAGAAAGTTATACTCCCTCCGTTCCTAAAAATACTTCTCACTTTACTTTTTGGGTCGTTCCCAAAAATTCTTCCCATTTTCCCTTTTTGGACAATTTGTGTGGCTCACATTCATTTTACCTTTTTCTCACGCAACCACAACCACACATTTCCACTTTATTCCACTTTCTTAATAGGCGTGTCAATTCAAACCGGGAAAATTTTTAGGAACGGATGGAGTATTATTCAACATAAAATAACATCAATAAATCTAAAAATCTTGAAACACTACAACAACATTTACTGTCTCATCAGGAAACTGTCACATATGTACGGACATAAAATTTTAGCTCCATTTTTAGGATATAATCATAACAATACTTGTTGTACCCACCCTTTATGCTCACCTCTGTGAAGGTTTTTTTTGTCTGTGAGTCTTGTTCACAGACAAAATATGTTTTATTTTGTCTAATAAGACATATTTAGCTTGTGAACGAAATCCACAGACAAAAAAACTTTCACAAACATGGGTGGTGTAAAAGTGGGTATAAGGAGTAGGTCAAACATCATTTTGGTATAAGTAATAACTTAAAAATCCAAATATGTCACTTCAAATGAATATGTGATACGAATATTAATCCATTTCAAATCTTATTATTAACTCACTAAACATGAACAAATCACAATTGATTAATATCAAATGTTTTCTAGATGTCTTTAATCTTTATACGAAATGTTATTCCCGAAAAGGTTCGCCATATTTACTTTTTTTGGTCAATGATGACAAACTTTGGACAATGATTTTAATTACAATATTTGTATATAACTTAAAAAAATTATACTTTTATGAAAATATTCTGAATAAGGAACATTTTGATATAATTTTTATATTCATAACAATTTCGTATTAAAAAATATCATCGATCAAAGTTGATTGTCATTGATCAAGAAAAGTCAATTTGGTGAACCTTTTCGAGACAAAGGAGTCGGACCTAAAAATGACAACACTTTATTACGAGTGAGTAAAGGGTCAGTTTGGTCCTCAAAGTTGCAAAAAAAGCGTCAAATAAGTCCTTATATAGAAGATTCTGTCCGGACGTGCCATTTGAGGTGGCTCCCGGTGGAATTTTTTGATAATTTTTTTTTAGGATCTTATTCATTAAGTCTAGTTTACCCATACCAAATTTCAGTTAAAAATTCAATCGGGAAGACATTCAAATGAATTCTTGAAAATAACTGCACTTTTAACGGCACAGTTATCTTCAAGAATTCATTTGAATGTCTTCACGATTGAATTTTTATCTGAAATTTGGTATGTGTAAACTAGACTTAATGAATAAGATGCTCAAAACATTTCATCAAAAAATTCCACCGGGAGCCACCTCAAATGACACGTCCGGACCGAATCTTCTATATAAGGACTTATTTGACTCCTTTTTTGCAACTTCGAGGACCAAACTGACCCTTATCCCCTTTATTAATCATAATGTCGGGTGCCCTGTTTTGTCTAGTGTCATAGAAGTTTTTTTTTTTTGCAAATTCAAGCATCTATTACTCCGTATTATTTTTCACAAATTCATGCATTTGTACACATGACTAATTACAATCATTTGCTCCATTAAATTCATGGGATCACGCAGCCATTTAGGGTCTGTTTGCAACAGCTTCTGCTTTTAAAAAAGTGTCTTTTTAATGAAATGAGAAGAAGTGATTAAATAAAAGTTGATAGTGTTTGAGAAAAAAGTGATTTTGAAAAGTAAAAGTGGGTAGTGTTTGGTAAAATAAGTGCTTTTTGTGTAATAGAAAAAGTAAAAGCACTTTTGACGCGGAAGCCGAGAAAAATAAAAGTTGTAGTGTTTGGGAAAATAAATGTTTTTTAAAGTCAAAAGCTGAGAAGTGTTTTTTTAAAAGCAGTTGTAAACCAACCCTTAATAAAGCAACATAATGCGTATTAAATAAGCAAACAACCCAATCAAACCCACGAGACAATTATTTTTGCAATTCCAATCTACTCCTCCATGTTCTAACCATTTTTAGAATTCAATTGATCTATCTACCAAAAAATATGGGATTTATTGATGGTTTCTAGTCTGCTGCAATTTCAGCGAACAATTTCCTGGAAGATCATATCGATGCTTTGAATTTTATTTTGTTGATTTATTATTTACATTAACACTTTATGCACGATCCTTTTTTTATGGTGCAAATCCCTTTTGTGTTTATGCTTCAAATTTATCTTACATGTCAATTATAGATACCGTTAGAAATAAGTATTGGCTACGTATAAATAATGGAATATTTTATCATTATATTTTATTATTCACATTTCCATTTAGGGATGGACTGGTGGCGGGCTTGGCCGGGCTCAGTCCCCATGGGTTTTTTCTCCAAAAATTGGTCCCCCTGGTTTCTACCGGTATCGGGCCCTAATACTCAAAAAACATGCTCGATGCTCATCAAAATTGATTCAATGCTCATTTAAGAGAATCCGATATTTTCACCAAAATTACAAGTTTGCCACCGGCTATACTATATACGCTTCCAACATCCACTACATATACAGTTCCCAATCCAGATAAGAACATCCATTTGCAGCTCAACCCCCCGTATTGACTTATAAATCTCATGTGAATATCCAAGCTAAAATCAATGGACTGATATCAACAACGAAGAAACCCCACTATCAGTGAATCTGACATCCCTGAACGCAACATATCCTCTAAGAAGAAACCTGTAGCATAGTTTAATGGAGGCAAAGATGAGATGTGAAACTAAAACCCGGGAAAGTCCACTGGTGGACTCGCCGGCGTAATGCCGACAGAGCCACCGGAAAATGTACAAAGCTTCTCAGTTTTAGTGCGCGAGAGATATACCTATGTCGTATATACATTCAGTGGCGGAGCCACTTTAGTTCAAAGGTGTTCTCATGAACACCTAGAATTTTGAATTTAGTTTTATTATTTATTTTCTTTTTAAATTTTAAATGTAGAAAAAATGAACACCCATAGCTGAATTCATAGATCCACCACTGTATACATTCTATAGAAATTTTTGCAATTAATGCATCTGGACCTTTTGTGCAGCCAAGTGGCAGTTGCTTCTTCTATTGATTCCCTAGATCTTAATCACGTTAAACATATGTCATTCTGTCATACACCATGCCAATTGCTAACCATATTTTCAAAAAGATGTGACAAAGAAACTGAGTGCTTTAAGTCTTTAACCGGCTGTGACAATCATTGGAGTGAAATCAGGTGTCTATATATACAAAAACTCTGGAATATGAAGACGTAAAGAAGCTGCTGGAACTTTAAAATACAGATTGCATGGAGAGTCGTAATGTTCGAAGCAGCAGACTGGGGTCTGGGCATGCATTGGAGAGGCGTACATGTATGTATTGACCGTAGAATTGAAGAATATGTGTAACACCCATCTCGCCCGGTCTGGCCGGTTCAGGGCAGATGTCACTGTCATTTATCATTCGGTAAAAATCTTCCATTTAAATTAGAAAACATTTAGTGAAATGCAAATGGTGGAATTTTAGTTGATAAATGTGTTTCCAAAAAATATGATTCTCAATATTAATAAAACTCACTTTATTGAAATAAAGTCCTTATCTTTAAGGCATTGTTTGTACCAACTTAAAACATGAAAACAAAGCAAAAACATATGCATTGCAGTCCTCTCCAGATGTCTCTTTGTCCCCAGGCTCCAACTTGATTCTCGTATTTACCTACGTGTAGAAAAAAACTACACGCTCAGCAATTGAATTGTTGAGTGGTACTATAATATAACATGCAGTAATGAAATATATGAACATGTATTTATCACTTCAATTTAAGAAATTTGTATAGATAAATAAATAACAAAGATTTATCGAAGTTAAACAACAACTTTCATATTAACTTTACCTCGATCTCATCTTAATTCAAAATACTTCTTAGCTTTTTCATGTACTAATAACGTGGTGGAAAATTAGTTCCACATATAAATAGCTGTATAACAGAAGTCATATATCCAATGAGGAAAGCATCTTCTTATTTCTTTTAAAATAACTAATAATGTAACTTTCAACGTATTCATTTAATCTTCCATTTCAGCCTTTACTCCAAGGACCAGACTTTAGCTAAGGGTACAAATAAAATAATCAACTATAGTTTCGTGGACCCTGGCCTGGGGTCATATGCTAGCATACCGTGGAGAACGAATCGTCGAAACAACCCGAACTCAGCGTGGAGTCGTAGTCGGTGTAATCCAACTAGCGACCCAAAAACGTGGGAAACAAGACTACTCAAACAGGAATTTAAGTAATCTCGAGACCAAAACTGTAAAACTGTGGTACCCAAAAACTAGAATTTCTAATCCTAGAGTAAAGCTCTTTAATAAAAATATCCTTTAAAACATACTTGATACTTATAATTGTGACTATTCTGTAAGTACCACAACTATATACATTTATAATAATCGTAAGTTAAAATAATGGTGTTAATTATATTGAATTTTCCTTTATAAATACACATGCATGTAATCTCATACACATACGTACACTTACATACAATATAAATATAATATATCCATTCTTCTTAAACCAACAAATACGTATATACATTTAGCATATATAGTTATACACGGTATAATGGGACAGATCAAATAAACATGCTTATTCTAACATTATAGGAATCAACTTAATCATTATTCTTCATTATTAATGGCATATATAAATTCTTAATGGCACGAAACTCGGATGCGGCCATCCGATGGCTAATTATGTTCTCGTTTTTATTCATGAAAAACATTCATGCATATAATTCTTAATAAAACAAGTTACTCCGTATGTATGAGTACCTCTATTATATCATCATTATCATATGGATTTATGAGAAGTTAATATCAGCCAAATACTTTTATCTTTAGTTATATTACATATTTTCTTTTAATAATAATATTCAATAAAAGTCATATTGTGGTATTAACACGAATTAGCATTTCATTATCGAATTAGATATATCAATTATTGTTTCAAATAACAAAAATGAACTATAACAAAAGTATAGTAATACCATCATATATTCTTTTAACAACAAAAATAATGACACATAAGAAATGTCGTATTATAGTACTGACTTTAATTAAAATAAATAGAACAAATGATGTGTAAGATGATCAGCTTCTTTCCCAGCAGACCCATTTCTATCTTTCTTCTTATGTCGCCCCTAATGGAATTTCTTTTCTTTCCATATCACTTTTCTATGACCGTAGTATATAAAAGAGGTGCATGGGATAAGGCAATTTGTTTGATTTGATGCATGATTGCAAGGTGTATAAGAGATGGGAGAATCTTCCATATATGCATGCAGGCCATAGATGTATATATTGAATAAGTGGTGGAAATAATTTGGATGCATGTGAGTTTGTCTTCATGTGATATTCATGGGTTAAGGATACTCAATTTAGGACAAGTGTGCTTGGAAGCTTTTCTACGTGGAGGAAGTTGTAAACATAATTTAAGTTTAGGTGGAGATGGGTCCCACACGCCCTAAATTTAGCTTGGTAGAGTATATTGGTAGAGTATGTATGGGTGTGTGTATATATATAGGGAAAAGGTGCAAATAGGCCCATGTACTAACCAAAAAAGGTCAAATAAGCCCTTATTTAGGAGGCTCTATCCAGCCGTCGCCATTTGGGGTGGTTCCCGGTGGAATTTTTTGATGAAATTTTTTGAGCATCTTATTCATCAAGTCTAGTTTACTCATACCAATTTTTAGCTAAAACTTCAATCGGGAAGGCATTCAAATGAATTCTTGAAGATAACTGCGCTTCTAACTTCGCAGTTATTTTCAAGAATTCATTTGAATGCCTTCCCGATTGAAGTTTTAGCTGAAATTTGATATGAGTAAACTAGACTTGATGAATAAGCTGATCAAAAAAATTCATCAAAAAATTCCACCGGGAACCACCCCAAATGACGACGGCCGGACAGAACCTCCTAAATAAGGGCTTATTTGACCTTTTTTGGTTAGTACATGGACCTATTTGCACCTTTTCCCTATATATATATATATACACACACACACACACATATATATATAGAGTTTGGTTCAAATAAGAACATCATCTAATGAGAAAAATAAGAATGAATCATGGCCATTAAATTAGATCATTTTCCTTCATAAGCACGTGTAGACTCCTTGCCCATTCTTGTCATTATACATTTTCTTTCCATACCTTCGTAAACAACCTTTCCATTTTCATTTTCACATCCATTTAATTATAAGACGTAATGAGTCAGTAATTTTCTTTCCTTTTGAGTTACATCCACATATGCAAATGATCAAGTGTGATTTCATACTACTAATGCACGGTTTTTATCACAAGTTAGTGCCAGGAACTATGTTCTACAACAACAACTCATAGCCTCCTCCGTTAATTAATGGAAAATGGTCAGTATCTTTTTTTTTCATTTCTTATACTTTAGATTTTTTTTTTCTGAAGTGCACAACTCATTGAGTCGATCTGCACAATTTCATCATGCACCACATTATTACTATGTGTGCAAAACGTACATCCCCTTTCATGCACACATATGAAAATTTTAGTGCACATTTTACCCTATCACCTGTCATCTTTAATACATCTCTATTTACCCCTTTTCATGCACACATACGAAAATTTTAGTGCACAATTTATCCTACCACTTGTGATCCTTAATGCGCCTCTATTTAACCCCTTTCATGCACACATACGAAAATTGTAGTGCACAATTTACCCTACCACCTATCATCCTTAATAGGCCTCTATTACCCCCCTTTCATACACACATACGAAAATTTTAGTACACAATTTACCCACAACTGTTTTTAAAAGCTCTTTCCTTTTTTACGAATTGTATCTTTGGTAATTGCGAATTTTATGAGTTCTCCCACTGGACCTGTATTTCTTCCACACGTATGTAGCAGCATATTTAAAAATATCTTTCTCAAAAATACCCCTCACGTGCCATCCATCATACGGAGTATAAGCTATTTATTACTAACCATTACTTACCATGTTTTGATCAAGCTTTGATGGCTATTAGGATCCGCACGATCCTTCAAATCTACGGTCTACTATCGTTCTTATTTTTCTCCTGAGGGGTTGTTCTTACCGGAACCGCTCCCAACTTAATTAAAAATTTAAAATTGTTGGACAACACTTTAGCTCTAACAATTTATAACTCTTATGAATTTAACTTTGTAATACTTATCATTATTTAAAATTTGTTTTACTTAATTTTACTATAAATTTTCAACTATTCAAAGACATTACTAAAATAAAATGAAGATGAAATACCTAAATTTTATATCATAAAAGTTGAACCGATATTTGGGGTGTTACAATATGAAAGGGTGAAAACCCATGCATTGAGATATGAAAAGGTTGAAATTAATTGTGGGCTACGAAGTATGCTACACCGCCTACCGCAGATTATATCGTGCAACCGGCGCATCATGAGGATGTATCGCGGCCGTTTTTTTTAAACAAGCAGCCCAAACATCGTTCCTGTTTATTCATGTTTTAGTCTCCTTCCCCAACGGTGCCAGACCGGCACACCCCAGATTGACAGATCTATTTCGGATTGCAATCGACGCAGAGTGGCTGAGAGCGGATTTTGCGCCGCTGATAGTAGACGACCAGCTCCTCATCGGTCGGATGGAACCGGAAACCTGGCACCAGCAGCTGTGATGAATCTCTCGATCCCATGAAGCAATTATAGTTCTAAGAATTACTTTGGTTCGCTAAGGTTGAAGAGAGTTTTAGGGTTGGAATTTTTAGATAATCCATGGATGTGTAAACGATGAAAACGATGTAGCAAGGGTTGTGCAGCTGTCCATGATTGTGTAAACAATGTAATTGTGATTTATAATCTTCATGAAACATCCTCTAAAAATATTGGGGAAAGAAGAAAAAAAGAGTTACATTTCACATACACTAGAATTACATTTCATTTTGGCTAGAGTTACATTTTGTAACACGTGATTTGCATTTCAATTTTTCTCAAAAAGTTACATCTTGTTTACATGTGATTTACATTCTAATGTAGGCGAGTTACATCTTAATGTACGCGAGTTACATCACAAAACTATGCAAGTTACACAACAAAATAAACCTCTGTTTTAAAAAAAAAAAATTGATTTTATTATTAAAAATCAATTTTAATGGACCTAATATTAAAAACAAAACATATGCACTGTTTATGTAAAATAGTTGGACAACTCAACTCCTTTTTTACATTAAACATGAGTTACATTTCAGGGTACAAGTTACATATGTTGTTAACTGAAGTTACATTTGTAGCAACACGAGTTACATCTAATTATACACAAGTTACATCATTCATGCTACTGGGATGAAAACAAAAATATTGTACAGGCGTGTACTGTTCACACGTGGTACTGTTCACGCGATTTTTTTTTTAATTTGATCAAAACTACGTCGTATTGGGGGTGGAGCATTGTGAGCACCATGCTCCGGTTGCACGGTATACGGCCTCACCGCCTACACGGTATTAAATACTACCCTATACTATTCGTATGGGAGGAGTCTTATCGGAAATATTCCCTAGAAATTTTTAGAGCCAGAAACCTTTCCCAAGCAACCTTTTGGCGGGAACTTGTGCCCCAAGAAACCTTTTGTTATTATATTAAGATATAGATTATATTCTGTAATTATTTTTAGAAAAACAATTACTCGTATTATTATTATGATTAATGATTAATCTAACATTCAATCATATAGTATTTGGTAATAAAATTTGTATTGATTTTGTGAATATAAAAGATCGAATGTTAATGATCTCATGATGTGTTCTGACAAACGTGGGTGAGTTCCACATCCCCTTGGTTAGGGGGTTTCGAGAAGCGGTTTGGTCGTGTGGGTTGTAAAATTTTCCTTTTCAGGGCTATCAGTTTATGTGGGAACGATGGAGGAGATTACCGAATTGGGTGGAGGAGAAGTTGGATAGGATCCTGGTATCGTCTGATTGGCTCGATATTTTTGGCGGGGCGACGGCAGATTCTTCGGAGGGAGCTCCAAGTGATCATTTAGCCATGTTCATCAGGTTAACCATGTCCCGAAATTTTCACCGCCGCAGCAAACTTAAGTTTGAGAATATTTGGCTTAGAGACGAAGATTGCCGCTCCATATTGAAATTTGTAGTAAATCGGTGGGGGAGTGGGGCAGAACAAATGCTGGTGATTTGGGTAATAGAATTAGTTTCTGCAGAAAACGGTTGGAGTACCTGCGCAGCTTCTCGGATGCATGGCACCTGGAGATTTTTTAGAAGGTCAACAGGAGTATCTAGACTTGCTCGAGTGGAAGAATTTGTTTTGGCATCAGAGGGAAAAGGAGTTTTGGTTTAAGGGGGTGATCTTAATACCCGTTACTTTCATAACTCTGTGTAGCAGCGGCGCAAGAAGAACAAGATTGAGGGTTTTCGTGTGGAGGCGGAGGCTTGGAGTCTAATAGAGATGAGATCGGATGGTTGATAGGCAATTATTTTACTGACATCTTTTCTTCTGTACAGAATGCAGGTAATTTTGTGTTTCACTGTGTGTCCAGGAGGTTGGAGGCATCCCATAATATTGCTCTCACTAGACCCATCGGTGGAGAAGAGGTCAAAGCGGTTGCTTTTGACACGCACCCTGAAAAATCCCCACGCCCGGATGGATTGAGCCCAGACTTTTATCAGCATTATTGGGATGTAGTTGGGCCATATGTGGTCAAATTTTGTTGTGATGTTTTTCAGTCAGGTAAACTCCCGGATAAAATCAATCATACAAATATTGTTCTAATTCCTAAAAAGGATAATATGGAGGTTATCGAGGATTGGAGGCCCATTGCTCTATGTAATGTAATTTATAAGATTTTCTCTAAGGTCTTGGCCAATAGATTAAAAGCAGTTTTGCATTTATGCGTTTCGGAGCAACAGAGTGCTTTTATCCCAGGTAGATCTATAATTGACAATATCATGATAACCTTTGAGTCACAACACTATTTGAAATGAAAAAATCAAGGAAATACAGGGTTTGTTAGTCTAAAATTGGACACGAGCAAGGCGTATGATAGGGTGGAATGGTCTTTCCTGAAGGGTATGCTCCATCATTTAGGTTTTGAGGATAGGTGGATTCGATTGGTGATGGAATGTGTTTCATCGGTCTTCTATTCCATTCCTTTTGATGATTCTGAGATAGGACCTATTTATCCTACTCGTGGGCTGAGGCAGGGTGACCCTTTATCCCCATATCTTTTTATCTTAATTGCAGAAGGGTTGAGTGCTCTTCTGAAGAGACGCGAGGTGGCTAGTCGAGTGCATGGTGTGGCGGTAGCTCGTTGTGCTCCGAGAATCTCTCATTTATTTTTTGCTGATGACAACCTGTTTTTTTTCAAAGCCACACACGGGGAAGCCTCTACGGTGAAGGAGATTTTGAGCGAGTATGCTCAAGCTTCAGGGCAGGTAATTAATTTAAATAAATCCAAACTCTTTTTCAGTTCAAATGTCACGGCGGAGTGTAAGGAGGATTTGAAGGAGTTGTTGGGTGTTGGTTTGGCTGGTAATGAGGAACTATATTTGGGGTTGCCGGCATTGATTGGGAGAAATAAGAGAACAATATTATCTTATTTGAGGAATCGTATGGTTAATAGTATTCAGAATTGGAACAACCAGTTCTTGTTTAGAGCAGGTCGGGAGGTGCTGCTTAAGTCAGTCATTTAAGCCATGCTGACTTACGCGATGAACGTTTTTCTCCTTCCGAAGGAATTATGCAAGGAAATTGAGGTCCTTTTAAACGGGTTCTGGTGGCGAGGGAAGGTGAATAAAGGAATTAGATGAAGTAGTTGGGATTTTTTATGTCGTCTAAAAAAACTTGGTGGGATGAGTTTCAAGAAGTTGAGGGAATTTAATCTTTCCATGTTAGCAAAATAGGCTTGGCGGATTTTTTCCGAGCCAGATTCATTGGTGGGGAAGGTCTCTAAAAGCTCGCTATTTTCGGGACAGGAATTTTTTGTCTGCTAAACTTGGTACTAACCCATCTTTTATTTGGCAGAGTCTTTACCAGACACAGGGTATCATAAGAAGAAGCTATTATTGGAGAGTTGGGCAGGGGAGTGCCATGCATCAATGTTTGGAGTCAACTGTGGCTCCCTGACCAAAATTGTCCAAAGGTCTCATCTCATCCTATTCAGGGTTTGGAGCTAGTTTCGGTGGATTGCTTGCGGTGTGAGGACGGCTCCAAATGGGACTTGGATTTGCTCCGGGATATTTTAAAACAAAGGGACATCCAATTGATTCAGGGGATTCCGATCAGCCAAATGCGGATTCCCTATACAGTGTGCTGGAGGTGGGAGGAATCAGGTCGATTTTCTGTACGCATCTGCTACATAGGGCCCTAGTCGGTGAAATGGCGGGCGGCGCTTGGACTGGCTGGACTTTGATGTGGGGGTGGAAGTTACCTCCCAAAATAAAGAGCTTCTTTTGGCAGGTCTGTTGCGGATTTTTACCAACAACGGCGAACTTGAGGTTGAAAAGGGTGAGTTGTGCTGAGACTTGTGGTTTGCGCGGTGATACAAACGAATCGTTGCTTCATCTGTTCGTCTCCTGATCTGTAGCTCGTGAGGCGTGGAGTACAGTGGGATGGGTTTTGGCATCTTGTGTTGCGTCTTGCTTCATGGACCAAATTCAGGCATAATTTCTGTCCAAGAAGGAGGAGGATTTGCTTAAGCTAATTTATGGCTACTCGGGTTTATGGTGTGAAAGAAATAGTAGGGTCTGGAATTGAGTGAGGACAGAGACCAAGCTGGTGCTAAGGAAGTCTCAAATTTTTGTAGAAGGATGGGTTTTGGCGCAATAGGAGGGCAGGGTGCGAAACAGTCCAAGCTCGGCCGGTTCTCAGGCTTGGAAACGACCTTCGCTGGGGAGGTTCAAGTTAAATGTTGACGCGGCTGTAAAGGAGGATTGCATCGGGTTAGGTTGGCTTGTCCGGAATGAAGCCCGGGAGTTTATGGTAGGGGTCTCTAAGTCTTGGCATGGCTACTTGACTCCGTGGGAAGCGGAGCTTGTGGGAATTCGTGAAGCTCTTGGTTGGGCGAAGGACAAAGGCTGGAATCTTGTTGATGTTGAATCAAATGCATCCAGGGCGACCTCGGAAGTTCTCAATGGGTCTAGTGTTTCCTTAGTCGGGGTCATGGAGGGGGATATTAGAGAGCTACGTTTTTTGTTTACGGGGATTTCTTTTTCTCATATTCGACGATCAGCGAACAAGGCGGCTCATGTTTTGGCTCAAGCGGCTTGTTCTATGCCTGGTTGTAGTTCTTGGAGTGATTTTCCTCCTATTTTTCTTTTACATGTACTAAACAATGATGCTATTAATGATAATTAATCTTTCTTTGGTCAAAAAAATTAAAGAGTGGCTTTTATATTAAAATCGAGAAAAGATGCAAGATAACATTCGGTCAATTATGACATATTCGATTGTGGGCTCTGAGAATAGACATCGAATTAGCCACCTAATACAAAGTAATCTGATTCGTTAGACACGAAACGGGCAGTTTAAAGGCTAAAACAATTGGGACTGAAATAATGTCTATCAAACATATGCCGGAAATCCAAATTTCCGAGTCAAACCTACTGAAACTGAAATAAAAACACGCACTACTAATGAAAAAATAAAATTTAAATAACGCCTTTTCACAAAACTTTTCATGGCACATAGATGATTCTGGAGGAGCACGAGTTCGGCCAAACAAACTCCAGGTAAAAGCAAGTTTTGTCACAGTGTGAGTAAAAACTTTTTGAAATTATAAAATATATGAGTAATAAGTAATACGGAGTATTACAAAGGATATCTTTATAGGAGTATTAAATTATTACTATTGTTATTTACAGAGTATAATTTTGAGAACCTTCTTTTAAAATTCTTGTTAATTCTCATTTACTTTAATATTTTGCCTCTGTTAACTTTGTCAAATTTATAAGGGTAACGTCCACCCTTGAAGTGAAGATAATACCAACAGTAAAACACCGACGCCGGAGGGGTTTTATGTTTGAGAATATCTGGATAAGAGAAGATGAATGTCATACAGTGGTCACTAATAGGTGGGGGCAGGTTCACACCTTAGTGTAAGTGTACAACTGTCCTTATGTGGAAAGATTTACTCTGGTGGGGCAGGGGGAAGAAGAGAGGCAGCTTTCGGCAACAAATTACAACATGCAATCAGGAGTAGATTGTCATGGCTGAAATCAAAGGGGGGCGGGTGGAGCGTGGCTGAGTATGCATGAGTGCGTAGTTCTTCTCTTGCTCATGGAAAAGGAGAACTTATATAGGAGGCAAAGGGCAAAAGAATTTTGGTTCAAAAAAGGCGACATAAATTCCCGATTCTTCCATAATGCGGTGAAAACAAAGAAGGAGGAAGAATAAAATGGTGGGGTTGATGACGGCGAGCGACACTTGGATAACCGGCCGAAGAAGGATGACCGAAATTGTTTTTGACTATTTTTCACAGTTATTCCAAGCGGGTGATGACAGGGACCTGCCAGAGGAGATGAGCAGTTTTGCCAAGGTGACCGAGGAGCAGAATAGAGAATTGCTTAGACCAATTTGTGTGGAGGAAGTCAACGAGGTCGTTTTCGTCATGCACCTAGAGAAAGCAACTTGTGACGAGAACCGTATGGTGAACCACTTCTGGGATGCTCTAGACTTAGAGATACGTGATAGGGCAACACAATTGCCTAACATGACATTCGCTCAAGTGGTTGACCAAGGGTTGAAAAGAGAGAAACCGTGGGAAGAGAGGAAGAAGAGAGACGCCGAGGAGGCGAAAAAGAGAAAGTGGGAGAGTCATGGCTCCCAAGGTTCCAACAAAAAGGGGAACCATGGAGGAGGATCTTTCCGGGCACCACCACCACCATCTAGGGGGAACCAAGGCCCGAGTGGGCAAGGCTCGAGATCACAGGCCTCAGTGGTAACTCGTTGCAACAACTGCAAGAAGAACCACTCCGGTAAATGTCGCGACCCTCCTAGATGCTTCCAATGCGGGAACACCGGGCACTTGAAGATAAATTGCCCACAATTGGGGGGGGGCAAGGACATCGGGACCGAGTGGTGGCACGACGGGCACACGGAATCAAACTGGGGCTTCTCAAGCAAGTCGGGGACATGGGGGAGCAAGCACGAGCAACGCGCCATCCGTGAATCAAGGAAGGACTCAAGCTAGAGTCTATGCGATGACGGAGGCAGGATGCTCGAGCGAACCCGGATTCCGTTGCAGGTATCTATCTCATTAAAATGTGGTACATTAGCCTCACTTATGTGTACATGTTTTAGGGGCTAAGTCCCGAACACCTTTTGATCAAAACGGTTAGGATTAAAGTTGGAATGTGCAAAAAAGGGGGGCAACCGGCGCCGGACTTCGTATAACCGGCGCCGGAGAGGGCGATGAGGCGAGCCTGTTTGGAACCGGCTCTCTCCAACCGGCGCACAAGGGCAAACAATTCAACAAACCGGCGCCGGACACCGGCCAACCGGCGCCGGACATGTGGCTTCACCGCCTGTCTGCAACCGGCCTTTCGCGACCGACTCTTTAGGAAGCCCGGCTCAGGCCTAACCGGCGCCGGTCAGGCGTAAACCGGCGCCAATCCGAAGTATTTTTCGGCCGAAAATTTTCCGTATCAAAGCGGGACCCACCCCGTTTGAACGGTAAATGCACCCTAACCCTAGATAATGTTTAGACATGTTAAGAATGGTGTCTTACATGGCTTATACATGTAGGAACATTAAAGATTAATGGGAAGGATGCACGAATCCTTATCGATACCGGAGCGCAACGTTCATTCGTGAGTGAGGCGTTCGCCGAGGACTTAGAGATACTGTGACACCCCAAAAATTTAAATAAAATAAATGATTTTATTAGTCTTATAAAATAATTTTATTAGTCAGATAAAATAAGTGAATCAGACAAAATTTTAACATCAATGACATTTTTAATAAGATAGAAATGTTTCAACAATAAAAGTGACATGTTATAATAATTATATTGACCAGATAGGACCTTGACATAAATAATAAAAGTGACACTTTAACAATTTTTAACTCAAAAGATATCGGTTGATAATATTTGCACAGAAATAACAAAGTTGACTTTTTAACCCTAACAATAATGATACGTACATTATTATATGTACCCGCTCGGTACAAGATAAAACTGTATATTATTGGAAATATAATTATATAATTAATTTGTTCATATGAAAGCTAAGGAGACCTTCCTTGTTGGCTCTATCTTTCCAAATTCAACGTGTTGACCGTGTTGCTCCACAATTGACATCATTGACCATCTAGCTCCGCTAATTGACCTGCAAAATAATCACTACAAAGAACTAAAAGTATATTAGTGGCTCGACTGGATGCAACGTTATGTATATATAAGCACACTCAATTGAAATCAGACATGAGGTATATGAAGCATCATAAACTTTAATGGGATTAAAGTAAGAATTAAATAGTATTAAAAAAAATATCAATACAAAACGTTACTGGATTAACTATCATTAGTGCCCAACGTTAGAAAACAATTAACATCTCAATTGTTTAATGTCAAATAATCATACGTAGTAACTTTAAGTGTAGGGGTAAAATGGTCTTATGAGTCATGAAAAATTTCCCACAAAAATAATTAACAACTTATTCATTTGAAATAATCCAATATTTCCAACATTCCTAGTATGTGAATGTCATGTGGCACACATGACATACCTCATACATATGCATACACCACATGTAGTTGTTCAAATGTCCTTCATATTGCCATCATACATGCATGTGAATAATAATACACGTACACACATGCATAATAATGTGGATGGACACTGCTACAATATGGACAAATAAGGAGCAATACTTGACATTTGCGTTAATAATAGTCATTCGCATAGCTAGCTCAATTGTCTTTTCCTGACTCACCACCTCCGTAATAATACTCCAATAACAAACTTGCTAGTACACCAAAATAAATGATCATGTGACCCTGTGAGAGCAACGGCCATCAAACGCACATGTGTACATACCAGTTGATAACTATGATAAGACTTGGAATCGCAAGAAACACTACAGTCTAGATTTGAGCATCGATTAGCCATATATAAATATATACCATTCACGATCGGAAACCTGCACATATATACATATAATACTCCGTATACGCTCGCTGCAAGGGAGCAAAGGAACGCCCAACCAGCCAAGTCATCCATCAGCGAAACTTCATGCCTGCGTCTCCAAGAGGGAGGAGATCGAACGTGAACCAGTTGCTACTGTAGAATACACATCGCCGGAGTGGAAACCCGTCTGCCGGACGGAAGAAGGAAGCTGCTGGAGACCACTGGAACTTCTGTGCAGAGGAGAAGGACATTGTCGCTCGTATTGTCGCTACTCCCTACGTCGCCAGGACTGTTTTGCGGAGAAGACGACGAAGCGTACGTCTATCTTACTCTGTATTATATACACAGTACGTTAATAACTATTGCATGGCTTGGATCTCTTTTATTTTAAAAAAAAATAGTCTTAGCCAACTCCACTAATAATACTACGTACTAAACAATTCTGATAATGTTAAAAATAGTTGGTTATGAGAGTTTTCTTAAGTTATAAATTAATGATATTCAATTTTAGAGAAACTGTCCGTTTTAAATTGGGATAATCACATGGAGTAAAAAGATCATTATTGAAATAAGTGAATAATCATAAAAGGAGTAAAATCTAAGACTGGGTAATATTTAGCAAAGTGGGATAGTTATTATTTAAAGCATCTTAATATTCTTAGAAGGTGATTTTGGTGAAGAAGCCTCGGTTAGGAATTATCGTGATTCGAGGTAAGTACTATGTCAACCAAGTTTCATGCTTTTCCCATATATACTTATTTGTGATTATTTATTTGAGATTATTTGAGTATTTGATAGTTAATGAAATTTTACGCATCAATTTCGATTGTGAATTATATTTGAGATTTGACTATTTTATATTGTGTGATATTTTGAGCATTTGAAATTACGTGTGAATTTTTATTGGTATTGAATCGAGATTTGAGCTATTTATGAAGTATTCTGTATTTTGGATTATTTATGGTATATTTGAGTATGATGAGTTGGAGTTAATAATTTCATTATGAATAATTTGGTGGAATTTGGATTTCATATCCATTTTGATTGAGGTTATGATAATGGAACTTTGAGATTGAATTATGATTTTATGAGTACTCGGAGAAATGTGGATTTGGTGAGTGATAATGGCTATAAGTCTAATTCCACCAGGGATCTCCCAAAAGCGGAGTATCCCAGCTTAATTGTAGTAGTCAGTAGAAAAATCCCGACTACTCGGACTTTTTACTACTCGGAGAGCTTGGAATCTCTTTTAGGGGGTGTGCACACTTAAGGTAGGAGTTCGGCTTCCATTGGATTTGATTGAGTTTGAATGATTGGATTATGTTTGGATTTAATTGGACTTGGATTCCATTGGTATTGAGGTGAATTGGTTTTAAGGCTTTGAGGTGAATTTCATTGGAATTGAGGTGAGTTGGATTATTTGGTTGGACTTGATTGAGGTGAATTGAAATATATTATATTGGATTATTTGAGTGTGTTATATTTTTTTTTGGATTGGATTGAATTTGAGATGGTTGAGGTTATTAAATTATTTATGGATTTCAAAAGTAATACTTTTGGATTTGATTAAATATAAGTACCTATATTTGGAATATTATTATTTTACATGTGATTTGTGCTGAGAAGTTTGTATAAAGTGTTTTATAAGGTTTCATCCCAAATGTTTTCACAAAATGATATTGTTGAGGTTTATTCCTTCAACCCTTGGACCCAACACGTAAGCCCAAAGATTTCGAGTGGAGTGAGTGTATGAGTGTCTAGCCCAACAACTACCCGATGGATCAAGAAACAAGAATAATAGCAGGCAATGTAGATGGGTATTATTAACTTCGTAATAACTCCCCTAGACATTGCCTGCTATTATTCTTGTTTCTTGATCCATCGGGTAGTTGTTGGGCTAGACACTCATACACTCACTCCACTCGAAATCTTTGGGCTTACGTGTTGGGTCCAAGGGTTGAAGGAATAAACCTCAACAGATATATATGTATCAAACATGATTATTTTACAGGGTTGGGTTGGCCTTACTTAGCATTTCCAGCTAATTTTTGTTTCTTTTTGTTTTTCTTTCTGTACTTAATTTGTGCAGGAATTGAGGATCATGTTGAAGTTGATTTCGAGAGCTTCCGCTAGAACACATAGGCCAAAGTGATTGAGTAATTTAATTTAGTCTTAATTTTAAAGAATTGTAGTTGAATAGTTAAATATGAGAAAATTTAATTTGTTGGTGGTGGATAGCCTGTGCACTCGGTTATGTGAGAACAGAGTGTGGCGGTAACGCCCCTGTTTCCCTTTGAATTTTCCGCTGCAAGACTCTCATGTTTTCGAATAAATCATTATTTATTTTGAATAAATCATTATTCAAATGTATTTTAGGGTGGGAAATTTGGGGGTGTTACAGATACAATCAATACCAATGACGCAAACTTTAGTGGTATCAACACCACTAGGGGATGACGTTGAAAGAAATAATTACTATCCATCTTGTATGGTGGAAATCGGTGGCCAAACCTTGACGTGTGATTTCGTACCGCTGAGTATGATGGAGTTCGATGCAATCCTAGGGATGGATTGGCTAGAAAAGCATCATGCTAGGGTAGATTGCTACACAAAGGTTTTGGAACTCGAAGGCAATGATGGGGACACCCTACGCTTCGAGGGGGACCGAGGCAAATCAAACAGTTGTATCATATCCGCCGTGGGAGCGAGAAGTATGATGAGAAAGGGATGCCACGCATATCTAGCATACTTGGTTGACAAAACCAAGGAGGAAACGAACATCGACGATGTGAGGGTGGTTTGTAAGTACCCGGATGTTTTCCCTAAAGACCTACCGGGGCTTCCACCTGATAGGGAGATTGAATTTGTGATCGAGGTCGAGCCGGGTACCAAACCAATCTCCATACCGCCATACCATATGGCACCCGCTGAACTTAACGAGTTGAAAACCCAATTGCAAGAGCTTTTGGATAATGGTTTCATTAGACCAAGCCACTCCCCGTGTGGAGCACCAGTTCTTTTTGTGAAAAAGAAAGATGGGACACTTCGAATGTGTATTGACTATCGTCAATTGAACAAGGTCACAATCAAGAATAGGTATCCTTTGCCTAGGATTGATGACTTGTTTGATCAACTATGAGGAGCAACCGTGTTTTCAAAGATTGACTTGAGGTCGGGTTACCATCAATTGAAGATTAAGGAAGATGACATACCAAAAAGTGCTTTTCGCACAAGGTATGGGCATTTTGAATTCCTTGTTATGTCGTTTGGGTTAACAAACGCCTCAGCGGCATTCATGGACTTGATGAACCGAGTATTTCATAAATACTTGGACCGATTCGTGATTGTGTTCATAGATGACATCTTGATTTACTCAAAGAGTGAAGAAGAACATGAGGAGCACTTGATACTTGTCCTCGAGACACTACGGGAGAAGCAACTCTATGCCAAATTTTCTAAATGTGAATTTTGGCTAAAGGAGATTGGCTTTCTCGGGCATGTAGTTTCGGGATCGGGAATTGCTGTTGATAGCAAGAAAATAGAAGCCATTACCGAATGGGAGAGGTCAAAGAACATCAAGGAAATTCGTAGTTTCCTTGGGTTGGCAGGCTACTACAGAAAGTTCGTGGAGAAGTTCTCCGTTTTGGCATCACCATTGACAAAGCTCACTCGTAAAGGAGCTAAGTTTGTATGGGATGACAAATGTGAGAAAGGGTTCATTGAACTAAAGAAGAGATTGACCGAGGCACCGGTACTTGCATTACCCAAACAGGGTATGGGGTACGATGTCTATAGTGACGCGAGCATCCAAGGGTTTCGATGTGTGTTGATGCAGGAGGGGAGGGTAATTGCCTATGCTTCACGACAGTTGAAGAAGCATGAGGTAAATTACCCTACCCATGATCTAGAGCTGGGAGCAGTGGTGTTTGCACTGAAGATTTGGAGACATTATCTCTACGGAGAGACATGTCACATATATACTGATCATAAGAGCTTGAAGTACGTGTTTACTCAGAAAGAGTTAAACATGAGACAGAGACGGTGGATGGAGTTGATAAAGGACTACCATCTAGTTATTGAGTACCATCCGGGTAAGGCAAACGTTGTAGCAGATGCCCTCAGTCGGAAGAGTTCGTCTGGGGCATTGTTGACTAGTTTGAGGGCACTGAGGGCCCAATTGGATGTATCTAGCGATGGTGCCTTATTGGCACGATTTGAGGTGAGACCGACCTTACTTGATGAGATCAAGAAGGGTCAAGAGACTGACGCAGAACTTATGAAGGTCCGGGAACGCATGCAAGCGGGATCGGTGGAGGATTTCAGGGAAAGTGATGATGGTCTCTTGTTATTCCGTGACCGAGTGTGTGTACCGTCAGATGACGAGCTCCGAAAGTCCATCTTAGAGGAGGCTCATTCATCGGCTTATGCCATGCACCCGGGGGGCACGAAAATGTACCGTGATTTGAAAGAAAGTTACCGGTGGTCTGGAATGGAGAGGGAAATAGCCGAATACATCAGTTGATGCCTTACTTGTCAACAAGTTAAGGCAGAACATCAGCATCCAGCAGGCTTATTGCAACCACTTTCCATTCCTGAATGGAAGTGGGAACACGTGACTATGGATTTCGTGGTAGGTTTACCACGGACAATCATGAACTATGATGCAGTTTGGGTTGTTGTAGATAGGCTCACGAAGAGTGCACAATTCTTACCTATCAACACAACTTACCCACTTGAGAGGTTAGCCAAATTGTATACGGATGAGATCGTGAGGCTACATGGGGTTCCAGTGACCATTGTATCCGATAGAGACCCACGATTCACATCACGTTTTTTGCCGAAATTTCAGGAGTCTATGGGAACGAGGTTGAAGTTCAATTCAGTACTGCTTTCCATCCTTAGACGGATGGGCAGTCTGAAAGAGTCATACAGATCTTAGAAGACATGCTGAGGGCTTGTGCATTGGAGTTCCAAGGAAGTTGGGACAACCACTTAGCACTTGTGGAGTTTGCCTATAACAACAGTTATCAGGCAAGCATCGGCATGCCTCCATACGAGGCATTGTATGGGAGGAGGTGTCGTACACCGTTATGCTGGGACGAGGTTGGCATGGCCAAACTCGAGGGGACCGAATTGGTTGAGGTCACCAAGTCAAACGTGAAGTTGATTCGAGAAAGACTCAAGGCGGCACAAGACATACAGAAGAGCTATGCCGATAAGCGTCGGAGAACCTTAGAGTTTAAGGTTGATGATGAGGTATTTCTTAAGGTTTCTCCTTGGAAAGGAATCATTCGATTCCAAACCCGAGGAAAGCTTAACCCACGATACATAGGTCCATTCAGAATTATAGAGAGGATTGGGGCCGTAGCATATCGTCTGCAGTTAACACCTGAATTAGAGAAGATACATAATGTGTTTCGTGTATCCATGCTTAAGAAGTATGTGCATGATCCCTCTCACGTATTGGAAAAGCCGCCTGTAGAGGTACGTGAGGATTTGAACTACGCTGTGCAACCAATCAAGGTCACCGATAGAAAGGTGAAGAAACTGAGGAGCAAAGAAGTCCCAATGGTTAAAGTACTTTGGAAGAGCGATCAAGTCGAAGAAGAGACACGGGAAACAGAGGCCTTGATGAGGAAGCAATATGCTTTCCTATTCAAGTAGAGCTGTGAATTTCAGGGACGAAATTCCTGTTAAGGGGGGGGGGGGTGAACTTGTGACACCGCACCCGAACGTCCTTGAAAATTCAATTTAAAATTCAAGTTATGTATTGAATTTCCGGTTTACCAAACAATTGTAAATCAATTTATGTTTTACGTAGTGCATGATTGAATATTGTATTGTTCAGACTCGTATATTAGTGTCGGGTTTTGCAAATACTTATTTGGGCCTTATTAATGAACATAAGAGCCCAACATTACCTAAATAATGTTACTTAACTTTTCAAGACAAGTTGAGGAAGGTCAGGCGGCCCAGACATTATTTTGGGCTCAACCTGCTAAAAATAGCAAGTATTCGAGAATGGCGTCCTAGGCCCACTCGAGGGTGACCCACACGACTATTAGTCCAATAATATGAATGACAAATGTCAAAATAAGTGATAGAATGACTAGGGAGGAATACAAATGCCTATAGTCCCATCTTTGACATTATTGAGCTAAATAATGGGAGTATGATTTTCCTTCTATAATATCCATCAAGTAAATTATTGAGATGAGCCTACACATATTGGAGATCAATAATGTGATGTAGGAAGTTGACTTGTTCTAAATAAATTAGGATGAGTACAAAAAGACATCTTTTGACAAAAGATAAAACAATAGGACCCATCTTCCCATTTTTGGAAGTATTGGTAGATATTTTGGACCCCAAAATGATTGAGATCAATTGGGAACCACCCCACATGATATTAGTACCTGCAAGACAAATAAAAATGGGTGAGAAGACTTACCTTGGCCGGTCAGCATGGAGAGGAGCTGCACAAGACTTGATAGGAATCAAATTTTGGGGCCACCATCACTATTTTCGCTCAAATTGGTGTGCTGTTTGTCTCACTTCATTATGGGAGTTGTACTCGACCAAATAACTTGAATGAGGTGTCCTTGGATAACCTTTGAAGTCTAGTTTCATATTTGAGTGGTCTCTGTGCGAGAGGGGAGAGTTTATCATACAAAAATCGAGCTGGAGTGAACTCGAGCAGTGAGAGTGTTGAGACTGGTTGATATCTCGAGTTATACCAATCCAAATAAGGCTTTCAAGATACCAAACGAAAGCTCTCAAGAAGAGCAATCCGTGAAGGTCTGGTTTGCATCAATCGGAGTAGTGGAAGGCTTCCAAATCGTCCGAGAAAAACACAACCTCGCAGAAACGGATTTACTCTCCTAAAGTGAGTGTTAACCCCAAAACTTTACTTTTCATTTTCCAAATGATATGAACGATTGGTGGAGCTATTATACACTAATCCAAGTGTATAATAGGTCCTCATAAGGTTATTTTATTGATGTAAAGGTTAGATACTAACCTAGAGCAAATCTTGGAAAACTAGGAAACGAGTTAGCCGGAAAACACCCATTCTAGGGGCTGTTTTCGTATCAAGGATTAGGGGTTGAACTAGCACTTGAGGAGGCTGTTTAACACTCATTTCCAAGCAAAGAATCAGTTCTCAAACCTTCTTGGCCGAGGCTTTGGTCGTTGGATCGAGGAGGAAGGTTTTAAAGCTCATTTGAGGTGAGGATTGACATCTAATTGCTTACAACTTGTAGGTTAAGCATGAGATTACCTAAATGCCTAAATCATAATTTATTTCATGGATTATGATGATTAAATATTGATATAGTTTCCAAATAATGCAATTGGAAGTGATTTGAGGTTATATGAATAATAAGAGATTAAATGAGTTATAAATGAACTATTTTGTGAAATAGACATTTTACTCATGTATGAAATATGAGGATACATAAATGAATATTTATGTATTGATATTGAATATTTAAGTTGCTGCTACATAATATAAATATGTAGGAAATTACAAAATGAGAATTCTTGTATGATAACAATAATCTTAATAGTATTGAAATACTAGTTAGTGATTATTGGAAATTGTTGATAGAATTGACCTTAAGGATTGGATTGTATGAAATGCACTTGAATATACTTCAAGTGTATATAATGACTTAGTATGAGACTAAGGTTAAGTTATGAGCAGTCTTTAAGGATGACCCGTGGTAGTTTATTGATATGTCAATTCTAGGCATAAGTTTGCTTAAGAATTGGACCTTGGTGCATGGTGATGTGATAGAGCCGAGCTCTAGAATGCATGGTAAGGTGGTAGACTTGTAGTCTATGTATGGTATAACTAGAGCCGAGCTCTAGGGCTTGCGTGGTGATGTGATAGAGCCGAGCTCTAGAACGCAAGGTAAGGAAATTGACCCGAGTGACATGAATTGTATGGTGATGTGGTATAACCGAGCTCTAGAATACAATGTCATGTATTAGGGTTGGACTCTATGAGTTGTTGTGGCTTATAGTCACGGGGAATGGGAATGGCGATTTCTAAATGAATATGGGCCCACGGCCGACTACTTGACTTTTATATAAAGTAAGTATATTTTCAGACGGGGTAACTTAGGGTTACAATCATAATGTACTATCACCCTATTTGAGGGTCTTGTGTTTGAAATACTTGTTGTATATCTATTAGATACCTGCCACACCAGTACTTTATAGCCGTATAGAGTACTGACCCCTTCGGGGGCGTCCCACCACCATTTCAGGTTGAGGCTAGAGCTTGCATCCTGTGCTCGTTGATTGAGTGATTCCTTAGAGAGAAGACTTGGTTCGTGCTTCCTTCATTCTATTTGAAACATTAATAAATCTGCTCATGGATATTTTACTATAGAGCCCGCGTGCTCGTGAATAGCCATGTGTGACCCTTTTGTTTTAAACAATGTTTTCCGCTGCGTTATGAATTACTTATTATGTTTGTTTATGGATGTTATATGTGTGAATGATATTCAAGACGCTTTGTATAATATGAATGTGTTGGACTGCGGTTGACTATTCGTATTGTACGGCGGGTTGTTGACGTGTCCGGGGAGGTCCGGGGCGTGACACAATTGGCGATTCGAAGTATCCAGAAGGGGAGCGAATATTCATATAGCAACTTAATCATTGATGATATTAGGATTTTGCTTCAAATAAAGAGTAACATTTGTATCTCTTTTTGTAGATGATCCATGCATTAGCTCGGGCTCATATGTCCCAGCGGCACAGCAACATCCCACAGGTCTACTCTACTGTCCAAGCGTCCAAGCCACAAAAGCATAAGCTGGCTAATATATGATTGAGGCGTTCGGCGATTGTCCATACCACAAAAGCTTTGTAACGGTGAGGCGTCGCCACCAACCCAGCGGCGGCCCTGGGTGGTGGCCCCAGGCAAAAAAAACACAGGCACATGATTATTTCTTTATAGTACCAAGAAGTAGGGGTGGGCACGGTCCGGGTCGGTTCGGGTAATCGATAAATTTTTAAGAACCGCCGGTTTCATTTACCGGGTAGGTTCGGTCCGGGTATACCTAATTTCAAAATAGGAACCGAACCTTACCCGCCCCGTTTGAAACGGGCCGGTTCGGTTCGAGTCCTCGGTTCAAATAATTGGTTATTTTGAAAATATGATTCCACTATGTTTAATTTAAAGAATTCGAGTATTTTCTTTATCACAAAGGTATTCCTCTCCATCGACCGTCCTAGTTTGCGACCGAGAAGACGTCATCAGCCAACGAGCCGACTACTGCACGCTGCACCGGCGCACTGCTACGACCCACTCACCGGCTACCGCTGCTCCCTCACTCCCTGCACCTGCTTCCGCCCGCCCGCAGACTCTTGACTTTGACAGACGCCTGGTAGAAAAAAAAGAATTTCACAAGCCACAACTTAATCGCAATTGGCAATAGGAGCTGTGGTTATTAATTTATTGAGTAGCTTTTCTTTCTACAGTTAATTGTTAGGAATTTGTGTTTTTTTTATCCTATTCTATATGTAAATATTCTGCTACTTTAATTTTTCTCCTGGTGAAGATATATTTTGAGCTTAAGCATGACTATACATATTTTTAAACTACAGTAGAAGTTCTATTGCTATGCTCAAACGGAATTCAAACTTACTTTTTTTTTGCCCCTCCTCAATTGAAATGCTAGATTTGCCTCTGCTGTCACCCCCTACCCGTCACCCTAATCACTGGACTAAGACAAAATCCACCAGTCTTCTCCTACAACATCAGCCGTGTGTGGCCCACCTACCTCTTCTGACTATTAACTGTTGAGTAGCAGCCACTGGTCTCTCTTTTTGTGACACAATTGTCATGTCAAGTTCATAGTAAGTTATCAATCCATATTTGTTTTCTTTTATTATCCTTATTTCCTATATGAATTTATGTTCGAATAGTTGGGATTTGGGTTGTTGAAACTCCACTATTGAAGGTCTAATGTTTCAAATGTATAAGTCGGGAGACCACTATTTCATGGCTACATTATGCTTTATGAATTTATAACAGGTTCTGTTTTAAAATTGAAGATACTTAGCATATCAGATCCATTTTGTTCTAAGCTGCTTGGAGAGACCACATGGAAGATTGACAAGTTATAAAAAATTAACAAAAGAGAACTTCAGAGTAATCCATTTGAGGTTGGAAGCTACAAATGGTATGATGTTGTTTTGGAAAGAACACTGTTAAAAATGTGTCTTTGGTTGTTGCGCAACCATATTATTTATTTGTTGACATCTGATTCCTATTGCATGTATTTCAAGAGTGCAGATGTTGGGAAATAACAACAATTACTCTATTGTTCAAGGTTTTGCTTTATGGGTCGGTTTCCATTGTCAAGAAAATCATGTGGCCTTTCCACGTTCACGGGTTTCGTAAAATCAGGATTTTTTGGAAGGAGTACATTCACAGCAGAAAGTGGGTATTGTCGAAATTTTGGGGGTGTCTCATCTGCTTTGTTGTTCGAAGATTCCGACTCATGTTCAAGTGGTGATGACAGATGTGGATTTGAACCATTTGTTCCAACTATTCCGAGGAAGAGATTGTATATGTGCTACTCACCAGAACTTTGCTCAGTTGTTGTGAGAGTGTACAAATCATTGGGGTGGGAGGTAGCTAGAGAAATTAGATTCAGTATATCAATTGAAATGCATGGCCTTTTGCAATCAATCAATGCCTTCATGATGTGTGTGCATATTTTTGCACAAGTTGGAATGCAGATGGAAATGTATGCTTTGCTCAAAGATATTGTTTTCAATTTCCCGAAGACTGAGTATGATTTAGTTAAGATATTTCCACTTTTGCTTATTTCACCCGATGATTCAAAAATGTCAGCTTTGGTTGTTGATGTTCTTATCAAGATTTTTGCTGCAAATAAGTTGTTTGAAGATGGGATAGATGCATATTTCCAGGCTAAGAAATTTGGTTATAGATTAAGTAATTGTTCATGCAATTTCTTACTGAAATGTTTGGCAGAAGCAAGGAGGAAAGAACTTCTTCAAACACTATTTGAAGAGATGAGGCAATTTGGACCATCACCCAATGTTTATACATATACAATTATGGTGAACTTCTATTGTTGTAAGAATCACACTCAACATAAGATGGATTTAGAAAAAGCCACAGATTTTATGATGGAAATGGTTACTAGAGGGATTAATCCATCTGTTGTAACACACAGTGTTTATATCCATGGACTTTGTAGAGCTGGATGTGTTCACTTTGCTTTGGATTATCTTCGAGACATGAGGCATAGCAACGAATTCATAAACTCTTATTGCTATAATGCCGTTATGCATGGATTTTGTGCAAATGGTGAAACCATTGAAGCCGTGAATCTTTTTGAAGAAATGAAGGCTAGTGGAGTTCTACCAGATTTATACAGCTATAGTATATTGATTGATGGGTTTTCTATATGTGGGAATGCTGAGAAAAGTCTTTCCTTACTAATGGAGATGGAAGCTATCAACATAAAACCATCCTTGGTTACCTATAGCTCACTGTTGAATGGTCTTTGCAGAAGTGTACCCATGGAATTCTCACTTGACCTGTTTTATAAGATAGAGGAGTATGGCTATAAGCATGACCAGGTTACTTACAACATCTTAATAAACGGGTTTTGCTTGCAGGGTGATTTGTTCTATGCTCACAAGTTCTTGGAGAAGATGATCAGTAATAATATGATTCCTAGTGCTTTAAATTATAACAACTTGATCCATTCATTTTGCAAGATGGGTTCCGCCCGTGAAGCCTTGGAGCTTCTCAGAGCAATGATAAAAAAAGGCCGTTACCCTGATATATTTACCTTCAACTACATTATTAGTAGCTTGTGTAGTGATGGAAATACAGAGAAGGCACTAGAAGTAATTCCGATGATGCTTAAGATGAATGTATTGCCCGGTGTTGTAAACTATAGCACTCTTATTAACGGTTTTGCGAAACAGTTTAATATCAAGAAGGCCTTGCTGTTGTACACAAGAATGTTAAAACTTGGGGTTACTCCAGATACAACTCTCTATACCATTCTCATTAATATATTTTGCAAAATGGGAAAGTTAACTGAAGCCTACAAACTGTTTAGGGAAATACCCTTTCAAGGGTTGAATCCTGATAACGTCTCATATACATCTGTCATAGCTGGATTTTGTAGAGTTGGAGATATGAACAGAGCACTGAAATTGTTTAATGAAATGACACTTGCGGAAGTCTTGCCTTCTGTTGTTACTTATACATGCCTTATAGATGGGTATTGCAGTGTTGGTCGTATTGATATGGCCAATATGGTACTAGAAGAGATGAGAAGGAAGAATGTACCTCCTGATGTCGTGACATACACTATCTTGATCCGTGCATACAAGAGGCTTGGACAATTGAATATGGCTTTCGAGCTTTGTGACCAATTGGAGAAGGAAGACATAAATTTGCATGATGTTGCATTCCAAGCCTTATGGCATGATAAGTAAGATCTAACAAGGAAAGGATAAAACGGTTTTTGTACTTGAGTTTGAAGAACGCTAATCTGTTCCCTATACACGTGGTTTGTGTAGTGGTGCCTAAAGCCGGTGAACAATTGAAAAAGATATCAGATCTGGGGGTCTGGATTTTGGAACTTTTCTGGTCCTTCTGGTCTTACATTTGGATTTACATTATTCTAATGGTAAAAGCACAGTTTTTATATTTGGCTCTACAAGTTAGCTATTTCGAGCCAAGGCCTATTGACCCATCTTCTCTCTTTAATTTTCAGATTTGGGATTCTAACGTGAAAGTTTCCAATTTTTTTGATGTTTGTAGGTATGGACTCCAAATGTTGTCATCTTGTGGGAGTCTTTGCTGACGGTTGTCCAGTTCAGGTGATTGTTGATACATGTTTATGCTCACGACAAGTTTTGGCCATATACATCCCTCCCTTTGTATGGTTTTGTTATATAATACAGAGTAAATCTCTTATAGTTAATGAACAATTAAGATTTGTTGGGAACAACTTATTTATTACTCCCTCCGTCTCATTGACCTGTCCTACTTTCCTTTTCGGATTGTTCCAAAATAAGTGTCACATCCCACTAGGAGATTATAAATACGATCAATACCTATCTTTTGGCTGGTTGTACGATCAATATGTATTAACTCTAACTATTATTAAAAAATATCTATATCTATATCTATATATATAAATGAAATCGTCTATCAAAAACCTGTTCCCGCCTAATCCATTTGTGCATATCACGTAATATAGTAATGGTATAATTAGTATAATAACCGCTGCGCGTGCCCTGATTGTAATAATGGAATGAGAAATAATATCCAGCCAATCCACGATGCATATAAGATAGGACTGACCATAGGCAGTTCCTGAAACTTCCATTTAATTTGGAGTTTGACAGATTTGACACACACATATATATTATATATATATTGAGTAAAGGGTCAGTTTGGTCCTCGAAGTTGCAAAAAAGGCGTCAAATAAGTCCTTATATAGAAGATTCTGTCCGGACGTGCCATTTGAGGTGGCTCCCGGTGGAATTTTGTGATAAATTTTTTTGAGCATCTTATTCATTAAGTCTAGTTCACTCATACCAAATTTCAGCTAAAAATTCAATCGAGAAGACATTCAAATGAATTCTTGAAGATAACAACGCTTTTAACGGCACAGTTATCTTCAAGAATTCATTTGAATGTCTTCCCCATTGAATTTTTATCTGAAATTTGGTATGAGTAAACTAGACTTAATGAATAAGATGCTCAAAAAATTTCATCAAAAAATTCCACCGGGAGCCACCTCAAATGGCACGTCCGGACAGAAACTTCTATATAAGGACTTATTTGACCCTTTTTTTGCAACTTCGAGGACCAAACTGACCCTTATCCCTATATATATTATATATATAGCAAACTTGCTCTGTATTTTTTTTGAAAGAAACTCGATCTGTATATCAACTACAAAAATGATTGCAATTTAAATGTCTTTAACAAGAAAAAAATATAGTCTTCAAATATGAGAGTTATATTTAACCGTTGGCATGCACTCCTGGATCGTTTATGCATAATATAGAACTGTTGTTATAGTTAACCTCCTGGATTGTATGATTGAATCAATCTATATATATTAATTCAAGCCCAGCTATGGAGGCATTTCAGTTTATGACTTCTAATAGTTTTTTTCCTGCAGCCTAGCTTGAATAGAAGTGCAAAGATGTTTAAAAAATCAGATGGATTGGGAAATGGTGAGATGAACACGTTGAAAATCCACTGAGCCATAAGGTTGATGTTGATGTTGGTCTAACATACAGGAAAAGATGTCCACAACACTTAAGAGGTATCTTATGTTAAACACCTTTTAAGCTTTTCAATTTAAGCAAATTTATAAATAAATTACGAAATCTTTAGTGTACAAAGTCTTACCCATAAGATGTAATCTTTAGAGTATGTTCTATTGTTTGACCTCTAAACTACATAGTACGAAGTACTCCGTATAATTTTTGAACCCAGAAACAGACACAATGAGGAAACAAAGTTCTATATGAAACTTTGTTCCACACATGCAAAATAGTTATTAATATATTTTTAAATATTTGGGATTGTTATACATGAGAAAATCATCCATTTAAGGCTAGCTTTAATAGCCAAATTAACTATTGCGATAAATAAGAAAGAATAAAGTATCCTTTAAAAAAAGTACTCCATATAAGTTTATTTTAATGTATAACAACATATGCAAATTTCACCTTGCTTTAAACAACGTAAATATATCTATATTATTATCACTTCTCTAAAACCTAATGTACATATAATATGAAAGCAATTATATCCCGTGCATCGCACGGGTACCGTACTAGTTGTCTAATAAAGTTAAAACAGCTCCCAAATCGAAATTTTACATAAAAAGGCTATTCATATCTTTTAAAGGAAAATTTACATCACAATTTAAAATAGCTCCCAATGGAAAGAAATATGTGGTCTACATCATTTCACTTTATTATACTCAAATTTCAACCACGACTTTTACTTTTTCAACCACTTTATTAATAAGTGTGCCAAACCAAATTAGGACACATACAATGGGACAGAGGTAGTATTATTTAATTATACATAATTTCAAGTCATTGCTTATCAAGGAATGATCAGGTAGGCCAGAGGAGTGGGTTCCTCCTATAGAGGGTGCTATTCATGGTCTCATGGACTTACAGATCAAGAGAAGTGCTCAGAGTCAGTCAAAGATGGAGATGAAGACAAGTGGGGAAATTGTTGATATTTTCTCCATCCATTCAGGGCACAAGACAGGTAATTTCTGAAAGCAAGAAGTTTCATTTTAGATTGAATAATTTGCTACTATTAGTTATCACTAATTTGAATCTAATAGTATAACGATACTCTGGGCCCATCTTGTAAGAGTTGTTAGGCTGAAATGACTGAATTTGCGAGAGGAGAAGCATTTGGTAACATTGTTTTATGAGGATTAAGCAACAACTTAACTATTACGAAAAGCTGTGTACAAGCAAAATGAATATTAAGCTCTTCCCGACAACTTCTACTGCATTGAGTTACTACCTTTTCGATATAGTATAAGCTTTCTTTTGAAAGAATGACTTTTACAGGTCATGCTAAGACTGTCTGCAACCCTGGGGTGAATAAGTCATATTTGAGCTTTTCACCCCAAAAATTACTCCAACCCTATGTATGTAAGGGCGCCAAAGTGGCAACGTGGGTTGGGGGCACCCTTGGGAGGCAAATTAGATAGGCTATTCACGGAGAGAGGCAGCAGCTGGCTGGTCACATAAGGAATAAGCAGTGGGTCCATGCAAAGTTTAAATCCCAGTTTTTGAAAGCGTAATAACTTTTTTATTTGTACTCCAATTTTTACAAAAATATCAACATTCATAACTTTTTATGATCTTTCATATGACGCCAATATTGCATATATAAAGTAAATAGAAAAATATGAAGTTTCAACTGTTGTAGGTTTTCCGACCCAAAATGTTTCTTAAATAAATTCAAAAGCTAAAAAATTAAGATCTCATGTATTTTACATCTTTCGTTTTTTTAAAATAGGTCTGAAGTAACATTAAAAAAATTAAACTTCAAATTTATGTATTTTTACATCGGAATGTTTGATTTTTTAAATCATAATTATTCGCAAAAATAAAAATTGAAAAAAATGATGTATAATAAAAAAAGTAAGATTTTAGTTAAGAAGAATTTTGTTGGGTGAATATATTGGCGGTGCTGGATCGCAGTAAAAACTTAATTAACCGAGTTGACTGAGTGAATACATATAAACTGATGGGGGATTTAATTTATTGACGGAGCTGAGTTGCGGTTGGCCTAATTAAGTATTGTCTGGTGCAGATGCTGCTGAATCATTTGCAGAGTTGCCTGGGCAGATATTGCCAAGTTGTCAATGAATTTGATATCTTCACAATCTGAAAGCAACATTTTGCCAATGCATTTGTGGTACTATTCTTCCCTCTGCCTTTTATTAGGGTCTGTCTGGCTCGAGCTTTAAGAAAATAAAGTGGGAAGAACAAGTAGTATCGGTCTACAAAACATAAAAGGGGAAGTGATTGATAAAAGAGTAAAGTAGCTGAGTTCAATGTCTCAAACTATTGAAAGTGTATCTTACAAAATGAGATAGTTGGATTAGGAAAGAAGTTTTTGAAAAGAATCGGAAAGAAAGGAAGAAATGTTAAGGAAAGTTAAGAGGAGATAAAACTCTCTAAATGGATCTCAAGTATTTGTTGATACACATTTTATTTATTTATGACTATTGTGAAATTATTCAGCTTTGGTCCCATCACTTATTAGGCAATTCTCTCTTTTGATCCCAACTTTCATTTTTCAAGTTTTGGTCCCGCAAATTGTAGATTTTTAATCACTTATGGAGTTATGGTCCTTCTGAGTTTGGCCACTTATCAGGTCAATTTTCGAAGCGGTTGATTTTCACTAGACAAGCCGCCGGAAAGGACCATGAGTGAAAAAATGAAAATTGGGGATCAAAACTTGGAATGACCTAATAGTTGTGGGGACCAAAAGTGAGATTTTCGTCCTAATAGTCGTGGGGAACAAAAGTGAGATTTTCGTTTATTATATAAAGACAGAATCTGAAAATATGAAAGTTTAAGTAAAAATAATCACATTTAATTTTGCAATGCGTTTTCACAGCTACAGTGAAACGTAAAGTAACTTTTTATTCCCCCCTTTCCCCAGTAGCATTGTCTGCGATCGAAACATACCCTTAATGCTGGGAGTATTATTTAATAATATATGTCGATAGCAAGAGGATGCCATAACTTTTGTTATACCCCCTCTCTAGATGACCAACAATATGTTACTTTTTGTATCCTGGCTCTTGATTATCTTCATTTCATTTAGAAATGCTTATGTAGTACCAACTACCAAACTTTCATGTTCATAGTTTGGTGCCTTCAATATTTAATTTTGTTTGGATAAAGGGTCAAATAGACCCTTCTACAATTGTAGATCGGTCATCTAAACCAATGTACTAAAAAAAGCATCACATAAACCCGTTTATTCTTAGCCGGTCACTTGTTGTTTCTGATATGTGATATGTCGTACTCTTGTTGTTGGTTCAGCTCTCCATCCCTCTTCCCTTTGTCTTCATCTTTATTATTTTTTTCGTACTCTTCTTTCATTATCTTTTTCTTTACTTTTTATTTCTGCCTTTACTTTAATTTACATAAATCAACTTAAGTAGCAGCAACCGCGAGTACGTCAATGCTCTGGCCACCATTTCCCACCGACACACCATATGCTACTGCCAATGGACACCATTTACCACTGCCAATGGACACCACCTCCCTGACTCAGTTTGCCGCCCACAAACCTTATCGTGAATTCTCTCCGGTCGCAGGTATGAGGAGCTCCAAAGCCGCTAATTCTGAATCCAAGGAAAGAAATCAGTAAGTCCTTACTCTCCATCTCTAATCGAAGACTTGAGAGCAGCCCAATGACGCCGTCCTTCAGAGTCGTCCCCATGGAAGCAGCCCCTTCTCTTCTCACTGTGCTGCAACAAGGACCACGACGCCTGGTAGTTGAAGAAGGGAGGAGTGAAGTTCTCTGCTCTACAACGGAATCACTGATTTTGTCTCTTGTGAAATCCCCCAAATCAGTGACGAAGACCGCCGACTGGGAAATCCCTCCTTGCCGATCTTGAAGAGGAAAGCTGGATGAAACAGACTAAAAAAGAAAAGAAAAAGTTAATAAAGAAAAATAGAAAAATATTAATCTGTATGAATTAGCAATTGACCGGCTATGGAGGGTTCTCTCCGGTAAATTGGTTGGGTTGACCATTTTTTGGAGTAAACAGGTTTATGTGATGGTTTTTTTGTGCGTGGGTTTAGATGACCTGTCTATAATTGTAGAAGGGCCTATTTGACCCCTTTCCCTTTTTTTATGTGTTTACGTAATTTGTATTTGGCTTATATTTATATCCTTCAATTCAATACGGAACAGGTAGAGCTTGCAAAATCAAGGAAAGTGGATAACATGTGCCTTTGGACTGCACTCATTTCATTGAAAATTCTCCTACTACCATGGCGGCTTCTCCTTGTGTGTGTACCTCCCTGTCAGGTTACCCATGGGTGGCCTGCCTTCTTATGTTCTTCGATCTTCATTAGTGGGATAGCTTATGTTACACAACTCAAAAACCTGATAAGCTGTGTTACAGTTATTATTTTTTTTTTTTTTATTTGAAAAGTTTGCACTACTGTATTGAGAGAACTATATGAAGCATTAGGTGTTCTGATGACTGCAGGAATAAGTCCTTATGTCATTGCATTCACAGCATTGGCGACAGGAACTTCATGACCCAATCTTCTCTCTAGTAAGATTGCTGCAAAACATCAGCTAACTGCTGATTCAGCCATTGCTAACATCGCGTGCAGGTCACCTACACATTTTGAATCAACTCTTTCTTTGGGTAAAATGCATATTTTGGCCCTGTAATTGTAGGAGGTTGGTGACATTAGTTATGGGAAATTAAAAAGCCACCAAAATGTGCTGGTTTCAAAGCATATTGGTGCTAGACGATTTAAGAAGTTAACATGCTAAAAATGTTCCAAAGTGCATATGTTGCACTACTGTATTGAGAGAACTATATGAAGCATTAGGTGTTCTGATGACTGCAGGAATAAGTCCTTATGTCATTGCATTCACAGCATTGGCGACAGGAACTTCATGACCCAATCTTCTCTCTAGTAAGATTGCTGCAAAACATCAGCTAACTGCTGATTCAGCCATTGCTAACATCGCGTGCAGGTCACCTACACATTTTAAATCAACTCTTTCTTTGGGTAAAATGCATATTTTGGCCCTGTAATTGTAGGAGGTTGGTGACATTAGTTATGGGAAATTAAAAAGCCACCAAAATGTGCTGGTTTCAAAGCATATTGGTGCTAGACGATTTAAGAAGTTAACATGCTAAAAATGTTCCAAAGTGCATATGTTGAAATATGCTAATTCCCTGTTTGCTTTGTTCATAAAAATAAGGGGGTTTGACATGAGCGTATTATTAAAGAAAAAGCTAAAGACTAGAAGCGAGTCAAGTGACTACTTTTTAGGTGTTACTAGGAGTAGCTAGTTAGGTCACTTTTATGTGTTACTAAAGGAAAAGTTAATGACCAGAAGTGGATACTTTTTAAAAACTCACCAGAAGTAACTAGTTGAGTTACTTCTAATACTAAAGTGATGAAACTCAATCCCAGTGAGGCAGTGGCGCTAACCCATCTATCACTGCAACTGCCCAAAATGGCACAGCAGTTTGCAGGGACTATTTTGGGCAATTATTTCCGGCCACTCTTCTCACATGATGGCTGTTCTTCTGGTAGATATAGTTGTATAGGTCATACACTTTTGTCCATTCAGACTCCAAGAGTAATATTTTGGTCATTGTTTTGAATGAACTTGGCATTTTAAAATTTTATAAAATTGTCACTCTGCAAAATTTGTCTTATCCTGCTTTTGAACTGTGTATTCTGTTAAAATTTGCAATTATGTGTAAGATGGTAACTCAGTACCACATTGCCAAACAAATTCAACTGGATTAGTTTTGCTGATCTCCTCTGTGGATCAAAGATGTATTTCACCCTATCTTGTTGGCAGGAGGGAGTTATGTATTTGGTTTTGCAGCAATTAGGTGAACATCTATATAGGCATTGGTGTTCCATGGCTGATTGACATGCTCTACAACTTTTTGTGTTCAAGGAGCCAGTGCGTATAGACTGCCGGGGGGACTAAACTTCTCTTGCACATCTTTTTTGCTACTTCAGTTAGATGCATTGGCATTTGGTGTTGAGGCGTCTCACTTTGGGTTCTTGGAGGTCCCAACTCCCAAATTCTAGGTCTGGGTGACGTGCATGTATTTTATGTTGCTTTCGCTTATGTGTGCTACTTCTCATGAAAAAAAATCAGGCAAAAGTTAATTACATTCAACATCCGTGCAATCCATGGGAACTAGTTCTTATGGTTTTGTTTCCCAAAAAGAAAAAACATACTTCATATTTTATTAAGCACAAGAAAATAGTTTTGAACACTATCAGACTTGTTAACATTTGCGCCCGTTGTAAGACTTGTAACTATTTACAATTTGGATTCATGCTCAACTACTGCACCACAAACAAATCTATTGTTCACCTCTGGCCTCTTCACCATACACAAATTTCACGGTTATTCAATATCCAATCCAGGTAAATTTCAAAATCTGTGCTTTATCACCAGTCCTTGGTGATTACTGGAGCTCAAACTTACCTGAATGATTTGGTAACATTGTTGTGTGACCTTTTCTTACCCCGCAACATCATTAATTATTACGAGGAAATAAATATTGAGCAATACATGATTAACTAAATGTATTTCCGACTTTCCGCCTATTGAGCAATGCATGCTTTCCTACCCGACGGCTAGTCATGGACCCGGGCCGGGCCGGTTCCGGGCCGGGCCCGCCGGGCTTTTTTTTGGGAAGGAAGGCCCGGGACCGGCCCGGGTAGCCACCGGGTCTGGTCCGGGCCGGGCCTCTGGTTCGGTCATTTTTTTTTTTTTGTTGCTTTCCTAACCCCCCACCCACCCCCCAAACCCCCAAACCCCTCCTAACCATCAAGCCCAACCTGGCTAACCCCAAAAAATGAAAAAAAAAAAAAAATCAATTTGGCCCGGGCCCGGGCCTGACCCGGCCGGGCCGGTTCGCCAAATACAAGGCCCGAGCCCGGACCCGCCCCCCCCACCGGGCCTAGGCCCGACCCGGACCCGAGAACCGGGCCGGTTCCGGGCCCGCACAGTGGCGGGCCGGGCCGGTCCCGGGCTGGGCGGCCCGAACCGGGTCCATGCCTACCGACGGCTTGAGCAATACATGCTTTCCTGCTTTTATCAAAGTTCAAAAGAGCTTACAACTCATTATTGTTTACAATAATCATGTTTAAAGAAACAAGCAACACATACTTCTGTTGATGCAGAATCGTAAAATAGAAATAAATAAAGTTGTATGTAGTTGGAGAACGGAAAACCTGGCTTGCATAAATAAATAAATAAATTATAATACTTGATCCCAATCCAAAACTAAGGGATGGCAGATAGAGAGGATGAACACCAGCTCAAAAGCTGGAAAGGAAGTTGGTGTTGGGGTTTCAAGGAAGCTGGCGTTGTTGGGGTTTCTGGTGCGTTCTCCATCAGAAATTTCTCCAAGTCAGAATGGGGTTTCAAGTGAAAGTGCAAGTAAGATGAAGGTTGCATATACACTATGTATCAGTCGAGCTCAAACACTTTCCTAATATATTAACATTGCACAATTAATTCCATTAAATAAACTCAGGGATAAATCGCGACGAAAACTGCAAGGAATGAATGTTTCATAACAAAGAAGCGCGTATAGTTTAGTGAGTCTTCGGTTCCATTGGTTTCATTGGAAATGGTGAAATATCAAGAGAATCTAACATTAAAGGCGGGAAAGCATATATTATCCTTGGATGGTACATAGTATATTGTTATGAATTCATCATCTAGTTTGTTGACCAAGTGGTGCAAACTAGTTATAATGCACATATACATGTTGATCATAAATATTTGTATCGTAAAGTTTCTTCAATGTATCATCAGATAAAGAGCGAGTTCGAGAGAACAAGGCATAAGCTTCAGTCCTCTTAAGTCTTAACTGCAAAGTTGTAGGATTTTGCCAAGTAAAAGCACCTCCCAAGACAAACAATTTGAGCCTCCAAAAATTAAATGAATATCCAAATTTTAGGAATTCTAAAATAAAACATGATTTCTGAAAATCACTAGATCTTCACATTCTAAATTCAATACAAGCTCGCCACCTATACACCTAATTAAATTCTAAAGCTGGGAAAGTGCGGAAAAGGTATTGGGAAACAATACACACACCGCATAGAAGAATACAAGAGACATTTAGGAGTAGGTGGAATAAGAGTTAAGAAATGAATGGTGAATTTCCATGAGGTCAATTTTTGCCGACAAAATTGTTTTCCATCATTTGCAATGGAGCCAGAGGTTCACCATTTTTTATCTTTGGAACATGATTGAGTAAAGTAAAATGGATCGCTAAATTGTCTGATCTTCTTTATTATGAAGTACAGCAGTCAGCCATGCAATTTTGGATGCGATTTTCACTATGAATCATCCAGAAACAGACTCTCTGTGCTTTAGTACATGAGCAAGACTGCTTACATCCGACCCCCTTACCCAACCGTGAGCCTTTGCGGCACTCAGGTAATGATGATGGAGGGACAAAATTGTACCCTTTCCATCCCTTAAAAATTGGCCAAGTTTGATCAACACGACAAATAATAAAGTAAAATTGTGTAATTGATGTTTGTGCAGAAGGGAAAATTAAATGAAACCACAAATTTCTTACTTAAAAGGAAAAGTGGCAAAATTAGTGGGAAACAAAAAAAGAAAAGTTGACAAAGTTTTAAGAGACGGAAAGAGTGGCTTTTATTGGAATTTGGGATAGATAAAAATGGCAACCTAATGGCCCTAATTGAAAACAAGTCTCTCTCAATCGCAACAATAACGAACATTTTGGCATACTTTCTTTGGTTTCACCTTCAAAATAACTAAATTCAATCATATTCAAACAATGACACATGGTCTGATGGTCATATATCAATTTAACATTCCCAATTCCCAATAGGCTAATGCAACCTCCCTTGAAGCAAACAATCCCGGGAAACTCATTCTCTATATTATATGCACCAAAAAGTTTCAAAACTAGGTCAAGCTAGGGCTGGACTCGGTTCGGCCCGGCCCGGGCCTAGGCCCGGTCGGGCCTCCGATCCTATAAAGGGGGCCCGGACCGGCCCGTCCTTCGCCCGGTGCCGGTTCGGGCCGGGTCACCCGCCGGGCCCGGGCCGGGCCACCCGCCGGGTCGGGTCGGGCCTAGGTTAATTTTTTTTAATCTTTTTAATACAACTTAAATATGAAATACATTTTTCAAAAAATACTAATACAATAAATTGTAAGTTGTAAGTTTGTAACCAATTAATTAATTAATTAATTTGAGAAGTGCTACATATAAAAAAAGAATGTATATTTATTTGAAATATGAAATACAACTTTACAAATTACAATAGAGAATTGAAGGAAAAATTAAAACATGAAATACATTTTATAATAAACTGTAAAATACTAATCAATCGGAATCTCCGGCATAGGAGCCACTCTCGGTTGTTGATTCATCCATAAAGTCTTGGGAGAGGGTGATGCTAACTTCTTGACATCTACGTATGGCCTTCAACCAATCGTAGTAGCATATAAGCGTCTCAAGAGACTCAACGCTCAAACTCGTTCTAGATGCCGTTAGAACGTTGTCGGCCGAACTAAATTCTTGTTCCACGGCAACTATTGAAACCGGCATTGATAGCACTTGCTTAGCCATCCGTGCCAAAATCGGGAACATTCTTTCTTTTGACTTCCACCACTTTAGAACGTCAAACTCCTCATTTTTGTCAAATTCTACCTCATAATTTATATACAAAGAAATCTCATTAAGTGCGCCTTGTTCAGTAGTGTGAGTTGTTTTAGGTTTTTTCATAAGATTGTCAAAAGCAGATTTAAAAAGTGATTTTCCTTTAGATGAAGATGTGTGTGTCGGGGGAGGGGGCGCGTTGCCATATTGTGCACGAAACTAATTAAATAAGGCATAAAATAAATTACTAACCTCGTTGTATTCAACTTGCGGATCTATGGCGTTATCATCATACATTGGAAATGGACCAAAAAAAGCATTATAATAGAACTTCAAACATTCTTCCAAATTACCAAGTCTATAACGAGGATCGAGAATAAATGCAATACTATAAATATGCGGAATATGTGCATAATATTTTTAAAACTTTTCCTTCATAAAACCACAAAAATAACTCACGTAAGCGGCATTCTCAAATTCATTAAAAGCACCGGCGAGATTAACAACTTCACGAATAAATTTGTTTGAGGTAGGTTTATAAACATGACTAAAACTTTCAGTTGCATTATTAAAATATATCAAAACATTACAAATTTCTTCGCAAGTGTCGATGTGAGCGGGGTTTAAAATATAGTTATCATATTGTCTTAAAAAAGCAGGAAAATGTTCTTTATATCTAAGAAGAACTTTAATTAATTTATAAGTACTATTCCACCGAATAGACAAATCTTTAGGGAAAGCAACATATTTCACACCTCTTTCAATCAAATAATTTTGCCATTTTAATTTAAGTTGACTATTGCCTCAAATACGTCTAATCCCCCCCCCCCCCCCTTGACTACCTCCATAGCATCTCCTAACGCTTTTATACCGTCTTGCACACATAAATTTATAATATGGCGTGCACATCGTTGATGAAAAAATCTACCCATCAAAGTATTAGAACCACATAATTCACGCAATCTAGGTATAGCAACAGTATTATTAGTAGCATTATCAAAACCTATAGCAAACACCTTATCAATCAAATTATACTCAGTTAAAATACGTTCAATCAAAATATAAATATGTTCAATGGTGTGACGATCATTAAATTCACGAAAAGCAAGAACACGTTTATGCAAATTCCAATCACTATCAATAAAATGTGTAGTCAAGCCCAAATAATGTAAATTATGATAAGTATCCTCCCAAATGTCAGAACAAATAGTAGCACGGCCGTCAAAGTTTGCAAAAAAAAATTTGTAACCTATCCCTTTCCGCACGATAAAGCCTTATAATTTCTTTCTTAGCCGTTTTGCGACTATAACTTCTAAATTGAGGATTTAAACAAGTTTGTGCATAATCTTTAAAAGCAAGACTTTCTTCAACAAGTAAGTTAGCCATACCAGTCAAATTTTGTGCATCAGTGTATGAGAAATTGCCAAAAGGTTGGTCATTTGCAAACCTCGATATTTGAGTTTGCTTCCCCTTCCCTTTGTCTATTTTCGCATACTCCACAGAGTGCGTGGACTTAAGATGCCTTTTGAGGCTCCCGTATCCACCTGAAGTTCCCAAGCTATACTCCTTCTTGCAATGATCGCAACTTGCGTACCATTTATCGGTTTTTGGGTCTCTCCTCTTTGTAAAATTATTTTCTATAATAAGAGATTTAGATTTCTTTCCAACTTGGGATGGACCGCCCTCGTCCTCCAACTCTTGCTCATCATCCGGGGTGCCGTGAGTCCCGTCGCCCCCTTCGTCCTCCTCCGCATCGTCATCCTCGAGCTCCTCTTCATCAATGGACTCTGGGATGTTTTGTTGTTGGAAAAAGCGACCATCATTTTGCGCCAATAGTTGTTGTAGTTGCTCGTCGAACATCGCATCCCCATCTCACCTTTGGTATCCGTCATCAAAATCTTCTCGACTTTGAGAAGAAGACCTGACCCGACCTTTACCTTTGCCTTTGCGTAAACTATGATGACTTGTCGCAATCTCCTTCCTTCGGTTGCGTTGGAGACTACCCACATCTACGGAATGTCTGGCACGGTCCATCTTTAAAATGTAACAAATATTATATGATATCAAATGTTTTAATATGAGTACAATAGTAATAATAAAATGCGACTAATAAAATTAACTACTTTTATTAGTTGATACTTTAATGCAACAATTAATAATTAACTAGTTTTTTACTTTTATGATGAATGCAACAATAAACAAATTAAATAATAGGGAAATGAAAAATGTAACTATTAACTAGTTTTATACTTGAATGAAAAATGTAACAATTAACTAGTTTTATACTTGAATGAAAAATGTAACAATTAACTAGTTTTATACTTGAATGAAAAATGTAACTATTAACTAGTTTTATACTTGAATGAAAAATGTAACAATTAACTAGTTTTATACTTGAATGAAAAATGTAACAATGAACTAGTTTTATACTTTAATGAAAAATGTAACAATTAACTACTTTTATACTTTAATGAAAAATGTAAAAATTAACTACTTTTATACTTTAATGAAAAATGTAAAAATTAACTAATACGATGAATTTAATTACTATGAATTCAAGTGTAACTAATATAATTGTATAACTAATATATAATATAATGTTTATAGTATATAATATATAAGTATATTACTATAAGATGAGTAATACACTTATATATAATACTTTAATATATATAAGTAGATATTAGGTAGAGATTAAGTAAATAAGGAATATAAGTAATATAATATATGTATGTAAAGTAGATAATTAATAATTTAATATATAAGTAAATAACAATAAGTATAGATGATAAGTAGATATCAAAGTAAATATTAAGAAGATAATAAATATATACGGAGTATTAAGTAGATAATAAATATTAGTAATATAATATAGGTATATAAGTAGATAATTAATATATAAGTAGATATAATAATTATATAAATAATATATATATGTAGAGAGGTTTGGAGAAGATGAAGATGGAGATGATTATAATTTAAGAGTATGAGGGAATAGAGAATTAGAGAGTAGGAAGAGTTGGAGAAGAGGTGTAAAAAATGTATAGAAAATAGGAGTATAAATAGGGTTTTTTTTATTCCCACCCCCCACCCCCCCCACCCCACCCCCAAAACCCCTGGACCCCCCCCTCCCACAGCTATAGAGCCGTTTGGGAGGTCTCCCAACGGCTAGATGCCCCCAAATAATTTTAAAACAATTTTTTTTTAAAAAAAAAAGAGCCGTTAGGCCCGAACCGGGCCCGGCCGGTTCGCCATTTGAAGGGCCTGAGACCGAACCGCTGGACTACCGGGCCGGGTCGACCCGAACCGCCCCCCCGACCGGTTCCCGGGCCAGGCCGGTTCAAACAGTAATCGGGCCAGGCCGGTTCCGGGGTAGGCCGCCCGGCCCAAGTCCAAGCCTAGGTCAAGCTTTGCACTCTTCATAATTTGATTTCTTCGTCTCACCAAAGCTCTAGTTGACATCCCGATTCACCTATCGCTATAAATCACCTGGCTAAATCTCTGCTCAATTTAGCCTTTCTAATGGGAGTAATAGATACTTTGGCAGTACATCCATTCTTCATATTTGGTTGGACAAAGAACCAAGTTCTTGTGCATGCCATGAATCCAATTCCTGTTAATCTTTCTTTCATAATGATGGTGTTTCATAAAAAGATATTAACAGCTAGATTTAAACACTTCTACAAATTAAAAAGTAAAGAGGTTTCAGTTTGAGCTGTACGTGTTGGACAAAAAGATTTAAAAAAAAGGGTATCAACTTCAACCATAAAAAGACAAAAGTCCACGCTTTTAAGTTTTACCAGAGTTAAAAAAGAACAACTCTCATTTACTATTACAATAATCCTGTTTAAAAAAACAAGCAACAAAAACTTCTATTGATGGAGAAAGGGAAAATAGAAAATAAACAAAGCTGTATGCCTGTGTGTAGTTGGAGAAAGGGAAAATCCTGGCTTGCATGAATACATAAATAATAGTAGTAATACTCAATCCCAACCAAAAACTAAAGGGATGGCAGAGAGATACGGCGAACTCAACCCCAAAATCTGGTAAGGAAGCTGGTGCTACCGCCGCCCTTTTTGTCTTTCCTAATCCTACTATCAAGTGAAGGGAACTGAATGAAATCATATGCCAGATCCAACAAAATTGGGTTGCAGGGCACTGCCTGGAAGGCAGGTGGAAAGACTTCAATGCGAGCAGGGGCTGCTTTCCTGTTGTTGGAATACTCGCCAACCGCAGATTCATAACAGTGCAATTTCTCCATCAGAAATTTCTCCAGCTGAAATGGGGTTTCAAGTGAAAGTGCAAGTAAGGTACAGGTTGTATATACACTAATCGGTCGAGCTCAAACATTAATCCAGAAAAAAGGGCTAAAAGCAGACACCTTCGTAATATATTAACACTGCACAGCTAATTCGATTAAATAAATTCATGGACAATTGATGTAGAAAAGGGATAAAACATAATTCTACAAGAGGAAGAACCTTTTTCTCATTTCCACTTAATGAAATAGCTGATATGTTTTTCGAGAGATTCTCTGAAGCCTTCTCTAGCTCCATAATTCCTCTCGCATGCTCTATACAGCCATTGGATCTACTCTCACTGGATAACACTTTCAGCTCATTGACTATCACCTGCTTGGCACGGGGTGGGGGTGCACAATAAATCACAAGTTAATTGACCAAAAACGGAAAAATATCAATTATATCACCCATAAATCCAAAAGATAAAGGTAACAACAATTCAAAATATTGCAGCATATGTGCCATTTAAAATTTTCCTTAATACTTTAAATATTCTCTTGACCAAGTAGAGCCAAGATTCATCAATGATATATTATCCAAGAGAATCCAACATTAAAGGCAGTCAATGTGGTGCAAACTAATAGTGTAATTATAAGGACTCTTATGTAATTACTCTTAATACTCTTTATTATAAATATCATACGAGGGCTACCTATTGGGTAAGCCATTCTGTCACAATTATTCTTTCACATGGTATCAGCAGCCTAGGCTTTCCAACCCTAGAAACGAAATATGTCGACCACTACTGCGGCGCACGTTCTCCCTTCGTCGCTGCCTGCAAGTCCATCGATGGCTTCTTCCTCATCGATCATGGCCACTGCCGCACTTCCGGTGTCTTCAGCGCCCGCCCTAACGGAGCCGCTTTATACCTCCGGTGTTCACATGTCACCAAGACTGTCCGCCACCCGGAGTACACTACCGCCACCTCCATTGGAGTCTCTTCGGTTGTTCAATATGCCAGAACCATTTACATGGACGCCCACTATACCTACATTACCGCCAGTCACTCCAACTCTCCGTCCGACAGTTGCTTTTTCCACGCAGTACAGCGGACCAACCTTCTCAGGCCAGCCAGGTGTCCTGCCCTTCGAGTCCGCCTCAACCTCTCGGCACACTGCTCCTTTGGTAACTTCTTCCACTCTATCCCAATTATCATCTCAATTATCTTTTTCAACTCCAAACGTTACAAACATTGTCACTACTCGTTTGGATAAAGTGGAGGATTATCTTACTTGGCGTACACAATTTGAAGCGTTTTTAGTGTCTCATGGATTATTGGGGATTATTGATAGATCCATTCCTGCCCCGTCTCCAACTCTTTTGGATGCCCCTAATCCTGAATATCATTCATGGCTCAAAGTAGATCAAACTGTTAGATCATGGTTGTTTGCGACTTTGTCTCGTAACATATTACTTGAAGTTCATACTCTTCGTTTTTCGGCATTAATATGGGAAAAATTGGAGACTCGTTTTATGGCCGCCTGTGTCGCTAGAGCAATTGAACTTAGGAGAATTTTATCCAGTTTAAAGAAGAAGGAAGACCAATCCATGGATGATTATTTGCGGGAGATTATTGTTTTAACCGATAATCTAAATTCTATTAATTCTCCCGTTAGTAATCGTGAACTTCTTCAACAAATGGTGGCTGGTTTGGGTCCTGAATATGAGTCCGTTATTACCTCCGTTACCTTGTTCCCGGACAGCTTCACCTTTGACTCTCTTCGGCCACAATTAATGGCGTTGGAGCAACGGGTTCTCTATCTTCGGTCCCAAAATTCTCATCCCGGTCATCAGGCCTTTGTGGCTCATGAGCCGCAGCAGGCAGTCCGCCCTCCAGCTCGAGGGGGTGCAGCTCGCGGCAATGGCAGGGGTTTCCGTGGTGGAGGTCGCGCGAGGGGTCATCGTGGCCGCGGCAGAGGCTACGCCGGACAGCCTGGTTATGTTTACGGGGGACAGCAGCCTGCCTACGGTCCGTCAGCACCTGGTGGACACCCTCCACTAGCTCCAGTACCTGGTCCGCATGGATGGCAGCAGATGGCTCAGGCACGGGGTCCTCCACAGACTGGGTATCAAGGTATGGCATCAGGTAATTTTGGGTCTGTTTTTAATGGTATTCATGCTTTATCTACTTGTGTTGCTCACCATCCCTTTGCAGGATACCCCTCTGTTGAGCATAATTATCAATCCCCTGCACCGCCTGTTGTGTGTCAGCTTTGTTATTCTCCAGGTCACTCCGCCATAAATTGTCCTCGGTTCACAAATTCTACACCAGCTTTGGCGGCTATCCCTACGGGCGAAACAAATGCGTCCGTGTGGTACCCGGATTCGGGTGCTTCAGCTCACATGACTCCAAACGAAGGTATTTTAACTAATAAGTCCCTTTATTCTGGTCCATTTTCTGTACGTGTCGCTAATGGTACTAATCTCCCCGTATCCCACATTGGTAATGCTACTTTATCTACTGCTACTCGCCCACTTTTATTAAAATCAGTCTATCATGTTCCGCACCTTCAATATAATTTATTATCTATTCAGCGTTTGTGTGCGGATAATGATTGTTCTGTTATTTTTAATAAAAATAATTTTTTTGTCAAGGACAATCACACGGGAGCCATACTCCTCCAGGCCTCCAATAAGGACTCTGTTTACCCCTTTAGTGCAACCCAGCTGACTACTCCGTCTCTTGCATTACAAACCAAGCTTGTTCCTGGTCCAGTCTGGCACAAGCGTCTTGGTCACTGTGGGGATCGTGTTATATCTGTTCTTAGGAAAAATAAATTTATTACTAGCTCTAGTACTTTTTCTCATGATTGTATTTCCTGTAAACTGGGCAAGTCCCACCGCCTTCCTTTTTCTGATGTTACTCGTACTGTTACGGCTCCTTTAGAAATTATTCATTCAGATGTTTGGCAGTCGCCTGTGTTATCAAATTTAGGTTTTAAATATTATGTCTCTTTTATTGATGATTTTTCCCGATACACTTGGGTCTATCCTATGCATAAAAAGTCAGAAGTTTTTACTCATTTTTGTAATTTTCAAACTCTTGTTGAAAATCTTTTTAACTGTAAAATTAAATGTTTTCAAAGTGATGGTGGTGGTGAATTTGTCAATTCTTCCTTCCAAAACCATTTTCTTAAATGTGGTATTTTGTTTCGTAAATCTTGTCCGGATACGCCTGCACAAAATGGTGTGGCTGAGCGTAAGCATAGACACCTTTTGGAACTCTCACGCACTATGCTTATAGAGGCGTCCTTACCCCCTGTTTTTTGGGTGGAAGCTCTCTACACAGCTACATTTATTATCAATCGCCTACCTACACCAAATTTGCATGGTATGTCTCCGTTCGAGATACTGTTTCAAAAACCACCTGACTATACTTTTCTCCGTGTGTTTGGGTGTGCATGTTTTCCAAACTTTATTGCATCTTCTTCAAATAAATTATCCCCACGGTCCACTATGTGTGTGTTTTTAGGCTATGCTCCGGGGTATAAAGGTTATCGGTGCCTTGATCCGCGAACAGGCCGGGTTTATGTGAGCAGAGACGTAGTATTTCATGAAACCTCCTTTCCCTACACAGGCCTTAGCCAACCTCCTGCTCCCAGTTCTTCACCCGCCTCTCTTTCACCTTGGACCTTTACTTCCCCTATGCCCATTTCACCACCGGCAGCCTCCCCCAATTTACCTACCTCACCAAAATTTACTGCTCCGTCTTCGGCCAGTAGCAGTCCCCTCCACAGTAACACGCCCACCTTCCCCACTTCCTCCCCTTCGGCCAGCAGTAATACCTCCTCGGCCAATAGCTCCCCTCACCTCACTCCTAGGTCCACCCCACCATCTTCTCCGCGACCCAGTAGCTCTCCGGTTGAAGTAAGTACATCCGTCGCCCATTCTGATCCTCCTCATCCATCTAGCAACCCACCAGTATCCTCTTCTTCCCATATGGCTCCCAACATTCACCCAATGCGCACGAGGGCTAAAGATGGCATTTTTAAACCCAAAACGATTTTTACTTTAAACACTTTAGCTCTCCCTAATGATCCCACTTGTTTTTCTCAAGCAAATAAAAGTTTGGTTTGGCGGGCAGCCATGGCAGAAGAATTTAATGCTCTTATTGCTAATGATACGTGGGATTTAGTACCCAGTGATACAACAAAAAATGTGGTTGGATGTAAGTGGATTTATAAAACGAAATACCGTTCTGATGGGTCTGTTGAGCGGCACAAGGCTCGTTTGGTCGCTCAAGGGTTTAATCAACAGGCTGGGATAGATTTTTCTGAGACCTTCAGTCCGGTGGTTAAACCCACCACAGTTCGTCTTGTTCTTTCTATTGCTATTTCCTCAGGTTGGGCGGTGCGTCAATTAGATGTCAAAAATGCGTTCCTGCATGGTCATCTCACAGAAGAGGTTTACATGCGTCAACCACCAGGTTTTATTCATCCATCCTATCCTTCTCATATCTGTAAACTCAAGAAAGCTCTCTATGGTCTGAAACAAGCACCACGTGCTTGGTTTCATCGTTTCAGTGGTTTTTTATTGTCTCATGGCTTCTTACAAAGTCAGTCTGATTCTTCTATGTTTACATACCACTCTCAGTCTTGCACTATTTATATATTATTATATGTTGATGACATTCTTATCACTGGTAATTCCGAGTCTTTTGTTCGACAATTTATACGTCTTTTATCCCGTCAGTTTGCAATGAAAGATTTGGGAGATATTCATTTTTTCCTTGGCATTCAGGCTCACCGTAACCCCAAGGGTATTTTTCTGTCTCAACATAAATATGTCAATGACCTACTTCACCGTTTTCATCTTCATACTGTGAAGCCTGTTCGAACACCCCTCCCGTCTCGCACCACACTGTCTCTTACAGATGGGGATCTTCTTAGTGATGGTACTGAGTATCGCAGTATGGTAGGTGCATTGCAATATCTGACTATTACTAGACCTGACATTACTTATGCCGTACATTTGGTTTCTCAGTTTATGCATGCTCCCCGTACTACTCATCTTGCTGCAGTTAAAAGAATTTACAGGTACTTACAGGGCACTTCTTCTCACGGCCTATGGCTTCGGGCTGGACAGAGTATTTCCCTGATTGTTGCTTATTCGGATGCTGACTGGGCTGGATGCCCAGACTCTTGCCGATCCACTACGGGCTATGCTATTTTTCTCGGTGGCAACCTTATTTCTTGGCGCTCCAAAAAGCAACCCACTGTATCCAAATCTTCCACAGAGGCTGAGTACCGAGCTGTGGCTTACACCGTCCAGGACACACTATTTATTCGGTCATTACTTCTAGACATGGGCATTCGGATATCCTCTCCTGTTCAACTGTTCTGTGATAATGTCTCCGCCTCCTACCTTGCAGTTAATCCCATTCAGCATGACCGCAGCAAGCACATCAAGATCGATTATCATTTTGTTCGTGAAAGAGTAGCACATGGGGATCTCGTTGTTAAGTACACTCCCACTCAGTATCAGCTCGCTGACATTTTTACTAAGAATTTATCTAGTCAACGTTTTGAGTTTTTACGTTCCAATCTGCACGTGGTTTCCCCTGCACAGATTGAGGGGGTGTAATAGTGTAATTATAAGGACTCTTATGTAATTACTCTTAATACTCTTTATTATAAATATCATACGAGGGCTACCTATTGGGTAAGCCATTCTGTCACAATTATTCTTTCACACAAACTAGTTATAATGCACATATACCTACCGATCCTTATCAGAATTAGCTGCAGTAACCTGAATAACCGTATAAACTGGCATCAGTTTCAAGAGTTATGCATATAAAATAGCATCGTGCTCTTCCAAATCAATAGTATCATAAAAAGGTTATGAACTAAAGTTCTTGGAGCAACAGAGACCATTTGATAAGGATCGGTATGCACAATTGTATTGTTCTCACCAAATCACCACGAATGCTGCTTCTGGCTTCACGATATGCTGCAAATATCTTGTCAAATACACAAAGTTTCTTTTCTGCTGGAAGAGAATCGCCTGATGGCCCATGAATTTCTTTCTCTAATTCCTGAGCTGCTCAATGTTTAAGAAAGATATTTTTATGTCAACCATGAATATAGAAGAAAATACGGATATGTGGCACGTCAAATTGATTTGTACACATGCAGAGACCAATTTCTATTGAAAAAAAAAACATACACTAAAATTATGAAACAGGATGTTTTCTTTTGGACTGAAATTTGCTAGTCTGGTCTGGTCTGATCTGGTTTGTTTAAATCTGGTCTGGTCTGAACTGGTCTGGTCTGGTAAACGTCTGGTCTCTGTGTATTTTATAACTATCCAAGTCTGGTCTGGTCTGTTTAAATCTGGTCTGGTCTGGTCTGATCTGATCTGCTCTGGTCTGGGACTGAAAACAGTCCAAAAGAAAACATCCATAGTTGTGCATAAATACAGCAGTTTCAGCATTGATTCTCAACCTGTAAGAGGAAAATTCAATACAGTGCAATTGTCTCAAAAAATGTTTTCAGACAGAATTTAACTAACACACTCATATAGCTATATCTAACAAATTTATATGAGCGCCAAAATTGTCAAGCCTCTAACTGGAACAGAAAATGTATATCTGTGACGCTACAATCCTTGGGCATTAATACATAACCTGTATAATTGTACTCTTGTAGAGTAGCTTGTTTCATAGATACACTTAAAACCTCCATCAGAAATTTCTCCAAGCCGGAATGGGGTTTCAAGTGAAAGTGCAAGTAAGATGAAGGTTGCATACACACTTCTCATCATTGCGACTCTCATCACCGCGACTAGGCCTGGACTTGGGCCGGGCAGCCCGAAACGGTTAACCGGTTACTGTTTGAACCGGCCCGAACCGCCGGCCCGGCCAGGGACCGGTCCGGGTAGGCCCGACCCGCTGGGGTTCCGGTCCGGGCCCCTCAAAAGGTGAACCGGCCCGGCCGGTTTGGGCCCGGTCCGGGCCAATTTATTTATTTATTTATTTTTTTTAAATTTTTTTTTAAGTTTTTGGGTTGGGCTGGGTATTTTTTTTTTTGGATGAAATATAAATATATATTAACACCCAAGAAAATTTACATCAAATGGTTCTAGATCTCCTAAACCCCCACCCCCACCCCTACCTAGTGTAGGGGTTAGGAGAGGTTTTTATTCGATCTAAACAAAAATCAAAAGGGGCCCACGTATAGAATACTAAATGCCCCAAACCATACAGGAAAAACCAATCAGTGCTGCTAGGTGCACACACATAGAACATGAAAAACATACAACAACCAAAAAAGAGAAACAGCCAATAGGAGGTTATAGTGTACACTCCCCTTGGCCCAGCCATAAACTCAAGGTGTTGCAAGGTGCGCACACACAGTCCCAAAAGATGATGCCGCGGCTTTGAAGAGGCGATCACTTTCTCCCATCAAAAGTTAATCAACTCGTGTGGGTATAAGTTATAAAGGATCTTATACACCACATGTTTGACCTTAGAAATCACATCAGCTTCCGTCTTCAAACCTCCATCAAAACGTAGCTCATTCCTTACATGCCAGATATAGTAGACCGAAGCGCAGAAAGCTAGACGGACTGCTTTTGCCTTCAGCGTCGATCCTTTATGAGTCTTCGTGATCCACTTAATGGCACTTAGCAAGGTAGTCATTTCATGCCCGAGTCCCATCCAGTTCCTTATGTGCTGCCACACCCTACACAAGTAAAGGGGCAAAGGAAAAAGAGGTGTGGTATTGTCTCTAAACCACCCTTGCATAGGTCACACCTATTCACAATGTGTAGATAACCGAGGCTATCCTGGGTAGGAAGCCGGTTTCTTAAAGCCAACCATACGTTAAAAGATAGTTTGGGGGGGGGGGGGATGTAGCATTTCCATATGAAACTCATAGGAGTCCTGACATTACCCCTAACTCTTAACAAATCATAGATTTTAGCGGAGGTTAATTTTCCATTCGTGGAACGGGCATTAAGGCCAATAATCGTATCATTCAAATTATTAAAACAACCCCGAATCTTATCTCTAATGAGACTCAATCGCTTCATGAGCTGAGAGTCCCGGGTGTGTGGGACAAAGTCCCACACGTTTCTACCCTTGAGGTAGACACCGTTCACCCAACGCACCCAGAGCGTGTCTTTCTTTAGATGTACATCCCAAAGGGTGCGAGCAAGTAGGGCATGATTCCATATCTTTGCATTGTGAATGCCCAGTCCCCCTTCCTCTTTAGGGAGGCAAATATCGTCACACGCCACCTTTGCAAATTTGCCACCCCATAAAAAAATACGGCAAATCGAGACAATCCTATTCAGAACAGTTTGAGGTACCGGAAACACTTGGAGCCAAAACGACTGGACCCCTTGGATCACAGATCGTATTAGCTCAAGTTTACCTGCATAGGAAATCGTCTTGGTGTTCCAAGTGTTTAAGAAATCATTTACCGTATTCAGAAGTGGCGCATATTGGGCCACGGAAATTTTTAAAGGCGCAAGTGGGATACCAAGGTATCTCACCGGTAGGGGTGCAAATGAGCCGAGCCGCTCGTGAGCCGCTCGCGAGCCGCTCGGTCAAAGCTCGAATCGGGATCGGTCAAATTCGAGCTCGAGCCGAGATCGAGCCGGCTCGTTAAGCAGTCGAGCCCGAGCTCGAGCCTTCTAATTTTAGGCTCGGTGGCTCGCGAGCCGGCTCGCGAGCCTAATTTTATATGTGAATATTTATAATATATATATATATATATATATATATATTATATAATCATATATAATATATTACTATGCAATATTAATTAATATATAATGTATACTGTTATAATGTACGGAGTAATATATATGATATACTCCCTCCGTCCCCTTTTAAATGTCTCGGAAGAGTATGACACGAGTTCTAAAAAAAGTGGGTTTGTGTGATTGATATTAATTGATAAAGTAAGAATAAAGTAAAAATAATTTTGAACTACACAAACTTTACCAAATAAGGTATGAGACAATTAAATAGGGACATCCCAATATGGTAAAACGGGACATTTAAAAGGGGACGGAGGGAGTATATAATATATGCTGATTAGTAAAATTTTATAATATTTTAGGCTTAGGTCGTTACTACTCAGTAGAAAAACTTAGAATGGGCCGATGACAGTGAATTTTTACTACGGACTCATTATGGAGCATCATAATGGTTATCGAGCCTCGAGCCGAGCCGAGTCGAACCGAGCCTTCTGCGAGTCGAGTTCGAGCCGCGATTTTGTAGGCTCGTTCGAGCCGAGCCCGAGCTCGAGCCGATGCTATATATTTCGAGCTCGAGCTCGAGCCTGTAGAAAATCGGGCTCGGCTCGGCTCGTTTGCACCCCTACTCACCGGGAATACTCCATGATCAAAGTCAACGAGGTCTAATATACCCTGCAAATCCAAACTGTTAACCCCTCTGATGAAAATATTAGATTTATTATGGTTAACCCTTAGGCCCGATACGTCCCCAAACTCTTTAAGAGCATCAACCAATATTCCAATGGAATATTTGTCTCCTCTCGAAAAGAGCATAAGATCGTCCGCATAGGCCAAGTGGGTTATTTTAGATGGTTTGGGGTGGTTTGGGGGTGAGGGGGGGAGGGTTGGGGGTTAATTAGGACAAGCCAAAAAAAATTGAACCGAGGCCCGGCCCGACCCGGACCCGGGGGTTACCCGGGCTGGTTCCGGGCCTCCCCTTTCATGAACCGAGGCCCGGACGGGCCCAGGCCTGAACCGGGCCCGAACCGGCCCGAGTCCAGTCCTAACCGCGACTCTCATCATCGCGACTCTCATCATCGACATACGCGACTTTCGATCGACGCAGATGAATCGGAAGAACAGAGTAGTCGCAGAAGAACTGGTGAAGGATTGAGGAACATCAGGCATGCTTTGCTATCACCAAAGGAGTCGCAGACGAAGTCGCAAACTACCGATCACTGTTCACAGTCGCGAATAGTTTCTCTCAATTCACAGACTTACTTCTCGGATGTCAATATGCGTCCAAGAAAGAAGCGGGGGGGGGGGGGGGGTCATCATCTTCGTCATCAAAGGACTCTCACAGTTCGCTATATTCTTCTAAAGCAGTTTCTCGGAAGTCAGCTAGTTCAAAGGAGGATTTACCTTTATTCTACGAACCTGAAGCTTACGAATGGATAGGGAGGATGGAAAGATATTTCCGAGTCCAAGATATTGCAGTAAGATTTAAAGTGGACGTGGCAGCAAAGGCTATGGGGGAAGAAGCAGAGGGTTGGTTTCAATGGTGGGATTTTCAAAAGAGGGAAGATAGTTGGGAGTCTCTAAAGGAAGACTTGATCAGGGATTTTCCACCTAAACGCGAAGACAGGGGAAACAGCTTTACCGGGGTCATCAAGGTCACGAAGCAATCTTCTAAGCGAATTAATGTTACTCCATTTTCGAAATCTTTTAAGCGAATTAATGTTACTCCATTTTCGAAATTGAGTACTGCATTACCCAGCTCGCTAATTGACCATCATCCTCAATCATCATCAGGAGGAATTTCTAATGGTTTAAAGAATTCAGTCCAAGCAACGACTCCCAATGCACTAATTTCAGCATACCTAAAGCAATCATACAATTCAAAAGATATAAATGTAGGCACAACAGGAGAAGGATTTTCAAGGGGGCCACAACGGGACACGAACATTGACTTGAAAGCATCTGCACCTTCAGTTCAACAGTGGGGAACGAAAGAGGAGGTTCTGGATGAGGTAGAAAATGTTGATCAATCAAATAATCTGAAAGATTCTGAAGAGCGCGAATCAGATAACATTACCTATGAAGCTGGAAGGTATGTTAATGTTTTAGAACCATATCCAAAACATTTGAAATATGGGAAGTTGGAGGGGCTGAAGCAGAATGAGTTGGGTGTCCCAATAGATAATGTGCTACATCTTTCTTCAAAAGGAATGTTGGAAGGACTGAAACAGAATGAGGATTTCAAAAGTGCTGATGTGAATTCTATAGAATATATCCGAAAAGGGTTGGGAGTAGGATTGACCAAGAATGATAAGGAAAGGATTAGAGAAATACCCGTGGTCTGTTTAATTGTTCTAGATGGGGGTGTAGTTTGTGGCTATTGGTTTCAGATGACTACTGCGGGTAAAGAGATCAGGGCTACAGATGACATGAAATATAACACATTGGGTGTATTCTACAGTAGACTTATTGTTAGTGGTCCCAGGTGGGGGTACATATTGCAAAACCAGTTTTTATGGCTGCTCTACTAAGAGACTCTTCCAACTGTTTGGCTAAAGATGAGGGTGGTTGTAAGCCATGCTGCCCAAAAGGAAAAGAAGATATTGCAGAGTTTCCTTCTGCCAGTTGTATATCCGTAGTAGGAACAGCAGCAGATGCTCTATTTGCAGGGAGTGAAGCGACTGAAACTCAAGGACTAGAGTTATATCATGAAGCCAGAGCTATTAACAAATGGAAGAGTGAGCAATGGATGATAGGTGAAGATCAGTACCAGCTTGAACAAAGACACAGGACTAATATTGATGCTTGAAAGCAAGAGGAGCTAATGTTGTTGTTGTTAGAAGAAGTGAGAAGGAAGATTCAAGCCATGAAGTTCAGGATCCTGAAACTTGACAGATATTGGGAAGGAAGAGGTGCAAGAAAGAAGAAGCAAAAGATCTTGGTTGTCTCCTACCGCTCACCTTGAGGGCAAGGTGGATGTTTAGGGAGGGAATATTGATAAGGACCGGTCCTATTAGAGTATTAATAATAATAATAAGGGACCGGGCCTATTAGAGCATTAATAATAATGTGTATATGTTTAGTATAAATAGAAGATAGCTGGGAAGAGTGGAGGAGGCTGTTTTGGGACTTGTCTTGGGACTTGGGAAGATTGAGATTAGCCGTCTCTTTCTTTTGGGGGGCTTCGGCTCATTTGGGGGCTTCGGCCGTTTGTTACTGTTCTTCAATAAAGTTTGCAGATCTTGTTCTTGATATATCTTTGTGATATTTTTCTGTTAATTACTCTGTGTAATGGATAGCCCTATCAATGAAACTAAAAATATAATGTGAAAAAAGTCTGTCAATAATGAATGACCACCATTGAGGCATTAATCCACAACTTTCACCTGAATTTAGAAGAGCGGGACCCATACAAAAAAGGCAACATCCAAGTGAGAAACCAAACTCAGATAATAAAGACTTAGGTAAGAAAATTGTGGTTATGTTCTAATAGAAACTTCTATAAGCAAACCTACATCTACGTCGACGTCAATTTTCAGCACAAAGGGGTCAATTTAACAATTAGAAGAGCACTTTCAAAAGGGCCATGTTGCCCTAACTAATGTCACTTTTAAAGCCACAAAGAATTGTTTTCTCATGCTCACATTGACAAAGAAGAAGCTCCATATCTTCAAATTCCAATTATGATAAAAGGTAGGGGTGGGCAAAAATACCGAACCGGCATGATACCGAACCGGACCGGTATGGTACCGGACCGATAAACGGGGTTTGAAACGGATCTCAAATTTTTTTGTCCCGAACCGGACCGAACCGGTTTCAAACAATGCCATGACCGGTTCTCATAAAATGAGAACCGGTACCGGACCGAACCGGACCGAAGTATGGGTTATTAAATTTGTACTACTATAGTTTATCTAAAATATATTTGATGGATAGTCTACCCGGGGGGTATCTTATCCGAGGGGTTATTGCGGGAATAACTAGAGAGAAGTCAGAGCAAAATAGGAGGAGAGAGAGTCGATTTTATTAAATGAACTCAGCGTGTGAAAGTTGGATGTAGATCGTGTTTTACAAGGAGAAATGGGCTGCTATTTATAGCAGCAATAAATGCGATGAGAGGACACGTGTCAGTAATCTAACGGCCGAAGGGTCACATCAGCCTGGTGGCACCGGCAGTGGTACGTCAACCGCATTGAATGCGGTTGGTGGATGCGACGTGGCATTAAATGCGGTGGTTGGCTGTCTCTAAAAGGAATCTTCGATGATTGAGCTTGCTTGGCCGAAGGCTTCTTGTGTAGCCGAGGGCTCCGTGTAACCAAGGACCCCTGTGTAGCCGAAGGCCCTGAGTGGCAGAGGGCTAAGTTCAGCCGAAGGCTCCCCTGATGCCGAGGGCTTGGTAATGCCGAAGGCTCATGTTTTTCGCCGTTTTCTCCCAGTGGCTTCGTATGTCAGAGAGGGCTACTTCGTGAGTTTCTGGAGCCTTCGGACAAGGAGGCCGAAGGCACCCCAGTATGTATTTCGGGCTATTTTGGGGCTTGGGCCGTTGCTTTTGGGCCTGAGTTGTTCTCTGGGCTCATTGGATATGTGTAGCAGAAGCAGGAGTCTATGGGCCGGGGGTTCTTGGGCCATATACTCCATCAGGAGTCCCTCACTCCTTTTGCCGAAAGGTACTTGAGGGAAAAGGAGTAGTTGTGTTGATTCTCCCGGAGGCATACATCATTTCGTTGGGTGCCTTTGTTGGAGAATTCGTCTTCTGCTGATTGCCGAAGGCTTCCCTCAGGCCCTCACATGTCGAGGGTTTCCTGAGGGAAGGTATTCGTAACCTTCGCATGTTCGCCGGGGGTTCCTCTCAGTCCCTCATATGTCAAGGGCTTTCTGAGGGCAGTGTAACACCTGTATGACTGCAGAAGGCTTTCCTTAGTCCCTCACATGTCGAGGATTTTCTGAGGAAAACATAGGTGTATTGTCTGCATGTATTGTGATGAGGGGTGCTTCATTGCCGCAAGTGGCTTGTGGAAAACTTGTGGTATTTCCGCCACTGCCGAAGGGTATGTTGAAGCATGTAACCGAGGGGTTGTACTGTGATGTTTGCCCGGAGGCCGCATGCGTCAATTGTAAATTGTTGCATGAAGAAATTTTTGTTGTGTATGATCCCCGAGGGGTGTATCCCAGTCCCCCACTCCTTTAGGCCGAAGGCCAGTTCGGGTTGAAGGAGTTATGATGTGTCGATGCAAACCCGAGGGGTGACGATATTGTCAAGCTGGGGGCCCATGCTGCCGCAGGCTCGAAGGTGTTTGGTGGAACCCGTTGTCTGAGGGCTGCGGTGAGTGATAGCCGGAGGCTATCATTCGAGGGCACCCCAGTGTTGCCGAAATATAGTCGTTGTAGTATAGCCGTTGGAAGAGGGGTTGACGTGGCATGTCCTCGTTGGTCGAAGGGGGGCGGGAGTCGCTCATTGGCCGAAACCGCGGCTTGTAATGATGGGCTTTTTGAATCGAGGCCCATGTTTCGAGGCTGGGAGCCTATATATACCCCAAGTCCGAACTCATCCCCTTGCGCGTTTTAGAATTGAAGCGAAGCTCTGTCAAATTTTCTAGAGAGAGAAACTCCCCTTTTCGATCAAACCCAAGAATTTTCCTCGATCCAAGGTCAGTTCATCCCTTGTTCTTGTTCCTTAGCGTATTTTTTGCTTCCATTTCTTTAGATCTAGTGTTAGGGAAATCGTAGGGCCCTAAGAAGTTATTTCCTTCTCAAAAACCCTACGACGACCATCCTCGAGCAATGTCTTCTGGTAGCGACTCTCAGGACATTTCGAGGGAGCCTTCGGCACAGCAGGAGAGCTACTCGGATGTGGAGTCCTCGAGTGAGCAGCCGTCGATAAACAATGATTTCGCCGTCGCCGAGGAGGTACAAAGCCGGCTTCGGGTGGAATTGGAAGCGGAAGACTTCGAACAAGTGGCCGAAGACGAGGAGATGGCCATTGCGGTCCAAGTGGCTGAAGAAGAAGAAGAAGAAAGAGAGCGCCGCCAGGTGACCATTGCGGTTATGCCTTCTCGAGGTGCTGGTGAGGCGAGCACCTCCCGGCCATTGGACGTCCAGCCCCTCCGCGTGGCTGAGGGGAAAAAGAAGAAGAAGCTGAAGGCCGTCTCAAAGAGAAAACAAGCAGCCGTCGACGCCGGGCAGCCGGTTGGGATTCCCGAAGGGCACTCTTATTTGGACACCACCGCCCTCGAGGTGAGGACTACGGCTTCGGGTGCCGATTACAATGCTCTCCAGATCCTGGTGGGGCCCTCGGCGCAGGTGGTGGAGCCGGGGCCTGATGCTTTGCTCTCCCATCCTCCCGAGGGATGTTTCTCAGTGCACATGCTGTCGGTGGAGCTGGGGCTTAGATTTCCGCTCCATCCCTTTGTCGTTGAATATCTACGGTTCGTCAAGTTAGCCCCCTGCCAACTCACGCCGAACAGCCACTACTACCTGGCTGGGTTCCTGGCGCTTTGCCGAAGCCGGAAAGTGGAGGCCACGTTAGACCAGTTCTTTCTCTCCTTCAACTTGTGCCGAGGGGGGCATTCACATGCCGGGGGGTACGCGAATCTGCAGCAGGTGCCGGCGTGGAAACTCTTCTCTGAGACCCCCTCATCCCACAAAGAGTGGAAAGAGAAGTTCTGCTACATCCGGGTGGCCGAGAACCCGTTCCCGGGGCCCTTACGCAATCATTTCAAGAGGCACCCGAAGGTGGGCAATGCAGCCCTCGACAAGGCTGGGAGGAAGCTTATCGAGAAACCCCCGGGTTCTGGTAAAGTGATCACCATCAAGGAGGCGACGCTCCCCGAGGAACTGTACTTGCTGGGCTTTCGGCGTTATCGCCTTCCGGGGGACACAGATGAAAAATACCCTGAGATTGACCGAGGGTACCGAAATGCCGGAGGTTGTGCCCGAGGGCCCTCGTTTGTGTACTTAGAACATTTTCTTTGATTTGTTGTGGTTCTAACCCTTTCCTTGTTTTTGACAGGCGACATCATGGACCCGAAAGCATTTGCCAGGCTATCCAACAAGCTGGCTAAAGAGAAGAAGAAGAAAGCCGAGGGCCCTTCCAACCAGAGAGCTGTGGAGGAGTTCTTCCAAAAACCGGAGGCTGAAAAGAACCCTGAGGGCGAGGGGCCCTCGAAGGATGCCGGTGCTGGTGCTGTCACCGAAGGCTCCCACGTCCCGGAGCTTAAAAGAAAGAACGCCGGGAAGGGCACCAAGCCTCCGGAGAAGAAGCAGAGAAAGGGGGACGCCGAACAGAAGGCTCCCCCAGTGGTGATCATCGACGACCTTCCCTCCGGGAAGCCCTCGGACTCCCTTCCGTTGATGGATTTGGACGAGGGGGCTTGGCCCCTAGAGAAGGTGCAGTTCCCTATCAAGAAGGGGACTGCTATCATGCACGGCACCCTCGACCCGAGGGATTTCCTGAGGGGCGCCACTCCTCCCCTTGACCGGTCCACCCTCGGCCGGTTTGGGGATGAAGCCCTCGAACTCAAGGCTCTCCAAGCCTCGGCCACTGTAAGTGCTCAGTTCCCCTGAACCTTTAGTCTTAGTGTTCCTTTCCCTTTGCGCGATCCGACCCTGAGTGTCCCTTTGTTTGTTTGCAGGCTAGCTTGGCCTTCGGTGAGCTAGTGAGGAGGGCGGAACAGCACCGCCTCGAGAAAGCCAAAGCCGATGAGGTCACAAGGAAGCTGGTTGCCAATAATACCGAGGCTATTCGGCAGCTAGCCGGTTTGGAGGAGGCCCTTCGGCAAGCCGAGCAGAAGCTGGAGGCTGCGAAGAGTGAAGCCAGGGCCGAGGGTATTGCCATAGGGAAGGACGAGGCAGAGAAAGTTGCCGCCGAAACCGCCAGGCTAGCCGCTGAAGAGGCTGACAGATTAAGTGCCGAGGCCGTCGCTAAAGCTGGGGAGGATTCCATAGCCTCCTTCCTTGCCGAGGGATGGAAAGCTGAGGGCCGAGAGCATTGGAGGGCTTCGGTGGTAGAGGCATCGGCTGATGCCTGGGTGAAAGGCCCCGGAGCAATGTGGTTGGCCCTGAAGGGCAAGAGTTTTTATGAGGGTGGCCAATTTTTCACCCAGGCAATGCTCTATCGAAGGCTGGCCCGGCATCATGGAGTAGAGCCGAAGGACTTCAAACCGGAGAATTATGGCCTTCCCCCTCTTCTTCCCGACGTGAGAATCCCCCTTCCTGAGGGTGAAGAGAGGCAACTGCTCGAGGACTCTGAACTGGCCAAGTGCGCCGATGATGATGATGATGACGAGGATGCCGAGGATGATGCGACCTCCAAGCCGAAAGAGGATGGAGCCGAAAACGTCCAAACTTGAAATTTCCCTTACAACTTTGTAATAGCTTGTAATCTCCGGCTTCGGCCATGATTGTAAACAAATACACTTTCTTTTGTAATGAGTGAATGTTTTGCCTACGGGCTTTTTTGTTGCGTTATATGAATGATTGCCTTCATTTTTAATTCTTCTGCTTGAATGCGCGCCTTTCTTCACTGTGTATTTTTTCCTCCCCTTGTCTGGTTTTCCGAAGGCCAAAAGTTTGTGGACTTAGAAAATTTTCTAAGTGAGACCAGACCAGGACCCTTCGGCTGTAAAGTAGAATTACCGGGGGGTCGTTGCTTGTGGACTTAGAAGGTTTTCCAAGTGAAGTTGCATCTAATGCCCCCGGGAAGCGTGGAATCCTTTGTTTAGTAATGTAGCTTTAGGTCATTGCCAAGTGGCTTAGAGGGGCCATCGACCACGAATCTGTAGGTGAAGAATTGCCCCCCGAAGGGTCTCCCATCTGTGGACTTAGCCATTTTTTCACGAAGTTTCAATAGGTGCTGTAGTGAACCTTCGAGCGTGGGAACTGCCTGCCCGAACCTTACATATGGTTGCCGAGGGGTTCGAGATTATGGACTTAGTGAAATTCTGAGATGTGTTTCCAACAGATCTTGTGAGTAGCCCCCCGGTTCGATGAGTGTTTCCCTAAGGATACCAATACGTGGACTTAGAAATTTTCTCATCCTTGAATGAGCCCGGTGACATTCTGCCTTCGGCCTGAGGCCTCCGGTCTGTGCACATATAGACTTAGTGAGGTTCTGCTAGTGAGCCTCTTTTTTGGGCCTCCGGTGGAATTCTTGTACTCCGAGGCTTCATGTAGTGAAGCTTTCGGCTATGTAGCCAGATGACTCGATGTTGAGAGATCTTGTTGTGCATTCGTAGCAGCCTTCGGCAATGTATATCCGAAGTGTTGAGCCTCCGGGGAGAATAGTATCCGGGGAGTTCCTTCCCCCCTACACATCTTTTTTTTTTTTTTTTTTTTTTTGATGGTGTAGGAGAGGCATCTAGAAACTTGGTTTCTAGGAAAGGCTTGGCCTATATGGGAGGCAACGGAACAAACCGTTGGCTCCCCCTTCGGGAATGACCTTCCGATATCCCGAAGGGTTTGAGGGTCGTTTCCTCGGCCCGAGACATCGTCTGTTGCCTGCTTCCCCTTGGGAGATAGCACGGAAAGCGCCTCGGTTTTGAAAGTCGTCCCCTCAGCCCGAGACATGGTCTGTTGCCTGCTTCCCCTTGGGGGACAGCGCGGGGAGCGTTTCGTTTGTGGAAGTCGAATCCTGGGCCCGGGACATGGTCCGTTGCCTGCCTCCCCTTGGGGGATGGCGCGGAAAGCGTTCCTGGGAAGGGTTTTATTTGTGTGTGGGACACAAATAGCCGGGGGCACTTGGTACCAGCCGGAGCCGAGGGGTATTGCACCCCCCGTTTTTTTTTTTTTTTTTTTTTTTTTTTTTTTTTTAAGGAGTATGTAAAAGTATGCATAATGTATGCATGGTTGCGTCCTCGTGGGGTACGGCTTAGTGAGAAAACACTTGGTGTCTTCAAAGAGTGATGGGGGTGACCCATACACTTGGTACTTGGTACCTAAATTGTTGTTCCCCCTTCCTGAGAGGAAGAGGCCTTGGGCCTATATTGGTGAAGAGACGAGGGCTTGGCCGCTCATTTGTAGGAGAGAAGGGGGGCCTTGGGCCGCTTGTATAATATGTAGGTGATGAAGGCTTGGCCTTTTGATTATTCTTCAAAAACAGATGGGGCCTTGGGCCATTAATATTTACACTTGCTGAGGATGAGGGCTTGGCCTCCCATGCCTTATTGATAGAATTTGACAAGGTGGTGCACATTCCAATGTCTAGGGACCTCCGTCCCATTGGGGCGTTTAAGCTTGTATGTCCCTGGTTTGATGAGGGCTGAGATGATGTAGGGGCCCTCAAACTTGGGCGCCATCTTTCCTCCTTCGGTGGGTAGACTGGCCTCCCTTCGTCGGAGGACGTAGTCTCCCACCTGGAATTCCCGGGAGCGGACCTTGGCGTCGATGTAGCCCTTGACTTGTCTCCTATAGTTTTCGGCCCTGAGGAAAGCTTGCTCTCGGCGTTCTGAAATGAGGTGAAGGTCGAGGGCCATGTTGGCGTCGTTGACCTCGGGCTCATATTGCTCAACCCTTCGGGTGGGAAGAGTCACTTCTGTCGGAGCCTTAGCCTCAAAGCCATAGCATAGGGAGAAGGGTGTTTCGCCTGTCGCACGCCGAGGGGTGGTGCGGTAGGCCCATAAGATGTTGTGAAGCTCTTCTACCCAGCCTCCCCCTTCGGCCTCCAGTTTCTTTTTCAACCCTTCAAGTAGGGTTCGGTTGGCGTTCTCTACTTGCCCGTTGCCTTGGGGGTAGGCAACGGATGAAAAGGTGTGTTTGATGCCCCATGCCTCCAGGAGGGCACAGAAGGGGGCTGCCTCGAATTGAGTCCCGTTGTCGGAGATGATTTGTTGGGGGACGCCAAACCTCGTGAGAATATTTTTGAGAACGAAGTGGCGGCACCGGGCTTCAGTGATGCTGGCGAGGGGTTCGGCCTCTACCCATTTGGTGAAGTAGTCAATGGCCACAATGATATACCTGTTGTTGGAGGTACCCCTCGGCAGAGGGCCTACTAAGTCAATTCCCCATCTGGAGAAGGGTATAGCGGTGCTGATGGGAGCATAGTTGACCGCGGGCCTGCCGGGGGCCTTCTGAAAGTGTTGGCAAGCGGTGCACCTTCGGGCCAGATCAGCACAATCTCTAGCCATCGTGGGCCAGAAGTAGCCTTGAACTATGAGCATTCGGGACATGGAGAAGGGTCCCTGGTGAGCCGAGCAAGTGCCATTGTGCACTTCCTCCATGGCGACTTCGGCCTCATCTTGGTGAAGGCACCGAAGGAGGGTGCCGTTGTAGGATCTTTTGTAAAGCCTCCCGTTTTCGAGGGTGTAGCTGGGAGCCCTCAGCCTAGCTAACTTGGCGCGGGCTTCGTCCTGGGGTAGTTGCCCTGTGGTGATGAAGGTGACGATGTCGGAGATCCAATCCTCCGGCCTTAGGTTAAGGCTCATGACGGGGCTTGCGTGGATACTTGAGAGGCTGAGTTCCTCAATTCTTGCAATCTTCGAGAGGTGCTCGGGGGATTCATCCGAGAGCTTGGATAGAATGTCGGCCTCAGAGTTTTGAGCCCTCGGTATTTGGGTAAGAGAATGTGCCTCAAATACCTTAAGCAACTCCTTGGCGGCCTCCTTGTATTGTTTCATCCTCCCTTCTTTGGCCTCGTACTCCCCGGAAATTTGACCCACGACGAGTTTGGAGTCACATTTGACGTGGATCATTTTAGCCTTCAGATTCGCTGCCAGCCGAAGGCCACAGAGGAGGGCTTCGTACTCGGCCTCGTTGTTGGAGACTTTGAAGGAGAAGCGGATGGCGTAATAGGCGCGGAAGCCTTCGGGTGCGATCAGAACTACTCCCCCTCCGCATGCTTTGGTGGCCGAGGAGCCATCGGTATAGAGGGTCCACCACTCATCGAGGGGTGCCGAGGGCTCCTCGTCAGTTGCTGATCTTGCGGTGCACTCCGTTACGAAGTCCGCCAGGGCTTGGCCCTTAATGGCAGGCCTCGGACGGATGTCTATGTCGTATTGGCTGAGGAAGATGGCCCATTTCACCATCCGAGAGGAGCTAGTGGGACTCCTCATTAGGGCACCGAGGGGTTGATGAGTGAGCACTTGGACCGGATGAGCTTGAAAGTAGTGGCTAAGCTTCTTGACGGTCCAAACGATGGCTAGCACCGTCTTCTCGACGGGAGAATACCTGAGTTCGGCCTCCCGGAGGGTTTTGCTGACGTAGAAGATGGCATGTTGGATGCCGTCTTCCTCTCGGATTAGTACTGAGCTGATAGCCGCAGAGCTAACACCGAGATATAAGTATAAAGTCTCCCCCACCTTTGGTTTGGAGAGCACTGGGGGAGAGGAGAGGTACCTCTTGAGTTCATCGAAGGCCTCTTGACATTCAGATGTCCATTGAAAACCCGCCGTCTTCCTCATGATTTGGAAGAAGGGGAGAGCCCTCTCGGCTGACTTTGAGAGGAAACGGTTGAGGGCTGCCAGGCGACCCGTCAACCGTTGGACTTCTTTGACGTTGCGTGGAGGCTCCATGTTGATGATGGCCTGAATCTTTTCGGGGTTGGCCTCAATACCCCTTCGGCTTACCATGTAGCCCAAGAACTTTCCTCCCTGCACGCCGAAGGTGCACTTCTTTGGATTTAGCCGGAGGTTGAATTTTTGCATGATGGCGAAGATTTCCCGGAGGTCGTCGGCGTGAGTGCCTGCCTTCTTGCTTTTGACGATCATGTCGTCAACGTAAGCCTCCATGGTGCGTCCTAGGACAGCTTGAAAAACCCTAGCCACCATGCGTGTGTAGGTGGCGCCTGAATTTTTGAGGCCGAAGGCCATCACAAGATAGCAGAAGATGCCTTCGGGTGTCATGAAGGCAGTTTTTTCAGCGTCCTCCTCATGCATGTAGATCTGATGGTATCCGCGGAATGCGTCGAGGAATGACATAATTTCGCATCCGGCGGTCTCATCCACCAATTGGTCAATGTTCGGCAGCGGGAAGGGGTCCATGGGGCATGCCTTATTCAGATCCGTGTAGTCCACGCACATACGGAAGGTAGGAGGCTTTTGTGCGAGGACTACATTTGCCAACCAAGAAGGGTATTTCACCTCCTTAATGTGTTTGATGGAGAGGAGCATGGATACCTCCTTCTTCACGAACTCCCTTCTCTCGGCCGAGAGGGGTCTTCTTCGTTGTTGTACTGGTTTGGCCGAAGGGTCCACCGCTAGGCGGTGGGTGATAACCCTTCGGTCAATTCCTGGCATATCCTCCGGCCCCCATGCAAAAACAATGGAGTAGGCGCGGAGGGCTTCGGTGATGCCAGCCTTCAGGTCTTCGGGGAGCTTGGCTCCGATCTTCAGGACTCTCTCCGGCTTGGCCGGATTGAGTATCAGGTCTTCAGTCTCCTCAGCAGGCTCAGCCCTCGGCCTGCCTTCCTCTTCCTCCAAGGCTTTGGTGGTGATTGTGTCAACACGAAGTTCAGTCTTACTAACCTTCTTGGTAAGCTGAAGGTAGCATGCCCTGGAGAGCTTCTGATTCCCCCTTGTGTAGCCGATGCCGGTGGGTGTGGGGAATTTGAGACAGAGGTGCCTCATAGAGATGACGGCCTCCAAGTCCTCGAGGGCAGGCCGGCCGAGGATGATGTTGTGCGCGCAGTCGAGGTTGACGACGACGAATTCCACTTCGAGCTTGGCTCTATGGGATCCGTCGCCGAATTCAACCATGAGGGTGATGACGCCCTCGGCGTCTATGCTGTCCCCCGTAAATCCGGAGAGGGGGGTGTTGATGTGTCGAAGGGACCCCCTGTCGAGTCCCAACTCTTGAAAAGTGCTGAGATACATGACGTTGACCGAACTCCCCGTGTCGACATAAGTACGGTGGATGATGGCGTCATTGATCTCAGTGCGGATGACGAGGGCATCCCTATGCGGCAGAGAACCCGAGGGGAGGTCCGCGTCTGTGAAGAAAATTGGATCCGCCCTCGGCCGTTTAGTTGGGGGCATGTGATTGACTTCCCCAATGTAAAGGGACTGTGCCCACTTCTTCCGTTGGCTGGTGGAGTCTCCACCAGTGTTTCCGCCGTTAATCATGTGAATGTGGCGCTTGTATTGCTGATGGGAGCCTTCTCCCTCGTCCTCGAGGCCCCCAATTTCACGCTTCTTCCCCTGTGGGTTTCCCAAGGGGATGGTGTTGGGGTTCACCCATTTGTTTGCCTTCGGCGGAGGCCCTTGATGGTGAAGGAGGCCCTGGGGAGGAGGGCCCCTGATAAACTGAGACAAGTGGCCCGCCTGTATCAGCCTCTCAATTGCGTTTTTCAGTTGGTGGCAGTCGTCGGTCTTGTGCCCGTGGTGGCGGTGAAAGCGGCAATATGGCTCATCAGGGCCGATGGCATAGATCTCGAGGGGTGTACGGGAGTCTCGCTCGACGAGCCCCCGCTCTTCCGCATGATCAAGAATGACGCTGACGGGATGCGTCAAGGGAGTGCGTGGATGCTCAAGGAGGACGGGCTGCGCCCATGCCTTCGGATTGTTCTTGTAACCGCCCCCGGGTCTGGCTTGGCCACCTCGGGAACGATCGTTGTATTGGGCCTCACGGTTGGCCGGAGGGGGAGGCCCTCCGGGCCGATTCCTGCCTTCATTCTTCTGAGAGGGGTCCGTGTTGCGGCGGTCCTTCTCGATTTCCTCTGCTTCGGCATAACGGTCCCCCCGCTGAAGGGCCTTCGTATAATCGCGGGGGGGATCAGTGATAAGACTCCGAGAGAAGTTACCGTTGCGGAGGACTGTGTGGAAGAGGGCCATCAGGGTCTTGTCATCGGCGCCCTCGACCTCGAGGGAAGCCTGCCTCCAGCGTTCTAAGAAACTCCGAAGGGTTTCCTCCTTCTGTTGTCTCACGTTCAGAAGGTGGGAGAAGTGCTTCTTTGAGCGATGCCTCCCAGCAAATTGTGTAAGGAAGCGGTGGGCAAGTTCTTGCCAAGAATCAATGCTGCCTTCGGGCAACCGGTTGAACCACTCATACGCGGGTCCCTCCAAGGTGGAAAGGAACCAACGGCATAAGTATTCATCCGAGGCCCCCATCATCATCATGCTATTTTGATAGCGGCTATAGTGCTATTGGGGATCTGTCTTCCCCTCATACGGTTTGATGGGTTGCCCGCGATATTTGTGGGGGATTTTGGCCGCCAACACCCTTGGGGTGAAGGGTGTTCTAGTGCGGAGTTGAATGAGGGGCTCGCCTGAGCCTTCGGCAAGCTTACGCTTCATTTCCTCCACTTGCGCCCGGAGGTCAGCGTACTCTGGGTCTGGCCTTGCCGTGGAAGCCGTCGGGGGAGCCTGACGATTCTCCTCAAGTTGACGGAGGAGGGCTTCGATGATTTCGTCCTTAGGATCCTTCGGGGCAACCCCTTGGGAGTTGGCCCGGAAGGATTGCGCCTGATTGATTTGGTGCCTGGCGTCATCGGCATGGAGGAGGGCTTTGCCTTTGCTTCGGGGGGGAGGCACGCCCTCGGCACCCGAAGCAGAGGCTCCACTTTCCTGGGGCCTGCTGAATGCTTGTTTCCCGAGGCGGTCTTGGACCCCTCGGTGCCCGGGAGCTCCCCCAAGCCTTTCAAGTACAGAGGTTCGGGGTTTCTCTTTCATCATGGGGCGCTTGTCCCTGGATTGGGCCTCTTGGGAGGCGGTATCCTGTGCTATGACCCCCTCGGCATTGCCAACCCCCGGGGGAGGGTTGTTGAACAAAGGGGGGGAGTGGCGGTAGGTTGATAACATTCCCTCCAGCATAGGGCTGAAGGGGTGTCTGAGAGGCGAGGGCTCCGGAATTGAGAGCCATGTTCTGAACAAAGGCCGCAAAGGCAGCCTGAAGATCGATGGCCGGGGCCGGAGGGGGAACTTGGTTCTCACTCCGATCCCTCCTTCGATTATCAAGGCCAATGCGGGCATCGGGGGCGTTCTTCTGTAGCTGCTGACGGAGGTCAGCGGTAGCCTGCTCCAATTCGAGGATGATACCACCCTCGGGTACTAAGAGCCTGTTGGAGGCCTCAGCCCCGTTAGTCTCGCCGGGGGCTACGTGGTTCTCCTCGAGGGTTTTGGATTGGGCACGGGTGGTTCTTCCCATTTTTGGCGAGTGTTTTGTGTATTTGGTAGAGGGGGAGGGTTTCTTACTTGATTGTTCTGACCTCTCAACGAGAGCACCAAATGATGGATAGTCTACCCGGGGGGTATCTTATCTGAGGGGTTATTGCGGGAATAACTAGAGAGAAGTCAGAGCAAAATAGGAGGAGAGAGAGTCGATTTTATTAAATGAACTCAGCGTGTGAAAGTTGGATGTAGATCGTGTTTTACAAGGAGAAATGGGCTGCTATTTATAGCAGCAATAAATGCGATGAGAGGACACGTGTCAGTAATCTAACGGCCGAAGGGTCACATCAGCCTGGTGGCACCGGCAGTGGTACGTCAACCGCATTGAATGCGGTTGGTGGATGCGACGTGGCATTAAATGCGGTGGTTGGCTGTCTCTAAAAGGAATCTTCGATGATTGAGCTTGCTTGGCCGAAGGCTTCTTGTGTAGCCGAGGGCTCCGTGTAACCAAGGACCCCTGTGTAGCCGAAGGCCCTGAGTGGCAGAGGGCTAAGTTCAGCCGAAGGCTCCCCTGATGCCGAGGGCTTGGTAATGCCGAAGGCTCATGTTTTTCGCCGTTTTCTCCCAGTGGCTTCGTATGTCAGAGAGGGCTACTTCGTGAGTTTCTGGAGCCTTCGGACAAGGAGGCCGAAGGCACCCCAGTATGTATTTCGGGCTATTTTGGGGCTTGGGCCGTTGCTTTTGGGCCTGAGTTGTTCTCTGGGCTCATTGGATATGTGTAGCAGAAGCAGGAGTCTATGGGCCGGGGGTTCTTGGGCCATATACTCCATCAGTATTAATTACCGCATCCGTCCCAAATTGATTTGCAAAGCCAACATTTTTTTGTCAAAGTTAATGTTAAGTTCTTGATAATTAATACAATTTTTAATAATTAAAATTTACATATTTAGAAACCACAATAAAATCTCTCTAAAGTTGCAAAATCCAAATTAAAATATACGAAGTACGGAGTAGTTTTTTTGAAAGACCAAATTAGAATATAATTAAAAAGTGAAATTCTAATTAAGTGAATAAAAAGAAATTGTTCGACCAAAAAAGATTGACTTTGCAAATCAATTTGGAACGAAGGTAGTATGATATATGAAAATTGATAAATTGTGTGGATTTTTTGGAGGATGGCTAAACTTTAATTTTTTGTTAAACACCTGGAAAAAGTGGCATTGTTTGGAATTGGTATGACATGGTACCGTCCCGTTTGAAAATGGACCGTACCGAACGGGTTTGGGTCTAAGACCGAACCGTACCGAACCGTTTCAATAGTAACGGTACGGGTACGGGTTCGGCCAAATATTGGACCGGACCGGACCGTGCCCACCCCTAATAAAAGGAAGAGAAAGTTGATTATAATTACTCCCTTAGTCTCATACTCTCATCTGTCTCATCGAATTCCAAATTTTCTATCAATTCTATGTCTCTTATTAAAATTTCAACAAGTGAGTACTAACAGTACTCCCTAATTGGATTCCCCCTGAACAATTGTTTCACCCCATTGCCTAGATCTTTGGGAAGAGAGTGTTTTTATTTGTGATCACAGCCATGCTTCCTCTAATACAAAAAGAATGATTATAAAGCAATTGACACTTAATTTAAAATAACTTTGATGCAAGAATTGATCACCCAGTATCAATACAAGTTTTAATGCCGTATAAATGTATTTTCAACAATAAAATAAGAGTGCAACCTAAATTTGATGAAATAATATTAGATACACTAACAATTAGCATCTTTGTAGTGTGCAAAGTCATTTAGAGTGCATACTTGACGTAAAATTTCAAAGACGGAAACATATACACTCCCTAAAATTAGGTAGAGTAAAAATCTCTGAGGTTAAGACCTAGTAATATATGCTTTACATATAATAAGATTCCAATAAGATTTAATTCACACTTTCATAGGTCACAGAGATGAGCGCTAAAGATCTAATTACATCGTATGATTGACCTCAAATTACAAGGGGGGGGGTGACATATAAATAGAACATAAAGTATGATTTCCTATCCAAATGTGGAGTAATTCAATTCCATCATTTTTTCACATTCCAGGTGAACCATAAAACAAAGTAAATGAAAACATAATGGATTCCAACGAATCAATTTATAAGAGAAAAAAAAACTTTAAATTAGAAGAGTTCTACCAGAAAGCAAATTAACCAAATCAAGTCAGCACCAAACTTGCTATAACGACAATTGAACTCAAATTATTACCACGTGATGATTGTGATTGAAAAGAATAACATAAAAACAAAGTCTTTAAATTAACCAATTACCACCTCTAATTATACTCATCACGATTATAATTACTAGTCAGTACAAGTCCATGGAACATTATTATAACTATTATCAGCCAATAAAGCTACGACTCCCTGGCGTAGATTGCCATTGAATGGAAAAGCGTCAACATTCTTTGACATTAATTGTTCCTGAACTCCATTATATGAACAAACACGACCATCTTTGTCAAAAGCAATGAGGGTTGGGAAACCACACCTGAATACCTTGGCTAAGGAAGTTGAGTGATCTGACTCAAAAGGGCACACCAACATGGCAAATCAAATGCAACAACGTCAAACTTTGTTGCCTCTTTATGCGAGGATATGCACCCTTTATGTGAGCATAATAATTGTTTAAGAACTCAAAAGAAATGTTATTGGTGCCAAACTGAACGAGAACAATCCTCCCACGAAGCTGTGCCACTGGCACTCTTATAATGTCACAGTTGCCAAGAACATAGTCTCGATCCCTATAAACCCACAACGACTCCAAGGTGAGTGACCTTACCTTTTCTAATTCCCAATCAATAACACGCTTTCTAGTGAAGGGATACGCGTCTATTCCATATAACCTCAATATTGGCCCTGCATATGGATCAACATATTCATCATGGGGTCCGAAAACAATCACCCTATCGTGATCAGGGTGATACTCTTCCTCATTGGGGCATAATTGATGAAGCCTCCGGCTTATAGAGTCTACAAATGGCAAAATCCACCAAGATCTAGTATCCCAGTGGTGAAGCTCTTCATTGATGAGGTCAATAAAATTTTTCATGTATAAACCAAAATGGCTACAAGGGACGTACATCAGCACAACCTCAAACTCAAAGCCTCTCTCCCTACATTGTCTACAGACCATATCAATATCTGGAATCATAGACCCATTAGAGCACAAGTATAGCCCCATAACCTTACCTCTTAACCCTGATAATGCCATCCACTCAGCTCCGGCTCCTCCTCCACCTGTAGGTGTGGAAAACTTGCAGACTTGCAATTCAGAGGACTTGCAACCCAAAAGTTTGTCAAGATCAGGGGGGAACTTCCTATGCACGGATTCATCACGGAATATACGCCAGTTTTTGAGAATGTCTTGAGTGAAGGGAAACAAATCAGCCCCGTAAGAGTTAAAATCGTTAAGAGAACTGTGCCTCAAAACCCTGTAAAAGCAATTGGTAGATGCAGAGAAACGTTTAAGGAGGAGATATATGGGGAAGTAAGAGGTGAAACCAAGTTGCAAACATATATGATCACGAGCAGTCGTGTCTGAGAATGGAATGATATTGGAGAAGGAAGGGAAACCAGAGAAGAAGTGGTCGAAGCTAGCCTTATCCTTGCTCCACTTTTGTCTCATCTTAGCGACCAGTATCATCTCAATGTCAGAACCATACAGAGTGCGCAACTCTGAACTTACAGAAACAAAACTCCCAATAGACCTCGACTGACAATCATCAAAAAGTACTGGTGCCATGAAACAAGACACAATAAGGTATTTACTGTCACGGACACGCCTTCTCATCTCCATAGGGAACATGGATAGAATCGGGTCAGCGTCCACAACCATGCCTTCTTCTATCTTTATCAGGTTCGTCTTTGAGGTTTCAGGATATCTCGGTATCCACTCATAAACTTGCTCCATGGGCTCTTTTGAGAAACTGCGGTCTCTCTTCTTCTCTCGACTGCATTCCCTCATCTTATTCCTCGAAATACAGCCCCCCTCCTCCAGAAATGGGAGCCGAAACAATGCTCGTTGGATGTAACTAGCAGGAGGGATCATCGGGAAAGAAGCGAGACCCAGAAAACAACCTCTTAAACCGTGATATTCTCATCCCCTAAAATTTACCAACAACAAACCAGGGTTCTAAAACACGCCTCGCCCTAATACTATGCCCGTGCCAGACCCGAAACACGTAAAATTGAACACACTTCCTGAGTGAGGCAAGGGCCTTATTACATACAGCGATAGCAAGACAAATCACTTGCTTGTTTCTAATGTGCGCCTTGCACATTTGGAACGAGAGAAATAGACACAAAATATTAATTTTATGACATTTCTCTCTCCTTTGATAACTTTTTATCTGCAATGTCAACCACAATGTCTACCTCTAGACATTGTGTTTGACATTATGAGGAAACATTTACCAAAATGATGTAAGATCCTTCAAATATGGAGAGAGATATTATATTTATTATTTTTTAATTCGTTGTTTCTCATGCCACGTATGCACCGTTAACGATTTAACATTTAAAATGCTCTTAGTATGTACTACTCCACTAAATGTTTTTTTTTTTGAGAGAATACTCCACTAAATGTTGATAATTACTAGTAGTATAATTATCATTAGTTTATTACCAAAATACATATTGTTAATATTTTAAGTAGTACTTCTTTTTTGGGTGAAAGCCGATAATTAATTCAACAAGTCGTTCGCCAACTGGCTTACAATGCAATCGGACGGATAATCAAAATTAACTACCAGACCAGACATAGAAACAACCGTTTTTGCCATAGCATGAGCCGCTTGATTCGCTGATCTTCTACACCAATTGATGAGTATATTCTCATTTCCACACAAAAGGGCCGTAATGTCTTCAAAAACGACCCCTACTTGACAATCACTCTTCTCTCCTTTAATCCCGGACTGGACAAGGGCAGCATAACCACATTTTGCCACCTGTTCTCCTTAACCCACAAAATTGATCCTCGGACCCCCAAACTTTCTACTTCGATCTGTGACCACCCCGCTATCACTTTTCGGCCTCTAGCTTGAACAAACTGTCCATTGTGATCTCTAAGAACCCATCCTCAGGCCCAACTATTTGTTTGAGCTTTGTTGGCAGCGTCTACATTTAATCTCAACCAAGATTGTTGTGGTTTCTTCCAACGTTCAACGGTTTTACCCACCTGCGGAATAAGCCCTTTGTTTGTAGTCCACTGGGCAGATTTCCAGCTTGCCAAAGTTGCTGTAGCAGTCCGCCTAATCCCTTCAGCTGAGGATACACGATGTCATTACGCATTTTCCAAATACTCCAAAGCAACATAATAAAAAAAAAACAAAGATCGTCATGCGCTAGTGAGCTAAAAGCACGCTGCAAACTATCTGCTATTGAGTTCCCTGCCACCAAGCTGCACCAGCCCACATTCTGCCAAATACTTGTCAAAGTTGAGCACCTTGAAAAAAATGTGATCAATGGATTCCTCCTCTCCCATACAAAACCTGCAACCTCCCTCAATCTGAACTCGTTTTTTCCTCAAGGCCTCTGCCGTTGGTAACACTTGATACTCGTATTATATTTGGATTTGTATTTGTTAACATTATTATTTCATCATTGAACTAACTCACTGATTCTTGCTTTTGTATACATGTTAAGAGGATGTTTGATAACTCATAATTTCAGCTTTATTAACCATTTTTTTAATAATCATGTAAATTTTGAGAATAATAAAAAAAGTAAGATTTTGAATCACTTTTCTGATTGAATTCACTTAAGTAATTGTAAAAGACAATTTTAGCCTCTTCGTGTTTTTCTTAATTTTAATAATAAAATAGTTTTTAGTATATTTTTTCAATGGCGGAACTCAACTATTTCAGCTCGAACTTTATAAATTTTATCAGATTTTGTCGATTATACTACTTTTAATGTTACCAAACAGGTCCTGAAAAGGTGCATATATAATTTTTTTAGAACTTTAGTAGCTTATTTTATTTTGAATATGTAAAACTATGATGCTTTTACATGATTTTTTCCAATTGTACATGTATATATTTATTAAAGCTTCTATTAAAAGCATCATAGTTTAAAAATCAAAACGCCTTTTCACGCCTTGTCTAGGCTTTAAAGGTTTAGGCTTCGTCATGCCGCCTCGTCATGTCTTACGCCTTTTAGAATACTGTATATTGTATAAGACTATAAGGGATATATTGCATGACCCTGTAAATTAACGGAAGTTATGCAGACTATTTCGATTGCTATGATATTATATGTAATAAGATCAACGCCTCATGTCAAGATCACGAGCATAACTGACCATAATTGCAACAATCATCTCATTTTCCTTGAATATACGTCTGAACAATGAGTATCTTAATCGGGTAGACATTTATATTTCTAATGTACATTGTTTTAGTATACCGTAATCTATCTATGTTTATGTTTCTCTTATACCAGGCCATTTAGACATTTGCAGCCTTCTACTACTCTTGTTCTTTATCTAAATTAACTTTGTTGTAGGAAACATCCTTCACCTAAATCAACTTATTCATTCAAAATCAATTCAATAACTAGATAAAAGACACGTTTATTGCTAAGGCGTCATTCTTATGAGAAAATTAAACAAATGTGTACCTACACATCATTATGAATGAGGGAATTCGAAGTATTATTACTATTTATGGATATCATACTGTCAGTTTAGGAGCGGGCACGGTTGGTTGACCGGATTTCGGTTAACCAACTTTCGATTAACCAAGTTATCGGTTATTAAATTTTTAATACCAGTACCCGTATCATAACATTGGTTAACCGGATATCAGTTAACCACTATCGGTTAACCAATAAATCATAAAACCGTGAAAGCAAAAAATAAGGGCCTGTTTACTAACAGAAATATTTTCCTGTTTTCTACTTCTGTTTTTCGTTCTCCAATTTTCTGTTTTTATTTTTCAGTTTTTCTATCTCCAATTTTCTGTTTCTATTTTTTAGTTTTCCATTTTCAAATTTGAAAACATGTTCATCAATTTTTTCACACAGTTCTCCAATTCCACACCCTTGACCCCTACCTCTACCCTTACCACGATCTTACACTCCACCCATACTCCACCACAACCCTTCATACCCACCCATACCTACTCGTAGGGGTTGGGTAGGGAAGTTATGGGTGGGAGTGGGGTAAGGGGTATGGTCGGGGTGGGGTGGTAAGGTCTAGGGGTAGGGGGTTGGGTGGGGGTAGTGGGTGGGTTAGGGTCGTGGTTAGGGTTAAGGGTGGGGTAGTGGGTAGGGTTGGGGTAAGGTAGGGGTAGGGTAGGTAGTTGGGATACGATGGCGGTAGGGTGGGGTCGGGACTTGGGTGGGGCCGGGGTAGGGAAGGGGTAGGATGACGGTAAGGGTGGGGGGTAGTGGGTAGGGTTTGGGGTTGGGATAAGATGGCGGTAGGGTGGGTCGGGACCGGGGTAGGGAAGGGGTAGGGTGGGGGGGTAGGATGGCGGTAAGGGTGGGGGTAGTGGGTAGGGTTTGGGGTTGGGGTAAGGTAGGGGTAGGGTAGGGAGTTGGGATAGGATGGCGGTAGGGTGGGCCCGGGATCCGGGTGGGGCCGAGGTAGGGTAGGGTGGGGGGTAGCATGGCGGTATGAGGGTGGGGGTAGGATGGCGGTGGGGTGGGGCCGAGGTAGGAGGCATGTGGTAAGGGGTAAGGTAGGGGTAAGTGGTAATATACGAGGGGTGGGAGTAGGGTAGGGTGGGTCGGGGTGGGGTCGAGGTGGTAGGGGTGGCGGTAGGGTAGGGTGGATCGAGGTGGGTTCGAGGTGGTAGGGGGTGGCGGTAGGGTAGGATGGATCGGGGTGGGGGCCGAGGTCGGGGCATGTGGTGGGGGGTGGGGTAAGGTCATTATAGGAAAAAATGGGTACGCGGGGTGGGGGTTGGGTGGGTAGGGTAGGGTAGGGGTAAGGGGTAAGGTACGAGGATGGAGGTACCGGAATGGAATCGACATCGGAGCGGGACCGGATCCACCACTAGGTGTAAGTATGCAAATTCATTGCAAAGGCACTGTAGCATCTGCGTTTTCCAAATTTGGAAAACTAGTAAAAGTCACTTCTCCAAATCATTAAGGAAAAGAGAGACATGTTTCATTTTTTCCGTTTTGGAAAACGATTTGGTAAACATGTTTTTCTTTTTTCCTTTCTCCAGTTTTCCAGGAATATCTTTGGTAAACACGTTTCCTGTTTTCTGTTTTCCAGTTTTCCAGTTTTCTGGAAAACTGGAAAATATTTCTGTTAGTAAACAGGCCCTAAGCTTGCCAAACCTATAATTTTTTATTTGGGCCCCATCATACTTGCAGAGTACAACATACAAACTACTGCCAAAATGTGCACATGCAACGCTTGGTTCAATAGGATGAGCATTACAAATGGACTTTGTAACAAACTACGAATAGGATGGCTCACTGGATTAGAGAGAATATTTGGATATGCTTATTTTTCTGGACATAAAGTATTGATTTGTATAACAATTATTACTCCGTATGAGTTATTACCACAGCTGCGCAGCAGTAGAGGGAATTAGAAGCACATGACGTGATACAATAAACGTATATCGTAGTATATTTTATTTCATATTTCATTTATTAGTTAACGGGATTAACATACAGAAATTGTCCTAAATAGGAGTAAAAACGTTTTGAAATTCCAAAATAGGAGTATCATGATTTTTATTCCCTAAATAGGAGTAATCTGCCAAGTTTAGAAAAAAAATGTCATGTTTAAAGCCTTATAATTCCAAACTGACAGAAATTTACTCCTATTTAGGGAATAAAAAAATGATACTCCTATTTTGGAATTTCAAAACGTTTTTACTCCTATTTAGGGAATTCTATCATTAACATAATTTTAAAACTGTAACCATACCATGAACCATTTGTTTTTAAGAGTCGGTCAACCGTACCGTGACTTTTTACAAATCCAGTACGGTTAATTGAAAAATACACAGGTTTCTCGGTTTTTTATTCGGTTAATCGGTTATGGTATTTTGTACCCACCCCTAAATCCAGTACAGTTTTTTATTTAGTGTAAAATGAACAACTAATGATATCAAAATATCTTAAAGTGATAGTGATTCGAATAATAACAGTCCTTTCCCCAGTCCTTTCTCCAATATACAAATTAATAGATAGTGGACGGAATAATTCAAAAAACAGTTTTACTTCTTCGATCATTAAAAACTAACAAGCTAGTACATCTTCATGGTGTCACTCATATAACGATGAAGACTATCACGGAGAAACAAATAGTTATTCTATCAAATCAAAAGACAGTGAGTTACGGTATACATACATATAGTTTGCTATTATTATTATACTAGCTTTCAAGCCCGTGCGATGCACGGGCAGTATGTAATTTAGCTAATTTGAAATTTAATTTTTATTGGATCACATATAATGTGATTTAAAAGAAAAATAAACTTAGTCTAATATAGAGTCTGTTTGATAATACTAAAATAAATAGAATTAACTTATTTTGCTGAAATTGATTGAATTCTGGTTAAATTGGTGGAATCTCCTGAATCATGAAAAATAATTGTGAAACAAAAGAAAAAATTGTATGAAAAAAAGTTAAATTGGTCTTGTACATAAGCATCTCAAGTAAACATAATTGTTATGAACTCAATATTAATTTTTTTTTTTAATATTTCTTAATTGTTAGATCTTACAGTTTACTTAGTAATAAGAACGTTTTTAATTGAATTAAAATTTCGGGTTTGATTTGGTATGAATTAATATGGTCTATTAGATGTCTGTTTTTTATGTGACTTATTGTTATAATTATTAAAGTTTGATCTGATCTGATTTAATCTGGACTGAAATCAATCCAATTAAAAACATTCTATTAAAATAAAAGTAGGAATTTGTAAACATATAAAGATTTTCTAATTTGGATTAGGAATCTATTTCAAAAGTGAAGGCATATTTAAATTTTAGGTGTAAACTAAAAAACAACCAAAAATATTTACTTATTTAGCTAGGCTAAACGTATTTACTTGTGAAAATATATATACTTTATGTTGGTTATAATTTTTAATTTCATTTTTAAATATTTACCTATTTGAAGCTTACTAATTTATTAATTGGTGTCAAATTAATAAGTAAACTAATTTGCATATTTGTTTCTATTTAATTCCGTTTAGTAAACTTATGTAAATTAGTTTCCATATCAATAAACGTTATTAGAATTTCACTTTGATAACCAAAAATTATTTTACTTATTTGAAGCTTACCAAATTCATTAAGGTGGATTTTTAAGGATTTTTGTTTCCATATCAATATGCAATAAAAAATAGAATCTAATAAAAACAAAAGGTATAAAAATAACTAAATAATTGTTATATATAATAACATAGCAGGATTATGTGGCGTTTTGTATGCTCTTAAAAAGTTCCTCTTATTATATATATATTGATTATTCTATTAGAGTATTAGTTCTTGTCTCTTTAAGATTTAGTTTTCCTAGTATTTTCAGGATGAATACCTTAGAGCAACTCCAATTATTTATAAGGAATAAGTGTGCGGTTTTGTTATTTATCTAGCCCATAGTGTAGAGAATCTATCTAACTACGCCATGTGCATGACTTGTGTGCCTGCTCCAATAAGGTGTTATTTCATATTTAAAATAAACTCCAATAGTTTTGTTAATCTTCAACAAAAATTCATATTTGCATTTGGAAGTCTGCAACTTTTCTTTGAACATTTATTTTATATTTTTTCAACTTGTGTGATCCATTAGTTCATATATATTTGAAAGCTAACAAAGTTCATTGTGTGTTCCATAAATTACTTAAAAATACAATACACTTACATATCTAACCTGCACACACGGTTACATTTAATGTCACATAACGTGCATATTTGACACAAGCAATTTATATTTTGTATAATGTGACTTATATATTTGACAAAAACAATTACACTTTGTATAAAGTCATTTGTACCAAACAGCTTTTTATCATTAAATAATGTTACACTTGAGTTAATCACATTTTGACCAAATTTGCACTATTTCTATTAATTTCTTAACAATATTTACACAAAAGTATATTATGAATGACACCAAGAATTTATATTCCAAAAGTTACACATAACTTACCGATAATTACACCATTCTAATCATTCTTACTATACAAGTACACAGGAATACCGTGCACAAAAAGAGCTAGTCTCATCACTCTCATGGTAATACAACTAGTATTGTTAGCAAAATGATATGGTAAACCATTGGAGCTCGTTTAATCTATCTCTTACATTAAGCTTGTGAGAACTGACACAGAAACATAGCGATGGACGGGGAGTCTGTGACAAGTCAGCCCGACCCGAGCCCGCCTTGACCCAGGCCCGCCCCGACCCAGTATTGTTCAGGCCCGGCCGGTCCCGATACAATCCCAGGCTGGTACCTAGCCTGAAATTCTTAACCTCAAGCCTGGCCAGAGCCCGGCCCGGTTCGGGTCCACCCCTATATGAAAATTAAGTAAATGTTAGACTTCATTGACTATCATAGCGGAACGTGGGAGGTATATAAAGGGGTGTTTGGTAAATGTCGTTTCAACAAAAAAAAAAAAAAAGACAGTTTGACCACTTTTAGCATTTTCGATGAGTAAAAACGATGTTTGCTAAATAGCAGTTCAGCATAGCATTTTCGGACAGAACCGCTGAAATGAAAACGCTACAAATAGGAGATTTTTGGATTAGCGTTTTGAAAATTGGCGTTTTGTATTAATTTTATGGCCAAACAGCTAGTGTTGGACCCAGTTCAAGATGCTCGGGCCGAGAACCGGCCCGCTACTGTGCGGGCCCGACCCCGATGAACCAGTTATGGTTCCGGGCCAGTGCGTATAGACTGCCGGGGGGACTAAACTTCTCTTGCACATCTTTTTTGCTACTTCAGTTAGATGCATTGGCATTTGGTGTTGAGGCGTCTCACTTTGGGTGCTTGGAGGTCCCAAATTCTAGGTCTGGGTGACGTGCATGTATTTTATGTTGCTTTGGCTTATGTGTGCTACTTCTCATGAAAAAAAATATTTTCAGGCAAAAGTTAATTACATTCAACATCCGTGCAATCCATGGGAACTAGTTCTTATGGTTTTGTTTCCCAAAAAAAAAAAAAAATACTTCATATTTTATTAAGCACAAGAAAATAGTTTTGAACACTATCAGACTTGTTAACATTTGGGCTCGTTGCAAGACTTGTAACTATTTACAATTTGGATTCTTGCTCAACTACTGCACCACAAACAAATCTATTGTTCACCTCTAGCTGGCCTCTTCACCATACACAAATCTTTGACGTTTCACGGTTATTCCATATCCAATCTAGGTAAATTTCATAATATGTGCTTTATCACCAGTCCTTGGTGATTCGTGGAGCTCAAACTTACCTGAATGATTTGGTAACACTGTTGTGTGATCTTTTCTTACCCCGCAACATCATTAATTATTACGAGGAAATAAATATTGAGCAATACATGATTAACTAAAACTATTTCCGGCTTTCCGCCTATTGAGCAATGCATGCTTTCCTGCCCGACCGCTTGAGCAATACTTGTTTTCCTGCTTTTATCAAAGTTCAAAAGAGCTTACAACTCATTATTGTTTACAATAATCATGTTTAAAGAAACAAGCAACACATACTTCTGTTGATGCAGAATCGTAAAATAGAAATAAATAAAGTTATATGTAGTTGGAGAACAGGAAAACCTGGCTTGCATAAATAAATAAATTATAATTATTAACTTTGGTTGAATACGCAGCACAAAATTAAGAGAAAAGTGTTTGAGAGGAATATTGATTCTCTTGTTCTTTTCCAAGGCCAATCGGCCAACTTAAATACAGGAGTATTGCCCGTCAACTTCGGCACTAAAGATACGTATACAAAACGAAAGAATATCACAACCATAAGGAAATAATATTCTAACCAAAATAATATTCTAATTATAATAGGATACTATCCTTAAATAAGATATTCTAATACCCCCCTCAAGTTGGCGCATGGGGATTCAAAATGCCCAACTTGCGTAGGAGAGTCTGGAACTGAGTCTTGCCAAGTGCTTTTGTAAAGATATCAGCCAATTGGATTGTAGTAGGAACATAATGAGGGGCAATGGTCCCGTCTTGAACAGCATCACGAACAAAATGACAGTCAACCTCGATGTGTTTAGTGCGCTCATGAAATACCGGATTCTCAGCAATGTGGAGAGCAGATTGACTATCACAATAAAGAGGAATTGCCTGCGGGTGTTGAATACCAAGACTCAAGAGAAGTGCTTTAAGCCATTTTAGTTCACAAGTGGCTGCTGCCATAGAGCGATATTCAGCTTCAGCAGAAGAGCGAGCAACAGTTGATTGTTTCTTTGATTTCCAGGAGATGGGAGAATGTCCAAGGAAAACGAGCCAGCCAGAGAGGGATCTGCGCGTAAGAGGACATGCAGCCCAATCAGAATCACACCAGCCAGTAAGAGAGAGATTACTATCAGCACGGAGAAGAATCCCTTGACCAGGAGATCCTTTAAGGTACCGGACAACTCGTAAGGCAGCAGTCCAATGTTCGTTGAGGGGTTTGTGCATAAATTGAGAAAGAATGTGCACAGCATAAGTAATGTCCGGACGAGTAACTGCTAAGTAAATCAATCGTCCAACCAGACGTCGATACGGTTCAGGATTTTGGAGAGGCGGACCAGAAGCCGTTCCGAGTGTGTGATGTTGCTCGATAGGAAATAATGCTGGTTTCGCCCCTAACAGACCTGTTTCAGAAACGATATCCAGTGCATATTTTCTTTGGTTAAGAAAAATACCTGTGGAGCTGCGTGCGACTTCAAGACCGAGAAAATACTTGAGAGTCCCTAAATCCTTCATATGAAAACATGTATGAAGGTATGATTTAAAAGTAGCAATTGCGGTCTTATCGTTGCCAGATATAAGTAGATCATCCACATAAACCAACACATTGAGCTGTACTGCCCTTCGAGTAAATGTAAACAAGGAATAGTCTGCATAAGACTGAAGAAACCCATAACTCTTGAGGGCAGTAACCAATTTCGCGAACCAACATCGCGGGGCCTGTTTAAGTCCATATAAAGACTTATGAAGCCGACAAACCAAGGAAGGATTATCAGTCTTATAACCCTGAGGAATAGTCATATATACTTCCTCATTCAGATCGCCGTGAAGAAAGGCATTATGGACATCCATCTGATGTAATTCCCAATGTTTAGCTGCTGCTATAGCAAGGAAAGCGCGTACAGTCACCATTTTAGCAACAGGTGCAAATGTTTCAGTATAGTCCAGGCCCGCCACCTGTCGATTCCCAAAAATAACAAGACGAGCTTTAAGGCGCTCAATAGTGCCATCAGATTTGTGTTTCACTTTATAGACCCACCGACAGCCCAAAGCACGTTTGCCGGGAGGCAAAGGAACAAGACTCCAAGTAGAATTATTTTCAAGTGCCTTAATCTCGTCACGCATGGCATTGCGCCATCCTTCATGGCGGACAGCCTCATTAAATGAAGTAGGCTCCGAAGTGGAATGAAGAGCTGCCAAGTATGCCTTATGTTTTTGGGAAAAAGAATCACAAGTAATATAATGCGTTATAGGGAACGGCGTACCTGAAGAGGATGATGAATCAGGAAGAACGGGGAATGGACTGTTGTTAACAATAGTGTGCGTGATGTAATCTTTCAGGCGAACTGATGGTGTACGTGCTCGATGACCGCGCCCCAAGTCGGCTGGTGGAACCTCCTGGGAAGTACTGGCCGTCCCAGCTGCAGTAGTGTCATCACCAAAGGACACGTGCTCCTCTCTGGTCGTGTCAGCTGTGGTGTGTCTATCTCCCAGGGATGAATTTTCTCCATGTGATGATGCAGGCACTACTTCAGGTAAACCATCATAACCAAATACAGAATAATCATTGGGCATGATAACCGGCTGTGCTTCTTCTGGTATTGGATCAATATCAGCAAGGGAGGAGGCAGATACAAAAGGAAAAATATGCTCAAAGAATTTCACATCACGAGAGACGAAAAATTCTCGAGTCTCTAGATCAAAAACATTCCACCCTTTCTTGCCAAAAATATATCCCACAAATACACACTTTCTGCTTCTGCTGACAAATTTGTCACCCTTGGACCTCATATTATAGGCATAACACAAACATCCGAAAACACGAAGAGATTTATAGCAAGGAGGAGTCCCAAAAAGTACTTCGTATGGTGTTTTAAATGCATGGAGCGCAGAAGGTGTGCGATTAATGAGATAAGATGCAGTTAATACACATTCTCCCCAGAAAGAAATAGGCAAATTTCCTTGAAATCGCAACGCACGAGCCACATTTAAAATGTGTCTATGCTTACGCTCAACACGTCCATTTTGTTGGGGCGTGCCGACACAAGATGTCTGAAACATAATACCACTAGTGCGGAAAAAATCTTTCAAGCAATTAAACTCAGTCCCATTATCACTTCTCACACGCAGAATTTTCTTAGAAAATTGGCGTTCCACCATAGCGATAAAATAAAGAAACATTTTGAAAACTTCCTTTTTATCAAGTAGCAAATAGACCCAAACAGCACGGGAATAATCGTCAACAATGGTCAAAAAATGTCTAGCACCACACGACGAAGGGGTTTTATATGGACCCCACAAATCACAATGTATCATCTCAAAAATGTCACGAGTTTTATTCAAACTAGTAGGAAAAGAATCCCTAGTTTGCTTAGCTCTAAAACAAACATCACACGGTAAATTTCCAATAGTCTTCAAACCACTTACGGGAACCAAATTTTCAACTACTTGATAAGCCGGGTGACCCAATCTTTGATGCCATAACTCTGCCACATTATTCCCGGATTCTTTAATTGCCAACGCATGTTTTGTTGGTTCCTCCCGCAAGTAGTACAGTCCATTCCGCCGTTCACCCGTTCCAATCAGCCTCCTCGAGAGACGGTCCTGTATAACACATAAATTACAAGTGAATTGGACAAAACAGTCAAGTGCATCACTTAGTTGAGTCACAGATATGAGATTACACTGCAACTTAGGCACATAAAGCACATTATTCAAATACAAATCTTTTGTGAATTGCACACTTCCTTCTAAAGTAGCCAAAACCGTTTGTCCGTCGGGCAGGCCAACAACGCATGGGTCAACATTTTTTACATGACATAGCAAAGATTGATTACCACAAACATGATTTGTGGCTCCCGTGTCAATAATCCAAGCATTATTATTAAATTTACCTGCCATGCGATCATTAGTAGAGAAAGTGTTACCCAACATGGAGAGTAACGATGTCCACTGTTCGGGTGTGAACCCTGGTAAAGGAGTGGACTGCCCACTGCTGCTCTCCCCATTATTCACTGGTTGTTTGGTTACTGTTTCGGCTGCCACCGTAGCATGGGCCTTTGCCATTTGTTTCCCGCGAGCTCCAGAATTGTTTGTACGTCCACGACCTCCTCCTGCTTTGATTCCGGGTTTCGGTCTATCTCCCCACCAATCGGGATAGCCATGAAGTTCAAAGCAACTTGTCACTTCATGTCCCGAAAATTTGCAATAGGAGCACACCAACCCAGATTTATCCGGCTTTACTCCACGGCCTGCTCCTTTCCCATCAGCACGAACCGCAAACCCCATCACTTCTGGCCGTTCCTCCTGTGTGTGTACTATACCACGTACACGCTCTTCCTGTATCATATGTTGATAAGCTCGGTTCAGGGTCGGGAGATCGGTATGTGTCAACAATTGTGACCGAACCCCACCAAAAAAATCAGTGTATATGCCCATCAAAAATTGATGTAGGCGTTCTGATTCTCTCCTCTTCTCATGCTGCTTGAGCACATCACACGTGCACTTGTTACATTTACATGCAATCAATGGCTCATAGTTGTTCAATTCATCCCATAAATTTTGTAATTTCGCGAAATATGCTCCAACCGTCATTCCTTTTGTTTGAATACATCTCGCCAAGTCCGTCTTGACTTGATGTATCTTCGGTCCATCAACGGTTGCAAATCTTTCTCTTAAATCGCTCCACAGTCGCTGTGCATTCTCATAGTGTGATAAGGTCGCCTTAACATCCGGCGTTATCACATTCAATAGCCACGAGACGATCATGGAATGGATCGTAAGCCAATCCTCCTCGGTACAAGGAGGTGACGGTTTTGTGAGAGTGCCGTCAACAAATACATATTTTCGTCGTGCTCGGAGTGCCAACCGCACGGCGTTAAACCATTCATCATAGTTGTTGCTCGCAAGACGAACCGGGGTGATAAAATCACCCGGTCTATCTTGAGGTCCCAGGAAATACGGCGAAGTATAATCAATCTTCGTCCCCGACGTTGAGTCGTCCTCCGTTGTCATCCTTGCAGTCCTTCAATCGGTAAAAGATGATTTCTCTGATACCATATTAACTTTGGTTGAATACGCAGCACAAAATTAAGAGAAAAGTGTTTGAGAGGAATATTGATTCTCTTGTTCTTTTCCAAGGCCAATCGGCCAACTTAAATACAGGAGTATTGCCCGTCAACTTCGGCACTAAAGATACGTATACAAAACGAAAGAATATCACAACCATAAGGAAATAATATTCTAACCAAAATAATATTCTAATTATAATAGGATACTATCCTTAAATAAGATATTCTAATAATAATACTTGATCCCAATCCAAAACTAAGGGATGGCAGATAGAGAAGATGAACTCCAGCCCAAAAGCTGGAAAGGAAGCCGGTGTTGTTGGGGTTTCAAGGAAGCTGGTGTTGTTGGGGTTTCTGGTGCGTTCTCCATCAGAAATTTCTCCAAGCCGGAATGAGGTTTCAAGTGAAAGTGAAAGTGCAAGTAAGATGAAGGGTTGCATATACACTATGTATCAGTCGAGCTCAAACATTTATCAAACATCGAGCTCAAACACTTTCCTAATATATTAACACTGCACAATTAATTCCATTAAATAAACTCAGGGATAAATCGTGCCGAAAACTGCATGGAATGAATGTTTCATAACAAAGAAGCGCGTACAGTTTAGTGAGTCTTTGGTTCCATTGGAAATGGTGAAATATCAAGAGAATCTAACATTAAAGGCGGGAAAGCATATACTATCCTTGGATGGTACATAGTATATTGTTATGAATTCATCATCTAGTTTGTTGACCAAGTGGTGCAAACTAGTTATAATGCACATATACATGTTGATCATAAATATTCGTATCGTAAAGTTTCTTCAATGTATCATCAGCTAAAGAGCGAGCTCGAGAGAACAAGGCATAAGCTTCAGTCCTCTTAAGTCTTAACTAGGATTTTGCCAAGTAAAAGCACCTGCCAAGACACACAATTTGAGCCTCCAAAAATTAAATGAATATCCAAATTTTAGGAATTCTAAAATAAAACATGATTTCTGAAAATCACTAGATCTTCACATTCTAAATTCAATACAAGCTTGCCACCTATACACCTAATTAAATTCTAAAGTTGGGAATGTTTGGAAAAGGTATTGGGAAACAAACAATACACACACCGCATAGAAGGAAACAAGAGACATTTAGGAGTAGGTGGAATAAGAGTTAAGAAATAAATGGTGAATTTTCATGAGGTCAATTTTTGCCCATAGTTAGGACAAAATTGTTTTCCATCATTTGCAATGGAGCCAAAGGTTCACCATTTTTTAGCTTTGGAACATGATTGAGTAAAGCAAAATGGTTCACTAAATTGTCCGATCTTTTTTATAATGAAGCACACCAATCAGTCCATGCAATTTTTTATGTGATTTTCACTATGAATCATCCAGAAACAGTCTCTCTGTGCTTTAGTACATGAGCAAGACTGCTTACATCCAACCCCCTTACTCAACCGTAGGTGAGAGCCTTTGCGGCACTAAGGTAATGATGATGGGGGGACAAAATTGTACCCTTTCCATCCCTTAATAATTGGCCAAGTTTTATCAGCACGACAATTAATAAAGTAAAAATTATATAATTGATGTTTGTGCAGAAGGGAAAATTAAATGAAACCACAAATTTCTTACTTAAAAGGAAAAGCGGCAAAATTAGTGAGAAACAAAAAAAGGAAAGTTGACAAGTTTTAAGAGACGGAAAGAGGGGCTTTTATTGGGATAGATAAAAATGGCAGCCTAATTGAAAACAAATCTCAATCGCAACAATAACGAACATTTTGGCATACTTTCTTTGGTTTCACCTTCAAAATAACTAAATTCAATCATATTCAAACAATGACACATGGTCTGAGGGTCATATATCAATTTAACATTCCCAATTCCCAATAGGCTAATGCAACCTCCCTTGATTCCCTTGAAGCAAACAATCCCGGGAAACTCATTCTCTATATTATATGCACCAAAAAGTTTCAAAACTAGGTCAAGTTTTGCACTCTTCATAATTTGATTTCTTCGTCTCACACTCTCACCAAAGCTCTAGTTGACATCCCGATTGCCATAAATCACCTGGCTAAATCTCTGTCCAATTTAGCCTTTCTAATAGGAGTAATAGATACTTTAGCAGTACATCCATTCTTCATATTTGGTTGGACAAAGAACCAAGTTCTTGTGCATGCCATGAGTCCATTTCCTGTTAATCTTTCTTTCATATTGATAATGTTTCATAAAAAGATATTAACAGCTAGATTTAAACACTTCTACAAATTAAAAAGTAAAGAGGTTTGAGCTGTACGTGTTGGACAAAAAGATTTAAAAAAAAGGGTATCAACTTCAACCATAAAAAGCCAAAAGTCCACGCTTTTAAGTTTTACCAGAGTTAAAAAGAACAACTCTCATTTACTATAACAATAATCCTGTTTAAGAAAACAAACAACAAAAACTTCTATTGACGAAGAAAGGGCAAATAGAAAATAAACAAAGCTGTATGCCTGTATGTAGTTGGAGAAAGGGAAAATCATGGCTTGCACGAATACATAAATAATAGTAGTAATACTCAATCCCAACCAAAAACTAAAGGGATGGCAGAGAGATACGGCGAACTCAACCCCAAAATCTGGTAAGGAAGCTGGTGCTACCGCCGCCCTTTTTGTCTTTCCTAATCCTACTATCAAGTGAAGGGAACTCAATGAAATCATATGCCAGATCCAACAAAATTGGGTTGCAGGGCACTGCCTGGAAGGCAGGTGGAAAGACTTCAATGCGAGCAGGGGCTGCTTTCCTGTTGTTGGAATACTCGCCAACCGCAGATTCATAACAGTCCAATTTCTCCATCAGAAATTTCTCCAGCTGAAATGGGGTTTCAAGTGAAAGTGCAAGTAAGGTACAGGTTGTATATACACTAATCGGTCGAGCTCAAACATTAATCCAGAAAAAAGGGCTAAAAGCAGACACCTTCGTAATATATTAACACTGCACAGCTGATTCGATTAAATAAATTCATGGACAATTGATGTACAAAAGGGATAAAACATAATTCTACAAGAGGAAGAACCTTTTTCTCATTTCCACTTAATGAAATAGCTGATATGTTTTTCGAGAGATTCTCTGAAGCCTTCTCTAGCTCCATAATTCCTCTCGCATGCTCTATACAGCCATTGGATCTACTCTCACTGGATAACACTTTCAGCTCATTGACTATCACCTGCTTGGCACGGGGGTGGGGGGGTGCACAATAAATCACAAGATAATTGACCAAAAACGGAAAATTATCAATTATATCACCCATAAATCCAAAAGATAAAGGTAACAACAATTCAAAATATTGCAGCATATGTGCCATTTAAAATTTTCCTTAATACTTTAAATATTCTCTTGACCAAGTAGAGCCAAGATTTATCAATGAAATATAATCCAAGAGAATCCAACATTAAAGGCGGTCAATGTGGGGCAAACTAGTTATAATGCACATATACCTGCTGATCATAAATATTCGTATTGCAAAGTTTCTTCAATGCATCATCAGCTAAAGAGCGAGCTCGAGAGAACAAGGCATAAGCTTCAGTCCTCTTTCCAGCAAAACTGTAGGATTTTGCCAAGTAAAAGCACCTGCCAAGACAAATAATTTGAGCCTCCAAAAACTAATAAAAAGCCAAATTTTAGGAATTCTGAAAATGACTAGATCTTCACATTCCAAAATCAATACAAGTTCACCACCTCATCATCATTAGCCCAGTGCCGCAAAGGCTCCCACCTACGGTGGGGGTGTCGGTTGTACGCAGTCTTACCCTGTACTAAAGCACAGAGAGACTGTTTCTGAATGACCCATAGTGAAAATCGCATCGAAAATTGCATAGACTGACTGTTACTTCATAACAAAGAAGCGCAGACAGTTTAGTGAGCCATTTTGCTTTATTCCATCATATTCCCAAGCCAAAAAATAGTGAGTCTTTGGCTCCATTGAAAATGATGGAAAAACAAGTTCACCACCTATACACCTAATTACATTCTGAAGCTGGGAAACTGGGACTGGACAAGGTATTGGGAAATAATACACACACACAAAAGAAAACAAGACACATTGAGAAGGTACTGTGAAATAAGAGTTTAGTATGCGACAGATGACTAATTTATAGATAAAACATGGGAACCTAATTGAAGGATGGAGAGAACGGGTAGGATGGAAAACAAAGGAGGTAACAACAAGTTGGCATACCGGTGTGCCCGGAAGACCATACTCTTTGATTCACATTCTTCAGCGAGTGCCACTTCTTCTGCTTTTCTATCTCTTCCGGAGCTTACTAAATCAGAAAGGTCAGAAGTGTTCTGCCAAAAGACACAAAGTCAATACACTTATTGCAAACCACTATTATTATTACTATTATTATTGTTATTTTATTATCATTATTATTATTATTACTATTATTACTATTATTATTACAATTACTGTTGTTGCTACTGCTACTACTAATACTATCATCATCATATTGATCATTGTTATTAGTATTTTAATTACTATATTAATATTAATTATTATTGTTATTCTTGTTGTTATTGATATTATTATCACCATTCACCACTACATTCTAAATCAACTCTCAGGTTAATTATACACATAATTGCAATTAGATATTATTCTTACCTGTAATAAAAGATCATATAGCCGCACGAGCTCTGCTGGCTTCGTAGCCTTTTCATTTTTATCATCTCGGGCCTTATTGAACTTACTTTTCGCTATGCTAACCAGTAATTGGTTCCGTTCAATAGTTCTCTGTCCTAATATGGCCCCAATGGCTTTATCAAGGCCGCTTAACTCATCTTTCACGTTTTCAGAATTAGCTGCAGTAACCTGAATAACCATATAAACAGGCATCAGTTTCAAGAGTTATGCATATGAAATAGCATCGTGCTCTTCCAAATCAATAGTATCATAAAAAGGTTATGAAATAAAGTTCTTGGAGCTGGTTTCTGATAAGGATCGGTATGCACATTTGTATTGTTCTCACCAAATCACCGCGAATGCTGCTTCTGGCTTCATGATATGCTGCAAATATCTTGTCAAATACTCCAAGTTTCTTTTCTGCTGGAAGAGAATCGCCTGATGGCCCATGAATTTCTTTCTCTAATTCCTGAGCTGCTCAATGTTTTAGAAAGATATTTTTATGTCAAGCATGAATATAGAATAAAATACGGATATGTGGCACGTCAAATTGATTTTTACACATGCAGAGACCAATTTCTATTGAAGAATAAAACAATTAGACTAAAATTAGGAAATAGTTGTGCATAAATACAGCAGTTTCAGCATTGATTCTCAACCTGTAAGAGGAAAATTCAATACAGTGCAATTGTCTCAAAAAATGTTTGAGACATAATTTACTAACACACTCATATAGCTATATCTAACAAATTTATATGAAAGCCAAAATTGTCAAGCCTCTAACTGGAACAGAAAATGTATATCTGTGACGCTACAATCCTTGTGCATTAATATATAACCTGTATAATTGTATTCTTGTACAGTAAGCTTGTTTCATAGATACACTTAAAACCTTCCCAACTTTACCATTGTGCCTTTTCTGCTTTTCCCTAGCATTGTTGCTAAGGTTCTAACTGGAAGAGAAAAGTGTGTGTATAAATGATGTGCATTCCTAACTTGTTTATCGTGATTTAAATTTTAATCATTAATTTTTGTTTTGCCCTAACTTAACTTTTTCACTAATATGAATGATTATGTATTCATTTGTTTTATATATGTCCCTTTGTGTGCATGGAGGTGGGAGGTGAGTTGTTGCCTACTTTATACCTACTTTATACGCCTTGTACTATAAACTATATAGAGTAAGTGATGAGTTCATTGTATAATTTGACAGAAGTCATATATTGTACTTTTTGTTAAACCACACACACACCACATAAATCAGATCATGCCAAGGCCCAGTGCAAACCTGTTGAAGAAACCTGATATGTTTATTTGTTTAGAAAACCAAGTGTCCTCAAACACAATATCAATCAAATAAATAAAGATATCTGGAGAAAGTAAACAGCTTAATGTGCTACCGAACCCAATGGTCTCTCATCAGACAAACTTTCCCACTGACCTTTTAATATAGATACTCTTGTTTTGGGGTTTGATATTGGGAATGTATGACCAAGCCAGTTGAACTCTGTCATGGATGCAGCCTGCTGAGCTCTAGCCTCAGCCATAGCAGCCTGCAAAGCAAGAATACACATGTCATATACAGATAACAGATACTAAACTGATTACAACTCTGCAGGATCACCTACAAATATGGGCATGGTCACAAACACGTGGCAGTTAATACTTGAAGTAAAGGGCTCACCTCTAATTTTGTTTTGAAAAGGTCAAGGGCAGGCCCTTCCATTTCGCCTATGTGTACAAGCTCAGAAGCCTGCAAATTAGACTCGCCAATCTTGTGCAAACAATAGCGTATACTTGGTTCTAGTTGCTCAACATGCTCACGGCATAAAACTTGGTTCTCTAGATCTCCGTATTTGCCAAGTTCCTCATAAATAGCCCTAACAACTCCTAATGTCAGTTTTTGGTGGAAAAGTATAAGGGAAAAATAAATAAATACAATAACCTGAAGTTCAAAAGTGAATAAGAACACCGTGGACAAAAGAAGTTTGAGGCCAAGAGAAGGATGTGGTAGAAAGATATTTAGCCAGTTAAACACAATTTGCGTAGAGATATAAGTATGCTGTCCCGGGTTTTATTAAAACTTTTTAAATATAAAAAAAATTAATGTAGTTCAATTCTACCTGGCACTTTTGAAACATTTAAGTGCAATGTCCCAGTTCTTATCTTGTTCAAACAAGAAATTCCCTTTCATATATGCAGCATATGCCTGTGGTTAGAAAACCTTGTTGTAAAATCGAAGCATATATATAACAAATGAGAATTACAAAATCAGATATTAGCATGCATTCATGCAACACAGTAGAAGTGCTGAAACCCTCAAATGGATAAAGTTATCACTAATTTTTTTTAACCGAAACTGTTTGGATATAACAACAAGCACCACATAGGAACCTGACCCATGGTTAAAGCCACACATTAAATTATAGGCTTCATAGATCGCCATATTATATATTTAAATCTTCTTGAAACATTGATTATTCTAACTCCATTTTCATACATGTACTAATTAGTACCAACTAAGCTACTAGAACCAAATATCTTTTAAGGAAATTATTGTGGAACTGCTGAGGGAGGATATATAATCACATATCAATCACATGAAGAGGAAAACATCTTAAACCCGGAGTAATGTTTTTAGTATCTGAACTCTGCTGCATCGCAAAGAAACTTGACATGAATCCAATTCAACAAGATTTTTCTTTCATTGACCCTGTGAATTGTAAGGCGAAAAATATTTGAAACTCAAAACTAATTTCATGAGTTTGTGGATTAAGGTTTAACTACAAGTTCCTGTGTAGTGAAGACTGAAGAGTAAAAGAGTTGCAAAGTAAAATCTACACAACAAACTCCAGGATATAACTATTTATTTAATAACTGGGCGCAAAAGAGAAATGTTGCTAAAATCCTAAAGGTGATTGATTGTTCCTGGCTGTAAAACTGTAGATTAGTAAGGGTGTTTGTGATTTCTTCTGCTTTAAAAAAGTGGTCTTTAAAGTGATTTTAGAGAAACTTCTTAATAGTAAAAGTTGGTAGTTTTGGTAAAAGAATTGTTTTTGTGTAGTAGAAAAAGTGAAAAGCAGTATAAAGCACTCCTCCACTTGCTTCCAACTTTTAGCTTTAAAGTTTTAAGTGCTTAATTTAAGCCGATGTTGTCAATTGAAAACACCAAATTCAGCTTTTTAATCAAAAAACTAAAAATCATTTTTTAATTTTTTTGCAAACGCTCCCTGAATTAAGATAAATAAAAATGAATAGCTTTGTGGAGCGTGGAACAATAAACTGAATACAAGAAATAAAGAGGGCTTGCCTCTGCTTCCAAAGAAGTCCTAGAATCTCCTTTGGTGGCACACAATTCCTGGAATAGTGTAGCCCACTTAACTGCTTTTCTCAACCTACCGATGAGGTAGCTCCGCTGACGCGCATTTGGACCATCAGGCAAAGTTTTCTTTTCCATAGCATGACTCCAAGCTCTCTCAGCAGTGTAAAGAGCCAAGTGAAGAAACCTACATGGGAGTTGGGACAACAGAACATTCTCTAAGCTTTCATTAAAAGGTCTAGTAATTCTGTTGGCTAAAAAACAGCATAATAAAGCTTAATCAACTCCACTAAAGCAACCATTCCCGATCTCTTGTTTTTGTCATATACTTCACCTGAGATTCCTTTCATTTTTACATTAGAATTCATGTATAACACAACTACAATGCGTCAATGGTCTTACATTTTTATAAATCAATTCCAACAAAACACTATTGGAACAGCACTTCAGTTGGATAGTAGATACAGCAATATATAAATATCATTTCCAACAAAACATTATAGGAACAGCACTTCAGTTGGATAATAGATACAGCAATATATAAATTAAAGCATTCGCATTTAATGCTTAGAAACTTCAATACAAAGACTCCCAACACCTTGCTGTTCTATAAACTTTACCTGAGAATTCATTCATATTTACACAAAGCTCCTTTCAACACAACAAAAAGTGCTTCTATGATTCTACCGTTTAAGTAACATATCAAACAATACATTACTGTGTGGCCGTGCAGGTACCCCAGAATACAACTTTAAGGGAGAAAATTAAAAGGAAGGTCGTGCAATTGAAGCTCGAGACAATAATCTCTCTCTTCCCCTCCTCTCCCCCTCTCTATATCCCACTGCCACTCCTCTCCCCTCCCTCTATCCCACTGCCATTCCATCTCCTTCTCAAACATATAACAAATATCATCTTGAATGCAACAAATATATTCCTTAGCTGAACCAATTTTAAAAACAGAGACAGGAAGAGAATAAGAGTTCAAAACATGAGGTTGAATCGATGGTGAATATACCAGTCGACAGTCATAAAACAGACAAAACGCATTATACACACCTCACTTCAGTGACTATGGCTGCTGTAATTGTACGTTTTGTATACTTCCCACGTCCATGGGTGAACTTCAGTGATTTGTACAATCGCCGCAACCGGGCAGTGCAATACCTCCTGTGTACTCGATCTTCAGTGATCATTTCATTTTCTAGAAACATAAAATCACATGTATTGCATAGAACACGTCTTGGCTGTTTATCAATAAGAAAATCAGTCTTACCTGTATCTGGTATAGTCACGAAAGCGCAACCCATGCTGCAACTGAGCTGATTTCAGCAGCTGCAACACTGAACATCACCAAATTGATTGCCCAAATTACTATTAACATAAAGGGACATGAAAACATATAATATATGTATGAACTCCCTATTTACATATAGATATATAGTCATATTTACATCTAAGACAACAGCAAATAAAACATGCACAGAGTTCTATGTGATGTTTATGCGTTGAAGCATAATGCGAATATTATATATACTCCATCCGTCCCATAACTCCATCCTACATTCCTTTTAGGGCCTTCTAAAATTGTCTTCTCATCTCCTTTAAAAAAAATGGTGTACGCCATTAGGCGCCCCAAACTGCAACTGCCTGCCCGACATTTGGGTGGTTGATTTCCTACTTGCCTTACAATTTCTCTTCCTTATACATTACAAATCACAGTGGGGATAGAATTTTGGACGGAGGGAGTAATACACAAAGATAATGAGAGAAGAGCAGAATGAACCATTGATAGAGAATTTGGGATTGTTGATCTGATCGGCATGATTTGAATTTAGTTCTTCAATTTCCATAGCGGAAGCACCATTGTCATTTGCCATCGAAGCGTGAATGGAACGGACCTGTGAAACCGTGAATGTCCTGCAGTTTAGCTGGCGACGGGTGCAGGAGAGGAGTGGCCAGCCGCGAGGCGGAAATCAGAGAAGGACGATGATGTGGAGGGCTCCGGTTTCTGGTCGTGTCAAGCTGAATGTCCAGTGGCGGAACTGAATCATAAGCATTTGATTAATTCAAACCATTTTACACTACATATATTTCCAAATGAATTGTAAAAATTCAAAAATGAAATATCAAATATCCAATTTCATAAAAAACGGCCAAAATGAGAAAACGAGAAACCTATCTGACGACGGAGGGCGAATGGCGGACAGCGGGGCTGAACCGGATTTGGCTGCTTGCCTGACGCTGCGTTTCTTTCTCTGCAATTCCGCGTCACTGTGTTTTGGGCCCTGTTCTTGGCTTGATCTATGTTTTTTTGGGCTGCTGAGTGTTGGGCTTGCCTTGGCCCGACCAGCCCTTTATTTCCCCTGGTCTTCTCCAAACGTTGTCGTTTCGCCACCTAACTTAAAAATACTCCATCCGTCCCTTAAAACTTTACCAACTTTCCTTTTTTGGATGTGCCACTAACTTTGCCACTTTCCCTTTTAAGTAAAGAATTTATGGTTCAAGTTAATTCTCTCTCCTCTGCACAAACCTCAACCACACAGTTTTTACTTTATTAATCCTCGTGCCGGTCAAACTTGGCAAAGTTTTAAGGGACGGAGGTAGTAAAACTTTTGCTTAGGTCACGGGCTTTGGAAACCAAGAATCGGAGAACCGGACTGGACCGAATCATTATGATCCGTTCGATTCCAACATTTATTAGTTACGTAGTATTTGTTAATGGTTCGGTTCCTATTTTTTATTAGCAGTTCGGTTCTCGGTTCCTGAAAAAAATATGTACGTGGAACCGTTATATATAATAATTAAAATTTTGTATACTTCTTATTAGTATATATATATGTACTAGCGATTACTCGCGCAAGGCGCGAGAGTGTTTGCCCAATATTGAAATAATGTTGCATTATGTTTAAAAAGTGTTATATGGAATATTGTTTTGTGGGTTTTGATAATGTGTCGCTAATAGATGACCACAAATGAGGTATCTTAAATATTATTACCACCTATTGGGTAGATGTATTTAAAAAACCTGGTCAACTTGTTCTTTGATAGCAGAGATGGATAATATTAGCTGACGAGGAGGGTTTGCAATTGGGGTTGTGACGTTGCCTGAGTCCACCCGTTTAACAATTTCTTCAAACTTAAGGGAGTTATTCATTTTCCTATGAAACAAACAAGTTTAAAATGACATCTTAGGGGAAAGAAAAATGTAAAGGGTGATAATTTTTGTAATATTGATTACCACTTCGTAAGATTTTCAGCACGAGGGCTTGAAGGGTTGACTTGCACAAAAGAGTGAAATGATGTTGACAAGGAAACACCTGATTCATGTTTCAGGAAGTAGTGAGCCATTAGGTAGTTATTTATCCAACTTTAATAAACTAACAATTTTATGTTTATGAAAGAGGGTTGATAACCAAGTGATGAATAAAGGTCTATAATTTTGATTACCCATAACTACACATTAGTACTGCTCTTCTTATATGAATAGGACTGAAAATAACTATAATCTAAATGCCTAAACATAAAATAAAAAAAATTAAGATCAGGAATGCTAGGTCGTATACATGTAACATTTCTAACTAACAGTTGAGTAATTATAAATGGAAGGGGCTCTATCATTAACGAGGTGAAACAGTTTTTTATATTCAATTTAATGGTAAGAGTAATACTTGAGTAATTCTAAATGGAAGGGGGCTCTGTCATTAACAAGGTCAAACCGTTTTTATATTCTATTTAATTGTAAAACCTTAAAATTGAAGGTCAGATACATGCAACATGTGTGTGTAATATATAATTGAAGGCTAACAACTAAATCTTCGCACCTATTACATACATGGTAAGACAGAGAAAATATTGAACTACGACCTATTGGTTGATTAAAAAAAACATATATTATCTAAAGGTATATGCATAAATGTTTGAGAAAACTAAATGCACTAGGAAGAGTCAAACGTATGACTTAATGAGAGAATACATTTTTTTTTCGTTTCTTTCTATGCAGTAAGAAAAGGCCATCCCATAATTAAAGACACACAAGGTCTATGGTAAACAGCCTCCAGTCACACACCACTCTATTTGACCATTAAATGCATATTTGATTCTAAATAAATCCCTATAAATACCACCTTTACCAGCTCCATTGTTCATTACCAAATCAACCACCATTGTCTATTGTAAGTAGTTCAAATCAAAACCACATATATATTATTTTAATTTAAATACAATTTTAATTAGAGTGTACTTCTCTAAGACTCTAACCAAGCCCATATTAAAATGTGCTTACCATGACTACTCCAGTCTTGAAGAACGCAAACGATGGTATTGCTAGAGCAATGGTCAATTTCTCCCCTACTCTATGAGAAGATCACTTCTATTTTCTCTCCATCGACAATCAGTTTTTCTTTCTCGTTGTACGTTTCGTATTTCATATTATCAAACTGCTATATATCAAAGTTAATCCTATTTGAAACATATTATGGTGTACCTATGTACCAGGTTGCACAATTATATAAATCAGAGATTGAACCCCTGTAGGACCAAATCAGGAAAATGATGTGCCTTGCTTCAACTACTTGTAACCATATCAGTAAAAGAATTTGTACCTTTGAACCTCCTCACAGCAATCCTTTTCCCATGAACAATGGGATAAAGTCCTTCTTTAAGTTCATTTACAAGCTCAACGCCTTGATTCGAAGCAAAGGTTTCCCAAAGTGTGAGCACTATTGGTTGTTCACTGCAATATAATATAACAAGTTAGTTATAATGAACTGGATGTGGACAATATTGATTTCAACCACTTACTCTTCATCAATGACTAAGAAGTCATTAGCTTTTTGTTGCCCACTTTGAGTGACAATGAATTCTCTAGGCAGTTTGTGTATTACAATGCCAAAGAAACCTGTGAAGTGTGTAAATGATTCAATACCAATATAAAGTGACATTGTTACTATTTAAGTAATATGCAATTTTTGAAAATGAAACTTACTTATTTCAATGCTTTTTGCTGCAAAAGCATATAAATCTTTAAGCTGAGTTAGGTCGGCATCAGTGGGGATAGGCCACTCAATGTCATTGTCTATGTCTTATATTAGAGTTCGCCTATTAATAGACCAAAGAAATCTATAGCTCTCATCTGGTACTTTGAATGTAGCCCTAACTGGGGATACAGAAGCGTTTGATATGGTATACACAGACTTTAACTTGAGTCTGTCATCCATTATCTCAATGTCATTCTCATAAGCCATTGCTTGAACCTTATTTCCCTGAATCAACCAAGAATGTAGCAGTCAAGATTTATTCAAATATTTTTTAATCATACGTGTCTCATTTTTTTTGGCAGTGATGCTTCTACTAGTAAACATGATCATTCAGAATTCAAATGCAAAAAGTTACAAACATCATAGATGTGGGGTTGTCAATTTGCAGTTTTAAATTTGTGAACCAAACATCAGAGATGTGGGGTTTTGAAAATTACAATGATTTGCAGATTCGCTGAACAATATATACATAGGCTACCTAAAGTAACATAGAAACGTCTAGGTAATTATATCGACAATACTGCTTCTCCAATCTCCATTACTACTAACCAAAGTTGTAGAGACCCTGCAGCTATGTTTTCCCATACACTGACATGGGAACAACCAAATAACATTTCCCTACCCAATATTCACAGGTCTCCTTATCATTTACATCTCATTTTTTTGTAGTGACAGAGATTGACTTGGGCAAGTATATGAAACAATCAAACTCTTATTGCCAACAAATTATAGGTTCCTGGAGTACTTTTTTCATTTCAATTGACAGTTTTTCATACCTGGTTTTAACAACCGTGTACGTTGTCATCGCGCGTTTTTGTCAAAAACCTAAAAGAGGCAAGAAAACCATTTTGCAGACAATGATACGTGGCTACTATGTTAAATGAAAAAATACAGAAAGTGACCGAAACAGAGATCTCACAAAGCAAGAAAATTAAATCCATACACAGCGCTTCAAATGCACATAATCGACTTGAGAGATAGAAATAAACGAACGACACGTTCACAAGAATGGCTTCTTAGTATGAATGAACAAGCATTTGAATAAAGATGATGACAGATACTTACATTTTCATCCTGCAATATTATAGCCTTATATAACTTTCCAGGAGTACTTTTTGACTCCCTTGTGTTATGTTTCTCAATAACACAAACTTTGCAACTCCATGGACTAACACCAGGCTTCACTTGAGGGATTAAAAGTAGGTTGGATGCCATCCTAATGAAATTGGTTGGAGTAAGTCACGGTGAACACGATGGGGGAGAAATTAAAATGCAAAAATACTAATTTTCAAAGCATAGCTCTGTACATTTGTGGGGGTAAAGAGATTTTTAATAAACTCTTGAACAACATCCAAGTTGCCAATGGTCCCAGTTCATTTACAACTCAGAGTTTGTTTTTAGTGCTTAACCTGGTTCAATTAAGTTCAGCAGGCTTACTTAAGTTCAGTATATCCAAACATGTAAATATCATACCATCTAAAACATTAAAGGCTGTCACATCCAGTACATGTATCAGCTTAACAATACCATCTATACATAAATGACACCGAGAAAAACTAACCTGCTTTCCAATGTTAAATGGGATGTACCTATACTTAAGCATGTGTGAAATTTGGCGCTTCACAATGAGGGCAAAGAGAACATCCCAGCTGTAATTTTGAGGCTTTGTTTTTTGGAATGAATTTGTACTCAAAGTTTATTTTCTATATAGGCAGTTACATCTCGTCTCCCTAATTTCAGCTTTTACAACTGTTTTTAATTTGAAATCCATTTATGTAAGACTCATAATGCAGAATGTTAAATTTTGATGCTATTACTTTGAAAAGCTTCAATCCAGAGGTTCATCAGTTTTTATTGGGTAAACAAACGAAAGCCAGAGAAAGGAGTAGTGATTTTAGGAGGCGTGTTCATCCTCTTTTCCTTTCAGAATGGTTGGAACAGAGAAAAACAATCCAGGGATAACATAGTATGTAACAACATCAAGTTCTAGCATTGGAAAATGAAATCTCAGGCTAGATTTTATCAACTCACACACACATAATAAACGAGACAAACAACCCAACCTCAATGAAGCCAAACAGAATGACAAGACAATGAAAACTTACAGGACTATGGGAGTGAAATAAAGCTCTAATGCCCTGAGCGGATGCCCCAATTATTTATAGCCATTAGCACAACCCTTGATTTTCCAACAGGCTGCTGGGTACACATACCTGCGCGGCAGCAGACATGAACGGAAAAGAAAGGGAACAGACAGCCGGAAGCAATGGAGAGCGCGTGGAAGAAGAATGATCGGCAAAGAGGAGGAATTTAATAGCATTGATACTATTTGGATCAGTTTCGTTTTTCCCTTTTTAGAGGCGTCCCCAACGAACCAGATGTCACGACTTAAAGTAAAGTGAAGCTAACGGAAGTTATAAGCAGACGGTATGTAAGGGTAAAGAAGACAGATGGAAAGTAGGGTTCCACCTCTAAACAACAATGTACAACATCCTATTGCCCAAGTGTGTTGACATAAATCAGGGGTGCCAACCTGTATTCATAGTTATAATATTTGGAGATGTATGTATTTTAATGTACATTTACTTATTTATTTTTATATTGCATTCACTATTTTAGTTTAGTTATTTAAGTATTTTTTATTACTCCCTCCGTCCCCTTTTAAAAGTCCCGGAAGAGGGTGGCACGAGTTTTAAGAAAAGTGGGTTTGTGTGGTTGATATTAATTGATAAAGTAGGAATAAAGTAAGAATAAAGTAAGAATGATTTTGAGCCACACAAACTTTACCAAATGAGGTATGGGACATTTAAATAGGGACATCCCAATATGGTAAAATGGGACATTTAATTGGGGACGGAGGGAGTATTTAGTTGCAAAAAAAAGTATTTAAAATTACGTAGTATTATTCATTTTAATCGGTTCTCTTGGATTTCTTAGACCCCTTATTAGGTCCAAACTCCAGAGGGTCGGAAGGTCACTCATGACATATTAGGCAAAAACCCTAATTAATTTTTATTATTCTGTCTTCTTTGTGGCTTCATCGAAAATCATCTTTCATAGACAAGCTTCATTCGTTTTCTATTTTATTGTATGAACTTTTTGTCGACTAATTACGTTGTTGATTGTAGTGAATATCTTGTTTTGTTTTGTTTACTAAAATTTTCAGTTTGTTGTGTATTTATGTTTTAAACTCAACTTTTGAGGTTTGAAATGAAGTTCAACATATTTCATATTTGTATTGTAATTTCAATTTTTGAATGTCTTTTTGGCACAAATCTAACCCTTGATTTGTAAGAAATTTTTTAAAGACTAGGAACCGTTAAATGACAAGAACCGAACCGTTAAAAATGGTTCGGTTTCTTATCGGTTCTATAAAATAATTTATAAGAACCGAACCGTTAGTAAAACGATTCCACATTTTTTGCTTAGGAGTCGAACCGGTCTAGACCTACTTTTGCTCAGTTGCTTGATAATCCCTGTCTGCGTGAATGATGGCTCGATGCCTCCAAGCTCGCCAAAAATCATGGAAAGGACCAGTTTGGCACCCCCAATCCTTACCTACACCTTACCTAGCATGGTCGAAGCAGGGGCACCGGCCCCCTGCCCCCTGGCAGATCCGCCCCTGGACGTGGCTTTGGTTGGGTGCTGAGAGATTCATCGGGTTTTTTCCTGGGCGAAGGTGTTTATCCATGGATAGGTTTTTTTGGCCATTCCCCCTGTTTTAACTGCCCAAACGGATTTTTAGTTCGAGTCATCCGTTTTCCGGATCATATTTGTCGTGTCACGCCCCAGACCTCTCCGGACACGTCAACAACCCGCCGAACAATACGAATAGTCAACCGCAGTTCAACACATCCATATTATACAAAGCGTCTTGAATATCATTCACGCATATAAGTATATAACATCCATAAACAAACATAATAAGTAATTCATATCGCAGCGGAAAACATTGTTTAAAACAAAAGGGCCACACAGGGCTATTCATGAGCACGCAGGCTCTATAGTAAAATATCCATGAGCAAATGTATTAATGTTTCAAATAGAATGGAGGAAGCACGAACCAAGTCTTCTCTCCGATGAATCACTCAATCAACGAGCACAGGATGCAAGCTCAAGCCTTAACCTGAAATGGTGGTGGGACGTCCCCGAAGGGGTCAGTACTCTATACGGCTATAAAGTACTGGTGTGGCAGCCATCTAATAGATATACAACAAGTATTTCAAACACAAGACCCTCAAATAGGGTGATAGTACATTATGATTGTAACCCTAAGTTACCTCATTTGAAAATATACTTACTTTATATAAAAGTCAAGTAGTCGGCCCGTGGGCCCATATTCATTTAGAAATCACAATTCCCATTCCCCGTGACTATAAGCAACGACAACTCATAGAGTCCAACCCTAACACATGACATTGTCTTCTAGAGCTCGGCTCTATCACATCACCATACAATTTATGTCACTTGGGTCAATTTCCTTACCTTGCGTTCTAGAGCTCGGCTCTATCACATCACCACGCAAGCCCTAGAGCTCGGCTCTAGTTATACCATACATAGACTACAAGTCTACCACCTTACCATGCATTCTAGAGCTCGGCTCTATCACGTATTCTGCGAGGTTGTGTTTTGTTCGGACGATTTGGAGGCCTTAAACTGCTCCGATTCCTTCAAACCGCACGTCTATGGATCCCTCTTCTTGAGAGCTTTCAGTGGACACCTCACACGCCCCTTTTGGATGAGTATTTCTCAAGATACCAACCAAACAGTGAGCTCCAAGAACTGGAGATTAACCCTGCGGCAGCTCCCTTATCTCTTTCCCTTTTGAGTGTGAGGCTCTCCCTTCTTTCTTATCCCTTTCAGTTCAAATGGTGGGTGAGGGGGAGGTGTTTAGGAGCCCTCAACATGATATCTAAGCATGTGGTTCACAAAAAGAAAGGGTAGGGTGTTTGATTGCAATTAAACATGGTGTGGACCTCCTCTTTTATTTCCTTTTTGTAATGTTGTAGCTCTCAAGTCAAATGTCCGCCCCACATAGTTGTCTCACCCATTTTTCTTTGTCTTGCAGGTACCAAGGTCATGTGGGATGGTTCCCAAATGATCCCATTCAATTTGGGGTCCAAAATACCTACTAATACTTCCAAAATGAAAAGATGGACCCTATTGTTTTATCCTTGTCCTGAGATGTCTTTTTGTACTCCTTATAATTTATGTAGGCCAAGTCAATTTCATACATCAAATTATTGATTCCCAATATGTGTAGGATCATCCCCATAACTTACATGAGGAATATTATAGAAGGAAAATCTTACTCCCATTATTTAGCTCAAGAATGTGGAAGATGGGACTGTAGGCATTTGTATTCTTCTCTAATCATATTATCACTTATTTTGACATTGTCATTCATATATTGGACTACTAGCCGCGTGGGTCACCCCCGAGTGGGCCTACGACACCATTCTCGAATACTTGCTATTTTTAGCAGGTTGGGACCAAAATAATGTTTGGACCGCCCGACCTTCCTCAACTTGTCTTGAAATGTTATGTAACATTATTTAGGTAATGTTGGGCTCTAATTCTCATTAATAAGACCCAAATATGTAACACCCCGGGCCCGCAGGACCCGAGGTAGTTACTCCGGACCAATAGTACTGTCCCCACAAACCACCACGAGCCTTTACCGCGCACTTTGTCCTCACTCATGCGCGCCCTGAGAAACTTCCCAGGGGGTCACCCATCCCAAGACTACTCCCGTGCAAGCACGCTTAACTTGGGAGTTCTTGGGTGATGAGCTCCCTTAAAAGGAGATGCACCTCTGTTGGTATGAGTAGTACTATTAATCCGTTTATATTAAATCTCAAGTGTTACAATCACCCCCACTTAGGATCGCAACGTCCTCGTTGCGCCCTTAAACCAATCTCAATCAAATCCCAGAAATTTTTCCCCTGCTAGGTGTTTGCCCGATATCTAACGGATCAGCACACTGTCGCAGGGTTGCTCTGATACCACCTGTAACACCCCGGGCCCGCAGGACCCGAGGTAGTTACTCCGGACCAATAGTACTGTCCCCACAAACCAGCACGAGCCTTTACCGCGCACTTTGTCCTCACTCATGCGCGCCCTGAGAAACTTCCCAGGGGGTCACCCATCCCAAGACTACTCCCGTGCAAGCACGCTTAACTTGGGAGTTCTTGGGTGATGAGCTCCCTTAAAAGGAGATGCACCTCTGTTGGTATGAGTAGTACTATTAATCCGTTTATATTAAATTTCAAGTGTTACAAAATAAGTATTTGCAAAACCCAACACTAATATACGAGTTTGAACAGTACATTATTCAATCATGCAATATGTAAAACAACAATCATTTACAATTGTTTGGGAATCGGAAATTCAATACATAGACTTTGAATTTTTTTTTAAATGAATTTTCGAGGACGTTCGGGTGCGGTATCACAGTAGGGGTGCCTGCCAATGACACAAACCCTGGATATGCGCCTTGTTGGAATGTCTAGGAAATGACCAAGTGTCAAACTATCACCGAACCGAGGTGGATCAGGTCCTCTCGGTCTCTTTTGGTGATGTTAGCGGGATTTTTACAGTAGCGATCATCGGGCTTGGCTCATTGGAGTTGCTATGTCCGGAGGGAATTGTCTGTCAGTGCATAGCTGGGTCAGTGGTGGGATCTTAACCTCGCACATGGTCTCGACTTGCCCGTCTTATGGCATTAATGGGCATATTGGACCGTCTAATCTGCCCCCTCAAGTATATGACAATACATCCCGTCATTTTTCTTGAAAAAAATATCTAAAATCTTCTGTCTTCTCACTCCTAGGCCTCGCATTTCGCGTCTAGGCTTATGCTTTTCTTCGGCTTTGGTGATCAAGTCTTCAATTGATCATTTTTTCACGCCTTCCTACCGTGCACAGCGTTTTCCCGCCGCTTCACGGCTAGGCGTGCCTAGGTACCACCTTTTACCAACATTTTGAACATCGCACACACTTAATCAAAGAAATTACTTATTGTTCGTCCAAACTAAGATGCTTGTAGGCCCAGTCAAAGGCGTCGACAAAAAAACAAGTATGAATTGAAGTGTTGCTATAGTGATGTATGAACCGCCAAGTGTTTTCATATTGATTTAGTTAGTTGAAGTAGTGTGTCCGTACGGTGAGTCTATGGGGGCTTTTTATAGACATTACAAACTTAATCGTCAAGGGGATATTACAATTGCTACATGCCAAGTCAATATGTTCTAAACAAACCTCCAGACTGACCATGGACTAGGGTCCCACGAGGTCGGCAATTCTGAGTTCAACCATCTCTACAAGGTTGTTCAGCTCATCGTAACCCTAGGGTGACCCTAGAGGTCTGCCATTTCAATTTATCCCTTTCAAGATCGGTCAGGTCGAGTCTTCTATAGTTGGGTCTTCTCTTTGTGCCAACTGTCAATAATCATATAAGAAGGTGAACAACATCGATGTAACATTTTATTAATCAATGAAAGAAATAATAATTGTATAAATAATTGGAGTGGCCATGGCGGTAGTGTAAAAAATGGTGACCGATCAAGATAACACATTTTTTCTAATAAATTTTCACCAAAGACGTTTTAGTTGAAATAACATATAGCAAAACAACAAATTTAAGTAAAAACATACTCTGTAACAAGTAATATTACCTAACAGATCCAAGCAATGGACTAAAGTTAGAAGTGTCATGCCCCAAACTGCATCTAAGCGCGTGTACAACCGCCGCACAATCAAGTGACGTTACTCGCAAGTCAACCTCACTTAATTAATTATACAACGTATCCATGAACATAATTCATATCATACTCAGTAAGCAAATATACATAAAAGCATCACATTTAAACCAATAAACCGCGTAAATATTCCACGGTGATCCATGTGCCGCATCCGACCAAAACATGGGCTCGCACACCCAAGCCATTTTATAGTAATTCAAATATCCACGAGTCAGTGTTTGTAGTTTTACAGAAATAAGGAAACATGAACCACATCTTCCTTAGTTGACTTCACCTGCACGAAGGTGCAGGTAGCAAGCCCTAGTTTCAACCTGAAAATGGTAGGGCCCCATAGGGGTCAGTGCGTACAATTGTACTAGCGAGAAGCAAGCTAAATGTATAATAACTAACGTTTCAAGTACAAGACTCAAACATAGGGTGATACATATAAACTTATATTTCTCCCCCAAATCTTGAAATACATATAAGTATATACACTTGGAAAATACCCGACCTGCAGGTCATCGTTTACTTGAGAAAATAATAGTAGTCATGGTCCTTGACTTAAAATCCCAACCCCACCCAAATACCGACGAGTTTATAGGACTCCTCCTTATCCAATCAAGTATTTTAAGGACACCACCCGATCCTGAATTACTAGACCGTAGTCTATGAATTTTGAGGACAGTCCAATCTGTGGGTACTCCACCAATTATATTCCGAGTTTTGAGGACAATCCAATACATGGGTACTCCACCAATTATATACCAAGTTTTGAGGACAGTCCTGTCCCTGGATACTCCACCAGTTATATTATGAGTTTTGAGGACAGTCCAATCTCTGGATACTGCACCAATTATATACCGAGTTTTGAGGACAATCCATTCCCTTGGTACTCCACAATTCCCTATAATCTACCACATATCATGCTTAGATAGGGTCTATATCGTAATCAATGATCAAAATTAAACCAAGTTTTATAGCTTAAGCACAACAATCCATGCTAAAACCATGCAAACAAGACAATTTGGGTAAAGCAATGCCAAACCGACGCCAATTCAGCATATGACCGGCGACAATTCACCATTTAAATTAATTAAATGGTGAACCCCTTATTTAAACCGGCGCCGGATCTAGCTCCCAAGAGTTTCAAGAGTAGGACTCAAGAGTAAAACTTGACTTGTCAGGTCACTCAGGTACTTCATTCCACTTCCTCTTCATGCTACATGTGTAATATATTATATGTATAATGTATTTTATACTCCCTCCGTCCCTGAAAATTGTTCTCTGTTTCCTTTTTGGGGCGTCCCAAACAATTGTTCCCCTTTCCCCTTTTGGAAAGTTTTTTGTGGCTACAATTCATTTACCTTTTTCTTACTCAACCACAACCATACATTTCCACTTTATTCCCACTTTCTTAAACTCCGTTCAAAGTCAATGCGGGAACAATTTTCCGGGAAAGATGGAGTGTGTATATATATATATAGAGAAATCATCTCATCAGGCCGGCCTGACGGGCTGCCCCGTCCGGCCGAGCCCGTTTGGGCACCTTCCCGGTGGAATTTTTTGATGAAATTTTTTGAGCATGTTCCTCATCAAGTCTAGTTTGTCCATACCAAATTTCAGCTCAAAATTCGATCGGGAAGGTCGTCAAATGATTTTTGCAAGTTAACTGGTCCGGAATATGTATTTTCCGGACCAGTTAACTTGCAAAAATCATTTGACGACCTTCCCGATCGAATTTTGAGCTGAAATTTGGTATGGACAAACTAGACTTGATGAGGAACATGCTCAAAAAATTTCATCAAAAAATTCCACCGGGAAGGTGCCCAAACGGGCTCGGCCGGACGGGGCAGCCCGTCAGGCCGGCCTGATGAGAAGAGTACTCTATATATATATATATATATATATATATATATATATATATATAAAGTGCAGTATGTTTCCAGGATTTATTTGACTGCCTTCCCGATCGAATTCTGAGCTGAAATTTGGTATGGACAAACTAGACTTGATGAGGAACATGCTCAAAAAATTTCATCGAAAAATTCCACCAGGAAGACCCTCTGATGGGCTTGTCCGCACGGGCCTGCTCTTCAGGAACTCCTGATAGGAACGAGACTATATATATATATATTATATAATATTTTTTCGGGCCGGGCTTTTTGGCCCGAATGGGCCTACAATTGAACCCATACCCGCCCACATTTTTATCGGGCTCGGGCCAGGCTGGGCGGTGGGCAAATATACATGTCCAGACCCGCCCATTTATATGGGCGGGCCGGGCGGGCCGGCCCCTGTTTGGACAGGTCTATGTCTAGGCTTCTAGCCAATGAATTAACTTGCTACCCGCTGACTTTCACCTTGAGGTGGCGTTAATTTTTCCAGCTTGCTTGGTCACCGTCATCTTCACTCCCCACACCCTTCCCTACCCGTCGTTCGGTTCTTTCATATCACACTGTCCTTCCAAGGGCACCGATGCACTCCCCTCCCCCCCTTTAATTTCCCACCGGATCCCACCATCGTCAAAAACTGTATCACGCCCACATCGGCGCCGTGTCCCTCCTTTCTGCCGGAAAAGGACTGCACCTGGTCGTGCGAACAAAGGGTTAGCTTGGAATTATTATTTAGATTTTCCTTTACCAAACGTACACCCCAATTTGGGGCGAAAGAAATTGAAAGTTTTGAACTGTTTGAAGCGTTCGGGAAATTATGTCCACTGACTAAATTGACAGGCTGTGTTTGTCTCACCATTTTAAAAATTTCAGGATAGTTTTTTAGGGAGATGGGATATGAATCTGGTAGCGCATCACATGATGACCGTGATGAAGGTAATACTCACAATTATAGTCATCATGTGAGTATTACCTTCATCACAATTATAGGCCCGTGCGTACAAGCCCATCAGAGGGTCTTCCCGGTGGAATTTTTCGATGAAATTTTTTGAGCATGTTCCTCATCAAGTCTAGTTTGTCCATACCAAATTTCAGCTCAGAATTCGATCGGGAAGGCAGTCAAATAAATCCTGGAAACATATTGCACTTTTTATATATATATATACACTCCATCTTTCCCGGAAAATTGTTCCCGCATTGACTTTGAACGGAGTTTAAGAAAGTGGGAATAAAGTGGAAATGTATGGTTGTGGTTGAGTAAGAAAAAGGTAAATGAATTGTAGCCACAAAAAACTTTCCAAAAGGGGAAAGGGGAACAATTGTTTGGGACGCCCCAAAAAGGAAACAGAGAACAATTTTCAGGGACGGAGGGAGTATAAAATACATTATACATATAATATATTACACATGTAGCATGAAGAGGAAGTGGAATGAAGTACCTGAGTGACCTGACAAGTCAAGTTTTACTCTTGAGTCCTACTCTTGAAACTCTTGGGAGCTAGATCCGGCGCCGGTTTAAATAAGGGGTTCACCATTTAATTAATTTAAATGGTGAATTGTCGCCGGTCATATGCTGAATTGGCGTCGGTTTGGCATTGCTTTACCCAAATTGTCTTGTTTGCATGGTTTTAGCATGGATTGTTGTGCTTAAGCTATAAAACTTGGTTTAATTTTGATCATTGATTACGATATAGACCCTATCTAAGCATGATATGTGGTAGATTATAGGGAATTGTGGAGTACCAAGGGAATGGATTGTCCTCAAAACTCGGTATATAATTGGTGCAGTATCCAGAGATTGGACTGTCCTCAAAACTCAGAATATAACTGGTGGAGTATCCAGGGACAGGACTGTCCTCAAAACTTGGTATATAATTGGTGGAGTACCCATGGATTGGATTGTCCTCAAAACTCGGAATATATTTGGTGGAGTACCCACAGATTGGACTGTCCTCAAAATTCATAGACTACGGTCTAGTAATTCAGGATCGGGTGGTGTCCTTAAAATACTTGATTGGATAAGGAGGAGTCCTATAAACTCGTCGGTATTTGGGTGGGGTTGGGATTTTAAGTCAAGGACCATGACTACTATTATTTTCTCAAGTAAACGATGACCTGCAGGTCGGGTATTTTCCAAGTGTATATACTTATATGTATTTCAAGATTTGGGGGAGAAATATAAGTTTATATGTATCACCCTATGTTTGAGTCTTGTACTTGAAACGTTAGTTATTATACATTTAGCTTGCTTCTCGCTAGTACAATTGTACGCACTGACCCCTATGGGGCCCTACCATTTTCAGGTTGAAACTAGGGCTTGCTACCTGCACCTTCGTGCAGGTGAAGTCAACTAAGGAAGATGTGGTTCATGTTTCCTTATTTCTGTAAAACTACAAACACTGACTCGTGGATATTTGAATTACTATAAAATGGCTTGGGTGTGCGAGCCCATGTTTTGGTCGGATGCGGCACATGGATCACCGTGGAATATTTACGCGGTTTATTGGTTTAAATGTGATGCTTTTATGTATATTTGCTTACTGAGTATGATATGAATTATGTTCATGGATACGTTGTATAATTAATTAAGTGAGGTTGACTTGCGAGTAACGTCACTTGATTGTGCGGCGGTTGTACACGCGCTTAGATGCAGTTTGGGGCATGACACTTCTAACTTTAGTCCATTGCTTGGATCTGTTAGGTAATATTACTTGTTACAGAGTATGTTTTTACTTAAATTTGTTGTTTTGCTATATGTTATTTCAACTAAAACGTCTTTGGTGAAAATTTATTAGAAAAAATGTGTTATCTTGATCGGTCACCATTTTTTACACTACCGCCATGGCCACTCCAATTATTTATACAATTATTATTTCTTTCATTGATTAATAAAATGTTACATCGATGTTGTTCACCTTCTTATATGATTATTGACAGTTGGCACAAAGAGAAGACCCAACTATAGAAGACTCGACCTGACCGATCTTGAAAGGGATAAATTGAAATGGCAGACCTCTAGGGTCACCCTAGGGTTACGATGAGCTGAACAACCTTGTAGAGATGGTTGAACTCAGAATTGCCGACCTCGTGGGACCCTAGTCCATGGTCAGTCTGGAGGTTTGTTTAGAACATATTGACTTGGCATGTAGCAATTGTAATATCCCCTTGACGATTAAGTTTGTAATGTCTATAAAAAGCCCCCATAGACTCACCGTACGGACACACTACTTCAACTAACTAAATCAATATGAAAACACTTGGCGGTTCATACATCACTATAGCAACACTTCAATTCATACTTGTTTTTTTGTCGACGCCTTTGACTGGGCCTACAAGCATCTTAGTTTGGACGAACAATAAGTAATTTCTTTGATTAAGTGTGTGCGATGTTCAAAATGTTGGTAAAAGGTGGTACCTAGGCACGCCTAGCCGTGAAGCGGCGGGAAAACGCTGTGCACGGTAGGAAGGCGTGAAAAAATGATCAATTGAAGACTTGATCACCAAAGCCGAAGAAAAGCATAAGCCTAGACGCGAAATGCGAGGCCTAGGAGTGAGAAGACAGAAGATTTTAGATATTTTTTTCAAGAAAAATGACGGGATGTATTGTCATATACTTGAGGGGGCAGATTAGACGGTCCAATATGCCCATTAATGCCATAAGACGGGCAAGTCGAGACCATGTGCGAGGTTAAGATCCCACCACTGACCCAGCTATGCACTGACAGACAATTCCCTCCGGACATAGCAACTCCAATGAGCCAAGCCCGATGATCGCTACTGTAAAAATCCCGCTAACATCACCAAAAGAGACCGAGAGGACCTGATCCACCTCGGTTCGGTGATAGTTTGACACTTGGTCATTTCCTAGACATTCCAACAAGGCGCATATCCAGGGTTTGTGTCATTGGCAGGCACCCCTACTGTGATACCGCACCCGAACGTCCTCGAAAATTCATTTAAAAAAAAATTCAAAGTCTATGTATTGAATTTCCGATTCCCAAACAATTGTAAATGATTGTTGTTTTACATATTGCATGATTGAATAATGTACTGTTCAAACTCGTATATTAGTGTTGGGTTTTGCAAATACTTATTTTGTAACACTTGAGATTTAATATAAACGGATTAATAGTACTACTCATACCAACAGAGGTGCATCTCCTTTTAAGGGAGCTCATCACCCAAGAACTCCCAAGTTAAGCGTGCTTGCACGGGAGTAGTCTTGGGATGGGTGACCCCCTGGGAAGTTTCTCAGGGCGCGCATGAGTGAGGACAAAGTGCGCGGTAAAGGCTCGTGCTGGTTTGTGGGGACAGTACTATTGGTCCGGAGTAACTACCTCGGGTCCTGCGGGCCCGGGGGTGTTACATATTTGGGTCTTATTAATGAGAATTAGAGCCCAACATTACCTAAATAATGTTACATAACATTTCAAGACAAGTTGAGGAAGGTCGGGCGGTCCAAACATTATTTTGGTCCCAACCTGCTAAAAATAGCAAGTATTCGAGAATGGTGTCGTAGGCCCACTCGGGGGTGACCCACGCGGCTAGTAGTCCAATATATGAATGACAATGTCAAAATAAGTGATAATATGATTAGAGAAGAATACAAATGCCTACAGTCCCATCCTCCACATTCTTGAGCTAAATAATGGGAGTAGGATTTTCCTTCTATAATATTCCTCATGTAAGTTATGGGGATGATCCTACACATATTGGGAATCAATAATTTGATGTATGAAGTTGACTTGGCCTACATAAATTATAAGGAGTACAAAAAGACATCTCATGACAAGGATAAAACAATAGGGTCCATCTTTTCATTTTGGAAGTATTGGTAGGTATTTTGGACCCCAAATTGAATGGGATCATTTGGGAACCATCCCACATGACCTTGGTACCTGCAAGACAAAGAAAAATGGGTGAGACAACTATGTGGGGCGGACATTTGACTTGAGAGCTACAACATTACAAAAAGGAAATAAAAGAGGAGGTCCACACCATGTTTAATTGCAATCAAACACCCTACCCTTTCTTTTTGTGAACCACATGCTTAGATATCATGTTGAGGGCTCCTAAACACCTCCCCCTCACCCACCATTCGAACTGAAAGGGATAAGAAAGAAGGGAGAGCCTCACACTCAAAAGGGAAAGAGATAAGGGAGCTGCCGCAGGGTTAATCTCCAGTTCTTGGAGCTCACTGTTTGGTTGGTATCTTGAGAAATACTCATCCAAAAGGGGCGTGTGAGGTGTCCACTGAAAGCTCTCAAGAAGAGGGATCCATAGACGTGCGGTTTGAAGGAATCGGAGCAGTTTAAGGCCTCCAAATCGTCCGAACAAAACACAACCTCGCAGAATACGTTTTTGTGTTCAAAGTAAGTTTGAATCCAAAACCTTCATCTCTATTGTCTAAATCATATGAATGAATGAGGAGCTATTATAAACTAGTTGAAGTGTATAAAATGTTATTATATAGTGACTTTAATTGTTGGAAAGGTTAGATACTAACCTAGACAAAACCTTGAAAGGTTAGGGAACGAATTTGTCGGAAAACACCCGTTCTAGGGACTGTTTTCGTGTCTTCGGTTAGGAGTTGAGATAGCACCTTGAGGAGGCTGTTTAACACTCATTTCTAAGCAAGTAATCAGTTCTCAAACTTCCTTGGCCGAGGCTTTGGTCATTGGATCAAGAAGGAAAAGTTTAAAGCTCAATAAAGGTGAGGATCGACATCTAATTGCTTACAACTTGTAGGTTAAGCATGAGATTACATAAATGCCTAAATCATAATTTTTCATGGATTATGATGATTAAATATTGATGAAATATTGATATAGTTCCCAAAGGATGAAATTGGAAATGATTTGAGGATGTATGAATAATGTGAGATTAAATGAGTTATAAATGAACTATTTGTGAATAGGGATTTTACTCGTGTATTAAATATGTGGATACATAGATGGATATTATGTATTGAAGTTGAATATTTAAGTTGTTGCTACATACTTATAAATATGTAGAGAATTACAAAATGAGGATATTTGTATAATGACAATAATCTTAATAGTATTGAAATACTAGTTAGTGATTATTTGAAATTGTTGATAGAATTGATCCTAAGTATTGGATTGTATGGAATGCACTTGAATGTACTTCAAGTGTATAAAATGACTTAGTATGGAGCTAAGGGTAAGTTATGGGCAGTCATTGAGAATGACTCAAGGTAGATTATTGAGATGTCAATTCTAGGCATAGGGTTGCTTAGGAATTGGACTATAATGAAAATTAGAGCCGGACTCTATGGTTGCATGGAAACGTAGTTGGGCCGAGCCCTTGCCATGTAATTGAGATTTGCATGGAAACGTAGTTGGGCCGAGCCCTTGCCATGTAAATTGTGGTTTGCATAGAAATGTAGTTGGGCCGAGCCCTTGCTATGCAAATGTGATAGGATGAAAATGTGATTTGCATGGAAATGTAGTTGGGCCGAGCCCTTGCCATGTAAATTGTGATTTGCATAGAAATATAGTTTGGCCGAGCCCTTGCTATGCAAATGTGATAGGATGAAATTGTGATTTGCATGGAAATGTAATTGGGCCGAGCCCTTGCCATGTAAATTGTGATTTGCATAGAAATATAGTTGGGCCGAGCCCTTGCTATGCAATGTGATAGGATGTACTTGACATAAAGGATTGCATAGAAATGTAGTTGGGCCGAGCCCTTGCTATGCAATGGTAATGTGATGAACTTATGAATGGTCGTGGCTTATAGCCACGGGGAATGGGAATGGTGATTTCTAAATGAACATGGGCCCACGGGCCGACTACTTGACTTTTATATAAAGTAAGTATATTTTCAAACGGGGTAACTTAGGGTTACCACTATATTGTATTATCACCCTATTTGAGGGTCTTGTGTTTGAAATACTTGTTGTATATCCCTTAGATGCCATCCACACCAGTACTTTATAGCCGTATAGAGTATTGACCCCTTCGGGGGCGTCCCACCACCATTTCAGGTTGAGGCTCAAGCTTGCTACCTGTGCTCGTTGCTCGGGTGATCCTTTGGAGAGAAGACGTGGTTCGTGCCTTCTCCATTCTGTTTTGAACAATATTAAACATGCTCATGGATATTTTACTATGGAGCCTGCGTGCTCATGAATAGCCCTGTGTGGCCCTTTTGTTTTAAACAATGTTTTCCGTTGCGTTATGAATTACTTATTATGTTTGTGTTATGGATGTATATGTGTGAATGATATTCAAGACGCCTTGTATAATATGAATGTGTTGGGCTGCGGTTGACTATTCGTATTGTACGGCGGGTTGTTGACGTGTCCGGATAGGTCCGGGGCGTGACACCTACTGACGGTCTAACATCATAGGCTCCATTCCCGGAGGGGCTTACGCCGTAAGCGACATCATAAGTATTTACCAGGGTTGAGACCATCACATGCCAGCGTGATCACTGTGCTTGTTCCCCAAGTATTGCACGGACACATGCATTATTGTAATTAGCTTAACCCCTTTTGGGCTAAAAGCCCACCACTATATGGTTGTATATATCTATCTATACATAGCAATTTTCCTCTTTGAGAAAGGAACAAGAAATTTTGTATTGTTATTCTCCCAAAATAATTATACAACTTTATCACTCTACTTTTGCTCTAACTTCTCTTTAGAAACTCTACCCCGGGTCCTAAAACCCATTTATAATTGATTAAACCTTTTCTTTTTCAAATCAATTTTTTTTTTATATAAAATCATCATCATAACTCTCTTCGATCTGACAACAATACAAACATATACATCAAAAATGGAAGATGCACGTGGGTGGGGGGGATGGGGACGAAAATTGATTAAACTTTTAAAAATCACTTTTATAAACATGTTATATATGGAATCCATTACGAAGTGGTAAAAAGAAACATTATATCTTTTTGTATTTTCACTTTTGATACATTTAAAAATTATAGGGAAAATGGAAACTAATAATCCAACATTTTAGCGGTCGATCTTCTTACAACAGTCTCACCTTTTCGTTATTCATGAATAATCCAACCTTTGCACCTCATCTTCATTCACTGGTCTCTGACCGGTTGATGACCTGTAATTCCAAGTTATTTTCTCATCTTTGCAAACCATTATACCATAAATCTCACCTTTCACAAAGATAATATTTTGCAAAGATAAGAAAACAACTTGGAATAACAGGGACCAACGAATGAAGATGGGGTGCAAAGGTTGGATTATTCTTGAGTAACAAAAAGGTGAGACTATTGTAAGAAGACTGCTAAAAGGTTGGATTATTAGTTTTCACTTTTCAGAAATTATATATATTGAACAAGAGTAGAAAATAGAATTAACCTTGTAGAATATTTGTTGGGCTTTTATTATTTGTCATCATATATCACTATAAAATAGTCTTTATCAATAGAAATCTAAAACACGTTTTCAAGCCTATACTTCACATATTTCCACCTAAGTTTCAAAGGCTCGAGGCCTGACCGTGCCCTTAGAACATCGAGTGTGTACGTGATTTTTTTTTAAAGGATAAATATCCATTGCAAGGTGCAGACACAGATCATTATGAACCTTCTGAAGTTCTAATTCAAATTATAGATATATTTCACAATTCATTTCACAATTATCTCTTCTGAAACCATTGCCACACTTGCTTCCAACTGTTACTTTTCTCGACTCCTTGTTAATTGATAAAATATTTCATAAGTAATTGAATTGTATTTTGATGCGATGTTTGTAAAAACATATAGTAGTTACATCAAAGTGCTCTAATTCTTTGACCCACCATCATGTTGTATTTAAGTGTGGTTATCTAAATAAATGGGTCATATACTCATGGGACATGTTCACCTCACGAGATCGTAAGCATTGTTTAATAAAACATGTTTTACTAATCAATTGTTTAATAAAGAGGTGCCGCTTAATTCACGTATGTTTACGTCAAGAGACTCGTGGATTCATTAAAACATGATTTAACTTCGAAATGTCAATTATAACCTTCAAAGACATTACCTACTTGTTATTACCACCCTCACCACTTCCACGTACCCCTACACACTTACTGTCCCTGCCCTTACACAAACTTTGCCACCATACCTACCACTCTAAACCTTACCCCACCTTACCCCCTAACCCTCACCCCTTCTCAGGCCCATGCCCCCACCCCTACATCACACCCCTACCATCCTACCATCCACCCTCTACCTATCCCCACCCTTACCCCTTTGTCATATGGTTGGTTGGAGGTAAGGAGTTCGGGGGTAGGGTAGACAATTTGGGTCTAGGGGTCTAGGGTGGGGCAAGGTAAGGTTTGGGGTGGTGTGTAGGTAGTGGGGTATGAGACTAGTGGTGAAGTAGTGGGGGTAAGGGGTATGTTAGGCTAATAGAGGGTGGTTGGTTGGTATGGTGTTAGGGCACTAGAGGTGGGGTTGAAGGTAGGGTATATGGAGAATGAGGTGAGGGCACATGATGGGGATAAAGTAGGTATGTGGGGCCAGGGGCAAAGGTAATATGAATATGATTGAGGTAGGAGTGTGGTGTAAGGGTGAGATGTTAGGGGGGGTATGGGGTGAGGTAAGAGGTGGAGGTAGGTAGGGATTAGGGGTTAGGGTAGTAGGTGTAGGGTGGAGGTAAGTAAATGTTCTTGTGATTTCACTATGAGATGCAGTGAGAGTTATTTTTGTCAGTTTGCTTCTTAATAGAATATAGAGAGCAAAGTGCGTACTAAGCAATACTTTAAGAAGATAAAAAGGTGATCAGTAAACACATTCCCAAAATATTATTAACTTCACCCGCGTTATTATGCTAAAAGTAAAATTTATTATGAAGTAAGCAAGCCCATAATGTTATACAACTATTTGGGTGTCAATATGCGTTTATGCTTTAATCATAGAGTTTTTTTATTTTTTTTACTTATTTTGTCTGAAAATGTATGCATATGTGTTAGGACTTAGGATACACACATCTTATATTCTCCCTTGATCCCATAACGTTCATCCAATTGCATTTGAGTGATGCCCCACAGCTTCCTTTTAATTCTCTTTTTAATAATGTTTTGTTAGTTAAAGCGCTTTCATATTTTACTTTGAACTCGTTTGGTAATACTTAAATCGATTGGCTGATTCTGCTGAAATTTATGAAATTCTGCCTGAAATGGTTGTATTGGTTGATTCAACTGGTTTATGGAAAAAATATTAAAAATATATTTTATTAATAAAATATAGAAAAAATTATATGAAAAAGCTAAAATGATTCTCTACATAACTTCAGCCAATACAACCATAAAAGTAACAATAACCTCATTTTCCCTTATTATTACATAATTCGGCGTGCAAAATAAAAAATTACGCGTTTGGTGAAAAGCTGACCAATAAATTTGATAGGCCGAAATGTGACACCGCACCCGAACGTCCTTGAAAATTCAATTTGAAATTCAAAGTTATGCATTGAATTTCCGGTTTACCAAACAATTGTAAAACAATTTTTTTGTTTTACGTAGTGCATGATTGAATATTGTATTGTTCAGGCTCGTATATTAGTGTCGGGTTTTGCAAATACTTATTTGGGCCTTATTAATGAACATAAGAGCCCAACATTACCTAAATAATGTTACTTAACCTTTCAAGACAAGTTGAGGAAGGTCGGGCGGCCCAGGCCTTATTTTGGGCTCAACCTGCTAAAAATAGCAAGTATTCGAGAATGACGTCCTAGGCCCACTCGAGGGTGACCCACACGACTATTAGTCCAATAATATAAATGACAAATGTCAAAATAAGTGATAGAATGGCCAGGGAAGAATACAAATGCCTATAGTCCCATCTTTGACATTATTGAGCTAAATAATGGGAGTAGGATTTTTTCCTTCTATAATATCCATCAAGTAAATTATTGAGATGAGCCTACACATATTGGAGATCAATAATGTGATGTAGGAAGTTGACTTGTTCTAAATAAATTAGGATGAGTACAAAAAGACATTTTTTGACAAAAGATAAAGCAATAGGACCCATCTTCCCATTTTTGGAAGTATTGGTAGATATTTTGGACCCCAAAATGATTGGGATCAATTGGGAACCATTCCACATGATATTAGTACCTGCAAGACAAATAAAAATGGGTGAGAAGACTTACCTTGGCCGGCCAGCATGGAGAGGAGCTGCACAAGACTTGATAGGAATAAATTTTTGGGGCCACCATCACTATTTTCGCACAAATTGGTGTGTTGTTTGTCTCCCTTCATTATGGGAGTTGTATTCGACCAAATAATGTGAATGAGGTGTCCTTGGATAGCCTTTGAATTCCAGTTTCATATTTGAGTGGTCTATGTGCGACAGGGGAGAGTTTATCATACAAAAATCGAGCTGGAGTGAACTGCTGTCTGTAAACTCGAGCAGTGAGAGTGTTGAGGCTGTTTGGTTGATATATCGAGTTATACTGATCCAAATAAGGCGTTCAAGATACCAAAAGAAAGCTCTCAAGATGAGGAATCTGTGAAAGTCTGGTTTGCATCAATCGAAGTAGTGGAAGGCTTCCAAATCGTCCGAGCAAAACACAACCTCGCAGAAACGGGTTTACTCTCCTAAAGTGAGTGTTAACTCCAAAACTTTACTTTTCATTTTCCAAATGATATGAACGATTGGTGGAACTATTATACACTACTCCAAGTGTATAGTATGTCCTCATAAGGTTATTTTATTGATGTAAAGGTTAGATACTAACCTAGAGCAAATCTTGGAAAACTAGGAAACGAGGTAGCCGGAAAACACCCATTCTAAGGGCTGTTTTCGTATCAATGATTAGGGGTTGAACTAGTACTTGAGGAGGCTGTTTAACACTCATTTCCAAGCAAGGAATAAGTTCTCAAACCTTCTTGGCCGAGGCTTTGGTCGTTGGATCGAGAAGAAAGGTTTTAAAGCTCATTTGAGGTGAGGATTGACATCTAATTGCTTACAACTTGTAGGTTAAGCATGAGATTACCTAAATCTTAATTTTTCATGGATTATGATGATTGAATATTGATGAAATATTGATATAGTTCCCAAAGAATGAAATTGGAAATGATTTGAGGATGTGTGAATAATATGAGATTAAATGAGTTATAAATAAACTATTTTGTGAAATAGGGATTTTACTCATGTATGAATTATGTGGATACATAAATGAATATTTATGTATTGAGATTGAATACTTAAGTTGCTGCTACATGCTTATAAATATGTAGAGAATTACAAAATGAGAGTATTCGTATGATAACAATAATCTTAATAGTATTGAAATACTAGTTAGTGATTATTGGAAATTGTTGATAGAATTGACCTTAAGGATTGGATTGTATGAAATGCACTTGAATATACTTCAAGTGTATATAATGACTTAGTATGAGACTAAGGTTAAGTTATGAGCAGTCTTTAAGGATGACCCATGGTAGTTTATTGATATGTCAATTATAGGCACAGGTTTGCTTAAGAATTGGACCTTGGTGCATGGTGATGTGATAGAGCCGAGCTCTAGAATGCATGGTAAGGTGGTAGACTTGTAGTCTATGTATGGTATAACTAGAGCCGAGCTCTAGGGCTTGCGTGGTGATGTGATAGAGCCGAGCTCTAGAACGCAAGGTAAGGAAATTGACCCCAGCGACATAAATTGTATGGTGATGTGATAGAGCCGAGCTCTAGAAGACAATGTCATGTGTTAGGGTTGGACTCTATGAGTTGTCGTTGCTTATAGTCACGGGGAATGGGAATTGTGATTTCTAAATGAATATGGGCCCACGGGCCGACTACTTGACTTTTATATAAAGTAAGTATATTTTCAAATGAGGTAACTTAGGGTTACAATCATAATGTACTATCACCCTATTTGAGGGTCTTGTGTTTGAAATACTTGTTGTATATCTATTAGATGGCTGCCACACCAGTACTTTATAGCCGTATAGAGTACTGACCCCTTCGGGGACGTCCCACCACCATTTCAGGTTAAGGCTTGAGCTTGCATCCTGTGCTCGTTGATTGAGTGATTCATCGGAGAGAAGACTTGGTTCGTGCTTCCTCCATTCTATTTGAAACATTAATACATTTGCTCATGGATATTTTACTATAGAGCCTGCGTGCTCATGAATAGCCCTGTGTGGCCCTTTTGTTTTAAACAATGTTTTCCGCTGCGATATGAATTACTTATTATGTTTGTTTATGGATGTTATATACTTATATGCGTGAATGATATTCAAGACGCTTTGTATAATATGGATGTGTTGAACTGCGGTTGACTATTCGTATTGTACGGCGGGTTGTTGACGTGTCCGGAGAGGTCTGGGGCGTGACACGACAAATATGATCCGGAAAACGGATGACTCGAACTAAAAATCCGTTTGGGCAGTTAAAACAGGGGGAATGGCCAAAAAACCCTATCCATGGATAAACACCTTCGCCCAGGAAAAAACCCGATGAATCTCTCAACACCCAACCAAAGCCACGTCCAGGGGCGGATCTGCCAGGGGGCAGGGGGCCGGTGCCCCTGCTTCGACCATGCTAGGTAAGGTGTAGGTAAGGATTGGGGGTGCCAAACTGGTCCTTTCCATGATTTTTGGCGAGCTTGGAGGCATCGAGCCATCATTCACGCAGACAGGGATTATCAAGCAACTGAGCAAAAGTAGGTCTAGACCGGTTCGACTCCTAAGCAAAAAATGTGGAATCGTTTTACTAACGGTTCGGTTCTTATAAATTATTTTATAGAACCGATAAGAAACCGAACCATTTTTAACGGTTCGGTTCTTGTCATTTAACGGTTCCTAGTCTTTAAAAAATTTCTTACAAATCAAGGGTTAGATTTGTGCCAAAAAGACATTCAAAAATTGAAATTACAATACAAATATGAAATATGTTGAACTTCATTTCAAACCTCAAAAGTTGAGTTTAAAACATAAATACACAACAAACTGAAAATTTTAGTAAACAAAACAAAACAAGATATTCACTACAATCAACAACGTAATTAGTCGACAAAAAGTTCATACAATAAAATAGAAAACGAATGAAGCTTGTCTATGAAAGATGATTTTCGATGAAGCCACAAAGAAGACAGAATAATAAAAATTAATTAGGGTTTTTGCCTAATATGTCATGAGTGACCTTCCGACCCTCTGGAGTTTGGACCTAATAAGGGGTCTAAGAAATCCAAGAGAACCGGTTAAAATGAATAATACTACGTAATTTTAAATACTTTTTTTTGCAACTAAATACTCCCTCCGTCCCCAATTAAATGTCCCATTTTACCATATTGGGATGTCCCTATTTAAATGTCCCATACCTCATTTGGTAAAGTTTGTGTGGCTCAAAATCATTCTTACTTTATTCCTACTTTATCAATTAATATCAACCACACAAACTCACTTTTCTTAAAACTCGTGCCACCCTCTTCCGGGACTTTTAAAAGGGGACGGAGGGAGTAATAAAAAATACTTAAATAACTAAACTAAAATAGTGAATGCAATATAAAAATAAATAAGTAAATGTACATTAAAATACATACATACACATATATATACTAATAAGAAGTATACAAAATTTTAATTATTATATATAACGGTTCCACGTACATATTTTTTTCAGGAACCGAGAACCGAACTGCTAATAAAAAATAGGAACCGAACCATTAACAAATACTACGTAACTAATAAATGTTGGAATCGAACGGATCATAATGATTCGGTCCAGTCCGGTTCTCCGATTCTTGGTTTCCAAAGCCCGTGACCTAAGCAAAAGTTTTACTACCTCCGTCCCTTAACACTTTGCCAAGTTTGACCGGCACGAGGATTAATAAAGTAAAAACTGTGTGGTTGAGGTTTGTGCAGAGGAGAGAGAATTAACTTGAACCATAAATTCTTTACTTAAAAGGGAAAGTGGCAAAGTTAGTGGCACATCCAAAAAAGGAAAGTTGGTAAAGTTTTAAGGGACGGATGAAGTATTTTTAAGTTAGGTGGCGAAACGACAACGTTTGGAGAAGACCAGGGGAAATAAAGGGCTGGTCGGGCCAAGGCAAGCCCAACACTCAGCAGCCCAAAAAAACATAGATCAAGCCAAGAACAGGGCCCAAAACACAGTGACGCGGAATTGCAGAGAAAGAAACGCAGCGTCAGGCAAGCAGCCAAATCCGGTTCAGCCCCGCTGTCCGCCATTCGCCCTCCGTCGTCAGATAGGTTTCTCGTTTTCTCATTTTGGCCGTTTTTTATGAAATTGGATATTTGATATTTCATTTTTGAATTTTTACAATTCATTTGGAAATATATGTAGTGTAAAATGGTTTGAATTAATCAAATGCTTATGATTCAGTTCCGCCACTGGACATTCAGCTTGACACGACCAGAAACCGGAGCCCTCCACATCATCGTCCTTCTCTGATTTCCGCCTCGCGGCTGGCCACTCCTCTCCTGCACCCGTCGCCAGCTAAACTGCAGGACATTCACGGTTTCACAGGTCCGTTCCATTCACGCTTCGATGGCAAATGACAATGGTGCTTCCGCTATGGAAATTGAAGAACTAAATTCAAATCATGCCGATCAGATCAACAATCCCAAATTCTCTATCAATGGTTCATTCTGCTCTTCTCTCATTATCTTTGTGTATTACTCCCTCCGTCCAAAATTCTATCCCAAATAAAGTCATGACTCATGATTCACTTAAAGTCTTAAACATTAAAACTAGAAAATAAAACATAATTAGATTTTAGTTTTGCCCTGTATGTCCCCCCATTTGTTTCCATTCCACAGTAGATGCAAGTAATACTAAGTTACTGATGCAAGTAAGTTACTGCATTTTGATTGATTGGGTAAGCACAGTAATTGTGTTTCCAAGCCGGTCATTTTTTGTTGACTTAGCAGCTTCAGAAGCCGTGGTTGAAGTTCCACCTTCCATGTCCTGTAAAAATTACACAAGCCAGATATTATATATGCAATATATAAAAAAATTACTTATTAACTGAAACATACTAACTGTAAAAAAATATTAAGTTACTAACTGAATCATACTAACTTATAACATACATGCTTTATAGGTCCTCCCCTGGCAGGCACATTACTCAAACTTATGTTTCAGCTATTGATAAAAATAGCATACATGCTTTATAACATACTAACTGAAACATACTTACATACATGCTTTACAGGTCCTCCCCTGGGAGGCATATTACTCAAACTTATGTTTCATCTATTCATAAAAACAGCATACATGCTTTATAGCTATTTATAGGCATTACTCAAACTGGTAAAACATGCATGCTTTATAGGTCCTCCCCTAACTGAAACATACCTGCTTTATAGGTCCTCCCATAAGCATTACTAACTGATAAACATGCTGAAACATACTAAAAAGTAAAAAAAAAATGAACTGACTAACTCAAACATACATGCTGAAACATACTGATGAACTGAAATAAGTTTATTGAACAAGAACAAGAAGTGTACCATGCTGAAACATACATGAACAAAAAAATTAACTGACTAACTAAAACATACATGCTGAAACATACATGTTTAAGTTGTTTAGGCATGTTTACACATGTACTTTACACTTTACACGTACATACACAAAAAGAAGTAGCTGCTGAAAAATGAACAAATTAATAAAATGGAAGATGAAGGAGGAAAACTTACTTTGATCGGTGAGTGTTGGGCTGCTGCAAGCTGCGGTTGATGTGGCTGCAAGCTGCGGTTGATGTGGAGGGAAAGGAGGATGTAGCGAGCAGGTACAGTAGAGCAGAGCAGGAGCGGAGCAGGATGTTTACGTTTAGTGTTTACCGTAGGTTATTAAGTTGTTTTGACCTCATTTACTTGGGCTTTGTTAAAAACGTGGGCTTCTTAATGGTCTTGTTTGACCGCACAGGTGAAAATAACTCACTAAAACCGGAAATAAAATATCCCATGTCAGGCGCCTTATGCGATCGTTTAATATCGCTTCTGCGCTTCTTGCGCCTTACCTGTGCCTGACAAGGGATGCTGCGACTTGCCATGTTTAGGGCGCTGGTGATCCCTAGCGCTGCGCCTGGTGCGCTTAAGCGCTCAGGCGCACGACTTTGACAACCTTGATAACGAGGTTTTTTAATCATAAAATTTGTTGAATCATTGGGATCAAGTTTAGCATTAGTAGGCAGTAGAAGTTTTCTTATACATAGATAATTTCTATATATGTTTTCCTTGATTGGCTGCATGACCCGATGCTATAGTGGTTGTCTTAATAGGAGACAGAGTTTGATTCACTACTCTGTATTGCTTTACTAGATGATGATGATGAGTATGAGGATGCTGGTGGTGACAACCGTCTTCTGGGATTTATGTTTGGAAATGTTGATTACTCTGGAGATCTTGATGTTGATTACCTTGATGAGGTGATTATTTATATATTATTTTCAGTTTCTACTTTTGAAATCAGGTGTTCTGTTTTTTATTTGTTATTATGTTTTCTTTAAAATTTTTGATGTCATCAACTATTTTCTACTCCGACATGTGTGTTACAATCGAGAGGTTATTATGTTCAACATTACAAAAAGTTCTCTTCATAGAAGCTTTTTAAGTTACACACGACCTTGAAAACCAAAATCTGGGGGGGGGGGAGGCACTTACCTAATAAATAGAGTAGATAAAAGGGAAGCGTGATATAGTGACCAGATAAACAAGACTACTGGTTCCTTCTGTTTCTGGGTGGAAGTAGGAATTACAAGTTCAAGATAGAGCATTTATGGCTTGCGAGACATGGTACCAACTGTGAATGGGGAAACGTGTATGGAATAAGAAAAGTAAAAACGGTTTCCTTCTTGACTGTAGTAAACTGCCCTGACCCCTTATTCCCAGCTCTACTGATTTTTTGTATGGGAATTTGAACTTATCTACAAAAATTGCTCATTTGGTGTGTTCCTTTACTTTTATTGCAATTATGTCTTTATGGAATTGAGTTGTCTCATATTCTATATCCATGTGTATCTATGAGGTTTTTCTCAATGCACCAAAGTTTTACTTCCACTAGCTTCCTCTAAGGGCTGCACTTATTGTTCCAGGATGCGAAGGAGCATCTTGCTGCATTGGTTGACAAGCTTGGTCCATCCCTGACAGATATTGATGTGAGGTTCCTGACTTCCCACCTCTCATTTCTATCATTTGTTCAGCATTTTAGACTTTAAACGGTCTGAGATTTATGCTGGAGCATCTTTTTCTCATTGTTGGATATATTGATCTGATTTTTGTTTACTTATTGCTTTGGTGGGGGGGCTCTCCTAAAAAAATTTCAGTTGTCGGTGAAATCACCTCAATCACATCCAGATGCTGCTGAACAAGGTGATGATGTTGTGTGCCAGGGAATGCTAACTCATGCAGTTTTTTGTTTTCATTTGGTATTTTAATTTCTTGAGCTAATGACTATTATTTTTGCTACTATATCTAAAACTGATATTTCTCCTTTATTTTCAAGCTGGTGTGGTTCTGATTGGCTTAGTTATCTTCTTTGTTATTTACAAAGTAGATTATGATGGCAAGGCGGAGGATGCAGTGGACTATGAAGATATTGATGAGCAATATGAAGGCCCTGAAGTTCAAAATGCCACTGAGGAGGACCTTTTATTGCCAAAGAAGGATTATTTCTCTAAGCAAAATTTAACAACTAATTTTGACTATTCAGCCTCTGTTTATGATGATGAAAACTACGATGAGGAAGATATAGAACAGGACAAAGAGGAAGATGGGGTTGAGAACATTTATGAAGCCCGACAATATCCTGAAACAGGTCAGATTTGAACTACTAGTTTTTTTAATCATTGATTGATGCTTATCAAGTATCTACATTAAGCGGAATTTCTGTGTTTTAAAAGTCTTGAGTCTTGACTATGCCCTTATCTGATGGAACTGGGTGAAGCAAATATTATGTTTTTTTATGTGTGCTTCCAATGCTGGGTTGTAATGCTGAAGCTCAGGGCAATGCCCTGAGGGCATAACTATGTATATTTTAATTACACTAGGTACTTTTGATATGTGTTTTTACGGTAAATTTTCCTTCCATTTTCACTTGAAATGACTTTATCGTCACACAGATCTTTTAAGGAAATATAACCCTGATTTAAAACCAGCATGCAAAGGGGACGATGTTCCTAAAGATGTCATACCCTCATATTCTGAAGAGCTTGCAAAAGATGCCCAGCCCTTGGATTCTCCTGAATATGTAGATGTTTCTGATTTTCAGGTTTGTTAGACTCATCTTTTCATTATCATCATTATCTTCTTCTTCTTCAATTTGAAGGTGTATCTCCTCGCAGATTTTTTTGAAGGTTTATCTAATCCTTATTGGTTTCCTTAGGTCAATTCATCATTCAAGATCAGTATGGGCTCTTATTGGTATATTAATTTCAATGTGGTAAAACTGTAAAAATGGAGACAATGTTTAAATGTTTGATGCCAGTCATGTCACTTTGAGATGTGAGCAGCAGATAATTAAATTGAAAGATTTGTTTTTTGTCCTGAAGTTGAACCTACCCAACTTAAGAGTTAAGACATTCTAATCTATCCTTATGTGTGTGACTCATGAAATTGTAGTTTAAAATTAATTGAGCTTTAATAGTTGGTAAAAAGTGATTCTTGAGTTGGCTCGTCATGAATCTTGACATGATTTTCAGGAGTCTGATGCTTTTGAAGAGCCATCTGATGCTAAAAGGTCTACTCCACTACCTATTCTTTGTATAGAGGACGGACTGCCTATTCTACGATTTTCTGAAATATTTGGCATTCATGAACATCGAAAGAAGACCGAGAAGAAGGAGCACCGTTACTCTGTTGCCAAAGGTATCACATTCTTGTTTTTCTAGGGATTTAGTTGAACCATGCTAGTCCTGCCATGGGAGCACTGGGCTGCCGTTTTTACTATTTACAAATTACAATAATATAAAGATTGCTGGGAATCCTATAATTTAATTATCTTCTCAAATGATTGTACATCTTTTTTTCATTTCATTGACTTCTTCGGGCTTTCTTTTAGTATTTCTAGTCTAGTAAGTAACATCAGTAGAAGAGGGAAACTAGAAGAACTTGGAGCGTGGGGGAAACAGATATAGAATAATAAGATTCAACTGTTGTGTCTTGAATCATAGTAATTGGTACTTAGAGCAGGCATATTATTATAGATATCTTGCATATTTGCATGTTCAATTACATTTTATCTTACTAATGGCGGGATTTCCTTTTTTACTTTCCAGAAATGTACAACTTGGATAGTTCCAAAGTTCCTGAAGAAGATGAAGAGGTTATTTTCAGAGGCTCTTATAAAGACTTTCCTTGGCTGAGAGTGTCACGTATAACCAAAGAAAGCATTGCTATAGATGATGAGTCGGGATCATTTCAGGAGACTGGCAGAATAGCTGCAAAAGGCGATGACATGAAGAAAGACTCTTGTTATGGATCTGAACCAATGAAGCTGAATGTCCCACACAATATTTCTGCTGAGTGGAGCTCACTCTCTTGCCCCAAGTTCTGTCCTCTTGATCAACAAGATTGGGAGGATAGAATTATTTGGGAAAACTCTCCAGTTTCCAGTGCTGAGGTGGCAGAGAGTATTGAGACTGCTGAGAGTATCGAGACCTCTGTACCCAATTGTGGTGAATCTTTCGATGAACAAACACAAATGGCGGCCGACTCAAGAACTTCAACCTTGGAACTAGAAATTGAATCCCATGAAAAAGAAAAAAAGTCTTTTATCCACCTCGGAGCTGTTTCTGTGGAGCGTTTTGGTTCGAGAGAAACTTCTAATGAAACAGACATGCCTTTATATGGTGGTAAATTTCATCCTCAACTTTTGAGGTTAGAATCTCGAGTGGATATAAATAAGCAAGGTAACTCTGAAGCCGGAGAGGAGTATATTGCCCAAGAAAGAACTCACTCTGATGCATTGAGGCGTTTTGACAAGCTCACATTATTGAATACAGATGTGCAGGCAGGATCCTGGTTGGACAACATTATTTGGGAACCAGGACAAGACACAGTGAAACCAAAGCTAATTTATGATCTTCAAGACAAACAGATGCTTTTTGAAATTCTGGATAACAAAGACAGCACACATCTTCAGCTTCACGCTGGTGCAGTGATAACTACCAGTTGTGTAAAGCCCAAAGTCGGCGATGCTGTTGAGATACTTCATGCAGGCCCTACAGGACATTTTAATATTGCCAATGATGAATTTTATTCCAACAGGAAATCTTTACCGCAATCAAAATCACATTCAAAGAAGCGGACTGCTCATGCTCTCAAAGTTCTGCATTCAATTCCAGCTCTTAAGCTGGAGACCATGAAGGCAAAGCTAAGCAAGTGAGTGTTCTGCTGTTTTTATCTGATTTAGGATTTGGTTCTCAAATCCTTGTTTCTGCTTTATTGTTAACTGCAACTTTTTGTACTTGGTTAGCATTAACGTTTGGTTTTTTAATATATACTTTGCAGTAAAGATATTGCCAATTTTCATCGGCCTAAAGCCCTATGGTATCCCCATGATAATGAGGTCGCGCTCAAGAGTCAATTGAAGCTGCCTACACAAGGACCTACAAAAGTTATATTGAAGAGTTTAGGAGGCAAAGGAAGTAAGTTTCATGTGGATTCTGAGGAAACTGTCTCTTCACTCAAGGCAAAAGCCTCGAAAAAGCTAGGTTGGTAGTTTCTTATATTTATAATGTGTTGAAACTTTTGAAATCATCAATAATTGCATTGAGTTTGCAGATTTTAAACTCCCTGAACCAGTAAAGATATTTTACTCGGGTAGGGAGCTTGAAGACCATAAATCTCTTGCAGAACAAAATGTTCAACCGAACTCCTTGCTACATCTTGTTCGCACAAAAATTCAATTGTTGCCCAGGGCACAAAAGCTCCCGGGTGAGAACAAGTCTTTGCGTCCTCCTGGGGCTTTTAAGAAGAAATCTGATCTTTCCGTTAAAGATGGTCATGTTTTCTTGATGGAGTAAGTTTTTCAATGTCATATTATCCATATTTTATGTTGCAAACTTTTATTGGATTGTAAGCTTTGGCTTCTGCTTCTTCCATACACTTAATGCTTTTGCCGTGTGCACCTATCTTTCTATGGGTTACTCTTAATTACATTTTTGCTGAGTATTTGCCATCTGCAAGGCCGTAAATTGATGGAAGTGTCTCATTACCTTGGGAATAACATTATAAACTATCCTATCCCCCTTCCTAATATGTTTGTACAGCTCTTCATTTTGTATTATCTTCTTTATGTACATGTTACATAATACTTTTCAGTTTTCATATGCTGGGACTTAGATATTGTCATTTTTATTTGTGTAGGTACTGTGAGGAGAGGCCTTTGCTTCTAGGTAATGTCGGAATGGGTGCAAGATTGTGCACCTACTACCAAAAATCAACTCCAAATGATCAAACAGGCATATTGATGCACAATGACAATAACAGATTGGGGAGTCTCATTGTACTTGATCCTGCCGATAAATCACCTTTTCTGGGTGACATAAAACCTGGCTGCAGCCAGTCTTCCCTCGAGACAAATATGTATCGAGCTCCTATATTTCAGCATAAAGTTTTATCAACTGATTATCTATTGGTACGCACTGCAAAGGGGAAGCTCTCTATCAGGCGCATTGACAGGATTGATGTTGTTGGACAACAGGTTGTTAGTAGTTGAGAACTTATTTTTAGAATTTTTCGAACCATCTTTAGAGCCTCCTGAGTCCTGACCGTCTTTTTTCCGGAAGAACAAGTGACAACTTGTTACTTGTTAGTGGTTATAAACTTATAATGCATTTTGCGAAACAAATCGTTGGCATCTTTATTTCCAACATCTTAACATTTTTTCCCCACGTTTATAAGGATGAACTCCCTTGGAGATCTCTTGCTGAATTTTTGTTCCTAATGTGAGAGGGATCATTCTTCAAGATTAGTTCTGTAGCCTTTATTGTGTGTCAGCTTCTAAAAGAACATTGATAATATGTATAGAATGTTCTGATTGTTCTCATTGTCTATGTTCATAGAGTTCGTCTAAATCCATGATGCACATGTTTTTCTAAAGGGGTGAAGTATGTGTGTCGGACACACTAGTGACTGGGGTCGTCTTTTTATAAAGGAATGAGGTCTTTTTAAAATAGTTCTGAGTTATGGGATATTGGACCACTGGTTCAAAATCGAAAACCTTAGATTTCTATCTCTTTTATTTCAATCACACAGACATAGAACACACACACACATGTTCCTGTACCCGAATCTCATATTTTTAGAAAGTGTCATTTCTTGCACCTCAGTATCCGTGCTTCACAGGTTTAGTCGTAGTTGGACACTGATCCAATTGTTCCCTGCCTTACTACTATTTATAGGAGCCTCACATGGAGGTGATGACTCCGGGATCAAAAGGAGTTCAAGCATACATTATGAACAGGCTATCAGTATACATGTATCGTAAATTTCTCGCTGATGAGAAGCGTGGTGTGCGGCCTGTTGTCCACGCAGATGAGTTGTCTGTGCAATTTCCTAGCTTTTCAGAGGCTTTCCTTCGGAAAAGGCTTAGAAATTGTGCTGATATGCAGGTATTGCTGTGTACTAACCCTGGTGCTACACAGAGCATTTCTATGTTAACCATGTAGCATTGTGCTCACCCCCCATACACACTACTTACAATCTGGTGTTCAATGTTCCCTATCTTTGCATTTCTAAGTGAATTTACAATTTCTGTGTTTCCTTGTGCGGTTCATCAGAGAGGATCAAATGGACAATTGGTTTGGGCCATGAGGAGCAGTTTCCGCATTCCATCAGAGGAGGAATTACGGAGGATGGTGACTCCTGAAAGTGTGAGTGTATAACATTGCCTTATGAAGTTCTATCCTTTGAGCATTCTGCATTTACTGGAGTTGTAATGTTTTAGCTTTATATAGTGTTTGACGCAATGGGTTGATGTAAAATGGAATATTATTACCCGATGGTATGGGTGAAAATGCTATGGTTCCGGTCTTAAAGTATGAAAACTTTTATAGTTTCCGCTTTGGAGTGGTGGGGTCCTGCTCTAAGCAGTCAGTCCTTGCAATTTTTTACTCGATTTTCATCATGAGTCGTCCAGAAACAGTCTAAGGGTAAGGCTGTGTACATCCGACCCCCCTTACCCCACCATAGGTGGGAGCCTTTGCGGCACTGGGGTAATGATATTTTTTGTTGTCTATGTTTTACATTGCACAGTAGTAGGCATAGGTTATGAGAGCATGTATTTTATTTTGCATTCTTATTTCTTTCTCAATCAATTTCTTTTTGTATAAACCAGTAAACTCCTCACATTGATGACCTAGATATAATTGGTGAAGATTAAATGTTGATACCCTGGGTATTTAATGTCCTCTATGATTCTTTTTCACTTCCAATGGTCGATCATGAGGCTGTATGTTTCTTCATCATGCAAGGTTTGTGCATATGAAAGCATGCAAGCTGGTCTATACAGGCTCAAACGCTTAGGGATTACCCGGCTAACTAACCCTTCAGGCCTTTCTGCTGCAATGAATCAGCTTCCAGATGAAGCAATTGCCTTGGCTGCTGCATCACATATAGAAAGGGAACTGCAGATAACTCCTTGGAACTTGAGCAGCAACTTTGTTGCATGTACTAACCAGGTATCTTATTTTTATTTGATTTATTCTACTTATTGGCAGGCTTTGAATTTATGTATTAGAGAGAGGAAAAATTTTGAACAACACAATTATTTACTTAAAAGGAAAGATGAACCTTATTTTGGGACAAACAAAAAAAGAAAGGGAGGTGTTTTTAAGTGATGGGAGTGTTTAAAGTTTTTTATTACTGTAGAGGTAATTGATGTGGATTTTTGAATTTTTTGTCTTTGTATGCATCGCTATCTGAGGTCTTGAACTCTTTACAATTCTTCTATTTATCAGCCACATAAAGTACTACCTACCTAAAAAAGGGGAGAAAAACAACTCCCATCATGGTCCAAAATTCTGTTTACTTGCTGGAGTTGAATTTCATCTGCAACTCTTTGTTCAAAATTCTAGATGTTGTTTTGCTTTTACTTTTCATTTTTTTTCTTTTAGTTTTTCATACTGTTCTGTCCATCATTAGGAGTGAATTGACATCTTAGAGAGACCTATGATGTTTTTGTCTGTTAGTAGTAATTGCTATGGCTGAGTCCAGTTGTGGTAGGTTTGATAACTTCAATGCTGAGTATTTTTCTGCGGACTTCAGGCCTTTGCAGGTGCCATGGATTTGATCATTGACTGTTTGTTTTGTGAGTTCTTTGTATAGGACAGAGGTAACATTGAGCGTATGGAAATTACTGGGGTTGGAGATCCCTCTGGACGGGGATTAGGGTTTAGTTACGTCCGTGCTATTCCAAAAGCACCCATTTCAAATGCAATGACAAAGAAAAAAGCAGCTCTTACTAAAGGGTCAACTGTTACTGGAACAGATGCTGATCTACGTAGGCTGAGTATGGAAGCTGCACGTGAGGTGCGCCCACATGTCGTTATATTGAAGGAGACTCATTTGTTAATCTATGTAGTACGGACTATGGAGTATTAATTCACTTTAAAACACATATTCTTTTGTATCATAGACTCAGCCATTTTTTTTCTTTTGTTTTTCTACGAATGAAGATATCTTAGAGCCCATTCATAAGGTTGAAATTTGCAGTCTTTCGCTAAATGGTGGTTGATATTTTTTATGTTCCTAAAATTGCCGAATATGGAAATACATATCTGAAATATGAGTGTATTTATTGTCCAATAAATAAAAATATGAAAAAAGGTTTACACGATCATCAAAAGCAACTACAGCCAAAATAGTAGTTACTTTCATTATTACCAATTCAGCGCTTGCAGACAAGTACACTATTTTCTTTAAAAGACATATTATGGATGATAAACTGAAAGGAGTGGCTATCAGTGGCCACTTATTGTCACCATTCAAATCAAATTCAGATTTTAGTGTGTTCTTCATGTATTGCACTGATGGGAGTTCTTTTGATGTTTAGGTTCTCCTTAAATTCAATGTTCCAGAGGAGCAGATTGCCAAACAGACTAGGTGGCACAGAATTGCCATGATTAGGAAACTGTCAAGTGAGCAAGCTGCTTCGGGTGTAAAAGTTGATCCCACAACAATAAGTAAGTATGCTCGTGGTCAGCGCATGTCCTTTTTGCAATTGCAGCAGCAGACTAGAGAAAAATGTCAGGAGATATGGGACCGGCAAGTCCAAAATCTTTCTGTTGTCGATGTGGAAGAGAACGAGAGTGATGCTGAGGCCAACAGTGATCTAGATTCTTTTGCGGGAGACCTAGAGAATCTTCTTGATGCAGAGGAATGTGAAGAGGACAATGAGGGTGTCTGTGACTTAAAGCATGACAAATTAGACGGTGTCAAGGGATTAAAGTGTAGAAGGCGTTCGTTTCAAGCTCAGCTAGAAGAGGAAATTGAAGATGAAGCTGTTGAAGCTGCAGAGTTGTGCAGGATGCTCATGGATGGTAATTTTCTTTTCAAATCTGTTTTTAGTGAAGTATAGCTGTCTGAGAATCTACATGTGCATCCAAGTCCTTTTGAGGGAGAAATTATAGAAAAAGAGTGGTAACTTGTGTCAAAGCAGTTAATCACAAATGGAAGTCTGGGAAATTCCTGTCACCTTTTCTTTCTGTAATGAGATGAATTCTAGAGCCTTGTATTTGGGACACAATAGGAGAGCGACTCCAACAGTAGAGCCAGGTCTGCCCACCGTTTTGAGGGTGAAGGTATATGAAAAATTATTCTTGAAGATACATCAAATGAAAAAAGAGGTTTAGCGAACAGATGTATCAATCTGCCTCAGTATCTCCTTAACCATTTATAGATTTAATTTCACTTTTGGTCCATATCTATTAGTTCATTCCCAAGGTTGGTCTGTTGGTGTCACCTTCATTTTTTACACTTTGGTGCATGACTTTAGACTCCTCGACGCTTTTCTTCCTTCTGACCACCTTTTTTGTATAATTTTCTGCTGTTTTTTTGCTGAATAAGTTGCTAAGGGACCAAAGTTGCAAGAAATACATAATTAAGGTTTGGAAAATGTAAGAAGGGGCGGAGCCAGTCCTGTATTTTTTAAGGCTTAGGGGCGAAATTTTCATGATCTCATTTATTATGTATAAAGTGAATAAAGAAAAGAATTGCTTTCTATTGAGACTATTAGATGTATATTTAAATAAAAAGAGCAACAAAATAATCCAACAAATTTTTTAAAAACCTGAAAATATTTTTTGTAAAATGTTGTGAAGAAAATTTTCATTTACACAATTACACCTTCATAATAATTAAAATTTTAAAAAATCAAATACATTTAAATTCGCATAAGAGCAAAATTTGAACAAATCACTAAAAATGTAAACTATCACACACAATGACACAACAAATCTTAGTTAGTAAAAAGTGAGCACTTAAAATTGTAGAAAAACGAAAATCCACAGTTCGGGCCGTTGGGGCTGTGCCTGTTCGAAATTTGGAATTTGTTTAATGCTTTAACCAAATTTTGTATTATCTTTTGGGACTTAGGCTTGGATGTTGTTGAAACAAATTTTGTATTAACATATTTGCCTAAAAAGTGCATATAAAGTATTAAAGCTTGGGTTTAAAAGAGAAAATAGAATCATATCCAGAACATATATAAAGAAAAGTTATTGGGGCCTAAAAAACTTCCATTTGTTTGGGCCTAGGGTTGTGACCCCTCTTGCCTTCCCCCTAGGGCCACCAGTGAGAAGGGGGAAAATGGTAACATTCTTGCCTACCTCCTTTTTTTGTTTCATTTCATGTCCCTAGCTATAGCGTATAACTCATGTTACTTCAGAATTTTAACACATTACTTAAAAAGTTGAATCCAGCTTGTTATCAGGATACATGTGTAGACCATCTCTTTATGCTCATCAGAAACATTTAGCTTGCTTTTTATGTTGGAGTCAAAATTTTCCTCTTTGTAATTCATTTCTAAATAATCCTATTTTCTTTTAAGTCTTGTTTTAGGTGTTTGCGACACATTAAGAACGCAATATTTTTTGGTAAAAGCTATGATATGACTAGAATACTCCTATTCTTGAAAGTATTCTAGCATTTACGGATGGAGAAGGGTAATTTCATTAGTACTCATTTTTTGATACCATGAAGCCACAGTTATTTAAGAGTAAGACCAATTCCCCCTCTGAAGTGACAATTTCTCGTATTTGTGTGTGATGTAAGCTGATATACATTTTGCAGATGATGGTGCTGATCGAAAGAAGAAGAAAAAGGAAAAATTTGCTGGTGAGCGAGTTGGATTGGCTCCCGAGGTACAATCACGGCTTGTTATGGAAAATGCTGAACGTGGGAAGAAAATTGGCGTGTCTACAAAACCAGTCATCAAACCCGAAGGGTCGAATGCATTTAAAGACGATATTTCTGTGGATCTGATAGAGGTTTGATATGCCCCATTTTGTGCTTCCAATAGAGTGTTGTGCTGTACAAGATGTGCTGTTGTCAAGAATAAAATGGACATTGTCTCATTTTGATTATATGGGTGCAGGTTGATGATGGTTTACTTGCCAAAAGGAACTTTTTTAGCAAGATGAAACCAAAGAAAAAATGTGATCTTCCAGAGAGCGGGTTAATAAAAAAGAGAGTTAAAATACTTGCTGAAGGAATTCAGGTAAATCTGAATGAGACTTATAACAACAACAACAACATCCAAGCCTTAGTCCCAAAAGATATTGGGGTCGGCTAACATGAATCAATACATGATATCACCACCAAAAGGAAAAGAAAGGAAATAAAGATAAAAAAAGCTAATATAAAAAGATAATATAAAACGAGATGAATATACCTAAAAATGATAAAATACAAAGGATAAAAATAATGTTTATAGCTGTTGCTATTGTTGTTGTTGTTGTTGTTGTTATTACGATGATGATTACTATTACTACTACTATAATGGTTATTGTTATTATGGCTACGACTACTACTATTTTTATTTTCAACGGTCATATGTGAGAATTTTGCACCAACCGTCTTGTTCTTTAAATATGAATCTGCTCTTGGATGCTATAACATTATTAAGTTTTAAGTAGTTCCTAAAACCAAATTCTGATAAACTACGATCATCTGTTTGTCTTCTGGACACACAGTACATGCTTGTTATAATCTTAGCCGTCTGATGAAAATCAGATGGTTGCAATACAGCATGTAGCTAGGTGGGGGTTTGTGATTGAGACAAGCAGCAGCTGCTTGTCTTTTTAGGTGAAGCATCACATGCAGTTGTCAGATCAAGATCAAGATGGTTGAGTTTCAAACTAGTAGCCAGGTGGGCAAATTCAACCGTCCAATATTTTCTGACAGCTGCGGTTTGAGGCAAGCATGTTGATCCTAAAGACAAGCAGAAAATGCTGGACCAGTGTGTGGAACTAGGACATTGTAACAATTTTTCTTTTGGACCTGTCTAAAACTCTCCACGTGTTGATTCCAATTTTAGTAACTCTATTCCCTTGAACAGAATGTCAAGGAGAAAAAGTCAGCCAGAGAGACTTTTGTATGCGGAGCTTGTGGTCAGGTATGCATTACATATACTAAGGCCATGTTTGGAACACAGTAAATGGCGAGATGAAGAAAATAAACATTTAATTGAAAATATTTTTATATGTTTGATTTTACCTTGGAAAATACAAATCAAAATCACAATGTCCAAAAAAAATATCGTTCATTGGATTTCTTTTTCAGATAGACATTGGATTAAACATGTATAAATAGAATGATTTCAAACAATATCTCAATGTTCAAAATTGTGCCACGCCTTGTGGTGCACCTCACACATTTTTAGCACAATTGCGCTTTGAGGCTTTATACCCAGTGGCAGAAATGGCAAAGCTTATGATATTTTGGCATGAGGGTATGCCTCATTGTGCAGCACCTGAGGAGTTGCTGAGGCTTATGTAATGATGGTTTTATTTTGGCCCACACTTTATCACTAAAAACCAATTTTATTTTTCTGTTGTCAACTTTACCGGATAGTCCTACATGACTTCTCTCTATTCTCTATTGCGTCACAATTGTGAAACTTCTCCAGTTCTCCAACACGACTCTTCTCCTAGTTGACGCTACAGGTTTCTTCTTCAACTTCTCTCTTCCTTGAGTTCCTTCTCCTTTTTGTAATTTGTTTTATTCCTGACCATGTCTTCGTATCTCCAGTTTTTTCTTATTCGATTATATCATAACTTTTTCTGTCGTGCAGTCTTTTTTGTGTTGTTTTTGTATCATGGAACATATGATATCATCAAATCATCATAATGTGATCCTTGAAGTTCCTATTTGCTGGTGCTCTGGCCTTGTTGTAGTTCTATTTGTACTAAAAACTGAGCCTTACGCCTCATTGCTCAATGAGATTTATTGCCATACTCAATCCAACAAACTGCCCCAACTCTGCAACACGAAATTACTAACAGTCAATAGGAATTATTATTGATGTTGGTGAATGCTAGTGTTGCTTCTAACAAGTGAGGGTATGGTACCTATAATGCATATCATTGATCCATGTCACCAGTTCATCATTTTGTTATGTTTGAATGATGTAATTGTAATATACTTATCCCTTACCGTAGAATTCATCTTTTTAACCCCCCCCCCCCCCCCCCCCCCCCCGCTTTCTCTCTCCCTATCATTTTCTTGGTTCCAAACGTACCCTAAGTTTTTATAATTTATCGAAAGTTTGTAGGTATACTAATATTCTTTTATGTATTATTATATACAAAAACAAATATACCAGCTTGGCCATATGCGAACTAACAAGCACTGTCCCAAGTATGGGGAGGATGTTGAAAGCCTAGATCCAGAAAAAGCATTGGTGAAAGCTAGTTCAACTGAGCGTGCAGATACCCCTCTTCCACAGAAGCCCGTGTTGAAGAAGATCATACAAAGAAGCGCAACAAAAATTGCAGTGGTTGAGGCTGCTCAAGAGGAAGAAAAGTCTGGTAGCTCGAAGGCTAAAGTCCTTAAGTTCAAATATGGGTCAATGGAAAAAATCTCTGATAAACCTACTACCACCACATCCCTGAGTTCTGACAAACCTGTTACATCAGATGGCGAAAATGGATCCAAATCGGTGGTTAAGATCAATAAGTTAAAGTTTTCTCATAATAATACTGATAACAATATGATTCCCCCTGAAGATTCTGCAGGTGCCGAATCACGCAAACCTTGCATTCTAATAAAACCACCAAATGAGGCACACAAGAAAATTGTTATCAAACAATCAAAAGACTCTTCTAATGTAGAGGAAGTAAGCCAAGAAGGAAGTGGCAGGTCTGAACGCAGGAAGATGAAAAAAATTGTTGACTTGTCTTATTTTGATATGCAAACAGAGCGGGGAAATTATCACAATTTTCCGGAAGAGGCATCTAGGAGGAAAAGTATGCAGAGTAAGCAGAAGTTATGGGAAGAGCAAGAGAGGAGGAGAGTCGAGAGGGAGAGGGAAGAGAGAATGTTGTATGAGCAGCAACATAAGGCATTTGAAGAGCAGGAAAGGTTGGCTGAACTTAGAAGATATGAAGATAGTTTAAGGAAAGAGAGGGAAGAAGAAGAGGAAGGTCGAAAGGCAAAGAAGAAGAAACAACTATTGCAAAGACCAATTATCAGGAGCAATTACTTGGATGATTTCCCTCCCATGAAACAACATGACAGAAGGGTACTGGACAGAGATAGATTAGCAAAACGTAGACCCGAGATTGATTTGGGGGCAAGGCATAGCATAGACTATACTCCTTCCTCCAAGCGTAGAAGACTAGGAGAGGTTAGTAATTTCACCCCACCCCACCCCACCCTACCCCCCTCAGTGGGAGCGAAATTGTTATTTAGCCCCTAAGTTATGTGGCTTTATCAATTCTAATATCTCTCGTTAACTTTTGTAAAAATTATCCTTTTTTTTTGAAAGGATGTAAAAATTATCCTTTATCAGTTGTTTGTACCCCCTTGGTGGCAGTTTTAACAACAGGGGACTAAAATGGGTACAACTGGATTTCCACCCTGGGGTTCAATGAAGGATAAAGTTTTGCAAAAGTTAACAATAAGGACTAAAATTGCACAACTCACAGAACTGACAGAAGTCAGGGACAAAAATGGAGATGTATTTTTTATAAGAAAATAAGCATTTCTGGCAAGGAGAGATTGGTACATGCAATGTTTTGTTTTGTTTTGTTTTGTTTTGTTTTGTTTTGTTTTGTTTTGTTTTGTTTTGTTTTGTTTTGTTTTGTTTTGTTTTGTTTTGTTTTGTTTTGTTTTGTTTTGTTTTGGGTAAATGGCGTTTTTAGTCTCTAGGCTATATAGCTTCAGCACTTTTAGTCCCTCTTCGACTTTTTCAAAGCTATTCTTGGTTGTACCTGTTGGGGACAGTTAGCTCCGCTAACAGTGCTGGACTAATATTGCTATTGTTTAGGGACTAGAATCGCCAGTTCACCACCAAGAGGTACAACCAGAATTCTTATTTCCAAAAATTAACAATTGACTAAAATAGCGAAAACCAAAAAGTGAGGGAATAAAAAAGAAATTGGCATTTTAAAACCTACAAAGGGAAAATCTTATTTTTGTTGCTGCTGTGGTGGTACAATGATTATCATTATTATTAAAGAAATTACCCTTGGTGGGAGTAAAAAAATGTGGAAATCTAATTTAGGAGTAATTACTGCCATGATTGGAAAATACTGCCAAATATGACATTGATTTTGCCACGTCAAAGCTTGGTAATTGCAAAATATGACATTAAAATATTAGGATGACAGTAAGTCACTCTTATTCAGGGAAAAAATATAGTACAGAGTACTATTTTGGAATTTTACAAATTTTAGTCATATTTCGGAAATAGTTTCCCTTATTATTACTCAGTATTATTGTTATATTATCTCCAACAAAACATTTGTGCAGGTTGGGTTGTCAAATATCTTGGAGGAAATCGTGGAGACCTTGAAGGGAAGGCTAGAGGTGTCATATCTCTTCCTGAAACCAGTGACTAAAAAAGAGGCTCCAGACTATCAAAAGTTTGTAAAGTGCCCTATGGATCTATCCACCATTCGAGAAAGGGCAAGGAAGTTGGAGTACAAAAACCGTCATCAGTTCAGGCATGACATGGCACAGATTGTTATCAATGCACATCTGTACAACGATAATCGCAATCCGGGTATCCCTCCCCTTGCTGACCAGCTTCTGGAGATATGTGACTTCATGCTGATGCAGAATGATTCTTTATTGTCTGAAGCAGAAGCAAGCATAGATGCTAATACTTAACTGAAGGAAGCCTGTTACTACATGGATATAACTTGTCTGTTGTATGTAATTTGACCATCTCTAACTTTAGGCGTGTGAAGGACACGGTGGAAGGACTCCTGGATTAGATCCCAGCCACTTGGATTGCCTTGCAGAAGAAGTTGTTCTGATCACATTGTTCTGATGGCCCCTGAGTGAGTGGCCACAAGGAGTACCTGAGAAACTGAATCCGCCATGCAACAATTGTTCTGATCCGTTAGTGATGTTTAGTTCTGATACCCTGACCCCCACCCAACGTCTATTGTTAAAAGTGGTTTATTTAGCTCACACCCAGAATAAGTGGTTTGAAGTTTGAACTCGCTCTTTTGGCTCAAATAGCCCTCACAGTTGGGCTCTAAATGCCAAATAACAAGTCTAACATCAAGAGTTTCAAATGGGAGAAGTGGGGTACTCTTCTCCTACACATGGATAAGGCATCCTAGCTCCTGCGTGGAACCATAACAAGCCTGCCTGGTAAAAATTGGACGGCTTGAGTAAGTTCACTTTTCGGTATTCAGACCAATTTTCAATCTCAACTGTCACATTTCTATTGGAGTGTCCGGATGAAGGTGAGCTGTGGGTGCTTAACTTGATCCTATTGTTGAATGAGTTTCTTCGAATTTCCTGAAAATCTGTTGAAGATATATTTGATGTGTACTCCATATGTTGTAGCGTTAGCATGATTGCAGAAAAACTCGTCCATACCATCCACCCACAACTGGACATGGTCACATAGGCCATTCTGGTTTCTGAATAGAGAATGGTCAACACATAATGAGATATGAAGTTCTGGACACCAGTTTGGTTTTGGTTTACCTGCGTGTATCCGTTCAGTTTTGGACATTTTAGATTCAAAGTTTTTTTTCCTTTTCTTTCAAACATACCAAAAAAATAGTCCCAAAAGTTGAATACTCCAAACGTGATAATTTGGACAAAAGAAATTCAATTATATTATTTATTGATGACATAAATGGGTACATTTTGAAATGCTTAATTAAAACGGTAATAACAAAAGAATGTAAACAATACAAGTACGGGTGTAATGATTTACAAAATGTAATACGGTTATATTACAATGTCGGTGTAAGACTTTCATAACAATACAAAATTGACTGTTAAAAATATTTAATTAATGTGGTTGTAATATGAATGAACAAATATATGAGTCCAACAATAAGTACTAATGCATTGAACTTACTTGGTATTTGGTAATACTAGTGTAAAGCCCGGGGCAATGCCCCGGCAGCACGTCAATTTAGTATGAGTTAAAATAAAAAACACTATTAAAAACATTCATTGTGAATGATATATATGATCTAAAAGTGAATATAATAAATTTTTATTATAAACTAACCACAATCAATTATATATTTGTATTTTTTGGAAGTATTCATATTTGGAATGATTGTTAAGTTATCCATCATCATATATTATATATTTGCACTTCAATCCATATCAAAGTTTCCGCTATTAAGGCTGTTGCGATGCGTATTGCTGCTAATGCGGCCTGATGCTTGCTGGTAATGCGGCCTGATGTGACCCAATGTTTTCCCGTTGCGACCACATTGCAGATTTTTCCTGTAAATAAAAAATCTCTCCGACATTACGACCCAATGTAGTTGCGCTGCAGACTACAACCGCACTATTGCAGCCGCGATACGTGTTCCGATCCCCAATTTAGAATTATGGCTATATTTGTTTTCAATCAAGTTTTGTTACTTTCTACGGGAGTGTTTGTAATAGTTTAAGAAAAAGCCCTTCTCCGCTTTTGGCTTAAAAAACTAAAATTAATGTTTTCATGTGACAACTTTTATTTAAAAAAAACGCTTCTGGGCTATTGGGTGAAAAATGATTTTTATTTTTTTATATTAGACAAAAAGTATTTATTTTACCAAATACTACAAATTGTTACTTTTCAAAATCACTTTTTTCTTAAACACTATCAATTTTTACTACTAATCACTTTTTCATCACTTCAAAAAAGTGTTTCTTTTAAGCAAAAACATTTGCAAACGTCTTTTTTAGTACAGAGTATTACGTATTAAATGTGATAAATATCTATGTACACATGTTTTAATTTATAATTAAAGTATTAAACGTCTTTTTGTACATATGTTTTTATAGTTAAACGTCTTTTTTTATCCCGTACATATGTTTTAATTTTATAATTAAATTTTTTGATTAAATATGTACATGTGTGGAAATCAAGATTAATAATAAAAACAAAAAAAAAAACAAAAAGTGATTAAATTTTTTGATTAAATTTGTACATCTGGTTGTACACTACTTTTTCTTCCGTTCTTTGCTCCTATTTTCTCTAAACGTTTTTCACCCGCTATTTTTTCTCCTATTTTTTCTCATATACGTTTTCCAAATAAATGTTATAATTAATGTCTTAATTAATTTTTTTTGACCATTAAGAGAAAGACACATCAGCCGTTTATAACTGAGTTTTATTATATAAAACAATAGATTGGAATTTGGAATCGGATGAATTTGTAAAAGTTGATGAAGTTTGATTGAAGTGGCTAATTGACCATTAAATTATAAAATTAATTCTCTATCCGTATTTTAATGTTCACTACAATAGAGTTGACACATTGTTTAAGGATAAAATAGTAGGAGTAATGAATAGTGTAAAATAAAATATGAGAGATGGCGTACAAGTATGAAAGAGAATATAAAAAATACTACCTCCATCCCATTTTATGTGTGTCATTTGATTTTGGCACAAAATTTAATAAAATGATTGAAAAGGTAAAAGTTATAGTTGATATTTGATTATAATAAAGTGAAATGTTGTGAACCACATATTTCTTTCAAAAAGGGAAATGTGACACTTATTTTTGGGACAATAAAAAAGGAAAGTAAGACATCAGAGTAATCAGACATGTAAAATGAGACGGAGGGAGTAAAAGAGTAGGTGTAGTTATAGTATTTTTAAAGGAAATTTTTTACCAAAAATGGAAAGTGCAACAAACTTTTGAATACATCCAATAAGGAATGTGTAGCTAACATTAAAATATGAAGGAAATATATATTTTATTAATCAAATCAAGAAAAACTATAAAAATATAACTCCACAGTAATTTGAACTAATTCAGTTCGAAAAGTAAAATTAACTTTACTTATTTTGATTATTGCACAATTGTTACATTTTGATGATAAAATTGATAAGTCGAAAACAAGGGTCACCAAACGAGCCATAATTGTACACTTTTAGGAAAAAGATGACAACTGGGTTCAGACATACTCTTCGTGAGAGCAACTGGGTTGCACACTACCTAGCACTAGGCACTTCAGATCAGCTTACAATTTTTAGCGGCCCAAATACTTTACCCGTGTTGGCTGCCCTCTATTAGATTTACTTAGTTTTCCTTTTTATCATTCACTTGTTACTTCGGGAGAGGTTTTGGTCTAGTCCCCCTTTCTCCTGTACTCAATTCTTCTAATAAAATAATGGCATCTGACTCCCGGCATTTGCCCCACTGATTTTGGTGGTTTGCCTTCCGGGATAAAAAAAAAGGAAAAAGATGACAACTTTAACAATGTGATTGTGTTAAAGAACGTACTATTAATAGAGGAAAATGATGTTTGTACCCACTTTTATACCCACTTTTGTACACACCCATGTTTGTAAAGTTAATTTTTTTGTCTGTGAATTCCTTCACAGGCATATTTTGTCTGTGAAGGAATTCAAAGACATATTTTGTCTGTGAATCAGCTTCACAGACAAAAAATAGCCTTCACAGAGGTGGGTATAAAGTGGGTACAAAGTGGTGGGTACAACAAGCATGGTTGATTAATAGAATAGTACTCGTAGTACGATGGTTTTATAATACTGCGTAATATAATTGTAAAAGTAATTATACTACGTAGTACACTGTACACTAGTACGTACAATTTAACGAAGTGTACAAACAAAAAGACATTGTAGGATGCTGAAGAATGTGAAATTGGGAGTTTGAGAAAATGTGAAAGTTGTAGCAACAAATAATACAATATAAATGTACATATCAAGTTTTCTCAAATTAGAAATTGTTCAATGTAGGACTAAAACATACACATAATTCAAAAAAAGAATTAAGTATGCTTATTCCCCAGATAGGACTTATTCAATCCTACTAAAAGAATAATGTCATTAAAACTTCCCAAAATAGGAGTGCATGAGTCCTATTTTGTGAATAAAGCAAAAATAATACGATCTTATCTATCAACTCAATCTTGTTTTTGTCATATTTAGAGATTTTTTTTTTCTCTAGGATGTTTTTACTTGGACTGTAATTGGCTGGTCTGGTCTGGTCTAGTCTGGTCTCATCTGGTCTGATCTGGTCCGGTAATGTCTGCTCGCTTTGTATTTTTATAACTATCCAAGTTTGATCTGATCTGGTCTTGTCTGGGATGATTTACAGTCCAAGTAAAAACATCCCTAGTCTTTACATGTCTACTCCTATTTGGCTACATAAAGATTCCCCAAAAAAATGAAGATTGATGAATAAAAATCATTGGGGGACTAGAGCTGGAAGGAACCTTACGCATGTTGAAATGATTTTGGTTTGGAATTGCTTTAAATGCCAACATTCTTAACTGAGATGAGTTTCAAACCTCTGACTTCTCCATTGGGAGTGTCACAATGATGTCATCGAATAATACAGTGCTTGACAGTTTGGAATTATTTAATTATTCAAATAAGGAATTTTACCAATCCAGGACGTAAAAGATAAAATGTGTTAATATAAGATCCGAATGATTAAGAACTATTAATAAAAAACCTAAAATGTCATAGATTTAAAACTATCAATGATAACTCTAAGGAGATGTGAAAATATGAGGACATGTGCAACCAATTGAAGTATTTAAAAGCGATTTCTTGTGCAAATTAAAGTGATGTATAGATGGCGGTGGGAACATAACGTATGTCTCGAGCGACTCGGACCTACTTCTCTATTGGACGGATTTTTGTGAACATAGATTTAATCAGACAATTGAAATCACCTCGTGCCAACAAAAGAGAGAGCTAGGATATTGATTTAAAATTACCCCACTTTCAGAACATATGAACCTATGTGCTTATTGTATTCCCCCCAAAATAATCACTGTTTGAGGGTATTCAAAGAATACATTTAATAATTTAATAGCTAATCATAATTTTCTTCTCCCACCTCCTTCCATTTTTTTCTAGGTGATGAATCCTACACTTCTGTTAGGGTACCCATACTCCAAAAGCCTTGACGTCTAGCCTATTGATGATTTGAATATTGCTTTGTCATATAGTACTTTAAATGTAACATTTTTACTTGGTAAACAAGCTAGATATATGCTTCAATTCAATTCTGCTTGTGTTGTTGAACTTTTTAATTAAGACGATTCACTGTGATCAGTGTGATGTATGAGTCATATTATTTTCCGGCCTCTTGCATACGGCTCTTATTATTGGGGAGTGGATCACAAGCTTGTTGATTAGGGAAAAAATCTCTCTGTGGCAAACGTACAATACCCTCGGAGCATTTGGGTGCCTTTATATGCTTCTGCCAATAATATGTCTCAGCAATAATTCAATAAATTTGCTAGGCAAAGTAGTAAATGCATCGTTTTCAATAGAGAATTCCTCTATTGAAATGAATTTACCTTAACTATTGGTATCGTTGCATTTTGAAATCTTAACTTTTAAATGAATCAAGCGTCGACATATCATCCATCTGAGTTATGCCCCACATATTTGTTATAGCTAGCTCATCAGTGAGGGGCATAAACATGTACTTTCCCCCGTTCATGGGAAATTTCATTTTCAAACGCAAAGAACGGCTAGGATGAAATATTGTGGCTGCATGTATTTTTTGAAGGATCTCGAGCATGCAAGCGCCACGAGAAACCATGACAAAGCTGGTTCTACCACCTTCATGGCATATTTTCCCAGCATCCTCATAATAGTTCCCTCCCCAATGACACACGATTGGGAAGCTTGAGAAATCCATATTCTAATACCAATTCATTGTCCAACTTTCATGAGTAGGCATCAATACACACACTTTATACACATTCAAATTTTCAAAAGAAAAAGCTACCAAAATTGTAATATATCCAAAAGTCAAAATTCACAAACAATTCACATTTCAATATGAAACTACCCAAATTTTGATATCTACATTGAAGTCTACATTTCAATACCAAAACTTAACTACATTCAAGTCTACCCAAAAGCCCAAATGTCAAAATACACATAAAAATTTACAATCAATTTAAAATCAAATTTCAACATTTCATACATATTCACATTTCACAACAACTGAATTCACAATCAATTCATAATCCAAAAATTCAAAAAATTTAACATTCTAAACCCTAAGTTCAAAATGAGATGAAATGGATTTGGACTTACCTAGAAGAAAGAAGAAAGAATGTTGAAGAGGATGGAGATGAAGGATTCTTGGGAAGATGGAGGAGACCTCGCCGGAGTGTTGATTCGCTGGTCGTCGTTCGCTCGCGGGGGGGGGGGGGGGGGGGGTGGTGAAGTGTTCTGTCTTGCAGAACCGAACCCGTTTTTTACTTAAGGAGAAAGTCGCCCAACGTTTGGGCGACAGTCGCCAAACCGTTTGGCGACTTATAAGTCGCCCAACCGTTGGGAGACTTTCCCCGACCATGGTTAACCCAGCAGTATTTTGGTAAATACTTTTAACCCAGCCCTATTTTCGTAATTAATTAATTAATTAACATTAATACGGAAAAAATCTCTATAATTATACATAAAATTTTCAATTAAAAATATTATTCAAATTTGCAGCCAAAAATCCTACATGACAATCAAAGTTCCATGTGTAGAGTCCACCCTACGGTGATGACATGGACAAAAATAAGATGAAGTGGACTTTACACATAGAATTCTGGCTGCCACGTATGATTTTTGGCCAGAAATTTGAATAATATTGTGAATTGAAACATTTATATATAGTTATGGTACTAATTTGATTCATTTAAAAGTTAACGTACCAAAACGTAATAATACTAATATTTAAGGACCAATTCGTTATGGGGGCAATTTTTTCATTACTATAGTATCTATATCATTTTATTTTAGAAGTACTGATGTAATTAGTTTGAGTAGCATACATACAGCATGATATTTAAAAGTATATTTTTTTTTCTATACACGGTTGGAACACGTAATTTTAATGATAAAACAACTCCAAAAGCCGACATTGTTTTTTTTTTTTTTTGAAAGAAGACGACTTATATTGATATATAAGTAGCAAAAAGATAAAATGATTGATAATTTAGTTGCTTGACCACAATAATTAGTATTAAACGTCATATTTCAAAATGCTAATATGAAACTTTCCTATTTGCAGCTTTTCCATTTAAGCAGCTCCGGCCAAAAACGCTAGAGCCGAAAATCTATTTACCAAACAACGTTTTCACTTAATGAAAACGCTAAAAGGGTCAACATGCCATTTTTTGGTTGAAACTTAACGCCTTTTTCCAAACACCCCCAAAAAGACCACTCCTAACTGCCAACCCTCAAACCAGATCCAGAGTCAATCACCTTCCAAAAAACATTATAAAAGACATAACTGAGCCAAAGATGATTAAAATAGACTTTTATCACCCATTCCAAACATTGTTAGATCAAATTACTAAGCCGTACTAATTCAAAGCAAAAAATTTGATTGTTTAAATTTGATAGAAATGTTACTATTCATTTTAGCGTAAAATGTTTAATAGGTGGAGATCCGCACATGCTATATATGGAGTATCACTTAACAATGAAAGACCAATTTCATGAGTAATTAAGTTATACTCCGTATTAATACTTTGTATTAATAGTAATATAGAGGCCATTTTTTTTATAACATTTTGTACTCCTAGAAAAGGGTTTGTCATTTTATCATTGTACGCATATGTTTGAATTTGAACTGAGTAACATGTTTTATTCATAAAAATATGGTTTTGTGCAAGAAACAAAACTGATAGGCATTTATTAATAAAATCACGTGTCATATACAACAGTTGAGTTCCAATACACTTATATACACATAAGAGGAATAAAAACAAAAAATAACGCACACACCAATTAAGAACCCACTACTCCCACTATTCATACAAATAATACGGAGTATTAATTTGTGTATACATTATGTGTATTAATTTAGAATGTTTTTAAGGTTTAATACTTGATAAACAGGCTAAATTAGATACGTATCAATTTAAAATTTCAAAAATGTGTAATAGTGATTCCATTTGAACATTATCTTACAACCGATTAATTGGTTTCGATCTACAAAAATTTTAGGTATTGCTTTGTATTTTATAGAACTTTGTAACTTTTCCAATTTTTTTAGTAAAGATAAGCTTAGCAAAATATAGCACTAGATTGGTTATCCTATACTCCTATAGCTTAAACCATAAGCTAAACTAAATTATTTTACTTATATTTTCTCCTGACAAGAATACAAGATTACATTTCATAATAGTTTTATCTAGTGGTAAAAAAATAGTTGTGGAAATAATAAATCGAGGGGCAAACCTTTCCATATATAGTGAAAATATAAAAAGTAAAACACTCAAATGCGCAATTTGCTTTATTCCAATTTCAAGGGACGCGAATGCCCCCCAAGTCAATAGATATATCGATGGCGGCCGGGCTTATTGTACATTATTTTGTCTGTCTACACCTACAAAATTGTCTATAGGTGTAGATAGACAAGTGTGCCAAAGATGTACACAAAAAAGTGTACATCATACATTTTTCATAGGGCGAGCCTAGTACACCCATGCGTAAGACTGTTAATTAACAAGTCGAGCTCGAACACTCAGAGCTCGAGTTCGGCTTGATTCAGTAATAGTAGTGTTTGGGTTCGAGCTCGAAGCACATTGACCTTTACAAATGAAGCTCGTGTTCGACTTGATGGGTTCGAGCTCGAAGCACATTGACCTTTACAAATGAAGCTCGTGTTCGACTTGATGGGTTCGATGTTTGAATTGAGCGCTCAATAAGCTCGATTAGTATGTTCAAATTCAAAATTTTAGGTGATGCTCGTTAATAAGCTCGCGATCGAATTATTTGAAAAGTATTCAGTTCACTAATTATCATATTTGAATTCATAAAAGCATACCAATTGCATTTAAATTTTGACATATATATAAATTTTATTTATAATTTCAGAGTGTTCGATAGGTTCGTCCTCGAACCGAGCCGAATACTAGTATGTTCGAGCGTGGCTCATGAATTGATTGTGCGAACTTAAAACTCAGCTCGATTTGAGCTCAAAAGCTTGTTAAGCTCGGCCCAATAGGTTCAAAATCGAGCTCGAACTCAAACAATTCAATAAAAGCTCGGTTCGTTAATCGACCTACCGACCCTACATGTATTGACTCGGAGAAATTTGCAGCTCGTAGGACCAAATCATAGCTCCTTTCCAAAATTAGGACCTCCTTGTTTTATTTCCAGCTGTGGGCTTTATTTGGTTTTGTATTAAAAAGCTTGTTTTTAACTTTCCCTTTTTACCCTCAATTAAACCAAAATCCTCTGCCCCATTCTCAGAAGGAAAACGTCGCCGAATTTCTTAGCGTAGAGGTTCTGGTGGTTCAAGTCATCGCCGACTTCGAGCCAGTTCCTACGATGGTGAACTTGAACTTTTTGCCGCGAAGCTTAGAGACAACTACAGCCACTACGATGGTGAAGAAGAGGCCCAGGAGAGCCTTCTCTATGAGGAGAAGATCCATCTTGAACCAGAGATTTGCAATCTATGAGGGGTCTTCCTCTATTTTTGTTTGTTTCTGAAATCAAAATCTCATCTTAATCGATCTGCACTCATTTTCATTGGAAACATCGAACTATCTGTTTCCTGCTCTGCAATCAAATTATTGTTATCAGAATTTATCGTTTATTTATTGTCTACTTATTGTCTATTTATTGTCTATTTAATGTCTGTTATTTTCTAAAAGTAAGGGTATTGTGGTCAATGCAGGTGTAGTTGAGTCGTACGCTAATCTTCGGTCTTAGTTTTGGAAAATTAGTACGATTTGCTCCTATTTGTAAAATTTTTCCATTGACTCGTTGTATCAATAAAAGAACAGGAAGAAATACTAATGAAAAATGATGGTTTTCACTCACTTTTCATGGTTGTGCTTTAATTTGCTCATAAAAATGACTCATATTCCACACATTTTTCTATTGAATTATTTGGATTGACACATATTTCGTCAGGTGTGCCTAATTTGATTATACACGAGTGACGAGTCTAATGAAGGATGTCCAAATACAATACAATTTGTGCTGTACAAATAATATTAATGTACAAACGTTTCCATATATTGTTCAAGTGATCACCAACTTTTGTATAAGGACTTTGAATTTATTAGTGGTTATTATTTATATACGGAGTAGTTTTCTTGAAAATGTATTTAAAATGGATGTTTCTGTTTGTACAAGCCATTTTATACGTTCTTATACATGTCCACTCCTAATAATCCTTTTTTTTTATTCCGGAGGGCGGAGGGTATGGGGGCCCTGGAGTAAACTGTGCTGAAACTCACTCCATTGAGTTTCGAACTCCTAGACCTCTCATAAGAGAGAGTGAATCGGCGATCACAGAAACTGCACAGAAATTATAGGTGATCGAAACATTCTTACTAGTTACTACAGTATAAAATGTTGAAAGGGATGTAATGCATGCATAGGTTGCCATCATGAGACGAGTTGTAACATTAAAAGCAAGATAGAAGAGGGCAGGTAAGCATGGAAATAAGTTTGTCAATGTCTCACCCGAGTAAAGAAACAAGTGGCCAAAAATAACAATGGACCACACTCTGCCGGCCCGTTTTCATTCAATTTATTACTCACCACCTGTTATATGATTTACTCCGTAATTAATAAATTAAGAGCTCTTAGATGTCTTTTCATAATTAATATTAATTGAATTTAATTCTACCATCAATGAACCATTTAACCAAACTCAACATTGTTGGTACACAGTATTATTTATGTATATCTTCTAAACAAATTTCATTATTTCAATCATAATTATGGTATTGTGCGCCTTGAACTATAAATTACTCCATATATACGGAATATTGTCTTTGGAATATTCTTCTAAATCTATTATAATATCATATCTTGTTAATGTCAATTCAACCTCTTTGATTGAAATGAAACTCGAACTTGCGACCTCTCTTTTGAGATACCAACGATACTAGTGATGTCATCAGACAACAAGATACTTGACAATTATATGGAGTACTTATACGAAGTATATAATAGGAGACTTTAATCCGAGTATATTTGAAATAATTTAGATGAGTATATAATATAATGGATCCATCGATGATAATTATGATATTATAGATGTATTATTTTTAATACTTGATAATTAAATTGTCACTTAAGAGTGTTAATTGTTTATTAAAAATAGAAAATGAGAAAATTTAGTTGGGACGTCCAAAAATGGAAAGTGAGAATCCTAATGTGGGACAAAAGGAGCATAAAGAAATATTTTTAAGTTATTTTCTTTAGTACTCATATACTCCATAAGACCATTTGGAGTGGTGTGAGAGTCAAAATGTCAAAAATAGACTCCGTCCGTATGAAAACAGTGTTTTGGCTCCTATTTCTCTGCATTCCAGCATTGTCAATAAAATACACTCTGCACATTTTTTTACATATCAATTTAGTAAAACATTAATTAAATTATTATAAGTAATATTTTTCTTTTTAATTTAATCCCTGAATAATTTTGAAGTAAAAATACACATTTCGATGTAAAAATAAATAAATTTCATTAATTTTTTTTAAACATTTTTCGGTTACCAAAAATGAACTTAGTTCAAGTAAAGTTTGATTACGGAATATTAAGTTATTTGTGAAGGCTACATGAATTAAAAAATGGTGTTTTGTATTTTTTGGGGCTCATGAAAATTTCAACAGTTAAAATTTCAGATTTTTTTTTTTCATTTTATATATTACATATTGATGTCATATGAAAGATTATAAAAAATTATGAATTTTGATATTTTTTTTCTAAATTTGATTTATGAAAAAACAAATTATAACCATTTTAAGAAAGATGAGGTTTTATTTTATGGAGCCCAGGCCACCAACTACCCACCACTTATGATTCCTTTCTTTTTGGCAAAGTAGGCACTTCCACCAGAGTCAATCGGCCGGCTAAAATTGGACTCCTCCCTCCCCATCTCCAGTTTTTGTCATGTCCCGGACCTACCCGAACACGTCAACAATCCGCCGTACAGTACGAATAGTCAACCGCAGTCCAACACATCCATACTATACAAGGCGTCTGGAATATCATTCACACATAGTACATACATAAACAAACATAATGTAAAATATTCATTTAAAGCAGCGGAAGTACTATAACAAATGTTCAAGCCACATTTGGCAAACATGGGCGTACAAGCCCCCAAATAATTATTCACAGAAATATTATCCATGAGCATTAATATAATTGTTTTTTAAAACAGAAATGGAGGAAGCACGAACCACGTCTTCTCTCCTTGATCTTCCCGAAGCAAATGCGCGATAGTAGCAACCTTCAAGTTCTACCTGAAACTGTGAGGTGGCCTCCCTCGTGAAGGGGAGGTCAGTACTTGGAAGCATATGACAAGTACAATGACAACTATACTAAGTATAATCAAAGTTTCAATTTCCAAGACCCTCAAACCAGGGTGTTATCATATTATAGTTAACTTTGTTCGTTTAGTGTCAATTCATCGTTATTTACCACGGTCTAGAGCCCATCTCATAATCACCGTTATCTACTACGGTCTAGAGCCCAACTCAATAATCACCGTGATCTACTACGGTCTAGAGCCCAGCTCAATAATCACCGTTACCTACTACGGTCTAGAGCCCAGCTCAATAATCATCGTCATCTACGTCGGTCTAGAGCCCAGCTCAATAATCACCGATATATACTACGGTCTAGAGCCCAGCTCAATAATCACCGTTATCTACATCGGTCTAGAGCCCAACTCAATAATCACCGATTCTTTACAATTCAATTTCTTAGGATCCATTCATCCATTATTCAACTACAATTCCAACTAATATTTCAATACTAGTTATTTACTCATTTCAATATAATTCTTCATTCATGTGCAATTTGGTCTTGATATCAAAATATCACTTTTATACTTTCATGGCTTTTTCTCATGAAATAAAAGCATACTTATCACAAATGGGATTCATGGTTGATACAACTATCATGCCATCATATTCATAACATATAAACATACACAATTTATTCATAAATTTGTATATTATGCAAACTATACTTATAATCAATAGTAATTTCATTTAGGCATTATTAACCATTAATAATCCATGCAAATCACATTTTGTATTCATTTAGGAAATCTCATGAAATTAACCCAAAGATTATAGGCAATATAGTCGGTCATCCTCACCTTAAGTGGGTCCTTAGCGCGTTCTACGCTTCCTGATTGAACTTTAGCAAATTCCGGCGAACTTTGACCAACTCCGGCGGACTTTGACCAATTCCGGAGAAACTCCGGCGAAGCTCAAAAATACTTTAATCAAGTTCCTAACAAGGTTTTAACATCATAAAACCTTAATCAATACAAATAACCTCTAAAAGGTCATTTTCCGACAAACCGGTCGTTTTGGCTTCTAAGTCCGTTTTTGGACATAGAACCACCTTCCAACCCATATTCTACACTTAAATCATGTATAACAATCCTCAAGGTTCTTCATATGATATACACCACATATGGTAGGAGAAAAATAAAGGAAAAGTTAGTATAAGGTCATTACCTTAATTTTTCTCACTTTCTCCCAACTTTTTCCTTCTTAACACCCTTTCTTTGGACTCCTTCTTGAGCTCGTGCTGCAACAATGGAGGATGGGTTGGGGGCTCTTTCTTTCTCCTCTCTTGGTGGGTTGGCCGAATAATGCAAAGGAAAGGGGGTAGGGGTTTCTCTTTGTCTCATTTGGCAAATGAGTGAGGTCAATGGGTTCCTTTGCACCTCCTCCACTCATTCACTTGTCAACCCAGCTCTCTTTTTGTTTGTTCAGCCCCAAAAAACGTGGGGTGGCCCCCACTCATGTGGGAGGTCATCCCCTTGTGTCCCAAAATGTACATTCGGTCCCGAAAGTTGTATTTTTCGGATTGTTTTAAATATATTCTATTTTATCGGGTCAAATAAAATATATTACATGTTCTCAATCATTATGACCCTCATAATGAATATACATTTCCCAACTTTAATTTATAAGCCTCCGAAATTCATTTCGGGCTGTTATCTGTGAAATTACCAAAACCAGTATTTGAGCCACTTCTGACCAATCGGTCCACATTATGTCTTTTCTTTGGCCCAAATAGTTTGTCCTCCACTATATAAATATTATTTCGACCAAGACGAATAAAATATACGGTCTCGAGAATATCATGCGGTCCCCGCTCCCGGTGTGGGCCTCACGTGCAAATTTACTGTTCACGCAAAGGCATTAATAAAAATCCACAACTCCATAAATTCATTAATCATTACATAAGGTTCAATACATTATTCACTTAAAAGTAAATATATTTGGGGACGGTGTTACATTTTTAGCCTCCTATAATGCTCTCCAATGTAAGAAATTAGGAGTTTAAAATCTCCACTTTTAGCATTTTAGACTCGTAATACCTTACCACTACAAATGATCTAATTAATTATATATCCGTAGTAAGATACAATCACTCATAGTAGTATTAGTGAAATGATGGCTAAAGTGTTTGAATTGCTGAATTTTTTGAATCGTAAAAAAAACTATTAATATTATGAAAATAGTTAAAATGGTCATGTGCAGTAATTCCAATAAAAAATAATACGAACCAACTTTACTTAAGATGTTTTAAATTGGACTGTAATTTTCTGATCTGATATGATCTGTTGTAGTATGATCTGTTTAAATCTAGTCTCGACTAGCTGAAGCGGTCTGGTCTGCGAAATTTCTATTTTTGTGTATTTCACAATTGCCAAAGTCCGGTCTAATCTGATCTTGCCTGGTCTGATATGGTCGTGTATGATCATTGATCACAAACTGAAACATGTTTAGTTAAATCACTGGGGTCGTGTATGATCATTGAACTGAACATGTTTCAGTTTGTGATCAATGATCATACACAACCGTATCAGACCAGGCAATATCACCGGATTTTGGCAATTGTGAAAAGCAATGGGGTCGTGTATGATCATTGATCACAAAATGAAACATGTTCATTTCAATTGTGAAAAGTTACCGGATCACAAACTTAAGCGGTTTGGATTGTCTTTTGCCCGCCTATGGTCTTCCCGTCGATAGTTAAAATTATCGGAGAACGTTGGGAAATTGAATGAAAAGATCACAAATTTCAAGAAACATTTTTTGGACAAAAGTGAATAAAGTGAAAAATGAACCACTAAATGTAAAATTGATATATAAAACACGTGTAAGACAAATATGGAGAAAGAGTGAACTAAAAATGTGATGTCTCGCACTTACCATACTATCAATTTGTGAGTGGAGAACAACAAAAAAGTGATAAAATTAGATCCGTTATTCTTCTTTTCCTAGCACATCTAGCTGTCATTTTTTAAAAATGACATCGATAATAATTCATCATCACAAATTAGAGATTTGCAAAATTTAAAGCCTGATACCATTGAAATTTATTACGGAGTATATCATTACAATTTTATTTAAATAGCTTAGGTGAAATTGTAGCTGAAAATATTGATATCAAATGAAGAGTCATAAAAATTACGGAGTATAATAGGCCTTTTTATTTCAATATTACTAAAATGAATGAAAAAGATAAAAAAGTGACTTGTTTTAAATTTTTCTAAAAATATGACTAAAAGTCATTTATTCCTTATATTTAATTATATATTTATTTTTTAATAGTCCTTTTATACATTTGTGGCCACTAGCACCTCCGGACCGCCGACCCCAGCACCACCCCTGCCGCCGGCACCGCCGCCGCCACTGCCGCCTCCGCCGCCGGCACCGCCGCCGCCGTCAGTCACTTTGGCCGACTCCAGCCAAAGTGACTCCGGCCAAAGTGACTCCGACCACAGTGACTCTGCCGCCACAGTGACTCGCTGACAAAGTGACTCTGTCACCACAGTGACTGTCGCCGCCCCCAGCCAGTGACTGCCACTGCCCCGGCCAGTGACTGCTGCCCTACATTACACCAAATAATTTTCCGGCGGCCACCCAACCGGCACCGCCAGCTACAGTCTCTATAGACTGCTCGTTACCCATGTCCCTCCGGCCTCTCCTAACCTGGGAGCTCATCCTTGTCGTTCAACACCATCACCCACCAACATCTATCCCCAACCCCCAATCCGTCACTCCCCCAACCTCCAGCCCATCACCATCGGCACAGATCTGCCCCAGCCATTAAATTTTAGCCCCAACCAACAGATCTCAACCCAGCCACCACTATTGTAACCATAGCCACCGTTCACCACCGGCGTAACCCTAACCGCAGCTTTCACCTCAGATCTAAAAATAGAAGACGAGGTCACGGAGAGGAGCGTATCTAGAGCGCCGATGGACTATGGCAGTCCAGTGGAGGTGCGGCCATTGAGGATGACGCCTAGATCTTCGATTTGAGTTGTAGCAATTATGGTGGAGATCGAAGAAATGAGTAGAAGAAGAGAGTTGCGGCGGGGAGGGCGGCAACGGCAGGAGAGCGGCGGCGAAGGAGATGGCCGACAGTGATGCAAGACGCGGTCGACCGAGCTCTCCTTCCGAGCAGATGATGCGAAGCAGATGGCCATCTGCGCTAGAAATCGGAATGGACATCAAGGTGCGCTGGGATCTATGCGAAGGTGATGCGGGCGTTGGGCTGATGGGCTCTCTCTCCAGATTTGTCATATTTTTGGAAAATAGAGATAAGGTTATATTTTTAGAATTCAATACTCTAATTGTAATACGGACGCAATTTATTGGTATCCTACTTTTGAGTGAATAACTGAATATCCAATGAACACGTATCTCCCAAGGGTGTCATCCAACCAATCAAGCACCTCTCTATACGGTTTTTGGGTTACAATTAGCCTAAGCTAAGGCACTAATGGTATTTTTATTTGGACTGTTTTTCAGTTCCAGACCAGACCGGATCAGATAAGATCAGATCAGACTTGAACAGTTATAAAATACACATAAACTAGACTTTACCAAACCAGACCAATGCAAACCAGATCATACAACAAAATTCCAATCCAAATAAAAAGGAAAACATTTAAGGCTCGGCCCCAAGTAAATCATCCCAGCGAGCTGCAGTTGTTGTTGGCGGGAGTTCAGCCCGGGGTGCCCTTTAAAGTTAAATTGTTTGTATGAAGTCAATTTGGTGTTACGGAGTATTTCACTATTATGTTAAGTTATTAAGGCATCAATTAGGTTACAGCTTAGTTTAATTTACGTAATAAATAAAACATTATATAGCTAGACACCTTTTATTCAGTTTATTTAATACGTACTGGTTGGTTTCTCAGTATATTTTCTCAGTTTTCCCAATTAAGAAGAGTAAAAACTAGAATATTATTTTACTTTTAAGATAAAAATGGTATAAGAATAGTGTACGTAATTTTGATCTATTTAAATAAGTTGGGTGATGGTAATTTAAAACCCTTTTTTTGAAACATGTGCGACGTAACCAGGGATGAATCCAGGATTCTGAGTCAAGGGGGCGAAATTTTTCGTTAGTGTAGGGGGTGAATTCTTTTTTTGTTAGTGTAGCGGGGTGAAAATTTTTCCCCTAGTGTAGCGGGGCGAAATTTTTTCGCTACTGTAGGGCTATGCGGCTATTTTTATTCAAAAAATGACATTAATACATGCACATCCGGAACGGCATTTAAATCTATTACATTCCAAGTTTAGACGATGACAAAGACATCAACCAATACATTTTTAATAACTTCTACATTGTTTAACCTCATAAATCGGTTATTGAATTGTACTTTTTGTCCACCAAGAAGGGTGTTCGTGAGTCACTCATGAGAAATTTTGTTAATATTACAATAGTACTATACTAGTATGTATGAGATTGTTATTTTTAGAATAATGTGCACCACATACACACACACACACATATGGTGCATATTATATTTTAATATTTTTATTAATTCTATAATAATTTAAAGTTTATTATCCATGCAATAAATTATTTTTAGAAAGCAAGAAGTAAATGAATTATGTAATCTAATGCCTATAAATATTTATATTTTGGATTCATTTTCACGTGATCTAAAAATTGTGTAATTAGTGTGTCTGATATTTAATATTGTTTGATATATGTTTTATAAAATCCAGTACTTGTTATCTAATAAAGATAATTAAACATTACAAAACTAGGAATTCTTATATAATAAGTATCCTAAATCTTAAATAACGAGTTACTCTATTGTTTATTTGTTTAAGTTATGTAAATTATTTTAGATGTTTCTTCTTTTAAATCTCCAATTAAGTATTACATTATGTAAGACTATATACTAATTTTGAAAATTAAAAGCTAAGGGGGGCGAATCTAATTAAATTATGAAAGTTTTATGAATATATTACATACAGTATATGGTAAAAAAATTTGAATGTCCAATGGGGGCGGTCGCCCCCCGCGCCCCCCCCCCAAAATCCATCCCTGGACGTAACCTGATAAAAAAATGACATAATGTAACTTTCATTCTAAATAAATACTGTTCTAACAAAAAATTAATTAAGGAGGAGTTGTTGTTCAACTTTATTAATTACGTAGTATAAACTACTCCGTAGCATATCCAAAAACAACTACCCTAAAGAAAAAAAATTAAATTAATGATCTATGTGTAAATACTACGTAGTATTTAGTAACATAGTAGTTTTTTCAACATCATTAATTATCAACTAGAACATATTCTCCAATAAAGTCATAAAAATTGTGTTGTCGTAGACTTTTTTATTTTTATTTATATTAATTAGTGCTGTTACCAGAATAATTACTTCCATTGTGGTAGACATAAACAAAAACACAAGTTACACAACCATAAATACGCACGAACAAAATGTTTTTTCATCTCCTAACGATATATTTGTTCCTGTAATTTCTTCAGATTAAAATTATACGAAGTTAAATGTAATCTGGCCAAAATTAAACAACAATCATCGAAATCCTGCAAAAATAAAATCTAGGAAATTTGAAGTAAATCCGCAATCATCAATAAAATACGAAAGTTAATAGAAATATTGGAATTAAAGTCCACAAACTATCAAATTTAAAGATACATATATTACACTAATTAAGTGCATATCTGACGACACAACTACAGGGAATGATACATTTTTTTAAAGTTTTTAGCTTTTGATCTTTAATCAGTAATTGAACAAATTTTAAATAAGAAATGTCCTGGTTGTTTGATAAAATCTACTCAGTATCTCTTTGATATAATTTTACTTTATGTAATAAATTGTTGTGACTATTTAATGATCTTTTAAACATATAATATACTATTTCTCTACTCGATCAGTAGCTATTGAGAATACATTCTCGAAATAGTTCTTAAAATTTTAAAATAGTTCTAAACGGGTACGTATTATACAACCACACACAGTTAAGAGCTTTCAAAATTAAAGCTTTTTAAATAGATGAAAAGTTGGTAGTCGGTGACTTTTGTCTATTAAATATGCACTAAATCTAATTACTTAACTAACATCTTGATAAATTTAGAGCTATACTGAAAGTTCAAAATAAAGCTTATAAAGTTATTATATTTGAATAATTATAAATAGGGAAACTATATTTAAATAACACAAACTATATATCTTTCATGGATCAAGAATAATATGTACTTTGAAAATAATTTGTAATAATATCAACAATTTGAATATATATAAAAAGTGATATAGATCGAAGAGTTTTCTCTAAAATTCATACATTTGACTTATAAAACACTAATATCAAAATACGGAGTATCAAATAATTAAGTGACCATATTTTCAAATATCATATATTTAATGGTTTATATTAGTTTTTGACGTCTTAAATGACTATATTTCTTATCCAAGAGTCACTCCATATTATTTTTGTTTTATATTAAAAAAGTTGGTATTATTAGAAATCATTTTGTTACTATTGCTTTATGAGTCATAGTTGATAAACTTTATGAGATTTGTTGCATGATTTTGCTAATTGCAATTACAATTGTCTACATAAGATCTAATCATTTCGTGTATAATAAACATTATCCACAAGAAAAGATATGCACAAACTATACATGATGTGCTTTAATTAGAAAAACTATACATGATGTCACATACGTAGTAAAAAATTTCTTTTGAAAAACATAGAATATTATAGATAAGTTACACAATGCTAAAAATGAGAAAACTTATGTACTTTTTTAATCGGGCCAAATTTCATGCAATGAAAATTATTACACCAAATTTTTAAGAGCTATTAAAATAAAAATGAACTAATCTTACTGGTAGAAATAGCTAGGGATGGACCGGGCCTGGGTTGACCGGTCCGGCCCGACACTGTTTTGAACCGGCCCGAACCGGTTGGCCGGGACCTGGCCTTGGGCCCGATCCGGGAGGGGTTTTGGGGCGGGTCATGTGCTTAAGCCCTCTTAGAACCGGCCCAGCCGGTCCGGGACCGGTCCGAGCCAAAAATGTTTTCTTTTTCCGAATGGATTGGGTGATAGGCGAGTTGGGCTGAGTGGTTTGGGGGTGGGGGAGGAACAAATAAGGAAAACAAAAAAAATACAAGACCCGACCCGGGCCCAGTCTCGGAACCAACCCGGACCGGTACCGGGTCTAATGCCCAAAAGAACTGAACTGCCCAAGACCTGACCTTGACCCGGTCCCGACCCGGGCCCAGTCCACCACTAGGTAGAAATGAATCAAATGATGCACTAAAACCCTTTTATACTTTCAGCAACAAAAAAAGTAATAGAAATTAGGAATCCTACTATTTTTATGAGGATTAGGATTTATAGACGGACCCTCACGGAGCAATTCATGCTACCTCCATCCCCATTAGTTGTACCCATTTTCACTATCCATTAGTCTAACATAATTTCATTTTTTAATCTAATTTTGAATATCAAATTTTTATCAATCTTGAAATTTGATTTGTAAATTGTAATAAAATATACAATGTAGTTTCTAAGGATGTATATTTTAAATTAAAGACAATCAAATAGCATCACACAAAAATTCAAAAAATCGTTTTATCATCATTCCATCTGGATAGAATATAGGCTGGGGGCCTGGGGCGCTCTATTGCAATGGGAAGGAGTGTATTGTTTGAGAGTTTGGTGGCAGAAAGAATGGTTTTATGGCCCATTTTAAAAGTGATGTCACGAGTATGAGATAGAGTTGACATTGGTGACGGACTACTTGAGTAGTTGAGTGGATTGTAGGTGTGTACACTTTTGACACATCCCATTTATGCATTTTCCAATTCTGCTCATTAGATTTTCAACTATTGAATAAGAAAAATTACATTAGTACTTAAATTGTGCACAAAATTTTGTATAGAACAAGAATCACACATTGAGAAAATCAGGTTTTAATGTATCAAAATCTTTGCAATGCGAGTTTGTTTTAGGAGTCATTCTTGGTGGTGTACACACTGGGGGTTACACATTGGTCCGTGTACATGCCTTATATTTTTATTACACCACATCAAATAATTTTGTATATTTTTTTTTAAATACTACTTCCATCCCATTTATATTGGGACGGAAGAGGGTGACATGTTATTAAGAAAAGTGAGTCTGTGTGGTTGACATTAATTGATAAAGTAAGAATAAAGTAAGAATGATTTAGAGCCACACAAACTTTGCCAAATATGGTATGAGACAATTTAAGTGGGACTTCCCAAAAAGATAAAACGGGACAATATAAATGGGACGGAGGGAGTAGGATTTTGGTGATGTGCCAGTGTGCATAGAACCATAGACAATTAGAATGCATGTGTAAAAAGCATTTACATATAACACATGCTATATTCAATTTTTCCCCTTATTTTATACACATCTCATTCGAGATTGCAGGTTTTGATTTTTATATGAAATAGAAACACAAATTTTATGTAACCTTCTTCAATAAATACTACTTCCGTCCCATTTATATTGGGACGGAAGAGGGTGACATGGTTATTAAGAAAAGTGAGTCTGACATTAATTGATAAAGTAAGAATAAAGTAAGAATGATTTGGAGCCACACAAACTTTGCCAAATATGGTATGGGACAATTTAAGTGGGACTTCCCAAAAAGATAAAACGGGACAATATAAATGGGACGGAGGGAGTAGGATTTTTGGTGATGTGCCAGTGTGCATAGAACCATAGACAATTAGAATGCATGTGTGATACGAGACAATAGTTTTTTTGATATGGTCAATAATAGTGGCATTCCATGTATGGAATATACGTACCATATTCTTACCATATGGAACATGTGTAAATCACATGTAATATATTTTTATTCTTTCCATATCATTGTATTAGACCATTAGTGCTTAGTATAAATGGTAGCATCGTCCGTATGTAATATTCATTCTAAATACATGAAACAGTTACTATCTCACCCTCTCGTTCAGTTCATACATGCTTCGTTCCTTTTTAGTTTTACATCTTAATATGGTATCAGAGACGAAATCCTGGCTATTATTTTAGACTAGTCAACAACCGGTCATACTCCGTCGAGATGGCCATCGGTGATGATAACGGCGGCAATGGCGGAACACTAACCATTGATTGCAGTCGCCATACTACATCCAATCCGGTGATAAACCCGGTGATGTTTTCGTGACTACACTCCTACGTGATGGGAATTATGGAGATTGGCTCGATGAAATGACCAATGCTCTATATGCCAAGAATAAAATTGGGTTTGTTAACGGCGATATACCTATGCCGGAAAAAAATTCCCCTTACTTACCATATTGGCAACGTGCTAATGCAATGGTAAAGGCGTGGCTAAATAGTAGTATGGAACTTGAGCTAAGGCAAAGCGTCAAATTCAAAACAGCCCGTGAAATATGGGTGGATCTTGAGGAGCGGTTCGGAAAAGAGAGTGCTCCCCGTGCTTACGAATTACGCCGGTCACTTGCATCCGTTCGGCAAAACGGACAGTCCGTGTCGGCATATTTCAGTCGACTCCGGCAAATATGGGATGAGATGGCATCAATCTCGAAGGCACCTAGCTGCACATGTGGCAAATGTACGTGTAACGTGACAAAACAATTCAACGATGCTCGTGATCGAGACCAATTGTACGATTTCTTAATGGGTCTTGACGATTATTACGGACATCTCAAAAGCCAAATTTTGGCTACACGTCCGATTCTCACTTTAACCGCAGCATACCATCTTATTTCGGAAGAAGAGCAACATAGGAATATTGCAACGACAAGAATCACGACTGGCGAAAATACTGCTTTCCAAGCCCAAATTAAATCTGCTATTGATCTAAATAAAAGGACAGGTGGCAAAGATGGAAAGTTCTGTACACATTGTGGCAGAACCAACCATACGTATGACTCATGTTTTGAGATAGTGGGGTATCCACCGCACTGGAATGTGCGAGCTAAAGAAAATAGACAAGCAGGGCGTTCTGGAGATGTGCGTACGGGTGGACCTTCACGCAGAAAAGGGCCGGCTCCCAGAGCGGCGCACGTCGATACTAGTGGGGACCAGTTTTCAGGAATAGCAAACCTATCTGCCGAACAGCTGCAACGCCTGGCCCAGTTTATGCGGACAGAATTTGACAACCAGGGATTGCCTATTCCTCAACATAGTTCTAATATGCAGGTTAATATGGCAGGTAAAAACCGGTTTGACCCGCCATGGATAATCGACTCTGGGGCATCCGAACATATAACATGCGATGAGAGATTAGTGACTGATATTATGGCGAATCCCTCGGAATCTCCTGTTCACATTCCAAATGGTGAAATTATACCCGTTCAATCCATTGGCAACGCATGTCTACCAAATGGATTAACTTTGTCACGAGTTTTATACATACCCTCCTTTAAGTGCAATTTATTATCTGTCAACCGGCTTATACAGGAGCATAACTGTGCACTTATATTTCTTGGGGATTTTTGTGTCATGCAGGACTTACCCTCGAGGAGGCTGATTGGAGTGGGTAGGTGTCATGGCGGACTATACTACTTGGAGACTGGCGATCGAGTGGCAATGATGGTTTCTTCACAGTATGAAATTTGGCATCGGCGTTTGGGGCATGCTTCTGATGAAAAGCTCCAACACATTGAGATATTATGAGGTTCCAAAAAGAACACTTCATTTTGTGATTCTTGTGTTCGGGCCAAACAGACTCGCCTCCCTTTTCCCAGTAGTTCTATTAAAACACAACAGAGTTTTGATTTAATTCATTGTGATATCTGGGGTGGATATAACTGTCCTTCTCTTACTGGTGCACATTATTTTCTTTCTATAGTTGATGACTTCACGCGTAGTACATGGGTTTATCTTATGACCTCTAAATCTGATGTGGCGCATTTTTAGTGCATTTTTATAACATGATTCGCACTCAATTTGGGCGGATGATCAAACGCATTCGTAGTGACAACGGGGTTGAGTTCCAATCTCACGTCTTGCTCGATTTTTATAGCGCACAGGGAATTCTGCTAGAATTATCCTGCACCGACACTCCTCAGCAAAATGGAGTAGTGGAACGCAAACACCGACATATTCTAGAGGTGGCCAGAGCCTTACGTTTCGAGTCAGGATTGCCCATTGAGTTTTGGGGGGAATGCATTCTTACAGCTGTCTATATAATAAATAGATTGCCTGCGCCTGCAATTTCAAACAAAAGTCCCTATGAATTGCTTTTCCAAAAACCGCCGGATTATAAGCACCTTCGTGTCTTTGGATGTCTTGTTTATGCTCATGATAACAAAAGAAAAGACAAATTTGGTGAAAGGGGGAGTCCGTGTATTTTTATAGGTTATCCAACCGGACAAAAGGCCTATAAAGTCTTTGACTTACACACTCACAAAATCTACAGCTCTAGAGATGTTACTTTTTTTGAGGATATTTTTCCTTTCAAAAATGCATCCAATAGTGAAAATCAGTCATTTGATATGAGTGTACGCATGGCGATCACACGTGTCATGGATACACCCCCTTACGCAGCACCATCACCACGCCCTGTGATACGAGGATCCTCATCAAATTTGTCTCATCCTCCTGTGCTTACTCCAGCAAATGACGTACATCATGAGGACACGTCAAACTCCACTACCGTGACAGCACCAACGCCCCAACTTACTGAAGAGCACATCAGTTTGGGTCCAAGAAAGAGTGACCGCATACGCCGTCAGCCTGGGCACCTGGCACAGTTCGATACGTCATTGCCACCGTCTCTCGCTCACCCGACACCCCCCTCCAATGCAGCTCACTCAACGGTATATCCTCTTACACAATTTCTATCATATGAAAAATTTTCCCCCACTCACCGTGCTTTTTTAGCAGCCATCACATCACAAGATGAGCCCACATCTTTTTCTCAAGCTGTACAGGATCCTTTATGGCGCGAAGCTATGAAAAGGGAGATCAAAGCACTTGAAGATAATGAGACATGGATATTGGTTCCATTGCCTCCTGGGAAGAAAGCTATTGCATCCAAGTGGGTCTATAAAATTAAATACAGACCAAATGGAGAAGTTGAGCGCTATAAGGCGCGCCTCGTAGCAAAAGGGTTTACTCAAGTTGAAGGCATAGACTTTCATGAAACTTTTGCACCTGTTGCCAAATTAGTTACTGTTCGGTGTCTATTGGCTGTTGCGGCCAAATTGAAGTGGACTGTTCATCAACTAGATGTAAACAATGCTTTCTTGCATGGTGATCTGCATGAAGATGTCTATATGCGCATTCCACAAGGTTTCTCCATACAGGGTGACACTCGTGTCTGTCAGCTCAAAAAGTCCTTATACGGATTGCGTCAAGCCTCCAGAAATTGGTGTAAAAAATTTACTAGTGCCCTCACACTCATTAAATTTCGCCAATCCAGGGCTGATCATTCTCTGTTCATTTATCAACGGGGAGATATTTATACAGTAGCCCTCATCTATGTGGATGATGTTATTCTTGCTGGTAATGATACCAACCATATTGCTCATGTTAAGCATTACCTTGATACTCAGTTCTCCATCAAGGATCTTGGCCCTATCAAATATTTCCTAGGCATCGAAGTGGCCCGATCGCCTACCGGTTTCTTCCTTAGCCAGAGGAAATACACTTTAGACATATTACGGGAGAGTGGCATGCTTGGTAGTAGACCAAGCTCATTTCCTATAGAACAAAACCTCAAATTACGGCCTGATGATCCTAGTGCTCCAGTTGATGCTGCCATGTACCGACGATTAATCGGTAGATTACTATATCTCACAGTCACACGGCCTGACATTGTTTTCCCCGTCAATCAATTAAGCCAGTTCCTTTCTCATCTACGCCAGACACACCTTGATGCTGCGTATCGAGTACTTCGATACCTGAAAGGCACACCAGGAATGGGTCTTATCCTCTCCTCACAAGATCAGTATACTTTAGAGGCCTATTGTGATGCAGATTGGGCCGGTTGTTCTTTCACTCGGCGCTCTACCTCCGGATACTTCATCACTTTAGGAGGTTCGCCCATATCATGGCGTACAAAAAAACAAACTGTGGTGTCGCGCTCATCTGCGGAAGCAGAATATCGCTCCATGGCTATTACCGTTAGTGAGATCATCTGGTTACGTTGGTTACTTCGTGATTTTGGGATCTTTGCTTCTGCCCCCACACCACTATTTTGTGATAACCAGGCTGCACGTCATATTGCTACCAATCCTGTATATCACGAACGCACCAAGCACGTCGAGATGGATTGTTATTTCGTTCGTGAGCGTGTCACCAGTGGTGAGATTCAACCAGAACCCATTTCTACTCAACATCAAGTTGCCGACATCTTCACCAAAGCACTCGGAAGTGACCAGTTCCAATACCTCCGTGGCAAGCTTGGCGTTCGAGATCTTCACACTCAAGCTTGAGGGGGAGTGATACGAGACAATAGTTTTTTTTATATGGTCAATAATAGTGGCATTCCATGTATGGAATATACGTACCATATTCTTACCATATGGAACATGTGTAAATCACATGTGATATATTTTTATTCTTTCCATATCATTGTATTAGACCATTAGTGCTTAGTATAAATGGTAGCATCGTCCGTATGTAATATTCATTCTAAATACATGAAACAGTTACTATCTCACCCTCTCGTTCAGTTCATACATGCTTTGTTCCTTTTTAGTTTTACATCTTAATATAAAAAGCATTTACATATAACACATGCTATATTCAATTTTTCCCCTTATTTTATACACATCTCATTCGAGATTGCAGGTTTTGATTTTTATATGAAATAGAAACACAAATTTTATGTAACCTTCTTCAATAATCTTTGAGAGCAGCTGCTATGGAACATGAGTCGGCTCGAAGGAAATCCTATGTGGCGAGCTCCTAGACGATCTTAGCTTCTGATTTCTCCTCGGTCTCCAATTGACAAGAGTGATGGTGACGTTCTTGGGTAGTAATGAATCAAAAGTTTTGTCGTGCTGGCGTGCTGCCTCTTTTTTTATTTCTACCTTTCAGGGTTTTGGTCTGACATCTTCTTTGTCGAGAGTTATGTCAGCTTCAGGTGAGCGTGAGATGATTAGTTTGTATCCTAGCAATGTTTAGAGATTGTGTGTTCTCGTTGGTGTAACCGATCGAATGGTGAAATATTCACTGTTCATGATTGATTCAACCTAATTCTTCTGAAATTTCAACTACTCACCCTCCTCCTAAATCACTGTCTCACATTGAGAGAGAGGGAGAGAGTTAGCATTCAACTGGATCTCCTTTTCTGTGGTTGATCAAATTGATTATTCAGCCAATTTCTACTCGATTGAGTTTCCTTTGTTTGTTGTTAGTCAAACCAATTCCCCATTTTTGATGGCTGGTAAAACCTGATCTTTAATTTGTGTTTCTTCTTCGTAGCAGCAAGACATGTACTGTTAGATTAGACTACATTATTGTGGGTTCAAATTTTTCCACAATTTTTTTATTTCATAGTGGCCGATTGTGGTTATTATGAAACTTGACCAAGCTTATTACCCTATAATTTTCAGCAACAGAGGTCACTGTTACAGGCGGTGGTGATCAGTGACGGATAGTGGTTATTGTGTATGGGTGATGATCACTGAGTCATTAGTATCTATGAGGCGGAGTTATTGTAGTGGAGTTTTTGCACATTAGTTAATTTGTAGTAAAAATTTTAATTTGTCATTTCCACATTTGTCATTATTGATGATCACTGTGTATGTTCCTAACCCCTAACATACGAGATATGTCATTTCCATTCAAACAAAGTACTTTCTCATTCCCAAATAAATTTACGATTTGCAAATTTTAAATTTGATTGATGATAATTTAAATCTTCTATGTTAATAATGAAATCAGTTTTACTAATTAAAATTTACATGATCCAAAACTATTTTAAAAGCTCTATAAAAGTATAAAGGATGTTTTGTTTTGGACTGTTTTTAGTCCCGGACCAGACCAGATCAGACTAGATCAGACCAGATCATACTATATCAGACCAGATCAGATCAGATCAAACCAGACCTGACTTTCGTAGTTATAAAATATACAGAGACAAGTCGTTTACCAGACAAGACCAGATCAGACCAGACCTGACTTCCGTAATTTCGTAGTTATAAAATACGCAGAGAGTAGTCATTTAGGAGACCAGATTAGGCCATATCAGACCAGACCAATAAATTCCACTCTAAAAGAAAATATCCAAAGTGTGCGTTACGAGTTAGGACGTCATAGAGGTGTAATCAAATTTCATTTCAACCCAAAATTGAATTGGACTCATCATCACTCTCTAGCTGCCGCCATCCCCACAAGGCTCATTATATTTATGACTTCTGCTCGTCACTTTCACATTTCAGATCAGATCCTCCTTCCCCTGCACTCAGATCCAATCACCCACAAATCCCACATGATAATTCACCAGAAAAATGACAAATTCTTCTCCAGGCTTATATCCAAGGAAGAAAGATCCTCTTCTTCTTCATCCCTCAGATTCTTCTACTACGGAGATTCCTCCAAAGGCTCTGTTCCATTCCGCTGGGAATCTCAGCCGGGCACCCCCAAACACGCCCTCTCCTCCGTCTCTCTGCCCCCGCTCACTCCGCCGCCGTCCTACCAATCCTCCGCCGGACGAAATTTAAAATCCGCCGGCGGCGGCCGGAGCTCTTCCCGGTCCAACAACTTATCGTTCCCATTTTCCTTCCCAAGTTTTTCTTCCAAGAAAACCAACAATACCATCGCCCCTTCTCTGTCTTCTTCTTCGTGCTCGTCGTCGTTCTCGCTGCCGCCGTCAACCCCCCGGGAGGATCTCGCCGGCCGAGACGATGATGCGAGGGCGTCGTGCTTTGGCGGCCGCCGTGGTGCGGCAGACGGCGGGAAGATTTCCGAGAACCGGCGCGGCAGGTTATGGCTTTGCTTGAAAAATGTAATGATTTAATAATAAATGAATAAATAAATGCTTTCTTTGATTATTTCCTTTTTTTTTTCCATTTTGAATAACATATGATAATGAAGTTGTATCTTAGCTTGTATATCCTCAATTTAGCTACTTCAGTGTAACAAAAGTGTACGGCTGAAAACAGCTCATGAGACTGCTGGATCTGAAAAGCACATGTTGTGTACAAATTCTGTTAATCCGTACATAATTGTTTCTATTTTTTTTTATGTTAATCCCTTAGAAACTCAAGTTCCAGCAATGTAACAATTGTGTGTAACTATTAAAAATCAATCAATTAGGTTTTAATTTTGATACAATAAACCATCATTTCAAATTTTCTTTCACATTTGATGTATAATAATAAATGCAAATAATCAATTTTTTTACTCATCATTTCATTAGCTTCATATGATCACTATAAAACTTGTTGGTACATACTCTTTTCGTTCTCCACTACTTATCCCTCTAGATTTTGATACGAGTTTTTAGAAGAAAATAGTAGAGGTAATGTAAAACATGTAGTGTGTTGTGTCTAAAAATGGAAAAAAAAAGACAATTATTTAAAAACAATTGGAATAAGAGATAAGTATTGAAAAATGGGAAGAGTAAGCAAAAAAATTAAGTTTATGTGAACATGAAGCGGAAAAGGGAATCCCAAACCTAATGTGGTGGATCGTGTGTGAATAAGTTTATTCAAAATTAGGTAAATTTGGTTTAATTTCCGCTTCTTATAAGAATTTCAATCAATATTTTTTTGTTAAACATTCAATAACTATACACAAACACATTTAACATGTGTTATACTACGTATATAAATTTAGGTCTAATATTCTGTCAAGAAACCATGATTTACCTCAATGCAGTGAAAGTGTCTGATTGATTATAGTAAAATAGTCACTTTCATTCTGTTTCGATTTTTTCACTTCGATTTAGATTAGTTCCAATTTCATTCAGTTCAATTTTGGTCAGTTCAATTTCATTCTGCTTTTGGTATATAACTAGTTACGTTTTTTTTTGCCATCTTCATCCTTCTATATTTTTATGCCTAAAATCGTATGATCCGTAAATGTATTAGGAGCAAGTTTGTTAAAATCGTATTTTTGAATCGAATCGATAAATGTTTTTGAAAATCGAATCGTAAAATCGAATCGCAAATCGTAAGATTTTATCAAACATATTTTAATAATTGTAAAATAAATAAAAAATATTAAAATTAAGTTGCAAGTTAATGGTATTATATCATTTCATTACATAAAACTATACTTACAAGGTCAAAAACAAGATTTGTAATCTGTTTTTATAATGTAAATGACAAAATGTAGTGATTAATAACATTAAACATGTGTAACACATAAAAATAGTTAAATAACACAAGCATCCATTACTCTTTAAAATATACTATACATATTATTATTATTGGAATTATGTATCAATTTGTAGTCACTAAAAAAACTTATTACGATTTTGCTACGATTTTGCTACGATTTTATACGATTCTACACGATTTTAGTACGGTTTGTTTACGATTTTGTACGATTTTATGATTTTACGATTTTACCTGCGATTTGAATCGCTTTATTAATGTAGAATCGTAAAATCGTACAATTTTACGATTTAAATCGAGATTTTGACAACCTTGATTAGGAGGACAAAGTAAAGAAGACATAACACGTAAAATCATGTGTATACGCGCTTATAAATTTGCACTTTTTATCCACCTTTAAAAGCGAATTAACAAAATAAAAGCCACTAATCCTGCTATTCACACCAAAACCCCTCAAGTGTCAACTAAAAAAGAGATTAAAAGCACTAATTTGGATCTAATGGCCTCTTTTCCCGTAACTAAAAAGAGAACACGTATCTTTTTTCTGTGTATAGTCTTGTTATTTTATCATCATACATAAGAAATGGGATTGAGAATTAGGAGTGTACATATATCTTTTTCAAACTGGAATTTCTGTACAATGCCGTTCAATCGACACTAGAAAGAGCATTTCTAGTTCTTGTGTTGGATCTTTCATACACCTCTTTCACATTAAACTCATTTTTATCTACAAGTTTCTCGATCTACCTTAGTTTTTGCTCATTTTTTACTCACTTTTGGGTACTTTCATTTTTGAATCGTAAATGCACCTTTTCATGCCCTTGTAATAATGATTGAGGAAATTGTATTTGGGACCCTCAAATCGTGCACACATTGAAATGACATTCTACAATTGTCCGAATTAATGTTAATGCAATCGCCTTTCATATTGTAAATGTCACGCTTATAAAGATTACATTTGCAACAATTGAGAAGTCACATTTACAAACTTGAATGCACGAGAGTACATTTCAATGTGACTACTATTCGATGGTTTGAAAGTGCGATCTCTCGTATAAAATTAATCTAAATCATTCTCACCTTTTTCATTTTTGTACATCCATCTATTTTTAATTTGTTTATATTAAATTAAAATTAAAAAAGTTATTTCTTTGTTGCTCTTCTGTACCACTTACGATATACCTAAAATAATTCGCCTATGATGCTCTAAGAGAAGATAATAGTATCGATGACGATTGTAACTAATTGTCTAATTCCGCGATTAGTAATCAGACGGTAAATTAAAAGATAACTTAATTGGACAATGCACACTAAATTAAATTGAAGAAGTTTTGTTCGATCTAGTCGATTACTTAAAGCGAATGGACGCCAATTCTGCACTACATAAATTGTATATACAAACAAACTCCAAAACAACCCAAAGAATCCCAAACCCAAAATTCAGTAATGATAATAATAATTATGACATATTGTTTTCTTATGGACTACTAATTCGTATGATGGAGACATGCAGTTGTCGAGTAGCAACTTTGATTTAAGGAGCGTTTGTAATTAGAACATGTATAAAAACAGTCCGGCCCGTTGGGCTGGGCCTGTTAAAAATATGAACGGGCTTTGAATATAGTGTAGGCCACTTGGATAAAAAAGCCTGACCTATACATTATACTACTTCCGTCTAGAGAAAGTTCGTCATATTGAATTTTCTTGATCAATGATGACAAACTTTGAACAATGATGACAAACTTTGAACAAAGTTCGTCATAGAGAAAGTTCGTCATATTTGTATACGATTTATAAATTTTATACTTTTATGAAAATATTATTAATGATGAACATTCAGATATAACTTTCATATTCAAATTAATTTCGTATTAAAAAATATCATTGATCAATGTTGATTGCCAATTTGCCATTGATCAAAAAAATCTATTTGACGAACTTTCTATGTGTGTGTGTTGTAAGGTGTTAGAGACTGTATAACCAAGCCCTATCCGTCGATTCAACTCGATGAGGAGTTGGACGGGGGGTTGGGGGGCGGTAGCCCCCCCTCAGGGGGGGCCGGGGGCGAAGCCCCCCGACTGAAATTAAATGAGAAGTAATTTTAGCCATTAAAATGAGATAATAATTGGATTAGATCAATTTTAAGTGCAAAAATGTGGTGACAAAAGTGTAAATATTAGGAACTTTTTCAAAAAATAAAATGATAAATATGCACCCCTATGACAAAAAATGCATTTGAATAACACAAAAACGACATCACTTGTAGAAAAAAATAACAATTAAGTAACATATTAGAAATCCATGACCTTAGATCATGGATTTTGACACCCCAATTTATGAAGATCATGCACATAAATATATTTGTTGGTGATTACCAACTTACCATAGATTGAATAACAAGTGATTACAAAATCCATATGTATAACTAAACTACTTAACCCTAGCTTTCTAGCTAGAATGCTAGTTTCACAATCAACAAGGTCAAAATAAAAAGAACATAAATATTTTGAGTAATTATTGATGACCTTAGTTGTTCTCACACCAATTTTTTATTGCTCTTTGAAGTGCTTCTATCACCACTTCTGTATTCATCCGACCATCTTCATTGTCTTCTTTTTTCTGAAATATATATGTGCATGTTAAAAAGTACTAGAATATGTTATTCAGTTTATTTTATTCTAATTAATAAGTTAATTAAGAGAGTACGTACTATAATTTCGGATTATATTGCTTAAATAGAAATGCAAGGAAAACAACTATAACACACATACATTAGTCATATTCATGTATTAGGTTATAGAATGTCAATAATGAAAAAAATGACTAAATTTGGTGTCAATTTTATAAAAAGTGTATGCCTTGTACAACTAATTAAGAAATAAGTACAATTTGAACATAAAAGTGCATATGAAGAACCATTTTTGCAACCATATAATCTTTGTACACACTGCACGCAGACACATTCATAAAGCTGGGAATTTAAACATTTTAGGAAGATAATTAAAACTATCTGTAAAACACTTGATCCATTAAACCATCATCTATCACATGCATATAGGCACATTATGCACATGAATGCATGTATAAGATATATTTACCTGTCTAATATGTATGCACGATGCATCAAACAAGCATCAGTTCATCTTTTAACAATATGTAGTATAAATTTATTAGCAATTCAAATTATCTATAATATGAAGCACATTAATTATATATAGACTTATATCATATCTGATGGAGTATATGGCCCAGGAACCCCCGGCCCATAGACTCCTACTTCTCCTACACAAGTCCATTAAGCCCAGAGAACAACTCAGGCCCAAATGCAACGGCCCGAGCCTCAAAGTAGCCCAGAATACACACTGGGGTGCCTTCGGCCTCCTTGGCCGAAGGCTCCAGAACTCACAGGATAGCCTCTTTGGCATAAGAAGCTGCTGGGAGAAAACGGGCGAAAACATAAGCCCTCAGCATTTTCATGCCCTCGGCATCAGGAAAGCCCTCGGCTACACAAGGAGCCCTCGGCTACACAAGGAGCCTTCGGCTGAACTAGCTCAATCATCAAAGATTCCTTTTGGAGACAGCCAACCACCGCATTTAAATGCCACGTCACGTCCGCCAACCGCATTCAATGCGGTGGACGTACCACTGCCGGTGCCAACCGGCCGATGTGACCCTTCGGTCGTTGGATTACTGACACGTGTACTCCCATCGCATTTATTACTGCTATAAATAGCAGCCCATTTCTCCTTGTAATGGACATCATCTACATCTCAACTCCACACGCTGAGTTCATTTAATAAATCGACTCTCTCTCCTCCTATTTGCTCTGACTTCTCTCTAGTTATTCCCATAATAACCCCTCGGATAAGATACCCCCCGGGTAGACGATCCATCATTTGGTGCTCTCGTTGAGAGGTCTGAACTATCAAGTAAGAAACCCTCCCCCTCTACCAAATACAGAACACCTACCAAAAATGGGAAGAACCACTCGTGCCCAATCCAAAAACCTAGAGGAAAGCCACGTAGCCCCCGGCGAAACCAACGGGGCTGAGGCCTCCAACAGGCTCTTAGTGCCTGAGGGTGGTATCATCCTCGAATTGGAGCAGGCTACCGCTGACCTCCGTCAGCAGCTACAGAAGAACGCCCCTGACGCCCGCATTGGCCTTGATAATCGAAGGAGGGATCGGAGTGAGAACCAAGTTCCCCCTCCGGCCCCGGCCATCGATCTTCAGGCAGCCTTTGCGGCCTTTGTTCAGAACATGGCTCTCAATTCCGGGGCCCTCGTCTCTCAGGCTCCCCTTCAGCCTTACGCTGGAGGAAATGTTATTCAATTGCCACCACTCCCCCCTCTGTTCAACAATCCTCCCCCGGGGATTGGCAACGCCGAGGGGGTCATAGCGCAGGATACCGCCTCCCAGGAGGCCCAATCCAAGGACAAACGCCCCATGATGAAAGAGAAACCCCGAACCTCTGCACTTGAGAGGCTAGGGGGTGCTCCCGGGCACCGAGGGGTCCAAGACCGCCTCGGGAAGCAAGCCCTCAGCAGGCCGCAGGAAAGTGGAGCCTCCGCTTTGGGTGCCGAAGGCGTGCCTCCCCCCCGAAGCAGAGGCAAAGCTCTCCTCCATGCCGATGACGCCAGGCACCAAATCACGCAGGCGCAATCCTTCCGGGCCAACTCCCAAGGGGTTGCCCCGAAGGATCCCAAGGACGAAATCATTGAGGCCCTCCTCCGTCGACTCGAGGAGAATCGTCAGGCACCCCCGACGGCTTCCACAGCAAGGCCAGATCCTGAGTACGCCGACCTCCGGGCGCAGGTGGAGGAAATGAAGCGTAAGCTTGCCGAAGGCTCAGGCGAGCCCCTCATTCAACTCCGCACTAGAACACCCTTCACCCAAGGGTGTTGGCGGCCAAAATCCCCCACAAATATCGCGGGCAACCCATCAAACCGTATGAGGGGAAGACAGATCCCCAAGAGCACTATAGCCGCTATCAAAATAGCATGATGATGATGGGGGCCTCGGATGAGTACTTATGCCGCTGGTTCCTTTCCACCTTGGAGGGGCCAACGTATGAGTGGTTCAACCGATTGCCCGAAGGGAGCATTGATTCTTGGCAAGAACTTGCCCACCGCTTCCTTACGCAATTTGTTGGGAGGCATCGCTCAAAGAAGCACTTCTCCCACCTCCTGAACGTGAGACAACAGAAGGAGGAAACCCTTCGGAGTTTCCTGGAACGCTGGAGGCAGGCCTCCCTCGAGGTCGAAGGCGCTGATGACAGGACACTAATGACCCTCTTCCTCACCGTCCTCCGCAACGGTAACTTCTCCCGGAGCCTCATTACTGATCCCCCCCGCGATTATACAAAGGCCCTTCAGCGGGGGGACCGATATGCTGAAGCGGAGGAAATCGAGAAGGACCGCCGCAACACGGACCCCTCTCAGAAGAATGAAGGCAGGAATCGGCCCGGAGGGCCTCCCCCTCCGGCCAACCGCGAGGCCCAATACAACGATCGCTCCCGAGGTGGCCAAGCCAGACCCGGGGGCGGTTACAAGAACAATCCGAAGGCATGGGCGCAACCCGTCCTCCTTGAGCACCCACGCACTCCCTTGACGCATCCCGTCAGCGTCATTCTTGATCATGCGGAAGAGCGGGGGCTCGTTGAGCGAGACTCCCGCACACCCCTCGAGATCTATGCCATCGGCCCTGATGAGCCATATTGCCGCTTTCACCGCCACCACGGGCACAAGACCGACGACTGCCACCAACTGAAAAACGCAATTGAGAGGCTGATACAGGCGGGCCACTTGTCTCAGTTTATCAGGGGCCCTCCTCCCCAGGGCCCCCTTCACCATCAAGGGCCTCCGCCGAAGGCAAACAAATGGGTGAACCCCAACACCATCCCCTTGGGAAACCCACAGGGGAAGAAGCGTGAAATTGGGGGCCTCGATGACGAGGGAGAGGGCTCCCACCAACAATACAAGCGCCATATCCATATGATCAACGGCGACAACACCGGAGGCGATTCAACAAGCCAAAGGAAGAAGTGGGCACAGTCCCTTTACATTGGGAAGTCGATCACATGCCCCCAACTAAAAGGCCGAGGGCGGATCCAATCTTCTTCACAGATGCGGACCTCCCCTCGGGTTCTCTGCCGCATAGGGATGCCCTCGTCATCCGCACTGAGATCAACGACGCCATCATCCACCGAACTTACGTCGACACGGGGAGTTCTGTCAATGTCATGTACCTCAGCACTTTTCAAGAGTTGGGACTCGACAGGGGGTCCCTTCGGCACATAAACACCCCCCTCTCCGGATTTACGGGGGATAGCGTAGACGCCGAAGGCGTCATCACCCTGGTGGTTGAATTCGGCGACGGGTCCCATAGAGCCAAGCTCGAAGTGGAATTCGTCGTCGTCAACCTCGACTGCGCGCACAACATCATCCTCGGCCGGCCTGCCCTCGAGGACTTAGAAGCCGTCATCTCCATGAAACACCTTTGCCTCAAATTCCCTACGCCCACCGGCATCGGCTATTCGAGGGGGAACCAGAAACTCTCCAGGGCCTGCTACCTTCAGCTTACCAAGAAGGTTAGTAAAACTGAGTTTCGTGTTGACACCATCACCACCAAAGCCTTGGAGGAAGAAGAAGGCAGGCCGAGGGCTGAGCCTGCCGAGGAGACCGAAGACTTGATACTCGATCCAGCCAAGCCGGAGAGAGTCCTGAAGATTGGAGCCAAACTCCCCGAAGACTTGAAGGCTGGCATCACCATGGCCCTCCGCGCCTACTCCATTATTTTTGCATGGGGGCCGGAGGACATGCCAGGAATTGACCGGAGGGTCATCACCCACCGCCTTGCGGTAGACCCTTCGGCCAAACCAGTGCAGCAACGGAGAAGACCCCTCTCAGCAGAGAGAAGGGAGTTCGTGAAGAAGGAAGTATCTATGCTCCTCTCCATCAAACACATTAAGGAGGTGAAATACCCTTCTTGGTTAGCGAACGTAGTCCTCGCACAGAAGCCTCCTACCTTCCGCATGTGCGTGGATTACACGGACTTGAATAAGGCGTGTCCTATGGACCCTTTTCCCTTGCCAAACATTGACCAATTGGTGGATGAGACCGCCGGATGTGAGATCATGTCGTTCCTTGACGCATTCCGCGGATATCATCAAATCTACATGCATGAGGAAGACGCCGAAAAAACTGCCTTCATGACACCCGAAGGCATCTTCTGCTATCTTGTGATGGCCTTCGGCCTAAAAAATTCAGGCGCCACCTACACACGCATGGTGGCTAGGGTCTTTCAAGCTGTCCTAGGACGCACTATGGAGGCTTACGTTGACGACATGATCGTCAAAAGCAAGAAGGCAAGCACTCACGCTGACGACCTCCGGGAGATTTTTGCCATCATGCAAAAATTCAACCTCCGGCTAAATCCAAAGAAGTGCACCTTCGGCGTGCAGGGAGGGAAGTTCTTAGGCTACATGGTCAGCCGAAGGGGTATCGAGGCCAATCCCGAGAAAATTCAGGCCATCATCAACATGGAGCCCCCACGTAACGTCAAAGAAGTTCAGCGGTTGACGGGTCGCCTGGCAGCCCTCAACTGATTCCTCTCTAAGTCAGCCGAGAGGGCCCTCCCCTTCTTCCAAATCATGAGAAAGACCGCGGGCTTCCAATGGACATCTGAATGTCAAGAGGCCTTCGACGAACTTAAGAAGTACCTCTCTTCTCCCCCAGTGCTCTCCAAACCGAAGGTGGGGGAGACTTTATACTTATATCTTGGTGTTAGCCCTTCGGCCATCAGCTCAGTGCTAATCCGGGAGGAAGACGGCGTCCAACACGCCATCTTCTACGTCAGTAAGACCCTCCGGGAAGCCGAACTCAGGTATTCTCCCGTCGAGAAGACGGTGCTAGCCATCGTTTGGACCATCAAGAAGCTTGGCCACTACTTTCAAGCTCATCCGGTCCAAGTGCTCACACATCAACCCCTCGGCGCCCTCATGAGGAGCCCCACAAGTTCCTCCCGCATGGTGAAATGGGCCATCTTCCTCAGCCAATACAACATAGATATCCGTCCGAGGCCGACCATTAAGGGCCAAGCCCTGGCAGACTTCGTAACGGAATGCACCGCAAGATCAACAACAGACGAGGAGCCTTCGGTACCCCTCGATGAGTGGTGGACACTCTATACCGATGGCTCCTCGGCCACCAAAGCATGCGGAGGGGGAGTAGTTCTGATCACACCCGAAGGCTTCCGCGCCTATTATGCCATCCGCTTCTCCTTCAAAGTCTCCAACAACGAGGCCGAGTACGAAGCCCTCCTATGTGGCCTTCGGCTGGCAGTAAATCTGAGGGCCAAGATGATCCACGTCAGGTGTGACTCTAAACTTGTCGTGGGTCAAATCTCCGGGGAATACGAAACCAAAGAAGAAAGGATGAAGCAATACAAGGAGGCTGCCAAGGAGTTGCTTAAGGTATTTGAGGCACATTCCCTCACCCAAATACCGAGGGCTCAAAACTCTGAGGCCGACATTCTATCCAAGCTCTCGGATGAATCCCCCGAGCACCTCTCAAAAATTGCAAGAATCGAGGAGCTCAGCCTCTCAAGCATCCACGCAAGCCCCATCATGAACATTAACCTGAGATCGGAGGACTGGATCTTCGACATCACCACCTTCATCACCACAGGGCAGCTGCCCCAAGATGGAGCCCGTGCAAAATTAATAAAGCTGAGGGCTCCCAGCTACACCCTCGAGAGTGGGAGGCTCTACAAAAGATCTTACAACGGCACCCTCCTTCGGTGCCTTCATCAGGATGAGGCCGAGGTCGCCATGGAGGAGGTGCACAGTGGCACTTGCTCAGCTCACCAGGGACCCTTCTCCATGTCCCGAAGGCTCATTGTTCAGGGTTACTTCTGGCCCACGATGGCTAGAGATTGTGCTGATCTGGCCCGAAGGTGCACCGCTTGCCAACACTTTCAGAAGGCCCCCGGGAGACCAGCGGTCAACTATGCTCCCATCAGCACCGCTATACCCTTCTCCAGATGGGGTATTGACTTAGTAGGCCCTCTGTCGAGGGGTACCTCCAACAACAGGTATATCATTGTGGCCATTGACTACTTCACCAAATGGGTAGAGGCCGAACCCCTCGCCAGCATCACTGAGGCCCGGTGCCGCCACTTTGTTCTCAAAAATATTCTCACAAGGTTTGGCGTCCCCCAACAAATTATCTCCGACAACGGGACTCAGTTCGAGGCAGCCCCCTTCTGTGCCCTCCTTGAGGCTTGGGGCATCAAGCACACATTCTCTTCCGTTGCCTACCCTCAGGGCAACGGACAAGTAGAAAATGCCAACCGCACCCTCCTCGAAGGGTTGAAGAAGAAGCTGGAAGCCGAAGGGGGAGGCTGGGTAGAAGAGCTTCACAACATCTTATGGGCCTACCGCACCACCCCTCGGCGGGCGACAGGCGAGACACCCTTCTCCCTGTGCTATGGCTTCGAGGCTAAGGCGCCCACGGAGGTTACCCTTCCTACCCGAAGGGTGGAACAATATGAACCCGAGGTTAACGACGCCAATATGGCTCTCGACCTTCATCTCATATCAGAACGCCGAGAGCAAGCTTTCCTCAGGGCCGAAAACTATAGGAGGCAAGTCAAAGGCTACATCGACGCCAAGGTCCGCTCCCGGGAATTTCAGGTGGGTGACTACGTCCTCCGACGAAGGGAGGCCAGTCTACCCACCGAAGGAGGAAAGATGGCGCCCAAGTTTGAAGGCCCCTACATCATCTCAGCCATCATCAAACCAGGAACATACAAGCTTAAACGTCCCAATGGGACGGAGGTCCCTAGACACTGGAATGTGCACCACCTTGTCAAATTCTATCAATAAGGCATGAGCGGCCAAGCCCTCATCCTCAGCAGGTGTAAACATCAATGGCCCAAGGCCCCATCTGTTTTTGAAGAATAATCAAAAGGCCAAGCCTTCACCACCTACATATTATACAAGAGGCCCAAGGCCCCCTCATCTCTTCACCATAAAACCATAAAAGGCCCAAGGCCACTCCCTCTTATGAGGGGGAATAACAATTTAGGTACCAAGTACCAAGTGTATGGGCCACCCCCATCACTCTTTGAAAACACCAAGTGTTTTCAAAAGCTTAAAAAAAAAAAAACGGGGGGTGCAATACCCCTCGGCTCCGGCTGGCACCAAGTGCCCCCGGCTATTTGTGTCCCACACACAAATAAAACCCTTCCCAGGAACGCTTTCCGCGCCATCCCCCAAGGGGAGGCAGGCAACGGACCATGTCCCGGGCCCAGGATTCGACTTCCACAAACGAAACGCTCCCCGCGCTATCCCCCAAGGGGAAGCAGGCAACAGACCATGTCTCGGGCTGAGGGGACGACTTTCAAAACCGAGGCGCTTTCCGCGCTATCTCCCAAGGGGAAGCAGGCAACAGACGATGTCTCGGGCCGAGGAAACGACCCTCAAACCCTTCGGGATATCGGAAGGTCATTCCCGAAGGGGGAGCCAACGGTTTGTTCCGTTGCCTCCCATATAGGCCAAGCCTTTCCTAGAAACCAAGTTTCTAGATGCCTCTCCTGCACCAAAAAAAAAAAAAAAAAACAAGATGTGTAGGAGTGAAGGAACTCCCCGGATACTATTCTCCCCGGAGGCTCAACACTTCGGACATACATTCCTGAAGGCTCCTACAAAGGCAACAGAAAATTTCTCAACAACGAGTCATCCGGCTACATAGCCGAAGGCTTCATTACATGAAGCCTTGGAGTACAAGATTTCCACCGGAGGCCCAAGAAGAAGGATCACTGAGCGAAATTTCACCTAAATTTGGCTAAGTCCGAGATTCGGCTAAATCAAAGGCAACAATGTTCCACGCCGAGGGCTTCACAACGAAAGCGGAATACTACCAAACTCACTCAATGATGACAATTTGGTGCCCTTCGAAGCAGACTCATCAACCGAAGGGTCACTCTATTGGAGACAAATCTCAGGATTCCATTAAGCCCATAATCTTGAACCCCTCGTCAACTACATGCACCGGGGCCTCAGCAGTTCCCACGCCCGAAGGTTCACTACAGCTCCTATTGAAACTTCGTGGAAAAATGACTAAGTCCACAATTGGGGACCCTTCGGGTCGAACCGGAATGCCATCTACATCCACAGGCTTACAGCCGATGGCCCACCTAAACTACTGGGCAATAACCTGAAGCTACACTACAATCGGAGGCTCGTCACTGCCGAGGGCCTAGTCACCAGGGACATATTCTGGGATCTTACTTAGAAAATTTTCTAGGTCCACAGCTTCAAGCCCCCCGATGGTCCTACGCTACCGCAGAGGGCTCATGACAAAAGTTTTGCTTAGAAAAATTTCTAAGTCCACAACGACAAGCCCCCGGCAACCTCAATATACGACTGGGGGCTCATGATTGGGTTCACACTTGGAAAATTTTCTAAGTCCACAACAACGACCCCCCGGCGATTCTACTCTACAACCGGGGGCTAGCAGGGAGTTACACTTAGAAAAATTTCTAAGTCCACAAACTTATGGCCTCCGGGAAAAAATACACTCACCCAAGTGAAGAAAAGCATTCATACACAAACAGAAAGAAACGAAGGCATACATTCAAGTTCAAAATGAAGGAAGCATTCATTCACAAAAGCCCGAAGGCACAATCATTCATCAGCAGGAACATTTCAGAGTACAAAAGATGATTGTTTACAAGGCATGGCGGAAGCCGAAAACCTACGAACTATTACAAGAGTTTATACTTGGGAAAAGTCTAAATTCATGCATCCTTGGCGGCATCTTCCTTCGGCCTCGAGGCCGCATCGTCTTCGGCTCCTTCATCATCGCCCTCGCCCATCAGCTCAGAATCTTCTAGATCCGGCCTTTCTTCTCCCTCGGGAAGGGGGACTCTTACATCTGGCTGCAGAAGGGGGAGGCCATATGCCGTTGGGTCGAACTTCTTGGGGTCAATCTTGAAGTGCCTGGCGAGCCTCCGGTAGATGAGGTTTTGAGTGAAAAACTCGCCACCATCATAATAGTCTTTGCCCTTTCGGGCTAACCATAAAGCCCCGGGGTCCTTTACCCAATCATCAACCGAGGCCTCCACCACCGAAGACAGCCATTGTTTGTGCTCTTCAGCCTTCCACCCCTCAGCGACGAAGGCGGCGATGGCATCTTTCTCAGCCCGAGCAACTGCCTCCTTCTTCGTGGCCTCGGCCTCCTCCGCAGCAACCTTGGAGGCTTCGGCTGCAGCCCTCTCAGCATCGGCCTTGCCCTCGGCCCTGGCGATTATTTTGTTGTTCTCAAGGATGGAGTTGAACGCCTCCGTCTCCCGCCGGAGGGACTCTTGGACCTCCTGGAGTTGCCGCCGGGACTCCGCCAGGGCCTCGTCGGCCTGCAGCTTCTGCACCTGGTAACGCTCCATCCTCTGGAGCAGTTCTCCGAGACCGAGGGCGGCCTACGAGTCAACACCATCAAATAACAAGGGTTAAGTTATCAAGATAAAGATATGCCAAAGACAACTCAGAGAAAAAGGAGAAGGAAAAGACTTACGGTGACGGAGGCCTGGAGCACTTTTGCGCTGAGGGCATCATCTTTGGCCCTCGAAAGCACCGATTTGTCGGTCGGGGGAGTGGCACCCTTCAGGAACTCCCTCGGGTTGAGGGTGCCATGCATGATGGCAGTCCCCTTGGTGATGGAGAACTTCACATCGTCCCGGGGCCATGCCAAACTCTTACCTTGGTCCCCGGGAGGGGGGAGAGCGTTCGCCGAGGGGGAGGAAGAGGATTGTTCCTCAACAACAACGACAGGGGCGTCCTTCTTCTCGGCGCCTTCTTTCTTCTTCTTCTTCTCCGGAAGAGCCACGCCTTTCCCGGCGTTTTTTCTCTTGTGCTCCGCCTTGGAGCACCCGGCATCATCGCCAACGATTTTGGGGGCATCATTGCCCCCCGGGACCTGAGCGGCCCCATCCTTCCTGAAGAACTCGTCGACGGGCTTCTGGATCCCCGCCTCCTTCTTCTTCTTCGGCTCCTTGGCCAGCTTCTTCTTCAAGGCAGCAAAGTTGGAGACATCCATACTTACACCTGCAAAACAACGACGGAATCAGACCAGAGGGGTCAACTACAAAGGAAAGAAAATAAGGAAACCCCAAAAACCTTAAGTACAATAGACAGGACCCTCCGGTAACTACCTCCAATGCTACCGAGGGCTCTCTCGAGGACGGGGTACTGTTCGTCCTTTTCACCCAGAAAGCGATAACGCCGAAAGCCTAAGGCCAGCAAGTCTTCCGGGAGAGTAGAGTCCTTGACTGTCACGTGCTTTGTGGCCCCCGGCAGCAAAGCAGCAATCTTCTTCCCCTCCTTCTGAAGCGCGGCACTTCCCACCTTCGGGTGCCGCCGGAAGTGGTTGCGCAGTTCCCCCGGAAACGGGTTTTCTGCCATCTTGATATAACAGAACCGGTCCCTCCACCCCTTGTGAGACGAAGGCACATCATCAAAAAGCCTCCAAGGGGCAAGCTGCTGCAGGTTTGCAAACCCCTCGGAGTTGGTATGGCCCCCCCGGCACAAGTTGAAGCTTTGAAAAAATAGATCGAGGGTCGCGGTTAGCCCGCGGGCCCGGCAAAGCTGAAGGAAGCCTGTAATGTACGAGTGGCTGTTTGGGGTGAGCTGACAAGGGGCTAAACCCACGTATCTCAGATATTCGAGAAGGAAAGGATGCAGCGGGAACCGGAGGCCCATGGCTACCGACAGCACATGGACGGCGAAACATCCTTCGGGGGCCTGGGAGAGGAGATCGTTGGGCCCCGGTTCGATCACCTCCGCCGAGGGGCCCACATGCAGCTGAGTAACGTAGCACTCTGCCCGGTCAGCCCTCGACCTAAGCGCGAGGGCGGCTGTATTCAACCAAGAGTGTCCCTCGGGGATCCCCACGGGCTTCCCACAATCTGCGGCAGGTTGCTTCTTCTTCTTCTGAGAAACCTTCGCCTTCTTCCTCTTCTTCCCCACGACAACGCTGAGGGGTTCTGGATCTAGTGGCCGGGAGGTGCTCGCCTCACCGGCACCACGAAGCGGGAGGACAGCAATTGTGACCTCTTGTCTCTCCTTCTCTTCTTCTTCCTCAGCTACTTGGAGGGCGAGGGCCATTTCTTCATCTTCGACAACCTGCTCGAACTCCTCCGCCTCCAGCTCAGTGCGAAGGTTATTCTGAACTTCCTCGGCAACCGCTGAATCGTTGTTCGCCGAGGATTGCGCACTCGAGGACTCCACGTCCGAGTAGCTCCCCTGTTGTGCCGACGGCTCCCCCGAGATATCTTGGGAATCGCTTTGAGAAGACATGATTCTGAAGGAAGAATAGAAGAAGTGTGGCTGAGGGGGACTACCTAAATGTTCCTACCGAAGGCTCCTAAGACCTCTAACACAAGATCTAAGGGAGAAAAGCGAAGTATGCTAGTAAAGCGAGAACGGGTGAAGAACTGACCTCGAAACTTGGGGTTTGATCGAACAGGGCTTTCTCTCTCTAGAAAACAAAAGGGCAGAGCTTCGCTATCACAAATATCGCACAAGGAATATGAATTCGGGCTTGGGGTATTTATAGGCTCCCAGCCTCGGAATCTGGGCTTAAATTTAAAAAGGCCATCATTACGGGCCGCCGGTTCAGCCAATGGATGGCCGCCGCCCGCCTTCAACCAACGACTACACGCCACGTCAACTCCCCTTCCAACGGCTATATTACAACGACTATACTTCGACAACACTGGGGTGCCCTCGAATGATAGCCTCCGGTTATCACTCACCACAGCCTTCAGGCAATGAATTCCAACACAGCGCCTTCAAGCTGGCAGCAGCGTAAGCCCCCGACTTGTCAGTATTATCACCCCTCGGGTTCGCATCAACACATCATAACTCCTTCAGCCCGAACTTGCCTTCGGCCTAAAGGAGTGGGGGACTGGGATACACCCCTCGGGAATCATGCAGGACAAAACTTCCTCATGCAAAGATTTACAATTGACGCATGTAGCATCCGGGTGAACATCAAAGCAGAAACTTTCGGGTACATACTTCAACACACCCTTCGGCAGAGGTAGAGTATCAAAATTTTTCCCGAGTCACTTTGCGGAAATGAAGCAACCCTCATCACAACACACGCAGGCAATACATCCATGCTTTCCTCAGAAAACCCTCGACATGTGAGGGACTGAGGAAAGCCTTCGGCGGTTATACAGGTGTTATACTTCCCTCAGAAAACCCTCGACATGTGAGGGACTGAGGGAAGCCTTCGGCAATCAGCAGAAGGCAAGTTCTCAAGCAAGGGCCCCCAACCAAACGATGAACCCTCCAGAAGAATCAACACAACTACTCCTTTTCCCTCAAGTACCTTTCGGCAAAAGGAGTGAGGGACTCCTGATGGAGTATATGGCCCAGGAACCCCCGGCCCATAGACTCCTACTTCTCCTACACAAGTCCATTAAGCCCAGAGAACAACTCAGGCCCAAATGCAACGGCCCGAGCCTCAAAGTAGCCCAGAATACACACTGGGGTGCCTTCGGCCTCCTTGGCCGAAGGCTCCAGAACTCACAGGATAGCCTCTTTGGCATAAGAAGCTGCTGGGAGAAAACGGGCGAAAACATAAGCCCTCGGCATTTTCATGCCCTCGGCATCAGGAAAGCCCTCGGCTACACAAGGAGCCCTCGGCTACACAAGGAGCCTTCGACTGAACTAGCTCAATCATCAAAGATTCCTTTTGGAGACAGCCAACCACCGCATTTAAATGCCACGTCACGTCCGCCAACCGCATTCAATGCGGTGGACGTACCACTGCCGGTGCCAACCGGCCGATGTGACCCTTCGGCCGTTGGATTACTGACACGTGTACTCCCATCGCATTTATTACTGCTATAAATAGCAGCCCATTTCTCCTTGTAATGGACATCATCTACATCTCAACTCCACACGCTGAGTTCATTTAATAAATCGACTCTCTCTCCTCCTATTTGCTCTGACTTCTCTCTAGTTATTCCCATAATAACCCCTCGGATAAGATACCCCCCGGGTAGACGATCCATCAATATCTAATGCATGAGTAATCTTCCGGTCAGGAATTTCCTGACCGGAGCGCCGTCCGGCCTCCTCCTTTCAGGAGCCTTCCCGGTGGTACGTATTTTTTGCTCAAATTTTTTGTGTATGTTCCTCATCAAGTATAGTTCATTCATACCAAATTTTAGCAAAAACTTCAATCGGAAAGGTCGTCAAATGATTTTTTCAAGTTAACTGGTCCGGAAAATACATATTCCGGACTAGTTAACTTTCAAAAATCATTTGACGACTTTCCCGATTAAATTTTTTGCTTAAATTTGGTATAGATGAACTAAACTTGATGAGGACATACACAAAAAATCTGACCAAAAAATACCACCGGGAAAGCCCCCAAATGGACGAGGCCGGACGGGGCTCCTGTTTGGAATTTCCGGACAGGAATAATCCTGTCTAATGCATATGTGATATTTAAAACAAAGGCATGGTAAATTTCGTGATGAAATAAAGATGATTTGATGCACCCGGTGTTTAGGCTTCTCGATTGAGTTTACAATGATTGAATGACAACAAAATTAACGTAACAATCGCTTCATGAAATATGTATATCATTACTAATAATTAATTGAAATCTACATATTTAGGAATTTCTGTAGAAGTTTTGTTTGATCGTAATAGTTGAATTCGAATATGATGAAAATAAAATGTACTCCGTATAAAACTAAAGCTGATACTAAAAGAGGGTTAATTAAGTTTAATTTGTTTGTAATGTATGAGAAACCTTAATTGGAGCTGAAAAAATGACTACTAAAGTTTAAAACACTCTTGCATTTCACAATAAGATATACACATATGATATTAGTTAACATTATTTCTATAAATAAAATATAATCTTAAATTCGAAATCAACAGCTTCATGCTTACTATTGTAAAATTAAAGCACATTTGTTGGACCACAAGAAGCATACATGCTATACATGAAAATGTAACTTAGGTATTTGATTTTTCATGCTTACATCACTTATTATTTAGTCAAGTGATGCAAAAATTGTTTAAAAATAATACTCGTAGCAGATATGGATATCCACCGTACCGTTTAAAGATATTTATAGTCAAAATGATTTAATAGGCTTTCACTCACTTTTTCTATAATAACATATATAATGTTTATTAAAACAAAAAAAATGTTTACTTTGATTTTGTATCATATAGTTGTTTGATACACTAATATCGACTTTGAGTACTCTTTAATTATAAAAATTAACTCACTATATTTGTCATTTTGTAATGTCAACTAGCTCTACATTTAAATATCGTATTGTATGCTAATACTTACTACGTATATTTTTTGGTTTATCATTATACTATTAGTAATACCGTAATGAAGGAAAAAGTTCGCCCCTTGACCTAATATTCTGAATATGTCCCACTTATGCTCAAAATGTATTACGGAGTATTTTATATAATTATTGTGCAAATTGTGTTTGTATAAATATGTTTTACTATGCCATAATTAAATGTGTTTAGTGGGGGTGTGTATGTGGAGATACGCTACTACCTCCGTCCCCCTATCATTAAGAAAAGTGAAATTGTGTGATTCGTAAAAATGAATTGTAGTCATTCAAAAGTGAAATTGTATTAAATTGATGAAGTTAATTAGACGAACGGAGAAGGTAAAATGAGACAAAAATAAGTGAACGGGCATGTAATATATATGTGTACCTCTCCACCAATTGCTTGTAGGTGAAAGTTGTCCATAGAAGAAACTCTAGCTTCTAGAACATTAAGACTCAACTCCTCAAAAGCTTCAAGTAAAGCAACAAGAAGACCAGGACAACTTGTTTCTGAGTATACCTTCACAAAGAAACCTTTTTCTAGGTATTCTACGGAAAATTTCTGCACACACAAGATGAAAATTTCTGAGTATACCTTCACAAAGGAAACTTTCTACCAATTCATTTAAATTCTTCTTCTTGTAAAGTCAGATGGTTCTTGTTTGAGATTTATTACCTTAGATATTATATTAACAAACAAAGATATACTTCGTATATCTTAATTAAAAGGTTAACTCGCACAAGGAATATCCAAAACATACTAATACATAAATTTGCATAGATACATTTTAGTTAAAGAATAACTAAAACTGCTTGACCACATCAAACAAAGTGAATTGAAGAGTTTTGCATTTCAAGCCTCCGAAAAAAAATCCGAACCTTTTAAGATTAATCTAGCCTCAGCCTTCTTGGATCCTCAAAGATGTTGAAGTAAATTCTAGATTCATCTTTGACATTATCAAAGTGGTAACCTGTACCTAGTTGGCTATCCTGATGTAATAGGTTCCAACATCATATTAATTCCACATGCTACTCGAAATTTTGGCATGTGCGTTAGTAATTTGCATTTTGGCTACAAATTCCCAAGTTTTACAAATACAGGTTAACTAATTAGGATGTTTTCTTTTAGAATGCAGAAATTTGCTGGTCTGGCCTGGTCTGATAAACGTCTGGTTTCTGTGTATTTTATAACTATGAAAGTCTGGTCTGGTGTGGTTGGTCTGGTCTGGTCTGGGACTGAATACAGTTCAAAAGAAAACATTGTGTTTTTCATTAAGAATTTATTGAGAAATCGTTGAACGATATTGGGTTTTAAGAAGGGTTCCTTTGTTAAAGTTGTGTTGAGTAATTAGATGCAACTAGGCTATTTAAGGAAATAATTCCAAGTAAATAGTGATGTGACACAGAGAGAGTCGATTAAACTAGTATGAACAATTGATTTAAAAGTACTAAATAGTCCACACATACAAAATTAATCTTCTTCATTGTTCTAGAACTCCATAGGCATTAGTTAGGCGACAAAGCAGTGCCTAGTGACTTGGGCGCTGGGATGCTAAATATACTCATATTTAATTTTAGAACTTGGAGTTATGCTAACATGAATGCTAAAATATGTATTGTTTATGTGTATCACAATTTTTCATTTCGTAGTGGTATAGTAGAAATATTGTGTGCAGTCTATTATGTAAACATACACCAATAAATTATAAATATAGTTGTAGTTGAAACATTAGTAATTGCCCTAAGTAGAAACTTAATTGTAAAAACAGGACTAAATGTACCCTAAATCATTCATAAATAGGACTAAATATTAATATTCTAACCTAAAACCTCTAATCTAATTAATTAACCGCCCCCTAGTTCCTTGGGCAATCGGGACAGTCCGATCCGTTGGTGGCGGGGTAGTACGGTGGCGGCAAGACAGTCAGGCGGTGGGTATCGGTGGTGAAGCTCCAGCGAATCTCCTGGCGTGAAACTAGCACAAAATGTGATCTGGAACTTTGGCCGAATTCCGGCGGCATCGGCCGGATTCCAGCAGCGGCAAACAGCACAGTTGAGAGATGGCCTGTGGCCAGCGGAGGTGGCCGGAGGCTGGCGGCAGTGGCCGGACGCCGGCAATGGTGGCCGGCGGTCGGCGTTGGTGGCCGGGCTGGACCGTCCAAATGCTACAAGGGTATATTTACCCAAACACATATGATTAGTCCTATATAGGAGTCTTGTAATTTTAGGCATGTTTTAGTCAAATTCACGTAATTAACTCTTGAAACAATCTTTATGGTCAAGCAAATGCAACTCCATAATACAATCTTCACGACCAAGAAAAACGCAATTAATCTTCACACATAAAGCAAAAACATTACTTAAAAATTTAAAGCAAGTGGTCAAGAGAAAAAACCACACAAGCAGCGAGCATACATAACCTCAAAAATCTTTAGAGATTTTTGTTGAAATAATAGCGGGCACTTTAGAGATTTTGTGTTGCCCCAACAATCTTTATATAAGATTAAATGTTTAATAGCAATTACTAATAATATAGTCTAATACATACAAAACAATTTTTGAAATGTAAAACTCACATTCAAAATTTCAATATTTAAAAAATAACAAAATAAGTGATGATTATATATTAATTTAGGCCTACTAAAGTATAGATGACAGTAATTTTTATCATTCTCTTGAGAAAGAAATCAATGATGATGAACGTTAGTTTATGAGTAATTTTATACGAAGTACTAATTGGGACTGAGTATATATACTAGAACAAGTGTTACTAAGTCGATCTGTTTTAAGTGTTTTTATAAAACACACACACACATGATTCTATATCATTTTTCAGCAAATTCCTTCTATCTGCAATCGGTGCAATTCACATGTTTATTGACTAATTAATATACATAAATATATTTTTTAATATAGCTTATCAAAAAGTAAAAATGCAAAAAGTATAGCCAAATATAAAAGTTTTTTTACTCCAAGGGGACTGGACCGCTTCCTCATAAAAGCTTTATTTTTATACCCTTACTTTCATTTTAAATCTATAGTCAATTGTAAACAACTAAATTATCAAATACGAAGTATCCTCACTTCAATTCATTAATGATGGTGGCTACTTAATCATATGAATTGAGCATTAATATTTTAGTGATATTCAAATATCTTACCAAATGTCTTAATGTTTGAACATTAATTTTTGATAAGAAAAATAATTGGCAAAAATGAACTATTAGTATCGCAGAGAAAACTATTACAAATAGGATTATAGCAATAAATCAAGAAAACTTTGTCCCACCAATAAAAATAACTAATAAATATTCTCTTCGCCCCTTAACACTTTGTCATTTTTTATTTTTTAGTCAACCATGTTTAACTTTGATTGGTTATATATTTTTTCAGCTTTGCTAATAGTACACATTTCATTATACCTACCTTATACCTACCGATGTGAGCAGACTATTTGATTTATTTCACATACAAATTTGTCTGTATACATGTCCCCCCGACAAAAACATGTTTTTTGTTTGTGAACAGGATTCATAGACAAAGAACATTCTCACGGAGCTAGGTACAAGGTGAATATAAGGAAGTGTGTACACATGGGTTTTTAATATATTTTTATAGGAAGTTAGTTACTCCGTATAATATAAAAGTGATGTGGAGATGTTCTCTATTAATAGTATTATCATAAAACTATAAAATGTACAACTTCTATAATATTATACTAAGGTGGTGATATTCATGTAGATTCCATTGTTATGTTTGTGTTTTTATTTAGTTTTGTTGATTGTTACTTTGGAAATCACACACTTTTGGTGTAATAGTTTAGTTTGTAAAATATTTGTGATTTGTTTAGATTAGGATTATTTTGAGCTCAAGCAGATCCATGATCACATAAGAGATCATTGGTGAACCCAAAAAGTGGAAGGAAGGTGCAAAAATATATGCAAGACAAAAAGAGAAGATTTCGATTTTGGGCTGTACCCGGTTAGGTATACCCTATATCCGATCGGGCACCTACTTGTTTTGCATATCCGATCGAATCTAGAAGACAAAGGAACGTGCGGGGCAATATTTGACCACGATCCATTGTCATACCCGATCGGGTACACCGACTCACCCGGTCGGGTATGACTAAAAATCATAGCTTCCGGGAAGCTTCTGAAGATACGCGATCGGGTGACAAAACTAATCCATAGTCATAACATTGTGATATATATCATTGTGGAAATGGTACTTAGTTTTAAAAACATATCACTTGTTTTTCCATCACAATTCACAAACAATAACAACAAGACTCGTGAGACATTTTCATGATTCAGTTTATCCATTGAGAGATGTGTCTTTCACTCATAACAAATTACGTGTTATCTACTAAGGCTCATGAAAGACAATGGATCAATCACTACTATACTCTTGATTTTATACATTAAAATGCTCAAGTAGCTAATTTTGTATACATGCAAGTCCAAACCAATCTAACAATTTCTTCTAGTCATATAACCGAATATGCCATTGTCTTGAATATACTTTTATTTGCGGCAATTTTGCATATCCTTCATTTGCCCACTCACGTCCATGATAATCACTACAAGAAAAGCTACTTTTAACTAGGAAAATTAGTTAACTAGGAAAATTAGTGACGGGTGGATAATCCCGTCCAGGGCCAGCCCAGAGCATGTGCTGGCAGTCCAACCGCACAGGGCCCAAAAAAAATTAAGACCCAAAAAATAATATTTTTACTTAATATTGTTATATGAAGTGATTTAAAATGCGGCCTAATAACCAGGCTTACAATTGAGATCGGCCTTTAGCCTTTTTGGAAGACACTAGGCGTACAAATCAGTGAAATCACCCATATGGGTGACTGAATGGGAGAAGTCTTTTTTAAAAAACAATAGGCTATAGAATTCTTTTTCATGATCGGTGTGGGAAACTAATTAGGAGATCAGCGAAAACAAAACAACGTTATGCTATGGAGTGTATTTATTGGGATTTGAATGCCAGGCTTTCCCATCATGAGCAAGGTCCAGGATGTTTCACTACAAAAAAACACTCGTTTAGTCACGGACCGTAGTCACGGATTTGGTCCGTGACTAGCCTAGTCACGGACTAGTCACGGAATATTCACGAAAATTCAAAAAAAAAATTAGTCACGGATTTGACCGTGACTACAGCCGTGACTATGCGTAGTCACGGAAATTTGTCCGTGACTAACATCCTCCGATTGCCCGTTTGTTTTTCCGACCTGGCTTGTTTTACTCCGGCGACATAGTCACGGCCACATCCGTGACTACAGCCGTGACTAAATTTAAAAAATAATTTTTCATCTCCCATAAATCAATCCGCAACGGTATTATGTACGAATAAATTTAGTCACGGCCATGTCCGTGACTATGTCCGTGACTACTTTGATTAACATGTCATTTACATGTCATTAACACGGATCGGACGCGTAATGGACACGGTTTTGCTTAGTGACGGACAAATCCGTGACTAAGTCCGTGACTACATTTTTTATATATGCAGGAGCAGCTCATTCATTCAACAGAACCACACGAATTCATTCCCAGTATATACAGTATCTGTTTGAAAGATCGAAGGATGTAGTCTGTCTTCTATCATTTTCCCCATTTATGCAGTTAAGGTATGTTATTTGAATTATTATTTTTATTTAGAATTAGTTGGTTCAATTTAAATTATTAAAATTATTAAATTAGTGATGTTGTTAATTAATTAACAACATATTCAACTGTAAGCGTAGTAATGTCATAAAATTAGTTAAACTGTTAGGTTTATAAAATAATTTAATTAAAATTAGTTAGCTAAACGTAGTTTTAAACGTAGTGATCTTTATGTTAAGTGAAATTAGTTAGTTAAACGTACGTTATTAATGTGTTAATTAAGTGTATTGTGAATTGTTATTGTAATTGTGTATTATTTATTAATTCAAATGACCTTATATACATGTTCAAATTATTGGGTTTAATTTGGTCATATTATTTAATTTAGTGAATTGGAATTGTTAATTGTGTAGTACTAATAACATTAAATGTCATTAACGTAATAATTTAGTGTAGGTTTAAATGTAGGTTTACAAAAATAATTTAATTAAAATTCGTTAGCTAAACGTAGGTTTAAACGTAGCTAGTGATGTGTTAATTATGTTATATTAGTTAGCTAAACGTGGGTTTAAACGTAGTGATGCATTAAAAGAGGACGGAATGAACTAGTTAAATTTAGTTAAATTTAACTAAATGAATTAGTTAAATTTAGTTAAACGTATGTTTAATTTAAATGTAGTGTTAATAAATTACTTAAATTTTTTGTAATATTAGTTAAATTTAAGTATTAGGTAATTACTTATATTTTGTGAATTATTGTTGTGAATTGTGTGCATTTCATTTAATTTAGTGAAAATTAGTTAGTTGATTATTTAGTGAAATAACTCACTTAAAATTTGTTAGTATTATTGTTAGTATTTGAACGTGTATACTTTTTTATTATAATATTCAGGCATAATGTATAAACAAAATAGAAGTTGGATGTATGATAAAGATGCGGTATTGTACGGAATGCAATCAAATTTTCTCGAGGGAGTTGGGGAATTTATTGAATTTGCACTTGAACATCCGGCTTATATGAGTGGTGATAAAATAAGATGTCCATGTTCAAAGTGTAAAAATCTCAAATTTAAAGACCCACACGAAGTTGGGTATGATTTGTACGCGGTCGGTTTTGTTCCCAATTATTATAATTGGACTTCTCACGGCGAACCTTTGGATCCATCTGTTATACCACAAACGGTAGGTTCGTCTCGTTACGTCCCTCCAGAGATGAGTGCGTGGGGAGACCGTGCTGAAATGAGGTGGGACCAACAAATGGTATATGACGCATACGGTGTACCGATGTCTCAGTTCAACCCCCCACAACCACCTAACGACCCCCCTGAAGCCTCAACCTCGTATCAACCAGATGCGGATGAAAATCCGACATTTTATCAACCTTATGTGGATGAAGGTTTGGCTGAGAGATTTCAGGATGTTCTAAAAGCTGCCGACCAACCTCTGTATGCTGATTGTGAGGGATACTCTCAGCTATCCGCCGTTACTGAATTCATGAACATAAAAGCCGAATACAGTCTCCCTGAAACTTGCATGAATAGAGTCTTGCAGTCAGTAGGAGGGATGCTACCACGAGATCATACCCTTCCGGATTCATATTACCACATGAAGCAGTTAATGTCTAAGTTGGGGCTACCTTGTGTTGAAATTGATGCGTGCCCGGAAGGGTGTATGTTGTTCTGGAAGGAGGATGAGGCACTTGAGTTCTGCAAGTTCTGTGGTGGAGACAGATACAAACCTGTTCGTCAAGGTAAAAAGAAACCACGACATAGGTCTGCACTGTCTAAACTGTATTACCTCCCAATAGCTCCTCGACTGCAGAGAATGTACGCTTTGACTGCTACTGCGAAACACATGACATGACATGTTGAGCACGAAACCAACGAGGGTATGATGGCTCACCCTTCGGACTGTGAAGCCTGGAGACACTTTGACCGCTGTCATCCTCAGTTTGCTATGGAGCCACGAAATGTGCGGCTGGGATTGTGCTCAGATGGATTTGCTCCTTTTGGCAGGTTTGGCAAGAACTATTCATGTTGGCCGGTCATGTTAACTCCTTACAATCTCCCTCCCGACATGTGCATGAAAAGTCATTTCATATTTTTGTCTTTAATTTGTCCGGGTTCCAAGGATCCTGGGCGAAAGATAGACATTTATCTCCAACCCCTTATCGAGGAGATGAAAGAACTGTGGGCCGTTGGGACACCAACTTATGATGTTTCATCAGATAAAATGTTTATCATGAAAGCTGCCATCATTTGGACCATTAGCGACTTCCCTGCCTATGGCATGCTTTCGGGATGGAGCACACACGGTTTGATGGGATGTCCGATATGTATGGAGAAATCAGGTGCCAACTGGCTGAGTTACAGCAAAAAAGGAAGTTACTTTGATTGTCACCGCAAGTTTCTCCCGGAAAGGCACCGATATCGAAAGGACAAGAAGTCTTTCATTAGAGGCAGAGCGGTACGAGAGAGCCCACCCTCGAGATTGACCGGTGAAGAAATTTATAACCGGGTTCGACGTTTTCCTACGGCTATGGAAGAGCCAAACCAAGAGCCATATGGGTATTGTGATACCCATAAGTGGACAAAGAGGAGCATATTCTGGGAGTTGCCTTATTGGAAAGACCTTCTCATCCGTCACAATTTAGATGTCATGCACACTGAGAAGAACGTCTTTGACAATATATTTAACACGGTGATGGATTTGAAAGGCAAAACTAAAGACGGTCTTGCAGCTAGGAAAGATATGACTATTTGGTGTGATAGACCCGAACTTTCTGTTGATCTAGAATATCAGGGCAAGGAAGTTCCAAAAGCAGTCTACCAGGTCACAGAACCACAAAAGGCAGCAATATTGCAATGGCTTGCGTCTCAGAAGTTTCCAGATGGCTACTGCTCCAACTTGTCTAGATGCGTAGACATGAACAAACTTACCACGACGACGAGCATGAAAACTCACGATGCTCATGTAATAATGCAAAGACTTCTACCAATTGCACTAAAAGAGATGCTTCCTGAACACGTATGGTCCTACATTACTGAAATCAGTTTGTTGTTTCAATCGATATGTTCCAGCGTTTTGGATGCGGCATCCCTCCGGAGACTACAAGATTCTGTTCCCATTCTGATGTGTAATCTAGAAAAAATAATGCCTCCATCGTTTTTCGATACAATGGAACATCTTATAATACATCTTCCGTATGAGGCTTTGACCGCTGGGCCCGTCTTCTATCGCTGGATGTACAGATTTGAAAGGTTAGTAACAATTTCATTTAAAAAAAGAATATTTATTTCACAATAACTGTTAACATGTGTACCGTTGTTATATTGCATTATTGCAGATTTCTAGGAGAGCTGAAAAAGAAAGTGACCAACAAGGCACACGTTGAGGCTTCAATTTGTCAAGCGTATCTTCAACAAGAAATCTCAACGTTCTCGTCTTTTTACTTCGAGCGTGACGTCATCACCAGAAGGAAGAGACCTGCCCGGAACGATGACATTGGCGAGGATTTATATGAAAATGTAGTTTCCATCTTCAATTACCCAGGCAGAGGTAAAGGTGCTGCGACACAACGATACATCGTGGGTGGGGAATTGCAAATTGCACATACTTATATCCTCACGAATTGTCCAGAAATCTCACCGTTTTATCAGTAAGTTAAATTTGTAGTTATAATTGTAATACTTATCAATTAAATTTGTAGATAATTTATAATTTTTTTATTTTTGAATTCACAGTGAATTCAGAGCTTCTTTATCAGCCTTTCCTGAGAATCAAATTGATGCATTGGTAGACTCTGATTTTGTAAATTGGTACAAGTATCAGGTATATATATACACACACATTAATTATATATATATTATTAAGTAAGATTTTTCAATATTTACCTAATGTTATTATCATGTTTATATTTACAGATCAATAGTCGTGGGATTGTCGACCCTTTGTTAGTATCATTAGCGTGGGGCCCTAGTGCCAGTGCCAAAGTGTGGCGGCAATATGTGATAAACGGTTACACATATCACACAGCCGATTACGGAGAGGGCCGACCAACAACGAACAGCGGGTTATGTGTCCCGACCATCGGTTATGATAACTCGGAAACCAATTTTTTTGGTGTCCTGCAGGAGATTCTGGAACTTGAGATGCCTTCTTGTGCGAAAAAATTGACATGCGTTCTGTTCCGTTGCACATGGGTCGACCCCACACGTGGCGTGCGCAAAAATCCGAAGTATAATATGATTGACGTCAACCAGTCTCGTGTGTACCCGAAAAATGAGCCTTTCATACTCGCCCAACAAGCAGCGCAGATTTATTATGCAGAATATCCTTCAACAAGGCGGACACAGAATCCTTGGGTGTGTGCATGTCCTGTCCGTCCGAACAAAATAAAATCACAAACTCAACACAAGGACGTTGATCTCGATGCTTTTCAGCAACAATTTTTCCAACCTCCGCCTATTGTTGAGACGGTCAACTATGACATCCAATTAAGTGATCCAAATGGCGGACTAGTTGAAGTCATGCCAGAAACGCACCTTCCAGACCCAACCATTCCATCTGAGCGCGAAATTGAGGAAATGTATGTAGCACAACAAAACGCTCAATATCAGGAAGAAGGTGAATGGATAGACGGTTCAGATACAGAAGAAGATACTGTATATGTAGAAAATGACGATTCTGATAGCGAATAATTGTGCTGTTGTAATTTCAATTTTATTGACTTCTAATATTTGTGCAGATTTCTTCATCATCATATTACTCCAACAATATTTGAATTTTTTTCTATCTTTATCATTATTATTTATGAACAAAAAATTACTCCATATTAATTCAACCACAACAAGTTTTTTATATCCATATTATAAATTCAAAATAAAATTTTTCACAATTCGAAGTTTGAAAATTAAAATTTACCCAATACCAAATATGAAATTACTCTATATTATATTCTTTTATTTTCAAATTCGAAAATTCAAATATTATTTTTGATTCTTCTAAATTCGAAAATTTATTTTAATAATTTTTAATAATTCAAAATTCGAAAATTAATTTTAATAATTCTAAGTCTATTCGAAAATTAACAAAATTCGAAAATTAAAAAAAAAGTAATTTACTTTTACTAATCTGAATATTATAATAAATTTAGATATTAATAAACAACTAACAGAGATTTATTTATCAAATTTCAAAGATAAATACAAAACACACAATGAAATTGTCACATATTATTTATCAAACAACTAACATAGATTTATTTATCACATTAACCTAACTAACATTATTCATTCCTCAATCGGAAACTTTCAAGAGGCCTAGCCCACAACTCCTGAATTTTCATTCGAGCTTCTTCGTTGATCGGGTCCATATACTCTGAAACTTCTTGTGCACGTTGAAGCATCCGACACAAATTTCTTGCTTTTGACTTGCCCAACGAGTCGGATTCTTCATCTTTATAATCGCCAAAACTTTCAAGGGGTCTAGACATCAACTCCTTGATTCTCTCGTATGCTTCCACGGTTTTCGGCTCCATAAGCTCTGTAATCAGCTTAAGTCGTTTCATATCTCTACACATCGAATCCCAGTCAATTGGACCTCTATTAGCCATTTTTTTTACAGTTCACTCTTGGGCCGGAGAAAGATGATTTATACAAAAAAATTTCACGTTGTCACGGTCTTAGTCACGGATACTTCCGTGACTAACCTGTCAGTCTGGCAGCCGGAGAAGTGTCAGGGCCGCCGGTCTAGTCACGGTTTTATCCGTGACTAGAACCGTGACTAAATTCAAAATTTGAATTAGTCACGGTCTTAGTCACGGATAAAGCCGTGACTAGACCGGTCAAAGGCGGCCGATGCCGCGTGGCTGATTTCGTTGATTACGAAGGGTTTAGTCACGGATATAGCCGTGACTAAAACCGTGACTACTCCGTCATATAAAACTAACACTTAGCGATTTTTTTCAAACCTACGCTTCCAAACCCTATTTTCCTCTCAAACTCTTTCCCTTCTAACTTCCCCTTCCACCGCCGCCGTCCTGAGTGCAGCGCCGCCGCCGTCCTGAGTGCAGCGCCGCCGCCGTCTTCCGTGCACTGCCGTTGTCCGCCGCCGGTTGCCGCCGTTCACCGCCACCGTCCACCACTCCTTTTTTTTCGCACCTCTCTCTCCACATCAAGGTTATGTTTTCTCAATTAATTTTTTACACACAAATGCATGTTTATGTACTCAAATGCATGTTTATAATTGAATGCCCTAATGATGTATTCTACAATTACATATTTATGTGTATATACATTTAATATGATTATATGTGTATATGTGTTTACGTTTATACACACAAATGCATGTTATTATTATGTTCGCATTACAATATTAATTTAGTAATATTGTAATATTAATTTCACATTACAATATTAATTTACATGCTCAATATTAATCTCTCCACGATTATTAGTTTTGTTTTAATTTCGAATTACAATATTAATTTGCATGCTCAAAGTTGATAAAATTTATTTTTTCTTTTTTGTTTGATTTCTAATACGCATGCTTTAGATATAGTTTGATTCAATTTGATTTTTTGTGTATAAGTTTAATATGCATGCCTAAGTATGATTTAATTTTAGGTTAAACAACATGCATGTTTTTTCGATCAAATGCATGATTTAATTTCGGACTTATGCATGAATTATTTAGACATTGTTAGGATTATTATTATTTTATCATCAATCAAATTTATTATTTCCGAATTATTTAAAAAATACCCCCTCATGTCAAAGTTCCAAAAAAGTTTGACATGTTAATTATAAAATATTAATTTAGACATTAAAAACTATTTTCCGAAATAAAATATAAAATATATATTATAAAAAACAGTTTAATAATATACTGTTTTTTATTAAACAGTTTAATGAAAAACAGTTTGACAAAAAAAAACAGTTTAAAAAAAAACAGTTTGATAAAAAACAATTTAATAAAAAACAGTTTAAAAAACAGTATAATATTAACAGATTGCAATCAAATAAAATCAGATTTTAATAAAAAACAATAAAAACTGCTTTCCAAAATAAAATATAAAATATAGATTATAAAAACAGTTTAATAGATAACTTATTTTTAAACCGTTTAATAAAAACTTTTTTTATTAAAAAGTGAAATATTAATCATTTTTAAAGTTTAAAACAATCTGTTTTTCATTTTTTATGAAAAACAGATTTTTTATTCAACAATTTTTATTAAAAAGTGAAATAATAAAAAAACAGTTTTTAATAAAACTGTTTATATAAAACTGTTTTATATAAAACTTTTTTTATATAAAACTGTTTTTGTATAAATTTTTTTTATATAAACAGTTTTTTATAAAACTTTTTTTAAATAAAACAGTTTTATATAAAAACAGTTTTGTATAAAAACGGTTTTGTATATAAACGGTTTTATAAAACATAGTACGAAAAGTTAAAAAATAGTACGAAAATTCAAAAAAATATATTTTTTAACATGTACGAAAATAAATGTTTTACACATTTTTAATTGATAAAACTTGTATAAAAATTTGATCTTCTATTATGATCATACTAACATTCAAAAATATCCCCTCATGTTAAACTTCCAAAAAAGTTTAACATGTTAATTATAAAATATTAATTAAGACAGTCTAAACTGTTTTTCGAAGTTAAATATAAAATATAGATTATTAAAAACACATTAACAATATACTGTTTTTTTATTAAACAGTTTAATGAAAAACAGTTGGATAAAAAACAGTTTAATAAAAAAAATTTAAACTTGCCTAAAGTTTAACATGTTACATTTTATAACAATTTATAAAATTACCACCCCTCATATTAAACTTACACACAGTTTAATATGTTTTACACATTTTCAATTGATAAATGTATAAAAATTTGATCTTCTATAATGATTAGACTAATATTTAAAAATATAAATTAATATATTTTAGATGAGCAATGAACAATCAACCTCGCGTACCCGCCCAAACTATGTGCCCTTAACCGAAGCTGAGCGCAACAATGAAAATGCGCTTTGGGTGACGCCCCACATGGTTGCGAAGTAAGTAACTATGAATTTTATCTAACGTGAAATAATTTTTTCAATGTATCATAATGTTATCAAAACTTTTATAAATAAATAATATTAATTTTCTGAAGCGATCAAGAAGTGTTGGACCAAATCAAACTAATAATCGGAGGACACTTTCTTGGGAACTGGGCAGCATACACGGAAGTTGACCCCAAAGTTCGTGAACTTTGGTGGAACCTTTTCAAGGTAAAAAAAATGAATTTTCTCTGCGTAATTGTATTAACGTAACATTTGATAAAAGATAAATTAATTTATTTGTTTTTTATAAAGGGTCGGTTTCGATGGACTGAAGCCCAAGGTCCCGCTATTCTTAGAGCGTATAACGCTAGGATTTCAAACTGGCTTCGTCCTACTTTTAAGCGTGCCCGAAAGAGCGGGGTAAAGCCTGGATGGTGTTCGGATGAGGTGTGGGCTAACCTCGTCCGTCACTGGTTTTCTGATCCAAACTTCTTGGCAAGAAGTCAATCCGGTAAGAAAAACCGGATGTCCGAGAAAGCCTTAGAAACCCAATGGCATGGGGGCCGCAAACCTCAGAGTAGACATAAGGAAGATCTTGTAAGTATTTTTCAAAAAACTTTACACAATTACAACCCTTTATTTTAACAATTAATTATGGATCTTAAGCCTTTTTTCCAAATTGTAGTCGGGGCCTGAGAAGAAGAAGGTCTCAATTCTCAAGGTCATCAAGCACTGCTGGACAAAGCACGGCGATGAGTCCGATGCCGATCTGCCACCCCGCCTCGCTGAAATCGAAGTAAGTAACACTATTTTGTTACTTATTTCCATTCAAAATCAAATTGAGTAACATTAAATTAACAATTTTTGTACATGTAGTCAAAGTATAACACAAATGTTGAGAAGAGGCGGGCAGAATTAGGCTTGACTCAGGAGGATGAGATTGATTCTGATGTGGAGGATGATGCCATCTTTGAGGCAGTTGGGGTGTACAAGGGCAGGGTCCCGTGCATGGGGGCTGAGGGGCAACGGATCTTGTACGACCGCAGCGGTGCTTCATCTTCCCGATCAAGGCGCGGGGAGGATCCGCGTATCGCTCAAATGCAGCGGGAGATGGAGGAGCAGCAGCGGGCCTTGGCTGAGCAGCAGCGCACCTTGGAGGAGCAACGCAAAAAAGATGAAGAAACAAGGGCCCGGCTGGAAGAGATGGAACGGATCCTCAGCGCCGGAATTCGGAATCAGCCTCAGCCTCAGCCGTATGTACTGCACCCCGAGCAGACACCTCAAGTTCCGCACATGGGCGGTTATTTCCGTACCAACTCTGCTACCGGGTTGCCTTCATTTGGTTCTATTCAGGATATCAATTTTCACAACCTGTTTCAAACATCTGGAGGCAGCCAAGCAGGTGGCAGTCGCGGAGGTGGCAGTCGCGGAGGAGGCAGTCGCGGTGGCAATCGAGAAGGCCAAGCTGGAGACAACCGAGAAGATGAGACCGAAGAAGATTACCTATATGATGATTCTAGATATTATCATAATGGTAACCGGAGGAGCTTGTAAATGATATACATTTTTATTTGAACATTGTTTATTTACTATAATTCTATTGTGCTTTATTACTTTTATTTCAGTCTGTTTGGTTATGAAATGTGTGTTCTAGTAGTTTGTTTATTACTTTTATTCTACAAATATTTTTTAAAATAAACTTTTCTAAAGAATAATTAAAAAAAAAATTTATTTTTTTTATAAAACAAAAAAACTTTTTTTTTAAAAAAAAAAAACTTTAGTCACGGATCCGAGCCGTGACTAAATTCTAGACCGATTTTGTAAAAAGTTATTTTTCAAATTTAATTTTTTTTTTTAAAAATAAAAAAGTAGTCACGGATCAAGTCCGTGACTAAAATTTGAAATTTGAAAATTTAAACCGTAACATTTGGCGGTTCATTTTTTTAAATTTGAAAGTTTAGTCACGGATTTGTCCGTGACTATATTAGTCACGGAAAAGGCCCGTGACTAAGTCGCCGGTGTGGTTATTCCGGTGACAAGTTAGTCACGGAAACGGTCCGTGACTAAGCCGTGACTACGCTAAGTCACGGATAAAATGACCGTGACTAGAATTAGTCACGCCCAAACAGTCACGGATTTAGTCACGGACAAAGTCCGTGACTAGCGGAGTTAGTCACGGATTTTTTATACTACGGTCCGTGACTAAATCCGTGACTAACTCCGTGTTTTTTTGTAGTGTTTGCTTCAAATAAAATTATTCCAAAAATAAAATTATTCCAAAAATGACAAATACGCAAGTATTATTATTTTTATTGGAAATAATTACAAAGTTATGATTATAATAAACAATATTTATAAAAATTTGAGTTTTTAAACGTAGTGATTATTATAATAGTAAATTTAATCACATTAACTAATATTCATCTTTTAGAATTAAGTAATCATGACATAATAATAGTAACAATATTTAAAAATGTCTATGTAAAAATTAAAATAAAGTATATAAATTAAAACAACTTTTCACGTCTGACCCTACCTAATTAAACTTGCTTAGGCTTCAAAGGCTTTAAATATAGTCATGTCGCTTTGATACGCCTTGCGCCTTTTAGAAAGTTTGTACTTATAACTCACATTGAAAATATGTTCAAAGATCTCTTTTAATATAAAGGGTACTTTGTAAATGGATATTTTTATTTTGATAGTATTGTTAATTAAAAATAACTTGAAATTTGATATAAAGTATTAAGAATTTCTTACTAACATAGTGTACCATATATTACAAACTACTTTGTAAATTTTTTACGTTTAAATGAAAGGACTAATTTTTATTGTTGCACAGGGCCTCTAATTTATCAGGACGGGCCCTGATCCCGTCATTAATAATACTAGTTTTAGAGTTTTAGAGAGGGGGGAAATCCTCTAATTAAATTAGTGAGGACTTTTTGTTTTTTATACATGATACCCTCATTATTGATAGTTGAAAACTTTAAGACCCTCACTATAGGTAATTTGACAATCGACGGATACTTTGAAGAGCGGCAACAAAAAAAAATCTCCTGCTAAACGAATAGACGTATTCGTAGTATTCGCTAAAGAGTAGAAACCAACATGGATACTCCTAATTGAACCTAATATTGAATAAGAATGGTATATTTCCAAAAACAAATTGATTTAGGAATGTATTAAGTTGATTGAATAACTTCTTGATTATTTATGCTGGTGTATAATGCAAGGGCTTAATAGCATATAATTGAAGTTGGCGAGTGAATTAAAAGAAGCCAATTTTGTAAGAAGCTGGAACTACTCTTATGAAAGCTGGTGGAATAAGAGGTGAAGGATGAAAGACTATTTGATAGTCACTTGTGTATTAGTTTTTTTGTTACTCTTCATTTTGAGATACTTTCACTTTGTTAGTTGTGTCTTTTCGTTGGAAAATACTTAAATTAGGGGCGTATGACAAATGTACACATTGAATGTTGTATTCATTTGTTGGTTTAGTCTCTAACATTACTCTTGGAAATATATATAATTGCAAATTATTATATTTTTCGGTTCAAGCATATCATGACAGTTCTACGCGCACACTATATATATGCATATATGTATAAATGTGTGTGTATGTATGACAATACTTCCTATCATTAAAACATTATAATTACAAAGTTTTCTTATTGTGGCTAGTTGTATTAATGACGAGATCTTTTGTCATAAAAAGAACCTTTTAGTGAGGGTGAATCGACTCTCATTGCATACTAATTAATGATAAGATTGTATACCCGTCATTATATACTTTTAACCGTGGAAGCTGTAGTGACTGGGGGTGAGAGGAGATCCCTCTTCATTAAAACTCTTTTATGATAGGTTTTTGTCTTTTAACTACGGTATCTCCTGTCGTAGATGAACACTTTTCTTGTAGTGAATTCCTTATTGTGAAATATTCTCTTTCACTCTTGTCAGCCCCGTAACCAACAATCAAAATGGTATAATCTAATTGTGATTTCTTATAGCATGTACACTCATACATTTAACAAAAGAAGATTAAAATATTAACACATATGACTACGGGAGTGTTTGCGATTGCTTTAACTTTAAAAAAGTGATTTCCTTAAAGTGATTTTTGAGAAAGTGCTTAAAGGTAAAATTGATAATGTTTGAGAATAGAAGTGATTAATGTGAAAAAGTTAAAAGTGAAGTGTTTAATAAAGAAAATGATTTTTAATGTAATATTAGATTAAACTACAAAAATGCCCTTGCATAAACACGGAACAACTCTCCATGGCCAAGCAAGCCTGATCTGGAGCTTTGAAGTTGGGTACGGGGTTTTTCATCTCTCAGGCAAATGTTTGTCAATTGAAACTCTGGGCGGCGTCTCTCCACGGCCAAGAAAGTTGGTCTGCCCCAAAGTATTTGAAAGTCATATGTCCATCGTCCCGTGGAGGCGATGAGTGTGTCGTTCACGCCGGCGGCAGACGGTGCCATTCACGTCGGCGGCGGACAGTGTCATTTACGCCAACGGCAAACAACTTCATGTACAACTCGAGATTTAAAGAAGATTAAGTTGAGCATCGAAGTACAAGGCTGAAGGCTCGTATTTCGATATTGTTTGAATATATATGCATGTGTGTGGAAAACAAGGTAGAGTGGAAACAGAGAGGTCAATCGAACGCAGGGACATTGGGGAAGATGGGGCATTTTTTGTTTAAGTTATACTGTACAAATGTATCAATACAATTATTCCTAAAGTTCACATTATTTACAAAAATAAACTGAGAAGTAATTAAAAATAACTCTACCTTAGCTTCCAGCTTTTAGCTTTAAAATGCTTAATTTAAGTAGAAGTAGATATTTGAAAACACCAACTTTAGCTTTTTTTAAGTAAAAAGCTGAAAAGTGCTTTTTTAACACTACAACATTTCAACTCCTAATGTATCACATAAAAGTGTTACAACATCACTGAAAAGTGTTAAATTAGAGAAAATGTAACATTTTTTTACCATTACATTTGCTCATGTTGCATTAGATCCATTGTAACACTTTATAGTCTCTAATGTAACATTTATACCTCTAGAAAGTGTTACATTAGGTCTATAAAGTGTTACATTAGGTCTAAAAAGTGTTACATTAGAGTAAAGTGGTCGCAAAACACTCCTTACATATGCGTAAAATGCAAAAGTATTAAAGTTGAAGTATTTAGGTCCTTACTTGGTAAATGCAACATGAGCAAATGTAATGGTAAAAAAGTGTTACATTTGCTCTAATGTAACACGTTTTAGTGATATTGTAACATTTTTGGATGATACATTAGATGTTGAAATGTTGTAGTGATTTATTTATCTTTATCTTATTCGTTTTATCCTTTATTTTTTCTTCTTGACTGTCTTCTCTTTTTGGCATCGATATCATGGATCGATTCATGTTAAACGACCCCGTAATCTTTTGGGATTAAGGTTTGGATGTTGTTGTTGTTGTTGAGGTAATGAGGTAAGAGATGGTTTTAAGAATATATGTTTGAGACCGAATCGGGTCCTTTTTGCGGTTTTGGTTGTAGGACCGTCCCTAGTCCTAATTTCGGTGTTTACAGACGATTTTATCAACCTACTCTTTTTTAAATGTTCGGATGATCCTCTTCTTTCCTTTTAAGACGGTTCGCATGGTTAACGTTCTTCCTTGTCATCAATCACGAATCACACATTTACAATTTACTACGGAGTATAATAATGTTTTCAAGTTACATTCAGTCCAATATAACTTAGTTTGATAAAGGTCCATTTTATGTGTCATATATACTAAACACCCCTTTTATTGAGGTACAATGTTCTGACATCGTTTAACACTATTTTGCATTGTGTCGTTATTATTTAAGGGATGTAGAGTGAATTGATATAAATTTGTTTATCAAATAGGGAATAGAAGAATTTTTTAGGGACATCCGATCCATAAAAGCAAAGTGAGTAATTTATTTAGAGATGTAGGGAGTATTATCTAAATTAATCTGATCTTTTTAATTTGGGAAAATGGAAAATAATAGTTGAACTTTTTTTTTACCCCAGGGGGCATCAGGGTTTGGGGGGTTTGGGGACCTGGGGTAAATTGGGCTCAATCTCACTCCATAAAATCTGGTTTGGGATGTAAATCAATCCAACTTATAACATCCTTAATTTTCGTATCAAATCCAACCGAAAACAAAATTTTGACATGTATGATTGGTATTTTTTCAGACCGCTAAGACATCACCTTTGGATTTTATGAAGTACTACCGCCGTCCTCATTTTATGTATCTTTGTTTTGAATAGGGATAATTATTAATATAGTGGTTGAAAAAGTAAAAGTTGTGGTTGGAAACTTCGAATATATATGAGTGTAATAAAACGAAATGTTGTGCCCAATATATTTCTTTCCAAAAACAAACATGTGACACTTATTTTGGTACAACTTAAAAAAGAAAGTGAAAAATGTAAAATGGGATAGAGGGGGTACTTAATAATTGAACCTGCTCGAATAGCTCAATTAGTAAACTGATGAGAAAGTTAGAAAGTTTATACAATGACTAAAGATTGAAACTTGCAATGAGTCTGTGAAGGTCACAACTCTTTTAATTTGTGTTGACTTGGGTCACATATGGAAAACATAGATCGTAATATCGTATTATTTTATCTTAATGTTGATGTCAATATCAATACAAGACTATGATTGATAATATTTTACTTCCCTTGAAGAGAAAAATATATGAAAATGCTTATATTTTACTTATTAGTCAATTTTCTCAAGAACGCACAAATATTGATTTGACACATTGGATTGTGTAATAATCAAAATAAGCAAGGTTGCATTACTTTTTTGACTGAATTGACAATAGTTATTGTAGAATATTATTTTAGCTATTTAATTTTTCATGTAATATTTTCTTTATTTTATTAATAGAATATATAGAGCATTTGAAATATAACTTTTTTATAATTTAGCAGATTCAGCCAGTGCAACCGCTTCATCCAGAACTTTATCAGTTCCTACAGAATCAGTTGATTCGGCTTATTTTAATGTTATAAAACAAACTCTAAGAGTATATACATAATATACATGTAAATTTGAATTGAAATACAATATTAGGGAGAATATATACATGCATGAAACAAATTGTGGAGCTAGCGCAATGATTAAATGAAAATAATACTTAATTACCGGGCAAGATGGCGATGAAGAGTTGGTATTGTTTGTTGAAATTAAAGAGGCAGCTGCGAATTCCGATTCTTGGTTCGCTCTTCCAACCTTGTCCTTCAACTCTTGGATATACCTGGTCGCATCCATTATGATTGATGTTTCACTCATCTGTCCATCCATATACATATGGATTAATATATGTTTTCACAACTTTTACATAAAGAAAACACATAAAATCATATGCATATTATTATTATCACTACAAAAAACAACAACGATTTGCATTGGCACGATCGTGGCACAGATCTTTGACATGGATTAGCCAAAATTTACAGGGTATTTGGCATAGGTTTGGCACGGATACGTCAAGTCCGTGCCAATGTCGTTTTGTGACCAGCTATTTGTTATGATCCGTGCCAAACTCAATCAATTTGTGTCAAGTCCGTGCCAATATTGTTGTTTTCTTGTAATGGTATACTCTATTATATACGAAGTATATTACAGCGTCAGAGTTGGTGACGGATCGAAGGAGTTGCATTTTATCAAGCAGCATATCTCTTTCTTGCTCATCGTTGGGAAGCATTCTGTTGCTTTAAAGTCCTTAATTAGCTTATTGCTTCTATATATCTAGCTACCCTTCTGATGATATTTCCCCTCCTTTTTGAGAATCTGAGATAGATGCTAGCTAGATCTTTACTACCCTTCTTCTCTCTATAATAAGACTATATGTGTGTATGTCTACAAGATATATATAGAAGCAGCCGTGAAGGAGAGGGGTCTTCGAAAAAGCTCAAAACTAAAAGAAAGTGTCTGTAGTCCACTTTCCTTCCTAATTTGCTTCATTCCCGTATGACCCCTCTCATCTTCACCATTCAAATCCCATCCTTTAATTTCCAGCTACAAAGATAAGCGTATGTGTATATGTGTGTGTTTATACATACATACATACATACATACATACATACATACATACATACATACATACATACATACATACATACATACATACATACATACATACATACATACATACATACATACATACATACATACATACATACACACTCGTAAATAATACTAACTCCCGAAGATGGAGACACGATTGATATTGAATTGATCGATGAAGTGTGATTAAACTAAGAATAAATTGTGATCACAAAAATGATAACTATGATATGCAACAAATTTAGTGAAACAGATCAAAAGATATATAATGGCTGGGACAAAGGGGAATGGAGGGACTACAAGTTAATGGCATCACAAAAGAAAAATGTTTCGGACTCCTACCAATAAAAGAAATTACTCAAAGTAGGAGTAAAACATAGAGAAGATTCTAGAAAATAATTAAGTATGTTTTTTTCAAAATAGAACTTACTTACAACAACTACATCTAAATCTTAGTCTCAAAAGATTTTGACGTCTGTTAACATGATTTAGTACATGACATTGGAGTAAAAAAAAGATAAGAATGATAAAAAGATAAGGTAAAATAAATGAGATAAAATGGACCATATAAAAAGATTATAATTAAAGATATATACGGAGTATAAGATAAAGATAAAATATTGAATTCCTGAAATATGAGTAAAACATGGGCTAAATGCAAATATAGGATCTGCTCTGTGTTGTTTGAATTCCTTCAATATGAGTAATTACGTGTGTTTGGACTAAAATACCCTTGCGGTTATTGAACTGCCCAACCTAGCCCGCTGCCACCACCTGCCCCCTGTCGTCATCCGTCGGAGCTCCATTTCCGGTCACTAAACTTCCCCCGCCTCCGATCGCCACCATCCGTCGCCGGAGCTCTGCCACCACTGACTATCTCCATAATTTTGTCGCCAACATTTTGGCGCCGCCGCCAATCTGTTGCTCCCAATGGTCCTACCTTGATTATGCAAGGGATCTAGGGGGAGCAATTAATTATACTATATACGTAGTATTACTTAATACTCCGTATTATATTAGGGGTAAAATGATAATGTTTAGTACTCCGATCCTATTTAAGAAATGATAAAAATAATTAAGTAAGATAAAGAAGATAAAAAGATGACAATAGAACTTATTAATTCTATTAAAAAGTGAAAGAATAAAATTCTCTTATTTTGAAAAAAAACAATAACATTTTTATTTGAGAAAAATTGCTACTCCTTTGTTTTAGTGGAAGAATTTTCTCTTATCAATAATAACCAAAAAAACAATAATACTGTTTTAGTCCAAGAATTTTCTCTTATCAATAATATAAACCTTCGTGATTGTAACGTAATTACAAATTCAATTCATGCAATAGCCTTGATTAATTAGAGGATTAGCCGATTAGTGCATATACTTCGTATATAAGAACGTGACTTTATTGGGAGAACAAACAAGTACAGAGTCATGCTGTAATGAAGAATCTTCGATACTCTCTGATAGTCCTTCGCTATTTGAAGTATTACCTGCTTTTGGTACTAGGGATGTTTTTACTTGGACTTGGACGGTAATTTGTCTCAAACCAGACCATATTAGACCAGATCAGAACAGACCAGACCAGACTTGGATAGTTATAAAAATACAAAAAAATCACACTAGACTAGACCAGACCAGACCAGATCGGACCAGACCAGAACCAGACCAACAAATTACTGAAACAACCTAGGTATTATTGAAGTGTGACAAATAACTTCAAAGAATTTGAAACAATTTCAAGAGCAAGTACACATCTAATTTGAAACACATACACTATTATAATTTGGTATTGATGTTCATTATATTCGAGAAAAGGTGCAAAAGCACATGAATTTTACCGTGGGCGAATTGGCTTTACGTTTTATAACGTGCTAGCATATCATTATTAATATACCCTTTTGGGGAGATTGACTCATCTTAGCCTTCTCATGCTAATAAAGAATCACTAAACATAATTGATATGTAAATTGTGAAAAGTGAAAACAAACTGTATTTCCTTTAGAAAAACATTATATATACATACATATATTAGATCAAATGAGAATGTAATATATTAGATCAAATGAGAATGTAATATATTGAAAGATCGATATGAGAATGAATTAGGTACTTTATAATTAGATTAAAAAATTGCGTGTTATTGAAACTGTGGTGGCCTTTTTGAAAATAAGTAAAATAATGCAGCGTACCATTCTAAAGTCTAAACTATGCATTAACTTTATCAGAAATATGTATCATATCGTCATTAACTATGGTGTCGGTTCATTCTCATTTCTCACGATCGATAGCGACCATTCTTACAATTGTACTGATCAAACCTTATATACGAAGTATATGTGTGTAGAACGATTCTTATTAGGCCGGCCGATATACATAATGGAATTATGTTAAGCCAACTTAATATTTGGCAAAAATTTACTTTAATAATATTGTTTTCGTGAGAAGCATTTTATCTATTAATTTCAACCATTAGATCTTATATTTACCTGAAAGGCTGAAAGTAAACCCCACAACATTACTTTATCTCCTCTAATAGTTAATATCAGTGCACATGAAAATCAGATTTATACTCCGAAAAAATTAAAGATTTGATTATTTAATTATTGAAACTAATAGTTTATATTAATTAACAAAAAAGAATGGATCATGAACTTCCTTTTGACATGAATTGTTTTACATGGACACACATATTATTATGTTATATAAAATATAATAATATTAATATATTAATTGTAGAAAATGAAAACAATAAATTAATTTTATTTTGAAAAATAAAAAAAGTATTTTCATTGTCCACATTTATTTTATTGTTAATATATTTTGGTTTTGTAAATCAAGAAGAGAACCTTGGTTGTAAAATATGACTCGATTTTGCCAAAACGAATTGTTGGAACCGATTGTTTTCGCCCCCATTATATTTGCTACCAAATGCATGAGTTCGCACTCTGTGTTTATAATCATTAATATTTGTACATATAAAAGATAAAATCTGCTTCCTATAAATAGATCGACCTCATTTTTAATAGTCCGTACGTAGTTCTTTTGAACTTTATGCTATAAAGTATTTTGAAAATGGGTGCAAGTGTGCAACCTCATTACCTCAGTCCTCAAATTAGTATTTGCACCTAATGTTTTTTTTTATCTTTTCTTAAACAACATTTGACTTTGCTGTGAATGAGATTCAAAGTAAAAGAAGTTAAACGAAAAACGCTCAATTCCTCTCCTCGACTTGGGAAAGTGTACTTTTGTGGACATATAGGGTATGATTGCTTTGCTTTGCTTAATGTAATGTGTATACACAACCTTTTTACATATATTTATACATTTGGATATTTAGTGTGATTTCTTTAAAATACCATATAGGAAGTATATGGTTGATATGAATGCGCGTATATAAAGGGTATCTATCATGCCCAATCCGAATAATAATGGACCAAATAAGATGACAAGTACGAAGTGATGGAGGTGTACCTGCTTTCAAAAGCACACTCCGTAGTTGTTTTGTGAAACTTTCCTACATATACTCCAAAATGGATAGTCCAATCTTTACTACTCCCTAGCCTCTATGCATGGAATTATGGAATTATGTAACTTGTTTTTCATTTTGTGGCATTCCAATTTTTTCCTTTTTTTGACCATAAATATGTAATTCTTATTGTTTCGAGTTTCTTTACTCAAATCTCGATCATAATTTTTATTTTTCAATTGAATTATTAATATTGTGTCAAGCCAAACATACTTCAAAAAACAACAAAATTTTCACGGATTTGGCACGGATTGATCAATGATTTTGTGTCAAATGTATAGCACGTGGCAACATACCATTGACACGGATTTGACATATCCATGTCAGCTCGTCTATGAATTTTGATGAATCCCTAGTCAATCATGTTATTTTGTGAAACTTTCCTACATAGTCCAAAATGGATAGTCCAATATATCCTACATAATTTGGTCACTTTCCATTTTTAATAAAGAATTTGTAGTTCCTATTAAATCTCTCTCCCGCAAAAACTTGAACCTTACATACATTAGGAGGGAGCGAGGGAATACAAACATTAACATATACGAAAGTACTCCGTATCATTTATGTATGTATATATGGACTCATGTGCCAAATAGATCCAACGCCATGTGTGTTAAACCCTTGCACAATTAGACAATTCTCAGCCAATTCAATTATCTAATTCAATTCTATATAGCCATATGTCGGGTAGTTTATATGACACCATAACAGTCGCTAAAATGCCAACCCATGCCAGTCAATATATCCTAAGACCCATCCAAGATAGAATATGACATTTCTGCTCTAATTCCGTGCAACTTTTCATCATAAAGTTGCAGTCATTTTAGATGTACATATCCTGAAAATAAGTTACTCCTGTATAAAATTGACATACAAATGCCCATACCATATGTTATCTACATAGTGCTCGTACTTTTTTTTATCTCATTTGAGTCTTTATAGTTACTATTCATACAATTAAGTGAATATCATCTTAATATCTAATCTTATACGTAGTATATCTCAATTCTTTTTTTCATAATTGAATTCTGTTTTTCAGATTCAATAGAACTATTGAATTCGGTTGTTCGTAACTTTTTATTATGAACACTAATCCAAAAAAATTCAGAATTGAATTTAATTATCATTGGTTAAGCATCACAAACTGAAGTTTAAATTAGACGAAGGAAGTATATGTGAGGAGGGGGAGTCCATGTATAATGTCTTAGTATAGCAATTCATTTTTTAAAATAATTTTTAGTTGTGTCATTTTTTTCATAGGGGGCCGCTCTGATGTCATGTTAGACTTGAGTTACATCCTAAAATGTGAAGCTGATAGGAGGACGGAGTAGATCATGTCTTAAATTTCCGATGTCGAACATCATTTAAAGTTACTCCGTATATGGATGGGACTAAATTTCACAAAAGATCAATAAGTTAAAGAAAATAATATTAATACGAAGTATTTATTACGCAGTACTATACTAGAAATATTATACTTCGTATCTAGTTTAGCGTTCCTTAATTATCATATTCGTCTCACTTATCTCATTATTGTTAAATTTCATGTTTTAATTAAGAGCCCGTTTGGTAGCATGAAAATCGACTGATTTCGCTGATTCTGCTGAAATTTATGGAATTCTGGCTGAAGTGGCTGCATTGGCTGATTCTGCTGATTTAAGACAAAATCATTTTAAAATATATTTTATTGATAAAATAAAGAAAAAATCATATGTAAAAATAGCTAAAATGGTCATCTACAGTAACTTCAGCCAATACAGCCAGAAAAGTAACTCCAACCTTACTTTTTCTGCTTGTTACACAATTCAGCGCACGAAAACAAAAATTACATGTATGGTGAAAAAGTTGACTGATAAGCTTGATAAGCCGAAAACAGTGTTGCCAAACGACCTCTAAGAATCCATGTGCCATATTATTATTAGCACAATCCGTATGGTTGTTTGTTATAACACAAAGGTGATGTACCTTCATATTTTCAATGTAAGGAACTAACAATGAGAGGTATAATGGTTTAATGTATGAAATCTCACATGATATACAAATTATATGTATTATCTCCTTTTAATTTAAGAAATGAGTCAAATCCAAATTCAGTATATTATATCAGTGGGACGAATTAATGAAAAAAAGGAACAAATTGTGCAATTTGATTTTGAAACAAAAATAGAAAATAGAAGGTTATTGTGGTTTAAAACACTTTCAACTATATATGCAAAAAATGTTTTTTTATAAAAGCTGTACTCCATGCAAATTAAAAAGTACTACCTCCGTAACATAAATATCTTCCCACTTTCCTTTTTTGGACGTAACACTAATATCTTCCCATTTCTAAATCTTCCCATCATACCCTCAATAATTTTAAAAATAATACACTATTACACCTACTTTTTTTGGATTTATCCTTCATTCCATCACATTATTTCACTATCTTCCCATCATACCCCTAATAATACATATCTCCTTTCACTATTCTTAATCTACCTACTTTTCAAATGGGAACATCCCAATGTTACGGAGGTAGTACTCCGTATTTCTTTTTAATGATTGCTTTTATAAATTTTAGATAGTACTGTATGTGATACTATCGTATAAGAGCAGTAGGGTGATAGTTCCGAAATATGGAAATGGCACAAATGAAAAAATGCTAAAGAGGAGCAAGTGAAAAAAAATAACAGAGAGAATGTACGGAGTACTACGTATAATTTTGCATTCAAAGTCACTACGGGTGAAGTTATCTTTTAAGTTGACACAATAGGGTATTTTTACAACTTAAAAAATGTTAAGAACTTATTTGCACCTTTAGTAAATATTAAATGTGTTATGTTCAAAAAAATATTAAGTGTGTTAGCCTGTTAGGATGCATGCACTTTCACCTTGTCTATTGTCTAAATAAATCAAAAAACAATAATAACACTCTTGGAATTGGGGGTATATATTAGACGTAGAAGTGTCCATTTTGTATGTCACTTATTCGTTCAGCAAGAGCTAGTAGTGTATGGTATTGAATATTGACTTCAAATGTTCTCTAATACTTTTATTTAATGCCGGCCCCCGTTTATATAATTAGGGGGAAATGGTCAAATAGGCCCTCGAGCTTACATAAAAAGGTCAAATAAGCCCTTATATAGGAAGCTCTGTCCGGCCATCGCCATTTGGGGCAGTTCCCGGTAGAATTTTTTGATGAAAGTTTTTGAGCATACTATTCATTAAGTCTAGTTTACTCATACCAAATTTCAGCTAACAATTCAATCGGGAAGGCATTTAAACGAATTCTTGAGGATAACTGCGCTTTTAACTATGCGGTTATCTTCAAGAATTCATTTGAATACCTTCCCGATTGAATTGTTAGCTGAAATTTGGTATGAGTAAACTAGACTTAATGAATAAGATGCTCAAAAAGTTTCATCAAAAAATTCCACCGGGAACCCCCCCAAATGGCGACGGCCGGACAGAGCCTCCTATATAAGGGCTTATTTGACCCTTTTATGTAAGTTCGAGAGCCTATCTGGCACTTTTCCCTATAATTAGGTGATGATATGATTAGGTAAGTGTTACGGAACCTCACAAATAAATGAATTGTACGTAGTATTATATTTACCATATATACATTTGATTGGTCCAAGTCATTAACCCATTTTTAATTAATATTACTTCCGTCCATTAAAACTTTGTCATCTTTAACTTTTCAAGTCAATGATGGTTTATATCATGATTTTTTTTAGTATAATATTTATAAAATTATAATTTTTATACTTTTATGAGAACACTTTTAACAAAGAATATTTTCATATCATTTTATATTATAAATAAATTCCTACAAAAAAATATTTGGTCAAAGGTGAACTTGGTTGACCAAAAATTCAAAGATGACAAATTTTTAAGAGATAAAGTGAGTGTTTAAAGTGTTCGGTTGTAATATTTTAATGATCCATGCAAGCAAGGAACGGTACCTTTAGGGTACGGTAGAATTTGCCTATAATTTAACCTATAGAGTGAGGTAAGTTTGATACAAAGTACGGAGTATATAGTATTTTCTCGGTCTCTTATACAAAGTATGGTATTTTTTTTGATGTCCCAAAAATTTTGTCACTTTCCATCCTAATCAATGAATTTGTGGTTCATATTATTTAATTTCTTTCTCCTCTGTATAAGTCTTAATCACATAATTTTTACTTGATTATTTCTCGTACCAGTCAAACTTGACAAAGTGTTGAGAGACGAACGGACCGAGGAAGTATCGTTTAGTGCAAAGTGTGATGGACAAAAATGAAAAGTAAAAAGGGGTGTGGATATATGTTTCTAATAGGACAGTTTAATTGATAACTTGTGAGTTGAAGTGGCAGGAGGGCCAGCTCATGAAGCAAGGTAGCAGATGAAAACTAGAATAACCCATACATTTTTCTTTATCTTCACTTTTGGCTGGGAATGGGCAATCGACAAGAGGAAGAAGAGAAAAAGGCAACTCAACAGGACAATTCTGGATCATATATCTTTCAGTAGTCTTGTGACAGCATATATGCGCCATAGATATGCACACCCAATAATCCAACCTATGCTTCCAGTGACACTATCACGAGATGTTCTATTATCTTCACAATTTATATGAACATAAACTTATTAAAAAAGATCAAGAATCATATACGTAGTACATAGTACATACGTAGTAGTACATATTTTTTTTTATAAAAGCGATAAATAAGTCCTCGAACTATTAGCCATTTTGCAACCGGACCTGGAACACAAAGACCTTGTTAGAAGTACCAGCATCAAGAATTCGTTTAAATGCATAGTTACTTTAAAGTGGTGCGAATACATTTTTCCTCCAATGCCAGATCAAGAACTATTAATAAGGCGCGAATACATTTTTCCTCCAAGCCCACCCAATGCCCCGACCCGATAAGGCATATGGGAGGATCTAAATCAGGTTGACTCAATCACTTTAATGGTGGTAAGTCTTATACCCGTGCGCACCAGAGGTCCAACCCAAGCACGTAAGAGTTGTAACCTCCACACAGTCAATGTGGATTTCGAACGTTGGTCATTCTTCAAATGTTCTCACCACTCAATCAATTGAGCTACCCGTGCGAGTTGCTTTTTTCAATAGGTCCAGGGGTGTATTTGCAAGGTATTCTGATTTAGGGGTTTATAAATAATTTAAGTTGGTCAAATGAATAGTTCCACAACTTTTATACCACTTTTCTAAATAATTTTTAGCCTTTGCCTTTAATTTCCCACCCATTGTCGTCTGCATTCCTTAAAGACAAATGAGGGACGTACCCACTTATTCACATGTGTGCACCCCTTAATCATTACATGAAACCATACTGTTCCATCCATGCACTTCTCCTTAGTTCACAGCCTCATCAGCTAGTTCCACTCTATTTTGTCATTTTCCATTTAGTGGATAGATACTCAGTATGATACTCAGTATGTCCAACCATAACTCGTCTTGCATATCCAATCTGAGGCATTTAACTAGCATGTGTAGTATCTCTTAATTCGATGCTTTAGTTATATTTGGTACTTTTATTTAATTATAATAAATAAATTTTCATGTGTACGTGTATGATATTTAATTTATTTGGTCAATTGTGTTCACTTTTGGACTGAATCCAATTAATTAAAAAGGATAAAATCTATTAAAAGCCTGCATATATGAGAGAGTGATTTTTTTTTTGAACAAATATGAGGGAATGACTTAGAGAAGGGAAATGGGTAAATAAACTCTACTACTACCTCCCGAAATGAAGTTCACATTCACTATTCATTTGATCAACTTAAATCACTCTTAAACTTTTACTGTATATATCAATTTTTTATCAAAATTAATTTTTCTTGATCAGGCTTTGTAGCGGTTTTAATGTAGTTTCTGAATATGTAAATTTTATTTACTAAAGATAATCTGAGTGTGAACAGGTATCAAGTTGCTCTATCATTAGTCAAGCATCGTAAACCAAAATGAGAACTTCTTGACGGGACGGAGGAAGTACTACTTTAAAATTAAGGCTAAAGAGTCAAATAGGTCACTCTACCGGTCGTGTAAGCTCAATTCAGTCCTTGAACTAAAAAATAGTCAATTTGCACTCCGAATAGGTAAAAAATGGTTCAAATTTCTTTTTTATGGGTAAAAAAAACCGGTCACCCACCACGTCATCGGTCGGTTGCCACCTGTGCATCTGAAGTTGGAACTAAAATCTCAAATAATTAAGCCCCTGAACCCATCACAGTTGATCAAATCACCCCTAAACTATTAAAAAGTGTCAAAATTTTAATGAATCATAACAAAAAATAAAAACATAAAAAATTAAAAACACAATATGAAACATAATTTTAATTTAGAATTTTTTAATGCTTTTTTATAAATATGTAAAAGCAGTCATTTTTTAAAAATAAATGAAATTTAGTCATATTTGAGAACCCCCCCAATTTAAATAGACTTTATATTCATACTTTATATATATGTTTTTACTTTAATATTTTATTTAACATTTCATTTTTATTTTAATTTTTTATTTTATGTTATTATATTTTATCATTTTGTAGGTTTTAAATTAAAACGTACGGAGTATGAAATATAAAATACCAATTTGCAATACTGCAAAAACATTTATAGAAAAAAACTGTAAAAGTTCAAACCGGAAATATTTTGCATAAATATTATGTTTTACCTATCTTAGAAAAAATGAAATAAATAGGAAAATATGTTAAAAATCTATATAACACAATAGTATTTCAATAGATTTTTAACATCTTTTGGTATTTATTTAATTTTTGTATTAGATAGATAAAAAATCATATTTTGTTTTAATTCAAAACCTACAAAATGATAAAATATAATAGCATAAAATAAAAAATTAAAATAAAAATGAAATTTTAAATAAAATATTGATTTGAAAACATAGATATAAAGTATGAATGTAAATTGTATTTAAATTGGGGTTTCTTTTCTAAAATATGAATAAATTTAATTTATTTTTAAAAAATGACTACTTTTACATATTTACAAAAAAAGCAAAAAAAAAATCTACATTAAACTTATGTTTCATATTTATATTTTTAATTCTTTATATTTAATTTTTTGTTAATTTTTTTTTTTGTTTCTATTTTTTATTTTTGATTTATTACAATTTTGACACTTTTTAATAATTTAGGGAGTGATTTGATCAACTGTGACGGGTCCAGGGGCTTATTTTTGCTTTTAGTTTCAACTCCAGATGCACATGTGGCAACCAACCGGTGACGTGGTGGGTGATCACCGGTTGTTTACCCGTAAAGAAAGAAATTTGAACCATTTTTTGGCGGTTCGTTGTGCGAATTGGACATTTTATTGGTTTAAGGACTGAATTGAGCTTACACGGCCGATACATGAGCCTATTTGACCCTTTAACCTAAAAATCAAAGTAGTCACTTAAGCTTATCTATTAAAAATGTCATATATGTTTAGTCCTAAAAGTACCAAATCTGGTCAATTGACTTAAAGGTAACATAACTGTGAAACCGAAAATTAACACATAATACTTTCTTCGTTCTTTAATATTGATAGCATTCTGAATTTTGTACTATTCACATACCTTGCATTGATCATGATTTTCTACTAATACTTATAGTCAAATTATTATGCGTAAAATATTATTAATTTTGTATTAAAGTGAATATCCAAAATATCAACTTTTTATAATGTTTACTTATACATAGTTAATAATAATTAGTCAAAATTGTGTATTATCAAACGTGAAAGTCAAATTGTTGCAATTAAAAAAGAGCTGAATTAGGATCTAATATATGATCAATATTAAGGGAGTGGAGAAATGTGGTTTAGTGACTTTTGATGAATATACTTATGTTCAAATTTTATATTAGCAGTGACTATAAAAGTTTTATTTTTACTTTAATCACATTTTTGATTCATGAATTTATTTTAAAAATATATTCGGAAAACCTCAAAAATTAACCCTAATTTGTAAGTTTTTATTATCAATATACTTTTGAATTTGAAAAGAAATAAAAAGGTGTCCACCATCCTATGTACCATCTTATACTTTAGGGAATCTGGCCATATTCCCAATATGTGATGAGTAATGAATGGGCTGGGTAATGCTAGGTAGTTTATAACGAAACGTAAATGGTGAGAAAAAAGTGTAATCGTTCTTACTTTGCACGGGACCACCCCTTTTTATTTGAATTCTCTCCATATAGTAGTATACATGCATGTGTGTGTGGGTGGGTGCGTGTGTGTTTGTGTTTGTGTTTGTGTTTGTGTGTGTTGGTGTGTGTGGAGTGGTTCCGGTAAGAAAGGACTCCCATGAGAGAAATGAGAATGAATCTGGATCATTTGATTGTATTGTGTGAAACTGAATTGTGCATTTGGTGAATTTGAAATGTGCATTAGATGGAATTGAAATATGCAGAATAAAAAGTTAAACTCAAATGTGCATTAGGTGAAACTGAAATGTGCAAAATAAAAGGTGCCAAAATGCCATCACATCGTAACGTACTTTTTATTATGCATGTTGAGATTGGGTGGATCCGTTGGAGACATTGAGAGCTCTTTCTCTCGCAAACCACTCGCGGTTTGTCTCTTCCCAACGGAAATAGGCTTTCTTCTCCATTGATTCTCTTGTTTAGAGCTTAGATATTAGCCATATTACCCTCATATCATCATTGGGGTGTAATATTTCTAATTTTTGAGCTTTTCCTAGAGGTTTTTGGACACTTCTCTGAAACTGTGTTACTATTCACGTTCGAAGGTCAACGCTTAAAACTCAATATCTACTCGTTCTACCTTCAATCTGGACTTGGTTCGAGCTTCTACTACCTGTGAGGATCAAGCAACACACTTTTATTTCATTATCAAAGACGTCTGTACTTACCAGTACTATTCACCATTTATACGGTTGAGCTAAAAGAACGAACTCAAGGAAGCTAGAGAAGGAGGGGTTGCTACTTTTAGCTTCCCCTTCCATGAATTGAACATCTCATCATGCCAAAGAACACCGGCAGGAAGAAGGATGCACCCCCACCCACCAAGTCATCTTCAAGGCTAAAGGCCAAAGCTGAAGCACGAGAAATGGAAGATGTTATCTCGGCTATGGACCAAATAAGTGACTCGGAATTTGAAGAGGAAATTGAAGTTCAGGAGGCCGGTGGGTCTCCAAAAACTACAACACTTGAAAAAGTGTTAGAAGAAGGAAATGAGGTAATTTCTTCACCTATTGTAAATAACGACGTTCGTGTTGAAACCATTGAACAAGGCAAGGAAATAACTGAAACTATTGTGGAAACTCTGTTTGTTGAACCTGCGATCAACCCTAGGGTGCTGCCTATTACTAATGTGGAGAACCAAATATATACCATAACTAATCACATTGATGTTTATGTTGCGGCCTTGGGAGAAAAGATGGTGAAAAAACCCTTAGTTGTCAAAGAACCTGTGGCTAAACAAAGCTTTGCTTCCCTTTTCAAAGACAATAGGGAACCAAACTAAGGGCATGAAATTGAGGTACATTGAATCGGTTGGGGAATACATTGACTTGTCTAAGAGGATTATGACATCTATTGTTGACCTTTGGGGCTTTTGCCTGGTAGGCTACTTTGCCAGGAGGTTCCCCGGGATAAACTTATAGCCAAATGGGGAGTCCAATGTCATATTAGACAACATGATCAAGGTTGGGTGATTTTCAAGTTCAAGAGTGAGGAGGCAAGGACTAAGGTTTTAATGGAAGGGCTGTATTCTCTCTTTGGTAAATCCCTATACCTACAGTCCCTCTAAGATGAATTTTCTTTTGACTGTGAGGAATTTCTAAAAGTTCCGATTTGGGTGAAGTTCCCCTTCCTACCAATGCAAGTTTGGGATGAGGAGGAAATTATAAGTGAGATAGCATATCGGGTAGGACTTCCTCTCATCTTATCGTGTTACACAAGCAAAGGCTAGGTCCAATTTTGCTAGGGTCCTAATTGAGGTGGATGCTGCCAAGCCACCCCCACCCCCACCCCCCCCACCCCCCACGCTTGAAGATCAAAATGCCAAATGGAAAATTTCATAATAAAAAATTGATTTATGAAAGTTTTCCTAACTATTGCTTCCATTGCAAAATTTATGGGCACCATGCTTTCACGTGCAAAACCATTATCGACATTGAACAAAAGGAAAAGGAGGCAAGGATTAAAGAATTCGATAAAGGGGACTCACAACCTAAGTTACTGGAGGAAGACGTCAACATAAACAAGGTCAATGCCGCGACATTAGAAGAGGTAAATAGGGAGGAGATTGATGTCGCGACTTTAAAGGAGACTAATGCCACGGTTTTAAACAAGGGCAATGCCGGGGACATCATTATCAATGCCACGGACACAAGGGCACCCGTGGGTAGTGTGGGTAATGCCATGGACAATCAGGTTCTCAAAGGGGGTAAACCTTCTCACCCTTTCTAATGAAGAGAAGATTGAAGAAGAAAAATGAAATCCGAGAAAGGATCAAAGCAAAAAAGAATCAAAGTGTATATGAGGAGGAAGGGGACCCAAGAATACTAAGGGGATTTGATGATATATATGATGATGAGGTCATATATGAGATGGAAATGGATGAGGTACTAACCCTACCATTTGTTGGAGGAAATTGGCCGGATAAACCTGCAAAAAAGGACTTAGAAAATAATATAGTTCGAGACGCGTTAGACGCTGTCCTCAAGAAAGTATTTCCGACTAGCGAAAACCTTTCCCCAAGATATAACGAGCTCTTCGGCGTAAGCCGGTAACAGAACAACGAGAATGAAAATAATATTAATCCAGCAGAGTGAAAATAGTAGGGAATGTTTAGCTCAAATTAATCTTTTTCATGGCAACTCCTAGCATGATCGAACACATGTATATATATACTAGTTATTTACACGCGCGTTGCGCGATTTGACAATTGCCCAATATTATTTATGTAGAATACACATTTTTAATATTTAATCGGGGTGGGAGTAAACTATTAAAAGAACATCTAATCTCAAGTCTATAGCATAGGCCGTTCATAAGATACCTAATCTTGTTAATATTTACTAATTTCTTCAAAGTAACTCTATGTGTGACATCATCCTAGATTAATTGTGAAATATTACATAGCAAACAAAACCTCAAATTTAGCTAATAAAATAGTTTCCTTCTCAAAGGATTTTCGTCCATGAATATGACTTGGTGCCTCTTCTGATCGAAAACCATCACAACAAATTTATAAAAAAAAACAATTCTATGTGGAGTACAAGTTGCTCACTACATACATCCAAAAATATCAAACAAAAAGGGTTGAAATGAGTGCATGGTTGGTTTTAGGATACACACAAAACATTCATATAACAATAACAATAACAATAACAATAATAACAATAATAATGACAATGACAATGACAATGACAATGACAATGACCAGGGGTGGATCCAGGAATGAGGGGTGGGGTGGGCTAAGTAGTAAAAATTTTCGTTATTGCATACAAAAGGTTTAGCTTAGGACTGATAGTTATTGAACTGAGTTTTTTTTCGAACTACTCGAGTTCGATCGTGATTTCGAATTTAATTTAATGACCAAAGCTTAACGAGCTTCAATTTTAGTTTAAATAGTTGTTTTTACAAAAAAAGCGGTCATTATTTTTTTGAGTTTGAATAGTTATTCAAGCTGAATTCGAGCATAGTCATGTTCAGTTCGATCTGGACTCGAGCATATTCATAACTTATAAATTATAGAAATAAACTATATACTACCTCCGACTTTTATTAAGACTAATTTGACTTTTCAAGTCAAAGAAGTTAAACTCTGAATGACTATATATTTATACAATAAAATTGATAATATGAAAATGAAACGGAAATGTTCTTTGTTAAAAAGTTTATCATAAAAGTACAAATTTAGTAAGTTTCACATTAATACATAAGTTAAAATAATGGATCAAAGTTTACCATCTTTGAGTAAAGAGTCAAAGATGGCTAAATAAAATGAGACAGAGGTAGCATATCTAAAATTTAAACGTTTTTAGTGTGATTTATAATTTTATTATTGATTATTAAAGATTTTAGTATTTATTGATATGAATTAAAATACTTCTATAAAAGTATAAAACTAATAAGTAAAAATAGTCGATGTACATAAAACTTATAAGTATTCCCAATTTTAAAATTGAATTGAGATTTTGAATCCATTCTTACGTGCCTAAATAGTAAATACATCATTCTCTATTCTTTAATTGCATTATAAATAAATCATATTCTAATCTTTAATTCTATCTTTAATCATTACTCTCTCCGTCCCCTTTTAAATGGGACGGGAGATGGTGGCACGGGTTTTAAGAAAAGTGAGTTTGTGTTGTTGATATTAATTGATAAAGTAAGAATAAAGTAAGAATGATTTTGAGCCACACAAAGTTTACCAAATAAGGTATGTGACAATTAAATAAAGACATCCCAATATGGCAAAACGGGACATTTAAAATGGAACAAAGGGAGTATAAATTTATAATAATAAATAAAAACTATTTTACTATCTACTGAAAAAATTCAATTAATAATCAAATAGAATTACAAAGTTGGTAGGCTTGGGCTGGGCTAGACATTAGTTTTGAGGTAGGCTGGAAATTAAACCTATACCTATAATAATAAAAATAAATTGGGCTGGGTTGGGCTGGAGCCCACCCCTGCCCCAACATAGATCCGCCCATGACAATGACAATATCAATCATATACTTTATTAATAATGTAAATAACTGTGTAAATAATATAGTTTAATAATGTTATTTTTTTCAAATATTAGTAGCAAAACTTATGGTTTTATATTTACAATAACGTACAAATAGCAAACAAAAACAATAAATAATAATAACCACAATAATAATGATAATCACAATATTGATAATAATATGGATAATGATAATATTGACAAAAAAAATTAATAATAAACTATATTGATAACAACAAAAACAATAAATAATAACAACCACAACAATAGTGGTAATCAAATATTGATAATAATATGGATAATGATGATATTGATAATAAAATAGTAAAATTGATAATAATAATAATAATAATAATAGTTTAATTTACATAAAATTGATTGTTGTTTTCTTGTACTTAAGAAATAAGGTATAGTAGAGGGCATTTTGCTATTTTTTTATCCATGAGTGGAGAGGATCGGATAGACTTGTTCATAAATCGCTCATATACATCTTTCAAATGTCCAATTTTATTTTTCAGTTCGCCTTTTTAGTTAGTGCTGAAATCCAAGTGCCTAAACAATTATTTGGATAACAAGGATATCAACCGTTGGGTTTTAACGGAAGTTAGGAGACATAAGAGATTATAATGAAGGGTGCAATAATTAAAATACATTGTACAAGTGCATTTTGCTTATTATACCACCAACATTTTTATCATTCCTAAAATACCCTAACCATCATTGATGCTTATAAGTTTTTAGATATATATATATATATATATATATATATATATATATATATATACACATAAAAGTAGAACGTTGTTGCATGCTCTATCAGGTGAAACGTTGAGTACTAAGTACTAACGTTCATATTCATAAATATAATCAATGTTGTGATCAAAGTTGAAAAATCCTTCTAACTCCCACTAGTTCTTAAAACCGTTAGGAGTAATTATTATTTAATAATATTAATTCTAAGTCTTGCTAGTAACGTGCATGGCTTAGGAGCTGCAATTAAAATGTTTTTTAAAATAATAACAACAAGTTTTATTTATTTATTTTTCATTTGAAATACTTCTAATTTTCCAACAATCCCCCACATATTTCAAATGAATAATTTTTGATTTTTCTAACTCTCTTAATTGATTTTTCTACCTCAGATTTATACACTAAAGATTTATCAGAAGCCTCATTTTTATTTGTAAGCACTTAAACTTTAGTGTATCTAGAAAAATCATCTATAAAGGTGACATTTTGTTTTCACCTCTAATCATGGTAGTTTTAAATCACCTAAATCCGTATGAATTAAAATATGCAATTCCGATTCCATACATGTAGAGGGAAGAGAAATTATTATTTTTTATTTTTTTAGTTAGTTTAGATTTAACACAAACATCACGATTTTTTCTAGTGTCATTTTTTTTACTAGAAATCAAACATGCTCATTTATCATTTTAATATACGAATTACTTGCATGTGCTAGTCTAGCATTCCACACATCGTAAGAGTCAATCAAATAAGTAGAAGCAACATCATGCAATAATTCACAATTACTAAGCACGAAAAGTCCAATCTTACAATAGCCATCTCCCATAAAAACATCATTTTTGGTCGTAACATATTCGTTACAACCAAAAGTAACTTCAACTCCAATTTTTCCCAAAAGAGAAACGGAAACTAAATTAGTCCGATCTCGGGCACACGAATTACATCATTTAGTGATAAAGTTTGTCCCGATGTGAGCTTAATAACAACTTTTCCTTTACCATGCACCTTAACGGTTTTAGAGTCCGCTAGGTACACAAGCTCTTCATCATCTCCTATAATAGTATAGGAGGTAAAAACATTTTTGTTTTTACAAATATGCTTGGTAGCCACGGAGTCTACCACTCACTCATTCACATCTTTAGTTTTACAACTTTGAGAAACAACCGCAATAAAATTATCATCACTACTAACCAAGTTTAAACTTGATTTTAGTGGGTTGTTGTTTTTCATAGTTGTCATTTTACCACTAAATAAACGAAAAACATTTTTTTTTTTAAATGGAGTTAAAGTATGCTTATTGTAAGTAGGAAAGTAGAGAGACTGACCATTATATGTAGAACACTTTTGTGAGTGTTTATCCGATTAATACAGCTCCCCATGCGGGTGTATCACAGCCTTGTGAAATCATGTGTGCAGGTGTATCCGACGCCAAATACTTTCTTGAGATTGTTGGAGGAAATTGGCCGGATAAACCTGCAAAAAAGGACTTAGAAAATAATATAGCTCGAGATGCGTTAGACGCTTTCCTCAAGAAAGTATTTCCGACTAGCGAAAACCTTTCCCCAAGATATAACGAGCTCTTCGGTGTAAGCCGGTAACAGAACAACGAGAATGAAAATAATATTAATTCAGTAGAGTGAAAATAGTAGGGAATGTTTAGCTCAAATTAATCTTTTTCATGACAACTCCTAGCATGATCGAACACATGTATATATATATATACATAAAAGTAGAACGTTGCTGCATGCTCTATCAGGTGAAACGTTGAGTACTAAGTACTAACGTTCATATTCATAAATATAATCAATGTTGTGATCAAAGTTGAAAAATCGTTCTAACTCCCACTAGTTCTTAAAACCGTTAGGAGTAATTATTATTTAATAATATTAATTCTAAGTCTTGCTAGTAACGTGCATGGCTTAGGAGCAGCAATTAAAATGTTTTTTAAAATAATAACAACAAGTTTTATTTATTTATTTTTCATTTGAAATACTTCTAATTTTCCAACACCATTAAGGTTAAACACATAGATGAAATCAAAGAGCCAACCATTCGGCTAGATCATTATCTTAAGGTGGTGGATGCAAAACAGTCCGGAGTTTGGTTTACAAGAGCATGTTTGGAGACCTTACCGGGAGTGGGCAAGCATATGGATGAATATATGTTTTCGGCATCATTTCCCATCATCCAATGGGAAATGGGAGCAAGGTGATGGACTTGAAGAAGTTTAAAGGAAAGGAAAACCGAGTGATCGATGACATTAAGGAGGTGTTCCAGGATGATGTGATTACAAAAATAGTTTTTAATGATGAAGGGCTGCATGAGATACATGTGAAACATGATGAACTTGTAGATGAAGAAATGACAAGGTTGCACAATTACTTATCCGTCAAAGAGGATTTAAGAAGAGATGAGCTTACTTTCACCACATCATGCTTAACATCTCTCCCGGGCATAGTAAACACGGATGGAAGGTATGATTTCTCTTCACTTTTTTATGGTTAAAGTATACCAATTGTTTCTTGATAGGTATGATGGATGTGAGGAATATTGCCAATGGACGAAGAGACAAAGGGAAAGCAATAGACTTTCCAAGAGCAGGAAGAACAAGGCCAAACATTTTTAATATTTATAGCCTCATGGAATGTAAGGGGGCTTAACCATGTCTCAAAACAAAACACCATAGCTAACTTTGTAAGGGTTAATAAGGTACGTATCTTTTGTTTATTAGAAACTAAAATGTCTTCTACTACATTTGATAATTTTGTGAACTTTTGGTTTAATTCTTGGATGTCAATTACTAATTTTGAAAAAATTAGTGGTGGAAGAATGGCTATTATTTGGGATACTAGTTTTGTCGATGGTGTGGTTTTACAAGTTGATATGCATCATATTCATGTTCGTTTCACTTGTAAAACAACATAACTACCATTCTATGTGACGTTTATTTATGCCTTACACACGGTTTGTTAATCCTTGTTTCTAACAATCATACAATCATCGAACAGTGAAAGAAGAGGCAGATAGATTGAACGGAAATTTGGTACATCGTGTAATGGCCGCTGCTCTCCCTCTAGAGAGAGAGAGAGTAGCTGGAAACTATTCTCTCTATTCAGCCTCTATATTCTAATGCCTTAGCTAGGTTTTCTCATAAGTTAGCTTCCTTTTATAGAAGGAGGCTAACTTATGGCTTACAAGAGAGGCTAATGGGCTAATATCCAATTGTGGCCCATATTACACATTTAACTAACAACTACACAAATACAAAGGCATCTAACTAGATTGGACACCAGAAAAAGTCCTAACAATCTCCCCCTTGGTGTTCAATCTTGTTTGATCAGCATTGCAGCGTGGATGTCTTTGTCTTTGTGTTCAGTTGCTCCTCAATGCAGCTCAACTTCCTTTGTCTTTGCACTCGGCTTCTTGAAAAGGCTTTTTGAAGAAATCCCTGCAATCTCCCCTTTGATGTCTTCATGGCAATTTGTTCTTTGATGCCGGGGAGTTGAAGAATCTTCAGGATGTAGCTTGTGATCTTTACCTTTCAGAAGTTGCTCTTGATCAGCATTAATGAATTCTGATGGCGCCTATGGAACGGGTGTTCGGTTGATATACACGCGCACACGGGATTCATCTTCAGAACTTGAATACTTGACCTTTGTCTCCTCAAAGTTTACGTGGCACAGCGGAAAATTATTGTTTTTGAGGAGATCTCGTCGGTGGCACAGCGGAATACGTACGATAGTTGACTTGTGAGCGTAGCTGACCATCTGATTTGTTGAGAAACAAGGGTGTCATCATTGTTGTTGTTTTGTGGTGGAGGAGAGAGATATCCAAAAATGATTTGTTGATAGTGATAGCATGTGGACTACTCTCCCCCTCATGACGATCCGATGAATCGGGGCGTCATGCCTTTATTCTTTTATTCTGGGAAACAAAATTGAAAACAAACAGAAAGGTTAAAGGATAAAGACCGGATACACAGAAGTGTTCCGTTAACACAACATCAATGTAAACACTGATGTGTGGCCTGTATAAAATGATAGAAGCATTAAAGCTCTAACAGGACTTCCAACCAATCATTATGAAGCATCTAAAGTAGATGTCACTCTGGTTGATAAGGCATGATCATAAAGATCAGCAATGAAAGTGGTAGCCCCCCGAGGTCGTGAAGACGCTCGTTATCATCACTATAGAGATAAGCTCTAAAGCGATGGCCTGAACGTGTTGGTGATTTCTATGTTGCAACAGCAGGACTTCCTTCCAATCATCGGTCTATCTATAGTAGATGAGCCCTATGGAAGTTCTCGCATGGTCACTTGGACCTGCAACTGACTCAAAAATGTGTCTGTGTCCTAGAAAATTTAAAAACATTTGGGAGTGAGATAACTAGACACAGCGTGATCAATGAAAGTCCAGTGGCATGGGGCTGAGGCCACTGTAGTCAGTATCACTTGCCTCGAAAGGAGACAGTAATGAGAGATGAGGTTCCCCGTGAAATATGATTAAACACTTGTCTGTTGGGAGACAAATGAGTGGTCTTGGGTAGGGTTATGTATGCACTGTTGGACAAGATGCAGTGACTTCTACCCGGGATCTGAATAAATTCAGTCCTGAACCTATGGGGATTGTCCAGAGTATTTGAGTGACTGGGAGTAAATGTTCAATTGATAGCAGGCAGTTGAGGTAGCAGACTTATCATTGATGATTGTTTTCTTGCTCACTTGAGCCTTCTGCTTCCTAACGCTCATAGTATTTACTCACTCGCACATTCACTCATTTACTCTCGGCTTTGTCCCTTGGGTAGGCTTAGTTGGGTTTACTAAGCCATAGGGACTTCTTTCTCATTCTCTTTCATTCCTTTGTTTATTTTCTCTCTGTGCTCCCCCTCAACTGAAGCACTCGGTATGCTTTGATATCATTTGGCACTGGGGAGGATAAAATTGAAAACTCCCCCTCAAGTGTTGCATCCTTTGAGAGAATCCTTGCTTTGTCGTTGTGTGGCGCCAGGAGGAGAAAACAGTAACTCCCCCTCTGATTGTGCAAGGTTTGATTGCTCACAGCTTGATATACCTGCCATGTGTATGGAGCAATCTGAACGGGTACCACACATGACAGTTTCCCTGAGCTCATCATCTAAACTTTCAGCACATTGATGATCACACATTGTATTGTTGATGAGTTAGGGGAGACATCAATAGTTGATTGTTGATTGTTGTGAAATGACCGTTGACGCGAGATTGATTGAATTATCTACGAGTTCTGGACCTTATAGTGTAGATTAGACCAACTTTGACATTTGGTTTGACTTTGGTTTGATTTTGGAAGAATTGACCAGATTTGCCTCAGTTTTGACCTTGACTTTGACTTTGGTGATTTTTCGGAAAACAAGTGATATCTCCCTCAAAAACGGCGAGTGAGGGAGCGTGAGATTGGGTTCTGGGATTCCCCCCTGGAATTCATGTAGATCTTTTTACGAGCTTTCCGAAAAGGTATTATACGCGTAAATCGGATCACCGAGTCAAAAGTTATGGCCAAAACAGTGCAGGACATCGAAAAGTTTGAATTTTTAACTTTGAAAAACTTTTCGAAGTTGAGGTTCTCGATGTTGGACCTCGAAAACCTGTTCTCCATGTTTAACCTCGAAAACCTGTTCTCGATGTTGAATATCGAATTCATCTTCTCGATAATTGAGTATCGAAAACATCTTCTCGATGTTGAGTATCGAAAACATCTTCTCGATATTGAGTATCGAAAACGTCTTCTCGATGATGAATATCGAAAACTTCTTCTCGATGATTGAATATCGAAAATGTCTTCTCGATGAATGAATATCGAAAACTTCTTCTCGATGTTTGAATATCGAAAACTTTTTCTCGATGTTGAATATCGAAAAATTCCTTTTCGATATTGAATGTCAAGAAACATGTTTTCGAACTCCAAACTGCGAGAAACGTGTTTTCGAACTTCAATCCGCGAGAAACCTGTTTTCGAAGATCAATCCGCGAGAAACCTGTTTTCGAAGTTCAATCCGCGAGAAACTTGTTTTCGAGCTTCAAACCTGCGAGAAAGCTATTTTCGAGCTTCAAACCTGCGAGAACCTGTTTTTCGATAAGACAATATCGAGAAATCAAAAATTCGAAAATTACAGGTTTCAAAAATGAGGATATACTGCTTGATCGGTTCTGAGAGGCGATTCTAAGAGTATACCTTTTACATTGATTAGATAAAAAACAAGATTTAAGAAGTTAAAATGCGAAAACATCGAAAACTTCCAAAACATCGAGAAATATCAAGCTTCGAAAATCTGCAACTCCAAAAATAAAAATTTCTTCAAATATGAAATTGCAGGTTGTTTTCAAACAGATTTCGATCCTAATCTTCCAGAAATCGCTGAAAAAACATTGAAAACAGATCATCAAACCAAAATATCGAAAACTCAGTTTTTCCAATAGGTGTGGTCTTTCTCGATAAAGGCAGATCCGAAAAACGCAGATGGATTCGATCTATTTCACGCCTCGGCTCTGATACCACACGTTAATCCCTGTTTCTAACAATCATACAATCATCGAACAGTGAAAGAAGAGGCAGATAGATTGAACGGAAATTTGGTACATCGTGTAATGGCCGCTGCTCTCCCTCTAGAGAGAGAGAGAGCAGCTGGAAACTATTCTCTCTATTCAGCCTCTATATTCTAATGCCTTAGCTAGGTTTTCTCATAAGTTAGCTTCCTTTTATAGGAGAAGGAGGCTAACTTATGGCTTACAAGAGAGGCTAATGGGCTAATATCCAATTGTGGCCCATATTACACATTTAACTAACAACTACACAAATACAAAGGCATCTAACTAGATTGGACACCAGAAAAAGTCCTAACAAAAATATTGCTGCACGTCTTTGTGTTTTATGCAGAATCGGACCTAACCGGCGCCGGTTTCAGACCTAACCGGTGCCGGTTCTTCACTGGGCGCAGGAAAGGCTGCAAAAATGACCTAACCGGCGCCGGTTATAAGAGCAACCCGGCGCCGGTTAAGCTACTGGATAGTGGTGGTATGCAAAAACCGACGGGCCGGCGCCAGTTATGGGGTGGACCGGCGCCGGTTACCCCCATTTTTTTGTTTTCTTCACTTTTTGCTCCATTTGACGCCCGTTGTTGACCCCGATGTGCCGGTTCTTGGTCCCTTTTTCCCCATTGACACTCGTTTCTTCATTTTTGACGTCTAAGTGCGATTTCGCTCAAATTGGGATTTTTATCTGTTTTATCCTTGAAAATTTGTACATATAATCATAATTACCTATATAAAATATAGATAATTGTTGTGCTTATCAACATGGAAAGTGGCCGACTTTCTATAACCCTTGAAACAACGTCGGTTCCAAAACCGACATAGAATGTCGATTTTAACCGTTATAGAATGTGTTTTCCCACTAGTGAAAGTATGTATAAGATGCATACAATAAAGAACAACAAACATTTCTATCTACCGGATGCACAAGAACATGTATCTAACACACAATCACCTATATCTAATGCATATGAGATGACCTCGTACTCAAAAAGAAAGTAAAGCTTGTTGGATGTAATATATACAAACTGATATGTAATGCACAATAAAGTTATGCAAATTCTAGAGATTGTGCAGTTCAATAACATAGTAGTGGGAGCATGTTTGTATTGAATAACATACTCCGTATTTGAGTTTACAAAGCATAGGTGTGCACTACTGCAGTGGATTTGTGCATTAATATGCAAATGAATTAAGTGTATGGGCGTATAAAGTTATGTGCACTAGTATGATGTTTTAGTGCATGGGGCGGAATTATTTGTAATAAAGTTATGTGTACTAATATGATATTTTAGTGCATGGGGCGAAATCATTTGTGATAAAGTTATGTGCAGTAGTATGATGTTTTATTGCATGGGACAGAATTATTTCTGCTAACTATTAAAATACCTATAACAGTTAAAATCTAAAACTAAAATAGTGGTTATGTGCATTTGATGGAATAATTGAATGAAAATGAATGATATTTTGTTTCTATAGTTGCACAACTCAATTTACGTGAGAAATGAAATAAGATGGAAGGAGAATTTGAAAAAAGGAATGAGATTTTGTTTCTATAATTGTTGACGTGAGAAATAAAGTAAAATAATATGGAAGTTATTCAATCCATTAATGCTTTGGACAAACGAATTAACTACAAAGTCGGTTACCAAAACGGCCAAGTTTAATATGGACTAAAATAGCCTTTACTCCTATTTAATTTATCGAAGATGAGTTTAGATTTTGGATGGCTGAGATGTGCTCTCACGTTCTCACGTTAAGACTCGTTCTCATTTGTACCAAAATACATACATACATACATACATACATACATACATACATACATACATACACACATACATACATACATGCATATATATATATATATATATATATATATATATATATATATATAGGGAGCGGATTAGGTGAGAAGTGCTCTTAGGCTGAGAACTGCGAAGTTAAACTTATAGACTGATTATATGAACTTTTAACCAATAAATCATAACTTATAGACCCATCGAAAATAATTACGAAAATTCCACCGCAAAAAAATAATTACCGAAACCTGGAAAAAAAATTGACGCGGTGGCATTTTCGTAATTATTATGGAGAGTTTTATAAGTTATGATTTATTGGTTGTAAGTTCCTATATTTAGTCTATAAGTTTACTGCGTTGTAAGATCAGATGCAAATCTAAGGGCTGAGATTACTTCTCACTTCTCATTTTAAGGGGCACTTCTCACCGGATCTTTTCCCTATATATATATATATATATATATATATAGAGAGAGAGAGAGAGAGAGAGAGAGAGAGAAGATCATGTGAGAAGTCCCCCTTAGGCTGAGAAGCTGCGAAGTTAACTTATAAGCAAAAAACACGAACTTTTAACCAATAAATCATAACTTTTATATATATATATATATATATATATATATATATATATATATATATATATATAAGTTAGGGGAGGGTTCTAGTGAGAACCCCTCTTAAAATGAGAACCTGTGAGAACCCCTGACAACCGGTGGTATTTTTGGCTGAAATTTTTTATGTATGTTCCTCATCAAGTCTAGTTCATCCATACCAAATTTGAGCAAAAAATCCAATCGGGAAGGACGTCAAATTATTTTTGAAAGAAAACTGTGTTTTATGTATATTCCGGACCAGTTTTCTTTCAAAAATCATTTGACGACCTTCCCGATTGAATTTTTTGCTCAAATTTGGTATGGATGAACTAGACTTGATGAGGAACATACACAAAAAATTTCAGCCAAAAATACCACCGGTTGTCAGGGGTTCTCACGGGTTCTCATTTTAAGAGGGGTTCTCACGGGTCATTTGACGACCGGGAAGGTCGTCAAATGATTTTTGCAAGTTAACTGGTCCGGAATATGTATTTTCCGGACCAGTTAACTTGCAAAAATCATTTGACGACCTTCCTGATGGAATTTTGAGCTGAAATTTGGTATGGACAAACTAGACTTGACGAGGAACATGCTCAAAAAATTTCATCAAAAAATTCCACCGGGAAGGTGCCCAAACGGGCTCGGCCGGACGGGGCAGCCCGTCAGGCCGGCCTGACATGAAGAGCACTCTATATATATATATATATATATATATATATATATATATATATATATATATATATATATATATATATATATATATATAGGGAGCGGATCAGGTGAAAGTGCTCTTAGGCTGAGATTACTTCTCACTTCTCATTTTAAGGGGCACTTCTCACATGATCTTTTCCATATATATATATATATATATATAGGGAACTCTTCCGGTAAGGTATACCTTACCGGAGCCTCCGTGCGGCCTCCACGTTTTGAGGGCCTTCCCGGTGGAATTTTTAGATAAAATTTTTTGAGCTAGTTCTTCATCAAGTCTAGTACATCCATACCAAATTTCAGCAAAAAATTCAATCGGAAGGCAGTCAAATGATTTCCTCATCAAGTCTAGTTCATCCATACTAAATTTGAGCAAACAATTCAATCGGGAAGGCCGTCAAATGATTTTTGCAAGATAACTACGCCGGAATATACACATAAATCACAGTTATCTTTAAAAAATCATTTGACGACCTTCCCGATTGATTTTTTTTTGCTCAAAAACACAGTTATCTTTAAAAAATCATTTGATTCATTAGGCTTGGTGAGGAACATACACAAAACATTTCAGCAAAAAATACCACCTGGAACCACCTCAAATTGAGGTGGCCGGACCACCCTTTGTCCGGCCTGGTCGGATATAAGTGTGTGTGTGTGTGTGTGTGTGTGTGTGTGTGAGCTTAATACAAATGGGTCTTCCCATGAAAAGTAAGAAGTGATCTAAGCCCTTGATCACTTAAAAAAGAATGAAGTAGATAAAAAATCAAACTATAATATACTAAACCCAAATGTGCAATACTTAATAGTAAATGTGCACATTTACCTCATTAAAAAAGTTACAATTTGACTTTTATACTTCTTATTTTATTTTGAAGCGTGATGCACTTTTACTATCTGGTATTGCAATTTTTCAACACAGTGATGCACTTTTACCTTAGCAGGTCCAATAAAAGTTGTACATATTTACCATATTGCCACTACGTTTTTACTTTTAAATTTGATACGATCCTTCCATTTTATCAATTTATTGGCCTAGATTAGTTCTTATTTTTCACCCAGGGATCCGTTTTTGTTTGAACCAATCCCTATATATGGCCCGCTTCCGTAAGAACGCTCCTTAACGGTGCACATTATGATTCCAAAGGTGCACATTTATAGTTAGAATAATGTAAAGTCCAATTGTGCACATTTGTGGTTAAACAAATGCACAATTCAAACACACATTTCTCTTCACATATGCACGATATCCAAATACAACGCTCTTAAATCATTCTTATTTCTCTCATTAGATCATGTCCTCGTTTGAGCAAAATTATATGTGTGTGTAAATTCACATATCATACTCCATATTTTCATACAAGTAATTGAGAGTATTTCATGTATTCAAATTAGCCAATTGTTAATCTAATTGTAATAGTATGTATTTAAGCCATGGTAATCGGAGGTACATATAATTTTGCTAAAAAAGTTGGAAAAATCCTATTTGTATACATAATTTGTGTACATTTGGCACACTTTTCTGTGTACACAGACATCTCGTTTAGAAAAAACAACAATAACAATTGTCTGTGTAGACATTCTAGTGTAAAATATACACAAAATATGCACACCCCCGTAGTTACATGTGTAGACATGCAACTCATTTAGAAAAAACAATAATTGTCTATATAGATATGATATACAAATGATTTGCATAACAAGCTAAGGGAGTGTTTGCAACTGCTTCTGCTTAAAAAAAGCACTTTTGGAGTGATTTTGGAAAAAGTGATTAGTAGTAAAAGTTGATAGTGTTTGAGAAAAAAGTGATTTTGAAAAGTAAAGTTGGTAGTGTTTGGTAAAATACGTGCTTTTTGTGTAATAGAAAAAGTAAAAAGCAGTTTTCACACGAAAGTCGATAAAAAGTAAAAGTTGGTAGTGTTTGGTAAAATAAGTGATTTTTTAAGCCAAAAGTTGACAGTGCTTTTTTTAAGTAGTTGCAAACACTCCCTAAGAATGGTTGAAATTAAAGAGTTTAGAGGGCCAAGAAATTGAATAGTAATCGGATGTATTATACATGTTTGTTCAATTGGGCTATAAATTAGTACACACTAAAAGCCCATCGGATAATATGGGCCATCACCTTTCGCGCAAAGTCCAATTTGAAACAGCTTAGAGCATCTCTAATGCTATAATGTGCACGGCCACATGTGGCATCAAAGATAGCCACAAAAATATTAGCAAATGAATTATCTCTCTTCTTATTTGAATGGTTTTATACAAATTTGGTAAATTTTGTTCCACAATGTCAAGAAGACCGTCTAAATATTGACATTGTGATTGACATTGCAGAGAAAAACTTACCAAAAATTGTATAAAATCATTCAAATAAGGAGAGAGATAATTTATTTGTTAATATTTATGTGGCTATTTCTGATGCCACATGTGCACCGTGCACATTATAGCATTGGAGATGCTCTTATTCAAATTAATTGATCTCGATTTAGATCAATTCTACAGACTGTGTTTCGCCGACCCACTATATTCACCATAAGGAATTAGCAGTGAAAAATTGCCCTGCGTTTTCCATCTGTAATTTTTTTCTTCGTTTCCATTTTCTACCTCCACGTTTAATCGTTCTTCTTCTTTTCAACCTTTCCACGTTCCTATTTTCTTCTTTCAGAGAGCGCTATGGGCGATCAGGTTGAGAAGGGAGACGAATTCTTCAGGAAAGCTGAGAAGAAGCTTAACGGCTGGAGCGTGTTCTCCAACAAATACGAAGACGCAGCTGAGTTGTACGAGAAAGCCGCCAATGCCTTCAAACTGGCCAAGTCGTGTACGATATTTTCTTTGTCTTTGTTCTTTGAAAAATTATGTACTCCTCTTCAACTCTTTTCCTTGATTTCTACCCTACGATTTCTAGATCAGTTATTATTTATGCTTCGCATTTTGATCGGACTGCGATCTGTTTTTGGTTTGATCATTGACATTGAATTGCTTTTATCTCTTATATTAAGTTAACAACTACTTTATTGCTTGTATGTCTTAGATTAGATTAAAAAAAACTCGGAAGCTGAAGCTTTTTTCTGTTAAATGTGGTTTGGATTATTTTTGTATAATCTTGGATCAAAGTGATTCTCATGTAGGATAAATGTAGACTCTCTATCCCAGCGAATTCAGCTTAGGTAGGATATTACCTTAAGATAGAGTCTACATTTTGTGGTGCAAATGTGCAATTGGAAAGTATGTTGGGGAAGATGTCATTCATTGTTTAATAATCTTTAATGGTCTGATCGGTGTGGCACTGTTCGCTTAATGAAACAAATTAGTAGGCAGCTTGGAGGAAAGTAATTTGTTCTCTATGTTGTTTTACCATGTTGTTGACTTGGTTGATATTACATCTCCTTAGGGTCTTTTTGGAAGTTATAAGATACCAGTGAAGGAAAAAGAAGGGTGAAGAAAAGTTGGGGGAATATCATCATATATAAACTCATTCGTACCAAGATTTATGGCCAACAAATTATATTGCTCAAGTGTAATTTCTTCCCAAATTCTGTTTTGTTTGAAAATGTATTTGCTTTAAAGCCTTCGATTCAAAGCCCTGAGCAAATCGCCGATGCGCGTTAATAATAGAGTTTAAATCCACCTTCTGTTTAGAGTTAAAGTCCTGCAATTTTTAACCTGCAATTTCAGAAAGTGCTTAACTTTTATATTGACGATTATTAGGTTCTTAACCATTAACAAAGCTTGTTGGAAAAGTCTTTGTTCAACTTAGAAAGTTATGATGTTTTTTTTTTAAAAAAAATTGGAAAAGACTTTGTTCAAGTTCAGGTTAGGAAGTGAGTAATCTTATACCAAATTCAGAAGGTGATAATGTTTTTTAATTGGAAAAATCTTTTTGCTCAAGTCAGGTTAGGAAAATGAACAAAGCTGTGAGAATTGCATTGTGCTGCATAGTTTCTAATGTTTGGAAAGCTAGAAGTGCATATAGTATTGCTAAAAGCAGGCTGGTTTATAAAATCCTGGAATTTTTAACTGGCTGCAATTTCAGAAAGTGCGTAACTTTTATATTGAAGTTTATTACGGGCTAAACCATTAACAAAGCTGATTGGAGAAGTCTTTGATAATGTTTTTTTAATTGGAAAAGTCTTTGTTCAAGGTAGGAAGTGATTGAACTCATACCAATTTCAGAAAGTGATAATGCTTTTTTTAGTTGGAAAACTCTGTTCCAATTTAGGTTAGAAAATCAGTCAAATAATGCAGGGGATAAGAATAGGTGAGAAAAACCTTAGAAATAGTAACATGACTTATTGTTAGTATTACAATTTATAATTATCTTCGTATGTAAGTGGCACTGGATTTATTTTCCAAGTAATATTTAGTTGTCTGAGTATTTAGGTGGAAAAGTCAAATTACAATTTTCTTCTTCTACTAAGCTCATGCTGTAAAAGCAAAATACATGACATATGTGTGATGCGGCTTGTTTTCATAAGCGATAGAGGCGCACAGTCGCAAGACCATTTTCGTAGTCATTTTTTGCGTTGATAAGTTTTTAGTTAGAATTAGCTTTGGTTATTCTATGCGTGGATTCTAGAATAATATTAGAGCTAAATGGTAGAACATATTAAAACTAATTGAACCACTAATATTCTTAAACAACCACAACCAGCTTTTGTATTTATTAGAATGTATTCAAATTTAATCTTTTCAAATAAGGTTTGTTTATAAGATGGTTGATCGATGATAAGATTCCTTACAATTCTATTGTACAACCTCTCTACCACACTATCTTTGGATACATTGTGGTGAATCTTGACCGCATGTTAGTATTCGGTCTTTGACCTCCATGTGGGATATATCAATATTTCCTTGGGTTAGTTTTAGTGCAGTTTTGTATGTGATTCGTAAAAGGAATTGCCTGGAGGACTGGAATTGACCTGATCTCATTTTGTAGTATCCAGAACTGTACATGGTTCTTGATATGGGTCCGTGCCTATCTTTGGAACATCAAAGTGATACATGTTAACGAAAAGAATCCTGTGGTTGATGTTGAATTTAAAGTAGGTATGAGTTTGAAACACTTCACATTCCAAATATGACACTGGAAAATGAGAGAAAATAGTGGGATGATGATAAAAATAATTAATACTACATTAATAAGTGAAATTTGATGCGAGTCTTTCTCATAAATTTTTTAACTAAATTTGTTTTTATACTAAATTTAATAGTGGGATGACACTGAACTTTACTTTTAAACAAAACATGGAACTCTTAACATAATAGCTTTTGATTGTTTTTGTGTTTTCAATTTAAGATAGACTTTAATAGAATTGCTCCCTAAATGTGAGTCTACATTGTGTGTACAGTGTACGTATGTGTGCACATGCATACACCTAATTTAAGCTGACTAACGGTGCACACACCTAATTTAAGCTGACTCGGTTAGTCAATTAGGAATACAACAAGTATAAAAATTCAATCATAGATGAGGTTGATAAAGCCGATGATTATATGTTCGGTGAGACATTAGTGGAGTTATATAGTTATCTATGCTCATTTCTAGCTTCTTCTTCTAACTGAGGTAGTGATCAGTTACATGATTTACATTGTGTAGAATATCTTAATAACATTAAATGTTTCGGTGTGTCAAGTCATGAGTTAAAAGTGAAAGTGGGGGGTGTAAGTGATGTTTATGAGGAGCGATGTTCATTCATTTGGATTGTTTGATCGTACACGACTTTTAGTGATTATATTTGGATCTCATATTATTGGAGTTCAAATTATACACAGAGTAGATGCCTGTGATCAGTTTCTTATGCCTAAATTTACTTTAACACCATCAGATGTTAGAACTCCATTATATTTCATCACAAACAGTTTTCATTAATGGTTAATTATGCATTGACCCTTGATATGACTCACGAGAAGTCGATGGTAAAGTTGGGATCTTCTTCTATTACCCATAACATGATATCCAGAATAATAAGTTTATCTGAAGTTTGTGATTTGTGATAAATATGGATCATCAATCAAGTCTGTGGTAAACGTTGTATACAAAGAAACTTATAACACTATGTATTTTTTAGTTTCATGGACTTACATTTTAATTTAATTCTAGATTTTATTTAATATTTTTAATGAATTGATGAATATCAAATTTTTATAATTTTTATATAATTACATCTAAATAGTTATAGAGGTATGTACTTCACTCCCGTACAACGCACGGGTGGAGTAACTAGTAATCTTTAATGGTCTGATCGGTGGGGCACTGTTCACTTAATGAAACAAATTAGTGGGCAGCTTTGAAGAAAGTAATTTGTTCTCTATGGTGTTTTAGGATGTTGTTGACTTGGTCGATATTCTATTACTTACTTAGGGTCTGTTTGGAAGTTATAAGATACCATAAAGAATTTAACTTCATTTTCCATGGTGAAGCCAAACATAAGAATTTAACTTCATTTTCCCATTCTCTGTCATTTTCCTTGATCCAAAAACACCCTTACTGAGCTGGCGTCTGATGTCAACCATAAAGATTTGTACTGTCTGCCAAGTATTTGTGCGTTATTTTTTATAAAGTATTATCGTTGATAATGATGATGATGGTGATGATCTAGGTGTTATGAAAATGGGTAACCCTTGCAACTGTTAACCAATACTTAGTTTCCTTAACATAAGAGTCAACACCCTGCATTTCTCTTCATCCACTGAACCAAATATCTAAGGCATTTAACTAGGCAGATTTGCATCTGGTAGCTTACTTGGTGCTTATTGTTTTAGGGGATAAAGCCGGGGAAACATATGTCAAAATGGCTGAGATTTATGAGAAGGTATGTGTATGGTCAATCTGAATGTGTGTATTTCCTTTCATTTTCTCTTTAACTCATTCTACATCCTTGTTTGATTTAATTTTTGCAGCTAGATAGTATTCACGAAGCTGCTAATGCATATGCTAGTGCTGGTAAAAACTATAAGAAAACTAATCCTGAGGGTATGTTCATATATGTACTTAGAAATTATATCCACACTTGCAAGTTTTTCCTTTTACACGCTTCCTTCCTTACACTTGTATAAATCCATATTGTATCATAAAGAGACATCTTACCTCTTTATTGTGAACATGGAAATTCTGGAATTTAGTTGGTTGCGACTTCTTTCAACATTCAAATAGATTCCTCTTAGTATTCAAGTTTTTAATTTCACATTGGTTGGGCCTGGCATGGTGGCTAGTGGATAGATGTTATCCTTTTACTTATGTGTCTCATTAGTTTTTTCTCGGGTTCTCAGCATCTCCAGAGGCTGCTCCTTATACCTATTGTTTCTTATTATGTTTCGTGCTTTAAGTTAGGTTGTGTACGGAGGGTGCTGCGCCGCTGCTTCAGATTGCGTTGGTAGAGGGCCAGGTTGAGGTGAAATGTAGGATGGTAGAAGAGTAGCAAGGAGTTTACTCAGAGAGTCTAACGATGGATCTGGATAGTGGCATAGTAATGAACAGGATGCGGGCTGCGGCTCAGCAGCTACCTCCTCTCTGTGTCCTCGATAGTGTTGGTGAGGTTACTGGGGAGTGGGTGGAGCGGGTTTGGTAGTGGACGCGGGGATTATCTTGCCGATACCTCCTGAAACTGTTTCTAAAGATAATCCCGAGAGCTGGTCAAATAGGGGCTGTAAAAAGCCAACAGTGGATAGTGACAAATGTGACATGCATTTGGTCACTAATCAGGGGCTTATGGGTGGTTGGTTTAATTTTGATTTCTCTGTTGCTGCTGTTAGAAGTTGGGTCACTAGTAGAGTCTTATATTATTGCATCGGTCAGCGATTAGGGTAGTGTCACCATTTCTATGTCTTTTCATGTTTGAGGTTTTGCTTTCACTTATGGTGTTGTACTCTTTTTTCCTGATTAATGAATGAAGCCCCCCCCCCCCCCCCACACACACACACACAAGAGCTCTGGTTTGTGATTCTTATTTTCCAACACTCAACAATGATTATGTTGCAGAAGCTGTAAACTGTCTAAGCAAAGCAGTAGATTTATTTAAGGTGAATGGACGGCTGGATATGGCTGCAAGAATTTGTAAGGTATATATCTTTGTTAGCTGTACAAGAAACCTAGTTCTTTTTCCTGAGGTTTTACAACTATAAAGCCTATATCTTTGTCAAAACATCGTGCACTTATATTAGTTATTTCTTGGGATAGCATCTACTTATATCCTTGTGTCAACCTAGGGATATTTTGTATGATTAATATTTATCCAAGCATTCATGCAAATCGTGTGTGCAGGAAATTGCTGAGATATACGAGAAGGATAAAAAAATTGCTAAAGCCATTGTCTGGTATGCACGAGCAGCTGATCTTTTCGAGGATCAAAAGACAACTGCAAATCAGTGCAAAGAGAAAATTGCTCAATTTTCTGCCGAGTTAGAAAAGTAAGCCTACTCATATCCATATATCTTGCTTGAGGGAAACAGAATTATAAAGCTTTGTACGATATCACATATTTTTGTTTAATATTTGTAAGAACTGAGCTTTTTTTTTTTATCTATACACTAAATTGTTTGTGTTTTCTCAGTTATAAAGAAGCAATTGATGCATATGTGGAGATAGCCCAAGATTCTGTTAATAACAACCTGTTGAAATACGGGGTTAGAAAGCATCTTCTTAATGCTGGTATTTGTGAACTATGTAAGTTTGATGTTGTTGCAATCACAAATGCCTTAGAGCGATACCAGGTAAAAGTGTTTATCTTGATGTTTTGGGAAATTTACCAGGAGTTAGTCCGTTTCGGTAATATATATAGATTTTACATTTGCAGGAACTGGATCCAACATTCTCAGGAACACGGGAGTATAAACTATTAAGGGTATATGGAATTCAGTTAGTCTTCTCTATTCTACCTAGCATTTTGTAACATGGAAAATAAGCTAAGAATGCTCTAGTTTGGAGATGTTTACAGTTTAGTGGTGAAAAGAGAATTCGGTTAACACTGTTACTTCATAGAAAGAAAGTTGATTTCTTCTGTATACTCAGAAAATATGCAGATATAGAAATGATTTTTTGGAGTGTAAATGTGGAGTGATTTTCATGCTTCCTTGAGATCAAAGGATTCTCCTATCCAATAATGGAAATGCATAATTTCCTAAAAGAATTCATTGTCATTTTATCCTCCACCCGTAAACTGTAGGCTTTCATTTACTTGGTACCAGATATGCATTATTTATTTCCCTGGGTAAAAGATTCCTTAAGAAGGATATTCATTGATATTGTGATCACTGGCAGTATGAAAGAATCCACATTGATCCAATACTATTCATAGCTAGACATATTTTAATTCGAAACTTTTTTGTCGCTATTCCGTGTAACTGTTTACTACTGCATTTCCCTAAGTTTTTATGAGACATCAATTTGCAAATTTTGGATTATCATGTCACTTAAATTGGCTACTTCTATTTCAAGATGACACAAAGACACAATTGGTTCTCAACTACTCTAATACGTGTTTCTGCAATATGTGTTGTGATTAATAAAAACCTGCAGGATCTGACTGCTGCATTGGATGAGGAAGATGTTGTAAAGTTCACAGATGCTGTCAAGGAATATGATAGCATGACTCCGCTGGTAAATCTGAATATTCCATTTCAATCTTACTCTATTCTTGGATGTGATTTTTCTTATTTGATGTTTGGAATTTAAGATCATTGTTCTTGAAAAAGGGGTGGATAGGGTGGGGGTGTCAGCTTGAGCCCTAATTTGGAACCCTGAAAAAAGTATCGGGTGCTAACTTTTGATACCCGCAAACTGATCCTAAAAACTTAAGGTGCATTTATGGTCTTTGTGATCCGGGTCCAGTTCAAAAGCTGAGCTTATAAAATCAACTATTTCCGCCTTTGTTTGGGATATGGGGAAGTGACACGCAAATTAAGAAAAAATCAGAGTTGTGTTATTGATTTAAATTTGTGAATTCTGTATGAATCCTAATGACAAAGATTTAACAAACATTGTGGGACGGTACACCTTTTGCCCACAAATACAAACATCAATATATCTAGAACCATTCATTCATGTCAGGTCAACTTTATTTTCGGCCTAAAGTGAAGTTTATGATCCAATTTGTTTTGCTCATTAGTATCAACTATTAGCTTCAACCATTAGATAAAAAAAATTAAATTTTCCGAGCTTAATTCTGGTTTTTGACGAATTAATAGTACCGTTAGATAAGTGTTGGAGGTGAAAAAGTGAGCTTGTAGGTCGAAATAAGATCTTACGAGTTAAATTAATAGTTTACTTGTTAAATCTTCACCTATTAGGCTTCATACCTAAGTTTAAAAAAGCACGCCTCAAGCAAGGCGCAGCTAGGTGATGAGTATATCGCATCTGTTAGTCCCAGGCGCAGTAGATACCCAAAGGCGCGCCCTATGACCCTATCCGACGCCTTTTGCCGCTTTCTGCGCTTCTGGAAGGCGGCCGCCCCTGGCGCCTCTGGGATGAGTATCGACTTATCCTTGAGAGACCTTTGGCGGTTCTCCCCTTGCCTTTCCTTATTCTTCCGCTCCTCTCTCTTAGCATCGTAGAGTCTCAGGTTTTTTTTAAAGGAGTCGCAGGTTTGTTACTACTCCGTATGTTTTGGTTTCCTTTACTCTTCCTATTCTTTTTTATTTTAAAATTATCATACAGTTTCAATTATTTAAATATTAACAATTTAGCAATCTGCCTTGAACCGTAAACTAAATCAGATGGTTTATCAATTTTAAATAATAATAATAGAGAGGCTTTCTACAATTAGATTGTTTAAGTTTTTACTTTTAACAGTTAAGTATAAAATTAATGTTAATCGTGTGTTATATGATATGTAGTAGTTTATTACATTATGATTAATAATGTATCATAATAGTTTATTACAGTTTATTATGATTAATAATTTATCATAACTGTTTATTAAAAAAAGTACTATTAAATGTTTATAAATTAGTATTGACCGTTTATTTGTTTTACATTATTAACATATTACTCTAAACAGATATATTATCCGTCCCTTATAACTTTGCCAACTTTCCTTTTTTGAATGTCCCATTAACTTTGCCACTTTCCCATTTAAGTAAAGAATTTGTGGTTCCAGTTAATTCTCTCTGCACAAACCTCAACCACACAGTTTTTACTTTATTAATCCTCGTGCCGGTCAAACTTGGCAAAGTTATTAGGGACGGAGGGAGTATTATTTTGGAAGAGACAGTTTATTAAAATAATTACCGGTAATTGTTAAAAGAATATTATTAAGAGTTTATTATGACAGTTTATAAATATTAGCACTTGATTATATAATGGTTTTATTAAAAAATTGCTATTAATTGTCTACGAGTACACTACTTTGCTTGTGAGTTTTCTACTTTACTTTTTAATTACATTATGAATAGGCATTTAACATATTTGTTGTTACTGTTTGAATATTTTTTTGTGATTGAATTTGGTGTTAATTAAGCTTGTTTCATGGCTTGAGGTATTTTAGTGAAAGTTATCATTGTTTGGGGGAGGCCTTCAAGTATAAATATAGTTTACCAAAGTTATATTGTTAAGTTCCGTGAGGAGGGCGCCTCGCGGCCTCGCGCCTTGCGCCTTGGGTAAATCAATGAAATCGCCTCATGCCGCATCATGCCTTTTAAAACTAAGCTTCATACACACGCGCACGAAGATCATACCTGGTCCATATATTTATAGACCGAGGACAATATGAGAAGAGTGAGACTTAAAATACTATGGAGTAAATTTGAATAACATTTTCTTATTATAAAAAAATCCAATACATAAAACTAAAGACTTATTATGTCAATCAATTAAAAGTCATCAAAGAAGTTAATAGAAAGAGACTCTTCAAAACATTCCTGTACGGAGTTTATTTGAGTATTTGATAAATTAAGATCAAAGATCCAACATATCTAAATCAAATGGAACCAGTGCTACTTGCAATTACATTTTCAGAATTAGGAAAAGCTGCATAGGGTATATCAAGTGCTACAATTTACATTGTTGTAGATCAAAACAAATTAAATATTTATTCGTTCTAAACATAGCAGTTTAATTTTTAAATTTTCAATTACCAGAGAACCATAGAAGATGAACTCAAGGTGTATGAGAGAAGAAGAAACTATTAAAATTTATACTTGTAAGTACATGACAAGCCTTTAATGAATTGGACGAAGTGGTGAAGTGTGCTCGTGAGGATAGGTGGCAAAGTCTATTTCTGAGGGTCTCCTTAGGCCCTCTGGAATCTGGTATGGAAAGTGTCTAAAGTCTAGGTTTCTAGTGAATTATCAAGGAATGGAATTATCGAGAAGATTCGAAGCATAATTTCGTGATTCAAGTTTATTAATATTCTGGGCTGTAGTGAACCAATTGGCCCTGTGCATAGTGCAAATGCCCTCCTGCTACCTAATACCTATGCTTCAGAACCAGCTCTTGCACAGACATGTAGTAAATACCACGTTCACTAAAGTTTTTGCTAATACTTTCTTGTCCCGATGATGGTAGCTTTTTTATATACTAATGATTAATATTTGTGGTTTTAATTGCCATCACTATCGTTAAACTTATATATCCAAATAATAAGATGCTTTGCTTCTGAGAAAGTTACTTTGAATCTCACTGATTATCGTTTACCAGTTTCTTAAAAAGCATTCAATGACGACAAAAAAATATGAAATTGTATGATAATGGAACAGGACCCTTGGAGGACCACTCTTCTGCTTAGGGTGAAGGAGTCGATCAAAGCTAAAGAATTAGAGGAGGAGGATCTTACTTGAACTCCCAATGTAGGCTATGCCTACAACAATGATTTGTTCTACTGGTGTGTTATGGTCTTTATCGTTCTGGTTTGAATCTTTCTTTAACATGACAGTCTTGCGAGTGGAATATTCGTGATGTATATTGATGAATGAGATTGAAATGTGGGTCGAAATTTTTTAGTGTCGAATTGGTTTGTTTATAACTTTATGAATTATATTATTTGTAGTATGTTGAAGCTCATATATGAATTCAAATATGATATGTCCGACAGTCCAAAGCAGATCTCAACCTTTTAAGGCCAAACGTATTTTGCATTTTCATGCATGTGTCATGTTCATTTTTAATTCACACTGATGCTTACGCAGTTCCAAACTAAACATCCCATCACGTTTAATGTTTGTTTGGTTTAGAATGATTGCCAGTCAAGAAAGAAAGACGCGAGAAAGAGAATAAAAAGATAAAGAAATGTGAAAAACGTGTGTTATTGGTGTTCCTGGAAATCATTGATCACTGGAGGAACATAGGGTAATAGTGGATTAGAATAAAAGGTGATTTTGTTTGGCTCATAAAAAGTGTACTACAGATTTGTGGCAAACTAAAAGTGCTGATAAAGTATGTGTGAATGTGTGATTGTGTGAAGTTTCAAACAATTACCTACATTCCTGGCTTCCTGCTTACTTTTTTGGGATAGCACAGACTTTTTCAGAAAATTATCTTACTCATCCGCTAGGAATCAATATTGCACTTGAGAATTACCTCATCAAGTTACATATTTACAAATTACAATACAAGGTAATTGTAGGATATCAAACGAAAGTGATATACGTTTACAAGCTTGATAATTTTTAATGTACGCAATTACGTCATCAAGTTACATATTTACAATACAAGGTAATATCACGTCTTCCTCAAGTCATTATTTCATCGTAGGATCTCTTTGTATCTATCGAGATACTCATAAGTCATAAGCAGTCAGGCTCCAACATCACTATATAGCATTATAGCCTATATCTATGTTTCTAATTTATTTTTGGTTAATGAATCTCATCTAAACCATACAACCATTTAAATATACTAGTTTATTTTTAATTTATTTTTGGTTAATGAATCTCATCTAAACCATACACACATTTAAATATACTAGTTTTTACATGTGCGTTGCACGGCATAAACAACAAACAAATTGCTTATGAAGCCGTCTGGCTAGTCAAAGATCTACACTTGCAATTTTGTATGATAATTGATTAATTGTACTTTCAAATACACATTTTAGCTTGAGCAATCATTTGTCTTTTTAACATCCCAGAGATACTTTCCTGTCACATTATCTATAATTTTATAGTTTTATATAGTAAAGTTAAGTTAAAAACTAATGATTTGTCAGCCTCCTATGTGATAATGCAAATTATATTATCACAACAACTAAAACAAATAATTTAACTAGCTACATCACACGGCTATTTAAACAAAACTCCCTATATTACAATTGATTTAGAGCAAAAAAAAGGAGAATAATCTCTATATTACAATTGATATAACTTTCATATTTATAATCCTATTTTTACAAAACCTATATCAAAATTCATAACTTTTTATAATCTTTCATATGACACCAGTATTATATATATACAAATAAAAAATATTTATTACTCCCTGCATCCCGTAGAAAGGCTTCGGTTTACAATATTTGACTGACCATAAAGTTAATTAATCCTATCCGTAATTAGATTCTTTTTGAAAAATAAAATTTACATATACATAGATTGCATCAAAAGTTTTATAAAGTCGCAAAAGAAAAACTCAAATATAATAAAAATTGGATATATAAAGTAATAGATGAAAAAGGCTTTATATTGACCGGATAATAGTGGACGAGAACTTTTGAATGAGATGAATGTAGTATTTTATATAGCAAAACTGAGATAAAAATTCTATTGATTTATAGAAATTCTATTATCACTACTACTAAAACATTCTATTGATGCTATATTTCTGTTTGTTCTGGTATGGTGTGGTCCGGAACTGAAAATAATTTAAGTAAAAATATCCTGATCTCATTGCCAACAACATTAAATAAATGTTTTCTCTAGCTACTTTTTAAAATTGAGTCTTACTATATAAAAAAATAGATACTCAATCACATAAAAAATATTTAGATCAGATCGAAATTATTCAGAACAGATTAAAATCATAAAAACTCAGAACAAATTTGAAAGATTCAGATGAGATCAAAAAAATTCATATCGAGGATCATACAAGATCAGATCAACAACAAACAACAACAACATCCAAGCCTTAGTCCCAAAAGATATTGGAGTCGGCTAACATGAATCGATACATGATAACACCACCAAAAGGAAAAGAAAGAAAATAAAGATAAAAAAATAAGCTATTATAAAAAAGATAGTATAAAACAGGATGAATATACTTAAAAATAATAAAATAAAAAGGATAAAAATAATGTTTATATATATAAGGATAAAAGAATAAAAACAAGAAGAAAAAAGATGAGGGGAAATAATAATAATAATAATACGAGATCACTCCTCCACACGAATACCCGCCCTCCACTTTGCTCTCTCCAAAGTCATACCCTCATCCAACCCAAGAAGAAGCATATCACTTCGGACTGCCCTGACCCACGTCTGTTTGGGTCTTCCTCTCCCTCTCTTCCCTGCCTCTTCTCCAGACATCTCAACACGTCTGACAGGTGCACCATTCGATCTCCTACGCACATGACCAAACCACCGTAGGATACAAGATCAAATCAGATATTAAAAAATTTCAAATCATAAATATTCATATCAGGCGTATTGAACAACTTCTTAATCCAACCATATTAATGGAGTATAATTCTCGAAATAAATATCATATCAATTCAGTTTCCAAAATAATTGTACAACATCAAATTCTGGACCTGCTGCCATGCCGACCAAAAGTCTTTGACGGTTTGACCCGAACTAAAATGGCTTCGAGATCGCGGACTAATATTCTGCTGCACACTTTCATTTCTGGCCGGCCACAAACCCCAACAAACCTTAACCATGAGGCCACAATCCTCTTTAATCTTTATTACTCCCTCCGCCCCGCTATGATTGTCTCATTTTACCATTTCGGTCCGTCCCACTAAGATTGTCTCATACCTTATTTGGTAAAGTTTGTGTAGTTCTAAATCATTCCTACTTTATTCTTACTTTATCAATTCAATATCAACCACATAAACTTACTTTTATTAATAACCGTGTCACCTTCTCTTGTCCCAAACTTAGTGGGACGGAAGTAGTACTTCCTACACAAAAGCCTACAACCTACCAACAAAAGAAACGCCCCCACTCCTAGTCAAATCCCAACCTGATTGCCGCCACACCAGCTGTGCAACCCAGTAGGAAACAAATAAATGATGTGAGGATTCTATTGCAACTCCACACGGTCCTCACAACTCCAACCCGTGCGCATGCCTTCCACGTAAAGCGTCAACCATAGGAAGGCACTCGGTACAAGTTTCAATACTAATAGTATTAAACTCTTGAAGAATAATGTAATGTTTTCATTCACCAACAAGTTTTCAAATATCTATATTATATAAGAATATATATTAACAAACTGCATTTTCTCATATTCCCGCCTTCACTTTCTACTATAGTCTTTAACCCAAATATGTGGAAAAAGATCTAAATAGAGAAGCTACATTTTGCAAAGATGAATAATGTCACTGCAGTTTGTGAAGTAAATGAAAAAAGATCTGAACCATTCCTGTACTCTAAAACCGTTGTCGAGGAATATGACATAATGAAAATGGTCCAAATAAGATAGTTATGAAAGTTTACATGTTGAAATAAAAGATGGCACAAATAGCCATACACACAAAATACACACGACATATATACCTCCTTTACTCCTTAGGAAGTATTTCCATATTAATTGTTTCATTGATGTGTTCAAAGGACTAAAACCCCGATCTCTAGGGGGGGAGGTAAATAAACACATCATTTTTAATTGAGGTGTTTTAGGATATGTTTTATTATTTTCAAGAAATAATTTCCATCCCAGCCCTCAAAACTCTCTTCATCCAAAATTAGAAGATGTACATTGGGTCAAAAATCATCAAAAACTGACTTTTCGTAGACAAAGAATCGCCCCTAAGTCATTGCGTAGGAGTTAGGACACCATATAGTCATATATCCTAATCAAAATTTGGAATCTATCGATCACTTACATGCATAACTTTCAATATTAGTTGTTTCACCAATGGAGAGATTTGAATACGAAATATTACATGCTAAATCCAATATACATCTCTGTTATGGTCTTGTTGACATAGTAGAAAAAAGACATTTGACTAATGACCTATGATCGAACTACATTTACTACCTTCTCTAAAATTTACCAAAAGACACTTTAGTACTCCCTCCGTATCAAATTAATTGACCCGCTTTCCTTTTCGGGACGTATCAAAATAAAAGTCTCATTTCCCTTTTTGGAAATAAACTCACCCAAAAAGCAGCTACAGTACTGCTACAGTACTGCTACAGTACCGCTACAGTACCGCTACCTCATACTTTACATATATTTGCCTTAAACTACGTGAAAAAGCATATGGGTCAATTAATTTGATACGGAGGGAGTAATACACTTTCTTAAAAAAAAGAGGAAGCAACCGTGAAATGTCTAATTTCAAGCTGCTTTGACTTTTGCAGTTCATTTTTCAACTTTTAAACGTGATTTTTATTCCACGGCATTCAATGTTTGAAAGAAAAAGAATTAGATGGCAGGTAAGTAAAGATGTAACTTTGTGCAGTATTATTTTATTTCATGAAAATATAATTTAATTTTATAAATTCCCAAAATAAAAGGTTCTAAACATAAAAGGTGACAACTCCGGTACCCATTTAAAAAATGAAGTACCGTACCTACCACTCACATGATTGGTCCAAATCATTATATCATTTTTAATTTAGATTTAAATAATTCAACTGCAACATTCTGATTGGTCCAAGTGGACAAAGGTATGGTCCTTTTGGGTACCATAGAATCTACCAACATAAAATGAAATCTTATACAGAGTACGAAGTACTCCGTATGAACTCTCAATCTAATCATTTGTCATGCATTCGTTTCTTTACCCACTTTTCGTACTCCCTCAGTCCCAGAAAATTATTTCTACATACCTTTTTTGGTCATCCCAAAACAAAAAAAATCTCATTTCACATTTTGGAAAGATTTGTGTGACTATCATTCATTTACCATTTTCTTACTCAAGTGCAACCATACATTTCAGCTTTATTTTCATTTTGTTAAACTCTCATCTAAGTCAAACCGGAAAGTCTTTTGCAGGACGGAGAGAGTACTTTCCAACCTGACCAAATTCCAGTTCTGGTTTCAATTTTAAACGATATGAATGGAACTCAAAATCTATTGGGTCCCGGTTTGGAACGGGTCGACCCGTATCCCACTCCAATTAGTTAAGGAGTAACGACAGATTCAGCCGTCACATTAAAAAAGGCCCTATGTTTTTGTTTTCTTCTATTTTTGAAGATCATTTCACAATTTCACATCACACTATATTTTTATATTAATCACTAAATAAAATCCTTATGCATTTATGGTACTCCATAATAAATTTGAATAGTGATCGTTTTATTGCAGGTCAATAAAGCTTGACTACTTCAACAGGGGCCCCACACACATAACCAAAGTACCAAACAGCCATTGCCATGTAATCTCAGCGTCCGCTATTTCAATTACCCGAAATACCCCTCGTCTGCACGTTAGGAAAATGCCGAAAATAACCTTCCATCTCCCCGGGATTCCCTATATAAACCGATTCTCATTTTACTCGCTTTTATCTCAGAGATTTGGTTATCTTCTTCTTCTTCGCATTTAATTTCATTTCTCTCTTTCAAGTTTCAATACATCGCTTTTCCGGTCTGGCTAACATTCAGGAGAAAAGTCTGGAAGAATCCAGAAACAAGAGGGTGGTGCTCGCCCTATATGAAGCCTTGAGTTCACGGGACGTCGATCTGGTCCAGAAGCTTCTGGCCGCCGACCTCGAGTGGTGGTTCCACGGCCCGCCGTCGCACCAATTTTTGATGCGCACCCTCACCGGCGCTGCCGCTCCGTCCGATTCGTTCCGGTTCGTGCCGCTCACCGTTGACGCCATTGGCCCCACCGTCTTCGTCGAGGGCTGCGATTCTGATCGCAACATCACCTGGGTCCACGCCTGGACCGTCACGGATGGGATAATCACCCAGGTCCGGGAGTATTTCAACACATCCCTCACCGTGACCCGACTCGGAAACCAAGCCCGGTCCAGCTCCTTCACTCCCGCCCGCTGCCCCTCTGTTTGGGAGAGTAGTCTCTCAAATCGGGTCGGTAAATCAGTGCCGGGCCTCGTTTTGGCTATTTAATCGGGCCCACCCGGCCCGGCCTCGTCACTACAGTACCCGAACTGGCGCGTGTTTGTTTTCGTATACTGTGCTTGTCCACCGTTACTATCCTGCGACTGCGGAGCTTGACGGCTAGGATGTGTCAGAATTTGGTTTGACTTTTCTTTTAAAAATCTTGTGGTCTGTTTGGTTTATTTTATATTTTGTGTTAAGTAGAGGACAAAGCTTGTTGCCCGAGTCAAACGGGGACCATGACGGTTCGTAGGCCTCTGGATTGCGGGTGTAAGACTATGTCCAATGTAATACGCGTTTGGATTGCAATAAAGTTGTTTCTGTTCAAATTGTGTACATATATGGGAACTGCCATTCCTAGTCCCTACCGTTTTGGGGATTCTAAATGTTTGGGACCTTCATATCTAATATTGTTACGTCACCTAGTTACATACAAGTATATACTTAGTATATATCTAAATGTTTGGGACCTTCATATCTATATTTGGATGGTTTTGAGTTTCAAATCAAACTAGATTAAATTAGATTTGTAAAATTACAAAATATATAGATTTCAGATATCTATACATCAAACAAGTTCAAACCAGGCCAGATAAGACTATATTGGAAAATTTCAATACAATAAAAAAACATCCTATATGTCGATGACTTGGTCGAAAACATCTACTTTGTTCTACCAAACATACATTAAAATAATACTACCTCCGCCCCCTAAGTTTGGGACAAAGGGGTGTGGTGTTGTTTTTTGAAAAAGTGGAATTGTGTGGTTGATATTGAATTGGTAAAGTGTAAATAAAGTAGGAATGAATTCTAACCACTCAAATATTAGTTAATATGGTATGAGACAAATTTAATGGATCGAGCGAAAAAGGTAAAACGGGACAAAGCTAGGTATTGGGGACTTACGCCTTCAAATCATGCACTATATTTGTATCCACATAGGAAATGCACCATCGAAAGCCTTCTCAATTGACTAACGAATAGAGTCAATTCCCAAAATATCAAAGAGGAATATTTTTCCAAAATTACTAAAAGTATGAATTAGTTCCTTATTCTAAGAAATCTATTCTATTTATATACTTCGTATAAGAAAAGAAATAGCTCATAAAAATACAATTCTACCCTTAATGAATCCTAGGTTTCTAGCTCTCCTTAGTTCTCTCATTCGTTATAGCAATGCCACGTGGCCATTTAACTTCAAACTACCGAACTTCTCCAATAGAATAGAAGAGAGCAGTCGTAGGAGATAAAGTTGGTGGGCCCAATCTATAAAACCCCCAATTTTCTTTAAAGTGTTATAACGGTCTCCATAATTATGCTTTAAAATGTTTATATACATTTTCTAATCTATTTTGCTGTCTGAATTGGGGAAGTTACTGTAAGTGATCATTTTTAGCTATATTTCATATAATGTTTTTCTTTATTTCATTAATAAAAGTAACTTAAATTAAATTTATCCATACACCAAAAGTTCCAACTAATTCAACCACTTCTCTGAGAATTTCATCCATTTCAACAGATTCAACTAATTTCAGTACTACTAAACGGTCTCCAAAATCAAAATCAGAACATGAAAGGAAAAAATCTAAAAATACTAAATTTATTTAAGAAAACTTTCTTAAAGTGTTTTATAATCTGATGTGCACTGGTTTGATATATAAAAAATCCGCAAATGAAAATCTAATTAGTTCTAATACAAAAATTTCGAGTTCGTCTATTTGGTTGTGTTTTGAGTTGGTCTAAATTGAAAACGATGAGTGATTTGAATTCATCAACTCTACGGTTAATAAAAATCTAATGTTATTTTCATTTTTTATTCTACTCCCTTCGTTAAACTATTACAAACCTTATTTCTTCCTATTATAATGTCACTTGAGAATAAAAAATTAGCAAATGAAAATAATAAACACACCAAGTGCTAATAAAACAAAACTTCTGAATTTAGTTCAATTTATTATTCTTTATTTTTAAGGAAAAGGGGGGCAAATATGAAAATATATACTATATTTATCATTATTGGTTTGTTTTAAACATATTTGATCTATTTAATTTTAGTTTTATTAAAAATATTTTTTTGACTTATTCGGCCAAAGTTACTGTACATAATCATTTTTAACTACTTTCCATATAAATCTTTTATTTACTTCATTAATAAAATATAATTTAAACTAAATTCATCCATAAATCAAAAGAATCAATTTAAATCAGTTCAGCCACTTCTGTCAAAATTTCATCAATTTTAAAAGAATCGGGTGAAGTAGCTAATAAATTTGGCTAATAAAAAGGGACTTTTTGAAAAGAAAAAAAAGACTAATAAAAGTAAAAAAATGAGAATGTTAAAGAATCATATTTCATTAAAAATCAACATGTTGGAATAATGTCTTTATAATAGTAATATGTAATTGGTTCAAAAATATAAGTATACTTGAATTTGGTTATTATGTGGACTTCCTATTATGTACTAATGTACATGCAAACGAGATAGACTTACAAAAGAGTTTCAGGTGATTCCTAATGTAGCAACTGACTAAGATTCATTTACCTTTTTTACTCAACAACAACCTCACGTTTTCAATTTATTCCCACAACCTCACGTTTTTAAATCATGTTCATAGTATCATAGTTTTGGGTGAGAGAGAATCACCGTTGATTTATCAATATATGATGAAATTATATGGTTCTTAAAGAAAATTTATTTGTTAACGAGTCAATGGACCATGAAAGAAGCACTAGAGTAGATTATCAACTCAAATAAGAAGCCAAATGAAAATAAACTTGCAAATCAAAAGCTCACACTATTCATGATAATAAACCTGCATCGTAGAAGTTCTTTCAATCGAAAAGATATACTCTGTATGAAAAAAAAATCAAAGAACTAACAATCAAAAGGTGGAAAGTTATGTCAGATTAATAGACAACAAGTTAATCAAAATGGAATTATGTAATTAAGTAATGAAAATGTGGAAGACGGTGAAACAAAATTGTTATTAGGTGAATCATTACACATTTGTGGATGATGTGGGATAGTTTTCTTTCTTATATATAATGTTTTTAGGCATAAGATAAGTCGGCTAACAATTGAGGGAAATAATTTTCTCTCTCATATGTAGTGCTTTTAAGTATAGGGAAAACTAATTAAAATACTCCAAACTTTGAAGGGGTGTGAGATAAACATCCAAACTTGGATATGTAATTTAAATACCCCAAACTTTATATAAAAAGTTATTTTAACACCATGGTCATGCATTATTTCTTTCAAAAATGTAAATTTATTATGTTAATTGCATAATTTAAAATAGCAAATTGAAAACGTTGCAACTATATACAGTGGGGGTAATACTATTTATTTTACAATGAAAGTTTAGAATGTTAATTGTATCCTTATGAATACTAAATATATTCAAATTATGAAATAAACACAAAAAATTAACATTTTTGAAAGCAATAATACATGACCATGGTGCTAAAATAACTTTTGATATAAAGTTTGGGGTATTTAAATTACATATGCAAGTTTGGGGTGCTTACCTCACACCCCATCAAAGTTAATTTTCTCTTAAGTATATGATAAGTCGTTAACAATTGAGCGGCCACAATTTCTCTCTCATATGTAGTACTTTTAGGTATAAGAAGATAAACCGACTAACAATATAATTGAGTGGGATAACTTTCTCTCTCATTTGTAGTGCTTTTTAGTAAGATAGTAAGATAAGCCAGCTAACAATTGAGCGGAAAAATTTGTTCTTTCATATATTGCATTTGGGTATAAGACACGGCTAACAAATGAGAGGGATAATTTTCTATCTCATATGTACTACCTTTAGTTATTAGAAGATAAACTTGCTAAAAATTGAGCGAAAGAACTTTATCTCATATATAGTTCTTTTAAGTATAAGATAATCCAGCTAGCAATTGAACGAAATAATTTCTCTCTCTCATATATAGTGTTTTTAGGTATGAGATAAACCGGCTAACAATTGAGCTACAGAACTTTCTCTCTCATATGTAAGAGTTTTAAATATAAAAAAATATAAGCTTACTAATAATTGAGCCAGAAGATTTTTTGTTTCATTTGTAGTGCTTTTAGGTATTAGAAGATAGAAGATAAGTTTGCTAACAATTGAGAAGAAGAATTGAGCGAGAGGATTTTATTGCTCATATGTAGTTAGGTGCTTTTAGGTATTACATAGTAGAAGATAAGTTTGGCTTGCTAACAATTGAGCGGAATAACTTTCCCCTCATATGTAGTTCTAAGAATAAAATAAGAAGACTAAACAATTGAGCGGGATAATTTTCTCTCATATGTAGTGTTTTTATGCATAAGAAGAAGCTAAGAACATAAAATTGCTAACAATTGAGTGAGAGAACTTTCACTCTCACGGGTAGATCTTCTTAAGTACTCCGTATATAAGATGATCCGGCTAACCGTTGAGCATTAAAATTTTTCTCTTCCATATGTAGTGCTTTTAGGTATAACATAAGCAGACTAATAATTGAATGAGAGAATTTTCTCTCTCATATGTAGGTTTTTTAGATATGACAAGATAAGCTTGCTTGCTAATAATTAAGAGAAAAATTTCTCTCTCATATGTAGTGTTTTTAGTTATTACAAAATAAAGTTGCTAACAATTGAGTGGTGAAATCATCATATATGTAGTTGTTTTTAGTATAAGATAAGGCGGCTAATAATTAAAGAGTATAATTTTGTCTCTCATACATAAGATAAGATAATCTGGCTAACAATTGGGTGGGAGAATTTTTTCTCATGTGTAGTTGTTTTAGGTATAACAAGATAAGCCGGCTAAAGATTGAACATGATAGTTTTCTCTCACATATGTTAGCTCTAATTTACTAATGAATGACAAGTTATTATTTAACTAATATTCGTTAATTTTAATATTTATTGTATTCACTTAAACTTTACTCACTTAACTTTAAAATTAATCTAATCATGAAAATGAATAAGTAGCAAATTCTAATGAGTAGTGTCAATTAACTTTTCCTAATATACTCTCTATTGAATATATATTCTATGGGCCTATATTTTATGGTATTAGCTTACTGAACTACTATTTTTTTCGAAAATGTAGAATTCTAAAAAGTTGTTTTTATTTTAATATTTAATTAGATCATGAATAAAAATATATGCAACAACTGCTCTATCCTGTGCGTATGCACATGTACTATACTAGTACTAATGAAAAATGAATACGTTATTTTCCCAAATTGTGCATACCACTTGCAATTAAATAGCAAAATAAGTGACTCCCAGACTCCCAGTATCTAAGCTTGAATGCAGTCGTGGAATCCCAAAAAAAAAGCTCCGATGGTCATGAAAACATTTACGTATCATATATTGGGAAGAATAACTAATAGAGTTATATGTAAGGAAAAAATGTTGCAGCCTAAACATACATTCAATCGAATTTTAAAAGAGAATATTACCTGAAATAGGACTAAAAAGGTTTGAAAATTCCAAAATAGGACTGCAATGTTTTTATTTATTCCCAAAATAGGACTAATTACTGTCATGTTTTGATGGTACCATACTTCAAACATGACATTATTTTCCAAACTTGAGAATAATTACGCCTATTTTGTGAATAAAAAACATGACAGTCCTGTTTTGGAATTTTCGAACTGTTTAAGTCCTATTTCAGTAACTTTTCCATTTTAAAAATATATAAGGAATTTTCCTAAATAATAAGAGTAAAAACAACACTGAATTCCAAAGTATGAGCATTTTGTTTTTAATTTCCCTAATGTGAATAGTTATTGTCATAATTGTAAACAATTGTCTGGCACGATAACGTCATAATTCCAAAATTTATAATAATGTCAAAATATGGTAACAAATGTTTAGAAAGTGAGAGTAAGTTACTCAAATATAAGGGGGAAATTATACTTTTATTTTGAAATTTTATATTGCTTTTACTTCTTTTGGGGGAATTTTCCCCAAAATTCTTAAAAATTAGAAACATCACAAGATGGTTATGGTAGAAAAAGTTTAGAAAGTGAGAGTAAGTTACTCAAATATAAGGGGGGAAATTATACTTTAATTTTGAAATTTTATATTGCTTTTACTTCTTTTGCGGGAATTTTCCCCAAAATTCTTAAAAATTAGAAACATCACAAGATGGTTCTTGGCTTCTTCCGGTAAGCTCGAGCCGTAAGCAAATTTTTGTATTCTTTCTAAGATGATGTACGAACCAGAGTTCCTAATTTTTTTATTTCTGTGTAATTGTACGTAACGTTTTCTGTAGAGTTGTAATCTCAATAATCCATACGGGGTCATTTTGACATAGGTATATACGGTAGTTAATTTTGTTCAAGACTATGCTCTCTGCCATGGGTAGTCAATTCAACCATTGTTTCGGGTTCTGATGAGCCAATGCTCTCATGTACAATTCAAGCCATTGAATTTACCTCCTAGTCTTCACGTCTGTCTAGAGTGATAGCTAGAAGTGTAGTTGAGGTTGGAGCCCATGCATTTGAATAAGTCCTTTAAAATCCCATTAGCAAATATTGTCCCTCTATCAATACGTACTTTGGGGTTACCCATGAAGCTTAAACACATTATTCATGAACATTACTGTGTGCATTATAAGGGTGTTATAATGGTACCAAACCTGGTTAACCGGCCCTATCCATCGCTACTCAAATCACGACTTTACCATTTGATTTCGGTGTTCCCTTTATGAAATCTATACTAGTGTTACTCTATGATTACTCTAGTATAAGTAAAGGTTGTAGAAGTTCTAGATATGGCCCCTTTTCAAATTTCTTAATAGCACTAGATTCACACTCATTGACCCTTAGCCAATGTCTACAATCATTCTTAACCAAACGAAAAGCTTTTTATCCTACTAAGAATGGCATGTAGACTAATGTTCATCTAATAGCTGAGACATGTAACTCCTTTAAGATAGTGCGTCTAAGCTCTAAGAAGCTTCCCACAACCACCCTTCTTTAATACCTTGAAGTATTCCCTACCAATTCAAATTCTTGATGACCCTGGATTTCTGATCTTATACTTAATTATCCTGAAGATGTTGTTATCATTTTCATAGCTTTCCTATATCTATCGAATCAAAGATGGATGTACCAAAGTACCTAAAGGCCTTCTATGTTTGTTTTACTCCCAGGGTAATGCATTAGCCACCTTGTTGTCAACCACCTTTTTACAATGAATAGTTCTTGAAGTATGGTAATGCAGTTTTTGTTGCAAGAGAGTGGGGATTTTTTATCTAATAGATGTTTGAGAGACTAGTGGTCAATTTTAATTATAAACATTCCTCCCTTAATGAATTGTTCAATGATGTGTGTTTTCTCGCACTTAAAATAGATCGTAATATAGTGGTGTAAGTACGAGTATCGTCTCCACAGGGACGGACAAAAGGGAATCAAGAATTAATTAAATTCAGCGATTAAAAAGAAAATAAAATAAAAGCGTCGTGCGAGATTGGTTGGTTTGGAAAATAAAACAATTGCGAACAATTAAACTAGGGGGTTCTTTCTAATTAATGACGAAGGGAACAGGGATCGATTCCGGGGTAACCAGATTTCTGGCAGATCAGGCCTAATTACATGAAATTAATTTAATTGAGCCTAGCTAATCATTACTAAGTTCTTACCGCTCTCGCGACGTGGAGTACAATACTTTAGGGGACCAGGCTGATCTCTCATGCGACAGGATCCTAAATTATTGCTAAGACGAGCGAGCTTACGGCCCCTTAATCGCTACTAATCTCTTAGCGAACGATTAAGTGTGTGTGAATGTGTCCTAGAACAAATTAGATCTCTCTTAATTTATTCTACATGCAATTGTAATTCTAGTAGCGATTCTAGGTTACAAAAGATATCAATTAAATTATTCAAACACAAATTAAACGGCATTCATGAAATTAAACCGAAAAGAATCTAGCCATACATCATGATTAACCCCTTCATCAATCCCAAATTCCTAATTAAAACTACTCACAATTCATAATTGAAGAATCAATAGAATTGGAATAAAAAGAATTAATTGTCATTAATTAAAAAGATGGAACTTACAAAAAATACCAAAAGATTGATGAACAAGGCTGAAAATCCCTCTAAAATTCGTGCTAGGCACTCTCTCTAAGCTCCCCTCTTGAAAACGGGGGTTTACAGGCTGTTTAAATAGAAAAATCGGGTGAAATTTGAGCTGAATTAGGATTTTCGGAGCCAGACACGATGCCAGGCACGATCGTGCCTTCGATCGTGCCTCCGGAGCAAAAACGCGCATTTTGGGCAGGCACGATCGTGTCTCCCTCCAGGCACGATCGTGCCTGGCTGGCAGTAGCTCCGCGGTGCTTTTCTCTTCAGGCACGATCGTGTCTGACTTTGAGGGCACGATCGTGCATACTTAACTTCCGAATTTGACAAAACTTCCTTCATGAAAGTTGTAGATAATGAAGTCCTCTATCCACCCCAATTTGCTGAATGTGATTTGAATAATCCAATCAAGAGATATGATCAAAACGGTGGAAGGTGTCTTTCTGAAATCGCAGCAGAGATCATCTGACTTCATCGTCTGTTTTCACCTTCTTCCTGTCCGATTCTCGCAAAGGTGTCTTCATATGATTTGTATCCCTTGAAGTTAACTTTCATATGAAACTTGAATCGTGTCCATTGGTTGTTTCTACAAAGAGATATGCTTGAACGATTGACAGAAGGTCATCCTGATCGTCGTTTTCAAGCTTCATTCATCTTCTTTTGATCCCGAAGCCAATCCTAGAGCTCTTTTTCCTTCAAATCTTCATCGTGAATCTTCCGGTGACCTCCAAAGCTATCAAATCATTCTCAAATGCTTCTAAAATTATCCCGATTGTTCTTCAAGTGCCGGTGCCGGGCTCAAATTCTCTAATTTTGACTACAAACAACACAAAACTCGAACCAACGCCCGGTAAACATAACTTGAGCTAAAATTGAGACTTGTAACACCTTAAAACTAGGAAATCATCAAAAGCCGATCTCAACACGCATCAAATATGTGTCAAAATACGGACTTATCATTCAACTTAAGAGTAGTTATAAGTATAACTATAAATCCCTTTTCATATATGTGTGGCCCTAGATGTTGTGTCTGCTTCCTGCTTAGGGAAGTTAGGGGGTCTTCCTTGCATCAGAACAACCCATCCCCACTCCATCCTCACAAGCACTATTTTATTATAGTAAAGTATTGGGTGAAATCTAGTAGGGCTAGTAATGGAGTTTTACTCATGGATTGGGCAAGTTTGAACGTAGAACTCTTTATATGTATGTATTATATAATTCATTTCAGTTAATACATTAATAACTAGTTTTACTTAGGAATAAGTAATTAATGATCTCATTAAAATCATAATAAATACTATTACTGCTCATAGTATTAATTATTAGGAAAAATTACTATTAGCCCCCGAGGTTATCTCATAATTATTATTATTGCAACCTTGCATTTTCAAAATTCAATTGGTTACCCCCTGAGTTTTGGTCATTCTCACTATATTCCCCCTCATGTTAATATTTGTTAAATTAAATCAAATATAACTCTTAAATTCAATGTAAGTTGTCTTTATATTAATTCATAAAGTATAACATAATTTATTATCATAATTATAAGTCACTGTTGTTGATCATTATTTTTCTACTTAGTTACTCGATCATGGAATAACTATTAATGTGAGTAGTTGAGGGGAAGATTCACGAGTAATAATGTTGGGATACATCAAAGAAAGTTATTTAAAAATGTGTTGTCAAAATTATAGGCACTTCTTCATCATGAATATAAAAGTATTTGAAATTCATCCGGTTGAATTATTCTCAATGACATTTCTTTCATGTGAAGCAAAGAAGAAATACCAAGAAAAAGGGAATTTCAACATTTCATGACCTAAAAGATAGGTCAAGCATCAATAAGCGACCTAAAATACCACTTGATGCTTGTCCTTTGTTTACTAATCATGATAATGTTGTTCTGCATGATTCTGATTCTTCTGAGCATGATACTACCACCACTTCGAGTGAGGTGGAGCATTCTCATGTGCATTCAAATGATAATGAATCGCATGATGAGAGTGCAGATTCTAGTGAGAATGATTTGCATGATTATCAACTTGCTAGAGATAGAAGTAGGAGAGTAATTAGGAGAACTGCCGATAGTATGCCTGATTATGCTTTCCATATGTGTGATACGTCTATGTTTGTTTTCTCTGTGTTGGAGACCCTTGAGCTTAATGAACCTAGAACCTATGGACAGGTCCGTTAGTCCAATGAGTCCGCTAAATGGCTTTGCGCCATGGAAAGTGAGATGGAGTCACTTAAAGCGAATAAGACTTGGACGTTAGCTCCTAGACCGCCCAATAGTTCCGTTGTTGCATGTAAGTGGCTATTTAAGGTTAAGGAAGAACCTAATGACATTAGATATAAGGCTAGGTTAGTAGCTAAGGGATTTACTCAAAAGAAAGGTGTTGATTATGCTGAAATCTTTGCTCTTGTAGTTAAATTTACTACGATTAGAATGATGCTTGCTCTTGTTGCTCATAATGATTGGGAAATGAAGCAAATGGACGTCACCATTGCTTTCTTGCATGGTGATTTAGATAAGAAAATCTATATGTTGCAGCCTGAGAGCTTTGTGCGTGGATCCCATGAAGAAGGATCATGTGTGTTTGCTCAGGAAGGCCTTGTACGGCCTGAAGCAGTCCCCGAGGCAGTGGAATATCAAATTTGACCAATGCGTGTCATCTTTGAAATTTCACAAGTCCAAATGTGACCATTACCTATACTTTAAAAATACTTCTGTGCCTGTATTTTTATTGTTACATATGGATGATATGTTGATTGTTAGTGCAGGTCATATCACGTTGATTAAAATTCCATCAGAATTTAATCCTGCTGACATGGGGACTAAATGTCTCTCTGTCGAAAAGTTGATGTCGTGTAAACGCACGTTAAACATTGATTGTGGATAAGTTGCCTGGTGATCTGACCCTTTTTGTACGAATGTGTCTCTGTGATCATTCGGGCAATCCAGCGATGATGAGTCTCAAATCGGTTTAGGGCGTTGTGCTCTGCACTACTAGGGTCCAATAAGGTGGAGAATGTGTTGAAGTATTGGCCCATCTTTCCCGTAAGTCCAAATCATACCCGACTCATGACTTCGGTTTTTCCCCTCTGCGCACCATCATCCTTCTGCGCAATTCAAATTCTCCTTCCATACTTGTATGATACGTTCGATATTCTCCATTTCGTAAGAGTTACCATCTTTATTCTCCTGCTTGACCTATTTAATCGAGCTTCTCTGTCGTTTGAGAGGGCTTGGCCGAACCCTTCTCCCTTGAAAAGTTGAAACCTGCTTCTCCTATTTTGCCTCTCCGTGGTTGCTTGAACGGAACGAGCAGAATTGGACCTTGAGGTTGTTTCCCACAACCTCTACCTTGTGACTTAGTGGTGTTTTTCATTCTTTATGGGTGAACCCTGTGGAGACCTGAGCTGGAACCATCGTACAACAATAACAATTCACAACATAATCTAATCAAATCACTTGCTCTAATGATTTTTCCAGGAAGCGGCGCCTGAGATGGCGGCGGCACTAGTGGCACCGGAGATGGTGGTGGCAGCGGCGCCGGAGATGGTGGCGGCGCTAATGGCCGACATCAGAGATGGTGGTGGTGGTGCAACAGATTGTGGCAATCTTGTATGAGGCATATGTCACGTGTGTTCCTCTGCCTTTGTTATCTAAACTTAAACTTTAATTTGTTATTTTGTTTTCTTTTCATTAAGGGTATTTTGGTCTATACTATTTATTTCCGTGTGTCAAACTGTAAGTGAAATAGGACTCCTACTTTTGCACTTTAGTCATGTTTAACTTCCACTTAGGGAATATCTCTTTAAGTAATGTTTTTTTATGTGATACTTGTGTTGTTACTTTTCCCCAAATATGTATTTTAAATGATAACAATAAAATGAGATTCTTTTTTATTTTATGACCTTTATAAGATAATTTTATTATAATTATTATTTTAAATAAGTATAATTTATTGTTTGTTTTGAATATAAACCCAAAATATTATTTCGCCCATAAGCCCAAAAATAAACAGGACCGGCATTGTCCCAAACATTGAGATTGTACTATAAAAAGCCTCTTACGGAGTATTATTTTCTAGGTGGCCCCTCAAAGCTTGCTTAAAACATTAGGCAGAGATTTCCTTTAATGGAGTTACGGAAGAAAAGTTAACCCTTTAATAAAATAATAAGGACAAATCCTATATCATTAAAGAACATTAAGCAGAGATGTTCTTAAACGAAAAAATGTAACATTTCCATCAGTTAAAATAAACGGTTTGATAATCATGATATAAATCTTTTTGTCAAACAAGATGCATGTCTTGGCATTAGAAAATGTAATTAAGCAAAAAAAACAACGAATGAACGTTCTCTCAAAAGCTATCATACTTCAAAAAAAAATCATAACATTATTAAAAAGTTCACACAAAGTCTCGCACCATACATAAAAGTAAAAATAAGTTCTTAGAAACAGTAAAAATGTTTTAAGGTTACGTGTTCTATCGAATTGAACGTGGACTAATTTACCAAACATGGCTACTAACGTGTTAAGAGCTAAATAAACTAAGCTATAAACTTTTACATGAATCCTAACAAATATTCCATGATGAAGCCATCACCTTACTCGGATCCCTATAAGGGTATAGTAAGAAATGATTCGTTTACTTGGTTGAGTAATGAGAAAGTTAGAAGAATGATTAAGGATCGAAACTGTCATGGACCTTGTGAAAGTTACAATTCATGCATGCTGCGCTGACCTCTGGTGCGCATGGATACAAGGTCTAGCACCATTGGGTCGACTGAGTCATTGTGACTTACAATCTCCCCAAAGTCTTGTCTGATCAGGGCGTAGGAGTCCTTGGGGTTGGGGATTCAACCTTTTGGAAGAATATTAAATAAGTTTAACTCTGATGTAGTTTAAACTAGTCCATATAGATGTTTGATTTATGTGTATTTTATAATTGTCAAAGTTTGATATGATCTATGTTAGGGTATGCAATGGTCTGAGATTGAAATAAATCAAAGTAAAATATCCTTTAAAGTTACAATAATTGTTTGATTTTAAAATTAATTTCAGATTCATAATATGAAAATCATTATCAGTATTTAAAAGTGATGAATTTTGAAACTTCAATAAAGTTATAATCCGTAATGAATTTGAAAAAACGAATTCAATAAAAATGTACTCAAATCGAAGAATGATAGGTAATTTTATTAATCAAATGAACAGTATCTCATGAAAAAGCATGGAGTATAAGTAAACATCAATTTTCCCACCTAACCAGGAAACAGAGAATGCCTTTTGTATATCGTAAGTTTTATTTTCTATGTTTAAAAAGAAGAAAAGATTTTTAAGGCGGTCATCGATCCTAGGGGTGGGCAAACGGGTCTTGGAACCGCAGTCCGATCCGGGTAATGACGGTTCGGGTCCAAAACGGGCCGGTTCCATTTTTTGTTGCCATAAAACGGTCCGGGTAGGTCCGGGTAATTTTTTTTAAGGGCCCGGGCCGGTTCCAAAATAAAAAAATACCGGGTACCCGACCCGGCCCGTTATATGTATTGTATATTAATTTTTTTTGAAAAATATTGTATATTAATTGTATATTGTTTTTGATAAATATTGTATATTGTTCCAATATTATTATTTTTTTTTGAAAAATATTGTATATTAATAGTTTTGTGATAATCGGTTTTGAAATAGTTTTGTTTTCCTTTGTTAGAAGTAGGATTTCAAACTGAGTTACAGTAACATCATTTTGCTTTCAAATGATTGATTAAATTTTACATAAATTTCTTATTACTGTTTATTGTTATTGAATTATTCCTTTCTATGGAATTTAAGTATTTGTTCTTTCATGTATGTGTCAACTTTGGCTAATACTGAAAATTTAATAAAAAAGCACAATCACTTTAATATGTGATGTTAGACAACATTTTTAAATTCAAATGTTAGAAAATATGTATTTTGGCTATGTTGCTGATTTTTGGAACTTCTTTAATTGTTTGGAACTTATATACATGAAATTATGGAGTATTGGACTTGTCACTTGTGTTACATGTGCATCACTATGTTGTTATTTTGAAACTTGCTAATGTACTAAATTATTGGTTATCGATTTTTGGAACTTTGTGAGTTTTTACTAATTTTAAGACATGAGAATAGAAACTGTAAAACACGGACCGGACCAACCCGTTTCAAACAGGCCAGGTAAAGTCCGGTTCCTATTTTGAAAATTGCAATACCCGGACCGGACCGGACAATGGAACCGGCGATTCCATTTTATTTTGCATTACCCGCCCCGACTCGGCCCGTGCCCAGCCCTAATCGATCCTATCATATCTTGGCGGCTTGGCCGGTCTCGATGATGTTCTATTGGCGATTTATACATGTGATGTTGATATTTGATCGGAAGACTGATTTTGTGTTCACTATGGTCTTCAAAGTATTGTTTATTATGGAAAATAGGAATATTGAATGAGGATATTTGCTTTAAATCTTTGATGAAGAAGTCTTGAATTGACAGTTCGCTTCCCTAATTAAGGAATGGCTATTGGATATCAGGATATGTGAGATACTATTAATACATTGTGGTGGGACTAGGGATGTTTTTCCTTGTATTGTTTTTAGTCTCTCATCAGATCAGATTAGATTTAGACAATTATAAAATACATAGAAATCAAACCAGATTAGAAAATTTCAATCCACGTAAAAACATTTTATTTCAATATTGCGTACTCGCTTCATCTCTTGAAAGGGTCTCACTTTCCTTATTTGATGTTCTCATTCAATTTAGAAAATAATTTGCTTTCTTTTATTACACTTTTATTCAAATTTCTCTTTTCTACTCATTAAATGTCAGGTCTCACAATTTCTCATCTCCCAATTTATCACCATTTATTAATTACTTTCACTTTATATATTTACTTTTTCAAAATTTTCTCGTTCCTCTTTTTTTACCCAAATTACTTTATTTTACCACGTGTCTAAAAAATCATGTCATTTACTCACAAGGACCTTTCAACATGACTGAATGAGTATTTTTTATGACTTATGAGGTAAGTTTTGTGGGACGGCCTACTTTGGATTTTAAATTATGTCTTGAAAATAGTGGAAGAATCTATTTAAACACTTACCCTTTCTCTAATATAAATAGATATTGTCGGTGCCACTAAAGACGACTACTTAACCTTTTAAAAGAATTTATCAGACAAAGATCTAAAAGATAAACGAATTATAAATATGAGACCTAAAGAATGAAGTGTGTTGGCATACGATTAGAATGATAGAAAATCAACCCCTTTTATTTGTATTATTATTATTATTATTATTATTATTATTATTAGCAGTTACCATTAACAATGAGCTGCTTGTTAAGAACCTTTTCAATCTCATTACTCCATATTTAGATTGATCACATCCGTATCGACATATAGTCGCGTAAGTAGGGCACTACACTAGATGGGCCGGCACAAAAAACTTTTGTAAATGTTTTACATGACTTTTTTTTATATCCTAAATGGTGCCGTCTAATGAATTTAGAGGATTCGGTTCGAAATTTAAAATCGAGGCCCCACATTATTATAAAAAATTAAATAAAAATCTCAATCCAATTTAATACTCATTAAACAATGTATAAAAATATTTCTAAAACTTACTTGATTTTTTACTTAAAGTAACACAACTCATATTCAAGCAAATAAGCAATTTGAGTAGAGGAGAACTAAAATTACCAACGAAAAAGTGATGGATCTATCTTACTGATTAGTATATATTAATATATTTTATTACTATATAATACTAATAAATTCTTAAAAATCCGGGGCCCCATAAATCGGGTACCCTGCTCTGGATAATCTATATAATCCCTAAAAACGCCTCTGGTTGATAAATTTAAATAAAATCAAAATTTATGCTCTGTTTGGGTAGAGTGAACTTAAGTAAATCTAGTGCAATAAAGTAAACCTAAGTTTTAATACGGAGTAAAAATTAAGTTAACCTAAGTGAACCTAGGTTAATGTCATAAATGGTGTTTGAATGAAGGTACTCTAGCTTATTTTATGTTAAACGAGAACTTAAATTACAAAAACCCTACATTTTGGAGGTTCTTCAATTTAAGGTTTTTTCAGATTCTCGGGAGTTATGTGATATTAACCAATAACCTAGATTCTTGTTGCAAAAACACAAACAAATGAGATTAACTAAAAATTGGACATGCAATAACCTAGGTTAATCCCCAAACAAACATACATTAGGTAAATCGGGCCTGGGTACCCGCACGGGTAGCTCAGTTGGTCGAGTGGTGGGGGATTTGGATCAATGGACCAAGGTTCGAATCCAATCCCCGCAGCGACCGGGTAGAGGTCACAGAACCTGAAATAAGGTTGGGTCTCTGGTGCGCACGGGTGTATCGGTCTACTGCCACTTTGCTGACTGAGTCACCGTAACTAACCTCCCCACCATCTTGTCGGGTCGGGTGGGGGGCTCCTGGGATGAAAGATTCCACCTTTTTTAATCAAGGTAAATCGGGCCTGGGTTGCCCACTTAATTGCCCTTCCCTTTGTACGCCTGTTTTTTACTACGCCCCTATCCACATACATCACTCAATATATACACATTGTTCGTCCACAATTCCCATGGTAGCTTCGCTCGCACAATTTGGGGTTGAGGTCTTGGAGCAAAGTAAAGAGGGTATTGCGTATTACGTAGTATGCGTTAAATCCGTGTTTTGGCAATAATGTCATTACATTATGAATTTAAAAATTTATTTAATTAGAAATGCATTTCATTTGAATCAATTTATGAATAAACACACACATATCACTATTGGCTTAATGAGCTGAACCTGTTGGAACTGATGAAACAATAGACAAAGCGGCTAAATTAAATGGCTAAATTTGATAAATGATAATGTACAATGACTTCATCGAATTCGGTCAGAAACGTGACTATAACCTTACTTATTTTAATCATTACACAATTTATCACGCGTTGTTTTTTGTTGTTGATGAAATCACTGAAATTCCATGAATAGGACTACCTTTCCAATTCTACCTTTGCTTGGCATTAATACAATTCATATTTTCACTAATAATGAAAATATAAAGTAACAAGATAACTTTATTTATAATAAAAATGTTAAAAAAAACAAATAAATACAGAATATTAAATAAAATTAATAAAAATACAAAAAATCAATAAATAAAAAATTATAAAAATAAAAAAATAAAAAAATAAATTAAAATAAATAAAATAAGTAAAAAAATATAAAAATTATGCAGGCCTATGCCTCTGCCTTAGCAACCTCCCAGCACAACCATCTCCAAATATCGGAAAAAAATGCTAACAAGTTTCAGAAATGTCATCTTAATAGCATTTTTCAAGAAAATATTGACATTTTCAAAGAGTAAAAATGCAACTTTCATGGCATTTTCAGAGAAAGAATGAAAAACACAAAATGACATTTTTAGCCGAGGTAACATCGTTGGGCAGTGGTCGAGACTATGGGAATGGCGTTCATATTTTTTTATAATTTTAAGGTGGTTTATCTATTTTTTATTTATTAAAAAAATTATTTTTACAAAAAAAAACTTTGATTTTAATATTTTATTGTTTCTAAAAATGTATTTTAGTTTTTTTTGTTTTTTTTATTTTTGTATAAGTTATATTATTTTTATTATTTTTATATTTATTAGAAATTAAAATATGATTACGCTAATAAGTTATGACTTAGGTAGAATAGGAAGATAATGTATACTTTAACCTTATTTTGGAAAGATTAATAACATAGTTCTATTTGACTATTTGTACATTTAGGATTTAGTTTAGTCCTATTTAGGTCCAATATCTCAAAAAAAACTCACATATAATGCTGATAAATTAAATAGTATATATAATAAATACTAAGGCTACGAGTAAATGAATACGATTAATTATTTCTCATCATTATATTTAGGATTATTCCCTCCACACTTAAAAACCAAACAAGGCGTAGTCGTAATCCAACAAAAGCACCACCTAACATATAAGGTACGGAGTGTATCTTCAAAGTCAAAAAGATTTTTATTACACGAAGTCAATTGACTCTATAATTCGTATAAAGATGTAGATGACTTTCTTTTTTGAGCTAGTTTTACACTTTTACGTCTCTTTAATTTTCTCGTCTGTTCTCTAAAATTATACTCCGTATTTTTATTGACTCCACAATATTTTTGGAAGAAGGGGTTTACATTGATATCACAGCATAAACATTCAGAAAGGGGTTAAAACGATATAAGGACCGCAGACAACCGTCAGCCCTCGAACCAGCGGGATTGTCTAATGAATTTGGAGGCTCCGGTTCCAAATGGCAAATTGAGGCCCCTAAAACAAGAAAAAAATACAATTTTTAACAACGGAATACAATTAGACTTGACAGTTCAATGAAATATAAGTTTTATGATGTCTAAAGCACACAAATTAGAGAATCTAAAAGTTACATACCTTTTAAAATCTTGAGTAGTGCATAACATCTAAAAAAAATCAACCTATAACTAATACCACGTTCTAAATATTTGGAGTCCCCCTATAAGAGTGGGCCCCTGTGCCAAGCACCTATTGCATCTCCTAAAAGACGGCCTTGCCAACTTATAACCCATCCGCTCATCCCATAATAATTTTAGCATGCCATTAGGAAATTAAACGAAATTATTGACGTAATTTTTTAATTAATTTGATTGTAGTCCTCGTTTAGTTTTTATTTTCACAAATGGGATGATGCATGGAAGGATACTAGCTACTTTTATTACATAACAATAGATTCGGCATATACTTTTTATTCAATTCCTCTCATATAATAATTTTTTAATAAATAGTGTTAAGGAAACACATTAGTATGTTATGCAAATATTGATTTTTTTTCATTTAGGACCAGCATAATCTTAAGGACGACCCTACCTAGTGTCATTTGCTATTTTAACTTCAATATAATTGATCTTCATCACAATTTACTCTCAAATCCTAACAACGGGTGTGTTTGACTTTAGCGGTTGGCCGTTAGTGAATAACATATTATGTTAGTGAGATGATCAATAGTGGTTTGAGACGGCATATTTGATTACAGAATAAGTTGGTGGGTTGCAACTTTTTTTGGTAACTTAGCTCTTTGATCGTAGCAATTAGTATGAAATGCCCTATTTCAAAACGCTAACTCAAAACGTAACTATTAGCAGCGTTTCAATTTCAGCGTTTCAATTCAAAAATGATAGGAGCAAACAATTATTTACCAAACAATATTTCTGAAAACGCTGAAATTTGTCAAACATTTGATTTTGTTTTCTAAATCGCTAAGACCATTTGTAGTGGTCAAGAGTCCAAATTGTTAAATTTGGACTCCGTCCATATGAAAACAGTGTTTAGACACCGTCAATACTATTTTTCCTTGCACCCGTGCACTGTCAATAAAATACACTCTGCATATGTTTTACATATGAATTTAGTAAAACACTAATTAAATTATTATAAGTAATGTTTCACTTTTAATTTTTCTCCTGAATAATTATGAAATAAAAAATACACATTTAGATGTAAAAATAAATAATTTCCACAACTTTTTTTTAACATTTTCTGGTTAAAAAAATGAATTTGTTTAAGTGAAGTTCAATTATAGAATATTCAGTTATTTGTGAAGACTTCATGAATTAAAAATTTGTGTTTCGTTTTTTAGCTCAAGAAACCGCAACAGTTAAAATTTAAAAAAAAATCATTTTATATATCACATATGGATGTCATATGAAAGATCATAAATATTTAAGAATTTTGATATATTTTTTGAAAAATTTAGATGACAAATAAAAAAAGTAATATAAGTTTAAAAAAAATGGGATATAATGATGCAAGGGTGACACCAGCATGTCATCATCCTCACCAAAAGAAAACATACATCAGTGTCATTCTTTTTCTTTTTTCTTTATTTTTTCTTTTTTCCACTCTTCTAAACTCACCCTCTATATTTAACTCTCTCCATCCCCTTCTCCATTTTTAATAACCCTTTTAAACCACCATACACATAATTAGGAGTCCAAAAGTTCCATATTTAACATTTTGGACTCTTAATACCTCACCACTCCAAATGGTCTAACGCCTACCTTTATGGCTTTATGCATGCCTAGCTAGAAGGCTAGAACCATTATATTATTACTACGTATGTAAATAAGTACAAGAAAGATCTGGAGTGAACCCTGCTTATATCCTCAAGGGTCGGGCTGATGGGCTCCAACACCCTACCATACATAAATACGGAGTACATTTGATTGATTTGATCTCCATACTTAATGGAATTGAATGAACAAGTATGTACCTCGAGTAATCTCATACATACAAATGCCAGCCAGGTTTGCATAAGTTGGATAATGCGACAAAAAATTGGAAGGCCCCATTTAGTACGTAGGTCGTCATGTCTTGCATGGCTGTTCTTGGATTGGTACGCATGCACGTCGATTGGAAATGTGGGCCTATCTAAATTGACTAAATCCCATTCGCTCATTATAATTGGTAAAATTTTGACTGAAATGGTTACATTGTTCGAGTCTATTGAATTACGAAAAAACTACTCCCTCCGTCCCTGAATGTTGTTCCAATTGCGGATTACGAAGGTTGACCGACGATAAAGTTAAATGATCCCTGTGAAAACTCGGATTATTTGTAGTAAATAAAATTTACATATTCAGAAACTACATTAAACCCGCTACAAAGCCTGCAAAAAAAAATCAATTTTCATAAAGTTTTGATACAAAAAGTAAGAGTTTAAGAGTGATTTAAGTTGACTCTCGAAAAGCGAAATGGAAGTAAATTTAGGGACAGAGGGAGTAGAACTTATGCAGCCAGGTTTACTCAAACTGGAATAAAGAAAATTTATATCTAAAAAAACTAATATGAAATAGTCTTTTGTAGTGATATTAATCAATTGAGTATTATTTGAGTCAGACAACTCTATGCGTTCAAATAAAATTACTTTTTTTATATAAAAAAAATATTCCATTGTTGATGGTTAATAAAGTTGATAAGCTGAAAATAAAAGTTATGTAACAGGCTATTAACTATGTACAACATGACAAATTAATTTGGTTCTCACAGTTGCTAAATGCATTAATTACTTATTATAAATAACATTAATTAATAATTACTTAAATCCCAAAATAAGAACATAAGTACGTATTATATATATATTCTCTACATAGAAGTTCATGTTGAGCCCGTTTGGTGACTCCTTTTTTCGGCTTATCAGGTTTATCAGCCAATTTTTTCACCAAACACGTAATTTTTTATTTGGCACGCTGAATTGTGTAATAAGCAGAAAAAGTAAGGTTGGAGTTATTTTTCTGGCTGTATTTGCTGAAGTTACTGTAGAGGATCATTTTAGCTATTTTTTCATATAATTTTTTATTTTATTTATTAATAAAAAATATTTTTAATATAATTTTTTCATGAATCAGCAGAATTAGCCAATACAACCACATCAGCCAGAACTTCATAAATTTCAGCAGAATCAGCCAATACAGCCAATTTTAGTGTTATCAAACGGCCTCGTTATCTTTAAACGAAGTTCCTCAAAATACGGAGTATGAGTTAAAGATGAATAGAAAAGGGACAACTGGCTGACCCCATTGATATGATGGAGAAAGTGAAGAGTTTGTCTATCTGGTGATGTTACAACTGGTCTCGCTCAACCTTGGGTAGGTTTTGTCCAAACTTTATTTAATCATACAATAAATCCTTGTTCATTTATACTCTCTGTCCATTAAAACTTTGCCAACTTTCCTTTTTTGGATGTCCCATTAACTTTGTCACTTTCCCTTTTAAGTAAATAATTTGTGATTCCAGTTAATTCTCTCTCCTCTGCACAATTCTCAACCACACAGCTTTTACTTTATTAATCCCCGTGCCGGTCAAACTTAGCAAAGTTTTAAGGGACGGAGGTAGTATTACGTGAACAAGCTTTCTTTTTCTATCTTAAAGTAGAGAGCCGTAGCATATTCATGATCGATTGATTAAGCTGAATCTATATTCTATATACGGAGTATATATTTATATCCCAGATTTGTTTGATTGCTGCAGCTGCAGTGTAATTGAGGATAACCTAACAATAACATGAAAGCGATGATGTGATTAATAATTAAGTTGTATCAATACATTTAATGTTTCCAAAAGTGGAATCTGTAACCCCAAAGCCTCCACATCCCTCCCATGGAGTGGGTAGAGGAGCTAAATCAATAATGGTACTTAGTTTCATTAATATTATTAGACTAGTTTTTTTTTCTATAAAAAAATATTAGAGTTTGTCATTTTACCTTCCGAACTACTACAAGTATCATTGTTTTCTTTCCTAAGTACTTCATGTAATTCACGCACTTCTATTTAGATAAATTTGATCATTTTAATATGATTAAACAAGTCTTATTTAAAAAAACATATTAAATTCTATTTTAAAAATTTGTCTATGTTATATTCCTATTTTGAGCAGCTTTTTATTTATAGATCGGTAATTGAAATTAATTTTTGGAAAATGCTTTTGGTACACAAAATGTGTACACATGTCTGTCTTTCGGATAAAATTTGTCTGTTACAGACAATTCATTATGAGTTGTCTGTGACAGACAAATTTTCTTCGAAGGACAGACATGTGTACACATTTTGTGTACACATTTTGTGTACCCCAAGCAAAATCCTTAATTTTTTGGCATGAAGTAATAAAACTAGCTACAAGAAAAAATTATTCTAATAATTGGTGAGTCTTTATCTACACTGATCGAAGATGAAAAAAATAAAAACGTTAAAGACCAGAGTGATCGGGCTGATTTGAATAGTACTAGTAATACAATTATCATCATTATATATGAACAATTCTTTATAATCATGATTTTACACCAAATTCACGGTGTTGAGTTGTTTTATTTGAATTGAATTTTGGGACACATAAATTCACTATTTCTAATACATACATACTCGTATATATATGCAATTGGAAATATAGTATAGTACCAGAAATTGAATCTGTGAACAAGTACACTAATGCAAACGATGAATTTCTCATAATAATTGCTACATTTAAATTTGAGAAATTTTAATTAAAAATGTAATTCTTTCAATAATTAAGAATACTTGGGCAAACCCATAGAATGAAGATAACTATATTATACAACCAGTACCTTGGAGAACTAGGTATATTTGTACAAATTGGTATTCTGAACTTCAAGGCTAATTGAAAATCTTTTTATCCTATTTTCGTGATTACAGTTTCGCCGCAAGCTCAAGTCGTCCTTCAACTCCGGCCTTCACCATCAGCATTGCATAATTCCTCCATTTACGTAGTCCGACAAAGAGTAGATTCCCGCTCGTTGCAACCTAGCTAGTTATTTCGTCTTTACTCCATGGGTAATGCCTCATTCGTTTGAGGCCCTCCGTTTGCAATTAGAAGGCCAGACACTTGTCTCGTACCAGTGGCTCTTGCTCGTGACTCACGAACTCCTCCTAGCCGACGAAAGTCACGCGACCACCGCATGTTGGATTAGATCTCGGGATGATCAAATTGGAGCGGCTTGACCGCTTAGTCTCATTGCTCAACAATAATAGAGAACACGATTCTCAATAATGATGTTTTGATGCTTAATGAAGATGTTTGATCACATGGTGAGATCGGTATATCATGCATGTGGTATTGTCCACGATCACAAGGTATAATTTACGTCTTTCAGAGATTTTCCCTAGTTCCTTCTTTTTATATAAATTAGAAGAAACAAAAATTTACGTATTGTGCACGACCACAAAGTATACTTTATGTCTTTCAGGATTTTCCCTATGTTTTTTATATAAAATATATTCACCATTATTTTCCACCATCACTTCCCGGAAAAAATTGTTGTTTGAGAATGATCGAAAATTCGTCGCGATCAGAAAGTCACCGTAAAATTAGAGCCAACAGAATTTTTGTTTGCAAGGTATGTAAATATTGTCTTTATCATGCTAGATAATGATAAGTATTGATGAAACTAAAACATTATTAACATTCTATAAATTTTCGACAGAGACAAAAAAATGAATGTACCCGAAATTGGTTTTATTTCAGTGAATGTGTACATAAACATAAAATGCTATAAAAAATAAGGGGTTAGCTAGATTGCACCGAAACAAATGTCTGTGTACACAGACAAAAATTGTATATGTACAAACACTTTTTGTCTACACAAACAAGGCTAAAGGGTCAAATAGGTACATGAACCAACTTAAAGTGTTCAATTAGCCCCTTATATAGGAGGTTATGTCCGGCCGTCGCCAATTGGGGTGGTTACCAGTTGAATTTTTTGATAAAACTTTTTAAGCAACTTTTTCATTAAGTCTAGTTTACCCATATCAAATTTCAGCTAAATATTAAATCGGGAAGGCAGTCAAATGATTTTCCGAAATGTACTGCGTTGCTTAACTGCGCAGTTATCTTCAAAAAATCATTTGACTGCCTTCCCAGTTGAATTTTTAGCTGAAATTTGGTATGGATAAACTAGACTTAATGAAGAAGATGCTCAAAAAAATTCATCAAAAAATTCCACCAGGAACCGCCTTAATTGGCGACGGCCGGGCAGAACCTCCTATAAAAGAGGCTAATTGAACACTTTAAGTTAGTTCATATACCTATTTGACCCTTTACTCACACAAACAACTACAGAGTAATAAATACTTCCTCCGTTCCTTTTTAATTGCAACAGTCAACATATCATGTTTGCCAACACACAAGTTTGACCATTAATATTTTTCATTCCTTATTAGTAAAAAACTTAAAAAAAATCGTTTTTTGAAATTTTAGAATGAGAAGAATTTAAAAATATTTTTAAAAAAATTAATCTATTATACATCAATTAATAAAACGTAGTCAAAGTAGAACATGTGAATAGTACAAAAAGTCCAATGTTGCAACTAAAAGAGAAGTAGTGTACACCCATATTAGTTTTCGTGCAAGAAGTCAAGAACCCGAGAGATCTACAAAAGAGATACACCAATCAGTAAATAAAATTTTGTACCTTTTTGTCTTAAATGACAAATAAAGAAAGTAACCCATAACCCAGCAAGACTGATTGTTCACACAATGACTATAGCAACACCATGTCACCAATGATACACCAAATGCATATAATTGGCATACAATGATACAAGTTCAGTAGTACAAGTACAGTAGTATGAAAAAGTAAATGAACGGATAAGATCATATTGTTCTGAAACAGTTTGATGGCACTTTAGTAATAAAAAGCATCTGACGTTAGCGAATAGAGAGTGAAAAATGTTCATTAATTAACCTGCTATTCGTAAAACTTTTAACATCTTTAATGGTGATAAAATTACCATGATTTTGAATACTATATTATTATTAAAGTGTTAAGCTGTATATTTTTATTAAAGTACTTTTAACAAAAAAACATTGATAATTTTTGTATAATAAATAACTTCTTATATAAATATAAAATTAATCAAAGTTGAACATGATTGACCACAAAGTATTTTAATTTTTAAGAGTCGGAAAGATTATTTATGTAGTCTAGTGTTCTTATTCCATATATTCAACTAAATATACAAGTCATCTACGGATCGAGTATCATTTAATCATCATCATAAAACATTACAACATAAAAGATTTGGATCTAATTACAACAATATTACTCCGGACTTACAATTTTTATCATTTTTTATGTGACATTCATTTATAGAATGAGATAAAATGTTAGATATCTTTATTACATTTAGATCCTATTTGGTAGCACGAAAATCGGTTGGTTTGGCTGATTCTGTTGAAATTTATGTAGTTATGGCTGAAGTGGCTGCATTGTCCGATTCTGTTGTTTTAAGAAAAAAAAAATTTAAAATATATTTTATTTATAAAATAAATAAAAAATTATATGTAAAAATAGTTAAAATGGTCATCTACAGTAACTTCAGCCAATACAATCAGAAAAGTAACTCCAACCTTATTTTTTGTGCTTATTACACAACTCAGCGCGCAAAAACAAAAGTTATGCTTGGTGAAAAAGTTGACTGATAAACCTGATAAATTGAAAAATCGGGTTGCCACCTCTTAATTAGTTAACGCTACGGATATATGTACACCGAATTGTAAAAATAATGTTTATATGCGTCCAATTATTAAACTATTCAAAACATTTTTGTTGGACTTATCTGTAGGGATGACAACGGGGCGGTTCGGGGACAGTTTTACATATAACCGTACCCGCCCCATTTGATAATTCCCCGCCCCATTATCCAACGGGTAATTTTTGTCCAAACCGTATCCGCCCCAATGGGTAACGGGTATAACCGCGGATAATCGCTTTATTAAATGAGTCGTTGATATTTTAATATAAAAATAATATTTTAAAAGGCGAAAAATGGCATCGTCTAGATAACTCTAGAATGAGACGCCCCTTTAAAGTTTCGTATATCTACAAAACGAGAAAGAAGAAAACATAAATTAATTTGAACCTAAAAAACTTAATCTGAAAAAATAATTATTCACTAAAAATCTGATAATAATCAAACAAGACTATTAAGGTCTATTATGACTTTCATGGAAACATTATAGTTAGTACATCTATTATCCATATACTCAATGAAAATAGAAAAATATCATCTTCTATTACTCATGGGGCAAATAATAGATAAAAATGTAATAAAAATATAACTAAAATAAACGGGGCGGGTACGAGGCAGGTAATGGGGCGGGCATGTATAAAACCGTAACCGCCCCGTTACCTGTAAAAACAAAACGAGTATTCCCCGCCCCATACCCGTTACCCGGTCATTGCGGTTTTCCCCGTTTTGACCGGGGTGGTTCAGTGCGGGTATCCATTGGATCGGTCACAATTGTCATCTCTACTTATGTGCGCATATAATGAATAGTTCCAGTAATAATTTTTGTCTTAGTGTGCAAGACCAAACATTTGACAAACCCGAATGATTAAGACTAAGTTGTCAATATTTGTAATAATTAGTTTTCAGAGCAATAATTGTTGTGAGAGACCTACGAGTATTAAGTTATTAACCCATGGTAATGGATTCGGCATAAACAAAAAAGTTAGAACAGAGTATCTAGTTCAAGTTTGTTCGATTTAGTCCGATTTTTATTTGGTTTTACTTGAGACCATGTTTGATTAGTTCAATTGGTTTTGGCTCGATTTAGGTTTTTTTGGGTGTTTTTACTAAAACAAAATCATTTGATTTAAAATGGTATGATGGTTGGGAGGTCAAACATATTACATAAAAATGATAAATATTAGAACAAATTAAATATAAAAGAGAAGAAATAAATATGTCTTGAATTTGCAGGAGAGATAATACACTTTTCCAAATTTTGGGAATAAAAGTTTATGTCTTCTTAATGTACATTTTTTGTGACTAGTTTGAAAAAAGTTCATGAATATTTGTGTTCTATGTCATATAGCTGAGATGAGTATTTATTTGTTATATCAATATAAAAAATGTAAGTTACATAAAAATAGAAGTTACTAGTAATAACAGGTAAATATATATTACAATTACGCAACAAATTGTAAAATATACGGAGTATATAAAAGACATAATAAATGAATAAATCAATAAAGGCATATAACTACATTATTTTAATTTAGGCCATGAATGTGTGAATGCATTTCTAAACTATACTAAACATAACACAAAATTATATTTCTAGCACAAGAAAATCAAAGACTATCGATGATATTGCGATTAATGTTTAAGGAATAACAAATATAATTTCATATTTGTTCCGTTTATTTGGTTCAACTCGATTTTAAAGAGTAAAAAACAGAAACCGAATCAAACAACTATGGTTCGGTTTTTTACATTCGGTTTTTATTTTTTAGCAGTTCAGTTTAATTTAATTAATTAAGATCCATTTTATTTGGGAAAACTATCAAATAAGCCCCGTACTATGCCGAAAAAATCGATTAGGCCATCATACTTTACAAACACTCAATTAAGTCCTCGAACTATTAAAAAACGTTCAATTAAGCCCTTTCGGTCGGTAAGTAACCGGTTTCCCGGTTAAACGGCGGCGACGGCGACGGCGACGATGTGCTCGAACCCCAACAATGGCATACGCAGCTGCCGGGAAACGGGTTACATTAACCAGGAAACCGGTTACTTACCGACCGAAAGGGCTTAATTGAACGTTTTTTTAATAGTTCGAGAACTTAATTGAGTAGTGTTTGTAAAGTACGAGAGCCTAATCGACTTTTTTGGTATAGTGCCGAGGCTTATTTGATAACTTTCCCATTTTATTTTGATTTGGTTTTTTATTTTTTATTTTTCCGACCCAGCACTATTATTAATAATCACAATTGAGTGGGAGATTATGTATTACGCTTCTAATTGAGAGATGATTTGAATTACCACTATAACGAACTAGGATCGGTCGTTGGTGATTCTTAGTCATGTTTTATGACTTTATCTGTACATAATTTTTGTTGCGAGCTCAATTATTTAATGATCAAAATACATTATATTGAAATTATCTTCTGAATGAATTGAACTTGATGTAGAGAATTAGTGAATTTTTTTTGCAAATGTAGAGAATTAGTGAATTATTTTAGCTATTTTCATATATTTTTTTCTTTATTTTATTAATAAAGTATATTTTGAATATAATGTTTCATTATTCTATACATTCAAATAATTCAACCAATCAATGTTATCAAACATATTAAATTTTTTATCGGTTCCACCGAATGTATGAGAAAAACTTATATTGATTGACTACCCTGTTATTAGATTGAGCACGTCTATTTATATTAGTACCAAGTCTTCATTGACTAATATTAGTGTAATTCTAAACCAATTATAATACAGCTATCAAGAAAATTCATTAAATATAATATGTATACTACACTAAAAGCACTATTAGCAATATGATACCAGAACTACTATTATATTGTTATTGTTACACATTAAAAACAACAGTAACAATGCTGAGCAGGTGTAATGATAGAGATTATATGGGCCTAGGCTCAAGCCCACATACTCATGAATATGAAGCGGCCCAAAAAGAAACTAGACTTTTCCTTCGTTTGGGTTCCTTGAGCAGACGGAGCACCACTTTTACCGCATAAGTACAAGAATATGTTGCACCTACACCACGGTTAGTTTAGGCCTCTCAGCCTATGACACCTCATCTACAACTAGGGTCTCAGACTCTCAGTTAACAAAGCAAAGCAACAAAAGCAAGGACGAGGGCCCTCAACCCCTCGTCCTAGGTCATCTTAGCCACTACTCAATATATTGTGATCAGACACCACACATCACATTCTGTCACATAGCAGGGCTTCGTTCATAAACTAGCTACACATGTACATATATTTAATGCATCTAACATTTATTACTAGTGTAAAAAAAGACTCTTGGGGCCAAGGCTGGTCTTAAGAAATTGGGGCCCTGTGAAAAAAGGCCTTCCTTGCTAGCTAATACAATTAGATATGTACTCCTTCTGTCCCATTTTGTTTAGTCAAAATTGATTTTACAATTCAATGATGTTAAACCATTAAATATTTTGTTGATGCTTATTCCTTCAACCTTCAGGCCCAACACGTAAGCCCAAAGATTTCGAGTGGAGTGTGTATGAGTAAGCTAGCCCAACAGACAGATGATAAGGATCAAGAAACAAATAAGTAGCAAGTAAGTGATTAGGTATTATTATCTCTTAATAACTCCCTAATACAATACTTTTTGCTAAGGCTCCGACGGCCGTTCGTCTTACAGGGCAGTAGAAGTGCTGCGAGTAAGAATACTATAGCTAGAGTGCTAAGAATAGAAAGTTGCCAACCCTTTACAATGGAATAAATGCTTCTATTTATACCCGCCAATGGGCAGGTAGCTATGCTGACGTGGAAGCCTGTGGACCGCTTGTGTCCCAACCACCAAATCTTTAGCATTAAATGCACTTCCCGCCAGAATCTAGGTTTCCCGCCGGATTAGTGGGGACGTTCGTCCACCGGGAAGTGAGTTGGATTGCTCCAAGGGACCCTTGGGAGATATCGGCTGTTCGTCTCCTGGCCTTGATGGATACTCACCATGTGGACTGGGTTTCCCCCGATGACTACAGGCTTGCTCTGGGGACGTTCGTCGCCATCCCTGGTGGCCCGTGGTTCTGCTCCTTGTCCCTGCATAGACGTCCGTCGGGATGAGCCGCTGGGCCTGAGTCCCTCAATATCAGACGTTCGTCCATCCTCAGGGAACACGGGCCTGTGGGCTGGCCTAGTGCTCTAACTGGACGTTCGTCTGGCAAAATGGGTTAGTGGGCCGGATCTCGGCTTGGGCCATTTACCCAACACAAGTCCCCCACTTCTGATGTTCTGAGCATGCGCAGGACATAAGGAAGTATGAACCTCCCCGGAGTAGACGTCCGTATCTTGGTACTTGTGTTTATTGCATCTGGTGGAAACGTACGCTCGTGGTCATGGTGCTTGACAGCTGTTGACGGTTCAGGAAACGAGGTGACGGCTGATGTTGCGGCGGTGCCCTTTCCCGAGGAATTGTCATCATTACGTTCCCGTCCCACGCACAGCGCGTGGGCCGGAATACGCTCCTTGCCACGTGTCCGCTCCTCGTTGGTCCCCCCGCCGGTGTCTCTCCTATAAATGCCGGGTTCTCCCTCTAAATTAGGGTTCCCAATTTCTGCTCTCCTGCTCTCGCGTTCCTGCAGCTCTTCAAGCTTTCTCCTGTTTTCAAGCTCGGCTAATCCCCTTTCTAAGGTAATTTCCATCCTCTGCTTCTTTTCCTTGTCTTGAATTCTCGCCGAGATGGTTTCGATGGAGATCTCGTCGAGTTCTGGTTCGGGTTCATCGGGTTCTTCCTCGGGCTCCTCCTCCGATTCCGGTTCACGCTCTTCGGGTGAGACTAGCACTTCCGGGAGTTCTGGCTCAGCCTCTACCGTGGGAACGGTCCGGGCCGGGGAGGCCCAAGATGTGGTTACTGCGGTGGTCCCTGGTGAAGAAGGTGCCGATTTGGGAGAACAAGGGAATATGGCCCTCGATGTAGTGGACCCCGTGGCTGATGCCGGGGAACGGGAGTCCGCCGGTGAGGACGAGCGTCCAGATGGGTATGACTCTGGGGTTGAAGCTCAGGACGGCTCCGATATTGAAATATTCGAACTTGGGCTGAAGATAGATGTGGAGAGGCATCTGTGCCCGATCAAGAATGTCCTGTGCCATGAGCAGATCTTCTCGCAGGTGGCCCTCAACAAACTGAAGGTATTCTTCCCCCCTCCATTCGTATACAGCCTGCGTGGTGCAACCCACGTGATGAGGAGACGTCCAGGGATGGTTATGGTGCTTCTGGACTCCATCGAGGCTGGGCTGCGCTTCCCTCTTCATCCGTTTTTCGTGGAATTCTTCTGTTTTTACCAGATAGCCCCCGCACAACTCATGCCGAATTCCTATCAGTTCGTCTCCGCCTTCCTAGTCCGCTGCAAGGACAATGGGGTCACCGCCACTCTGGACTTGTTCCATTACTTCTACCGGCTCACCCCCCAGAATTCTGACGGCTTCCTGAGCATTGCTGCTCGTCCGAAACGGAGGTTGTTCAGCGGAGCACCGAGCTCCATCCACGACTGGAAGAATCGGTTCTTCTTTGTGCGGTACGCGGATGCTCGTCTGCCATTGCGTTGGAACGGCTACCCGCCCAAAATAGGATCTCCGGAGCTGACCAACGACCTGGAGGAGGACATTAGAAAGATCTCGACGGGCGGCATCCGGCCCTTAGATGACTTCTTAACCTTCGAGGCGCTCGCCGCGGCAGGAATAGGTACCGCCCATGCTCTTGGACATCTCCCCTTCTACGCTCGTCTCGGGGTATTGGGCGGTCCTCTCCTCCGAGGTGAGTTCTTACTGACGTTCGTCCATCTAACCCATTTCCTTTGTCTCTTTCAGGTCTTCCCCCAACCCAGGAGCAGATGAATCACGAAAAACTCCTCAAGAATCGGAAGGGGAAGGGCGCCGCGGCCGACGCTGCCCTTGCCAAGGCCAAAACCGTCCAGGCAGCTGACTCCAACTCTTCCGCCTCCCAGGCCGATCGTCGCACCGTGGAGGCGGAGCAGCACCTCATTGCCACGGTGTTGGCACAAGGGTCCCAGGCCCCAGTCCTTGATTCTGGCGTCCCCGAGGTTGTGGCGCCTCTGCAGGCCGTCCATCCCCAGGAGGGGGAGAAAGCGGACAAAAAGTCCATAAGGCCCAGGGGAACTGGTTCTTCGGCCCTTGAAGGGCAAGGGGTGATCCTCCCCTCTCTCGGACGTCCGGCGCATGACGTTTGGCAGGAGGTTGCCTCTCTGGCCGGCGTGGAGATGCCTCCCCGCACGTCTTCGGAAGCCTCCAATGCGGCCCTGGCCGCCGCTCTTCAGGTAAGATCTCGCTCCGCGCGTGTTGCCTGATCACTTTTATTCTAATGTTTTGAAGTCTCACCTCCCGCATCCGATTTGTAGGTCGGGCTCTCCGTTCTGCAGTCTGAGGCTGCCCGAGATGCCGAGGTCCTCCAGGCGAAGACCAAGGCAGATGCTGCTCTGAAGAAGGCGAGAGAGGCCGCTCGTCTTCAGGAAAAGGAGCTTGCGGCCAAGGATAAAGAATTGCAGGCCGCCCTGAAGGTAGCCCGTGAGTCCTCCGCGAAGCTCGCGGTCCTCGAGAAGGCCGGGTTCAAGCTCGTCCCAGCTCTCCCCGCTCCCAAGGACGAGGCCCCCGAGTGGCTCGTCGACGACACCGGGTACCACAATTCTGGGGCATTCATGATCGCCGCCCAGAGGTATCTCGGCGGCGCCTTCGGCGATGTATTCGCCGCCGAGCTGCAGAAGCAGGCGCCGAAGGATCGGCTCAAGTTTGGGGTCCGGATTCTGGAAAGCGCGCCCCTGGCCGAGAAGTTCCTATATGATGTTGGGGATAGCTCCTTCGTCATTGGCTTCAACGAGGGGGTGAGGGCCACATTGCCGGTCTTTGCCGCTCTTCAGGGCCCCCGATTTGATCTGGCCGAGCATACGTCAGATCCAGAGCTGATCCGGGCCGTGGGCAAGCTGAAACGGGACGCCCGGCGGGAGGAGGCCAGAGCCAGGGGGGAGGTCCCAGAGCCCCCGACCCCCGAGCCCGAGCCCGAGGAGGAAGAAGAAACCATCCCTGGGGGATCCCGGCCCATTTCTCCAAATTTTGTATAATGTAGCTCGTAGTTTGTTTGTTTTGATCCTGTGCTTATCCGGCCAGTAGAGCCGAAGAATATACAACTCTTTTTTGCCTTATCATTGTCTCTACGCTCATGAACTCTTTTTATCTTCTTTCTTCGTTGGTAGTTTTTCGTTTTTTCTCGGGGACGTTCATGTCCATAACTCGCCCTCGCGTCCCAAACCTTCGGGATACGAACGCATGCCTGAGAGCACCCCACATATGTTCCATCCCCAAATCCGTTCGTCGGAAGGAAGACGTGCGGGGATGCGGCGGTGTTCTTTCGAATCAGTTGGTGAAGACGCCCGTCTCTTGGCTATTTGCGTAACCATTCGTGGGGTCGTTCACGTCCATCGGGATATGAGCGTATGCTAGGGAGCACCACATATGTAACCACTCCCCAAGACGTACGGGTTGCGGCCGTAACCTCCCGGACCAGCGTTGGTGAAGACGTTCATCGAATGTGCTTCCCCGAATCATGCCTTGATGGAGGGGATCGCCGCTTCCGGAATAGCGTACCCTTTGGCGCCTGTGCTTAAGCCAGGTATCCGTCTCGGATGTGCATCTGATGTGAACATGGGACCTACGAGCATATACGCACGTCTTCCTGTGAATTTGGCCTGCAGGTACGCTCTCTGCTTACCCCTTCGGGGGACGTTCGTGGCATCAAGCCAGACTCCTTCGCAGTGACTGTGGGCGGTAACATCGAGGAGCCTTTAATACCGCGGTAGGTACCGGTATCCGGATGCCACGTGCTCCACCGTGATTGGCGCAACCTCGCGGTGCTGCCTATAAGTACCCAAGGCCTTGTGAGTTCCCCATTTGCTTCATCCCTAGCTCTTGTGCTGCACGATTACTTCCTCTCTCTAGCTTTCTTTGATACCGCTTCCAGCGCCAGCACCCGTAGGTACCGAACGTCGTCATGTCTTTGTCCATATCAGGGTCCCATGTTATTGATAGGTTCGACGATGGGTGCTCCTCCGGTGATGACCTGGAGTTCTATGAGCGGGGTATGCCACCATGGCCCCCCCGTCATCACCTGAATTTCTCTTGCGTTCGTCGTCAGCGCCAGCGTCTCTTGAACGCCGATCGTCGGTTGATAAGCCAATGGTTCCTTCCCCCAAGGGGTTATGACGATCGGATTCTGCGCAACCCAATGCGCCATTTGCCCGGCTACGTGGTGGTCCACTTGGACTCTGTCATAGCCGGCCTCCTGTTTCCCCTCCACAGCTTCCACATAGAGCTTTTTAGGGGCCTCCGGGTGACACCCGCTCAGTTCGTCCCCGCTGCTTATAGGATCATCGCGGGTTTTATAATCAGATGTCACAGCGTTGACGTGACCCCCACCGTGGACCTGCTGCAACATTTCTTCCGGCTATCTCCTTTCGGACGTACGGGGTATTTAACCCTGATCGCGCGTCCGTCCATGGTCCTATTTTCTAACAACGCCGGGAATCCGGACGGCTGGGAGGAGCGGTTCTTCCTTGCCGACGTGGGCTCCCCGATGCCATTCTCCGATAGGTGGAACGCCTACCCGGTGAAGTCCATCCCGCCGCCCATGACGGATGAGGAGCTCGGCTATGCCAAGCGCATAGCTGGTCTTGGCGTTCAGAACCTCCGGTCGCTGGTGGCCGAGCCTTTCAAGGCCCGGGCCGGGCTAGGTGCGTCTATTTGTACTTGCATTGTCCTGTCATCTTCTAGTTGTTACGATTCTGAACGTCTTGATTTTCTTCCTGCAGGAGTATTCCCAACTATATCATCCATGGGGCGCAATCATATTACTTCGCATGCCCATGGCCGCGACAACAGGCATGAGGACAAGGGCAGGAAGCCGCTCGTTCCCAAAATTGAGCCTCGGACGGGCAGGAGGCGATCAGATGACGCACCAGAGGACGGGGCTTCGAAGAGGCTCCGCATTGATGGTACCGCCTCCAAAGCCATCATAGTGGCTGATGACTCCGACGGTGAGCCGGGGAGTCCCCTGAAGCGGAGGCCCTCCCGGAACAGGCCCCCTGTTTCCCCTCCGGCCAATTCTGAGGTCCGTCGACTTAGGGATGAAGATGTCCCTGCTTCCAAGGGTTCTGACGATGCTCGTCCCCCTTCGCCCCCAGAAACCAACGGGTCCTCCCTTGGCCTTATCGAATTCTCGGGGGTTGGCCCTCGTAAGGAGTCGATGATGCTCTTCGGCCAGACCGCATCCTCAATCTGGTGTGGCCTTAACCTCAAGGTCCCCCAGGATTTCGCCGCCCAGGAAGCTCCTGAAGATCTCCTGGAGTGTGGGCAAAGCACTCTTGACAAGGCCGGGTTATATTTCCACCGGGCTCGGATGGCCTTTGAGAATCAAGGCAGGGAAATGGCCCGGGTGCGGGCTGAATGCGACGCCCTTCTGAAGAATGCCAAGGGCAGGGCTGGGACGCTCCAAGAGAAGGCTGACGCCTATGATAAGCTCGTCCAGGAGAGCGCTTCTCAGAAGGAACTTCTTCGGAAGCAGGAGGCCGAGCTTGTAGATCTTCGCAGCCGGCTGTGGGCTGTGGAACAGGCTAAGGTGGGGATCCGCCGTACGGGTGTGGATAATCATGTCCCCATCTATGAAGCCGATGTTTCGAAGATCAAGGAGTCTGGTTCCATCGAGTTCCAGAAGTCCAAAGCCTACACCGGTGCCATCCAGACCATGGCCAGGAAGTTCCTTCCGAGGTTCGTCGGCGAGTTCTTGGCCACCTGCCCGGACCCTTATCTAGATGGTATCAAGCTGCTTCAGGCCACCCCCACTGGGGAGCGCTTCCTTGATGATCTCGCCGACGATACTTATCTCAAGGGTATGGTCGGCCTTGTGGCAGAGAACCTTCCTGTCTTTGAGCGTCACTTTGGGGCTCCTTTTGATCCTGCGGCAGCTGGCTTCGATTCCCTGATGGTGGACGCCCATAAAGGGGCCCTCGAACTGCTGAGGGAGCGTAAGGAGCGCGAAGAAGCTGAGGCCAGGGAAAAAACCAAGCAGGTCCCCTTTACGGCCCCAACTCCTGACGCCGGCCAAACTTAATTCTCCGCTCATAGTCTGTACCTCACAATTATTTACACTGTAATTTACATCATACATTGTACTTTCCGGTCATCAGTACCGAAGAATAAAAATCATTATTTGCTCCATGTCTCCGTCTCTCTTTCTCTCTCTCTTTTTTTTTTTTTTTTTTTTTTTTTTTTTTTTTTTTTTTTTTTTGGAGTCCTTTCATCAGTTTTTTGTCCTTCTCTAGCTTCGTGGGTACTTGTCTCCTGGTTTCGTAGGAGACGTTCGCCATCCCCCGCCTCGAGAAAGGACAGGTTTATCCACGTCGGGATTCCCTATCTCCGTTCGTCCCCAGCCGCGAACTACTAGTCTTCTGGCTTCGCAGAAGGCTTTCGTCATGCGCTCATCAGGGGGAGGAACCGGGCTTCGTTCGTCCTTGTCGTGGTCCTACTAATCTTCTTTCCTCGAAGAAGACGTTCGGTCATCCAACGATCGCAAGGAGGTCACTGGTTTATCCACGTCGGGATTCCCTGCTTCGTCGCCCCATATCCGTGGCCCTACTAACCTTCTGCTTCGGCAGAAGGTGTTCACCGGCCTACGGGTCATGGGGGAACTGGTTTATCCTGCCGAGGTTCCCTTTGGTACGTCCAGCCCCCCCCACGTTCCTACTGACCTCCGCGTCGGGAGACGTTCGTCACGTGGTGAAGGAAGATCAGGCATACCTCGTCAAGACTCCCTCTCTCCTAGGAGCTTCTTTCTCCCCTTCTCCTCTCTCTTTTTTTTTTTTTTTTTTTTTTTTTTTTTTTTTTTTTTTTTGAGGAGGAAATCATTTCAACAGCACTTCGGCTTTTAATCTCTCTGTAGGAAGTGAAGAACGGAAATAATCCTTTTAATATAGAGATGACGATTGGTGGTGTTACATGGTACTTCGACCAAAATATTACAACGATCTATCTCTAATTATTGGTAGAACTTCTTCAAGTGTTCGACATTCCAAATTCCAGCGTGGTTCCCCTCCAATGTGTGGAGAAGGAACGTCCCCTGGTTGTATCTTCTCATGACCCTGTACGGCCCCTCCCAGTTTTTGGCCATTTTGCCTCCTTCGAGCGGCCTGCTTTTCTCCCTTTTTCTGAGTACGAGGTCCCCTGCTTCAATTTCGCGGATCTTCACCGCCTTGTTGAAGTATCTTTGGGTGGCTCGGTGGTATTCCTCCATGCGACGAGCTGCTAGGTCTCTTCGCTCCTCAATGAAATGGAGCTCCGCCCGTAGGTTTGCCTCGTTGTCTTTCGGTTGGAAGTGTCTCGTGCGATGCGTGGGTACCAGCACCTCTGTTGGTACTTTGGCCTGGAATCCGTACGTCAAAGCAAAAGGTGTCTCGCCGGTTGCCGTCCGTGGGGTTGTTCTGTACGTCCAGAGCACGTAATTGAGCTGCTCCGGCCAGGTGGATGCGTAATCTTCCAATTTCTTTTTAATTCCATCCATGATGGTCCTGTTCATGTTTTCCACCTGGCCGTTGGCCTGTGGGTAGGCCACCGAGGCCTTGGAGTGCCTGATGCCCCACTTCGCCAGGTATGCCTCAAATCCTCTGCCGACGAACTGCCGGCCATTGTCGGTGATGACCTGTTCTGGAATCCCAAAGCGGCATATAACATTCTGCCAGAGGAACCTCTGACATTGATATTCGGTGATGGAGGCCAGCGGCTCGGCCTCTACCCACTTCGTAAAGTAGTCAATTGCCACAATGACAAACTTTCTTCCGCCGGTCGTCGTCGGGAGGGGGCCCAGTAGATCTACGCCCCACCTGGCGAAGGGTAGTGCAACGGTCATCGGAGTGTAGAAGCTTGCCGGTCGACCGGGGACAGGGGCATATTGCTGACATACCGCACACCTCCGAGTGTGGTTGAAGCAGTCCTGCTGGATGGTCGGCCAGTAATACCCCTGCAAGATGATCTTCCGAGCCAAAGTACGAGGGCCTTGGTGACTGGAACAGATGCCTTCATGTATTTCCTCAATGACGGCCGCTGCCAAGCTCGGTGGGAGGCACCTCAAGTATGGTCCTCCGAACGTCTTCTTGTAGAGCTGCCCATCAATGAGCTCGAAGTTGGGGGCCCTCCTCTTTATCCATGCTGCTCGTCCGGTGCTGCCATCATCCTCAGGCTCGGGGAGCGTCCCATCCCTGAGGTAGTCTGCGATCTCCTTCGACCAATTAGGTTCGGCGATGGAGATGGCTTCTACCCGGATGACGTCCGTCGCCGGTGTTAGGAGCGTCTCCTGCCTGACGAAGCCCTTGACGTGCCGGGGGATGCTCGTTGTGGGGTCATCGCTTGGGGGATTGCCTAGCTTGGATAATATATCGGCCTCGGCGTTCTCCACCCGCGATACCTGCTCAATTATCACCTGTTCGAACTGCGCGGTTTGTTCCTCCGCGAGTTCCTTGTAGATTTTCATCCTTTCTTCCCTGGTTTCGGCCGTCCCATTCATCTGGGTTACCACCAGTTGACTGTCCATCCTCACCTTGAGACGAGCTGCGCCGAGTGCCCTTGCGCACTTTAGTCCCGCAATCAGCGCCTCGTATTCAGCCTCGTTATTGGTGACTTTGAATTCAAACTTCATGGAGTAGTAGGCTTTGAAACCTTCAGGTGAGGTAATCACTGCTCCCCCACCACAACCTTTCGCACTCGAGGCCCCATCGGTGTACATCTCCCACCAGTTGTTGAAATCATTGTCGCCTTGGGGATCGTCCTCGGCGCGGGCGGTGCACTCGGCAATGAAGTCTGCCAGCGCCTGCCCCTTGATCGCCGGCCTTGGTTTGAACTCAATGTTGTATTGGCCGAGCATTAGGGACCATTTGGTTATCCTCCCGCTGGCCATGGGGTTCCGGAGGATCGTGGCGAGAGGCTGCGTCGTGTATACAGTCACTGGGTGTGCCTGGAAGTACGGGGCCAGGCGTTTGACAGATGCTATCAAAGCGAGGATCGTCTTTTCCATCAGTGTATATCTGGTCTCCGGACCGTTCAGCGCTTTGCTCACGAAATAGATTGGTCGCTGAACGCCCTCCGCCTCCTTGAGTAGCACAGCACTCACAGCCAAGTCCGCCACTGCCAAGTACATGTATAGCTGCTCCCCGGGGTCCGCCTTGGTGAGGACGAGCGGAGAAGAGAGGTATATCTTGAAATCTTCGAAGGCAGCCTGGCATTCTGGTGTCCACTCGAAGGGATTTGCCTTCTTCATGATCTGAAAGAAAGGAATGGCCTTATCTGCCAGTTTCGACATGAACCGGCTCAGGGCTGCCAGTCTCCCGGTGAGGCGCTGTACGTCCTTCAGGTTCCTGGGGGCCTCCATGTCAACTATTGCCTTTACCTTCTCCGGGTTAGGTTCGATCCCTCGCTCACTCATCATGTAGCCGAGGAACTTGCCGCCCTTGACGGCGAAGGCACACTTCTTTGGATTTAATCTCATGCTAGCCTCCTCCATGATGGTGAAGATCCTCTCCATATCCCGGACGTGGTCCCCCCTCTTCTTACTCTTGATCAGGATGTCATCCACGTAAGCTTCCATTGTTTTTCCCAGCACGTCTTTGAACAACATCCCGATCATTCGCTGGAAGGTGGCCATGGCATTCCTCAGGCCGAACGGCATGACCACATAACAGTACACGCCCTCCGCTGTGACGAACGCCGTTTTTTCTGCATCATCAGGATGCATGAACACCTGGTGGTAGCCCCTGAATGCATCCATGAAGCTGAGCAGCTCGCAGCCCGCCGTTTCATCTACGAGCAAGTCGATCCTTGGCACTGGATACGGATCCATCGGGCAGGCCTTGTTGAGGTCCGAGTAGTCGACGCACATCCGCCATGTGTCGCCTTTTGGGGCTAGCACCACGTTGGCCAACCACTCCACGTGGATGACCGGCCGGATGTGCTTGATGTTGAGGAGCGTAGCCGCCTCCTTTTTGATGAACTCCCGCCGTTCGGCTGCCATGTATCTCTTCTTCTGCTGTATGGGCTTGGCATCCGGCCGTACGGCGAGTCTGTGGCAGATGAGGTTGGGGTCTATCCCGGGCATGTCCTCCGGACCTCTGGCAAATAGGACTTTGAACCTCCGGAGGACAGCTATGACCCCTTCCTTGATCTCAGGTTCGAGATCGGCGCCGATGGACACCTTTCTGTCCGAAGGTTCATCCAGCTCCACCTCCTCGAGCAGGGCAGCCGGTTCCAGACGAGCGTCGAAGTCAGCCTGCCTGGCTTTCTCAGTGATGCTGTTGACCCGGGCTTCTCGCTCTCTGAACCTCTCCATGGCTTTAGTGTAGCAGGCCCTGGCCATGTGCGGATCCGTGCGGGCGACCCCCACCCCTGTCTCGGTGGGGAATTTGATGCATGAGTGCCGCACGGAGCAGATGGCCTCAAGATCCTCCAAGCCGGGCCGGCCCAAAATTGCGTTGTGAGCACATTTCAGGCGGACCACAACGAATGTCATCCGGATGCGGGTGGTGTGAGGACCATCCCCGATCTCAACGGGGAGGCCGATGGTACCCTCCGCATCGATGCAGTCCCCTGTGAAGCCCGACAGAGGGGTACGTAGGGGGGCCAGCTGATCCTTCCTCAGCTTCATCCCTTCGAATGCCTCCCAGTAGAGGACGTTCACGCTGCTGCCCGTATCCACAAGGACGCGTCGGACGATCGCATTGTTGACATCCATGCTGATCACCAGCTCATCCCTGTGGGGGGCCGGTGACATCGGTAGGTCGGCTGGTCCAAAGGTGATGGCCTCTACCTTGTTCTTTTTAGCGGGGGGTGCTGATACGGAGCCCACATAGAGGGACCTTTCAAACTTTTTCCGTTCCGCAGGCGTGTCCCCAGTCTCAGCGCCCCCGAAGATCACCTTGATCTCCAATTTCTTTTTTCCGCCGTTCGGGCCGAGGGACCCCTCCGGACGTTTATCAGCACTCCGATAGTCTACGCCCTTAGGTTCCGCCTCGCGCTGATCGTCGCGGCGCCATGACCGTGATCTCGGGTTCGGCTGCCTCGGGCTATTCTTTTTTAACAGCTGGGTGAACTCGCCCAGGTAGCCTTGCCGGATCAGCTCGTCGATGGCCGTTCTCAGCTGTCTGCAGTTGTCGGTGAGGTGGCCGACCCTCTGGTGGTATTCACAATATGCGGTCTCATCCTGACCCATAAGTGCCTTCTTGTCTTGGGGCTCCCTTAAGATGCCCTTGTCCTTGATTGCGTCAAAAATTTGACTGACGGGGTAGGCCAGAGGGACGTGGTATCCCTCCGGGCGTGCGCGGCTGGCCTCCGGATGAGCCTTCCACGGAACCATGCCGCCGTCCGTCTTCTTCTTTTTGCTTGGGGGGGATGGTCCGCCTCCGGGACCGAGTTTATCCGCCAATTTACGGGAGGGGGCGGCAGGCGCGCCGTCCCTCAATCTGATCTCCTCCTCAATGGAGGCGTACTTCTGCGCCCGAGCCAGCACCTCGGTATAGCTGGTGCTGGGGTTCCTCCGAAGGTCCCGGTATAGGTCCCCCGTTGCTAGAGCGCTGGTGAACATGTTCACTCCCAGCCGCTCGTCCAGGTCATCCACCTGGAGCACCTCATCTCTCCACCTGACCAGGAATTGGGCCAGGGGTTCGTCCTTCCCCTGCTTCACACTTGTGAGCGATGTGAAGCTCTTCTTGGGGGTGGTGCTGGCAGCGAATTGTGCCATGAACTGCTGGGACAGCTGTTCGTAATTATCAATAGATCCGGGCCTCAGCTGCCCGAACCATTCTTGCGCCGGACCTCTCAGGGTGCTGAAGAAGAGCCGGCAGATGGCCTCATCAGATGCCCCTAGCATAGAGAGGTTCCCCTGGAAGCTGATCAGGTGGGCCTTAGGATCTCCGGTCCCGTTGTATATTATCCCCTGGGGGGGTCTGCAGTCGCGCGGAATTTCCGCATTCATCACCCTCGGGGTGAAGGGTGAAGTGAGGGAGAAACGCGGCGTGGCTGGGGCGGCCTCCGCCCGTCTGTCCATTTCGGCTAATCGCCGCTCCATTGCCTCTAGCCGGGCCTCCTGTGCGGCCCTTCCGGGGGACACAGGAGGGGCGGCCTCGAGCGCAATGTTCCTTCGTGGGGCAACCGCGTCGGGTTGCCTTCGTGTGATATGGGCGCCATGTCTTTGGAAACGTCGTCCAATATTACTGGCGGCGGGGGGTAATGATGGTGCCCCGCTGTTCGGAGGGGACATCCGGCGTGCGTCCCCGGTGATCGTCTTGCCACCCATAGCGGGGGGTGCTGGCGCTGGTGTGCCCCCCAGCTCCATGGGAAGACGGATTCTGACCCAACCTCATGTGGATGGGTGTCCGGCGCTCGGCAGATTCCGCTGTCTCATCCAGGGTCTGCATGCGGCGGACAGGCGATATGGGCGTCCAGATGGTGTTGGCTGAATACACCTCTTCGTTCGCCTCCTGTTCGTCCGCCATCCGGCGCATTGTTTCCGCCAGTTCCCTCATGAGTCGAGGGTCCTGCCTGGCTTCGTGGGGGATGAGATTTGTGAGACCACCCTCACCCCCAGTCGTCCCCAACGTCTCGGAGTATTCCGTGGTTTGCCCGCGGTTGCTTCGTCCGCGGGACAACTGCTCGGAGAGATCGCGTTGGCGGTTGTTTCTTGTCATCGTGCTTGCTTTGGGTAGATTTAGTAGCTGTTTGGGAGAGTTTTTCGGAAACTTTTAGTTCAGTTTCCCACAGACGGCGCCAGTGTTGATGCTTATTCCTTCAACCTTCAGGCCCAACACGTAAGCCCAAAGATTTCGAGTGGAGTGTGTATGAGTAAGCTAGCCCAACAGACAGATGATAAGGATCAAGAAACAAATAAGTAGCAAGTAAGTGATTAGGTATTATTATCTCTTAATAACTCCCTAATACAATACTTTTTGCTAAGGCTCCGACGGCCGTTCGTCTTACAGGGCAGTAGAAGTGCTGCGAGTAAGAATACTATAGCTAGAGTGCTAAGAATAGAAAGTTGCCAACCCTTTACAATGGAATAAATGCTTCTATTTATACCCGCCAATGGGCAGGTAGCTATGCTGACGTGGAAGCCTGTGGACCGCTTGTGTCCCAACCACCAAATCTTTAGCATTAAATGCACTTCCCGCCAGAATCTAGGTTTCCCGCCGGATTAGTGGGGACGTTCGTCCACCGGGAAGTGAGTTGGATTGCTCCAAGGGACCCTTGGGAGATATCGGCTGTTCGTCTCCTGGCCTTGATGGATACTCACCATGTGGACTGGGTTTCCCCCGATGACTACAGGCTTGCTCTGGGGACGTTCGTCGCCATCCCTGGTGGCCCGTGGTTCTGCTCCTTGTCCCTGCATAGACGTCCGTCGGGATGAGCCGCTGGGCCTGAGTCCCTCAATATCAGACGTTCGTCCATCCTCAGGGAACACGGGCCTGTGGGCTGGCCTAGTGCTCTAACTGGACGTTCGTCTGGCAAAATGGGTTAGTGGGCCGGATCTCGGCTTGGGCCATTTACCCAACATATTTATATACAGTCGTATTGATAATATGAAAACGATACACAAATGTTTTTTGTTAAAAATATGTCCATAAAAATATAAATTCATTAAGTTTCACATAAATATATTAGTTATTAATAGACAAATGGTTACCGTCTTTAACTGGAAAAGTCAAAGATGACTAAATAAAAAAAGGGATAGATGTAATATAAAACATAAATAAAGATGCATGATAATAGAGTGATAGATTACTGCGGAGTAATCTATTTTATGTCAAAAATAAAAGTTACTACTAATAAACATATTAGTTAGTAAAGATAACCTAATAACAAAATTAAACGAGATTTTAAATAAAATTGGTTTGATTATTTAATTAAATATTCCCTCCGTTCCATAAAATAGTTCTCACTAGGATTTGGATCGGAGTTTAAGAAAGTGAGAATAAGTGCAAAATGTATGGTTGTGGTTGAGTAAGAAAAATGTAAATGAATGATAGTCATTCAAAACTTTCCAAAAGGGGAAATGTGAACTATTTTTGGGACAATCGAAAAAGGAAGTCGGGAACTATTTTGCGGGACGGGGTAAATAACAACTTCAACACTATCATAAATTGTTCATGTCATATAAATAACTAAAGTAAAGTAAGCCAGTCGTATGGTCATACCTTGGGATACGGCTCCCCTCCCTTGCTTTAGCGGGCAAGGGTCTCTACCTATTGTGAGCCTTTAGATCATAAAATCAATGGCACAGGATGAGTGGTTTCATTTTTGCACCAATCTCAACCCTAAATTTTAATCTTGGCCCTTCAATTGAGTAAGGGCCCGTTTACTTACGACTTAATGAGCTGAATTGAAAGCATGACTTATTCGCTCAGCCATAAGTGTCTTTTTATTTAGGAGTTAATGAAAAAACCGACTTATTCGCTCAGACTATATACGACTTAATTGTTCAGCCAGATAAGTATAGTCCTTAGCTTACAGACGCGCTATTGACGATAGACCACACATATATCTCCCTTTTAACCCTAACTCCTACTCGTGAAAACTCCACGCCTCCATCTTCATCAAAGAGCAGCGCGCCAAGATCTTCATCTTGACAGTTGACGCATTTAAGTCTTCATCTCCATATCTGGTTCTTCATCATCTAGGTATTTCTTTAAATTTGTTGTAATTTTATGTGTTTATTTACAGATTAATTTTCTAAATTTAACATCCATCGACAGTGGCGGACACACATGGGGGCTATGGGGGGCTGCCGCCCCTCCGGCGAAAAAAAATTATAGGTATATTTACCCCGAAATTTTTAATATATATGTATTTGTATGTATATTCTTGTACTGCCGCCCCTGCTATCGGGAAATCCTGCGTCCGCCGCTGTCCATCGACATGGACTTAGGCATCACTTTCGAATCCCCTGCTCTTTGCAATTTAATCCTATGAACTTTGTTCTCTGCAATTAAATCATATAAACCTTGTTCTCTACAATTCAATTCTTCCCAGCGATAAGTGTAAGGTTATTGAACCCATAGGTGACCTGCATCTCTCCCTGTGATAAGTCCGTATTTTGACACGTATTTGATGCGTGTTGAGATCGGCTTTTGATGATTTTCCTAGTTTTAAGGTGTTACAAGTCTCAATTTTAGCTCAAGTTATGTTTACCGGGCGTTGGTTCGAGTTTTGTGTTGTTTGTAGTCAAAATCAGGGAATTTGAGCCCGGCACCGGCACTTGAGGAACAATCGGGATGATTTGAGAAGCATTTGAGAATGATTTGATAGCTTTGGAGGTCACCGGAAGATTCACGATGAAGATTTGAAGGAAAAAAGAGCTCTAGGATTGGCTACGGGGTCAAAAGAAGATGAATGAAGCTTGAAAACGACGATCAGAATGACCTTCTATCAATCGTTCAAGCATTACTCTTTGTAGAAACAACCTATGGACACGATTCAAGTTCCATATGAAAGCTAACTTCAAGGGCTACAAATCATATGAAGACATCTTTGCGAGAATCTGAGAGGAAGAAGGTGAAAAAAGACGATGAAGTCAGATGATCTCTGCTGCGATTTCAGAATAACACCTTCCACCGTTTTGATCATATCTCTTGATTGGATGATTCAAATCACATTTGGCAAGATGGGGTGGATAGAGGACTTCATTATCTACAACTTTCATGAAGAAAGCATTGCCAAATTCGGAAGTTAAGTAGGCACGATCGTGCCCTCAAAGTCAGACACGATCGTGCGTGAAGAGAAAATGCGGAGGAGTTACTGCCAGCTAGGCACGATCGTGCCTGGAGGGAGGCACGATCGTGCCTGCCCAAAATGCGCGTTTTTGCTCCGGAGGCACGATCGAAGGCACGATCGTGCCTGGCTCCGAAAATCCTAATTCAGCTCAAATTTCACCCCATTTTTCTATTTAAACAGCCTGTAAACCCCCGTTTTCGAGGGGGGAGCTTAGAGAGAGCGCCTAGCACGAATTTTAGAGGGCTTTTCAGCCTTGTTCATCAATCTTTTGTGATTCTTTGTAAGTTCCACCTTTTTAATTTATGACAATTAATTCTTTTTATTCCAATTCTATTGATTCTTCAATTATGAATTGTGAGTAGATTTAATTAGGGATTTGGGATTGATGAAGGGGTTAATCATGATGTATGGCTAGATTTTTTCGGTTTAATTGCATGAATGCCGTTTAATTTGTGTTTGAATAATTTAATTGATATCTTTTGTAACCTAGAATCGCGACTAGAATTACAATTGCATGTAGAATAAATTAAGAGAGATCTAATTTGTTATAGGACACATTCACACACACTTAATCGTTCGCTAAGAGATTAGTAGCGATTAAGGGGCCGTAAGCTCGCTCGTCTTGGCAATAATTTAGGATCCTGTCGCATGAGAGATCAGCCTGGTCCCCTAAATTATTGTACTCTACGCCGCGAGAGCGGTAAGAACTTAGTAATGATTAGCTAGGCTCAATTAAATTAATTTCATGTAATTAGGCCTGATCTGCCAGAAATCTGGTTACCCCGGAATCGATCTCTGTTCCCTTCGTCATTAATTAGAAAGAACCCCCTAGTTTAATTGTTCGCATTAGTTTTATTTTCCAAACCAACCAATCTCACACGACGCTTTTATTTTATTTTCTTTTTAATCGCTGAATTTAATTAATTCTTGATTCCCTTTTGTCCGTCCCTGTGGAGACGATACTCGTACTTACACCACTATATTACAATCTATTTTAAGTGCGAGAAAACTCACATCACCCTGCTCCCAACGATTTACAAAGCTTTTTCATTTTGTTTAGTTGAATACCTATAATAATCTACGTACTGAGTATCTCTATTAATATTAGGAAAAATAGAAATTAATAATCCAACCTTTTAGCAGTCTTCTTACAATAGTCTCACCTTTTCGTTATTCAAGAATAATCCAACCTTTGCACCCCATCTTCATTCGTCGGTCCCTAACCGGTTAATGACCAACTATTCCAAGTTATTTTCTTATCTTTGCAAAATATTATCTTTGTGAAATGTGAGATTTATGGTATAATGGTTTACAAAGATAAAAAATAACTTGGAATAGCAGGTCATCAACCGGTCAGGGACCGGTGAATGAAGATGATGCGCAAAGGTTGGATTATTCATGAATAACGAAAAGGTGAGACTATTGTAAGAAGACCGCTAAAAGGTTGGATTATTAGTTTCCATTTTCCCTTAATATTAATACCTTAAGTTATTACGTATTAAACAGTATCTATTACGCATTATAATACAATTTATTCTTCTTATTAATTAAAATAGAGATAGCTTTGTATATTCTGTTTATAAATATAGTTCGTTTATTATTAACTACCATGTCCACGGTTCTTCCCATCATTGGCTTCTCCTACTTGTGGCCTTATTTTTCCTTTCTTCTGAGTGTGTGTTGATTCAATCAAATGATTGAAAGTGTGGTTGGATACAATGAATTTGAGCTTATGTAAAGATTCGATCTCTGTGTTTGTGTTTCATATTCACTCGTTTCAGATTTTTCCATGACTCATAGCACCTTTTGTGGAATGTGGTACAAAGGAATGTGGTTTTCCAATCTTAGAACAAATGGCTCCTTATCCATTTGTGGTACAAAAGAATGTGGTGATTGCTTGTTTTGAGGTTCACAAATTTATTAGAAAATCTAACATTGATGATGAATTCTTCGATGAATGGGATAATGACAATATAATTAACAATCAAGCACAAGAGGAAGTGGAAGACATTGGAGAAGTACATGGAGCACAATGGGGTACACAAAAGTCTACAATATATGATGAATTTGCGGGATGAAATTGCTAATTGACTAGTATGGAATGTTTACATTTAAAATGTTGCTCTCGTAAAACTCTTAACTTTGTTTTATCGTGCAATATGACTCTTATTTAAGTAATTCATAGTATTGTTATTTTCTGGTATATACATTCAGCACTTGTTACAAACATGTTACAGACAGGAGGGTTATTTGGCCATTAGACATGATTCAGACTTCTTATTCAGCACGCTTAGTAAACAGCTTGTTATCTCAGTGTAACTTAATCCAGTCAGACAGCTTAATCCAGACAGACGTCTTAATCCATTCAGGACTTAGTGAAAAAAAAGTAAACAGCCTCTAAGGTACTCTGCCATAAGACAGAGCCGCAGAGGATCCCAATCCCGTACCTTGGCGCTCATATAATTGATCGGAGTATTTATTTAGTTAATTGATTTTCTTGGACTGCTACGTACATCGTACTCCATGTTGTCATATTGTGGGACTAGCGAATTAAAACCGAACGGTCTAATACTTTTTGCAACAATGCTTGATGTTGCAAAAAAAAAAAAAAAACTCTTTACAAGCATAGGTGGGTTCAAAAGTTGGTATAAGAATGGGTACAAACATCATTTTTGTACTTTTTGCACATGACTAGCTTCTACTCTTCTCAATTTGTTTTTGCACATGGACTGACTAATATCTAATACTATTGTATTGCTACTATAATTTTATTTTTGGGCCTTCGAAATTATGGGCCTTGTGAGAGTGGGCTAGGTGCCCTGCCCTGGGCCAGCCCTTCGTTAGCTCTCATTTCTCTTTAAATATGTGACTTACAGTATTCAAGTGAACTATCAAGTAAAATACAAGCAATTTAATCATTTCAACATTTAAAAACACTTGTAAGTTGTAACCACTTTCATAGAAATTATGCAATCTACCTTAATGAAAATACCTTACATACAATTTGCCAACAGAAAATGCTATACATCAATGAAGGTAACATGGTTTGTGCTTGATGACTAATTTTATGAAATCATCATATATGACCGATTTATGTCGTTATATAAGCTAAGTTGATATCACCACCACTAATCATTTTTAATGGAATTTTCATTAAGAACGAGTTGTGGTGATGAAGTCATTTTAATGTAGATTCGCTTTTTAAAAAATTTTAGATCCTTAATGCTGGTTGTTTTCCCGTTTTTCTTTCCTCCATTCCCATGGCATCTCTGGGTTCTTGGATGCCCACAGTCCAATTCGCTTTGCTCTTGCCTCTTTTTCCCACTAAAACACACCAAAAAAAATAAAAAGACACCATATTCATAGCCTCTGAAGGAATCAGATGGCCCAGTCTTGATCTTAAACTTTCAGTGTTTTTGTTTTTTTCTAGTGAAAATCAATAAAAAAAAATACTGATAAAAGTTGGAGGCATGGGAAAACCTTATTTTTACATAACTATTTTTTTCATGAAATCTATAAAAATATACTAGTATACTATATACTCCCTCATCCCACTAAGGATGTATTTACTTGGACTGAAATTCGTTGGTTTGATCTGGTCTGGTTTGATCTGGTAAATGTCTGATCTATGTGTAATTTATAACTACACAAGTCTGGTCTGAATGATTTGTCTCGTCTGGTCTGTTTAAGTCTGGTCTGGTTTGGGATTGAAAACAATCCAAGTAAGAACATCCTAAGATTGTCTTATTTTACCCTTTCGGGAAATTTCACTAAGATTGTCTCATATCAAATTTGGTAAAGTTTGCATGGCTCTAAATCATTCTTACTTTATTCTTACTTTTATAAATTCAATATCAATAACATAAATCTACTTTCTTAATAATTGTGTCACTCCCTCTTATCTCAATGATAGTGGGACGGAGATAGTGGTATTCTTCCCAAAAGTGGCAGTAAATGCGTAATCCTGGAACCAAATTAGAAAAGTTTTTTTTTGAACCACCAAATTAGAAAAGTTAAAAATGGAGACTAAAATGGAAAATTTACTCGGACAGAATAGCAATTTACCTTTGCCAATTCTGGGCGTTGATCATACGCCGTGTAATGCCATGCCAGACCCTTCTTGAGCATAACTTCCTACATTGAACAAAATGTTTAAATGGTTCAGCAGGTTTGAACATGAAACTTAAAAGGAAGCGGTGCAACTAAACTGATCCCCAACTCGCTCTTTTATGGAGGTTTCGGGTTCGAAACTCCAAAGGGAGTTTCAGTTCAGTTTACCCAGGCACCTAGTTTCCAGTGGCTGACACACATGGGGGCTATGGGGGGCTGCCGCCCCTCCGGGGGGAAAATTCTAAGTATATTTACCCCGAAATTTTTAATATATATGTATTTGTATGTATATTCTTGTACTCCGCCCCTGCTATCTGGAAATCCTGCATCCATTGCTAGTTCCTACTCTATTCCTCCGTCTTATATTGACATAATATAAACGAAGTTTTCACTGCCAAAACAATCCAAACGAAGTCAAAACTGCGAACCTGTACAAACAAGCCATTGCAATATACATCTCCTACTGACCGGCCATAACGATCCTGATCAAAGACCATCACTTTTAGGCTCTTCCCTTGAACCATTTTAACAAGCTCGTCCTTGGATTCTTGTCCAAACGGCATCTTGCTTTCTGGGGCATCAATACCTCTGTTTCTCATTCTTATATTAGTCCCAAATAAGACCTTATACACAAAATGTTTTATTTTTAATCGTACCTTAACCGAATCCTATATTTCCGAGCCAGAACCTCCTCATTATTCACCCTTATTGCCCTGCAAAACAGAGGGGCTTCAACCCATGGATAAAAATATGTTTACAGTGGATGGTAAGTGTCACTTCGAAAATACCACAATAGTTGATGTGATTAAAGTCTTCATTTTGTTTATTATTTGAGATAAATACCACAAAAGTTGCTCTGATTAAAGTCTTCATTTTGTTTTAGTCATATCCTAGAAAATTCCCTTATTATTTCCATCGCACGCGATTCACATAGTCGAATTAACTTTAACCAAAAGTTCATACAAATAATGTGTTGGTTGAAAATGTGATGATGTTTTACCAATCTCAATTACAAAACACAATACTCCCTCCGTATTTAAAAGTTCCTTACACATTCTTTTTTGGGATGTATTTAAAAGTTTCCTACACTTCCATTTTTGGTAAGTTTATCCTTTATAAAATACTCAACTACCCTTACTTTATCTACTTTCTATCTTCTCTTTCATACTTTTATGCATTCTCTCCTATTTTTTCTACACTATTCACTATCCATACTATTCTATCCTAAAATATTGTGCCAAAAGCAAATGTAGTGACATTTAAATACGGAGGGAGTATATAAATACTAAGTATGTGCTAAAGCCCCAAAGCTCTCTGGTGTCCTTTATGTATGTGTCTGTGTATATCTGTAAAGCGATCCTATATTTCCTTGGGTATTTGAATCCATATGAGTAATATAGACTATGGAGTATCTTTTAACAAATCAGTATTAAATGAGCATTAATTTCAATTAACCTCAATTTATTCTTGTGAAAACTTCAAAACCATTGCTAGTTCGGATTACTTATATAGTTCTATGAATACTTGAAGTAGGAATTATTATTGAAAAATCCTTGATAATGGGAATTATTATATGAGTTTCGCTTAAAATTTATATTGAGCTATAATATTAACGTTATATTTGATTTCGATTATAGCAATTTAATATAACCTTTTGTCGTTGGAGTCATATTCCTAGACTTAAATTTAGCTCAGCCCTTTACTTCTGTTTATTTCATTATAATTGTCATTTTTATCTGCAAAACATCTATGTAAGTGAGATTAACAACATAAAAACAAGTTTCCCAGTCTTATTGCCCAAGGTTAAAGTTCTTTCTGAAGCAAAAGTTATTTGACAAACCGATATCCCGAGTCAATAATGTGCTTATGCAGCTCATCTGCTCTTGTGTAATTCTTATGTGCCCGCGCAGTTTCTCTTTCGCGGGCAGCAGCTGCAACATCTCTCGGAACACAAGAAGCCTCTCGGGGATCTGTGACACTTACATATACAGTTATTGTATCCCCATCTGCCACTGCTTTTGCATCCACCTGAGAGTAATAGATTAAGTTTAGCACAACATTTCATCCAAACTCATGATTCTGTCAGGGGAAAAGATTTTATATTACTTACTGGCAATGTAAGTAGTTCAAACTTAAGCCCGTGTGCGTGCTGCGGAGGACCTCCATCTGTCAGCTCAACTAAAGAACTGGGAAGTGGGAGGCCGTAAAAATCCAGAAATCCCTGTGCACGAAGTGGCCATACTTATGATTGATAGGGTATTACTAAATAGAACTAAGAATGCTCTTCTTACAAAAAACAAATTTTCTGTGTCATTGGACAAGGTGACTAAGTTAGTGTTCGTTGGTCACTGGAGTGGCGAGACACTTGGAAGGTGAGTCATGATCGCTAGAGTCAATGATCAGTGGCAATCACCGAGGCAGTTGGTCACCCAAAAAATAGATCAGTGGCAGCGGCGGCTATAACTGCGACTGTCGCGGCGACACTATGGTCGGCGTTGGTTACTCATGGCGGCGGTGATCACTGAGGCATTGGTTACTGTCGGGGGAATCACTATGACGTTGGTTACTGTAGCGCTGGCCATAGGGTTAGGTGGGATAACATTAGTAATCTTGTAATGATCATTTTAGTCCCTTATTATGATGGTCGATGTCTTTCAACTTTGGTAAAATTATAAGGGATAAATATATTTATTAAATTCTATGATTGTGATGATTCGGTCATGTGTGTAGAAGACCAAGTTATATCTCTGTTAGACGCAGACTACAACCCCAGTAGAAGTGGATTCGAGTGGTAAAAAATAATATGATACTTCTTGGATTTAAGAAAAGTATAATAATTTGAGGAGAGCAAAGTAGAGGGAGAGTATACATGTGAAGAATTGGTCTCTTCGTTTCACTTAGATTTTATATGTCGGCTCAAACAAATTATTAGAAGTATGAATAAAAGAAGTGTAATCCTCAAAGTATGAGTAAATAATTTTTATTCATAAATTAATAGTGTTTTACAAGTATGGTATGTGTTTTAATGTTGTTTTTTCCTCTTTCATTTTAATTATTACTCATATAATGGCATATGTAAGTTTATTGGTTATACTTTAGAAATCTATGAGTATTTTAGTCATATATAAATAGATAAGTTTCTGTATATCGATCGATATTAGACGAATTGAAATTGTTTTGGGACAAAAGTTCGAATGTTGTTCTATTTGTTAAGTTCCATAGAGGTAGGGGATTAGATATGGATTTTAGATTTTCACCTCAACATCTGCTTTCTTATGCCCTTTCAGAGTCTGGATTATAAGCCTTGAAGCTTCCTCTGGAGTTTGAGGAGGCCTTCCTTCTCTCCATGCTACTGAAAGTTTCCCATACCTTCAATACCATCAAATTAGCATAAAAGTATTGCTGTCAGTGTCCTCAAGTTACTCCCTATGTTCCATTTGATCTGAATGCATAAACTTTGAAAAAAAATTGGGTGATAAGATATTATTTAGAAAGATAATAATGCATATGAGTTTATGACCATATCAACCAAAAAAATACACTTCTTTAGCCCAGAATTATGAAAGATGGAAACAAAAAAATAAGCACTCACTCTGTCCATTAAAACTTTGATAAATAATGTGGATGAGATTGGTGTAATGGTGTAGAAGAGATAAATAAGAGAGATAATTTTGAGGCAATAAGAAAACTAAAGATGTCAAAAAAAGTAGGGACAGAGTAAAAGTAATACGTATTATTTTATTTAATCAATTAATAAGTACTCAATCCTTCTGTCCCGTTAAGATTGTCTCATTTTGCCTTTCGATCTGTCCCATTAAAATTTTGTCATGCCAAATTTGGTAAAGTTTGTATAGTTGTAAATCATTCTTATTTTATTCTTATTTTAGCACATCAATATCAAACACATAAACCACTTTTTATTGTTAGTGGGACGGAGGCGGTATAATCTAATTATTTTCTATAAGTCAACAAATTCATTATGAAATTGGTGTTGTCAATTCATGTAATTACCAGTTTGATTGAGCCTTCTTGGATGATACTACGTGCTTGCTTAATCCTTGAGGAACCTTAGGAAATAAAATAAAAAAGAGGATATATAAAAGATGAAAAATGTAACCAATTGAGTAAAGAAAAGTATTTTCAAGGCTCAACTGAAGAGTGTAAATGAAGCAAAAACAACAAAAAAAGGTGCATATGAGGGTACCTGGGAGGTGATCTCAAAGTTGTAGAGATCTTGGGCGAGAGCGGAGACTCCGACGGTTGCCGGCGTTATGCCATGGTGGCCCAGAGCATCGGAATCCGCCGAGGGTTTGCAGCACTGGCCGTACAAGAATCTTAAAGCATTACCCATTTTAATCAGCTAACTGAGTAGGAAAATAGATGAATGGATATGAAGAATTGAAGCAACTGTTTTTTGAAGAGGGAAGAAAATCAATCAAGCAGTACATCTCCCAGATCGAAGTCGTAAGACACATGTCGTGTGACAATAGGCCTATTTCCATGTTACCGTGTTGGTTGGTTTACTTTTGACCTTTGGGGCTTTCATTTCAATTCCTTTTATCTTTTCCTTCTCGCTATTTTAGAGTTCATTTAGTCGCTCTGTTTTTTTGATTTATCAGTCAAATTTTTCACCAAAATAAGTAAGATTAGAGTTAGTTTTCTGGCTCCATTGATTGAAGTTACTGTAAAGTATTATTTCAACTATTTTTCATCTAACTTTTTATTTGTTTTATTAATAAAATATATTTTTAATATAATTTTTAATATAATTTTTTTATAAATCAGCCGACACAACCACTTTATCCAGAACTTCATATATTTCAGAAGAATCAGTCGATTTAGCCAATTTCAATGTTACCAAACATGCTCTTAATCATACTCCGATTACTCCCCTCGCACGGGAGCTTTCAACCATTTTTTGTTAGGATTCATGTAGTCTTGATTTCATTTCGCTAATCATGTGTTCTTATGAATTCACCACAAATCATTGAAATAAGTAAATTTGAGTGAATCGAACAATTCACCAAGTTTTTAAGGCATATCTACACATTGCGCACAAGAAAATTTGTTTTTATTGTACAACAATTCACTTCTACTGACTACTAGTGCAGATTTTTAATGTTTTACTCATATTAGGGAATTTTCTCAGTTTTTAATACCATTCACTCGCATTTCATCGTGAAAGGTATTGGTTTCTTATCAGTGCTATCACCTTTTAGCTTTTACTTTTAATTTACTACAGATATAATATCTTTGTGTATTACCATCTTGTAGATAGTGTTGTCTTGTACAAAGGTAGAGCCAAAAAATAAATATTGAAGGGTAATAGAAATATTATGATAATCGAAGTTTCATATTCAAGTATTTTTTAAAATTCTTAAGTATGTGCACTTGTATCATTGTATGTAAACGCATTTTTTAGGGGGGCGGAATTCCATTTACCCCCTCCATCACTCCATGACTCCACAACAGATCCAGTAGGAGATAGCTCTTGATTTCATTAGCACGTCTCAAGAACAAACATTTCTTGGATGTTGTACATAATCACTTACTCCGAACTTCGAAATGAATGAAGATTTGAAGAATCAACTGCTCCCTAGCCTGCACTTACTTATTTATTTATTTTTCTTTTTTTACCCCAAGGAGCATCAGGGGGGTTTGAGAGGCCTGGGGTAAACAAAGATCAATCTCATTCCATTGACAACTGAACCCGGGAGAGTGAGTTGGCGATCAGCGGGGCTGAACCGCTTCCTCAGCCTGTACTTATTTGCATTGACGGCTACAAAGAATTGCACTTGAGAACGATCGGTTGATATCAAAGCAAGCAGTTTTCACTGCTCCAACTCTAAATTATGTGTTCAATTTCCTAATTCTCATCACCCACCTGTACTATATTCTTTCGAATGTACTGTTCTTCTATACCATTTGTTATGGAGCCTGCCATGGGTTGTGAACCATCAAATGGATCTTTCTTTAAGGCAAAAATCATCAAATTTATCACATCTGTGCTCTTCTTCGTCTGCTAAAAAACACTTGATCACTTTACCATAACAAATACTCCATGTATCATGCTTTGAAGATTGGAGAACCCCAAATGCATCTGTTTCTTTATTAGATACCCAAACATCTTAGCTCTTCCAGTAATAATCCACACATAAAAGATGGATAAAAGTCATAAAACTGGTGCTTTCTTACTATTGGCTACCACTCCTAGGGCTGATCCTACCCATTCTCGGGACTATGAGTGATATACTATATTAAGATTATACGATGGCTACTCCGTTATATTAAATGTATACAATGATTTAAATAATTTTGAACATGGCCATGACTCAGGAGTGTTTGAATGGTTTGATGACTTCTTCTAAAGAGAGCTAGAACATACTTACATACGATAGTATGCTATAATGCTAGTAGTACAAGTAATTTGTAACAATTGTATCAAAAAATTGCTACTTTGTTGTACTTGAATTTATTTCAACTTTCTGGTCGGTTTTAAACAGATTATGCTTAAATAGTTCGGACCACAGATAAAATATACGGAGTACATACTATAAAGCTTTACCAAAGATTCTTGCATATCACCATGAAGTGAAGCGTTTTCTGATTAAGATCATCAATACAAAAGTGTACGAAACGATCCCCAAGATACGTATAATCACCGAAAATTCAACATAAAATATAAACAATGATCGGCCTTCAAACGTCCATTTTGACATTTATTAATTTACCCAGTAATTTTTCCAGACATTTTACACTAAAAGACTTGAAAATGATACAACTTTCCTAACGGAGAACTCAGAACTCCGTTAGAGTTAGACAAGCAACTGTACAAGCGATGCTAAGCAAACAAACACTGAAACGACACAAAGACGAAATAATTTCCCAACACGTCAGTAACCTAACTCAGTGAGTCAACAAATCGGACCCCTCTAACGCGGCTGCTGAATCGGCCTGGGACTCACCTTCACGTTCACGATCTTCGGAACCTTCCGGCCGAACTTCGGGACCTCCGCCAAATCACGCGATTTTTTCCACTTCAGGACCCCTAAACTCACCAGATCCTTCTTATTCTCCTCATCTGGATCATACAGATGACGAGATATAATGAGAAATGAGAAATATACGCAATGAACTCGCTTAATTGAAAGATGGATATATCAGTGCTACTGTGCTAGTGTACTTACGCTTAGATCCGCCGTTCCCGTCGGAGATGAGATCGGAATCAAAGCCGGAGAAATCAAAGTCGTCCAGATCGGGGAAGAAGGAGCCTTCATCAGCGTAGCACTCGCGAAGCCAGTAGTCGCGGAACCAGGGAGACGAGCGGATAAGGTCCCACCACTGGTCAGAGAAGTCTTCTACTGCACGATACAGTGATGGAACGAAGACCGGAGCGTTAGGATTCAGAGTAGAAATCGCCATTTGGGGATAGGAAAGCGAGGTTGAGGGAGTAGAAGGGAGCAGGGGAGTAGAGAGGGGAATATCGTAGGTAGCTGAAAGAAAGCGTATGCGAAATGCGGAATTTAAGCAGAGTAGATACGAAGCTGCTCGCGTACACGTCGTAGGTGTAAGGGTATCTTTGTACACGCAAGATAGTCCATGTCATAGATGCATTTGGATAAGATAAAAAAAAAACTTAGGGCCTGTTTACTAACAAAAATATTTTCCAGTTTTACTGGAAAACAGAAAACAGGAAACGTGTTTACCAAAGAAATTTCAGGAAAACTGGAGAAAGGAAAAAAGAAAAACGCGTTTACCAAATCGTTTTCTAAAACGGAAAAAATGAAACATGTCTCTTTTTTCCTTAATGATTTGGAGAAGTGACTTTTACTAGTTTTCCAAATTTGGAAAACGCAGATGCTACAGTGCCTTTGCAATGAATTTGTATACTTACACCTAGTGGTGGGTCCGGTCCCGCTCCGATATCGATTCCATTCCGGTACCTCCATCCTCGTACCTTACCCCTTACCCCTACCCTACCCTACCCACCCAACCCCCACCCCGCGTACCCATTTTTTCCTATAATAATGACCTTACCCCACCCCCACCAAATGCCCCGACCTCGGCCCCACCCCGATCCACCCTACCCTACCGCCACCCCCTACCACCTCGACCCCACCTCGATCCACCCTACCCTACCGCCACCCCGTACCACCTCGACCCCACCCTGACCCACCCTACCCTACCCCCACCCTCATATATTACCACTTACCCCTACCTTACCCCTTACCACATGCCTCCTACCTCAGCCACACCCCACCGCCATCCTACCCCCACCCCCACCCTACCCTACCTCGGCCCCACCCGGATCCCGGGCCCACCCTACTGCCATCCTATCCCAACTTCCTACCCTACCCCTACCTTACCCCAACCCCCACCCTTACCGCCATCCTACCCCCACCGCCTTCCTACCCCTTCCCTACCCCAGCCCCACCCTGGTCCCGACCCCACCCTACCGCCATCCTATCCCAACTCCCTACCCTACCCCTACCTTACCCCAACCCCAAACCCCACCCTTACCGCCATCCTACCCCCCACCCTACCCCCGCCCCACCCTGGTCCCCGGCCCCACCCTGGTCCCGACCTCACCCTACCGCCATCCTATCCCAACTCCCCCTACCCCTACCTTACCCCAACCCTACCCACTACCCCACCCTTAACCCTAACCACGACCCTAACCCACCCACTACCCTCACCCAACTAAAAATACCCCTTACCCCACCCCCACCCATAACTTCTCTACCCGACCCCTACGAGTAGGTATGAGTGGGTATGAAGGGTTGTGGTGGAGTATGGGTAGAGTGTAAGATCGTGGTAAGGGTAGAGGTAGGGGACAAGGGTGTGGAATTGGAGAACTGTGTGAAAAAATTGATGAACATATTTTCAAATTTGAAAATGGAAAACTAAAAAATAGAAACAGAAAATTGGAGATAGAAAAACTGAAAAATAAAAACATAAAATTGGAGAACGAAAAACAGAAGTAGAAAACAGGAAAATATCTCTGTTAGTAAACAGGCCCTTAGTGTCTGCCAAGTACCTTGTGGTCTGATGTCATCCCCGTTGATCTCCCAAAGAGGAGGTCACGGGTTCGAATCTCATCCCAATCAAGGATGTTGGCATTAACTAGAGCAGATACTATAATAGGTTTAGAAAGTATATGCAAAAAAAAAGGAAAATGGAAACTAATAATCCAACCTTTTAGCGGTCTTCTTACAATAGTCCCACCTTTTCGTTATTCATGAATAATCCAACCTTTGCACCTCATCTTCATTCACTGGTCCCTGACCGGTTGATGATCTGCTATTCCAAGTTATTTTCTTACCTTGCAAACCATTATACCATAAATCTCACATTTCACAAAGATAATATTTTGCAAAGATAAGAAAATAACTTGGAATAACAGGTCATTAATCGATCAGGGACCAACGAATGAAGATGGGGTGCAAAGGTTGGATTATTCTTGAATCGTTATTGTAAGAATAACGATTAGGGTCTGTTTACTAACAGAGATATTTTATATTTTTTCAGAAAATTGGAAAACTGGAAAAAGAAAATGTGTTTACCAAAAAAATTGCTGGAAAACTGGAGAAAGGAAAACAGAAAAATGTGTTTACCAAATCTTTTTCCAAAACCAAAAAAATGAGATATGTCTGTGTTTTCCTTAATGAATTAGAAAAGTGACTTTTACTAGTTTTCCAAATTTGGAAAACGCGAATGCCGCAGTGCCGCTGCAATGAATCTGCATATGTACGCCTAGTGGTGGATCTGGTCATGCTCTGATGTTAGTTCCGGTTGGGTCCATGACCCGACGGTCCCTATCTAGTCTGGTCAACGACCCGACGGTCCGGTCAGGTCATTGACCCGGCGGTCCCCGTCCGGTCTGGTCAACGACTGAGCAATCTTGATCCGATTTGGTTAATGTCCTGACGGTCCCTGTCTGGTCCGGTCGACGACAGGCGGTCCCTGTCCGATCCGGTCCACAACCCATCGGTCCTTATCTGGTCTGGTTGATGACCCAAAGATCCCTGTCCGGTTTGATCCAATCCACGACCAAGCGGTACTTGTTCGGTTAGGTCGATGGTCGGGCAGTCCCGGTCCGATCCAGTTTGGTCAACGACCTGGCGATCCTCGTCTAGTCTGGTCAACGATCCAGTGGTCCTCGTTCTGTCCAGTCAACAACCCAACGGTCCCCGTCCTTTCCAATCAACAATCAGGCGGTCCCCATCCCGTTCGACCAATGACCCGACAGTCTGTATGTGCTTTGTCTGATGGATAATTAGGCGGTCCCACGTCGTCTCGTCAACGACCTGACAGTCCTTGTCCGAACTGGTCAATGACACGGCAGTTCAGTCTCGAATTTTTTGAAATCATTTTTAAAGTGAAGAGTTTTAAGAGAGTTGTTAAGTTGTCAACCAATAGGGAAATGAGAAAAGATTTCATCAAATTAACAGTTGAGATCGATCGGGACCAGCTGGTTTCAGTCCCGACTTTCCTATACGTGGGACCTGGTACCCTACTTGGGTTGTACTAGGTTCGGTTTTTCGGAGCTGGGTGTAAAATTTTGATGAACATGTTTTTCAGATTTGAAAATGGAAAATTAAAAAATGAAAGCAGAAAATTGGAGATTGAAAAACTGGAAAATGAAAACAGAAAATAGAACACTGAAAAATATCTCTGTTAGTAAACAGGCCCTTAACGTTCACTATTGTTTTTACTCGGACCGTTTTCAATATCAGACCAGATCAGACTTAAACAGATCAAACCAGATCAGACCAAACTAGACCAGATTTTTGTAGTTATAAAATACATGGAGGTCATACGTTTACCAAACTAGACCAAACTTAAATAGATCAGACCACCAATTTTCAATCCAAGTGAAAAACATCATAAATATGTAGAGGAATGATCCTGTCCAGTCGGAGGGACAGGATCTTCCGTCCGGCCGCCGCCGTTTGGGGCGGTTCCCGGTGTAGTTTTTTTATTAAATATTTATGGAATGTTCCTCATCAAGTCTAGGTTATCCACAAAAAATTTCATCTAAAAATTCGATCGGGAAGGCAGTCAAATAATTTTTTGAAGATAACTGCGCCAAATTAAACATATAAAACGCAGTTATGTTTTAAAAAATTATTTGACTGTCTTCCCGATAGAATTTGTAGCTGAAATGTTTTGTGGATAAACTAGACTTGATGAGGAACATTCCATAAAAAATTCATCAAAAACCTCCACCGGGAACCGCCCCAAACGGCGGCAGCCGGACGGAGGATCCTGTCCCTCCGGCTGGACAGGATCTTTTCCTAAATATGTATTCTAATTCTTAAATATGAGATGCTCTTAGTTCAAATATCAAATTCTTGACAGAAGAAGAGAACCATAAGTGAGAGCCCAAAGATAACCGATTATAAAACTTTATTGGTTGATATGAGATTCACATGTAGTCATAGTATCCAATTTGGTCATTTGCTCATTAGTTCCGATTAGTTCATAATAGACACTCATTTTATTCAAACTTTGGATCTTATAAATACTAGTAATTCATAATTTCTACCAATGTTTCTCCTCTTAATCTATATTATAGTAATTCATAATTTCTACCAATGCTTCTCCTCTTAATCTATATTAAAGTAACAATAGCATGGCATAACACTAATTAATTACACATAGTGACTAGAATATTCGGCAGAGAGTGGTTAGGCGGCTACAGTCTACCGACTTGGAATAATAGATTTCTGTTTAGAGCGAGGGGGGAAATGCTTTTAAAAACAGTTGTTCAAGTTGTGCCTAATGATGCAATGAATGTTTTTTGTTATCTATGGAGCTCTATGAGGAGCTAGAAATTTTGATGAATGGTTATTGGTGGAGGCGTGTTGTTAATAAGGGTATACGGTGGAGGAATTGGGACTTTCTTTGTAAACCAAAAATGGTTAGAGGCTTGGGTTTCCGACGAATTAGGGACTTAAATCTGACAATGCTAGGCATAAAGGTTTTCTAGTAAGTAGAGTTATCAAAGCTAGATACTATCCAAATGGCATTTTTTGACCGCCCAAATTGATCACAGTCTTTCTTTTGTCTCTAAAAGTGTGTTTAAAATGCAAAACATTTTGAAACAAGAGTACAAATGGCAGGTGGGGGAAGATAAGTCTATTAATAAATGGACTGAGCCGTGGTTGCAGAATGATTTACAATTGCAGATTGAGTCATGTGTGCTCCGGGTCTGGAAAATGCTAATGTTGATGGGCTGGTTAGCATTTCAAGCAGGGAGTGGGATAATGATGTATTGATGGATATTTTTAACCAAAGGGATGTTTCAATGATTAGTAGTATTCCCTTGAGCTGAAGGAGGTCCCTGATAGACTGGGTTGGTGGTGGGACTCCTCTGAAAACTATTCGGTGAAGAGATGCTACAGGAGGTTGGAGGGGTGGGGGAGATAATCCAGCTAAACAAGTTGAACGGGCGGTGGTGTGGAATTTGCGGCTTCCTATGAAAATATAATCATTTATTTGGCAACTGTGTATTGAATGTTTGTCAACAATGCTTTTGAGCAGGAGAGGAATTGGTGTTCAAGAATGTCGCGACTTGTGTGATGATGGAGTGGAATCGACGGGACATTTGATTACTTGCTGCTTGGTAGCTAGAGCGGTGTGGCAGGTTAGTTTGTGAAATGCATTGGGAGCAAGTGCAAATTCCTTTCATAAGTGGCTTCAACAAGCTCTTCAGATGTGCAACGAGGAGGGTAATCGAAGGCTCGTTGTGGGGTGTTGGCCAATTCGGAGCGAACGGAATAGAAGGGCATGGAAGCAATAGAGGTTAGAGGATGAACATATATTCTCACATGTGTGGTGTTTTGTTCAGGGCTGGGAGCGGGCTCAAAAGTTTGTTGGCAAGAAAGGAGAGTTTGTTGCTGGTCAACCTACATGAAGGAGGCCGGGGGAGGGGTGGTTGAAATTGAAACCCGATGTAGTTAGTGGTGGAGCTTGGAGATACGAGTACGTATTAAAACACCAAGGACCTGTTTACTACCCCAGTAACAGAGATATTTTTCAATTCTCTTTTCTATTTTTCGTTCTACAATTTTCCGTTTTAGTTTTTTGTTTTCGTTCTCCAATTTTCCGTTTTCATTTTCCAGATTTACCTATTCAAGTCTAAAAACATGTTCACCAAATTTTTTCGCACAGTTCTGAGACCGACCTGGAGATTAAAAGTATCGTACCGGTCCGGAACCGGACCTGGCATTGCCCAAATAAGTTATCGGTCCAGGGTTTAGGGAAGTTGGGACCGAAACTGGCCGCTCTCAACAGCTAGTTTGACTAATTCTTTTCATTTTCCGCGACAACTCAATGACTCTTTTGAAACTTTATACCATGAAAAAATGATTTAGAAATGGTGACTGAGATATGGACCGTCAATTTGTTGACCTGACAGAACAGAGACCTTCGGATCGTCGACCGAACCAGGACCTTCAGATCGTCGATCAGACAAGGACCGCCAAGTCGTTGACCGGACCGAAATCGAGATTGGAGCGAGACCGAGCCATGATCGGTCCACCCCTAGACGTCAGTAGGCAGATTCATTGCAGTAACATTACAGTGTGCACATATTTCAAATTCGGAAAACTAGTAAAACTCACTTCTCTGATTACTTAAAGAAAACAAAGACATGTCTCTTTTTTTTTTTTTTTAATTTAGGAAATAATTTGATGAACACATTTTCTTGTTCTCTTTTCTCCCATTTTCCAGTAATTGTTTTTTGATAAACTTTTTTTTAAAACTACAAAATATCTTTTTTCAGCTTTTAATAAACGGCCCCAAAATTTAATAAAACATGTTTTCTCTGTCGCTATTAGCAAGAGAAGGCCTTTGGATGACTGGTGGTGGGCTGAAGACTCCAAAGGTACTTAGAAAGTTAAAAGTGGTTATAGAGTTCTTCGTGGTGAATGCAATATTAATGAATCGTTGTGATGGACTAAAATATGGGATTTTCAAATCCCAAAAAAAATAAAATGTTTTTTTTGGCAAGTCATAGTGGGGGTTTTGCCCACGGCTAGTAACTTGCGCCGCCAGAGAGTTGATATCCTTATGCTATGCAGGTTCTGTGATGCTGAAGAGGAGTCCGTGGACCATTTATTTCATAAATGTCCTGCGGCTAATAATGTTTGGATGCACACGGGGGGTAAAATACATGAGACAAGGCCCTACGTTCAGGGAATGAGTTAAAAGCTTTTTCGAAAAGTTGTAGCACGAGGAACTTTATCATTTTATATGTTATTTATGGAGCATCTGGAAAGCCATGAATGAGAAGGTATGGAAGAATAAGGAAGTTCGATGACGCCAGATTGTGGAAATTGGAGCAGCCATGCTTAAAAATTGAAGAGGGCCAGAATCTCCAAAGGAGCAAGTGAGAGGGATGTAAAAGACACCAAGTGGCAACGGCCTAGGGAAGGACATGTAAAAATTAATGTTGATGCGGCTCTTGACATGAACAATGGTACTCGATCATGGGCATGGGTAACCAGGGACGACATAGGGCACAGTTTATCTCAACAGGTTGTCAGAAAATCCGTGCAGACTAGAAGGCAGAGGTGGCGGAGGCTATCGATGTTAGAGAGGTGTTAAATTGGGCAAAAACACAACCATGATCACAAGTGCAAGTCGAGACGGATTCATTGATGGTTGCCTCGAGAATTACGAATAGAGAGGGAAAATCTTACTTTGACACAATTATTGATGATATAAGACACATTCTTCAACAAGGAGTTGAAATCATCCATGGTAGAAGATTTGCGAATTGTGTGACTCATGTTCTAACAAAGGCTGCACTTTTTATAACGGATAGTTTCTTGTTTTTTACTTTTCCTCCTAATTGCATTGTACTCCATTTGGAGAGTGATTTATTGCAGTAATATATGATCTTTTTCTAGCCAAAAATAAATGCGTAAATAAATAAATAAATAAATAAATACTCCCTCCGTCCCTAAATAAACTTCCAACTTTCCTTTTTCGCTCGTCCCAATTAAAACTTTCACTTTCCCTTTTTGGCCAGAATCTGTGGTTCACAACAATTCTTACACATTTCTCTCTCCTCTGCATAACTCTTCACCACACAATACTCAATATCTTAAACTGTGTGACAAACTTATTTGGAAGTTTAATAATGGACGAAGGGAGTAAATAAATAAATAAATAAATAAATAAACGGCCCCCAAATATTTTCACGTTACTACATCTTTAATGATTTCAATCATTTGTACCCACTTTTACTAACTCCATCCAGTACGCTATACGTCATTGTTCTTATCCATAAGTCGGTCGTAAAGTCTTGTTTGGTAGCTCAGTTTTAGTTTATCCGCTGTTTTCTTTTAAGATACTACGTATGTTGCACGTTTGTAGTTTTGTACTTCTGTACTCTAATTAGCTAATATACGGAGTATAACATTGAATTATACTTACTACTTTACTACTTCGTATTCGACTATTACTCAAAAACAATTACCGGGTACAATGAATATTCTGTATTTTTGTTGAGAAATTTGTTGATTTAGTCTCGTAACTTATAGCTATACCCGATATTGGTCTTGTAACTTTATTAACTTGCAGATTACATCCCGTAACTAATAAGTTGGTGCAATTTTGGTCCTTCTCTGCCGGAACTTACCAATTTCGCCGGAAAATACACATCACCTGCCACATGGTATATTATTTGGAACTCATTTGCTGACTCAATGCTGACTCAATTCTCCTACTGCAACCAACATGAGCATTTTGAATGAAGTTTAAAGCTTTTTGGATTCATGTTTTAAGAATAAAGCATTTGAAATGTTACATCATCTTCACTTCTCACATCTTTAACATGAGAAAAACCAGTAGCAAAAATACTAGCCCCACAACAACTATGAGGAGCCTTTTATTTTTAGCCTTCAACTTTACAACCTCTCCCTCTTTTGAATTGAGTCTTCTAACCAATCCCGGAATTATCATCGTTCAACGATGGCACATAGGTGGGTCCGCCCATTCAAAAACTCTGCAACCTTCTGTCTGTATCAAAACCAGATGAAGCTTAACTTATTTTTTACTGCTTTGAACACAAAAATACATTATCAAATGCCCCCAACAAATAGAAGATGGTAATTTTATTAGCAAAACCTAGTTTAAATTATAAAATATATTTTAATTTTCAAACAAATTTATTATTCAAATGCTATTCTTAAATTTCTAGTTTATTTAGTAAAAAAAGAAGCAAACAATGTAAATTAAAAAGCTGAACTTCTTACTCTGCTTCTAGCGCACACACGAAACCTCCTTCCAGGATCGTTATAGTCCAAGAAGTTAGAAGAGAAACCTTTTTACCACAATCACACTCCATAAACTTTTGTCTGATCGAGAGCCGTTACTAGCAGATTTGAAGAATAACTCACTCTCTCGACTTAGTTCAGGAGAAATCTTCAGGTAGAGTTATATGTTCTTCCCCCTTTTGCAGATCCGATAATATGCTTGGTATGGTTGTGCACGCACTTAGCGAAGAGCTTTCGTACTCTGGTTTTTTAACTCTAGCTAAGGGCCAATATTGAGTCAGCAAATGAGTTCCAAATAATATACCATGTGGCAGGTGATGTGTCCTTTTCCGATGAAATTGATAAGTTCCAGCAGAGAAGGACCAAAATTGCACCAACATATTAGTTACGGGATGTAAATTGTAAGTTAATAAAGTTACAGGACCAATATCGAATATAGCTATAAGTTATGAGACTGAATCAACAAATTTTCCTTCTTTGTTTGATGTACTTCCTCTCATATCAGACTATCAGACTATCAGAGTATTCTATCATTCTATGTGATATTTGTCGTATTCTGTTAAGCAATTGTCATATTTACCAAAACAAGTTATCATACTTTTAATTATATGCCAACTTTTACTACTATTTGGGTAGTTTTTTTTATCTTATACGGAGTATTCATTTCTTCCCGAGCTATATTGCATTGTAAACTATGGGATTCCTACAAGGAAAATTCTACCGTGCCTTCCTTAATTTCCAAGGTACCGATACCCATACTTTTTTTTAAGCCAATCACAATTCACTATGATGCCACGTCACCATTCTATGAAATTACTTGTCACTTCACGTCTTCATCCTATCAAATACATTATGACCCCTACATGAATTTCAAGGCACCGTCGCACTTTATATTACTGCATTTTGGTTCTAAAAAACAGGAATTTCAAGACACAAATGGAATAAAACAGTTTTTTAATGAAATGAATACAACGATTGGGGAAAACGAACGCAATCAACGCACACTGGAGTTTGACAACATTGCAGATCCTGATGATGAAGATCTAGAGAGAATTCAGACCCGAAAAGATTCAAAAACTAGATGCACCCAATAAATTTCTTAATTATTATTAATCCAAACCCTAAAATCTGAACTATGGATAATTGGATACCAGAGGTTTGTGAAATCGGCAGACGGCAAGAAGGTTCTCGCTATTTTTCTTTTATTTTTCTGCATCAGTTTTTCCTTACCATATGACGTGGCATCATGCTGTATTGTGATTGGTTAAAAAAAGAATGTACCGAAACACACATTATTTAGGTAGGCACCATAGACAAACCCTTCCTACAATCCTACGTAGTCAAACCGAAGTAGAACTGTGGAAGAGGAGCTAAACTAGTCATGGACCCGGCCCGGGCCCGGGCGGCTTTTTTTTGGGAAGGCCCGGGTAGCCACCGGGTCCGGGTCGGGCCTCCGGTTTGGTCATTTTATTTTTGCTTTCCTAACCCCCCTCACCCCCCCAAACCCCTCCTAACCATCAAGCCCAACCTGGGTAACCCCAAAAAATAAAAAATAAAATAAAAAAAAGTCAATTCGGCCCGGACTCGGGCCCAACCCGGCCGGGCCGGTTCACCAAATACAAGGCCCGAGCCCGGACCCGCCCGCCCACCGGGCCTAGGCCCGACCCGGACCCGAGAACCGGGCCGGTTTTGGGCCCGCACAGTAGCGGGCCGGCCCGGGCAGTGCCCGGCCCCAGGCGGCCCGAACCGGGTCCATGACTAAGCTAAACGGAGAAGAATTGGGCTTGCTCATAGAATTATTCTCTTTAACAATATGTATAAACTTTTTTTATTATTATTTTGGAACGACAATATGTATAAACTTAAACATGCAATTATGCAAATCAATACTTCATTGTTTTTCTAAAACAAGTGCTACCGTATTCATCATATTTTGAAGCAATGTTTTTCTCTTTAAAACGACATTTATTTAATAATTTAAGTTCTTAATTCATAACAACGTTGCTATGAAGAAGATCTTAAATGTAATCCGTATTAAAATGTGCAAAATACGTAGTATATCTTGACTTTTGCTTTGTACAAAATTTAATAACAAAATTATTCTATTGTGACCTGGTGAGTGATAACCAAAACATCAAATTCCTTCTATACAACTCAAGAAACAGTTTTCTACATACAATTTACTAACTTACAGATATTACAATTAATTTACAATTAGTAGGTACAAAAAATATGCGCATGTACCATCTGTGTGGCAAAACCGTCGGTATGCAATGAAACGTGGGAAAATAAACTGAAGTACTGATTGTTGGTGTGATATTATGAATCATCAGAGTTGTAAGTTTCATCTTTAGTTTGACATTGTACTGCGGCATTATTTGGGGAGTCACCTTCAACCTTTCGTGCTTGCAGCCCTGTAAACCGTGCAAGGTCTATCCATTGCTGTGGATGACAAGAGGAATGCACTTGTATTAATTTCAAGACAAACCCAAGATCAGAAATGTGTAGATATCGGATTTATTTTGAGTTTACTATTGAAGGAAGGTCTAATTAATGAAGCTGGACAATTAGACATACGATAAAAATGCAAACAGATTTAACCGAGCTTATATACAAATGCTCACAAGGTTCTTGTTGAATAGTCAGCATTGGTTGTCTACAAGTGGACTTCAGTTTAGTGCCTAGCAAGTATTGGAAAAGGGTTCATTTCTAATGTCGCGAGTATTAAAATAAAGGGCACTCAATGAGGCATAAGTGGGAAAAGGCCTATTAGTGAGTAAAGGCCAGCTGCCCATCTAGCAATTAGATTTTGGGAGTTTAAAATTAGTTTAAAAAGCGAACAACACTATTGTTTTATATAACAAGTTCACACTTGTATCTTTTTCAACAACAAAGACTTGTATATGAGATTTGTCAACAATAAACATTGCAAATGCAATGTAAATCAAGGATTGGGGACAAGCCCAAGGGAGATCTGGAAGCCATCTGCTGCAACAGAGAGGGGTAAAAGAGGAGTTATGGCAGCGCCCAGTAAGAGGACGTCTCAAAATTAATGTTGATGCAGCTGTCCATTTGCATGCCTTTGCCTAGGATTGGGTTGGGTGATCAGAAATGATAGCAGCGATTTTGTGGCCAGCGGCACCAAACCTTGGGTGGAAATTTTTCTTTCTAGAGAAGCTGAAGCTTTGGGCTTTTCGGGAAGGCTACTGAGAAAGGCTTAGACAATTTTGATATCAAATATGATTCGTTGCAAGTGGTTGATGGCATTCGAGATGGTGCTGGATCACCATTGTTTCATTTGTTTGGTTTAGTCATTGAGGATTCCATATCACTGCTTTCTTTTTTAGAGTGGACATTTCTTTGTCTGAGCCTATGTTTTGGCTATCTTTTCCCCCTTCATGTATTTTGAATATTTTGTCTCATGATTTCATTAATAATAATTAGCTTCATTCTCTTCATAAATAAAAATAAGTACACCATTTTACACATGCATCTTTACTTTTTTATATGCCTAGGACCAGGTACAGCCCGAGTAATTTACTATATGTATAGGCGTATAGCTTCACCAAATATACATAGATCATGAAGACAATAAACCAATTATTATATCTCACATGGTATAAGAGAGAGAAAATCTATGCTTCCAAAACCCTAGCTACCATCATCATGATATCCTATGTGGAGAATATGTATGGAAAAGAACGAAACATAGTAGAAAAAATAAGGAAAGGATAAATAGCAGAAAAGTAGGAAGGAGAAAAAGTAGAAGTTGCCAAAAATGTTATTGAGTTGAGTCAATTAAAAAAAATCTCAATAAGGAACACAGGTCACCTGTTCAAAGAGAGAGGGATTATAATATTTAATTGTATTTTATCAAACAGAAAAATGGTTGTTTGTGGGGCACCTTCTGATTCGTTTGGCAGGCAACCACTTGGAGGTCACTTTGGACTTATTATCCACCTCTTCAAGTGTCTAGAGAGGTGACCCGTCTCTTTTTGGAGTGAGATGGGAATAATTCAATTAGTATTGGAGATCAATATCTAAATCATGATATTACAGAAGGTCTAGTGGTGGACAAAATACTATTGCAAGATCTCTTGTAAGATCTAATTTGATAATAAATCTCTACAGAACAAAGATTATTGATGTGAGGGATCATGGCCTTGCATGATGTTGTAATGTTATATTAATATGGTGATATGAATGATATTGATGTTTGAATGCGTTTTTGTTTTATGATTTTTATGATTTAATTATCTTTGGCACATTGCAATGTTTTTCACCTTGAGCGATTTATGAATTGGTTAATGTACATATTCTGAACTTTTTTATATTTTAAACAACTTGGTTGCTTTTAAAAGTAATTTATGAATGCACTTGTGGTTAATCTTGCAATTTATGCAATATATATGGTATGCTTAAGAAGCTATAAGAGAGGCATATTGACCTGGGTACCCCAATATGAGTTGATTGTACGAACAACAAAAGACAGCATATTTACAAATAATGTCTGGTCAGAGAACTGGTCCGAAATCCGGTGCTCTACTATTCCTGCAATTATCTGCAAAATAACACAATGGAGGAACAACGGACACAACAAAAAAATTATGATTCTCAAACGGAACACTAAGCCTAAAATACCTGTCTATCTCATTCAGAGTACTATACTTGAGAGTTACTTTAGTCATATATGACTCCTTACAGAGTAATCTCCTCATGTGGTACCTTCATTACCACCAATGTTTATAGTGGGGTCATCCCCACTATAAAACGGATGGTTATGGTGGTGCAACATGAGCACATTTGACTCCATAAAGGAATCCTGTCATCCTGTGACTCTCCGAGAATTACCTACTATACTTGGTCTAGATAAAAAACTGTATGACAATAATAAAAGCTTCTCTTTTTCCACTTTCACGCCCAACACACTTCCTATTTAGATTCATCTTCGCCATTGGTTCTATCCTCTAAGCTGAAACCCTATTTATTCATTCTTTTTGGCTTTTACTTTTCTTCTATGCTTACATCAGATTCTTATTACCTGATAACGCAAATTTGCTGATACTCCAAGAAAGCCCCCATACACAAGAGCTGTTTTCAGCACCGGAGAACGTTTATTCTGTGGACTCTTAGCAAGAGTTGGATTTATTGCTCTACGTATTCCAAATAAGACATTAGAAGATGTCACTGCCCCAATACTCGAAATAAATCCTACACTTGCCAATTTCAGACCGCCAACAACGACGGATGCAACTCTATGGCTCAATGCCCAATCCTTCCCTGCAAAACTCTTCTGAAATGCATTGTCCGGGATGCTCCCCAAGAGACCCTTCAATGCTTCAAAGCTTTCAGGCAGATTAACGTCATTCGCTGCTGGTAGAAAAGAAATCGTGGGGGCAGGGAGCCACACTGTGAAGAAATCCACAACGGTTCCCCTAACAGTATCTGTTATAACATAGTCAAGCTCCTCCATGAATTTTTCCTTGCGTTTCTGGTATTGAGCTAAGAGTGTGGTTGTTATAGATATAGCTTCTTCGATAGCTAACCGGTGTAGAAACTTAGGATCTGCTAACAATCTCTCCCTAAAACCCTGCATCAAAACAAGACGACTGATCATATTTAAAATTTAAAGAAGTCTTGTAAGAGCAGGAGAATGATTTTAATAAATAAAGTGACAGGTAAAATATGGGTATATTATCAATGTTGGATATTTTATCAGGTCCCTTCACACTGCTACAAAATCCTACCAGCCAATTAAAACTCGGGGTTCTAGCATTAAAGGTCAATTGACAATGCGTTATATGCGAGTTCGTATCTTCATGTTTTGGTCGGAGTAGAATAACTTATGATACTCTCAAAGATAGTGACTCAGTTGAAAAAGATCAATCTTGAAGTCTGTATGCTCATGGTTGAAACTAACCTGGATCAATGTTAATATTTGAGATTTCGTCCTACAAAGTAAACCTAGAAAATAGCCCAAAGTCTTATATATGAGTTTGTTTCTTTATATTTTAGCCAATGGGAATGACTTAACACACACTAGGCGAGCCAGATGATAACAATCTAACTGTAATACCGTTCTAAAATTTAGCCCAATAACATACGTAGTATAAGATCTGGAGTTGGAGTATGAGTCTCAACTTTACTTTGAAACCTTCAGAAGTATGAGCAAAGAGAGTATCTAAGAGTGCAAGAGGTTTTTAGTGATTGAACTATTGAGGAATATATTTATGATGAAATAGGGAGAATATACCTGAAAACCATGAGTTAATTCAGAAATATAAGGATATTTCTCCAGATCAAAAAAGTTTTGCAGCACTTCAGGTGATACTAGTCCAAGATCTAGTCCTTGTTGGAGGTCCTGCTCAATACAAAAATGGCATTGGTTCATTTATAGGGTAGAGTAAAGCTCCCTTTAAGTAAAAGTATCAAATATCAATGACATGCATGACTTTTGATGCAACTCATGCAAATGGGTTGCTAAAGGACTAGGTTTACTTCCATAATCGACATGTAAATGTGTGATGTATATGGTCATAGAGATAGGTTGTGATAAAATTAGAATGGACTAAATTATCTGAAAATGAATCTTTTAAATAACTTAGAGTAAATAATATAAACAAGATGATATTAAAATCACGATTGCAGCACAAAAACACAATGTATACCCCATCTTTTTACCCAACAGATTTAGCCAATGCCATCAAATAAGTTAAATAAGCTAGTGCTTGATAAATATCAAAGAAAATCTAGCTGATCTGGATTATAAGACAGCTAAGACAAGTAATTGGTGTTACATGATTGCTTCTAAATTTCAATAAAGAACTTAGTCTCACTCTACAACTCATGCATTGACGGTCTTATCTCAACCTCTAGCTCAACTAAAGATATACAACGTAATACTTCCATAACTGACCTGTGCCCATTTTAATTGACATGTACTCAGCTGTCATTAGTATAAGCTCCTTCAATCCCTACATAATCTTCTAACTTTCCTTTATCGTCCATTCTAAAGTATCACTTTCTTTCAAGGAAAGAGACATCTGATTCATATTATTTTTCGCTTACGCAAATCTCAACCACAGGTTATCATTTTCTTAAATCCCTTAAAAGAAGTGCTATCAATATAGGGATGAAAGGAGTACCTAACAACAGTTTGAATATGTAGATGGACTGAATGACAGTTTAAGAAAGTTTGGAAATTAAAAGCCCATACCAAGGCTTCACTTTCGGCTCATCAGCTAGTTTTTTTTAAACACGAACTTATTGCAGCTTAATCAGCTGAAAATGGGGGGAATAGTTTTCTTGAAAATATATTTATATAGTACGCTGTATATTTTTTTAATAGACTATTTATATAATTCTCCAGAATCAACTGTTTCAGCAATTAATACATTCAGCCATTTTGATCCCTACCAAACGAGCCATAAATCATACCAACCTTGGGTAAGGCATCTCTCCTTTTTCCAGCTGCATTCATTACACGGGCAATTTCAGCACGATCAAAACAGTTCCTACTACAAGGTTGTGCTGCAGAGTACCATAAAAAATCCGCAACGGGAACTTCTCCCTCCCTCCTTATTTCTTGTCTTTCTGGATCAAGTAATATCACGCTTTGATTCTTCTGTTGCAACGTCCTAAAAACCCTGGCGGGAAGCCCTGTTCCCTTATATCCATATGCAACATGGGTCCCACCAGTGACAACCAAAAGCAAGCCTGATGGTCCATCATCTTCTATGGCTTGCAATATGATCTGTGACATTGAGTATTCCTCTACAACTCTTGCTTGTGCAGAAAGATACGATTGTGATCCAAACCGAGTTGAGTAGTTAGGTGGTGAGTTCATATCGATAGAAGACCTGTAAGATCTGGGAGTAAAGCCTGAGATGAAGCCCGAACCGGCGGGAGGAGAATACTTCTTAGAATCGGACTTTGAAAGTCCGTGAATCCCTTCTGCTTGCACTCTTCGTTGAACCTAGTCAAAGAATTCATCAAAAAAACTAAAACTAAATATGCATTGCTAAATAAAAGCTGACAGAAACTAGATTATAATTATTCAGTCAACAAATACGACTTCAGGAACTGTTTTTTTTTTTTGGATTGTTCATGCACTCCAACCGCATTTTTGGATAGTAATCTTAGTACCTCAAGGGGTAAACCACAGGCAATTAGTCGTACACCATTGATGTTGCAGTAAGATAGAATGGGTTCATACTCCTGCCAACGTTCAGGTGGCCAATGTGATACAAAAGCCTTTAAGGTTTCTTCATCAATACTGCCATGACACACAAATTTTAATACTGACAAATGCTAAATACTAGAAATCAAGTGATGCGAATAGATGTACTCAGATTTAAGAGTTGATGTTTCATTCTTAAAGGTTGCAACACACTAATCTTGAAATTCATGTATTTTTATCTACTGTTATAGTCCGTTTGTTTAGTGTTGAACCAAGCTTCTACCAAGTTTAGTTCTTGGTTCACCTTGTTTGTATAATCGTATGGCAAGAACCTAAATTTTGGATAACTTGGGTTCACCTTGGAGAACCACCCACAATCAATCCAGTTACAAATAAGCTTTGCATTGGAGGTTTTAGGAGATCAGGTTCTTCCTATAAGTAAGTTTAGTATGTTCACTTCCATTAACTTTTACCAAACAACACTTTACTGCTTTCATCTAGGTGAACCTAATAATTATCCAAACTTTTTTTATAATAATCTAGGTTAAAGAAGAAGGAGTGCCTTGGCTCCTTGGCACACCTCTTAAGGTGTTGTTGTGGGACCTAGAGGTCACGGGTTCAAGTCTTGAGAGCGCCCTCATGTCAAAATTTGGCAGGGGAAGGCTTGCTCCTTATACACTTAGAATTCACGGGTTCAAGTCTTAAGGACCCTTCCCAGCACCTGCACCTTGCCGGGCTGCCCTTCTAGGTTAGACTACATCCACTTACTAAATCTAATGTCTTAGAGTTCATCCAGCTTTACCTAAATCTAAGTTTACTAATGTCTAATGCTCATTCTCTCCAAACTGACTATTAGTCGTATCCAAAGTACTAGTTTAAGTATAAAAGAAAAAAGTTGTGAGGCGTACCATTAATAAAACCTCAATAAACTGTGAGAAAGAAAAATGGTACCTTTTGGCCATGTAATCATTGAGTTGTGGCTGTAAATCCGAAGGAAAGGCTTCCAAAGCCAGGGAAATAGGTCTTTGTGCCTCTTCGCATCTCTTCCTTAAACTCTTCAAAATCTCTAGCTCCAATTCCTTGTCGTCCCGAGTAGGAACTTGTTCCGCTTCTCCTAAATACACAATCCGACTACTCATAAGCTTTTCCCACACTCTACTCTTGTCCTTCCCCACCGCCAGCGGTTCTCCGATTGCGGTCGCGTCGTAAATCCTCGAATTCACCACCTCCTCTGTCTCCTTCTCCTCTGTCGCCTTATCTACTTGAGCTGGCATCGGACTTGGAGCCTCCGTCCCAGCCAGGTTGCTCTCCGGCGGATTTTCGTCGGCTCTCGACACTGCCGTCCGGATCACACTGGCGCCAAGGAAGAGCAAAGATGTGACGAGCACATCTCGCCTCTTCGTCGTGCTGGCTTTTTCAACATTCTCGGTCGGACTCGGCCCACATCGAACGGAGAAGCTGAGGTGGCATGTATCTCTTCGCCGGGAACTATTTCCCGGTGGGAAATTGAAACGGCGAGCGGTGTGTTTGACTTTTAGGTGAAGTGGTTTGAATTTGAGGTCGCCAAAAACTTGGGACTCCATTTCCTGATTTAGAAGAGGTGAGAATAGAGAACTTCTGTTACATACTTAGGAGTGTTTTCAATAGCTTAAAAAAAAAAACACTTCTCAACTTTTGGCTTAAAAAAACACTTATTTACCAAACACTTCCAATTTTTACTTTTTCTCGGCTTGCGTGTGAAAAGTGCTTTTCCCTTTTCTATTACACAAAAAACACTTATTTTACCAAACACTACCAACTTTTACTTTTCAAAATCACTTTTTTCTCAAACACTATCAACTTTTACTACTAATCACTTTTTCATTACATCTCCAAAAGTGCTTTTTTTTAAGCAGAAGCAGTTGCAAACACTCCCACAGTGTTACTTACATGGTCAGCTGCTCAACGCCACAGTGAAAGATTTGACGACGGATTCCAAATTGAGACCGGTTTCGAGTACGCTTTGTGACTCTGTACAGTTTTGGCCCGGCACTTAAACTGTAAAACATGAAACATTGATCCGAACTTAATCGAATTTTCGGCCGGGTTCCTATTTTTTGGAGTTCTTTGTTTTGTTCGGTTCCTATAGTATTTGATGTGTTCGATTTTAGTTCTTAGACAGGAATTGAACTTTTTATACATTGAATGAGTAATCTTTATTTGGGGTATTTTTGGGTACAGTTTTTTGATGAAATTTTGTGAGCTTGTTATTTATGATATATAGATTATCACCAAATTTCAGGTTAAAATTTACACTATAAGTCAGTTAATAAATTATTGAAAAGCATTATGCCAATATATGTATATTAATATATATATATATATAACACATTGGTTTTCAATATTTTATTTAACTTGCTGCCCAATTAAATTTTAAACTGACATTTGGTAGATATAATAATATACATTTCATGTAAAATATAATCACAAAATTTCATCAAAAAATTCTACTCGGAAACAACTCTAATGGAGGTAGCCAGACCGCGTTGCAGTCAGGAATTTTTTGTCAAATATATTTTTCTTGCATAATATACCTTATATATTGTGGACCAGACCAATCCGAGTACTTGTTTTTTTGCTAGACTTTTTTAGTCTCTCTTATAATATTTGTTCAACACTTTATTGTTAAATGTCAACATCCTTGACTGGGATGAGTTTCGAACCTGTGAGTCTGTGACCTCCTCCTTGGGAGAGTCACAGTGATGTCATCGAACCACAAGGTGTTTGGCAATCCGAGTAGTTGTTATTTTATTAGTTTAGCCCACTTTTATATTTATTCTTTGTTTGCAATTGTTTTTGTTATTTGAGCTCACCTAAAAAGGGAATTAATATGCTTCTTATTACGTTGTTATTTGTTCATTATAAATTACTAATATTACCGGTCAATTTATTATCACATACTTGTTACTTATGATGATAATGATGCATTAATAGTATAAGAATATAATTTAGGAGTTCAACTACCTGCTATTAGATATGTACCTTGAAGCTATTAAACCTTTTTGCTTGGCAGTTGATGCCTATTTTAAACCTTTATGTTTTTGTAATGTTTAAATTTAATTAGAGCCGTCAAAGTGGGCTGAAACCCACGGGCTGACCCGTTTAAACCCATTTATTGGTAGATTAGGGTTGAGAATTCCTGACCCATTTAGTCCGCGGGTTTTGCGGGTCAACCCACGCCGGTTGCGGGTTTAAGTGGGTTGGCCTACCGGGTTACGGGTTGGCCCGCGGGCCAAAATACAAAAATATAGTTTTGAGTTTTATTATCTAAAATATTGTTCTTTTGCTACCAACATTATTTTAATTACAATAAAAAAAGTATTATTCTTTTATTTCTATAATAAATATTCAAATAAAATGTTGAAACATATATTTTTTGTGAAGTTCAATACAATATTTAAAAATTACTACGTAGTAGTCATTATTTGCAAATAATTAATAAATTTTTTTATGTAAATCTTTATTTTTATATAATGAGTATTTTTGTCGCATAGCCTCTTATAGTTTTCAAATTCTCGTATAACTAGTACTACCTCCGTTCTCTTTTAATTGCAACATTGGACTTTTTGCAATATTCACATATTCTACTTTGACTATATTTTATTTATTAATGTATTATAAATTAAAATTTTAAAAAATATTGTTAAATTCTTCTCATTCTAAAATTTCAAAATATGGCGTTTTTTAATTTTTTTACTAATAAGGAATGAAAGTCATTAATGGTCAAACTTGTGCTTTGGCATACGTGAAATGTTGACTGTTGCAATTAAAATAGAAAGGAGGAAGTATTCAATATTTTTAATTAAACTTAACAAGTATTGAATTTTTAGTATTCTGATTTCTTATAGTTCCTTTGTTACTACTTGCTAATATAAATATATACTTTCGGGTAATTATTATTATTTTTTTAAAATCGTTTTATATTTTTTTACATTGGCCCGCGGGCCAACCCGTTTAACCCACAGGTTAGGTGGGTTGGGTTAGGGTTGTATAAATCCTGGCCCGTCATTAAACGGGTTGGCCCAACCCAACCCACATAAAGCATAACTCATTACGGGTTGGGTCGGGTCGGGTTGACCCATTTGACAGCTCTAAATTTAATGTTTACACTTAAATATTTTTGTGATATTTGAACATTGGGATATCATCATGTACTCCTATGTATAATGTAATGGTCATAATTTCGACAATTATTTTTATGATTTAAAATTTGATTTTTTTTATGTGACTAAAGGTAACATGTGTTCATTTTAGGAGGAAAAATAACTTTTTCAAGGAATCGAAAAAGGTAAAAACCAAATCGAACTTAACTAGAACCGAACCAAATTTATCAACTACATTTTTTACTAGAACCGAACCGAATTTAACAAAAACTGAACCGATCCCGGGACTAGTTTGTGCACATTCATGGTGGTGTACACAAACAATTTATCCAAAAATGATCGAACAAATTGCGTGTATGCAAACAATTTTTAGATAAATTTTTGTGTACATGGATGAATATAAAAAATGGGTACAAAAATGTAAATAATAAAATATTTATTCCAGGTTTGGTGGCCTGTGTACCAAATGGGTACAAAATGTAAACCATATTTATTCACTTGTTATATATTCTTTCCGTTTCACTAAGATTGTCTCATCATTTCTTTTCGACCTGTCTTAAAAATGATTATCTCATACTAACTTTAATAAAATTTGTGTGATTTTAAATTATTCTTACTTTATTTTTACTTTATCAATTCGATGCTAATCACATAAATCCATTTCTCTCAATATCAGTGTCACCCCCTCTTGTTCAAATGTTAGTGGGACAGAAATTGTCTAACTTCAAATAATACGTATAAAAGTGCACGATGCAATTCATATTGCACTTTTGTATAATTCCTTCCATGTTTCTATGTAAATAATAACAAATATCGTTGTAAAAGATGTAAATATGTATAAACAATGCTTAATAAATTTTTAATATAAATAGTTTATATTTGGTCCAGATGTAAAATATAAATGTAATTCTTCATCTGTTCCCTTTTAATTGCAACAGTCAACATTTCACGTTTGCCAACACACAAGTTTGACTATTAATATCTTTCATTCCTTATTAGTAAAAAATTGACAAAATTCATATTTTGAAAATTTAGAATAAGAAGAATTTAACAATATTTTTTAAAAATTTAATTTATAATACATTAAAAATAAAATAGTCAAAGTAGAATATATGAATAATGCAAAAGGTTCGATGTTGCAATTAAAAGAGAACGGATGAAGTATTATTTATTGATATAAAAATTAAATGTTTGTTGTGAATGGTTTTGTAAAAGTTAAAAGTCAAATTTTACTATGCTTTGAAAAAGGAGTCAAGAAAGGGGGGATTATGACTCTTACGGAGTATTTTGGAAAAATGGTCAAATAAAGTCATCTACTATCTTCAATCCATCACTTTAGTCCTCATACTAAAAAACATCATATAGATACGCTTACTTTTAAAATACAAACGATCCAACCATTTTGGCCTGTTATAGCAGGCTATGTTTGAAAAAATAAATTAGCATTATTGATAAATCTTATAAAATTCATATAAATTTGAAAAATAATGTAATTATAATGTAAAAATATTATAAATGTGAAAATCGATAAATAATTTAAACGTTAAAAACAAAACTAGAAAACTGAAAAAAATAAAGTGAAAATGTAAAAAGATATAAAACATAAAAGGAAAAACTTTTTAATAGATGTAGTGAACATATTAAAAAACTAAAAATGAAAGAATATCAACTTTAACATTCTGAAAATTTTCACAATTTTATCTATATTTCTTCAAATTTTAAGAATTTTTAGAATTTTTATATATATAAAAATTGCTATTATATGTCAAAAAATGATTAATATGGCTATATTGATCAAATTTTTATAGTAAACGTACTTTTATGATATTTTTTATTAGAAGGTCTTAATTAATGAATTTGAAACAATAAAAAGATTTATTTAACCTTTTTTCCACTATGGACGACTTCTCTTCGACGTAGAACTTCAGCCGGTTAGGGTTTAGGCGGACAACTCCGCCATGGAGATGAAGACTGCGGCGATCGGTATTTCATCAGTCAAAGAGGAGGAGGATTGTATCGTTCTGGATTTGCGTCCTGTCTCTAGGGTTTCACCGCTAGAGTTTTATTTGTCCGCTACCGTCTTTTGGCAAGGAGCGGTGCCATCTTCCGGCAATTCGTTCGTAGATAGGGAGATTCGGCTGGAGGCGACTCAAGGGCCGATCAAGGTGATGAAGGAAGAAGATAAAGTGAAGGCGATCCGACCCCTCCTGAACCGCCCGCCGGTGGTTCTTGGAAGACTGAGTGAAGAAATTTATTTTTTTTCTTTTATTTATGTTAATGGTCTGAATTTGTCTGTGTTTGTTTGTTGTTTTATCTCTTTCGATTGTAAGAATGTGGTTTTGGATGTGGGTGATGGAATGATTGCGCTAACCGTCTTTGGCTCATTTGTGCTCATTAATGGATCAACGAGTTATATTGCTGAGGCGATAAACTCTGAGTCTGGTTCGAGGGACGACGGTTGTCAGGAGTTGTTTTGTCGAATTACCTATTGTCTGAATGATGTGTCTTTCCCACTATTTTTTCTTAGTATTTTTTGTAAGAGTTCTAATTTGCTTAGTGTACACACCCGGTTACACAATAGCTTACTCGACGAAGTTTAATTGTCTGGGCACAAACAAGTACATTTGGATTTAGTAAAAGTATAAGTGATCACGATTTTTTTGTGCACAAATAATTCATTTTTTGGAGTTACACACAATTCGCTTTACTAAAATTCAAGGGTGATTGTAAGACTCTTAGGTTTGATGGATGAGAGGTTTACGGTAATCGTCACTGGCTTTGTGTTGCCCAAATTAGGTCTAGCGAGTTATATTACTTTGTCAAAGGTGATTAACTCACAGTCTCAACTAAGGCGGATGGTTACATGTGTTTTTTTTATTATCTTATATTCCTGCTGAATGCTATTTTATTAATTTAAACCCCTTCTGTCAAAAAATTCAAGGGTGATGGTTTATGCACAACAATTACCGTCAGTGCGTAAGCTAGTGTCTAATTCAGTCTCTAAACGGACAGTAGTTACGCGTGGAGGTATGTAAATGGAATTCATTATTTGGACAGATTCAGAAAACTAGCCGTTAGGCTTTCTGCACACCTGACAGTTTCCTTGTCCCAAAACAATATTAAAAATACAATAACAACAGCTACAAAAATTAATCCAACGTTTTTGCGCTATCTGCATCCTTTCACGTGTCCCTTCACTGACCCCCCCACTCCCCCAAGCTCGCCATTTCTCACTTACAAAACCTTAACTGTTTGCTTAGTTAGAGAACTAAACCATTCTTTGTAACTGCTTTAGAGTATCTTCTTCTTCTTCTTTTTCCTCTAAACTTTCTTATTACAACTTTTAGGGATAGATACCCTTTTGATCGTGTGACCATGGAAGTTGAAATGAAGAATCTTGGAAGTCTCCATCAACTAAGGATGTCAAAAAGGTGCAGTCTTTATCCCCAATTCTTCTTCTTTCTGCTATTACAAGTTCTTGGTAGTTTCCAATTGGTATCACCTCAGTCTTGGGATGGTATAATCATAACCCAGTCCGATTTCGAAGCTCTGCAAGCCTTAAAACAAGACTTGATTGATCCAAAAGGGTTCTTGAGAAGCTGGAATGATAGTGGAATTGGAGCCTGTTCTGGGAAATGGGCGGGCATCAAATGTGCTCAAGGTGAAGTCATAGTTATTCAGCTTCCATGGAAAGGGCTAAACGGTAAGATCACTGATAAAATTGGTCAGTTCCAATCCCTAAGAAAGCTTAGCCTTCATGACAATGTCATTGGCGGTTCAATCCCAGCCACTCTTGGTCTTTTGCCTAACCTAAGAGGTCTCCAGCTCTTCAATAACCGATTCACAGGTTCAATCCCCGGTTCACTGGGTTTCTGCAGACTCCTTCAAACCATTGACCTCAGTAACAATTCACTCTCTGGGTCAATCCCACCGAGCCTCACTAATTCTTCCACTAAACTGTTTAGTCTTAATCTCAGCTATAATTACTTAACTGGTTCAGTCCCTGCAACTTTCCCAAAATCTCCCTCCCTTATCTTTCTTGACCTCAAGAACAATAATCTCTCTGGACCCATTCCTGATTCTATAAGCAGGTTAAAGAAACTGTCAGTTCTTGATTTTTCCTGCAACAATCTTACCGGAGAAATCCCAGAATCCCTTGACAATCTAACCAGCCTTAATCTCTTCAATGTGTCCTACAACAATCTTTCCGGTCGTGTTCCTACCCGCCTTTCTCGGAAGTTCAATTCAAGCTCGTTTCTTGGTAATCTCCATCTCTGTGGCTATAGCCCTTCAAACCCATGTTCTATTTTAGTGACCCCAACAAAAGAAACTCCACAAGAACATCATCATCTGAAATTAGGGGTCAAAGACATAATCTTGATCATAGCAGGGGCACTCCTTGTGATCTTGCTACTTATTTGCTGCATTCTGATATGGTGCTTATTGAACACCAAGAAAAGATCAGAAAAGAAGGAAGGTGGTCAGGGTGGTGGTGGGGGTAAAAAGGGAATTCCGCCGACGGCGGTGGAAGTGGAAGGGGAAGCAACGGGAGGGAAGCTGGTTCACTTTGACGGACCTATGGTTTTTGCGGCGGATGATCTTTTGTGTGCCACGGCGGAGATAATGGGGAAAAGCACTTATGGGACTGTTTATAAGGCGACTTTGGAGGATGGGAGTCAAGTTGCGGTCAAGAGGCTGAGGGAGAAGGTTACAAAAAGTCAAAGGGATTTTGAGAGTGAAGTCAACGTTCTTGGGAAGATTAGGCATCCAAATCTGTTGGCTTTGAGAGCCTATTACTTGGGTCCTAAAGGAGAGAAACTTCTTGTTTTCGACTACATGCCTGGTGGGAGTCTCACCACTTATCTTCACGGTATGTCAAAATTTGTGGGGAAAAAGCTTCATATATTACTCTAGCTAAGGTTTTTTTTTTGGAAAACTACTCTAGCTAAGGTTAAAACAATCATAAAAATATACATTTAGGACTACTTATATTCTATTCTCAAAACAGGATTTATTCGATTCTATCAAAAGTATAAATCTCCCCTCAATTTAGGAAGAAAACAATGACAATCTTATGTATAGATTTTGTCTATGTGTTAATCCAGTTTAAGGAATCTTCTAAAAAAACATCATATAAATTCATTCTATCAGCTGCAGTTTTTAATGTTTGAAGTTTAGTAGAGGTAAGTATGAATTTCCTCAACTACAAGTTTACGTTTTCTTATTTAGGTCCAATTAAAACAGTATTTCTGTTTTGTCCTTATGTTATGGATCTCTCTAATTTACAACTTTTGCTTTTTAGTACATTCCCATATACTCCGTATGTTGTGGTCTTGTGGAGTTCCATAACTTTTGTTTTTGTTCTAGATAACTTACTTAAGGAATTAAGGAGTGATTGTGATGGTTAAAAGCAGTGTATTTAAATAGTTATGTACTTGGAAGTTGGAACCTAAAGCAAGGGTTAACGACTTATGTTTGACTTGGCACTATAAAGCTTAAACAGTAAGACAAAATGTTTGAAATGTGTTTTTTTTTTAACTTTTAGTATAAAGTTTACTAATTATACATCAAAAAGTATTTTCCCAAACAGTTCAACTTTTATCATTTTATGAAGTACTTCTATATTTACTTATGGAGTATGTTTGCATATCAGCATATTCTTCCAAACAGTTCAACTTTTAACGACTTATGGAGTATATTTCTGCAGTGGATGGTGACTAAGAAAGACTAAAAAGTTTGCCAAATGTACTTGAAATAAATTGCATATTTGTAACGATAAATCCATATTTACACTACCTATAATACATACATAAAGCCCTCAAGTATTTCCTGGATGTCTTTGAAAGTGCTTATGACTTATGTGATTTTGTTGCAGCTAGAGGTCCCGAAACGTCTGTAGATTGGGCAACAAGAATGAGAATAGCGAAAGGCATTGCAAGAGGACTCCTCTACCTCCACATGAATGCAAACATCATCCACGGGAATCTAACATCGAGCAACATATTGCTTGATGAGACCATAACCGCAAAAATTGCAGATTTTGGCCTTTCCCGCCTGATGACTGCCGCAGCAAACGCAAACGTTATTGCAACTGCGACAGCATTAGGGTACCGAGCACCCGAGCTCTTGAAGCTTAAGAAAGCCAACACGAAGACAGACGTTTATACCCTCGGGGTCATCATATTGGAACTCCTTACCGGGAAGTCACCGGGGGAGGCAATGCACGATGGTGTGGATTTGCCTCAATGGGTTGCGTCAATAGTGAAAGAAGAGTGGACTAATGAGGTTTTTGATTTGGAACTCATGAGGGATGCTTCAAGTATTGGTGATGAGCTGTTGAATACTCTAAAATTGGCCTTGCATTGTGTGGACCCCTCTCCCTCGGCTCGACCGGAAGTTCAGCAAGTTCTTCAACAACTTGAGGAAATTAGACCGGAGAATGGCGTGGCCGGTTTTGACGATGACGGTGATGGTGATGCCACGGCTACCACTGTTGGTCCGACAACTAGTGATTAAAAAAGTATGTATGCTTAGCAGCTTAGGTGGTGTTACATTCTACTATTGTTTCATTTTATAAAATTTATTTAATGATGTTTTCGTGTACATAGAGAGGAATGCTATTCTTTTTTTAAGGTTGTAAGAGAAACATGGAATTCTACCAATTCCATGTCTTGTGGCAGATTAGTTTTTATTGCCAAACGTGAATGTTTTCTCCCTTTCCTTTGCTGATAAAAGTGTAAAGCAGAAAAGGGTGTTTGTGTTTGGCAGATGGCTTATCGGCCAATTTTTGGCATATTAGACTGTTTTAATTGTTTGATTTAATTATTGTATTAGAATTAGAATTATGAGGATGGACTGGACGATATGTGCCATATATATCGCTCCTGAACCTCTACTTAATCCATTATTAGAAGCTGCATTTGTTTGAGAGGTTTCGTCCATATAAAGAGATGCTATACTGGAGGCCAAGTAGTCATGGACCCGGTCCGACCGGCCCGGCCCGCTACTATGCGGGACCGGCTCGGAAGACCGGTTCTGGTACCGGGCCTAGGCCTGACCCGGAGAGCATACCGGGGGCGGTCCCGGGGGCGGCCGGTTCGGGCCTCCTTCTTTTTTTGGAGTTTGGGCTGGGTTTAGGTGGGTTGGGCTGGGTGATTCCGAGGGGCTTGGGGGGGGTGGGGGGGATTGGGGGTAGGGGTTGAAATAAATAATAAAACACAAAAAAAAAAGGGAACCGGACCGGCCCGGAACCGGTAGTCTACCAGGCCGGTCCCATGCCTTACCCATAATCTGCCCGGCCCGGCCGGGCCTAGGCCCGAAGCGGAACCGGACCGGGCCCGGTCCACCACTAAGGCCAAGCATAGCTGCATAGGGGAACTTTAGGGGAACTATTGGGAAGAAGAGATGAACTAATGAAGGTTATGAAGAGATCAACAGAAATCTTGTACCTAAATCGGTATATTTTCATTACAAAGAAAATACACTATGAAAATGTTTAACTTTTAAAACCCGTTTGATAATACTCAAATCGGCTGTATTTGTTAATTCTGTTGAAATTTATGAAGTTCTGGTTGAAGTGTCTGGATTGGTTGATTTTGCTGATTTATGAAACAATTACGGAGTATATTTAAAATATATTTTATTAATAAAACAAAGAAAAAGTTTTATGAAAAACAACTAAAATGATCATGTACAGTAACTTCAGCCTATATAGTCAAAAAAGTAACCCCAACCTTACTTTTTCCTATTAATTCGTATTACACAACTCAACACACGAAATCAAAAGTTATCTGTTTGGTGAAAAAATTGACTGATAAGCCGAAAAACATGCGGAGTAAATGGTGAAAAAGTTGACTAATATGTACACGAAAACAACATCATTCATGTTTTACTCATCAAATGGGCTCTTAATATACAAGTAATTGCGGATTAAACATATAACTTTTCCCTAAATAGGGGTCAAAATCGAATCTTTCCTAAATAAGACTAAACATTAAGAATGTTTTTTACTTGGACTGAAATTTTCTGGTCTGATCTGGCCTGGTCTGAACTGGTCTAGTAAAGTCTGGTTCCTGTATATTTTATAATTGTCCAAGTCTGGTCTGGTCTGAGACAGAAAACAGTCCAAGTAAAAATATCCTCTCTCTACCCCTAATCTAATTAATCAATTGACTCCCTAGTTCGAAGAAGCGATCCAGCCTAATTGGTCGCCGACTCCCTCTCCTTAATCGGAGGTCCCGGGTTCAATTCTCAATGAAGTGAGATTGAGTTCAGTTTACCCCAAATCCCCATCCCCGACATCCCAGGGTAAAAAACAAAAGGAAATTGACTCCCTAGTTCCCTTGGGCAACAAGGTTAGTCTGTTGGTGGCGGGTATTCCGGTGGTGGCAGTGGATAGGGGATTAGGTCTATAGGGGCATTTTTGTCCAATGACAAGAAAATACTCCTATTTAGGGAATTTTGGAATTCTACTCCTATTATTATGCATCTTCATGTTTTACTCCTATTTAGGTAATTAATCCTTAATAATTCCTTCGGACCCACTTTGCAAGATATATCTTCCTTTTTGAATTGTCCAAAAATATGAACATTTTTCTAAATTGAATTTCACTAACTTTTTACCTTCACACTTTATCCATCTATCTATCATTTAATCGTTTATTTAGGGAAAACTGTCAAATAGGTCCCCGTACTATTGACAAAAAGACAATTGAATCCTCGTACTTATTTGCGAATCAATTAAGTCCACAAAGTATTAAAAAAAGACCAATTAGCCCATTTAGCCAGTTGGATATAAATGTTGCCGGTAATAGGTGACGTGGACGCCCATGTGGCAATGATTCCGTTTTTTCGTTACTTTTTTCTTTTTCTTTTACTCTTTTTCTTCCTTGTTTCTTTAAGCCTTTCTTTCTTTCCCTGACTTCTTCTTCCGATCCTTTGTCCACATGGACCAATAAGAATGATACACTTGAATTATTTAAATCTAAATTAAAAATGATATAATGGTTTGGACCAATCAAATGCATGGTAGGTACGGTATCTCATTTTTTAAATAAGTACCGGAGTTGTCACCAGAAAAGAAAATGAAAAGGGGGGATCCACGTGTACCGCCACTGTACACATTTTACCTTATAACCAGATCCCAACCGGCTAAATGAAATAATTGAATGTTTTTTAATACTTCGTGGACTTAATTGATTTACAAATAAGTAGAAGGACTTAATTGATTTTTTGGCAATAATACAAGGACCTATTTGACAGTTTTCTCGTTTTTTGTTGACACTCTTACTTCTCTTACTTTTTGAAGGTTAATTCTAAAACATGATTATGAATGTTTTGTTCGCTAAACATAGGAAAAATTCTAAAACATGATTATGAATGTTTTGTTCGCTAAACATAGGAGTAATGTAATTTTATTAAAAGAATAGAAGTATAAAAAATTCATTAAGTATTTTATGTTCAACTTATGTTTAGGTAAATTTCTGAAATTTTATCTACAAGACTAAACTTGTATCTTTTCACATGCGTGATATAAATTGATCTTCTTTTCATACATTTGTACATTCATAAATCATAACTTAAATTAATTATAGTCAAACAATATTAATAATATGTTTTGCTATTTCTAAAATATGTAAGTTTAGTGTAAGTTGGCCCTAGCTAGCTCACTCAAGTGTAACTAAAATAATTTAAGATGTTAACAATTAAACGATGAAGAATATGTTGAATGCACTATTGGGAGGACAGAATGCAATCATCCAGAAGCTAAATTCATTTTGTTGTCAAAGGTGTTCCTGAAGAATTATATAGCAACAAATTCCCATTCATTCTATGGTTGAGCCTTAGACACATAGACTAGTAAGTGGTAACATGTGATAACCTCATATACGAGTACATGGTAATGGTTTGATCATTTTGTTTTGGTAAATATCATATGGAATTTGTTGATCATCTTTTATGTAAGTGTCCTTTTACTCGATTGTTGATCATCTTTTATGTAAGTGTCCTTTTACTCGAGCAGCACTGTTTTTCGGCTTATCAGGCTTATCAACCAACTTTTTCACCAAACACGTAACTTTTTGCTTTCGCGCGCTGAATTGTGTAATAAGCAGAAAAGGTAAGGTTGGAGTTACTTTTCTGGCTGCATTGGCTGAAGTTACTATAGATGACCATTTTAGTTATTTTTACATATAATTTTTCTTTATTTTATTAGTAAAATATATTTTAAAAATAATTTTTTCTTAAATAAGCAGAAAATGACACTATAACGACACTGTTTGGTATAGATTTGTTTACCAAATAAGGAAGATAAAGAAACAAGACAATTATTTTGGGGCGGACCGAAAAGGAAAGCGGGACAATAATTTTGGGACGGAGGGAGTACTCGGTAAGTAATTATCAAAATAACATTGAGTTAAAAATATTTCTCAAAATACAACTACATTACATTCTAGTTAAAAATATTCACGTAAAAATGAAATTCGCGGAATGCAAAGTACCAAGTGTGCAAGTTAAAGATGGGACCCCAATTTAAAAGAATCTCTATTATCTTTAAATGGTGTATACTATCCTCCGTTCTCTTTTAATCGCAACATTGGACTTTTTGCACTATTCACATATTCTACTTTGACTATATTTTATTCATTAATGTATTATAAATTAATTTTTTTAAAAATATTATTAAATTCTTCTCATTCTAAATTTTCAAAATATGAATTTTTGAATTTTTTACTAATAAAGAATGAAAGATATTAATGGTCAAACTTGTGCGTTGACAAACGTGAAATGTTGACTGTTGCAATTAAAAGGGAACGGAGGAAGTATATAATTTTTTTAAAAAATCTAAAGACAATATAATATGATTTCTAATTAAAATATCAAAATTCAAAATTATATCTTCAAAAGAAACTATTTTCCCACCGGACAAAGCTTAGGTTAAAAAGAAATAGAGAAATGCTAGGTGTACCCCATTTTGTGTAACCCATTTGCATACATTGTCTGTTTACGCAGACAGAATTGTCTTTATATGTAGATAGAAAGTGTGTGCAAATGTGATACATAATGCGTAACTCTAGCATTTCTCAAAAATATATATCAAAATTCATAATTTTTTATAATTTTTCATATGAAACTAATAATATTGATATATATTACTCCCTCCGTCCCTGAATGTTGTTCCGATTGCGGATTACGAAGGTTGACCGACGATAAAGTTAAATGATCCCTGTGAAAACTCGGATTATTTTTAGTAAATAAAATTTACATATTCAGAAACTACATTAAACCCGCTACAAAGCCTGCACAAAAAAAATCAATTTTCATAAAGTTTTGATACAAAAAGTAAGAGTTTAAGAGTGATTTAAGTTGACTCTCGAAAAGCGAAATGGAAGTAAATTTAGGGACAGAGGGAGTATATACATATTTAAAATAATCTAAAGATCATATGGTGTCTGGTTGATTCTACTTCGACTTTTGAAGAATAATCACTTCCAAACATCTAAGGATATTTTCTTTTGGACTGAAATTTGTTGTTCTGGTCTGATCTGATCTGATTTGATCTGGTCTGGTCTATTCTGATCTGGTCTGAACTGGTCTGATTTGGTAAACGTCTGGTCTCTGTGAATTTTATAACTACAGAAGACTGGTGTGATCTCGTATGATCTGATCAAATCTTATCTGACCTGGTATTGAAAATAGTCCAAAAGAAAACATCCAAAAAACAATCTAAATGACAAGGCCACATTTATTTTTTTTAAAAAAAAACTGGGACAAAGGTTCATATTTTTAGCCCATGTTTTCAGGCCTATGAGATGAAATAATGGGCCTAGTGGATGAAGGCCGGTTTACGCCACCATGAAATTCCAGAATGCTACAGAAAGAAGGCAGAGGAGTCAGATTCAGGATGCAATGCAATAATAAATGATTGAGTAATTGATTTACTTGCGTCACTTCGTCCCACCGCACGGTCCCCTCTCTCTTTCTCCCCTATTGCTGCACACTAAAAGTCAGTGTCAGTGGCTGAAAAGCCACTTTAATGTCCTCTCTACTGTTTTTCAACTAAACTACCGAAAAAAGATGACACCTCATCCCTAGTAATTGGACTATAAGTCCTATACATTTTTTAGCATAGTAATTCCTCATCGTAATTGTCAAGATTCGAACCTGAGACCTAACCTGTAGCGGACCTAGAAAGTCGGATCCACGGGATCCCTACCTTTTTATATCTCTAATCTCTAATTAATATAAAACCAATAAAAAATATTAAAGAAGCATAACACTTCATAGTTAACGTACATCATCAAAACATTAAGATATTATAAAGCTAAAAACATATAAAAATCGTTCAACAATTCTACAGATGTTTTGGTCTAAAAGTCCGGTCAACGATTAAGGAGTTTTGGTCTATCGTCAATCGAGTGCTCTACCTCTGTGCTTAAGAATTGGCAGCGATATAAAAAAAAATAGGCCAAAATGACGTAGTTTTGGTCTATTTAATTAAAATAGTTTTGGAAAACAAAAAGGAGACCAAATAATATAGGACTTACCATCTGATCTAGGACTTACCATCACTAGTATTAATAATGATTGAAGTACAATAATGTAACATCTTCCTGCGATACATGTTAAATTATTCTATTCTTTTTAAATGGTTTTTCTTAAAATAATATGGAGTATATTATAATAAAGTTTATGGGAAAATGTGACTTAAGTTTATGGAAAAATAATACGGAGACCAAAAAGGTAAACCAGGGGCGATCGAACGTGAACCTCCAGCAACGTAGAAACTTAAAACCGCATGTGCTCCCATTACCCTGCTCCGTTCTTTTGTTTCTTAGGTCGTTTTTCATGTATATATACATTTAATAATTAATTTTATATAATATATATATAATATATAGGTATTTTTTTAGGTGCATGGGGTCCCGTGACCCCGTGGGACCCTTACTGGGTCCGCCTATGGACCTAACCCTTGTGGCACTCCCTCACTACCAGTTGAGCTACGCTCACCGGACTAAACTACGGAGTATATAGACAATACTACCTCCTTGGCTCCTTACAAAAAAAATTCATATTTATTTTTCTAGAAAACGAAGAAGTAGTTTTTCTATTATTTTTATTTTTATTCCATTATTTAAGTTTATATACACTTGCATATTTTTAAAAAAACGTGTAAGCACCCGGAGCGAGAGCATTGCTCTCTAAACCTTTGGTCCTCCTAGGGTTTGGCCGCCGCTAGGTTCATTTTCCGACTTTGGCTTTTGGCTGAGGATCGAGAGCAGTAGGTTGACGACAGACTGACGAGTGCAATTGGCTGCGATCGAGGTGGAAGGTAGGCGTTAAGGACAAGTCGCAGTGAGGTTGGAGTGCAGATCCGTTGCGAGCGTAGGCCGTAGCGGGTGAGTGTAGGTGTTTCATGGAGGATTTCGTCGCTTCGTACAGGAAACTATCAATGAAGGACCAGGAGAGCGAACTGAATTTCGATGAGGAGACAGAGGTAGATGCCATGGAGGAGCAGGAACCAAAGCGATTTTCGGCAGTGGGGGTTGTCATCACGGATCGTAAAATCAAGTTATCAGGATTTCAAGAGTTGATGACCTCGATCTGGAGGCCAGTGAAAGGTATGACTATTAAGGAGATCGGCGAACGCAGGTATCTGTTAATCTTTAATCATGCTTTGGATATGAACCGTGTGATTGAGGAAGGCCCTTGGCTATTTGAACGAGACTTGATTTTGTTAAAAGCTGTCCAGCCTGATGATATACCTGAATCAATGAATTTGTTTGAGGCCAGCTTCTGGGTACAGGTTCATAATGCTCCTATAAAATATAGGAATCTGAGATCTGCTAGAAAAATTGGTAATTTTATAGGCTCTTTTATTAAATTTGAGATGAGTCATTTTGATGGAAAGCAGAGTTCCTATCTGAGAATAAGAGTGAGTTTGGATGTTCGTCAACCTCTGAGAAGGGGTACTAATCTGACACAGGATGGAGTAAAACACTGGGTTGATTTTAAGTATGAAAAACTGCCCAGTTTTTGCTTTATCCGTGGTATTATTGGTCACTCTGACAAGTTTTGTCCTTTGAAATATGAAGAAGGCTTTGTAGCTGAAAAATACATGGGGCGGGGATTAGAGCGTGTGGAAGGGTAAAGACCAGCCCTACAAGGCTTAATAAATGGCTATCTGATGAGGCCTCTAGCTCAGACGGATATGGAGGTCAGCGGAAGGCTGAGCTCGGAGAAGAACACACGACTGAGTCGAAGACTACCAAAACTCCACCAAACGAGAGCGAGGACAAGGAAGATCCACCCGGGGATTTGAAAAGGCATAAATTGTCGCCACTTAATTAATAAATGAGAGGGTGATATGCGTAGTAAGCGTGGTAAGCGGCACTTTAAGATCTCTTTCTGTTAGTAAGCAAAAATTTTAAGGACCTTACATGTTTTCTTCATTTATACTAACCTAACAGTGACTTTAGGAGTGAAAAATTCATGTCATTCTTCAACCACTCAAGCATTACAATGAGGAAAATTGACTCAAACAAAGTGGTAGGTAGTAGTTCATCATTCTATTTTTGTCTACTACTTTTATTTATTTCTCAAAATTCATCACACTTTCTTTAGAAAGAAAATATTTCATAATAATTGATATGATTTCTTCTTAAAATAAAAATTAACAAGACAATCTCGATATTTTTTCCAAAACTCTGTTACTAGTTCAGAAGAAGAATTATGTAAAGAACTAAGGTAGTTTAATCTTATTAAAACAAAACGTAGACCATGTAGATTAGGGGAAGACTCTTTAAAAGAACAACAACCATAGTCGAATCTCTGATATATTACATTAAGTTATTACTACGTATTACATTTTTATTTTAGGAAGAAAAGAATAGGGAGGACTCGGGCGTGACACTGAGTTTGTGGTGAAGAATGAAGACATAAATTCTACTGTATGACACTAAGTTTACATACGTGATACGTTGTATTAGTGTATTATTACATCAAGGCGTATAAAAAAATTGTGTTTTAATTATTATATGTAATTGGAACTCATAACACATAAGTTGAAGAAACAGAATAATTTATGAAAAAACCTCAAATAAAAGTAAAAACAATGTAAAATTCTAAGGATATAAGACCATCTTCTTGTTCAATGCAAAATCACATTGGGGAAAGTATTTATTGCTTAAATAAATATCTTTTCCAACAAGAAGTGACAAAACAGCATAAATGCTTATTATTTCTTCACTAAAATTGGCTACCAAATAATTAATGCAATAATGCACCATCCATGAATCAAGATCAATATATAGATCATCGTATCAAGGATCCAGTTGTAAATTATACAAAAAAAAATACTTTCTTCATCCCATAAAAAATAGCATTCCCTTTCCCATTCATTTCAAAATAATCTTCATGCTCACTTTAATAAAAAAAATAGATGGTTTATTGTTTTTTTGCCTTTTGTTTGAATCTCAATGCAAACTTTCAATTTCTAACGGACATGCGAAATCAAATGGGGAACTAATTTCTGAGAGGGTGGATGTACTTGGTTAAGTATTGAAAAACAATGATGCAATTATCTTGTTTGGTTTAGAAAAGAAGTGGCTATGGCTAGGAAAATAGTTGAAGTGAAGTGATAGAATGACACTTGTATCATAATCCGTATCTCTATAAATTAAGCCAGAAGAAATATGTGAAAATGATTCTAATGGAACTTTCATACATTTCTTTTTTTCATTTTCTCCTAGCTACCAAACAACACACATTTATATATTACCTCCCTCCCGGTGGACTTTGCCAAGTGCAAAGTAGGTGAAAAATAAGAACAATAAAAACTGTGTGATTGAGAAATTTGAGATTGGGTAATTGTTATGTATAGATAATTAGAGTGGTCTTCTTGTCAGGCCGGCCTGACGGGATGCTCCGTCCGGCCGAGCCCGTTTGGGCACGTTCCCGGTGAAATTTTTTGATGAAATTTTTTGAGCTTGTTCCTCATCAAGTCTAGTTTGTCCATACCAAATTTCAGCTCAAAATTCGATCGGGAAGGCATTCAAATCATTTTTTTGAAGTTGACTGATGTTTTATATGTATACTTTGACGCAGTCAACTTCAAAAAATGATTTGAATGCCTTCCCGATCGAATTTTGAGCTGAAATTTGGTATGAACAAACTAGACTTGATGAGGAACATGCTCAAAAATGTTTATCGAAAAATTCCACCGGGAAGGGGTCCAAACTGGCTCGGCCGGACGGAGCATCCCGTCAGGCGGCCTGACATGAAGATTTGTCTATATAATTAAGTTAACTATACTATGTATTACTATAGATATATTTATGAGTAAACCCGTGCATGCAACACACCGGTACAAAGCCTAATTCAACATGTATCAATTCAGACGGAGAGAAATTTTTTCTTTGAAACATAACTATTGCATTTATATTTGATTTTTCTTATTAAGCCGGCAAAGCGAATAACAAAGAGAAATTGACATGAACATATTGTGCGTGTTTTCCATCCTAAAGAAGTCAACGTGATTGGAGTTGTAGCCCAAAACCTTATATAGTGTTTGATTATTTTATAGCTTTCTGATGTGAGACAAATACATTAATAGGCCCTCTCAGCCCGAACCGAGCTGGACAATATCGGAATGTATATTAAATGGGCTGAACATGCCCTTAACAAACTACTCTTAATCATGAGTGCTTAACAAGCACACAAATCACAACCTAACATGGCTCTCATACAATGTTAAGACTCGGGGTTTCGTCCTAAAAGGCCACCCTGATATGAGGAATAACCCAAAACATTATATAATGTTTTATTTTTTTATAGCTTTTCGGTGTGAGACAAATACATTAATAGTAACATTGCATAGACAATCGTGCGACCCATACAATCGCGCGTGTGGATTGTTTTTCTCTCTTTCAGTTTACACCATCGCATTTACATTTGTGCTATTCAGACACCGTTGCATGTGGACTGACTTTCCTTCTTGCACATTTTTCTTTCAGCTAACACCGTCAAATTTACTTTCATGCGATTCACACAAACGCACATGTGGATTGAATTCCCTCCTTTCTTCACGGTTATTTTCCTTCAGCAAACACGTCAGATTTATTTTCACGCGGCCTAGACAAGCGCACGTGTGGATCACTTTTACTTCCTTTCTCCGCAGCTTTTTCTTTCAGCTCACTCTGTCAAATTTACTTTCATACAATATTGAAAAGCGCATGTGTGAATTGAATTTCCCTCCTTTCTACGCTTTTTGTTTGTTTCAGCTAACACGTCAGATTTACTTTCGCGTCATTCAGACAAACGCACATGCAGGTTGCTTTTACTTCTTTTCTCTGCACTTTTTCCTTTTAGCTGACACTGTTAAATATATTTTCGTGCATAGGACCAAACACAAGGGTGAATATATAGGGTGAAAATATCCTCTCTAAATGTGACAAAACCTATTTTTGATGCCATCCATACATATCATCACCATCATCATTATCTCAGTGCCACAAAAGCTCCCACCTTCAGTGGGGTAAAGGGGGGTCGGATGTACACAGTCTTACCCATGTACTAAAGCACAGAGAGAATGTTTCTGAATGACCCATAGTGAAAATTGCATCGAAAATTGTATGGATTGACTGCTGTTTCATAACACAGAAGTGCAGATAATTTAGTGAGACATTCTGCTTTATTCCATCATATTCCCAAGTCAAAAATAATGATTCTTTGGCTCCATACATATATTGCACAAAAATGACTTAAAGTAAATCTAAGTTTAAACATATTCACTCATTCATCTTTCTCGTGATATTTTTAGGAAACATGGGATGTTAATGTATGACTCTTTCATGGGAGGCCCACAGGCCCATCCCCCGGGGCTGCCTCATGATACTCATGTACGACTACTTATTTGTCTAATACTACATTTTTAGTTAATACAAATAGGGTTTAGTCCAAACTCCAAACAAAAGACCTAGTTTTTTTTTTTTTTTTGGATGAAATGTAAATATATATTAACACCCAGAAAATTATACATCACATATCCTAGATATCCTAAAACCTCCCCCACCCCCACATAATGTGAGGGTGAGAGGATGTTTTTCTTCAATCTATTCTATGCCAAAATAACCAAGTATAATACTTGACCCATCAAGAGGTTCAAAAATACGTCTATGCTGCACATGCACGCACACAGATCAGATGCTAAAAATCAAAACAAATTACAAAGGTGTTGCAAGATGCACACACCCTAAAGTCCAAGACCATACTTCATGCCGCGGCATCCACGATGTCCATGTTGCGGTGTCCTGAGTGCCCAAGCCGCGACATCCAAAATATCCATGCCTCGGCACACCAAACAGTCATGTATCAGTCTGTCCAAACCGCTACATCCATAATATCCATGTCGCGGCCTCAAAAAACGATCAAATCATGTGGGTAGATACTAAAGAGTATCCGATATACGACAATCTTGATCTTAGCAACAATGTCCTCCTCCGTCTTCATTACTTCATCAAACCTTGTCGCGTTCCTTGCGTGCCAGATGTAGTAGACTGCGGCACAGAATGCCAGTCTAGCTGCTTTGGCCTTCAGCTTCGAACCTTTGTGCGTCTTTATTATCCATTTGACCGAACTGAGTAGCGTGGTCATTTGGTGACTAAAACCCATCCATTCCCTGATCCTTTGCCATACCCTACATGTAAAAGGACATTGGAAAAAAAAGGTGTGGTATTGTTTCCAGACCACCCTTGCATAAGTCGCATCTATTTACTATATGCAGATAACCGAGGCTATCCTGAGTAGGAAGCCTGTTTCGTAAAGCCAACCATACATTAAAGGAAAATTTAGGGGGGATATAGGACTTCCAAATGAAGCTCATCGTAGTCCTAGTCTCACCCTTTACCCTTAGCAGCTCATACACCTTGCCCGAGATTAACTTTCCATTTATGGCCCTTGAATTAAGGCCCATGATAGTGTCGTTCAAATTATTAAAACACCCTCTCAATTTGTCCCGAATGAGACTCATCCGCTTCATGAGCTGAGAGTCTCGACTGTGTGGGATAAAATCCCACACACTTCTACCATTAAGATAGACACTGTTAACCCACTTTACCCATAAGGTATCTTTTTTATTATGCACGTCCCAAATAACACGTGAGAGGAGGGCGTGATTCCAGATTTTAGCATTATGGATCCCTAGCCCACCTTCCGCTTTTGGTAAGCATATATCATCCCACGCAACTTTCGCAAATTTCCCACCCCACAAAAAGATCCTACAAATGGACACAATCCTATCCAAAATCGTTTGGGGAACCGGAAAGACTTGGAGCCAAAACGATTGGACTCCTTGGATTACAAAAGACCTAGTTTAAACGCAGTAAAAACGAAAACAAAAAACAAAGCAAAACAGTAACAGAAATTTCTACAGTCCAACGTCACGTGTATTCTGCAGTAAAAAGTACATACATTACACACTACAGAGTCACTCAGTGATTAAATGTTACCTTATCATTCATTTATTTTACCGTTTACTGTTATGCCATCATCTCGCGCGACAGCTGTAAAAAAAATTATGCTGCTGCTACCTTCTCCTTCTCGTTTCCATTTTTGTCGAATTATTTATACCCGTAACTGATATGCACAGAAATCACGCAATTTTGATAAATAAATTAAATAAAGATTTTAACTGATAAAAAAAATCTGTCTCTGAATATTTTATCCTATATTTTGGAGTGGGGGCCTGGATTTCATCCACATTTACAGCGCGATCCCCAATGGAAGCTTTTTCTCTCATTTTCCCCCATTTTCTTTTTACCTGCGCATGCAAAAGAAAAGCTACTTAGAGAAAGTACAAACCCCTAGAAGTGAGTCACTACTGACTACTCTCTGTTTCGTTTTTATTTTTTTCCGTTTCTTGTGATTCGCCGCCGGAATCCCAGAATTCCGGTTGTCTCCGGCAGGGGGTTGGTAGATGCTGGGGTTGACTGGCTCTGCTTGATCAGTCTCTGTTTTGGGTGTTTGTTGTTTCAGGGAATAATCAAATTTGCGGCGGCGGCGGCCGGAGACTAGCCAGAGTGACCATCATTTTTAGCTGATGATGGCCGGAGAATAGTTTCTCCGTTTTGATATATCAAAGCCCATTTCTGGACAACTGAAACAGTGGGGATCAGCTTTGATTTCCCTTTACTTATTTTTTTCTGGGTTTTGTTTTTGTTCAGGTGATATGTTTATTAAAATAAATATAATTAATGTGGCTTAGCTGTACCGCCATTACTGTTTCTGGGAAGAATTTTTTTGGTTGCGAGTTTGTACCATGCCCAAACACCTTCTCTTATGTATCTATGTTGTTAGATACGTGCAGAGATAGCCAGAGTCACAGAGAGTGTTAAAAATGATTTTTTTTTTTAATTCTTTGAAATCAGCAAGAAATAGCAGGGGACAGTAAATCAGTAATAAAACAATCTGAAAAGTAGATGATTTCTTGTGATGATCATTTTTGTTTTTGTTTGGTGTTCTGTGGAACTAAATATGGCATTAAAAAATGGATCTTTATAGTGATGGAGCAAACCATGCATCCTTTTTACCCCTTATTAGTTGATAAAATGTTTGCTTTAAAAGGAAAAGAATGCAGGGATTGTGCTGTTTCAAGCAGAACAGGGAACTATTTTTCTTATTACCTATATTGAGTTTGTTTTCTGATACAGAGATAATAAAGTTAGAATTGGAAGATTTTGGTTTCTATTTTTGTATTAACAAAAAGGGGACTGGATTATGATCCCAATTGCCATTAGAGATAAATAAATTGGAGTGTGATGATATCATTATTGGTGATTCTTGGCAGGCTTTTCTTCTGACTTTAAGCAGCTATGAAGAGGAGAACCATTCATCAGAATCAACATCCTTTTGATGTTTATCGTAAGAAGTTTCCTTTGTATAATCAGAGGCATTTGTGTTTTTTTTTTTTAATCATGAAATGTAAAATGAAGGCAAACGGGCACACTAGTTGGGATACAAAAATTTCATATGTTTTGCCTTATTGGCTTTTGTTTAAAAATTAAAATTTCCATTTATTTTCATAATCGAATTACGTACCGAATGTTTTTTGTCGTTTGTAATTATGTCGGGAGGCGCTATGGTAATGCAATTTGTCCTAACTAACTAATGCCAAGTAGTCTGAGCTATATATTTGTCATGTGGTTTGAGTGTGGAATTAGGGTAAGTCATACCTTTTGTTTGTTGCAGCTTTTGAGGTATTTCGCGACGGATCATGGCAACCCGTAGAGCGCATAAGAATTCAGCACGGGACCTTTGGGATGCACATTTTAGATGAAGGGGACTTGATTGAGGAGGACATTTCGATATCAAACGTAAGAATAAGGTCTAGGAAAGCCACTACTTCTGACTGTGCTTGCTTTCTAAGGCCTGGGCTCGATATATGTGTATTTTCAACCCCTCACCAAACACAAGATTCTGATTCGGAGGAAGACACAGATGATAAAACAGAACCTGAACCCGTAAGTACCCGAGAACTCGTGTTTTTAATGCTCGTTGGATCCATTTCATAACTTATGTGTGAGTGTGTGGCAATGTACAATTGCAGGTATGGATTGATGCAAAAATAAGATCCATAGAAAGGAAACCTCATGGCTTTGGATGTGACTGCCAGTTCCACATTAGTGTGTACGTCACACAAGGCCCGCCTCCAATTCTGAAGAAAACGTTAAGTAAAGAGATCAAACAGGTCAAACTTCAGCATGTTTCCATTCTTCAGAAACTTGAGCTCAAACCTTGTGAAGACAAGCATTACCGTTGGAGCTTCTCTGAAGACTGTAGTGCCCTGCAGCCGTTTAAGTTATTCACTGGAAAGTTTTGCACCGATCTCACATGGCTCCTCGTCGCATCCATTCATAAGGAAGCAACCTTTGATGTCCGATCGATCCACAATCGGCTTGTCTATGAGGTCTTGAAGGATGAAAATGACATTGACGCTCCAGATTCAGCGTATGATTCGTATGCCATGAATTTCAAAGTGGAAAATGATGTTTCCACCCCCGTTGTTGTACAGTTTGACCCTAACACAACTGAGAGGAGGCTGGATGGGGCTGGCCCACTTGTTGTGTATGACGAGTTGCGTCGGTCAAAGCGTAGATTCGTACAACCTGAACGGTACATGGGGTGTGATGAATATTTGACTGAATTTGACATTGAGGTTACCCGACTCGGGGGAGGAAAGATGTATAAAAGTGAAGTGGAAGAAGTTATACCAATGGCCCTCTCGATTCAAGCTGACCATGCAATGAAGACAGGTGATCGCGATAAGTCTCTCTTGAATAACCAAAACGAGTTGTATGAGAATGGGACGAAATCCGGGCCAAAGCGGGCCGGTGGTGACAAGTCAAACCTTTCAATCGTTCCTCATCAATCGTCTTCTAAGAAACATTACACTGCTCGCAAAGACGAAAACGTGCATCAGTTTGAAGTTGATGATGATATATCTGCAGAGATCAAAGAAATAGTGTCCAGATATATTTATGTGAACAGTTCTGCTAACATACATATGAACAGATCTTCATTCAAATTGATGAAAACGAAGCGCTGGGCTGGTCAAACAAAAGTCTCCAAGTTGAAATTCATGGGTCTGGATCTTAAACAAGGCGGGACGGGTTCAAGAAAAAGAGGATATAAAAGACGGGATATCCCTCCTTCCGAGAGGGACAGTGTTTATGACATAAGATCGTTTAGAAAAGGGTCCATAAGTGCCAATGTGTATAGGGAATTGATTAGGAGGTGTATGTCGAACATCGATGCGACTCTTAATAAGGAACAGCCCCCAATTATGGATCAATGGAAAGAATTTCAGTCAAACAAGTCATGTCAGCGGGAGCGCCATGATAAAGATTCTACGAATCAAGAGGAAGAATTGTCAGAACTTGATATGCTATGGAAGGAAATGGAACTTGCATTGGCATCATGTTACCTTCTCGATGACAATGAGGTAAAATGGCCAGGTTTCCCTCCCATATTTATTTCTTGTTTACTTATAATCCCTTCTGGTTTTGTTTCCTAATATGCTTGACATTATTCTTGTGTTACAGGGCACAAACTTAAAAACTGCAACTGAACAACATATGTCAACCAAAAATGGAAGCAAAGTTTGTCATCATGATTTTCGGCTCAACGAGCAGATTGGAATTATTTGTAGACTATGTGGAGTTGTGAGCACTGAAATAAAGGACGTTCCCCCACCCTTTGTAAGTCAACTACTTGACTGCAGTGCCACAAATATTGTCCTCCATCCTCTGCTCAATAATCCAATGCAGAGAGAAAAGTAAATTAACTAGAACTAGTGGAAGCTTAGTCTGTTTGGTTGTGATTCTAAAAACCACTTCCAACAGGGTAAACATGCTTTTTGGAAGCGGGGGCGTGGGGAGAAACCCAGCCCCACCCCAAGTTCAGCGAAGATATTTTTCTCATTTGAGCGTTCTTGTGTAACAATCAATTTATATTAATTCATTACTTTTCACCCCAATGGTTTATGTTTTTTTTTTTGAAAAATTAGCTTCATTTGATTAAAATGTTTTGGACGGCACTATTTTTTTTTTGTTAGGGGAACGGGGGACTACTTTTAAGTAGAACTTAAACTGTTTTATCAAACTAACTTTTCTTAAAAACAGTTTTAACAAAATCACATCCAAGCCATTGATTTCTTTTAGAAGACATTCATCTCATCATCTGGTTTTCATATTATGTTAATCACTTATGTTAGTCAATAGTAATTAATCCTCTTGTCTTCATACAGATGCCTTCAACAATCTCAGGTTCAGGGAAGGATCAGAGACCTGAGGAAGACACGGATCAAAAACAGGAAGATGACACTGCTGCTGATCTTGAACACTTCACCATCCCCCCCTCTTCCTCCAAGATACCATCATCCAAATTGGAAGTGGAAGATAACGTGTGGGCTTTAATACCTGATCACAGAAACAAGCTGCGGCCCCACCAAAAAAGAGCATTTGAATTCCTTTGGCGAAACATCGCGGGCTCAACTATCCCAACCGAAATAGATCCCGAGAGCAAGAAGAGAGGAGGCTGTGTCATTTCTCATACCCCGGGAGCTGGCAAAACTCTCCTCATCATTGCCTTCCTTGTCAGCTACTTGAAACTGTTCCCCGGGTCACGTCCTCTAGTCCTCGCCCCAAAAACAACTCTGTACACTTGGTACAAGGAGATAATAAAGTGGAAGATCCCGATCCCGGTTTACCAAATCCACGGTGGGCAAACATACAAAGGAGAAGTGTTGAGAGAGAAGATGAAAATGTGTCCCGGTCTGCCCAGAAACCAGGATGTCATGCATGTCTTGGACTGTCTTGAAAAGATGCAGAAGTGGCTCGACCACCCAAGCGTCCTCCTCATGGGCTACACCTCGTTCTTGACTTTGACCCGCGAAGACTCAACCTATGCACACAGGAAATATATGAACCAGGTTTTACGGCAGTGTCCAGGGATCGTCATACTAGATGAGGGACACAATCCTAGGAGCACAAAGTCTAGGTTAAGGAAGGCATTAATGAAAGTTGACACGAGTCTTAGGATTCTGTTGTCTGGGACGTTGTTTCAGAACAACTTTGGGGAGTATTTCAACACTCTTTGCTTGGCGAGACCGAGGTTCGTTGATGAGGTGTTGAAGGAGCTTGACCCGAAGTACAAGGAGAAAGCAAAAGGTACAAAGAGTCGGTTTTCGTTAGAAAACCGAGCAAGAAAAATGTTCATTGATAAAATATCTAAAAGGATCGATTCAGATAAAGAGAAGGAAAGGAAAGAAGGGTTGAACATACTGAAGAAACTCACTACGGGGTTCATAGATGTTTATGAAGGTGGGAGCTCCGAAAACCTTCCCGGATTACAATGTTACACGTTGATGATGAAGTCAACGACCCTCCAGCAAGAGATTCTTCTGAAGCTACAAGACCAAAGGCCTATATACAAAGGGTTCCCGCTGGAATTGGAGCTCCTCATCACTCTAGGGGCGATCCACCCTTGGTTGATCAAAACCACGGCATGTTCCGGTCAATACTTCAAGCCAGAAGAGTTGGAGGCACTTGAGAAATTCAAGTTTGACTTAAAAGTAGGATCAAAGGTCAAATTTGTCATGAGCCTAATCCCGCGTTGTCTACTCCGAAAAGAAAAAGTTTTGATCTTTTGCCACAACATCGCCCCAATCACCCTCTTCTTGGAGATATTTGAGCGGTTCTACGGGTGGCGGAAAGGCGTGGAAGTTCTCGTCCTTCAAGGTGACATCGAGCTTTTCGAGAGGGGCAGAATTATGGATAGGTTTGAGGAGCCTGGAGGGGCCTCTAAGGTAATGCTAGCGTCCATCACCACCTGTGCAGAAGGGATCAGCTTGACTGCTGCGTCACGGGTGATCTTGCTGGATTCAGAATGGAACCCGTCAAAGAGCAAACAGGCGATTGCGAGGGCATTCCGGCCCGGTCAGGACAAGGTCGTTTACGTCTATCAACTCTTAGCTACGGGGACACTAGAAGAGGAGAAGTACAAGAGGACAACATGGAAGGAATGGGTTTCGAGTATGATATTCAGTGAGGATCTTGTGGAGGACCCGTCTCACTGGCAAGCCCCGAAGATTGAGGACGAGCTACTCGGGGAGATTGTGGAGGAGGATCGGGCAACGTTGTTCCATATGATTATGAAGAATGAGAAGGCTTCCAATATGGGAAGACTTCAAGTGTGAGAATTGGATTCTCATAATCCGATGATCATACAGGCGGCCATGATCAAGAATTACTTTTCTTGGTCAGAACCTCCAAGTTTATGGTTGGACCCTTAAATTGTTGTATACCCTTGTTGTATACACTTAATAAGCAGTTTATGCAGTTCCTCCCCACCTCTGACAAACTGGAAACTGGTACGAGGATGTTTTTCTGTCTTTCTTTTCTGTTCTTTTTTTTCCTTTTTAAATAAAGGACGGTGGTTTTTCATGTTATATGTAATTCTGTATTGTGTATTCTAGTCATAATGGTGTGTAATTCTGTATTTGACTTTATGTAACAATACTCGTATTTCATTAATTTTCATTAAGATTGTTCGTTTTCGGTTTTACTGCTTTTTTAGTTGTGTTTATTTTCCCTTCAATAGGATCGAATGCCATTAAGATTGTTTGGTTTGTTGCTTTTTTTATGTTTTGTTTACTCCTCAATAGGGTTGAATATGATGCAGAATAATATGTACGTTTTGACGGGGTGTGCTTGTTTTGTGTGTGATCCATGGTCAGGCATAGTTCAGTTCTATGAAGGGAAGGGAATAGGGAAACCCTTTTTGGGAGTTGCAAATTTGGGCAAAGATAACTAAAGAGTAATTATAATTAAAATCGCTTGAAAATATGACAAAATTTAATAGTTGAATTTATATTCATTTTTAATTAAGGGGAGTTGCAAATTTGGGCAAAGATAACTAAAGAGTAATTATAATTAAAATCGCTTTGAAAATATGACAAAATTAAACAGTTGAATTTATATTCATTTTTAATTAAGTTAAAGGTATCATTTAATTATTTATCTTTCAAAATCCCCCAATATGGGAACTTGAAAATTGAGAATTTGAAAGGTTATATAATCTCCAAAATCATTCCATCCAATTTTCTAAACTCCAAATAAGATAGGAGAGGTCAAAAACATTATAACGCTTCCCTTCCCCTTCAAAGCACAACTCTCAACCATACCTTTAATGACTCAATTTTTCATCTTATCAAGCTTACCAACTATTTTTTTCAGCAAAAACCTTACATTTGATTTCACGCTAAATTCTGTAATAATTAAAATAACTATGTTTACAGTTACTTTTCTGGATGAATTGACCGAAGTTACTATAGATGATCATTTTAGTTTATTTTTTAAAATATAATTTTTCATAATTCAATAGATTCAGTCATTCAGCCACGCCAACTGGATCTTCAATATTATTATAATTAACCGATTCAGTCAATTTAAGCATCAAATGGACCCGTACTCTGAATAAGATGTAGAAATAGAGAAAATTGTACATTATTTTCTTCAAAAGGGAATGAAGAATAATTGGGAAGGAAGACAAATAGCTCATTAAACTTCTTATTTTAAAGAGAAAAGGGGCAAATAAGCCCACATACTAAGCAAAAAAGGTCAAATAAGCCCTTACTTAGGAGGTTCTGTTCGGCGGTCGCCATTTCGGGTGGTTCCCGGTGGAATTTTTTTATGACAATTTTTGAGCATCTTATTCATTCAGTCTAGTTTACGCATACCAAATTTCAGCTAAAACTTCAATCGGGAAGGCATTCAAATGAATTCTTGAAAATAACGGTGAAGTTAAAAACACAATTATATTCAAGAATTCATTTGAATGCTTTCCCGGTTGAATTGTTAGCTGAAATTTGGTATGAGCAATCTAGACTCAATGAATAAGATGTTCAAAAAATTTCATCAAAAAATTTCACCGGCAACCGCCCCGAATGATAACGCCCGGATAGAGCCTCCCAAATATGGGCTTATTTGACCTTTTTTTGTTAGTACATGGCCTTATTTGCCTCTTTTCTCTATTTTAAAAGTGAAAATACAAGTCCCTTGCCCCGTTTTTATTTTTATTTTTTTTATTAGTATATTCTGACGATGGAATGTAAGTTTAAGATATTTTTATAGAAGACTTAAGTATTGAAAAGAATCCCATAAGGTTATATTTCAATATATATATATATATATATATATATATATATATATATATATATATATATATATATATATATATAGTACTCTTCCGGTCAGGAATTCCTGACCGGAACCGCCGTCCGGACGGCGGCGTTTGCCGCCTTCCGAGTGGAATTTTTCGATGCAAATTTTGGTCACATGTTCTTCATCAAATCTAGTTTATCCACAAAAAATTTCAGCCAAAAACTCATCCGGGAAGGTCGTCAAATGATTTTTGCAATTTAACTGGTCCGGAAAATACATATTCCGGACCAGTTAACTTGCAAAAATCATTTGACGACCTTCCCGATTGAGTTTTTGGCTGAACTTTTGTGTGGATAAACTAGACTTGATGGAGAACACGCCATAAAAATGTCATCAAAAAATGCCACTGGGAAGGTGGCCAAACGCCGCCGTCCGGACGGCGGTTCCTGTCCGGAATTCAGGACATGAACATTTGTTTATATATATATATATATATATATATATATATATATATATAGAGAGAGAGAGAGAGAGAGAGAGAGAGAGAGAGATTTAGGTTCATGTGAGAACTTAATCTTAGGAGAGTAAAAAAGAATAGATCAAGGCCGTTGGATTCAATTAGTGTTCCTTCTAGTATGATCATACGTGTAAGGGTAAGTAGGTCATTCTCTCATATTCTTCTTTCAAGTTAGAACCGTACATGATTATTTAGGATCTAACAATTAATTCTTCCCTAATTTTCTTTTTCAGTTTCCTTAACCATCTCCGTCTTTTCCGACCCTCTCCTCTGCGTCTCCTCCTACTCTCTCCTTTGCTTCTTCTCTTATCCTCTCCTCTGTATCTCTCGTCTAGAAACGACCCCTCTGCAATAGGGCCACAAAATCGCAGAAGCTGAAGAGTGAAAGCAGCGTTGTGGTGTCCTGACATCTCGTGGGATCCCTATTTGCACAAGGTTGTTCAAAACGGTATTCCTAGAACCAACCCCAACAAAATAGACAAGAAAAAACACCAGAAATCAGACTCTCCACCTTGCGCAAGAAGTATAATTACCTCTGAGATTCCCTCCCCACAATCAAAGCTTCCCGGGTTGGACGATAGGAGAGGCTCTGTTGTCATCATCTCTTTAGCACTTGGTGAGATGTGATAGATGTGTTGAATTTTACTATATACAGAGTATATATACTACTTTTTGTATACATCCGTTGAATTGATCATACACTGAATCCATCTTTTTGGTAATCTTAATTATTAATTCTAATTAACTATTCCTGCACTTATCATACTTCGGTTGGCACTTTTATTAGTTTTTATTTTTTCCTTTTTGCAGGTATGATGTTGTGTCAATGGTGCACTAGCATGTATAATTCGATGCACTATGTTGTTATATTGTCTGCACCAGAGGCAAATTTTAATATTGCACTCACAGATGTGTATTCCATGCTTTCATATGAATACTGGTTGTTCAATTGGATGCAATAATAAATGTTTGTTCTTGCGCTGTTATGTATTATTGTTGCACAATTCATAGATTTGTGGATTTGAACTAATAATTAGTGCACCTACATTGTCATGTTATGCATTTACGTGTTAGACATGGAACACTTACATCATAGATATCTATCTAAGTTTAAGATAAATTGATACATTTTCTATTACACTTATGATGCACTTACTATACTTTATTCATGCACTTTTCATTAATTAGTTTTCAATTTTACTTTTGTTTGCAGATACCAGTGACATTAGAAGACGCCATCATAATGGAACAAATATGATGCTTTTGGATGAAAAGTGTATTTCATTTTGTAAAAAGTGCCAATGTAAAATTTTAAAAAGTGTTATATATGATAATGCACTTTTGTATATATTTGAAATGCACACAATAAAGTGCATATTATTTTGTAAAAGAGTGTCAACGCTAAACTTCACAAAGCGTAATATAATAGTGCACTTTTCTATATAAATAAAATGCACGTGATAGTGGATAGTTTATATCCTTGTATATTTGTATTCAATTTTATATTTAAAATATGTATGGATGTGCACAACTTCATATGTAACATATAGATTAATATTGTACAAAGTACAAACTAATAACATAAAAGTGCAGTTTATAACAAACAAATTAACTCACCATAATCGAGCAATGAAATAATAATAATTACTAACCCAATAATAATGTGAGAAAATAATAATTTTGGAAGGAAATTAATCAAATAAAAAGAAGTAATTATTAGAATAAATGTTGCATAAAATTTCGAACATATGTGTACTTATTCAACGTCGGAGTGCAGATATACAACCAATGAAATATTATATCTTCAAATAAAATGATTAAACAAAAATACTAATAATTTAATAGAGTTTTTTAAAATTATTTAGTGCGGTGGAATTCAATTTGAGAGAATAGCTAGGAACGTAATCTTATAAAGAAATTTAAAACCAGAAATTATTTATTAGAATAAATTGAGGTAGTTATGTGTTATTAATTATCACCTATTTTGTAGGGATATCTTCCTATTTAGATGATTCACGCATGATAACTACATGGTTGGATTTTACAATTGTGTCCTTAGTAAATATTGAGTTACGTTGTTGCCATATTTAAAACCAAAGTGGTCCGAAAATTATGCACCATCAACATCCTTTTCAAAAATTCCTAGGCCATTAGATTGAAAGAATCAAAGGTTGGATATCATTCTTTTTTCCTCTCCTAAATGGGTGTTCTCACAGGAACTAACCCCTATATATATATATATATATATATATATATATATATATATATATATATATATATATATATATATATATATATATATATAGATTTAGGTTCTTGTGAGAACTTAATCTTAGGAGAGTAAAAAAGAGTAGATGTGAGCCATTGGATGAAGCATCTATTTTAATTTCTAATAAATTTTCGTAGAGGGCAATTAGGTGATTTCTCCTAATACTTAATGCACTCCGTTTCTTTCCAAAACGGTCACCCATACTTCTCTCTCTGACTCTCTCATCTTTACCATTTTACATGACTCCATTTATTTTATTTTCAATTTCTCTTTTGCACACGTTTGGTTCGTCATCTTCATAAATTATTTCTTTTTTACTTCAATTGTTCAATGGACATCAGAAATTACAACTTTCCATTCACCGTTATTGAAGTTTATGTACGACACTTAATTTTATTTTAATTTTTTTTGTTTCCTATTAGGTGCGATTTGACTAGTTTTGTATAGCTTTTTAATGTATTTATAGGTATAATGATTCAATCTCTATATATACGTGTACTCTTTATAGTGGGATCCAAAGGATGGAACCATCACCATAGAGAAGTGGAAAACTTGCATTTTATTTTGTAAAAATAAATCAATTAGAATTTTAGAAATTGATCGAGATGCAATAGTGCACTTCTTTTTATAGATTTAAAGTGCACTTATTGGTTGTTAGTTGATAACCTGCTCTTCATTTTCAATTTTATTTGAAGATAAAATTTACGAAATTGCACTAGTAATGAGTAAGTTAATGTATTTAAAGTGCATCTTAATCAGATAAAAAGTGATAGTTACAAAAGTGCAACTTAATTTATTAAAATGTGCACAAATACTAAAATAAAAAATATATATTAAACGAGATTAACCATACAAGTTGCACATATACATGTTAAAAGTGCATAAGAATTCAATTAAAGTGTTTCAATAAGTATAAGATTTAAAGTATAGAAGTGCACAAATGCATGAAAAAGATATATATTAATGAATAGACAATGCATGTTAATGAGATAAAAAGTGCAATATATATTGACTCGTATAAAAGTGCACTTAAGAACGTTAACAATTGAGGTTCATTAATATATTAATCTAATGTGCACATATCTACTAAATCAAATGCACACAGTATAAAACAAATCTCTTGTGCACATTATTCAATAGTATTATCACTTTTCAAATTATTCGTTGCAATATATCTATTTTCACATGCACTATTAAGTCTGCACATATGTATTATATGTTGTGCACATTACATATTATAAATAAATAAATTTTTGTACGTAGTAATCAATACATTGCACTTTCATGTATTATTTTCAATATTTTAGGTCATTAATGCACTTATCTTATTCTCCAACATTGAGATTGTAATCAATATGGAAACAACTAAATAATCCGGATGAACGTAACAAATAAATCCCATGCAGTATTACCCTTTAGCCCTTACGTATTTATTACAGTGAAGCATTTCCTTTTAAAATTCACCCACTATGCCGTAATAAGTGGATGGAAGTTTTAATTCCACTCCAACCGTGGCCATCAGATCAAATAAATCTATGGTGAAGTTTTATTCTTTTTTACTCTCCTAAGAGGGTGTTCTCACATGAACTAACCCCTATATATATATATATATATATATATATATATATATATATATATATACACACACACACATACATACATCCTTCAACCTAGCTTATTTAAAACAACTAATTACAACAATTGTAATGCTGACTGAGGAACTATATAGCCCTCAACTATTTTGGTATAGGAGCAGTGGAGGAGCTGGGGGGTGCATGGAGGGGAAAGCGCTCCCGCTTCGGCCGCCAATTTCTTTACTAATACTACTTATAAATTATAATATATTTCATGCCCTCACTTTTTTAACAACAATAAGTACTACTTAAGATTAATTTGAGATTAAGTGTTAAATTAGAATAAAATGGTATTAAGAAAAAATAAAGTCCAAAAATGAAATATAAAATAAAAGGAGGAATAATTGACCAAATGAAAATTGTAAGGCCTGTTTACTAACAAAGATATTTTCCAGTTTTCCAGAAAACTGGAAAACAGAAAACAGGAAACGTGTTTACCAAAGAAATTGCTGGAAAACTGGAGAAAGGAAAAAAGAAAAACGTGTTTACCAAATCGTTTTCCATAATGGAAAAAATGAGACATGTCTCTCTTTTCCTTAATGGTTTGGAAAAATGACTTTTACTAGTGGTGGGTCCGGTCTCGCTCCAAATTTGGAAAACGCAGATGCTACAGTGCCGCTGCAATGAATTTGCATACTTACACCTAGTGGTGGGTCCGGTCTCGCTCCGATGTCGATTCCATTCCGGTACCTCCATCTCATACCTTACCCCTTACCCCTACCCTACCCTACCCTACCCACCCAACCTACCCCCACCCTCGTACCGCCATCCTACCCCCACCCTACCCTTCTCTACCTCGGCCCAACCCGGATCCCGGGCCCACCCTACCGCCATCCTATCCCAACTCCCTACCGTACCCCTACCCTACCCCAACCCCAACCCTACCCACTACCCCCACCCTTAACCTCCATCCTACCCTCACCCTACCCCTTCTCTACCTCGGCCCCACCTTGGTCCCGGCCCACCCTACCGCCATCCTATCCCAACTCCCTACCCCTACCTTACCCCAACCCCAACCCTACCCACCACCCCCACCCTTAACCGCCGTCCTACCCCCCACCCTACCCCTTCCCTACCTCGGCTCCACCCTGGCCCCGGCCCCACCGTACCGCCATCCTATCCCAACTCCCTACCCTACCCCTACCCACTCACCCTTACCCCTAACCACGACCCTAACCCACCCACAACCCCCACCCAACCCCCTACCCCTAGACCTTACCACCCCACCCCGACCATACCCTTTACCCCACCTCCACCCATAACTTCCCTACCTCGACCCCTACGAGTAGGTATGGATGGGTATGAAGGGTTGTGGGGGAGTATGGGTAGAGTGTAAGATCATGGTAAGAGTAGGGGTAGGGGTCAAGGGTGTGGAATTGGAGAACTGGGTAAAAAAATTGATGAACATGTTTTCAGATTTGAAAATGGAAAACTAAAAATTAGAAACAGAAAATTGGAGATAGAAAAACTGAAAAATAAAAACAGAAAATTGGAGAACGAAAATCAGAAGTAGAAAACAGGAAAATATCTCTATTAGTAAACAGGCCCGTAATGTTTAGTTAAGAAAAAGAGACACATGCAGCCTCTAGGTCTCCAATGATTTTTTTTGCGAATTGCTTAGTAGCTACAACGAAAGAGACTTTTTTCAAGTAGTTGCTAATGAAGCTATTACGCAGCATTTTCAAAATATGAAAACTCGTAGGATTGATTTGCCCAGGTTGAAGAAATGAATCGAAGTAGTATGTAATGAACTACGTAGTTTAATTTTGTGCTAATTTATTATGCTATTGTTGTTTTTATTATATTTTGAACACGCACTTTAAAGTTTTTAGTCTTTGGTACACCCCCGGACAAACTTCTGGCTCCGCCACTATATATGGGCATTACAATTTCAAAATTTATATATTTCATTATTTTAAAATAAAATGTATAAACATATTTATTTACTAACATATACAATACACATGGTATATATATTCTAGCATCCATAAACAAGTGATACTAATTTGTCACTATTCGACATGATACCCAAAGGTCATGGATGTAAATGATGTTCATTTTGTGAAATGTGCAACTGATAATAGTTTTTTTTAACCCGGAAGGCAAACCACCAAAATCAGTGGGGCAAATGCCGGGGAACATTTGCCGAGCTTTATTAATGAGAAAAAGAACGAATATAAACGGAGAGGGGGATTAGACCAAAACCTCTCCGGAAGGCATACCTTCCACAAAACAAGAGACGAAAGTAAAAGAAATACAGAAAGTCGAAAAAACCATGTGGGGACCAAACCATACCCATAGCTACAACAAAATGACAGAACATAATAATCATAGAATTAGTAACGCCTAATATAAGAAAGTTGCAATTTATCCGCCAAGATGGACCTACGAACCAAAACCGGAAGCTCGATGGGCCGAAAATAGGAAATAACTTCATCCCCATCAGAAAAGTAGCTTGCCATAAAATGGGCAGCCCAATTAGCCTCACGATAAATGTGTCTGAAAGATACCAGGCAGTCAACCGACCACCGCCTTAGATCTGCGAACAACGACTTCCACTTCCCGTTCCAGGTGGTATCATCAAGCAACTCCAAAATCACCTGAGAATCGGTTTCAGCCTCAAAGCCCCGAAAACCAAGCTGAAGCGCCCAAAAGATTGAAATATGTAAGGCCAAAAGTTCCGCTTCAGTTGCAGACGAAGCAACAATTGGGAAATGACAACCAGCAACTAAATCACCTGTCTGAGATCTCAACACCGCTCCACTCGTCGCTCTATTCCGGCTAAGTGAAGCATCAACATTTAGCTTAAGATGGAGCACAGGTAATACCCATTTAACAATCTTGATGAGTGCCTTACTAACCTTAAATGATTTAGAGATCAGATGCTCTTCCAACAGTACCAGTGGAATGGGTTTACCAGAGATTTTTAACTTGGCCAAGGACCATTTTTGGGCAAATGCTCTAATCTGCAGAATAGTAGAGTCATAGGATATTAGATTGGAGTCCCCATCACCCCAGACCAAAGTGGAGTAAACCTTCCATATATGCCAGGCTATAATACCCGGGAGATTGTATTTATAGATATCAATCAGGGATTTAGAACCTGCCTCAAGCCACCAAGCCATAAAGACTTGTCTGATAGATACATTACCCATCGGGATAGAAATGTCAAGAACCCCCATATAATACTTCCATATCCTTTGTGCAAAAGGGCATTGATATAACACATGATCCATAAAATCAGACTCTTTCTTACACAGAGGGCAGATAGATAGAAATAATACAACATTAAACCGGGCGCTATTATCAGAAAAAGGAAAAAATCTATGAATTACCTTCCATTGAAAAAGTTGAATTTGACTGTACTGTTTTTTATGCCAGGCATGCTTGAAGGAGAAGGTTTTAGATTTTGCCCATCTAATAGCATGGAAAGCAGAAGAAATGGTGAAACAACCACTCTTCTCAAGTAGCCAAAAACAGTCTCCATTAGGCTGGGCAGTACTAAGAGATAAACCCATGTCATGAATGGTGCAAATTCTTTTCCATATATTAGAATCAATGGTCTTAGGAGTCATATTAGAGCCCCTGGGATATCTGGAATGACAAAAAGCAGCCCACAAAGAAGTATTGCTTTTCCACTTCCACCAAAGTTTGAGTGAAAAAGCTTTCTCCATGTCAGTTAATGATCGAATACCCAAGCCCCCTTCATCTGTAGGCAGACAAACATCCTTCCATTTTAGCCAATGATATTTTTGCCTATAATTGGACTGACCCCAGAGAAAATGTGCCATTTTCCTTTCCAGAATCTTAATCACAGACCTAGGCAGTTTATCAACAGCAATAATATGTTGAGGAATAACATTTATAACATGTTTAATAAGTCTGCCCCTTGACTTAAATTCCTTTGCTTCCAAGTTGTAAACTTCTTATCAAAAGAATGAATAAGATCCTTTGTGCAGTCTGGATCCCAAATATTTGATGGGGAGATTAACCTTAGTCATATGCAGTAGCTTCTCCATTCTCCTAATTCTACGCATGGAAGTTTTCCCACAGACAAAATTACTTTTATGAAAATTAATAGCTTGACCTGAAGCCCTTTGATAAAGACCAAGAAATCTCTTGAAATTCAAAAGAGATCTAGCATCCCCATTAATAAAAATCAGAATATCATCTGCAAAGCTCAGATGTGTGACAGGATGCCCCTTCTGTCCTATCCAATAAGGTTTAATTTGGGAGCCACTAATGAGAGATTTTAGACCCATAGACAGTGCTTCAGTAGCCAAGATAAACAGAAATGGGAATAAAGAATCCCCTTGTTTGACACCCCTTAGGGGCTTAAAAAAACCCTGGGAGCCCCATTGACCAGAACAGAGAAATAAGTAGCATTAAGATGATTAAGCACCAGGCTAGTGAAACTGTTTGAGAAACCAAACTTAAGCAACACACCCCTCAGATAGGTCCAAGATAACCTGTCAAAAGCCTTTGCCATGTCAAGCTTCACCATAACATTGAACCCCCTAATTTTTTTGTCAATGGAATTGGCCATCTCCTGAGCTACTAGAATATGATCATTAATGTCTCTTCCTTGCATAAACCCAGCTTGTTCAATAGAAATTAATTTAGGAAGGATAATGCTCAATTTGGTAGCCAAAATTCTTGTACAAACCTTACTGACAAAGTTTGATAAACTGATAGGTCTAAAGTCAGCAAAAGAGGATGGTCTGTCCTTCTTAGCTATCAAAACAATCAGGGAACTAGTAAAGGCTTTAGGACAGCTCTAACTACATCATTCTGAACAATATCCCAACAAGCCCTAAAGAAAACACCATTGAAACCATCAGGTCCCGCAGCTCCATTTTTATTTAAATCCCAAATAGCCCGTTTAACTTCCTCTGCATTAGGGAACTGCATAAGCATCTGATTATCATTGTCTTCAACTAATGTGGGAATGTATTGGAGCAACTCCTCAACATCAGTAACCGGTTCAGCTGTGAAAATATTGGAGAAGTATTCTTCAATTGCTTTCCCTATGGATTCAGGATCTGAACAAGGATGACCTGCAGAATCCTTAATGGTAACAATTTGCTGCATTTTCTTCTAAGATTAACAAATGAGTGAAAGAATTGGGTATTGGCATCCCCTTCTTTCAACCATTTGATATGAGATTTCTGCTTCCAAAAAGTTCTTTCCTGTTTGTGTTTAGCAATAAGTAAAGATTTTTTAAATGACCAATCCTCTCTGTTAGCCAAGGAGGGTTCTTCTTCAAATTTCATCTCAGCAATAAGGACCCCATCTTCCAGTTTTTTAATATCCTCAAAGATGTTACCAAAAACATTTTTGTTCCACACCCTAAGAGCCTGTTTAAGCCCTTTCAACTTATTATATAACCCAAACATTCCCCCTCCTCCATAAGGACTAGAATCCCAAATAGATTTAACAAATTCCAAAAACTTAGGGTGAGAAATCCACATTTTCTGAAATCTAAAAGCCTTAGGCCCTTCCATCACTCACCTTCTGCACTGGAAAAGAACAGGATTGTGATCAGATGAGGCCTTATTAAGATGATTAATTTGAATTGAGTCAAAGAAATCCATAAACTGAGAGTTAACCAAAAATCTGTCCTGTCTTCTCCAGACCCTTCCATTAGCCCTTATACCAGACCATGTGAAAGCGCTGTCCTGAAATGGTAGATCAACTAGGTTGCACTCAGCAATACAATCTTTAAAGTCATTAATACTAACAAGATTAGGAGTAGCTAACCCTTTATGTTCACAGTGATTTGCAATGGCATTGAAATCACCACCAACTAACCAAAGGTTATTATTACAGCCAGCCCAATTGGAGAGGAAAGACCAAAGCTCTCTTCTGTTAATATATGTGTGAGATCCATAAGTGGCCGTAAACAAAAAATAGAAGCCTTCAACTGTAACCTTCATGTGAATAAATTGGTTTCCAAAAGATAAGTCAGAAATCTTAATGGATTTAGAATCCCAGAATAACCGTATTTTATTGATAGGGCCAAAAAAATAACTATCCAGTCCCAACTCAACTGAGAATTTTGTGATATCTGATGTATCAACAATAGGTTCAATAACTACAAGCAAATTGATTCTCCACTGTCTAATTAAATCCCGTAGCCTTGAACAGGAAGAGACAAGACCACGAACATTCCAAAGTAGACAATTCATCATAAACATTGAGAGAAGTTTTTAGCGAGCTTCTTTGCAGCAGCTCTAGTAAATCTAGGTGAAACATGGCTAGGTTGAGCAGGTTGCTTTTTCTTTTTCCTGGTAACCCGAATAAAGCCTTCCTCATTAAAACTGGAATTCAAACCGGCCAACAGATCCTCAAAGTTGTCATTATTAGGGTGCTTACTTGTATTAATTACCTTGGCCACTTTTTTGGATAAAGCTGATTGTCCCTCCTTCCATTTTTGAATGTTTTCTAGGAAACATAAATCTCCATCTGAAGAATAACCCTTGGCACAAAGGGCTGGATCATATGATTCTCTCTGAATGAGTTTTTGCAGGTTATAGTCATCCATTGCTCTCTTGTCTTCAGGTATGAGCTTTATCTGGAGATTATTAAATATATCAAGATCCCTTTTAACCGATTGTAAATCCTCCTGTATTGCAGGGATAGCTTGAGGAGCCTGCTCCGTGAAAACCTCTTCAATGTCAGAATCAGATTCCTCCTTCCTAACATCCTTCGAGGTGGAAGCAGTGCATATTCCATTCACATTTTCTTTGCCTTTATCAGTGATATATTGAGTAGCTGGTTTCCCATTTGTAATAAGCTGGACCGTGTTTTGCAATACAGGATTGTTCATTCGATGTTTAGGAACCCATTTATCCACCATAACACCTTTGGTCCCAGTGACCTTTTCTGGGACTTTAGGAACATCTGATGCCTTAGGGTCCTTCGTGATGCAACTGATAATAGTTAGAGCATAAAAATCATATTGGAGCGACTAGAAAACTCAAATGCCAATGTCTTGGGCTTAGATTTTTTCATACAATTGTTTGTATCAAAGAACAAAGAGCCCTAAAGGCGATTGCAATTTGGTGAATTAACAAAGAGCTCACACTTTGTGCTTTAACCTAAGTGTTCTTAATTTTTCTGTATGTGATGGAACAAATACTCAAACATATAAAAGCTGAGTAACATGTTAAGACAAACATATCAATAAGAATAAACTACACACACTTGGCATATGCTCCAAAATTGTAAATATCATTCCAAAATTTGTGAAGGAATTGAAGCATATGCTCCACTTTTACATATACAAGTAGAGAGCTTAGAAACAGAACATTTACAAAATATCATTTAATCAACTCAGTTCATATGTGAAGATCAGGTGTGTCTTCAAGAATGAGATGCATTTTAGGAGTGAATTTAGTTTTTGTATGATAGTAGTGGCTTAAATGGGTCTATTTCATGTATTTTTGTATGTGCTATTATAGTAGGTAGTCACAACTTTTTGGTATGTGTCATACCTACCATGGTATAATGGAAGGACAGTGTATTTTTTTTTTTTTGCTAATTTGAGTTTGCACCCTATTTTATTGTGCAAATTGGACTTTGCATCCTGTTTTTAAAAAAACTTTGTTTTTGCACCTCAACCCTATATAAAAAGACAAAATTGCCCCACCATTAACAAATTTGTTGGCCTTCGACATATTCCTGATCGAGAGAATTTTTGTCTTTTCATATGGGGTTAGGGTGCAAAAACAAAGAGTTTTAAAAATGGGATGCAAAGTCCAATTTGAATGATAAAATGGGGTGCAAACTCAAATTACCTCTTTTTTTGAAAGTTTTGTAAATCCATATTTTCTGGATAGGTTAATGAGTTATTGACTACATAAAGAAGTCACTTATATTTTAATTTAGGGGAAAATAATTAAATACCCCAAACTTTGAAGAGGTTTGAGGTAAACACTCCAAACTTTCATGTGTAATTTAAATTTCCCAAACTTTATATAAAAAGTTATTTAAGCACCATGATCATGTATTATTTCTTTCAAAAATATAAACTTATGTTGTTAATTGCATAATTTCAAATAGAAAATTAAAAGTATTGTAATTATATAAATTAGGGGTAATATTATTTATTTCACAACGAAACTTAAGAATGTTAATTGTGTCTTCATGAATGCTAAAATATTTTAAATTATGCAATTAACATCATAAATTTACATTTTTAGAAGAAATAATACTTGACTATGGTGCTAAAATAATTCTTTTATTTAAAGTTTTGTGTAATTAAATTACATATGCAAGTTATGATAAAAACAAAATACATATGCAAGTTTGGGGTGTTTATCTCACACCTCTTCAAAGTTTGACATGTTTTAATTATTTTGAATGTTAGCATTCTAATTCACGCAAACACATTAAGTACCTTAGAATAGTAAACATTTGTCATGCTTAGGAAAAAGATTTCATTTGTTATTCAAATGATTTCATTTGTTATTATGAAATTAAACATATGTTATACAATGACTTCAGTATATTTACAAATGAAAATTTATGAGAAAGTGGATTATACACTAATTGTGATGAAATGTGGTTGGTCCAATTTTTTAAAATATTTCCCTAAGCTTCTCAAAGTATAAAAATAGGGTAAAATGTCATATACTCCCCCGCTCTGTAATAAATTTCTTGTTGTAATTTCTAATGTGCCCGAAAATTGAATGCTTAATTTCTTTTAAAAAGAAAAATCGATTCTTACCATATTACGCTGCTTTGAAGTCCTTATATTATGGGAGCTGCCCACGATGAAGATGTTGCTCCCACACCTAAAACACGCAGTGAACAGTAATATATGTAAATAATATTTTTTTGTCCCGTAACTCGCATGTAAAGAAATTTAACTGCAGACAAGTCAAAATGTAACTTGTTTAATACATAAATAGTGAATATGTTTTTTATATCATGACAATAAAAAATGAATTTAAAATGATTTATAAAAAATGATTTATAAAAATGATTTTTAAAAATGAATAAAAAATGATTTTCATATCTTTTTTTCATTTCAATAATAGGGGTTTATTGTATGATGTAACTCGCATTGTGCCAAATAAAATTCACGCTAATTTAAAATATAACTTACATGTGTGCAAAATGTAACTTGTTGTGACAAGTTCAAATGTAACTTGCGCATAAAAAATGTAACTCGTGCATGAGAAGATGCAATTCTTTTTTTAGGGAGAGAAGATGTAATTCATACATAAGAAGTTGTAACTCATGCATAAGAAGATGTAACTCGCGCATAAGAAAATGTAACTCACGCACAAAAAGATGTAACTCGCGCATGCATAAGAAGATGTAACTTCATTATATACTATCAAATGTAACTCCAGAGATTGTCTATACACGTAACGTCCAAATGTAATTAGTTAATTACATTTGGACATGTTCTGGAAAATCCAAATGTGACTTTTGCATCTGAAAATGTAACTTGCACATAAGAAGATGTTACTCGCGTAGAAGATGTAAATTGCACATAATAAGATGTAACTCGCGCATAACAAATTGTAATTTCATATATTATCAAATTTACTTCAAGAATTAAAATAAACAAACTCAATGTCTTAAAACCTCTTCAGACATGTAATTAAAGAAATAAAAATATACTTCGTATATTATAGAAAAAGTGTGTGAATATAAAAAAAATTATGAAAAAAGTGTATGAGTATAAAAGATAAAGAATTAATTCCACTTTCGGTCCGACGAGTTTTGTGCCAATTTCACCTTTAGTCCACGTCTTTCACTTTGTCCACTTTTGATACTTAACTAATGTGTTTAATCGTTTGTGGTCCTTTTCCGGCGATTTTAATCATCGGAAACAATGTCGGAAGGATCATATATGGGCGAAAACACAATAGTCATGTATCAAAAGTGGACAAAGTGAAAGATGTGGACTAAATGTGGGATTGACCTAAAACTCGTAGGACCAAAGTGGAGTTTATTCAAAAAATAATTAAAAAAATGTATGAATAAAAGAAATATTACATAAATAAAAATAGTGTTTGAATATGAAATGCAATATTTTATTTAGATTAATAAATTTATTGTTATGTATTCATAAAGAATAAAAAATAGATTCATTTATAATTTACGTTGAAGATAAAGAAAAGTAAAATTACAAATAAATTTTTAATATTTTAATTTGATTGAGAAGGAGAAGAGTGGAAGAAAAGAGAAATAAAAAAGAGAAACAAAATAAAAAGAAAAATGATGCTCCAAGAGAAAAAAGATAGTACACCTGCGTAATTGTGGGATCGGTACACATTGTAACGATCTCACTATATAATTTGCCTAAAAAAAGTGACACACATTGTATAATCTACCAACAATCGTGGTGATTATGATATACAAATTGAAATGATCGTAGTCACTAAAAGTTACTAAGTCACTTTATTCACCATGATTATTTAATCACATACTTCGTATTAAGAATTATTTCCAATTTTTTTACGAAGCAGCGACCGTTTTCACTCTAGTTAGGGTTTTAGTTTCTCCGCCGATCTTTTACGATCGGGTGGCTCTTCGATTTGAATTTTCCCCTGTGATGAGTTTCTTGGTGTGAAAAAGAAGTAGAGACAGCAATAGCGAGATGATGACATCATCTAGTGAAGGTCATGAGCAAAAAATGAGGTTAAAGGCTGGAACCGATCTGGATTCGAGTTCATTTGTGATTGGTGGGGAAAATGGAGGCTTCGCAGAGAACATGATGAATAGAGGTAGGGTGAGGAAGAAGCTATAGTACGGCTGGATCTCCCCCCTCCTCAACCGACACCATGGAGTGCTGGAGAATTTAGGGTTTAATTTGGAAGAAAACAAGCGAACTTTGTTTTAATTCCGTTTTATTTTGTTTGTGTTTTTATTTCGAATGGCATGTTGCTTTGGTTGTGTTTTTATTTCCGGTTGGAGTCCTTTTGATAGGCAGAGTTTCGATTCCGATCGTTTTAGGCTTAAATTTGCCCGTTTCAGGCTTAGCGAGTCAGAGTGTTTTGTATTAGATGACCGACTCTAAGTCTACTCTTAGGGTTCACGATTGGATCTGTAACATCTGTTTGAAGATTGTCTTGTATGTGTTCTCATTTTTAATATAAAATCCGGACTTGTTTTCCGTATTAATGCTAATTAATTAAATAATTACGAAAATAGGGTTGGGTTAAAAGTATTTACGGATATACTGCTGGGCTTAACCCTGGTCGGGGTAAGTCGCCAAACCGTTTGGCGACTTATAAGTCGCCCAACCGGATGGCGACTTATAAGTCAGCAAACGATTTGGCGACTTACCCCCTGCCATATTAAATCCATATTTATTCTATTTCAGAACATCCGAAACCTGATTGGCTGGTTTCAGCTGTTCTGAAATGGAATAAACTAGTATCTTTACCCGTGCCGTGAATGAGATAAGATGGTTTTGTTGTTTAGTTTTAGTAAGGGAAAATCACTTATTTAATCGATTATAATATTTTTTTTTAAAATGCATATTCTAACTTATTAAGTATATCTTATTTTTGAACTAATTCCAAACATACCTTTTGGAAAGTTTTTTTGTGCCTACCATTCATTTACCTTTTTTCTTACTCAACCACAACCATACATTTCCACTTTATTCTCACTTTCTTAAACTCTGATCCAAGTCAATGCGGGAACAATTTTATGGGACGGAAGGAGTATTATACTCCCTCCGTCCCGCTAGAAGATTCCCGTTTCGGTTTACGATGCTTGATTGATGATAAATCAACTTAACCCCTGTTCACGCTCTGATTATGTTTAGTAAATAAAGTTTACATATTCAGAAACTACATTAAAACCGCTATAAAACCTGATAAAAAAATATAAATTTGATAAAAATTTGATGTATAAAGAAAGAGATTAAAAATGATTTAAGTTGACCATATGAATAGTGGACGAGAACTTTCTAATGGGATGGGGGGAGTATTAAAATTATATCCATAAGCAAAACAATTATCATGTACCTTTTATATACAGTCTAGCTTATTTATCTAAATCTTAAACACCAATTTTAGTGTCACGATATCATATGTAATTAATAAAACTTTCCGAGAGCTGAAACTCTCGACCAACATATATTAAGATTATATTAATATATACCGGGAGGAAATAATATAAAGACCCCGAGCTTTTGAGGGATGTGGGGTAAACACCCCAACTTTATGTAAAGAGTTATTTTAGCATCATAATCATATTTTTTTCTTTTTATTTTTTATTTTAACGAAATCATATGTTTTTTCTTTCACAAATGTAATTTTATAAAATTACACTATAATTATAGTTTTGTGTAAATTACTTAAATATTATACTACCTCCGTCCCATTTAGATTGTCCCATTTTTCTTTTCGGAAAATCCACCATGATTCTTCATACCAAATTTCATAAAGTTTGTATGGCTCCAAATCATTTTTATTTTATTCTTACTTTATCAATTCAATATCAATCACGTAAAATCATTATTCTTAATAATCTTGTCATTCTCTCATGTCCCAATGTTAGTGGGTTGATGGCAGTAATAATTTTTTAGTGTGCAATTAACATTCTAAACATACTTGTTAATGTTTTTTATTTAAAATATTGAAGCTTAGATAATAATTTCATCTACATAAATGCCAAAAACATTTTAGATTTTATATTTTAAACATATGTTTTTTTAAGTGTTGTAAAATTTTTATTTGTACTCCAACTATCACAAAAAATATCAAATTCATAAGAGTATTTTTTTAAGTGTTAAATTGTTTTTTATTTTTATATATTCAATATTGGTGTCATTTGAAAGATAATAAAAAAGTTATGAAATTTGATACATTTTTTGTAACAATCAGAGTACGAACAGAAAAGTTATAGTACTTTATTTAAAATAAACATGGGATTTAATTTTTTGAATAAAAATTTATAGCTATTTAAAAAGTTTTTTAAGTATTGGTTGTTACGTAGGATTCTGCTTAGTCATAAATTAAGGCGAGTTCTAATCTAAGTTATATACTATTCTAACGGAAGTATAATTAATTAATATACTCAATTTGAAAAAAAAATCTACAATATTATAATGAGTGTTTGCTTAGAAGATGACATGTGGCAAAACTTTCCATAGTTGTATCTTTGAAATGTATTATTTATAGATAGATATGGATTTAATATGGCAGGGGGTAAGTCGCCAAACCGTTTGGCGACTTGTAAGTCGCCCAACCGGATGTCGACTTATAAGTCGCCAAACGGTTTGAAGACTTTCCCCGATCATGGTTAAACCCAGCAGTAGATCGGTAAATACTTTTAACCTAGCATTATTTTCATAATTAATTAATTAATTAATTAATTAGCATTAATTCAAAAAAAAACTCTAAAAGCCGCTCTTTTACGATAAAAAAAAAGAATTATTTCCAAAAACATATTGGTACATTATATTGATTTTATATTAAATGTAACTGTTTTGAATTTTTACCGATATGGGTCGTGTTATAAATTTTAGATAACATTAGTTAGCCCGATTTTTTGGATTAGGTCTGGGTATTTTTCTCAGGCTGTCAAGTGTCAAAAAAGAAAGGGAAAAGGAGCAAAAAAAACCCTTGAAGTTATCACCAAAGAGCAACCGTGCCCTTAAACATTTTTTTTGGGCAAAAAACTTTAAAATTAATGAAAGGAGGGCAATCTCCCGCAAATTATATGGTACAGCCGGCTGTACCGTGCGCACGGTACAGCCGGACTTTTAGTTCGCGAATTGCAGGCTTCCATCGCAGACTTCCGTCATCGCAGGGCTTCCATCGCAGGCTTCCGTCATCGCAGGCTTCCGTCATCGCAGGGCTTCCATCGCAGGCTTCCATGGCCGATCATCCTTGCTCCGTTGCTCGCCGCCTACTAGCACCTCTCCCTTTTTCGACAACCGCATCCCTTCAGGCTTCAGCAGCTCTCCTTCAGCTTCGTCCTTAACTTCGCACGTTCTGTTCCTTTCTTTTCCTTTTTCTATTTTTCTCACACTGATTATTTTAGTTTGGTGGTTTTTGGGTCAGGGATAACCTAGGTTGTACGTAATTCTAAAGATATGAGCATACGCAAATAAAAGTTTGAGCATGGTGGTGATTTTAAATGAGCCTAAAAGAAATGAGTATACGCCTAAAAGAAATGAACCCACACAAACTAATATTGAACACATTGAAAATGAGTTTCATGTAAAATTGAAATGAGTATAACACCCAAAATGAATGAGCATACTCAAATGAGTTTTTTGAACGCTCATTTCGTAATTTATGTATACCCATTTGATATTAGTACAATACTCTTTTTAAAATGTCATATTCATGCATATTTCAAAATGAGTTTTAAGTTAAATTCAAATGAGTATTATGCCCAAAATGAATGAACACACAAAAATGAGTTTTTAATATTTTGATACTCATTTTGTAAATTATGTATGCTCATTTGGTATTGTTTTATGCTCATTTTAAAATGATGCACATATCAAATATACGCCCAAAATCAATGAGCATACACAAATAAAGTTTTGAATTTTTTTATACTCATTTTATAAATTATGTATGCTCATTTGGTACTGTTTTATGCTCATTTTAAAATGATGCACATATCAAACATATCATACTACATTAGATTCACATATTGAAATTAATTATAAACATAATTTAAGATTTTTAATTTTTATAAATGAAAAAATCATAAAAAGAAACCGAATTAGAAAATATGAAGCAGAGATCACTGGTGCTCATTGTTAGGCTTTTAATACTCAGAAGAACAGGCTCGATGCTCATCAAAATTACATCAATGCTCATTTACGAGAAACCGCGAACTTCATGAAAATTACAAAACTGCCACCGGCTGTACGGTGCCAGCCGTACAGCCGACTGTATGGTATACGCTTCCGCAATCTCCCCCTTCCTAACTGTGAACTAGTTAACGGAATGGGCAGCTATTAAACTGCCGTGTATAACAATTTAGATCTACCAGTATTTTTGATATTTTTCTTTTAGATGTCCTCGTTTAATTTCGGTGGAAGAAGTAAGAGGCCGTTTGGCAGCATTGTTTTTCGACGTATCAGGCTTATCAGCTAATTTTTTCATCAAATGCGTAACTTTTGTTTTCGTACGCTGATTTGTGTAATAAACTGAAAAAGTAAGATTGTAGTTACTTTTCTGACTGTATTGGCTGAAGTTACTGTAGATGATCATTTTAGCTATTTTTACACATAAATTTTTCTTTATTTTATTAATAAAATATATTTTAGAATTTTTTTTCTTCAATCAACAGAATCAGCCAATGCAACAACTTCATCTAGAACTTCACAAATTTCAGCAAAATCAGCCAAATCAGCTGATTTTCATGCTACCAAACAGGCTCTAAATCTAGAATATTTTGGTCCTAAAATCAGGACATACTTTCTCCCTTCTTAAATAAGTGTCACATGTTGAATTTACACTATTCACATGATATACTTTAAATATGTTTTATATATTAATGTTTTAATTTTTTTTTTTAAAATATCCTTAAATTTGTCTCATTGAAAATTTTAAAAAACTGTTTATTTATTAATAAAGAATTATACTTGCTTCATCCTTGAATTGATTTTCAAATTTCCTTTTTCGTCCGTCTCAAAATAATCTTTTTTTTTGCAAAGAATTTGTGGTTCACAACACGTTTTAAATATTCTTACACATTTCTCTCTCTTCAGAGTACAGTATGTCATGATTTTAGGACCAAAATATTTTAGATTTACATCTTTAGTATAGCACAAGCTAAAATGAAAAGAGGTAGTATAAAAAATACATTTAAATTGTTATACACATTGATAGTAATCAAATGAACCAATTGAATACTCCGTAGTTGCCACTTAACCGGTTCACCGTTAGCAGGGGGTAATTGCCCTCCTTTCTATGATTTTAAAGCCTTTTGCCCAATAAAAAAGTTTAGGGGCACGGTTTCTCTTTGATGACAACCTCAAGGGGTATTTGCACCTTTTCCCAAAAAGAAAAAAACTCGAATGGTGACATGTTTCGGGCTGAGACATGATCATTTTTGGAGTTTCGGTTCAATATTCTCACCCCGAGAGAAAGTGTCAATCTAGACATCTAGTAAAAAGCATCAAAACCTAAGGGCTCGTTTGGTCTTTCACATATTAAATCATCACTTGCGAAATGATTACATGTAAAGTTTAGAAAAACAATGTGAAATCGATTACATTGTTTTGTTATATGTGTAATTTATTTTTTATTTGCATGTGTTGCGGTGCTTTATAAAAGCATGTTAAGTATTTTATCATCTCTCCCCATGTAAAATACTTTACATGATACACAGAGCCATCTATACAACCTAGGAACATAGGCATATGCCTAGGGCACCCATACCAAGTGGGGTACAATCTTAAAAATATTATTTAATTGGTTTTAAATTTATGAAAATATATTCTAGTAAAATAAGAGTCCGTTTGGTAGCACGAAAATCGGTTGTTTTGGCTGATTCTGCTGAAATTTATGAAGTTATGGCTGAAGTGGCTGCATTGGCTGATTATGATGATTTAAGAAAAAATTATTTTTAAAATATATTTTATTAATAAAATAAAGAAAAAATTATATGTAAAAATAGCTAAAATGATCATCTACAGTAACTTCAGCCAATACAGCCAGAAAAGTAACTCCAATCTTACTTTTTCTGCTTATTACACAATTCAGCGCGCGAATGTAAGTTACGTGTTTGGTGAAAAAGTTGATTGATAAGCCCGATAAGCCGAAAAACAGTGGTGCCAAATGGTCTCTAAATTTTAAACATGCAGATAACAATTAAATTAATATTGTATTCTTTACAAAAATTATTCTTTGTGAAAATATATTGAATAAAATGAATTTAGATTTAAGTTGCCTTTTTAGGTTTTATCAAGACTGAAAATTGAAATAACACTATAAGACTAATATCAGAATACACTAAAACATGTTGCAGTAGTATATACTTCGTATAATTTTTAAGGGTTCTCAAAATTGGTGAGTAAAAATAAAACCTTGTAGATGATTAAAATGAGAACACAAATATTAATGTAAATGATATGACAATGAAAACAAAAATATGAGTGAGCACAGTGGCAGAGCCAGGAATTAATGTCAGTGGTGTCAATTGAGCAAAGTAATACTCCCTCCTTTCCTTAAAGGATTGTCATGTTTGACCGGCACGTAGAATAATAAAGTAAAAATCGTGTGGTAGAAATTTGTGCAGAGGAGAGAGAAATAATAGGAGCCACAAATTGATTGATTAAAAGGGAAAGTGGCAAAGTTTTTGGGACAACCAAAAAAGGAAAGTTGGAAAAAGTTAGAAGGGATGAAGGAAGTATTATATAAAAATGTGTAGATATATAAAGCTATAGAAATGATCTGGTCGATCAGTCTGGACTAACAGGATTTTTCGTCAGGCCAAGTCCGTTTGAGCGCCTTCCATGTCGAATTTTTTATCCAAGTTTTAAAGCATGTTCTTCATGAAGTGTAGAACATTGCCACAAAACTATATAAAAATAATAATCGACAAGTCAGTCAAATAATGTTTCAAAAAATATGGTGCTTTATGTGTGTGTGTGTGTGTGTATATATATTTATATACAAGGCACCACATTTCAATAATTTATTTAACTGTTTTCCTTATCGAAGTAGTATATGAATTTTTGTGGATATGTTCTTACAATTCATGAAAAACATGCTAACAAAATTTATCAAAAAACTCGATTCGGAGATCCCTCATACGGGCTTGGCCGGATAGTGGTCCCCTAAGTCCAGAGTGACCAAATCATTCCTCGTACCTCTATAAAGCAAAATAGCAGATATTGTCATTTATAAAATTAAAGTGCAAAATCACAACTACCCACAACGCGTTTTCATATGTTGAAAATGTTTGTGCAATTTTTTGTTTGTTAAACTTTTTAAATATATCTTTTTCAATAAAAGTAATTAAGACATCATTCATCAAAGCATCTTCCATTCAATCGTACAATCAGTTCTTCTTTGATTCCGCCATTCCTTGCAGTGATTTGGAGTTCGATTGTTGGAGTAACACTTGTGCCGCCCAATTTTTTTTCCGCATGTTTTTGTAAAGTCAGTGTTCCAACTCTTAAAATATATACATTGACATCCACTATTTTTGAAATAATTTTCTAAATAGGACTAAAACATGGATAAATTTATAAATAATCCTACCAATGTTTTATTCCCAAAACATGACTCAATAACTCCTGCTTTGAGAAGTTTTAATGAATTTATAAAAAGGACTAACCGAGTCTTATTTGGGTAATAAAACATATTTAGTCCTATTTTTTTTTAACTTTGTGTATGTTTTGATCCTTTATTGAGCAATTTCTATTTTTTCAATGGTGGTGTCAATTTTATTTTTTTGAAAGATTACATACATCTATATGTAAATTATTTTTTTCAGTGGTGTCAATTATAATTTTTTTTTTGCAGCAATAATTTTTTTAAAAATTACACATACCTATATATGAAAAAGAAAAACTTAAGTGGTGTCAATTGACACCACAACTCTATAGGTGGCTCCGCCACTGTGAGCATGTAGATGGCACTAATAAATATTCGTATGTAGTATCAAAATATATAGATTATGAAAATGAGAAAGATAATGGTTCAATTGAAAATGTATTTAAAGTTTATTCAAATTAATTAAAGTTATTATGACTCGGAAAATTAGACACTATGTATGACGAGTTCGTATACCGTGGTATCACCTCACGGTGATCACCGTGCTCCCATACCTAAAACGGCGTAGTTTCGTACAATTTAAAAAAATCGCGTGAACAGTAACTTTATTTTTTATTTTCATCCTAGCAGTATGAATGATGTAACTTGTGCATAATTAGATGTAACTCGTGTTGTTATAAATGTAACTTCAATTAACAACAAATGTAAATCATGCCCAGAAATGTAACTCATGTTTAATGAAAAAAGGGAGTCTAATTGTCCAATTATTTACATAAATAGTGCATATATTTGGTTTTCAATATAAGGGCTATAAAAATGATTTTTTTTAATGTTTTTTCTTTGATTCTTTGAATAACAATGGCTTATTATGTTGTGAGAACTCACGTTATATTGCGGTGTAACTCACATTATGTAAAATGTAAATCATGTGTAAATAGGATGTAACTTGTTGAGAAAAGTTGACATGTAACTCACGTTAATAGATATGTAATTTTAGGAAAATCCAGATGTAACTTTAGTGTGTGCAAGATGTAAGTTGAGAAAGCTAAAAATAATTCATTGCAATAATCCTGATGTACTAATTAATATACTCTCTTTCGATAGGAAAAGGTAATAGTTGAAGGATTTATGGCGATTCAGAATAGTGCGTGGTGGATGAAGCTTGGTTATTTCAAGTACACCTATTTCCGTTCTGGTGCAGCAGCTGGCAGCCGGAGAGATGGTGGCAGCACCAAACAGTCTCGTTGAATCACCTTAGCGCTAATTAAGACATTCAAATTCAGGCCATGGAAGATGACTATGAAATATGGCAGATCCAACCACGGAAAATAGCTATTTGGCCGTCAATTGCTCACTCAGAATTTATCGGAGATGCTTACCTTCTCTGCTCTCTTTGGCGCTGCACATGGATAACCTATTCTAACAAAACGAGAGCAATGGGAAACGGGAGGGGTGCAGGTTCTTTCCTCTCTTTTTATCCCAAAACGATGCCGTATTGGGATCGTATACCGTGGTATCACCCCACGGTGAGCACTGTGCTCCCATACGTAAAACGGCGTAGTTTCTTACAATTTAAAAAAAAATCGCGTGAACAATAACTTTATTTTTAATTTTCATCCCAGCAGCATGAATGATGTAACTTGTGCATAATTAGATGTAACTCGTGTTGTTATAAATGTAACTTCAGTTAACAACAAATGTAAATCGTGCCCAGAAATGTAACTCATGTTTAATGAAAAAAGGGAGTCTAATTGTCCAATTATTTACATAAATAGTGCAAATATTTGGTTTTCAATATAAGGGCTATAAAAATGATTTTTTTAATTTTTTTTCTTTGATTCTTTGAATAACAATGGATTATTATGTTGTGAGAACTTTATATTGCGGTGTAACTCACATTATGTAAAATGTAAATCATGTGTAAATAGGATGTAACTTGTTGAGAAAAGTTGACATGTAACTCACGTTAATAGATATGTGATTTTAGGCAAGATGTACGTTGAGAAAGCTAAAAATAATTCATTGCAATAATCCTGATGTACTAATTAATAAACTCTGTTTCAATAGGAAAAGGTAATAGTTGAAGGATTTATGGCGATTCAGAATAGTGCGTGGTGGAGGAAGCTTGGTTATTTCAAGTACACCTATTTCCGTTCTGGTGCAGCAGCCGGCAGCCGGAGAGATGGTGGCAACACCAAACAGTCTCGTTGAATCACATTAGGGCTAATTAAGACATTCAAATTCAGGCCATGGAAGATGGCAGATCCAACCATGGAAAATAGCTATTTGGCCGTCAATTGCTCAATCGGAATTTATCGGAGATGCTCACCTTCTCTGCTCTCTTTGGCGCTGCACATGGATAACCTATTCTAACAAAACGAGAGCAATGGGAAATCAGAGGGGTGCAAGTTCTTTCCTCTCTTTTTATCCCAAAAAGATGTCATATTGGGATCGATACACCATCCGCGTGGGGGGCCGATTCCACGGTATAATTTGCGATGTATGACTAGAAAGAATATTTTCTAAATTAGTTCCTGTCTCGGGCATCAAAATTCTACTAGTCAGAGGCGGACCCAGGAAGTTTGTATTGGGAGGGCGGTAACTAAAACAAAATATTTTTTGGGAGGGCGAAAATTATTTTTTATTATATATATACACTAAAAATTTTGTTGTTGGGGTGGCGACCGCCCCCCTGGGTCTGTACTACGGTCCGCCCCTGCTACTAGTAAAAAACAACCCCGACGATACAATGTGAAATGCTTTTTAAAAAAAAGCATTTCTACTAAACGCTCCCCGAGAGAAATAATCCATTTGGGAGACTTGGATGCATCAACTATCTGCAACTGTACAAGCTAAAAAAAATTAAAAAAGAATATAGTCCAATTTTAAAATAAATAAGAGATGCAAACGTTGACTCTAAAATGGAAGTGACTACCGAGTATAATTTTATTAGGAGATCGACGACGTACGTAGTGATAATTTTGATTTGAATTTGTGGTTTAAATCACGTTAAAATTGGCATGCAATATTGATTGTATGACTTGATTAACCAAATGAAAGCAGACAAAAAACAGGGGTAGAAGAATATATCAAAAGAATACTATCGTATAAGCTAAAGGCGGTACATATATACGAAGTATATGAATATAATTAAAAAAACTAGCTCCCAACTTGAACATATGCATGCAAGTGTGTTCAACTCCATCACATCGCATCCTGATTACGATCTGCGACTGCCGCTTATTTAAAGTCTTTTCCTTGATGGCATTATGACTAATCCACTTGCCGAAGCACTTTATATACTCCCTCTACCTCTTACAGAGTAATTTGGATTATCTCAATAATCAAAATTGAGTGTTTTAATAATCTCAATAATTATCTCAATAATTTTTTCAAAGTAAAAATTGTTTGATTAAGGATGTTTTACCTTGGATTGTAATTTCACTACTACATTTTTGGGCCTATTGTAACATTAAAATTGTAACAGTTGCTTAAAATGTTACAATAGATCAGCCTATTGTAATGGTTTTGAATGTATCGTTACACTAGATACTATCTTCATGTAACACTTCTATTGTGTTCGGTAGAGTGTTACATTCCTTTGATAATTGTTACCTTTAATTGAAGCTAATGTAACACCTTTAATATCGAGTAAATGGTCAGTTTGGTCCTCGAAGTTGCAAAAAAGGCGTCAAATAAGTCTTTTTTGGATCTTATTCATTAAGTCTAGTTTACCCATACCAAATTTCAGCTTAAAATTCAATCGGGAAGACATTCAAATGAATTCTTGAAAATAACTGCACTTTTAACGGCACAATTAACTTCAATAATTCATTTGAATGTCTTCACGATTGAATTTTTATCTGAAATTTGGTATGAGTAAACTAGACTTAATGAATAAGATTCTCAAAAACTTTCATCAAAAAATTCCACCGGGAGCCACCTCAAATGACACGTCCGGACAAAATCTTCTATATAAGGACTTATTTGACTCCTTTTTTGCAACTTCGAGGACCAAACTGATCCTTATCCCCTTTAATATCTAATGGAAAAAATGAGTGCCAAAATATAAACTTGGGCCATTAAGAAGCCCAAGCCCAAAGTTAGAAGCGATCAATTAAAATGCCCTAAGATAACTAAAAGCTAAAGTATTGAAGCACTTCCTTAGAGGATTAGACATGGCAGAAGGGTGGGTATTGGTACACTCAACATCTTCGTTTTTTCCAGTTTTTCTTCCTGGAATCCCTTCCCCAATTCTTATTTCATTTATTATTCATCAACGAAGAGATGCTTGGATACCTGCTAGCTTAACCGTACCTGCTAGCTTAGCCGGCGACGGACGACTTGGAGAAGTTCTGAATCGCGATACACTCTTCTCGAGCTCAGGTTTCATCAGCTTCTTCCATCTTTTTCACTATCTAAGCCGGGTAATACATGACTCACGTCTTCTTGTATTCCATGAATTTTCTCGTTTGGACCTTCCAGGGTTTTGAACCCTAGACTTTTAAATTTTTTCTTAATATTTGTGCCCGTTCTTAGATTTCTACGCAGTGTATCATTTGTGGTCTCCCCTGATTTTCTCTCTTTATTCATTCATGGATGGCTTTATTAAAGTTGGGTTTAGAAATTCAAAGGTTATACATATCAGAATTTTGTCAGTTGTTTATTGTTTAGTGCAACCTTGTTTTTGCTCTCTGCTTTTTAGGAGCTTGCTCTATAAATCTTCTATGGGTTAATCAAGTTCAAGAAGGATAAGAGCAACCATACGTTAGTTCTGCACAAAAAGTGTTCGAAGAAATGTCTAAACTAGAAAAGCGGGTATTTTTTCTTCTTCCTCTTCATGATTTCACCCAAGATGTTATTCTGTTCCTTGCAACATTTTCGTATTAAAAAACATATTTTTCAGGCTTTGTTCATTTTGAGGAAAAGACAAGTATTACATTCTGGAAGATTAAGTTGCAATATTGATATTTAAGTTAAGTTTTGTGTTTTACGTTCTTGATTAGTTTTTTATTTGCACTAGTTTATTGTTTGAACTGAATTTTTATATATCATAATCTTTGCTATTTCTTTTCAAATAAAAATTGAAAACGATGATTATTTGATTACTTCAGGTTTAGTTTCAGATGTATGTCAATCTTACTCCTTCAGTTGGTGATTGTCATAGGTCGTTTGATGGTAAGCTGTGTAATAATTTTTTGATTGATGAATCATAAACTATTTAGATTATAAGTTTTTTTTGTTATATATCCTATTGTTTTGATACAATAAAGAAGATAGAATATTTAACACCATTTCATATTATATCCCTACTTCTTAAGGGACAACTAGTGAAACTCAATTGGGAAAAATTAATTAGCCTTTGTTTCTTCATCACTGATACAATTATTTCTTAAAGTTGTTGCTAGCTAGTTGCTGAGGTGATTTGTTGGCAAAAATCTTTAATTTGCCTTGGGTTTTTCTCCACCTTAGGTGCTCCAATGGGTTCTTATACGAAACAGTATGTATGGTTAGTTGTTTCAAAGATGTGAGTTCTAACTCTAGTCCCAATACATACCTGCTCCTATATATACTGATGCAGAAATTTATATGGATGCTAATATTTTGAAATATTTACTTTACAGATAAGAAATTCTTTCGACATATGGAGATGAAAAGAATGGAACTGGATAATGGAGGGTCTCGCCTTACAAAACTAGATGAGAAATTGGCATGGATGCCTCAAAGGATGAGAAATCTATATACTACCTCCGTCCTAGGGATAAGTTCCCACTTTCCTTTTTTGGCAGTCCCAACAAAAAGTTCCCATTTCCCTAAATGGAAAGATATCCTACATCAAAACAGTGCCAAACAGTGCAAAACAGTGTCAAAACAGTGCCAAACAGTGTCGAAACAGTGCCAAACAGTAAAATTTAACCCTCAGTAACTTTATTTCCTTAATATGTGTGAAAGTCAACCCGGGAACTTCTCCCTGGGACGGAGGGAGTATTAGAATTTGGGTTTTGTATTATATGTATATTTTTGTAATTAATATGAAATTTTAGACTTCATAGATTCATGTTGTGCAATGTACAAAAATTCTACAAATGTATTAAATGTGATATTTATTGGTTATATATAAATGTATTGATTCTTAATACTATTTCTAATTTATGTGCAAATTAGTCAAGTTATATAAACATGCACGTTTAGTAAATACTCCATATTACATTAGATAATAAATCTAACATGTGCTATATATTTTCGTGAAAGTGTTACATTTGCTCAAGTTAAAATCTGTTACATTTGTCATAGTGGCTTTGGTAACACTTTTGATTTATTTAGAAAAGTGTTACAATAGTTTTAAAAATTGTTACATACCGTTACATTAGAGAAAAGGTAACGCGAGCGAATGTAACGGCACAAAAATGTTACATTTAGTATAATGTAACAGTTTTTTGGACCAAGAGTAACGGAATTGAGTGTTTCAAAAGGTCCTTAAATGTAGTAGTGTTTGATGGTCTGGTCTGATCTGATTTGGTCTGGTTTCTTTGTATTTTTATAACTATCCAAGTCTGGTCTGGTCTGGTCTAGACATATTACAATCCAAGTAAAAGCATCCTAAGATTCATTTCTGATAAAAGATAATTAAGATCCACAAATTCTCACTGTCTTTCCCCCGAAGGTTTTCATTGCAAAATGCACAATTATTTACACAATAATGCAATAAGGAAATTTGAGTATGTTTTGAAAAAATAGTTTTATTGAACATATAATATAATGAACTTATTGATGATAGTTGTAATGTTATAGATATATTTATTATTTTTAATATATATGTGATGATTAATTGTCATTTAAGAGTACAATTTATTTTCTCAAATAAAAATGGGAACCTTTAGATGGAACATTTTTTATTTTAGGTGAGACATTTAAAAATAGAAAGTGAGAATTTAAGCTTGTAGAAGGGACTAGGGAGTAAATTACTAATGCTACTTTATGTTTTCAAAACATAGTTAATTATCCCTTGAGTTTTTATCTACTTATCCGTTATAAGATGGTTGTCTATGATACCTACTTTGAAAAGCAAAATGTATAATTAGAGCCCGTTTGGTAGCACAAAAATCGGCTGATTTTGCTGATTCTGCTGAAATTTATGAAGTTCTGGTTGAAGTGGATGCATTGGCTGATTCTGCTGATTTATGAAAAAAAAAATTTAAAAAATATTTTATTAATAAAATGAAGAAAAAAATATATGTAAAAATAGCTAAAATGATTATCTACAGTACTTTCAACCAAAACAACCAGAAAAGTAACTTCAACCTTACTTTTTCTGCTTATTACACAATTCAGCGCGCGAAATCAAAAGTTACGTGTTCGGTGAAATAGTTGGTTGATAAGCCTGATAAGCCGAAAAACAATGGTTCCAAATAGCCTCTTCGTCATCATAATTATAAGTCATACTTGTGGATTATAATTTGTTAATCTTAGCTACTCATGGAAGGAGTATTAATGACAGTAGATGAGGCAAATGAATCACAAGTAACAAGCATTATTAGATACATAAAAGAAGGTATCTAAAATATGTGTTCTAGGCACTTTTTCATTATAAATATAGAGCCCGTTTGGTAGCACCAAAATCGGCTGTTTTGGCTGATTCTGCTGAAATTTATGATATTCTGGCTGGAGTGGCTGTTTTGGCTGATTCTGCTGATTTAAGAAAAAAATATTTTAAAAATATATTTTATTAATAAATTAAAGAAAAAATTATATGTAAAAATAGCTAAAATGGTCCTCTACAGTAACTTCAGCCAATACAGCCAGAAAAGTAACTCCAACCTTACTTGTCACGCCCCAGACCGCGTCTGTGCCACGTGGACAACCGTCGTACAATCCAATAAGAATAACCGCAGTTCATCCTTACCGAATTGCACAAGACGTCCGATAGATACATATGCCAAAACCGATTAGTAAACATACATAACAACATCAACATACAATCAAACACATAGCGGAATATAAGTGTTTAATAAGAACCCACACAAGGGTAAAACAAGAGCTCGCAGGCTCCATTAATTTATAAGTCAAAATAGTTCCATGAGCATTATTTAATTATTTAGAAATAGAACCGGAGGAAGCACGAACCACGTCTTCTCTCCATCGATCTCCCTAGCAACGGGTGCAGGAAGTAAGCTCTAGCTTCAACCTGAAAGGGTGGTTCCCCCGAGGGATCAGTACTACAGAAAAGTACTGGTGAGGGCAAACTGTATGTAATGTAACTAACGTTTCTCACGCGAGACCCTCAAAATAGGGTGATAGTATAATTATGGGCATAACTCTTAGCTACCCCTTTTCAAAACAAAATGTATACATATATACATATGAGTAAAATATCTAGCCCGTGGGCCCATTTGTCTTTCAAATCATTTAGGCGTAACAGCCTCATTAAATTCATCCTTCCCATGCCTTACCCTCGAGTGGAGTCACCCGCAGGCTAACTCACTCGATACTAAAATATAATTACTGTGGGGCCCTTCGGACTCCCATATCCCAGACATGGTTTAAATCAATCCCTAGACCAAGGAAAATATTATATCGGGAACTCGTTCCCGATCAAGCACGTTTAATCATTTAAAATCATTACTTCGAGGTCCACCTACCTCGAGGACTATCCGTCCTTGCTATCATAGTTTTCATTTCCGGGTTAACCCCGCCTCGAGGAGTACGCATACACCCTCATCCTATGTGTAATTTACTGGAGGTCAACACACCTCAATGACTACATGGGCCCTTGTTACCTATATGCACTTTGATGGAGGTTAACACACCTCAAGGACTGCATTTGCCCTTGTTACCTATATGCAATTTGATGGAGGTTGAACACACCTCAAGGACTGCATTTGCCCTTGTTACCTATATGCAATTTGATGGAGGTTGAACACACCTCAAGGACTGCATTTGCCCTTGTTACCTATATGCAATTTGATGGAGGTTGAACACACCTCAAGGACTGCATTTGCCCTTGTTACCTATATGCAATTTGATGGAGGTTAAACACACCTCAAGGACTGCATTTGCCCTTGTTAACGTTTGAGTGTAGAGGACTCCTCCTGGTCCTACAGAGTATTATATAACCTTACTTGGTCCCGGGTATTCACCCGCCATTTATAATCTACCACGTGCCTCGCCCGGTCGTGGTCTATAATTTCTTTACTAACGACTAGTCCAAGTCTTAGCGTTTAAACCGTATTCCAAGCCTTATCATTTTAAACATCATATTTCATGCAATTCCATGCAAAATATTCATATATAGGATGACCAGAATTAATCCCACGTCGAACCGGGTCCGATTTGGGTTTTTAGCAAAAATCAGTCCTGAAAGCCGAGACATAACCGGCGCCGGTTTTACCCATAACCGGCGCCGGTTTACTGATTTTCTTGAGTAAACCGAACCATAACCGGCGCCGGTTTTGCCTATAACCGGCGCCGGTTACCCCCTGGGCAACCGGTCAACATTTTGGTCAACGCCCGTTTGACCATCCAAACGGGGTCCGATTTCCACGAAATTTTATACGCTTATGCAACAAGTCATTCTTAGTCCAAAAATATTATTTTGGACGTCCAAATCATCACACATAATTTATAATGATTTTCTGTCCAAATTAAAGCATATTAAATACACTTATTAATACTATTAATAAGTAAATCTTTCCTTAATACATTCTTAGATGTATTTAACATTTCATGGAATATCATTCTGTTTTATTTGAGTAATCTCATGCCCAAGCCCAGATCATGGCTCATGATCCTTTCTTACAACCTTTTATTCATACCATTAATTGATTAATCATTAATTATGTCATATTTCCATAATCCATAATTAATATGACTAATCACATATCACATATCTTTTTATATTTCTTTACTAGATAACTCTAGTTAATCACATACACGGTTCAAGTATACCTTCTTATTCATTTAAGAAAAATATACTCATGATTAATTAATAAATTAATCTATTTTTTTATTTATCATATAACACTTCCATAATCCATATTTAATATGGATAATCACAACTTTACAACCCTTTTATATTCACTTACTAGATTATTCGAGCTTATCTCATACATGGTTCAAGTATATCCCCTTATGCATTAAGAAATATATACTACGTACTAATGATTAATTAATAAATTAATCTATTTTTTTTCATTAGTCATATACACCATGACTAATCATGCATTTTAATCCATTTCATCATTTCTCAAATCATGGTTATGATTTTATTTAGGTAATCCCACGTTTGAACCAAGAGTTACAAGACACGTAGTCGTCCACTCACCTTGAAATGACGCTAGCGAGTTTTTATCCCCTTTGTTTGAACTCCGGCGACCTTTGAAATTTCCGGCAAAAACTCCGGCGGCTCCGGCGACTTTCCGGCCACTCCTAGGTTCCTTGAGAAGTCTAGAATACCTTGGTAAAATTCCTAACAAGGTTTCACAACCAAGAGTGGTATAAACATCAAAACCTTCCAAGAAGGTGTTTTCCGGTGAACCGGTCTTACTCCGGTCATAACTCCGTTTATGGTTAAACTTAACCTTCCAAACCCTCATTCTACACTTTTAGAAGTGTAGAACAAGTTCAAAAGTCTACCATATGATTTATAAAATCATATGAGATTGAAATGAAGGGAGAAAAATACTAATGAAGTCATTACCTTGATTTTTCTAAGTTTTCTTCATTTTCTCCAAGCTTTTCTTCTCCCTTGAACCTCCTCCAACCTTGAGCTCGGTTATGGCTATGGAGAATGAAGTTTTGCAGAGGTTTCTTCTCCCTTGAGTTGGCTTGGACGAAGCAAAGAGAGGAGAGAGGGTGAAGAGACAATTTTTGTCTCAAAAAGCCAATTAGTAATGGGAGAGGGTCCCTCTACCTTTCAAACTTGTCTAACCCATCCCTTCATCCATCAAACACCTCATTTCTATGCTCACCACACTTATTGTTAGACCAAAAATCGTGGGGTGGCCCCCACTCATGTGGGAGGTCATCCCAATATGTCCCGAAGTGTACATTCGGCCCCGAAAGTTGTATTTTTTTCGGACTGTTTTAATTAAATTTCATTTTATCGGGTCAAGTAAAATATATATCATTCTTTCAATTAATATTGGACTCTAAAATGAATATATATTACCCCACTTTAATTTAGTGGTCCCCGGAATTTATTTCGGGCTGTTATCTGATTAATTAACTAAACCGATAATGAGACCTTGTTTGATCGAAAGGCCAACTTTATGGCTCAACATTAATTTACACCATCATATAAATATTATCTAAACCAAGATGAATATAATATGTGGTCCGTAAATATCGGATGGTCGCCGCCCACGTTTTGGGCTCAACGTGTATTTTACTGTTGAAGTAACAGTAAAAATGAGAACGCGTTGCCTCGAAAATTCACTCGTCATTTCTCATTACTTAATATGTGGTTTCATATTTGGTGACACTTTAATAAAATGTTACACTTATTTTTAAGTGGTCCGAACTGTATGAACAGATAAAATCTTATCTGTTTATTCTTATACAAAATATCTCCAAGGTAGGGTCCTCCAAAAGTACCCACCTCTAACATGTCAAGTTGCTCATTATTATCCATCATCCCATGTTTTGGGTCCTTAAAATAATTATATTCCTCCTGTCATTAATTCGTAGCCTTCCGAATTATTATCAGTCTGATAATTAAAGACTCACAATTATCGAATAGTGACACCGACCCGCTTGGCCGTCTAGTTGTCATTCTTTATATTACCGGGGTCCAGGAACCATCCATACTATCATAATAGTATCATTTTGATAAACATTAATATTTTATAAACTCGAAATATCATGAGTGGTCCCCACGTCTAAATTAATAATCCTTTATTAATTTAAGACAAAATTTTTACTTTCTCATTTATCAAGACTACTCTTAGCCTTGATTTACCTTCTTTAACCCAGTACTTGATGAAAAAAATTTTTCACAGTAAAATTCGGGTCTGGTGTTACAAGTTCACCCCACCTTACAGGAATTTCGTCCCCGAAATTAACGTCTGAACCTTGAGAAACATTTCTCCCTTCATTTTCTGAAGCTAAAAATTTTGAACATAAAACTATTTATGGAAATTAAGGTTTAATTTAATAATACCTTATGCCATAGTCGGGCCTAACAAATGGCTTCCGCCATTCCCGGCCTTCACGAGCGAGTTCGCCATTGACTTGTAGAAGGTACCATGTTTGAGGCAACCCTAGTTGGGTTTTCAACCCCCGTGACCCCTCCTCTAGCTCCTGATGTTCCTTCACGCGTACGTTGAGGACAAAGGACCTTGATGTGGCCTGTTTCTCCACAAAAGTAACACCTAGATGGCTCTCGACATCTCCCGTAGTGCCTTCGCCTACAATTCTCACATTTGGGTGCCCCCGTGCCTCGAGTTCTTGAGCTTTGACTTACCAAGTCCTGGATCTCATTGAAAAACGGAACTAACCTGTTAGAGTTCCCCTTGCTCTGAAGTTCATACTTCCCCTCTCGTCGTGGAGGGTGAATGATCACCTGATCTCTTTCTTGTGCTTCCTTTGCATCCCTTGCTTGTCTTTCCTTCCAAAGCTCCTCCCCCTGGAGACCTTGGGCTACTACTTGACTAAAAGTCATGTTGAATTGGTAGGTCGCTCTTTCGCGTATTTCCAAATTGAGTGCATTCCAAAAATGATTTGCCATTCGGTTCTCATTTGCGGCATACTCAGGCAAGAACATTGCCAGATGTCGGAATCTTTGTTCCAGTTGCTTCACCGTAAACTCATTTCCCTGTTTGAGATCGATATATTCCCTCCTCTTTCGATTTACTTCGAAAGAGGTGTAAAACTGCTCATAGAATGCTTGCTCGAAGTTGTCCCACGTGACAACCCCGTCAAACTTACCCTTGGTGCCTTCCCACCAAGTAGAAGCTAAACCCTCCAATAATCTAGTGGCTACCCTTAACTTTCTTTCAGGGACCACCTGCATGTCCTCAGCTGCATCATTTAACCTTTTTATCCACTCGGCTGCTTCTGATATGTCCCCCGTCCCATCAAATGGTTTGCACCCCAAGGCTCTAGCCTCTTTGAGGTACTTTGAGATCTTAATGAATGGTCCTTCGTCATCAGAATCTCTGACTGTCCTAACTTGTGCTCTATGAGCACCCCGACCCCTCCTGAGAGAGGTCTCGCCTTTGACATGTCCCTCCTGAGATCCCTGTCGTTGTCTTCCCCTTTCACGTTGGTACCATCGGTACATCTCACTAACATGGTCAGGAGGAATACTTTGTACATCCTCTCCACTGTTTTCCTGAAAAGAAGTTTCATCTGACTCGCTTTCAGGGTGATAAGTTGAGTCATCCTCCGAGTTCCACGACTCGAATTCAGTCACATTGTGATCAGCCATCGTGGCTCGTGTTCGTGGGCCTTGGTTGCCCATACCTCGCCTTTTACGCGACCTTGATATTCCCCGATTGGCTTGCCCGGCTATCCCCGGTGTGCGCCCTCTCGGATTTCCTCGAACCGCCCTATCACTACCACCCATTCCTGAAAGAATATGTTGGAGTGAGTCTTTGGACTCGTTTGAATGTCAATTGACAGACACGTACTCAAGACACAACTTAGCTCAAGTCACTGTCATACCAATTGTTAAGGGGCCCATCTTAACAACCAGAGACCTTGCAACTCGATAACCAAATGCTCTTAAAGTACAAAACTTATGCTCATGGTTTTTCATTGAAAACTGTTTTGATAGAAACTCTGTTGAGAGGTTGACTATATAGTTTAGAAATCGTTTGGCTCTGATACCACTTAATTGTCACGCCCCAGACCGCGTCTGTGCCACGTGGACAACCGTCGTACAATCCAATAAGAATAACCGCAGTTCATCCTTACCGAATTGCACAAGACGTCCGATAGATACATATGCCAAAACCGATTAGTAAACATACATAACAACATCAACATACAATCAAACACATAGCGGAATATAAGTGTTTAATAAGAACCCACACAAGGGTAAAACAAGAGCTCGCAGGCTCCATTAATTTATAAGTCAAAATAGTTCCATGAGCATTATTTAATTATTTAGAAATAGAACCGGAGGAAGCACGAACCACGTCTTCTCTCCATCGATCTCCCTAGCAACGGGTGCAGGAAGTAAGCTCTAGCTTCAACCTGAAAGGGTGGTTCCCCCGAGGGATCAGTACTACAGAAAAGTACTGGTGAGGGCAAACTGTATGTAATGTAACTAACGTTTCTCACGCGAGACCCTCAAAATAGGGTGATAGTATAATTATGGGCATAACTCTTAGCTACCCCTTTTCAAAACAAAATGTATACATATATACATATGAGTAAAATATCTAGCCCGTGGGCCCATTTGTCTTTCAAATCATTTAGGCGTAACAGCCTCATTAAATTCATCCTTCCCATGCCTTACCCTCGAGTGGAGTCACCCGCAGGCTAACTCACTCGATACTAAAATATAATTACTGTGGGGCCCTTCGGACTCCCATATCCCAGACATGGTTTAAATCAATCCCTAGACCAAGGAAAATATTATATCGGGAACTCGTTCCCGATCAAGCACGTTTAATCATTTAAAATCATTACTTCGAGGTCCACCTACCTCGAGGACTATCCGTCCTTGCTATCATAGTTTTCATTTCCGGGTTAACCCCGCCTCGAGGAGTACGCATACACCCTCATCCTATGTGTAATTTACTGGAGGTCAACACACCTCAATGACTACATGGGCCCTTGTTACCTATATGCACTTTGATGGAGGTTAACACACCTCAAGGACTGCATTTGCCCTTGTTACCTATATGCAATTTGATGGAGGTTGAACACACCTCAAGGACTGCATTTGCCCTTGTTACCTATATGCAATTTGATGGAGGTTGAACACACCTCAAGGACTGCATTTGCCCTTGTTACCTATATGCAATTTGATGGAGGTTGAACACACCTCAAGGACTGCATTTGCCCTTGTTACCTATATGCAATTTGATGGAGGTTAAACACACCTCAAGGACTGCATTTGCCCTTGTTAACGTTTGAGTGTAGAGGACTCCTCCTGGTCCTACAGAGTATTATATAACCTTACTTGGTCCCGGGTATTCACCCGCCATTTATAATCTACCACGTGCCTCGCCCGGTCGTGGTCTATAATTTCTTTACTAACGACTAGTCCAAGTCTTAGCGTTTAAACCGTATTCCAAGCCTTATCATTTTAAACATCATATTTCATGCAATTCCATGCAAAATATTCATATATAGGATGACCAGAATTAATCCCACGTCGAACCGGGTCCGATTTGGGTTTTTAGCAAAAATCAGTCCTGAAAGCCGAGACATAACCGGCGCCGGTTTTACCCATAACCGGCGCCGGTTTACTGATTTTCTTGAGTAAACCGAACCATAACCGGCGCCGGTTTTGCCTATAACCGGCGCCGGTTACCCCCTGGGCAACCGGTCAACATTTTGGTCAACGCCCGTTTGACCATCCAAACGGGGTCCGATTTCCACGAAATTTTATACGCTTATGCAACAAGTCATTCTTAGTCCAAAAATATTATTTTGGACGTCCAAATCATCACACATAATTTATAATGATTTTCTGTCCAAATTAAAGCATATTAAATACACTTATTAATACTATTAATAAGTAAATCTTTCCTTAATACATTCTTAGATGTATTTAACATTTCATGGAATATCATTCTGTTTTATTTGAGTAATCTCATGCCCAAGCCCAGATCATGGCTCATGATCCTTTCTTACAACCTTTTATTCATACCATTAATTGATTAATCATTAATTATGTCATATTTCCATAATCCATAATTAATATGACTAATCACATATCACATATCTTTTTATATTTCTTTACTAGATAACTCTAGTTAATCACATACACGGTTCAAGTATACCTTCTTATTCATTTAAGAAAAATATACTCATGATTAATTAATAAATTAATCTATTTTTTTATTTATCATATAACACTTCCATAATCCATATTTAATATGGATAATCACAACTTTACAACCCTTTTATATTCACTTACTAGATTATTCGAGCTTATCTCATACATGGTTCAAGTATATCCCCTTATGCATTAAGAAATATATACTACGTACTAATGATTAATTAATAAATTAATCTATTTTTTTTCATTAGTCATATACACCATGACTAATCATGCATTTTAATCCATTTCATCATTTCTCAAATCATGGTTATGATTTTATTTAGGTAATCCCACGTTTGAACCAAGAGTTACAAGACACGTAGTCGTCCACTCACCTTGAAATGACGCTAGCGAGTTTTTATCCCCTTTGTTTGAACTCCGGCGACCTTTGAAATTTCCGGCAAAAACTCCGGCGGCTCCGGCGACTTTCCGGCCACTCCTAGGTTCCTTGAGAAGTCTAGAATACCTTGGTAAAATTCCTAACAAGGTTTCACAACCAAGAGTGGTATAAACATCAAAACCTTCCAAGAAGGTGTTTTCCGGTGAACCGGTCTTACTCCGGTCATAACTCCGTTTATGGTTAAACTTAACCTTCCAAACCCTCATTCTACACTTTTAGAAGTGTAGAACAAGTTCAAAAGTCTACCATATGATTTATAAAATCATATGAGATTGAAATGAAGGGAGAAAAATACTAATGAAGTCATTACCTTGATTTTTCTAAGTTTTCTTCATTTTCTCCAAGCTTTTCTTCTCCCTTGAACCTCCTCCAACCTTGAGCTCGGTTATGGCTATGGAGAATGAAGTTTTGCAGAGGTTTCTTCTCCCTTGAGTTGGCTTGGACGAAGCAAAGAGAGGAGAGAGGGTGAAGAGACAATTTTTGTCTCAAAAAGCCAATTAGTAATGGGAGAGGGTCCCTCTACCTTTCAAACTTGTCTAACCCATCCCTTCATCCATCAAACACCTCATTTCTATGCTCACCACACTTATTGTTAGACCAAAAATCGTGGGGTGGCCCCCACTCATGTGGGAGGTCATCCCAATATGTCCCGAAGTGTACATTCGGCCCCGAAAGTTGTATTTTTTTCGGACTGTTTTAATTAAATTTCATTTTATCGGGTCAAGTAAAATATATATCATTCTTTCAATTAATATTGGACTCTAAAATGAATATATATTACCCCACTTTAATTTAGTGGTCCCCGGAATTTATTTCGGGCTGTTATCTGATTAATTAACTAAACCGATAATGAGACCTTGTTTGATCGAAAGGCCAACTTTATGGCTCAACATTAATTTACACCATCATATAAATATTATCTAAACCAAGATGAATATAATATGTGGTCCGTAAATATCGGATGGTCGCCGCCCACGTTTTGGGCTCAACGTGTATTTTACTGTTGAAGTAACAGTAAAAATGAGAACGCGTTGCCTCGAAAATTCACTCGTCATTTCTCATTACTTAATATGTGGTTTCATATTTGGTGACACTTTAATAAAATGTTACACTTATTTTTAAGTGGTCCGAACTGTATGAACAGATAAAATCTTATCTGTTTATTCTTATACAAAATATCTCCAAGGTAGGGTCCTCCAAAAGTACCCACCTCTAACATGTCAAGTTGCTCATTATTATCCATCATCCCATGTTTTGGGTCCTTAAAATAATTATATTCCTCCTGTCATTAATTCGTAGCCTTCCGAATTATTATCAGTCTGATAATTAAAGACTCACAATTATCGAATAGTGACACCGACCCGCTTGGCCGTCTAGTTGTCATTCTTTATATTACCGGGGTCCAGGAACCATCCATACTATCATAATAGTATCATTTTGATAAACATTAATATTTTATAAACTCGAAATATCATGAGTGGTCCCCACGTCTAAATTAATAATCCTTTATTAATTTAAGACAAAATTTTTACTTTCTCATTTATCAAGACTACTCTTAGCCTTGATTTACCTTCTTTAACCCAGTACTTGATGAAAAAAATTTTTCACAGTAAAATTCGGGTCTGGTGTTACATTACTTTTTCGGCTTATTACACAATTCAGCGCACGAAAGTAAAAGTTACGTGTTTGGTGAAAAAGCTGGCTGATAAGCCTGATAAGCCGAAAACAGAGTTCTCCAAACGGGCTCATAGTCTTATTTGCAATTTACCAAAAAAGAAATATAACAAAAAGAAATTGCGAGTAACAAATACGATTTATAATCATTGAAATAGATTATCTTGACTTTAAAAACATGCACTTTAAAAACCTTTGATTAAAAACCTTTAATTGTCAAACTTTGATTAGATTTGACAATTATAGGAAGTGTATGTGATTAATGTTGATCGGAGGGGTAAACATTTAAAATAACCAAAACCTGGGAGTAAAAAAATGTTTTAAAAAAAAAGACATATTAAATTAATGATTTTGACAATTAATAATTACTGTATAAATTAGTTATTATTCCGTATTATTTATTGTAAAATGCTTATATATATTAACTCCATCACACCAAGATAAACACTTATAACTCCATCACACTCCTTCAGACCAAATTTATTAATTTTATAATTAACAAATTGTTCTCAAACGGACTTTGTGTTGCATAACTTGCATTGGCTTTTGGCATTTTAATTCAGGGTTTTGTGAACTATACATTAATCTTATTTTTACATGTCAAACTCGCAACCATACAATGGAGCAAGGCTAGCTGATTGGCTAAAGTCTAATTTCAACTCTACTTTTGTTACCATTAATCAAATACGAGTACAAGAACAGAATCGTTCATTTTAAAAGCATAAATTAAAAGCTGTATAACACAAGTGATTACATAAATAATATTAATAAGAGAGAAACTACACTACACTAAATAAGTCGATTGACTTCATTCCAAATCATTCTGAACTTAAACAAACTAAATTAAATTAAACCAGATTTTGACAGTTAAAATATACACAGAGAACATATACCCACCTGACCAGACAAAATTAGTTCAAGTTTAAACAGATTGAACAAGATCAAATGAGAAATTTTCAATCCAATTACAAAAAAGATGACACCCATCTTTTAGGGCCCCAAGATCCAATCAGACAGTTATCTGGAAGACTGGAAGTAGGCAGATAAATTGAGCTGTAATCACACACGGATTGAAAGGAAGTGAGATCCCATACCAAACCTTTGTCTGGAGTTAAACCCGAGACCGCTCGACCTCTCTCTTGTGACACCTCTTCCTATAAGGTGAGTTACGCCAATTAAAATACGGTAAACCTATCCAAATCTCCGGGCTGTCACGTAATTACACGGAAAGAGGAGGGGCAATTTCGTTTTCAGACTCCGTCCAAATACGCTTTTGCAAGTTGATCACCCACTTGCAGTAGGCTGCCGCGATCTACTCGCTAAAATGTGTAATTAGGATCTTCCTTCTAACAAAACGCCCCTAATTATCCGCTAATATTTTCCACTTTAGTGTATCCACTACTCTGTCCACGGACCACACAATTACATGAGTAAATTAAAGCAACTGGTGGATACCAAATCCTTGCAGTACATAATTTATCATTTTCTCATATATTATAATGATTTGATTAGTTAGAGAGAATAATAAAGGAAAAAGTAGTAAAACAAATGGACCGGCAGTCCGGCGCTACTAATCTCTTCACACTTGACAATCCCATTAATTGACAACATTTATTCACTAGTCACTACTGTACGATTGTGGAAGAAAAAAAGTCCAAAAAATAATAAATTTATTAATATCGTTATGTCACTTCCTCTTTTATATGCTTAGCGTATGTATTAAACATGTTTTTAGCTTTTATGTAAATGATGAAGAAAACAAGTACGATAGTATGTTCTTTGCGAATTTTACTCGTCTCCATTAACTGGAAATCTTCATTAGGAGAGAGATAGAGAGAGGTGGAGAAATGGTGGGGTAGAAAAAAAGAAAAGATTATGTTTAATTATTTTTTTGAGAAGAGAGATAGAGTGAAAAAGAAATGGAGAGAGTAAATGGAGAGGAACATGAGCCCCTCTTTGCACCAGCGTATACATCATTCATATCATTGCTCTCACAAACATTTTACCACGGAAGTGTTTTGTACAAGACAAAGCAGTCCTTTCACTTTTTAAATTAAATATGGAGTATTAACTTTTTCTTATAATCAAATAGCTATTTCTAGCATTTGGTAGATGGTTGTTTTATGAGATATTACCCAAAATAGGATTAAAAAAATTAGAAAATTCCAAATTAGGACTGTCATGTTTTTATTCCCAAAATAGGACTAATTACTGACATGTTTTGGCAGTACCAGACTTCAAACATGGCAGTATTTTTGAAACTTGGCAGTAATTACTCCTATTTTATGAATAAAAACATGTCAGTCCTATTTTGGAATTTTCAAACTCTTTTAGTCCTATTTCGGGAACTTTCCCTTGTTTTATTTGGCTTTTAATATCAATAAATAAGGGGAAAACTTTCATTTTGATCCTCGTACTTTCATGAAAAAATCAATTAGGTCCTCGTACTTTTAAAAAGATCAATCAAGTCCCCGAACTTTGTAAAAACGTTCAATTGAGTGCATTTGCAGGTTACTTGCCATCAACAAATGCCTGATTGGGCTTCCACATGTGTGCCATGTCAGCATAATTATTATTGATTGGGCTGCCACATGTGCGACACGTCAGCGGGTGACCTGTTGACATGACAAGTAACCTACAAATGGACTCAATTGAACATTTTTTACAAAGTTTGGGGACTTGATTGATCTTTTTAAAAGTATGGGGACCTAATTGACTTTTTCATGAAAGTATGAGGACCAAATTGACAGTTTTCCCATAAATAAATAAAAAGCAACCCCAATAGCATTTCATGGGGGCTTTTAAATTTTGTATTATGTTTTTAGCTATCCTCTAGTTTGACCTGCTAAGTTATACTGAGTAAAAAAGATTTAATCCCACTTTTAGTCCACCTTTTGTGAGTTTTATGTCATTTTCACATTTAGTCAACGTCTTTGACTTTGATCCAGGGGCGTCTTTAACATTTCGGAGGCCCTAGACAAAAAAAGACGACGCAAAAATCATTTTAAAAAGAAATAGATTGAATAAAAAACACCATATAGAAAAAAGAATACTACATATTCCAAATGTATGATATAATATTGTTAATATTCATAAGGATACATTTTTAAATGCAGTAATACATTTTTAAACATATGCAGAATACATCACGAACTTGTACTTGTTCGTAATACCCTATTAACCTATTATTCTTGCCTTTTGAAGTGCAAAATAGTAACGAACCGATTAGTGACCTCAAATAATAATAAAAAAGAAATTGCTTTTAATACTTGTTTGTTAAACCTACTTATCTGCTACTCCCAATCTGCCGTAGTGCCACATACTAATACCTATTACGGAGTATTATTCTATTATTCTTAGGCTTTAGGCTTTAGCCCTTCACAGAATTACAGGCTATTACTCATAACCCATTTACACCTTTATGACCGAGGCAAACAAATGCATAAATAGTACCTTAATTATTGGTAATGTTACATTTTTATACCTTAACTTTTAAATGAATCAAAACGGTACCTTAACTATACATAAATGTTTCAAATGGAGATTTTATTCAAAATTTTAACAAAAAAAGTCCTTTATGACGATCAAAATTTCATGCGTAGAGTCACCCTATAGTGATCATATGGACAAAAATAAGGTGAAGTAGATTTTATGCATAGAATTCTGATTGTCACGTGTAATTTTTTGGTCGGAAATTTGAATAAAATCATAATTCGAAACATTTATGTATAGTTAAGGTATCATTTTGATTCATTTAAGAGTTAAGGTACCAAAATGCAACATTACCAATAGTTGAGGTACCATTTATGCAATTAACCCTCTAATTATTTTAGAGTGTAGAACTTTAGAAAATGAGACTTCATGTCCTCATATATTTCATTATTTAGAACTTACGAGAATTGGAGAAATCAAAGATTCAAGAGACAGACAGTCACCTCCTCACCGATCGAGTCGCTGGTCTCCGGTAGCCGGTCGGATTTCTGCAAATGCAGACGACAGGTTATGTATCACGCAGTAGTGAAGCTCGCCGCAGGACGCATGTAACTGTGTTCAGTGGTTCTGATTTCTAATTTCTGAAGCACGGCGCAGGACGCAGCAGTGAAGCACCGATCGCCGGTCGGACAATTGCCTCTTACTTCTTCTGCAGTTCGGCACTTTGGCGGATGCTGGATTGCTGGTAGTCCAAGATTGCCCCATAAATCAGTCCTAAATTAATTAATTAATTATACATAATACTAATAGTAATAGGTTCTTTTGAGGCCCTTTTGACAAGTGAGGCCCAAGGCCTGGCCCAACTCCCCCTATGGGCGCCTCTGCTTTGACCACTTTTGGTACATGAGTATTGTGTTTTCGCTCATACATGGTCCTTCCGGCAACAATTCTGGTGTTTAAAGTCGCCAGAAAAGGACAACAATGGTCAATAAACATTAGTCAAGTATCAAATGTGGACAAACCAAAAGACGTGGACTAAATGTGGAAATAACATAAAACTCATAGGAGCAAAAGCAAAAATAATTCTAATATAAAGATAGTCCAAATAAAAGTAAAAAATAAAGTGACATACGGTTAATTATATTGCAAGTTAATTGTCAAATAGTAACGGACACAATAAACCAGAATAGGAATAATGGTAGCTAGTAATTAGTCCATTTTAAAAATAACTTATCTAACAATTAATAATTTACGAATACACAGAACGTAATAACATGTATATATTCAAAAAAAATCTCAAAACATGTTATGGAGTACAATAAATTGCTTATACCATCAATTAGTTACACACAACTATTAGATACTCCCTCTGTCCCGAAAACAACTTCCCGGTTGGACTTTCACACACTTTTAAGAAATAAATTTGACTTTACTGTAGAGTGCACTGTTTTGCACTGTTTAAACACTGTTTGACACTGTTTAAACACTGTTTGGCACTGTTTAAACATTGTTTGGCACTGTTTATCACTTTTTTGATGTAGATAATTTGCCAAATAAGGAAAGTATTGAAGTGTGAAGTTAATTTTGGGACATCCATTTAAGGAAAGTGGGAAGTTGTTTTCGGGACGGAGGGAGTATATATTATCAATATAACAGTTTTGTTAAGCTAAGCTAGAGTTTGTTAGTCGGTTAGACTTATTTCTTCTTGAGGTTACTTGTATATATACAGATCTCAAATGCAAGATTGAATAGTGATGAATGAATTCTCTTTCTCTTTACTTCGCACATGCTAACATGGTATTAGAGCGTATGCGAAGGAGATTCATCATTTCCGCTTTCTTCTTCATCATCTACTGAACAAATTCATTCCAAATTCTGAGCATCATCTTCCCAATCTGAACTATGACGAATCCTAATCAATCCAGTTTACCAGATTACCTCGATCATCAATCCATCAAATCCGCTGTTCATACATCCTGGAGAAAATCCAGCTATCGTACTTGTTACGCCTCTTCTTTCTGAAAACAATTATCAACAATGGATATATGATATGCTGATCGCACTTGAGACGAAAAATAAAGATCAATTTGTTCTAGAAATAATTCCTTCTCCAGGTATCACTGAACCTACATACAAAGCATGACATAGATGTAATAAAATGGTGATGTCATGGCATACTCGTTCCATGACATCATCAATCAGACAATCAATCATGTGGATTGACTGTGCTTGAGAGGCTTGGGAAGATCTATCGAATAGGTTTTCACATGGAGATATGTTTAGGATTGCTGATTTACAAAAAGACTAGCAGAATTGTAAACAAGGCAACCTAACTGTCTCCCAATACTATACGCAACTGCAAATCATCTAGAAAGAACTTTCAATCTATAGAACAATTCTGAAATGTACATGTTCTGTGGTTTGTTCCTGTGGCTTACTTTTAAAAATTCAGAAAGAACGTGACAATGATTGTGTGATTAAATTTCTTAGGGGCCTGAAGGATGAATTCTCTCAAGTGAGATCCCAGATTATGCTCATAGATCCTTTGCCCGAACTAACCAAAACCTTCTCACTTGTTCTTCAACAAGAAAGAGAGTTTGGAAATCAAATTACTGTGAATCCTCAAGAAACAGCTGCTCTAGCAACCTTCACCAATCCACCTAATAAGTCTAATCATCAATCCAATCATGGAGGTTTTTCAAAAGGAAACAATGGTGGCAGAAACAATAAGTATTGTTCCAAGTGAAAGAAAACAAATCATACCATAGATACTTGCTTTCACATCTATGGCTTTCCTCTAGGATATAAAACAACCGGAAAGAACTCTTCCATAGCCAACAATGAAGATTCTTTGAACACTTTACAGCTCAACCATTCTGCACAGGAGCATAAACCTGAGACAAGTTTTAATGTCTCTAAGAATCAATATGAAACATTATTGGCCTTGATCCAACAACCACAAAACCAAGCCTCACTTGTCAATTCTTCTCACACCAGTTCCATGACTACATTAGGTATGAATTTCTCACAAATTCCTTGGGTTCTTGACAGTGGTGCAACTGATCATATATGTCCATCTAAAGATTGTTTTTCATTCTTACAATCTATTCAGCCTATTCCTGTTAAATTACCCAATAAGCATATTGTTTTTGCTAATCATTCTGGTACTGTTACACTTGGGGATTTAACACTTCATGATACTTTGTATGTTCCTAGTTTTTCAGTCCATTTCATCTCCATATCCAAACTCATGACTACACTAAATTGTGTTGTTATATTCTATGATTCCGAGTGCTTAATTGTGCACAAAACTACCTTCAAGAAGATTGGAGTATCTAAGAAAATTGCTGGTTTATTTCAGTGTTAGTTGAAAATAGTGGAGTTTTTTTATTCTCAAAATGTTTGGCATGAAAAGCTTGGACATCCTTCTAATAAAGTTTTGCAAACTCTATCATCTCAATATACATTAATAAAGTTTCCTCAAATTCATGCTTGTGATGTATGTTCTTTTGTTAAACAAAAGAAGCTTTCTTTTCCTAATAGTACAAGTAAACCTCAGTCATTCTTTGAGCTTATTCATGTTGATATTTTGGGTCCACTTTCCATTTCATCAATAGAAGGATTCAAATATTTCCTAACTATAGTTGATGACTATAGTCGTTTCACCTGGATTCACCTTTTGAAATCTAAACATGAAGTCAGACAATTGTTGCAATCCTTCATTACAATCACTGAAAACCAACATGATTGTAAATTAAAAAGACTGAGATCTGATAATGGAAAAGAGTTTCTTCTCACTGGTTTCTTTAACATTAAAGGGATCTTACATGAAACTAGTTGTGTAGAAACACCCCAACAAAATGGCATCGTTGAAAGAAAACATCAACATCTCTTAAATGTTTATAGAGCTTTACTTTTTCAATCCAAAACTCCAAACACTTTCTGGTCGTATGCTTTGAAGTATGTTGTTCATCTGATTAATAAGCTTCCATCCAGAATTCTTAATCAAAGATCCCCATTTGAAATGATTCACAAACAAAAATCAAATCTGCTTCTTTTAAAAGTCTTTGGTTGTCTTGCCTATACATCCACACTTACTGCTAATAGAACTAAACTTGATTCCAGAGCTTCTAAATGTATCTTTCTTGGCTTCAAATCTGGAATCAAAGGTTATGTTCTTTACAATCTACATTATAGATCTTTCGTCATTTCTAGAAATGTCATACTTCATGAATATATTTTCCCTTACACTGACTTTCATAATTTGTCATCCAATCATAATGACCATTTTTCTAATTAATTATGACTCCTTTGATTCCAGTCATTATGATTCACCATTCCTTCATCCTATCATGATCACTAATTCTCATAATTCCACTGATACTAACACTCAAACTGACAATATGTTAAATACACAAGAATTTGTATCTGATGTAGCAAATTACTCAGAAAATCATGTTCCAGTCAGGTTTTCAACAAGACAGAAAAGCAAACCTAGCTACTTAAATGAATATCATTGTTACAATCTTTCTTCCAAAACAAACACACTTCCTAGTTCTGATATTTCTTACCCTTTACATTCATTCATTTCATCTGACAAATGTTCTCCTAATTACACTACTTTTTGTCATTCTATTTCATCATCCATCGAGCCCTCTATTTTCAAAGAAGCAGTGCAACAAGAGTGTTGGAAAGAGGCCATGATGACTGAATTTGATGCTTTAGCAAGAAATAAAACTTGGTCTTTGGTTTCTCTTCCTCCTAGAAAGAAATTAGTTGGATGCAAATGGCTTTATAGGATCGAATATAATGCTGATGGAAAAATTGACCGCTACAAAGCTAGATTGATAGCAAAGGGGTTCACTCAAACTGAAGGACTTGATTACTTTGAAACTTTTTCCCCAGTTGCCAAGCTTACTACTATCAGATTTCTCATTGCCCTAGTTTCTACAAATAAATGGTTTCTACATCAACTGGATGTAGACAACGCATTTCTACATGGAGATTTAGCAGAAGATGTCTACATGACACCTCCTCAAGGCCTTACATACCTCATTCAGGACTTGTATGCAAATTACTAAAGTCCCTCTATGGACTAAAACAAGCCAGCAGAAACTGGAATGAAAAATTGAATTCAACATTGATTTTCTTGGGATATCAACAAAGTTCAGCTGATCATTCTCTATTCATAAAGCAACATGAAAATTACAATTACAATACTTCTTGTCTATGTTGATGACATTGTCCTAAGTGGAAATAATTTTTTCAGAAATACAATTTGTCAAAAATTATCTACATAAAATGTTTCAAATCAAAGATCTTGGTCCATTGAGATTTTTCTTGGGACTTGAGATGGCTAGGTTCAAGAAAGGGATTATTCTTAATCAAAGGAAACACGGCTTGGAGCTAATAGATGAAGTTGGATTACTTGGATCCAAACCTGCAGCTTCACCTGCAGATCCTTCCATCAAACTTCATGCAGAATTGCAGATCATGGTACTATCTTGTCTCATCCTACCATTTTCAGAAGAATGATTGGCCAGATGCTATATATTACTAATACTTGACCTGATATCAGCTTTTCAGTTCAACAACTGGGTCAATTTGTTTCTAAGCCTGGAGAACCTCATATGCAAGCTGCATTACGAATTGTCAAATATCTGAAAAATGCTGTCTTTTCTACCCTTCAGATAATTCACTCAAAATCCAAGCTTTTTCTGATTCAGCCTGGGCAACATGTCCTACAACTAGAAAATTTGTTACTAGATTTTGTGTTTTTCTTGGCAAGTCACTTGTATCTTGGAAATCAAAGAAACAGTCCACTGTTTCGAGATCATAATCTAAAGCAGAATATCGAACACTTGCCTCTTTAACTTTTGAACTACAATGGATAAAATACCTCTCAACAAACATGTTTGCAAAGATACCAACCCCATTTTCTGTTTTTACGGATGGGCAATCAGCTCTCCAAATAGCTAAAAATCCAACGTTTCATGAAAGAACAAAACCCACTGAAGTAGATTGCCATATCACACACATCAAACTTCAAGGACTTCTGCATCTTCTTCATGTTGTTTCAGCAAATCAGCTAGCAGATGTGTTCACCAAGTCTTTATATCCAAAACAATTTCATCAAACAATATCAAAGTCGGGTCTTTTCAATGTACATGACCCACCTTGAGAAGGGGTATTAGATATATATTATCAGTATAACAGTTTTGTTAAGCTGAGCTAGAGTTTGTTAATCGGTTAGGCTTATTTCTTCTTGAGGTTACTTGTATAAATACTTATCTCAACTGCAAGATTGAATAATGATGAATGGATATTTCTTCTCTTTCTCTTTACTTCGCACATGCTAACAAAAACCAACACAATATTATCAATCAGCTGACGAATTTGGCATTAGTTTACAACTAATCGTTGAAAACTGAGTATACTTATAAGCATATTGAGATATCTTGACACCATGAGGTTACAATGATTATTTCTAGACGCTCTAGGCTCACTAATGTTCTTGCACTTTGATGTGAGTTTTCTCGCACTTAAAATAGATTGTAGTAAAGAGTAGAAGTACGAGTATCGTCTCCACAGGGACGGACAAAAGGGAATTAAGAATTAACTAAATTCAACGATAAAAAGAAATAAAATAAAATGTAATGCAATTGTGCGAGATTGATTGGTTGTGGGAAAATTAAAATGCAACTAAAGGATTAAAATAAATGGGTTCTTTCTAATTAATGACGAAGGGAACAGGGATTGATTCCGGGGTACTCAGATTTCTGGCTGATCAGGCTTAATCACATGAATATTTTTTAATTGAGCAACGCTAATCGGTGCTAAGTTCTAACCACTCTCGCGACGTAGAGTACAATAATTTAGTGGATCAGGCTTGCGACATGTATCTAAAATTATTGTCAAAACGAGCGAGCGTACAACCCTTAATCGCTATTAATCTCTTAGCGAACGATTAAGTGTGTGTGGATGTGTCTTAGAATAAACTAGATCTCTCTTAATTTATTCTACATGCAATTGTAATTCTAGCCGCGGTTCTAGGTTACAAGAGATATCAATTAAATCATTCATACACAAATTAAATAAATATTTATGCAATTTAAACCATCAAGAACCTAGCCATACATCATGAGTAACCTCTTCATCAAATCCAAACCCCTAATTAAAACTACTCACAGTTCATAATTGAAGAATCAATAGAATTGGGAAAGAAAGAATTAATTGTCATTAATTAAAAAGATGACAATCCAAGCCTTGAAAAGCTCTCAAAAATCGACCTAGGGTTTATCTCTCTACGCTCATGTGTCAAAAACAGACAAATTGGGGCATATTTATAGAAGAAACGCGAAAATAGGGTGAATCGCATGAATGCATGTCGTGCGGGCGTGCGGGTCACCGTGCGTGTAATACATGAGATTAATTTAAGAGGATTAATAGTACTACTCATAGCAACAAGGTGCATCTTCTTTTAAGGGAGCTCATCCGCTAAGAACTCCAAGGTTAAGCGTGCTTACACGAGAGTAGTCTTGGGATGGGTGACCCCCTGAGAAGTTTCTCAGGGCGCGCACAAGTGAGGACAAAGTGCGCGGAAAAGGCTAGTGGCGGTTTGTGAGGACAGTACTAGAGGTTCGGAGGATGTGTGTGGAGTAACTACCTCGGGTCCTACGGGGTCGGGGTGTTACAAATGGTATCAGAGCAACCCTGCGACAGTGTGCTGATCCGTTAGACATCGGGCAGACACCTAGCAGGGGAAAAGATTCTGGGGTTTGATTGAGATTGGTTTAAGGGCGCAACGAGGACGTTGCGATCCTAAGTGGGGGTGATTGTAATACGCGAGATTAATTTAAGAGCATTAATAGTACTACTCATACCAACAAGGTGTATCTCCTTTTAAGGGAGCTCACCGCTAAGAACTCCAAAGATAAGTGTGCTTGCACGAGAGTAGTCTTGGGATGGGTGACCCCCTGAGAAGTTTCTCAGGGTGCGCACGAGTGAGGACAAAGTGCGCTTGCACGGGAGTAGTCTTGGGATGGGTGACCCCCTGGGAATTGAAGTTTCTCAGGGTGCGCCAAGTGAGGACAAAGTGCGCGGAAAAGGCTAGTGGCGGTTTGTGAGGACAATACTAGAGGTCGGGGTGTTACAGTGCGGCCACGCGTTAAAAATTCGCTTGTACCGATTTTTTCTCAACCGCACTACGTGCGGGTCCCGCACGGTACAATAGTGCGGGTACTTCTGAATGGTGTTCTGGATCGCAGGGCGTGTGGTTTCAGCCGCACGGTGTGCGGTTCAGACTTCTTGACTTCTTGCTCTCAGAATCACCCGCGGGGCGTGCGGTACCGACCCGCGGGGCGCGCGGATGGCTCTAGAACCATCTTCTTGCTATTTTCCTCCCCGTTCACTCCCGATCGATCCTATCTTCAATCTTTAACCTTCCAAGCTTCGAATCATGCCTCTAAATCATCCCGCGGACCTCCGATGCTTTTCGCTATCTCTCGAACGCATCTTGAATCTTCTCAACCTGAGCTCAAACGCCGATGCCGGGTCCGAATTCTTCTTTTTCTTCAATGAATACAAACCAAACCCGGTAAACCGTGACTTGAGCTAATTGAACACTTTGTGATGCAAATAAATTAGGAAAAGTGAGAAAACTCAATCTCAACACACATCAAATGCGTGTTTAAATACGAACTTATCACACTTTATTACTCCCTCTGTATCACAATAAGAGTCTGAGTAGGTTTTTCACGTATTTTAAGATAGTTTATACGTTTATTGTACACTTTTTGAAAAAGTAAGAGATTTTTGGTACTGTAACTGTACTATTTAGTATTTACTTTATTAAAATGTACTTTAGCTACTGTTGGGATGAAATTATTTCCTAAAATGGAAGTGAGATACTTATTTTTATACGGTCAAAAAAGAAAAGTGGGACACTTATTGTGATACATAGGGAGTATAATTTATATGGACCTTGAGAATCTTTCCATATAATGACACATTTCAAGATATCATCACTCATATCCCTTCTTTTATGAGCTCTCATAAAAGAAGATACACCTTGTTCAGGTGAGTAATACTTTGATTTGTATATGTTTTTGGTGAGTATTACGATCAATCTTACTTATGAACACACCATTCTCGATCATTACGTCCAATACACTCCAATAAACCGGTGGGCGTAGCTCAACTGGTAGCGAGGGAGTGCCACAAGGGTTAGGTCTCGGGTTCGAATCCCGGCAACTGCGATGAGGGGTTACTATGCTGAAAAATGCATAGGACTTCTGCAAGTACCGGGGACAGAGCCCCACTCTCTATCTATCAGATTGTGATTATAGTCCAATTTACATCCTCCCATCGTACCGTCCGGTCGGTGTTGGGGGCCCTCAGGGATGGGGTGTCATCCTTTTTTTTTCCTGGAGATCGAATAATGAGCTGATCCAATAAGGGCGTAGAGACTTTTTAATACAAAACTATACATCCGCTACTTGATTCCCTTCTCTATATATGTGAAATTTTTTGTATTTTGTGCTGGGGGTCAAATTAAAATTAAACCTATAATGATTGTTCTATTTGGGACTATATATATGGTTCTATCTCGGATTATAATTATGATTCTATTAATTAGTACATAATAAAAAGCTAAATTATGACAGGTGAGAGTGTAACCACATTCACACTTAAGGTTATGGACTTATGGACTTATGGTGTAGGATCAGTTTTAGGCCATGGTGCATAGCCTTTCGTTCAACTACGAATATGTTCAATTGTTCCTGTTTTCTTCCTCTATCTGGAACGACGTCACCCGTACAGATTATCATAATCTGATTATGCTATCTATATGGCCATATATGATCTGTTTCAAAAGATATTGAAAGCAAATTTATCCATTATGAATTGTGAAATTTTATTGGAAACATCTTTCTACAAGAGAAGTTTTGATGCACTGATTAAGAAGGTATTGATGTGTGATCGAGAGATCATGAGTTTAAGAAACTTTCTAAAGATTGGTGCCCGATACTACAAAAACGCTTGGGCTCGGAAAGCACATTTGAAATGGTCGATGCAATTTAGTTGAAAATGAGATAGTTTTTAATAACTGCTATGAGTTTTTTGTGACAAAAACTTTTTTTTTATGGATGACAAAAACTTCTTAAATGAAGAAAGTTGTAACTGTTTGATAAAATGTGGCTGCTTGATTTAATTCTATTTGCTACAAGAAGATGTTGTAATAATCAATGAGAGACTTTTATGCTAAGAAGGTACTCAGATCAATGTAGTCTCCAAAAAATATTACGTACCTTTTATTTTTAAAAAAATCTCTTAAAATTGTTGTGCCAGACATATAACTATAATATTTTAGAGATCTTTAAAATAATACAAAAGTTTGGAAGTAAAGACTAAAGACTTATGTCAACCAAACATGCACCTAGATGATTGTCTTGTTTTCATACTAATAGTATACACTCTCTCCATTTCATATTCAAATTAAGAAATTGTCCTAAATAGGATTAAAAGTGTATTAATTCTAAAATAATACTGTCATGTTTTTGTTTGACACTCTTATTTTGAAATTTCAAAACGTTTTACTCCTATTTCTAGAATGTTCTATATTCAAACTCACATTTTGACTTCACGAGTGCTTAGGTGGAATTATAATTTGTATTGACTTGCCAATTATATCCTAATCCAAAAGGTAAAAATTACAAAAAATAAAACCAAAGAGCGGAGTAAATTTGCTATATGAATATCTTTTACCAGATATCTCTTAAACAATAGAACGTTATATTAAGATCTAGACTCCTCCTCCTGCTAAGTTGACATTTTAGGATTGAAATCTCAGATCTTAACATGGTATCAGCTAAATCGATCCATGGTGTGGACCCATATGAAAATGATGACACAATTAAAAAATGAAAATGACAAAGTGATGAAAAAATGAATAACCCAACACGATCCAGATGAAGTATCTGTTCGTGAGGAGTGTTGTTGTCCCACACCGAATATCTCCTAAACAATTAAACGCTATAATAAAATCTAAGTTTCTCCTATTAGGTTACCAACTCTAAATCTTAACATTTAATACGAAGTACAGAGTATTTTACAACTTACATTTTTTTTACAACTTATTACAACTTACTTTTGAAAAAGGAAAGCCAAAATTTAAATACAGGACAGAAGGAATAATAGAAACTATTAGACAAAAACTAAGGAATTTAAATATATGTCATGACTAAGGTAACCATTACTTTAATTAGCTATACACTTGTAGCGTTTTATGTCCCACTTGCACTGCGGGTCTATTATATTCAATAATGACCCTTTCGTCTAATTAATAATCTAATAATAAAATGCTGTCTTTTACTTGAAAAGAAAGTTATAAAAAAGGGCGAATTAATACTAACCGCCTTATGTATAGATATAGTACGGGGTATTTGACTACTTGCTAAGTTGCTATATTAATAGAATAGAAATTTCTTATAATTTCAATTCAATACAACACTTTCTTTCAACCATAGAGTGAAAGAAAAACTATCTCCTAAATCCCAAGGAATAGCGAGATGCCTTCTGCGATGGTCGACCGGTCAAGTAATCCTCACGGCCGCCACGCCGCATCCATCGGCGCCACCATCCTCCACAAGCACGCGCCGCCGCTGCCGCAACCGAAGCCGTCAAACCCGTTGACCATCTCGGGGCCGGACCACGTGCTGCTACACCACACCCACGAGGTGGGTCCCAGCCGGTGCTGCTCCGCCGTGGTGCAGCGGGTCTCCGCCCCCCTGGAGGCGGTGTGGTCCCTCGTCCGCCGCTTCGACAACCCGCAGGCGTACAAGCACTTCCTCAAGAGCTGCAGCGTCATTGTCGGCGACGGGGACGTGGGCACGCTCCGCGAGGTGCGCGTGGTGTCGGGCCTCCCCGCCGCCTCCAGCACGGAGCGGCTCGAGATTCTCGACGACGAGAAGCACGTGCTCAGCTTCGCCGTTGTCGGCGGCGATCACCGCCTCAAGAACTACCGGTCCGTGACGACCCTCCACGCCGAGAAGAACGCCACCGTCGTCGTGGAGTCGTACGTCGTCGACGTGCCGCCGGGGAACACCGTGGAAGAAACGTGCTTTTTTGTGGATACGATCGTTAGGTGCAATCTTCAATCTCTAGCGCAAGTAGCTGAGAATTCGAAGAACAGAAATTAATTAAATAAATCTTCTTACTAAATACAGTAATTTATTTAACAGTGGAATCTTCTCGAATGATTTAAATTTACAGCAGGTTACTGATGTTAGTACTGCACAATTGTTGTTTTAGCTTTACATTTATTTGTGATGATTTATATGACCGGAATGTTTTATATATCGATTTATTTACTCCCTCCATCCCCTTTTAAATGGGACGGGAGATAGTGGCACGGGTTTAAAGAAAAGTGAGTTTGTGTGGTTGATATTAATTGATAAAGTAAGAATAAAGTAAGAATGATTTTGAGCCACACAAAGTTTACCAAATAAGGTATGGCGCAATTAAATAGGGACATCCCAATATGATAAAAGGGGACATTTAAAAGGGGACGAAGGGAGTATGAAAAGTCTGACTAGACTGGTAGATGTACGATGAGGATTACCTACAAATGTCGGTTTACGGAGTAATTCCGAAGGTCTGCTCGAACTAAATGGGTTGAAGAAAATATTTTTAATTAGATTGAAATTTTGTAATTTTGATTTGATTTGGTCTAAATTAGTTTGGTCTAAATTAGTTTGGTCGGAAAAATGTCTGTTTGCATAATTTATAATTATGAAAATTTTGATTTGATTTTGTCCGGTGTGATTGACCCCACCTGCATCTTACACATAGGCGGAGCTAGGGGTGGGCCAACCTAGACCATGCCCCACTCCAAATTTTAAAAATAGTTTATTTTTTAGGAAAAATTGAAAATAATAATCCCAACTATTGCCGGTCCGCTGAAAATAATCTCAATTATTGATTATTTTTGTATAATCCCAACAATATAGACTATCCGCCAATAATGGTCCATGGCCATATATTAACTCTATAAAAAGTGAATTTTAAATAGAAATTAAGCGTAAAAAATAAAAGTTGAGATTATTTATAGAGATTACTTGTTATATCTCACTCCATCCACTTTAGAAACTACAAGAATTTATTCATAGAGACCAATATTGGCGGAAGGTCCCTAAAGTTGGGATTATTCTGTAATAATCAATAGTTGGGATTATTATGAGCGGACCGCCAATAGTTGGGATTATTACTATCAATTTTTCCTATTTTTTATGGTAAAAAATTTCGTATAAATTTTTTTCTAAAAATATTCTTTTAACCGGCCCAGTCCGACCCAGTGCTCTGACTCCGTCCCTGATCTTACATAGGAGTAATTTATAACACCTTACGTACTCTTGTTTGAAGAAATATAACTAAAATTGTGTTTGGTTCACACAATTATCAATGCAAATATGACAAATTATGAATTGTGGCTAGTCTTTAAATGAAACTAATTAAAATACAATTTATTTTAATTGTATATTGATAAAAATATATTGGAACAACTAAGTAAGGAATATGTGAAGACAATAATGGGAAGAGGGAATGTGGATGTTTTTTTGTTAGATGTCTGGTCTATGTGTATAATACAATTGTCTAAGACTGATCTAGTTTGATCTTTTAAAATTTTCTCGTTTTTAATTGTAGTCTAATTTAATTGTCTAAGACTGATCTAGTTTGATCTTTTAAAATTTTCTCAAGTTTTTAATTGTAGTCTAATTTGTTCTGGTCTAAAGAAGTCCAACTAATAATATAGTTATAGTTAGTGTATATATTTTAGGAATTTATTAATTAATGTGGTCCTTTAACAAATGCCTTATTATTTTCTTCGTAACTTTACTCTTAGTAATTTAATAATCATGTCTTGAAAATAGTAATGCGGTTTGTCCTTGTTAAAGTTATATATTTTAGGAATTTATTAATTAATTAGGTCCTTTAATAATTGCCTTATTATTTTCTTCGTAACTTTACTCGTTAGTAATTTAGTAAATCATGTCTTGAAAATAGTAATGCAGTTTGTCCTTGTTAAAGTTTTTTATCTTCATAAATCATAACCGTCTAGAAAAGTTCGTGTTCACATGATATAGCGATATCTTTCTCAAGATTGCAACGGATTTGATAAGAAGTTTAATTTCAATGTGACTAAAATCACACGAATAAGATACGGAGTTGATTATAAGAATATGCCCAATTGTATGTTGCACAATTCATCTGTGTATATACGGGTGCTTGGGATGTTCTAAACTGTGTTAAGTTATCACGTACAATACTTGTTTTTGTGCTTTTAGTTATTCAGTATTTCTTATTGTATTATAGTATTAGTATGACATGTTTATAAATAGCTGTAGATTATAAATAGCTGTAGATTCTTTTTTACTTTTACTGGTTCAATTGCATTCAAATTTGGAATTTCATCAATCGAGAACCTGAAAATAGATGAATTATCAATTTATGAGGGATAAAATTATCAATTTAAGAAAAATACGTGAAGTATACAATTAAATATCGAGAATAATAAAAAGCTGCAAATCTATAGTTTCATTTTTGCCTGTGAATTCTCTTTTTTATTTACATAATTATGAGTTTGTGATCGAAGTCACTCCGGAGGACTGTAAAATTCTTCATTTCTTGATCACTTTTGATAGAGATAATGAATTGGTGCTCGTGACCTGATCCTTAATTTCATGATATGGGTCGTGTTTGGGGCGATGTAAAAGATGATGGGTCGTGCCCTATACATTTTTCATTGTTACATGATTCCATCAAAATTGATTCATGTGAATGTATGGGCAATAAGAATAAATAAAATGTGAAGCTAACTAAAAGAGCATGAACGATGCATCTAGATGCATCTAAGTAGTGAATTTCATTTCTTGCACTAGATAAGGAAGATTATTGGTATATGTATGATCCAACTCGACTCTTCTACTTTACTGGATGTGTTTGACTGTTTGTTCTATGTTTAGGCGGTTCTTTTCTGGACAATGGCGCTCCAACTCTCCGAGTTGCTTTGTCTCCTCGATGTTGGGAGTTGTTTTGATATCCCGGCGAGATTCGTCTGGTCAAAGGTTCTTGGTTGCATTCTTTTGAGCTGCCAGATTATATTTGATAATTTAGCTACTTGACCGCAATAATTAGTATAAAATGTCATATTCAAAACGTCAATCCAAAACTAGCTCTCCTATTTGTAGCATTTCCATTTCAGCGATTATGTCCAAAAACACTAGAGTTAAACAACCGCTTATTAAACAGCGCACATATTCACTTATCGAAAACGCTAAAAGAGATAAAATAGTCATTTTTTACTTAAATATCTTTTCCAAACACCACAAACGACCCATAATATGAGAATACGGTAATGTTGTCTGTAATGGTGCGTAGTTTGTACTCCGTATTATGGTATACCATAAGACTACCCGACTTTAGCCGACACAAAATGAATAAGGCTATGTTTGGCGGGCATAAGTCCCCGACTTTTAGCTTTTGTACTGTTGAAAAAATTCCTAAAAGTTTCTAGTTGTGTGTTTGGCATGACAATATTTAAGAGCTTTTCAAAAATTAAAAGATCTTTTTTGAGATGCTACCGAGAGTAGCATCTAAGAAAAGCTAGTGACTTTTAGTATTAATTAATTCTAACAGCTTGTATACCAAACCGAACTACATCAAACAGTCAGCTTTTTATCAAACAGCTACCACCTTTTCTTTTTAAGGTCTTTTAAGTCACTAAAAGCTAACAACTATTAAAAAGCTCACAAAAGTATCTTTTCAGCTAGTTATGCCAAACATGCCCTAAGACTACCCGACTACCTAGCCGTACTCTATGTAGCACCGATACCGGTACGCGGAAACGCGGAAACGCGGAAACGGGTACGGGGATACGTCAAAACCAAAAAAAGTAGGATACGGATACGGGGCCATATTTATAAATATTAAAAGTTATGGGGGTGTATTTACAAATATTAAAAGTTATTGGGGTCTATTTATAAATGTTAAAAATAGATTTTTTTGAAAATATATATATATACACATATATATACATCTAATATCATATGATGTCTACCCATTCATTGCATTGAAGCATTTTCCTTTTTCAAGATATTTAGTAATAAATTCAGAATATTTCTCATATACAGAAGTGTATCTCGAAATATAAATGTACTCAATAAGTCATTAATTTAAAATGAGAAATAAGTCTAACAACTACAATCTTGAAATTAAAAGTGCAAGTACCCAATTCGGAGTATGAGTTAATGACTTAATTCGGATATAGCCATATAGGCCCATTATTTGATTACCAAGTAAAATGTAGTTTTAGATTTTCATTTTTTTTAGAATTTTATTAAGTAAATTTTGGGATTTATTTTTTTAAAAAAGTTGATACGGGTATCCGTCAAGATACGAGTATCGGAAACTTTCAAAAAATTACAAAAAAAAAATGGAAACTTTTAAAAATTGCAGATACGGCCCGAGAACGTACGGTACGGGTATCCTAGAGTATCGGATACGGGAACGTATAGGATACGCCGATACGCTACCCTAGGGAAGTATCCGTGCTTCATAGGCCGTACTATTGCAGAGCTTTCTTAAATACAGAAACATACTCGACTAAACTAGGAGTAGTTTAGAACATCACGTGAAACTTATTTCAAGTGTGAAGACTTTACCTTCTTCAACATAGACTCCAGAGTTAGTTTGATAATACTAAAATTAGCTGAATTAGTTGATTCTGCTAAAATTATGAAGTTCTGGTTGAAGTGGCTGTACTGATTGATTCTGCTGATTCGTAAAAAATTATATTATCGTATTTAAAATATTTGTTATTAATAAATAAAATAAAAAATTATATGAAAATAACTAAAATGATTCTCTACAGTAACTTTAGCCATTACAGCCAGAAAAGTAACTACAACCTTACTTTTTCTACTTATTACATAATTCAACGCGCGAAATTAAAAGTTACGTGTTTGGTGAAAAAGCCGACTTTAATGATAGCATTTTTCATAATTTAAGGACTTTCGTGATGCATTTTTCATTTTGGAAACGTTTGTCCCCGAAGTATTCACCGCAGTTAGCTCTTCCAGTCTTCCTGTTTTTGAACAATTTGATTCATAGTCATCCTGATTCCTTTCCGATGTATAAAAAAAAATCATAGTCATCGTGATCACTAAATAGTTAATACATACGGAGTATAAAGCATTTTTGTAAAAGATGCTTCGAAATTCTAATTATGTAATTAATAATTTGTCAAAATCAATAGCACTAACATCATAACAGGTTAAATTCTAATTCTCCAAAATAATATATATGCTCAATAAAGATTACAGATATACCATCAATAAAAATTTTCATCAGTAAAATAAAAATTTTATCTAGTAAATTATATAGTTACATCCATGTTGTTTCTGTGCTCAAATTTCAGGGTTACCTAAACAAGAGTAATAAACCTGTTTAAGCATTGAAAGCCCGTACTTTGTTAATTGATTAAGCAAATATTATTGTATCATCTTACCTCTACAACAGTATTGTGCTGATAGTTTTTATATTTCTTGTGGTGTTCATAAATGAGTTCTTCAAAAATAAAAATTGAAAACATGGAGCACAAGATTTGCCATGGACAAGGAAACAAGATAAGCAAGAAATTGACCAATCTCCTTTATTTGGACAATGATATACTCTATATCAAGAGTATTACTCCCTAGTCCCTATATTATCTCCTCCTTTGATAATGCACACAAATTATAATAGTGGATTTTGTGTGGTGGAGAGTTGTGCAGAGAGGAGAGAAATGCATAAGAATTGTAAGAATGATTGATGATAATATAGGGACGGAGATATTTGCCAGAAAGGGAAAGGGGAGATATTTTGGAAAGAACAAAAAAGGAAAGCTTGAAGATAATATAGGAACGAGAGTATATAGTGATGCAGTGATTTTATTATGTGCGTTCCTAATAGACACATCGATACAAAAATTAGACGAATCGAGATGTGGGAGAGGGGGAAAGGAAAAGAACGACCTAGATAGACATGAATTATAGCAGAGTCAAATTAAATGTAATATGATATAACATTATAACCAATTAGTAGCACAAATGATCAATACTTTCATTTATCGTTTAAATGATTAGGCTGTAATTTTTTATCTCTAAAGAGATTAAACATTGCCGGCTTTATTGTGAAGTTATAAATTAAGCTTGTTGAGTAGGAAATGGAGTAAATAATATTCATCATTCATGCCTAGTTGTTATGATGGATGAGAAGCAACAACCCAATCCAACTTGCCTTTGATAAGCAACATTTCATGCAAATTGATCCACAAACAAACTCAAGGAGCCAAGTTGCAAGAAGTGGGTGTGTGAGGGTTTATTCTTCCCTCCCCCCACTCTTATCTTCAATTTCTCCTTGACCAAAAAGCATTGACGTTTTTGCTTTAATTTAATGAAACAAATGTGTGGTGTCCATCTAGCCACGTATTCAGAATTTTTACATTGCCAGGTCAAGATTAAATTTTAGTTCCAAAATGTAAATAATATGATTGAGGATGTTTTCTTTTGGACTGAAATTTGCTGGTCTGATCTGGTCTGGTCTAGTCTGATCTGGTCTGGTAAACGTCTGGTGTTTGTGTGTTTTATAACTATGAAAGTCAAGTCTGGCCTGGCCTGGTCTGATCTGGGACTGAAAACAGTCCAAAAGAAAACATCCTGATTCATGACAGTTTTGCTAAAATATTACTCATAAAAATCTATGGATAAAAACGGGTCTAAGTTAGTATGAGTAATGTTTATAGTCACTATGATGTAAAGTTTGAATATTATTATAATCATTAATAGTTATTAGATCACATTTTTGTCACAACTTTTATTTTGATTATATTTTTGGAGTTATTTCTTATTTCAATAAAAAAAAATTGAATAAAAAAGTTGAGTTTTTTTCTAAATAAATGCAAGTTAAATAAATATTTGTCAAAATAAGGTTGGGTTAACAATAATTCCCAAACTACAGCTACACTAGTTAAAACAAAGTCCTCAGTTACGCATAACCGGTAATCTGACCGATCTCAAGGGACGAGTAGCAATTCAGATGGGCTCATCAAATTATAAAAACATTTTTTCCCTTTAAATACTCTATTACGTATAACATTTTTATTTTTGCTCTATTTTTTATATAAAAAAAATATCACAATTCATAACTTTTTATGAGCTTTCATTTGACACTAATGTTGCATATGTAATTTTAAAAAAAAAAATTGTAGAGCATATGGAGCCTGTTTGGTGATCTTTTTTCGACTTACCAGTTTCATAAGCCAACTTTTTCACCAAACACATAATTTTTTAATTCGCGCGTTGAATTTTGTAATAATCAAATTAAGTAAAGTTAGTGTTATTTTTCTGATTACATTGGTTAAGGTTTTGTAGATGTCCATTTCAGCTTATTTCTTTACTTATTAATAAAAAAAATATTTTAAGTATAAGGGATGGGGCAGACCTCGAGTGAGCCCAAATCAGCAACTGCCACCCCTCGAGTGAGTCACACTCTCTATCTCTCAGATTGTGATTATAGTTCAATTTACATCTTCTCATCGTGCCGTCTGGTCGATGTTGGTATCTACCAAATGTATGTACTTATGCTTATGCTTACACATAGGAAATGTATGTACTTATGCTTATGCTTACACATAGGAAATGTATGTACTTGTGCTTATGCTTATGCTTACACATAGGCCTTCACAGAGTACAAATTAAAAGCTAAAATGTATGTACTTATGCTTACCAAATATGCTTGGTATCTACTCGTATTACATTTTATACATTAAAATTTAGTCAATATGAAACTTTAACATGTCGGAGTCTTTTAGGAAATTCAATTCATCAAGTAATGTATATCCTTTCGTCAAAAAAAGTGATTTATATACTCATTCTTAGATTTACTTACTTTTTAAAATTATACTCGTATTTAAAATATATACGGCAAAAAATATTTGTGTTGCCTTGTTGGATGGATGAGTTTTGTGTTGCTATTTTATCTTTTCTTTTATTCTATAAAGTTAAATGCAAGTAGATTATTCATTAATTAATTTCTTAGGGCTCGATTGATAACACTTATAAAATTGGTCAAATCGACTGAATCTGCCATGTAGACTTTTAAAAGTCTACATAAGGCTATGCGTATTCAATGTGAATTTTTAAAAATCTATAAAAGTGTAGGCGTATATTCAAACTTCCCTTCATTTTTATCGACTTCAAAAATCATGAATTCTCATGGACTTTTAACTCATTCTTAGTACATTAATTATCTCCAATTGTCTCTTCTTTTCACCGAAGATTTCCATGGACTTTTCTGTTCTCTTTACTCGTCACAAGTATGCATAGATCCGATTGCAGTTTTGGCTAATTATTTACTCAAGATCACAATCGGGCCAACAAGTCATAGACTAGTACCAGCCGGGCCAGGAGGTGCGTACTGGGATGCTCTCAATATGCATACAAGAATACGAGGAGGGGGGGAGGAGAAGGACTACCACGCGTGTGTCCAGTCTGGCAACATGTGCGCCACATCCGTAAGTAACCTATTGACTGACGGGTTACCAGCTAAAAATCAGTTTTGACCAAAATTTTAAAGTAGGAGGATGTAATTAATCAAAGTGTAAGAATGAGGGATGAGTTGACATTTCGTACCAAGTATGAGGGTCGATTTGACACTTTTCTCCGGCAAAGAAGTATTAGGACAGACATCAAGTCTAATCCACACCTGAATTATGAATAAATAATAGCCAAATAAATACTGTCAAAGTGACAAAACCACAAATCTACTTGGGAGCTGAGGCACCCCACAAACATTTGTAAATTCTTTTCACATTATAATGTTGTAATGTTTCAACTCTTTTAAAATAATAATATTATAATATTAACCAGCATTTGTACATTAATATGAACATGCCCTTTATTATTAATCAATATTTTAATATTTTTTTGAAATATTATAATATTTTATCAAACAATTCAAAATTGTTTTGTTTGTTTTGAAAAGAAATTACACATATTGTGAGGGGTGGCTCGGTGAACAATCTAACCCGATTATATGCCGGGTATAAACATGCTAATGCTAGGTCACCCATTTCTTTCGGGTCGACCGCCAGCCATTGACCGCTGACGTTATGATTTTTTGTGAATTTTTATGGATTTTAATTAACTAGTGGATTCTGATGGATTTTTTTTGTGAATTTCTAACTGAAAATAAGACTACACATGTTTATCAAATACGGTAATGGGTGTTTGGATCTACTTTTGAAATACTTGTATTCTTTCAAAAAGCATAAATGCTAAAGTGCATAAGCAGATATTGCATATTTAAGTGAAAGTGGAAAATTCCACGCCTAGAGGAGCGGCTATGGCATGGGGAACCTAGCCCCCGCCTCCTTTTCTCTTCTTTACTTCTCTTCTTTGATTCCAATAATGGAAATTATCTTGTTAATCAGTGTTTTCAGTTCTATTCATCTGTCTCTTTCCCAACGTTGTTTGGAAATATTATTTTCAGTAGCGAAGTATCGTCTGCCAGATGCATCTTCCCCGCCACTTTCGGTCAGGCGTTCTTGTGTGCTAAGAAGAGATTTGCACTGATCTCTTCATCAATCAGAAATATGATTTTCTTTTGCGCTGATATTGAGAAACGGATCGCCCCCCTCCTGAACCACCGTCGTTGCAGGAAGATGAGATCATTTGGATTGCTTTCTTTTCGGTGGCTGGTGAAACCGGAACAAATTCTACAGTTGGCTCCTTACCGGTGGCTGGACAAACCGGGATGTTTAAGAGTTTGTTTCATAATTATTGTGATCATAGCAAGAGCAGTCAATCTGCAGGTAGAGTCTACTTCTTTGCGGGATTAGCGATTCGGCGTTTTCGATTTGAATCGTCCGTTTCGATGTCTCATCCCATTGTAGCCTTGAGCTTTATGATTGTAATGTTTCTTGTCATCTTTATCAATAATAATTAAGTTATTTGTTTTCAAAAAAAAGTGAAAGTGGAAAATTATTTCTGGATGCTTCAAATTGCTCATAGAAGTAGTTTTTAGAAGCTGGAGATACAGGTTTCTGAAAAACTTATCTATTCTACTTTTATAAAACGTAGAAATATAATCAATTCTAGATACCCCTAACTCATCCTCAATTTTTTGTGGGTTTCATAAAATTTGAAATTAGGCTTATAAAAAGTTCAATTTGAGAAGGAAAAGAGAGTTTAATTTGAAATAATTTCTTGATTCCTTACCCTGAGTGTGGGAAGAGTATACCGTACAACGGCCGGCTGTACAGTGAGCACCATACTACCGGTGACATTTTGGTAATTTTAATGAAACCCGTGTCTTCCGCTAAATGAGCATTAATGCACTTTTAGTGAGCATGAGACATATTCTGTTGAGTATTAGGAGCCTAACAATGAGCACTGTGATCTCTGCTTCATATCTTATATTTTTTCTTGATTATAAATTATATTTATAATCAACTCCTATGAACTTCAATATGTGAATCTAATGTAATATGATATTTTGAAATATGCATTGATATGTCATTTTAAAAAAAAAAAGAATAACACGAGTGCCAATTGAGCATACGTAACTTACAAAATGAGCATTGATATGAAAATCATAAGTTTTTTTAATTGAGAATCGAGACATTTTCATTGAACATCAAACATACTCTATTGAGTATTGGAAACATGCAATTGAGTATCATGGTCTGTGCTCCTGTATCTATAATCAACTCCACATAAATCTAATGTAATATGGTACATTTGAAACATGCATTGATATAACATTTTTAAATGAGCATAACACAATTACCAAATGAGCATAAATAACTTACCAAATGAGCAATGATATGAAAATCGTAAATTTTGTTAGTTGAGCGACATTTTTATTGAACATCAAACCTCTATTGATTATCAGAAACATGTAATTGAGTATCATGATCTCTGCTCCCGTTTATATAATCCAACTCTTATGCGAATCTAATATGATACCATTGAAATATGAATTAATATGACATTTTAAAATGAGCATAAAACCACTACCAATTGAACATACATTGTAGTACTTAAGATTAATTGAAAGAGATTAATAGTACTACTCATACCAACAAGACGCATTTCCTTTTAATGGACGAGAGTAGTCTTGGTGTGGGTGACCCCCCTTTAAAGTTTCCTAGGACGCGCACGAGTAAGGACAAAGTGCGTAGTAAAGACTTGTGTTGGTTTGTGAGGACAGTACTAGAGGTTTGATTGTCATTCAGGAGTAACTACCTCGATCCCTACAGGGCGAGGAGTTATAAGTGGTATCAGAGCAACAACATAACTTATCCGCTGGATATCGGGTTGGCACTTACGTAACTTACAAAATGAGCATTGATAAATTGAAAAGCTTATTTGAATTTACAAATGTGTAAGTTTATTTGTGCACATATAATGACAAATATAGTAATTGTATATTAAAAATAATTCATAGTCTTTAGTTCTTAAAATTAACTATACCAATGCATACTTATTTTACACTATACCCATTTTAGTATAACACAAAACACATGTTAGTAACACACAATATGAAGAGGAACGTAGTGACAAGACCGTCCTTGCCTATCTTTTGATTTGTTGTATTCCGTTCAGAAATCCAGGGCTCCATCTTCCCATTCCGGTAAGTAGCAACATCTACATTTAGCCTTTGTTTGCTTGCGTCTGAGATAATGTCTCGATATTCAGCATCTGCTGGCTTCAGGCTTTTAAACAAACTTCAACTCAAAGAGTTGAAGATTGTTTACAAAGAATCAGTTCCAAAGCACATAGCTGAAATTCACGTGCACCCCTCCACTAAACAGACTATTGATAGTGTCTTAAAGAAAGACACATCTAGTGTTTGGGATGTCCTGTCCACGACAGGAGTGCTGACAGGAACGAGTTCAAGTGCATTGACTCTGGTAGGCCTTGTATACTCTACGTATCGCTTTGGTTGGAGAAAAACTTGGCAGAAACTGACTACTAAGTTCATTCCCGTCAAGTCAGATGACGTAGGGACTCAATTAGAGTCCATAAAGCGTACACTCGACGAAGTGAATTGGGGAGTCCAAGTGTTGGTGTAGATGAATAAGGCCCCTGACTTTTCAGAATTGATGGCAAAGATTGCTCTGAGAAAGAATGGCTCAAAAGGCTCCAACAGCTCCGACAATAGAGAGTCGGATGATTGAAGGAGGAAGGAGTGTTCTAAGGGAGTTTAATGAAATGTTTTGTACTCAATTATTCTACAAGACCTACAATTTCATCTAAAAAAAGTAACACACAATATTTAATAAACTAATTTGTGTTGGACTGGATTTAAATATAGAGGTGATGATAAGATGAAAAAATTGATGAATTCCGTGGAAGGTTCAATGCACCCCAGAGAGCTCAATTTACCTTCTATAGGTGCTGCATTTCTTGATAGCGAGACAACATCTTATTTGAAAAGAATAGTGAGCAATGTAGGTGAAGACTCAAGCTACAATGCCAAATCCAGCATATCCCGGACTCCATATTGAAGTTGAACCCTTACAACTTTCGTTCAAAAGCTTAGGTGAAGAGAAAAGTTTCGTGGTTAGAGTCAAGGTACTTGATTAGACCTTGAGCATAGCTGATTCTTTCTCAACATCCTTGGAATGGAAGGATGTGAAGCCGGAGTCTAAATACACCCGGAGGAGTTGCATCTTGATAACAAAGCTCCCTCCTAGTTATCGTAATGTACGTGTGCGTGGACTTCTAGATGCATTCCTGTCAGTCTTCTCATTCAAATAGCTATAACTACTTATGAATCCATGAAGTGTTGTTCCACACAAAGTTTCTAAATATGTAATTAGTCATATGATCCCAACATGTTTTAGATTGTATTTTTATATTTGTCTTTTATTAGACTCGTTGATACTCTATATTCTTAAATAACATAACATGCTTGTTCTATATTGAAGATTATTTATTGTGATCAAGTTGTTATTATTTAGTCTTATTTTATTTACCTTTTATGGTATACCAATGTAATAAATAGAATAGACTTTTAAGGAATATGGCCATTTATGTATAAGGCCAAAATCCCAACTTTAGCCTTTTTAAGTATGTTTTACACCCTACGCATATAAATATGCGCTTAGGAGTGTACATCACCTAACTTTTGAGAGCAAATATACAGTAGCCGCACTACACTTTTCGATATTAAACTTGGAGAGATTTCATCTGTTCGAATATTTCAAATATCATTCTAATGGAATTTCTCTGTGTTTCTATTTCATACTTGTTCTTCCATATTTGTTAAATTTCTTTGAATTTCTCTGTTTTTCAGTTTTTGAAGTTTTCGAATTTCTAATCGTTTTCTCCTGTTTTAGCTCGAAAAACTGCAAGAGAAATACTGATGGAATTGCCTGATTGAAACGAACGTGCACTGTACATTTACTAGAGAGCTATGGTACATTTACAAACGTGCCAATTAGGAGCTTTTGATAAATCAAGTTACCTTCTTGAGTGAGAAGGTAATTTAAAAGAGCTACTGTACATTCTGGTAACTTGAGTATGGAGCTATTGTAGCAATACAATCAATGAGCCTTGCACCAGCTCAAAATACTCTTTTAATTACTCTTTTAATAAACTATTCCTAACTCAAGTTACCTTCTCAAGACCAAAAGCTCCGCCCGCCACCTCCTACTAGCCACTCCCTTGACTTAGAACAAACAGCAATGTAACAAAGATGAGAGCAACATCGTTCATTGCTTCAAGCAATACTACAAAATTAATTATTCAGTGATTATAAGTTACAGCTCAGTGAAAATTAGATGTCTTTCTTGTATTATCATTCGTTCTATGTTTGAGAAATAACTGTTGCGCAATAGCATGTTAATCAGGGCAAAAATTATATGTTCTATTATTAAGAGAGTATGTGGTGTATTTATACATGTGTTGGCCGAAAATATTAAAACCCTTGGCCCAAATACTACAAACTAGGCTATAAACATAGTAACATCTATACAAGCCCATAATATATGATCTAACACCCCCCCTCAAGTTGGAGCATGGGGATTAAAGATGCCCAACTTGCTAAGTAGAAATAGAAATTGACGTTGTCCAAGAGCTTTAGTAAAAATATCTGCCAATTGCGTGGTGGTAGAGACATGTCGGGCTTCCAAGAGACCTGCCTGAATAGCATCACGGATATAGTGACAATCAACTTCAATATGTTTCATCCGTTCGTGAAAGACGGGATTATGAGCAATATGAAGGGCAGATCGACTGTCACAAGACAAAGTCATGGGAGATGAATGTGTGATTCCGAAAGATTGAAGAAGTCCGTGGAGCCATTTAAGTTCTGCAGTGACAGCCGCCATGGAACGGTATTCAGCTTCTGTAGAGGAGCGAGAAACTGTGTGTTGCTTCTTAGTCTTCCAAGAAATAGGAGAATCACCAAGAAAAATTACCCATCCAGTTAACGAGCGACGAGTGAGAGGACAGCTCGCCCAGTCTGAATCACACCAGGCCATGAGTTGCAAAGCAGAAGAAGAGGAAAGAATAATGCCCTGACCGGGTGAACCTTTTAGATAGCGGACAACCCGCAAAGCAGCATGCCAATGTTCCTGTCGTGGGGCCTGCATAAACTGAGACAGAATATGCACAGAATAAGCCAGGTCTGGACGAGTAAAAGAGAGATAGATAAGCTTGCCCACAAGACGCCTAAAGGACTCCGGGTTGGTCAGCAGATCGCCATTAGCCAAGGCGAGAGAGTGATTCGGTTCCATGGGACAGGAAGATGGCTTAGCCCCAAGCAGACCAACCTCAGAAATAATATCCAAAGTGTATTTGCGCTGACAAAGAAAGAACCCGTCCGGACTACTAGCCACTTCAATACCAAGAAAATATTTAAGAGGACCCAAATCCTTCATATGAAAGCAGGTATGCAGATACTCCTTGAACTGAGTGAGAGCAGAGGAATTATTTCCAGCAATAATTAAGTCATCAACATAGATTAAAATATGCAAACACACAGCGCCCCGTTGATATGTAAACAAAGAATAGTCAGATTTGGATTGAGAAAATCCGTACGTTCGCAGTGCAGAAGTTAACTTAGCAAACCAACATCGGGGTGCCTGTCGCAGACCATATAATGATTTCTTTAATTGACAAACCAGAGTGGGCCGAGAAGGATGAAACCCAGGTGGAGGTTTCATGTAAACCTCATCACCTAAGTCACCATGAAGGAAGGCATTATGCACATCCATTTGATGAACCTCCCAATTTTTAGTGGCAGCAACAGCTAAAAATACACGAACAGTGACCATTTTGGCCACCGGTGCAAAGGTTTCAGTGTAGTCAATACCTTCTTTTTGGTGATTACCAAGCACTACGAGCCGAGCTTTAAGGCGCTCCACCGTCCCGTCAGAATGATATTTTATTTTATATACCCACTTGCAGCCAAAAGCCCGTTTGCCAGGAGGAAGCGGAACCATATCCCAAGTTTTATTATTTTCAAGAGCTTGTATCTCTTGCTGCATCGCCATACGCCACCCGGGGTCTATCATGGCTTCTCGAAAAGAAGTAGGTTCTTGTCCTGCAAGAACAGCTCCGAGAAACATGCGATGACGAAAAGAGAATTTTTCACAATTTAAATAATGTGCTAAGGGATAACGCGTACCTGAGGAACTGAGGGAAGCAGATGGCGGCGAAGATGGGCTTAATTTCCGTACGTGATGAGAGACAAAGTCCCGCAATAAAACAGAGGATCGTTTGGAGCGTAGGCCTCGTCCCAGTGGCTGAGATTCTGTATGTATGGTGTCGGTATGGACGTCCGAGGCTGCATGGGTATCTTTGCCTGCATGTGAGGGTTCCACATGCGTGATCTCATCGGCTGCCATATCAGCCGCGGTGGCTGCTGGCACGATCGGGTCATCGTGTACAACCTCGGGGGGAGCAGTTTCAATAGTTGGAGCAGCCACCTGTTGTGCAAATGGAAAGACATCCTCATGAAATAACACATCCCGAGAAACAAAAATAGCTCCCGAAGCAAAATCATAGACTTTCCATCCCTTCTTCCCGGAAGGATAACCAACAAAGACACATTTCCGACTGCGAGGATGAAATTTATCACCACGAGACTTAAGATCATGGGCAAAACATAAGCACCCAAAGACCTTCAGGTGATCAAAATCCGGAACATGACCAGTAAGAATTTCAAATGGTGTTTTGCCCTCCAATAAACCAGAAGGAGTTCTATTAATGACATAAACAGCCGCTAAGATGCATTCCCCCCACAAGAATATAGGGATAGAAGCTTGAAACATCAATGCCCGGGCCACATTCAAAATGTGACGATGTTTGCGTTCAACTCTGCCATTCTGTTGAGGTGTCTCAACACAGGATGTTTGAAAAAGTATGCCATGGGCATCAAAATAGGGTAACATGCACCGGAATTCAGTCCCATTGTCACTACGCACAGTTTTCACAGATTGCTGAAATTGTTTTTCAACCATGGTGATAAAGGACACAAAGTAACGGAAAACTTCCTTTTTATCACGCAATAAATACACCCACACAGCTCGGGAAAAATCATCAACTAATGTCAAAAAATACGTGGCGTCACAGGTAGATGGAGTTCTATAAGGACCCCATAAATCACAATGTATCAATTCCAGAATATGACAAGCTTTATGATCACTAGTAGGAAAAAAATCACGGACTTGTTTGGCCTGCGGACATACCTCGCATGTTTTATTTAATGCTTTCTTAGAGCAACTAGTAACAATATGAGGTAAAAATTTAAGTACTCGATCGGAAGGATGCCCCAATCGACGATGCCACACCTCGAAATTTGACAAACCCGACTTGTGAACCGCATGCACTACTGGAACTCCTTGGAAGAAATAAAGCCCATCTCGCCTTTCACCGGCTCCAATCAGGTTCCTCGAGCGTGGGTCCTGAATAGCACAAAATAAATTAGTAAAAGTTACGGTGCAGGCAAGTTGATCAATTAATTGAGAAACAGATATCAAATGACAGTTCAATCCGGGCACATAAAGCACATGATCAAGTGCCAAAGTTTTGGAAAGATACACTCTTCCCTCTAGCAATGCTGCCACGGTCCTCCCATCGGGCAGTCCAACAGGACACGGCCGAATATGGTTACGGTTTGTAAGACAACTTAATTCACCTGTCACGTGATGAGACGCCCCAGTATCAAGTATCCAAGGTAAAGAATTACTTGTACCTGACATACGGTCACACGAACTAGCGTCAATATTAATCAAATTCAAAAGCGCCTGAACCTGCTCTTTACTCAATTCGTTCAGCCCGTTGACCGCACGACTGGAAGAAGAAGACTCACTGCCTCCTGCGGGCAGCAGTGTGGGAGAGACGGCGTGAGTGCGCACACCCCCTCCACGTCCGCCACCGCCATCGCGGTTCCCGCCAGGCACTGCCCCTTTATTTTTATTCCTCTCATCCCACCAATCCGGGTAGCCATGGAGCTTAAAACAATTTCCAATTTCATGCCCTTTTTGTTTACAATGAGTGCAAAGAAGTTTCTGTTTTTCAGCCCGATCCGGGCGTGCCTTTGTCACAGCAAATGCCTGAACGTCAACCACCGGAGCCGGCTGTTTTCCACGTGCAGCTGCACGAGAATTCTCCTCTTGGAGAAAAACTTGATATGCTTGGTCAAGATCAGGAATCGTTGTATGAGAAAGTAAATTGGAACGAACAGTTCCAAACAAATCATCATCGATTCCTATCAAAAACTGGTGCAGTTTTTCCTCCTCCCTGTCCTTAGCGAACTTCGCAGCAACGTCGCAAGTACACATCTTGCACGTACAAGAGTGCAGGGGTTTGAGCCGATTCAGCTCGTCAAACAGGCCCATCAAGGTAGTGAAATAGCTGTCCACAGTCATATCCTTCGTCTGCTTACAGTCAGAGATGGACTTTCGCAGCTGCTGAATCCGAGGCCCATTCGCAACACTAAACCTCTTTTCCAAATATGTCCACAAAGCACGAGCCTCCTCATGGAACGGAATAGACGCAACCACGTTGGCCTCCATGCTTCGTAATAGCCAAGAAACCACCATAGAATTCACGGTTTCCCAATCGAGAACCAATTTCGCCGGCTCAGTCGGCTTAGTCATTGAACCATCCACGAAGCAATATTTCCGTCTTGCCTTTAGGGAAAGCGTGGTGGCTCGAGACCATCCCACATAATTATCTCCACGGAAAATCACGTGGGTAATAAGGTTTCCGGGCTGATCTCCAGACCCGAGGTAATACGGAGAAGAAGGATCAGTCATGGCGCAAGAGGAGAAGCACGCTGGTGCCGCCTCACGTAATTGCCGAAGAAGACGACGTGCGGCTTAGTACCGCTCTGATACCATGTTGCGCAATAGCATGTTAATCAGGGCAAAAATTATATGTTCTATTATTAAGAGAGTATGTGGTGTATTTATACATGTGTTGGCCGAAAATATTAAAACCCTTGGCCCAAATACTACAAACTAGGCTATAAACATAGTAACATCTATACAAGCCCATAATATATGATCTAACAATAACTTTTTTAGTTCATTAAGCCGTGAAGAAGCTCTCTTTAGAAGAGCCATATTACGAATTACACATGTCATTGTAACAAATGAGAATATCTGTTCTAAACGTCCAAGTATAATAACAGCAATCCAAGTATAATCCGAACACATAGAACTTTAAAAAGTTTGATCTGCTACACTTTCTACCTAATTCTCCAATTTAAGAGAGATGAAGTTTATTGCAGCAGAGCAGAAGGCACATCTTTCCAATGTCTATGACTTCATTGATCTCACACACACATGATGAATAGTGATATTCGTGTAATTTCTGATTGTATGTTTGTATTTTTAACTAGTTTTTATTAGTTCTAGTTGTGGAAATTACACACTTTGGTGTAATACTTTATTTTCATTTTTTATTTGTAATTTGTTTAGATTACGATTATTCTGAGCTAAATATGTCAAAGATCATTCAAGAGATCAAGATTGGACCTTAAAAGATCAAGGAAAGTGCAAGGAGGCAAGAAAGATTTCGATTTGGAAAAAATATTCATGTACCCGGTCGGGTATTGCCTATACCCGATCAGGTATTGCCTATACCCGATCGGGTATTTGATTGATTCGATTGTCCAAATCAAATCCGGGAACAAATGATCGTGGGAACGAATTTTCGTGAAGATTTGTCACATACCCGATCGGGTATGCCGACATACCCGATCGGGTATGCCCAGAAAAGTGACTTTCTGGGCAATTTCCTAAGATACCCAGTCGGGTATCCTATATACCCGGTCGGGTATCAGACCCTGAAGCTCCCAAAAGCCTATAAATACACCCCTTTCCTTCACAATAAAAACACTCATTCACATATACTCTTTAGCTCAGTTTAGATTATTGTTTTCTTTATATTTTCTATCATGTTTAGTCTCCAAATGAGGAGCTAAACTCTTCCATCTTGGTTTTGCTACTTTGAAACTTAATGAATTGTAAGTTGTGAGTTATTTTCTTTAATCTTCTTCCTTGAATATTAATTTTTCCCTTAATACTATCTCTGTATTAATGTTGGGGAGTGTTGCTAAGATGACAATTAGTTAACATCTAGACATTAGTTATAGTAGTATTTATTTTCTTGCTCTATATTAATGTCGGGGAGTGTTGCTAAGATGACAATTAGTTAACATATTGACATTAGTATAGTAGGATTTATCTTCTTTAATATTCTTCCTTGAATATTAATGGAAAAAGGTGCAAATAGGCCCATGTACTAACCAAAAAAGGTCAAATAAGCCCTTATTTAGGAAGTTCTGTCTGGCCGTTGTCATTTGGGGTGGTTTCCGGTGGAATTTGTTAGGTCCCTGTTTTCTAGTCTATAAAATGTATGTATGGAAGATAGATCTGGGAATGAAGCTTTCCATTGATGGTGAAGGTTTTACTGAATGATATGAATGTTAGCGTAAAAACCTTACACGCAAATAGGCACTGCGGCACTAGGGATATTTCGAAAAGCTTAACCTAGCCTTTCCCTTAAGGCATATATATAGCCCGACGGGAAAGGTAGGTTTTACAATCATTTGGGCTCCTTTTCCTAGGAGGCCCATACCTAAAAAGGTATAAAACCTTTATTACATAATTGCCTTAAAAGGCCTATTCATTATTCTAGCTAATCTATTTAATTAAGATGCTAAAAATAAAGAGCTAAGAAACATTGATCACAATATAATGAAAATATCTCTAACAATCTCCCCCTTTGTGATCAGATGTTCTTGCTTCTTCTTTTCTTCACTTCTGAGCTTTAAAATAATGCTTTCTGAGATTTAGTGCATGCTCGTAATTTCTGAGAGATCTTCTATCATCGATTTGCTTATTGATGGCCTTCAGAACTTCATCAACTCTTTCCAGTTCTTTGATTTCTTTCTTTGTGGCTTCTGTTGATTTCTTGACAAGTTCTTCTCTCTTTGATTTCAACCTATTTCTGATGATCTTCAGTGTTCCGTCGCAGTATTTGTTTATTTCTTTGATAATCAAAATGCGCTTCTTTCCTTCATGATTCAGGTAGATGACTGAGGTTGGATTGTCGAAGATATGATCTTCTGGGAAGTCTTCTATTTCTGGTCTGTAAAGTTCTGGCTTTGTAAGATTCACTTTGGGATAATTACTTTCCAGACCCATCTGAAGATCATGACCTCCATAGTATCGAATTTGTCTCATCATGAATCTTTTTATGGCTTCAAATCCTTCTCTTGCAAGTCTATCTTTATGGACTGGTAACTCTCTGCATCTCATAAACATTTGATACACGTCGTCCATATGTAGCAGAAAGAAATCGTTTTCTTGACAAGTGAATGTTGATCCATCAGTTCTTTGTAGATGAAAGACCATGTATTTGATCTTCTCCAGGTACTCTTCTGTTACTTTCAGGATTGTTTGCACTGGACATCCGCTTGTTGCAAGATTATGATTCAAAATCTGTCGTCGTTCTCCAGTGGATCTATGTCCGAGCATGTACAGGTTTCCTCCTCTGTCTCTTCCTTTGAGATGATTGATGCCACGCATCCTGAGTTCTGTGTAGGTCTTGATCTTCTCTGGTTTGCGCCAAATTCGTTCTCTGATTTCTTCCAGGAAGGGGTTCTTGATCCTGACACTATCTACAGGTTTCTGAGTAGCCTTTTGCTTAGTGATAGATTCAGGCTCTTTGCGTTTTTCTCCTTCTTTTATCTCATCATTGTCGAGCCCAATCATTTGTGCATGATATTTATTGAGAAACTCTCTGAGCTGCCAACTTCGACACATTTCGTACTGCTCCGCCTCCACCCTAAGATCATCCCATTCTGTCCACTGACGGGGCCATTTGTCATAGACTAGGATTTCTTCAAGTTCATCGGGTGTCTGATCATCAGGTTGGTTGGAGGGAGTCTGCTGTTGTTGTGGCGCTCTGTCAATAGTAACACCGGGATCACTTGGATTACCCGTTATCATCAGATTAGAACTAGGTTCTTTCTGATGGCCTGAATAGAAAGGTGTACTCGAAGTGGCAACCTCAGGACTTCCACTCCATCCTTGGTCTACATCTATGAAAGATGAGCCTAGGAGTGTTGTTTCTAGCTCGACCGGGCTAGATGTGGGTGAGTTGGCTGTTTGGCTTTTATGTTGAGTGGATGGTGGGGGCTGATTGTTCGAGGATTCATGTTGGTTGGATTGCGTAGAGGGTTGGCTTGATGACGCATCACGCTCAAGTATCCTTTGTCTCTTGTTCTCCCCCTCATGAGGATCCGAATCATCGGGGTCCTCATGCGAACGTTTGTGACCGAGGAGACTATCACGGCATGAGCTGTCAGGCTTAAGGATCCGAAGAAGGTCTTTTTGTTTCTGGGTTAGGTTGCCTTCTTCGGTGGCTAGTAGTTGATCTAGCATAAGGGTTTCGAGTACCTCGAACGGTAAAGTTTTAGGGTCAGGAAAAGGTGTGGTCGAAGTAGGGGAGGACACTAGTTCTGTATCCTGGGTTCCCCTTGAAGCAGTAGGTGAGTGAGGTAGGGTTGTGGATGGTTCAGAGGTTTGTTGGGAAGGTATGATAGGGAGTGGTTGGGTTTGTTGGGTATGTGAGGATGATGGTTGAGGTTGGGTGATGTCATTATGCAATGCCGGGGTGTTCCTGAATTCCTGTGCCCGAGCGGTTATTGCTTCGTGCACCCATGGCTTAATGGTGGAATCCAAGAAACGCTGTAAAATGACAGAAAGGTCGGTGGGGTCAGGGTGTCCGGTTACGGGGGTGGTAACCGTTGTCACAGCATCAGTAAAGATTACCGATGTGTGGCCTGCAGATAATGATGGAGATATCTGTTGAGCAGCAGGACTTCCGATCATCATTGACGTATCTCCGATCGTTGAGGACAAGTAAAGTGCACCTGTCGTGTGCGGTGGTGTGAGCAGTGTATGTGTCCTAGAAAATGTTGAAAATGTTGGGATGGTGGAAACTAGACTCAATGTGCTAGAAGGAGGGGTAGTGGTCTGGGGTGGAAGACCACAAAGTAAATCCTCAGCTGCTTCGTAGGGAGACAGCGAGGTGGGTATAATATCCCCTATATGTGAAACTACTACCTGTTGGGAGGCAGCAGAGTGGCTAGGTGAGGCTTGTGCATGCGCAGTTGGGCTAGATGCTGCGTCTTCTACTCGGAAACTGAAAATATCAGTTTCTGCACCTATGGGGTTAGCCCGGTTTATTGTGTCTAGGTCAGAGCAGCTGTCGTACAAAGCTAACTCTTCCGCCAGGTTGCTCGCGGTTTGCACTCTTTGCACAGGAGTAGATGATGAGGCAAGATCATGACGCACCTTGGAGCGAGTCTCACTGATGATATTTCCTTGAGTGTCCTTGATTTGGTGAGACTGCTCTTGTGTTCTAGCCCGAGAAAGCCTGATAACGAGTCGTCCTTTCTTAGCGCGGGCTTTCTCGACTATCTTGCCCTTTGCATTGGCGTTGTCGTCGTCCTCATCATCATCATCGTTGTCGTTCCTAGCCTTGCTCCCAGAGCCCTCATCGTCAGCGTCTTGTGTTGTGGCTACGCTTGGCGAATCATAGGAAGTCTCTTCAGCACGGGGGTGGCCCTCAGCAGACATAGTCTGATCATCATGGGGCCGGCTTGCCACTGGTCTCTGTGGCCGGGTTGAACTCTCAGGACCCTCACTTACTCTCGGCTGACTCCCCGGGGTAGGCTCAGGGGGGTTTATCTGAGCCATAGGGAGTATTATGTTGTTCTCCTCGCTGTAGCGTATGACATGTGGATCGTTGCGGCCGGCTAGCAGGAGGAGAGGGACAGGAATAGGTAATGGTATCAGTGAGCGTACTTCTGGCATTCTCTTCAGATATTGTAGGGCTGGAGTGCTGACATTCTCAGATGATTTGCGTCTTTGAATAGTTGGAATTGTTCTGCAGAAGTGTCGCACCAGCAGTGAAAACCATCTCATGTATGGCAGATGTTTGATCAGATCAGTGTCAAATTTTCTTCTTCGCATTTCCAGAATGTCACCCCAGATTAGTGAGGTGAAGTCGTAGTTCTTCATGAAAGCGATGCCGTGAAAGATGTAGACGAGGTAGCCACTGCATTTGTCGAAGCCGCTGTGCTTAGATGTGCAGCACTTGTTTAGTGTGGCCATCAGCGTCCTCCATGGTCGTGGAAATCTTGCTGTTTTGATTGCAGACATTAACCGGAGGGGCTCAGCGTGGCCTAGAGTGATCATGTCTTCAAATATTTGCGCTTCTGAGGCCAACGCATCATAATGTTCCTCCTCTGGGATCTGTAGCACTTGTTGGACGAGCTCCTTTGTGATTGTGACTCTGGTGTTGCAGATCGTGGCAGCTAGCACGTCATCAATTTGTCTGCCATTAGCATCCACATCCTTGTCAAGTGTACCCCAGAATTGTTGGAGATACACCTGAGGGACTTCAGCGTTTTCGCTCAGTGCCTTCCAGAGTTTGTGTCCTTTCAGAATGGAGACGACCACGTCATCTTGGCATGAGAAGACTTCTGGATCAAGTTGTGAGTTGTTCTCTTTGATCGGGATCTAGTGTTCCCTAGCATAGATCATATTGATTGGAGTGTTGGCAGCCATTTCAGTCTGAAAATGATAAGCAGATTAGAGCATATGATCAAAAATGGCTAAGTCCACAACTTATTCTTCACTTGGGCCCTTGATTGTTTTATTTTTTTTTTTTGAAAAGTGGGGCCCAATTAATAGGTTATTGCTCTTGGTCTGACTTGGGCCTGTACTTGGTTTATTTTGACCCAACTTAAGAATTTCCACTAAGGGTTCGCGTTGGGCTGGGCTGACTCGATTTCGCTCAGCCCAACAGTATTGGGCAAAGTGTGGGATCGCGCAAGGTAAGCTATAGATCGCGCATCTCTGGTGGATCGCGCAAGCCGTCTAATCGCGCAATGACGATCGCGCAAGGGGTAAACGCGCAAGGGAGAAACGCGCAGCCCCCAGATCATGCAAGCAAAGTAAATCGCGCAAGGTGGGTCGAATCGCGCAGGCGTGTGTGATCGCGCAACTTTGGGGATCGCGCAGGGCCTATCAGATCGCGCAGATCTAAGATCGCGCAAGGACAAGGATCGAGCAACGCCTAAGGTCCGCGCACCCCAAATAGATCGAGCAAGGGAACAATCGCGCAACACCCTGAGTTCGCGCAGAGTTGGAAATCTCGCAAGTGTCTCGAATCGCGCACACCAGATCGCGCAGAGGCTTAATCGCGCAGGGGGTTTTCGCGCAACTGTTTGTATCTGTTCGTCGTCTTCAACTGTGAGTGTGAACCTGTTAAACAATGAAAATGGACAGGATAAGGAATTTTACCGAGTGAAGAGCTTAGAGAGCTTGAGGGAGAAGAGGATGCGAGATTTGCTTCTGGGAGTCGTACAACTTTGCGCAACAGAGAAAGAATGAGGGTAGAGTTGCGCGTTTGGAGGTTTAAATAGGCCCGGGAGAGTTTTCAAAATTTAACGGGCCCAAATCAGTCTGATTTCAAATTTAAAAATTGCTCCCCCTCAACACTTGCTTCTCTTTAAGAATGAAAATTTTAGCAAACTCCCCCTCAATTTATACATAATTTTGAAGTACTCCCCCTCAACAGATGAACAGATTTTGAAAAGCTTCCCCCTCAACTTATGCAAATAAAAAAAATGATGCAAACAGAATAATAAAAAATATGAGATGCATGCATGAAAATAAAAATGCGAATTTTGAAAAATGTTTAAAGTGAAAATATGAAAGCACACGCACACACACACAGTTCAGATGTTACTCAATCGTTCAGGTTCAGCATCCCCAGCTTAGAGATCAGGAAATTGAATCTCTTTTCATCCAGGGCCTTTGTGAAAATATCAGCCAGTTGCAATTCCGTAGACACAAAGTACATGTCCACAGTGCCTTTCTCAACGTGATCCTTGATGAAATGATATCTGAGGTCAATATGCTTCGTCCTTGAATGATGGACAGGATTGCACGTGATGGCTATTGCACTTTGAGAGTCACTGTAGATCGGAATGTGTGAGAATGTGAACCCGTAGTCTCTCAGCTGGGTCCTCATCCATAATATCTGTGAGCAACAACTAGCAGCCGCGACATATTCTGCCTCAGCTGTAGAAGTGGACACACAATTTTGCTTTTTAGAGGACCAGCACACCAACTTATCACCAAGAAATTGAGCACTGCCAGATGTACTCTTTCTGTCCAATTTGCAACCCGCGAAATCAGCATCTGAGTATCCAACAAGGTCAAAGCCTGATTCCTTGGGATACCAAAGGCCTAGATTGACTGTTCCTTTGAGATATCTCAGTATTCTTCTAACAGCATTCAGATGTGATTCCTTAGGATTTGCTTGAAAGCGGGCGCATAGACAGGTTGCAAAGACGATATCTGGTCTGCTAGATGTAAGGTACAGCAAGGATCCGATGATAGCCCGATAATTGGTAGCATCGACTGGTTTCCCGGAAGGGTCAGAGTCGAGCTTCTGTGAGGGAGACATAGGGGTTTTCATCGTCGACTTGCTGTCCATTTTGAAGCGCTTTAGCATATCATGGATGTACTTGGACTGATTTATGAATATTCCGTCTGGCATTTGCTTGATCTGAAGCCCTAGAAAGAAGTTCAACTCTCCCATCATACTCATCTCGAACTTGGTGCGCATCAGATTGCTGAACTTTCTACAGAAATTTGGATTCGACGAGGCAAAGATGATGTCGTCAACATAAATTTGTATCAGCATGATGTCACCCTTGTGTCTTTTGATGAAGAGAGTTGGATCTATCTTTCCCTTCGAGAAGCCTGATTCTACAAGAAAATCTGACAGTGCTTCGTACCAGGCTCTCGGTGCTTGTTTCAGGCCATACAAGGCTTTCCTCAGCTTGTATACATGATTGGGGCGTTCAGGATCAACAAAGCCGTCAGGTTGTGCAACGTATACTTCTTCTTTCAAATCTCCATTCAGAAAAGCTGTCTTTACATCCATTTGATACACTGTGAAACTCTTGTGTGCAGCATATGCTAGAAGTAGTCTGATTGCCTCAATCCTTGCCACTGGTGCAAAGGTTTCATCGTAGTCGATTCCTTCTTGTTGATTGTAACCTTTTGCAACCAGGCGGGCCTTGTTTCTCACGATCACACCGTCTTCATCTTTCTTATTCTTGAATACCCATTTGGTGCCGATAATGGTTTTCTTGTAAGGTCTTGGCACCAGGGTCCACACTTTCAATCTTTCAAACTGGTTCATTTCTTCTTGCATCGCAATCACCCAGTCCGGATCAGGCAATGCGTCAGTCATCTTTGTTGGTTCTTTCTGACTCAGAAAACATGAGTATAAGCATTCATTGACTGATGCCGTTCTGGTTCTGACTCCTTGAGATGGATCTCCAATTATCAGCTCTGGTGGATGTGCTCTAGTCCATTTCCTCTCATGTTGTAGAGGCTGTGGAGTTATGATTGGATGATCAGGGTCAGAATATTCTAGTTCTGGTTGTACTTCTGGGGTTTCTTGCGTTGCAGCTTCTTCAGGTTGATCATTAACAGGAGAGGTTGGTTCATGTTCAGCTTCATTTTCTGTGTGTTCATCATCATTCTGAGTAGGAGTGCTGGTTTCTTCAGTGGTTGGAGCAGGTAACAGGGGGTTCTGAGTGATTGTAGCATTTGTAGTTGGTGCTGCACGTGGTTGGTTGTAGAAGTGCTCAAAAAGAGAATCCGGAACCACATGCTCATCTGATCTAGTCTCACTTCCCTGCCCTCCTATTCCAGAAGATGATGGAGTTTCATTGTTTGCAGAGGTTGATGGTTCAGAATGAAAATGTTCAGAAGCCAAGTCCGCCATTTCATAGAAGCTCACATTGATGCTCTCCATGACGGTTCTTCTGTCTTTCAAGTATACTCTGTATGCCTTGGAATTGGTAGAATACCCAATGAATATCCCTTCATTTGCTTTTGGATCAAGCTTTCCCCTAGCATCCCTGTCGTTCATAATGTAGCATTTACAGCCGAAGACGCGGAAGAAGGCAATGTTGGGGAGCCGCTTGAACACAATCTCATAGGGCGTCTTGTCAAATCTTTTGTGGATCACCGTCCTGTTCTGTGTAAAGCAAGCCGTGTTGATAGCTTCCGCCCACATGAAGTGAGGAAGCTTTGACTGTATCAGCATGGTTCTGGCTGCTTCCACCAAGGTTCTGTTCCGTCGTTCTACAACACCGTTCTGCTGTGGTGTCTTAGCTGCAGAGAACTGTTGAGTGATTCCCTGAGCTTCATAGAATTCGGTCAGTTCCTTGTTCTTGAACTCCGTCCCGTTGTCAGTTCTGATAATCTTCACATTCTGCTGTAGATAGTTCTGTATGGTCCTGATGAACGTCATGATTAAGTTTGCAGTTTCGTCCTTGGAGCGCAAAAACTTGGTCCATGTGTAGCGTGAGTAGTCATCCACAATTACCAAAGTATATTTGCGTCCACTGATGCTATGCACGCGCATCGGACCACACAGATCCATATGTAATAGCTCCAGGGGACGAGATGAGGAGGGAAATTGTTTTGACTTGTGTGATGCTCTCCTCATCTTTCCCAAATGACATGCAGAACAGTGATGGTTGGGGGAGTTCTTCAGAACAGGCAGTCCTTTCACCAACTTCTTCGAGGAGAGGGAACTGATGGCTGGCAGATTCAAGTGTGAGAGACGTCTGTGCCATAGGCTGCTTTGTTCTTCTGATGCTTTGGACAGGAGACAGATGGATATAGGGGATCGTACCGATTTCAGATCAATGGTGTAGAGATTGGTTTTCCTCTGACACCTTAATAATGGTGTTCCACCCATATCCATCACACAACATTGCCTAGCATGGAATCTCACTTCCATTCCATTATCACAAAATTGGCCAATGCTAAGCAAGTTGTGTTTCAGTCCCTGCACATACGACACATTTCTGATAGTGACGCTCTCACAGATGACATCTCCTATCCCGAGTATGGGCGATGAAGCATTGTTCCCAAACCTCACATTTCCTCCAAACCTTTCAGAATAGTTGCTCAGTAGTTCAATCTGTCCAGTCATGTGTGACGAGCAACCCGAATCAAGATGCCACACATGACTGACCTGCAAAACAGATTAGTTTCGCTTAGGTACCCATCGCCAGATGGGTCCTTCCTTATCAACAGTGAGCAATTGTTTCAACTTCTTTCTGATTTGGGATCCTAGGCTGGCTGATTGAGAAGAGTTTTTCATTTTTAATTTTTCTGCTTCAGCCTTAGGAATCCATTTTTGTTTTATTTGATTGATTTTTGGAGTGAGGGAACTTTCATTTGTCCTAAGTGATTGTTCAGATAAATGATCTTTCAAAATTGGTTCACATGATAGCCTTTTCAGATGTTTGACTGAGTGAATCTTGAGAGGATACCTTAAAAATGGCAATTTGACCTCACTCTCAACATTTACCCTATCAATCTTGGGCTTATTCACAACATTCTTAACAATCACAGGATCTTTTGCTTTGCAAGGAGAAACAGACTCATAACAACAACATTTCATTAATTTAACACAATCCAGAGAAACACATTTAGTACAACGATTCGAGACAGAAATCTTAGAACTAGAAGACTTAGGAGCCACTCTCTTAGCATAACTAGTAGATGGATCACTAATGCTAGAACTAGACTTATTCTTAACATAAAATATGGCGCTCGACCGCTGACTCTTATTTCTTAATCTTGACTCTTCTTCTCTCTTCTTCCTTCTTATTTTGTCTTCAATCCACTCTCCTCTCCTCTCGACTCTCTTCTTCACATCTTTCCCTGTCGGAGAATGAGACTTGGGGTGAGAAGGAGAAGTCTTAAAACTATCGCTTGAATTTTCAGAAGTGTTTTCAGAAGTAGAAGGGGAAGAGGGTTGAGAAGCTGTGTTAGACTGAGAGGCGGTTTTCAAAGAAGATATTTCTTTTAAAAGTTCATCCTTTTCTTTTTCTAAAACCTGCTTTTCCTTTTCAAAAGAATCTTTTAACTCAGCAAACTTTCTCACCAACGGTGGAATGTAAGCTGGTTTCTCAATCGGTTCAGATGTGGAAGCCTCCTCTCCGTCTTTCTCAGCTTCCTTTTCAGGAGGATAGGTCAAGATTTCTTCAGCTGGGGTCAAAGGGAGTGCTTTGGTTTTGTAGATCTTGTTTAACTCTGTGTAGTCAAAAGGAACCTCTACACCAGCCTTTGTCTTTCTCTTTTCATCCTCAAGGGCATTCGTTTCTTCAGCTCCAGTGAAGGCCATGAGCTTGGTCAATCCTATTTTCATGTATCTAACATCATAGAGTTGTCTACAGTTGACCTTTTTCAGGTTCTGAGGATTGGTCAAACCCAAGCCTTCTTTGGCGTTATAGAAACGAGTGTCCTTAGGCTGGTTAAGGAAAATAGTCTGATCTGTTTGGTCCCTTTTGGCTAACAGATCCTCAAGTTCTTTGATTTTAGTATAAAGAGCACCCCTTCTTTCCATTAGCAAATTATTGACACCAAAAAGCCTAATTCTTTCTTTTTCAGTTGTTCTAAGCTTCTCTGTCAACTCTTTCTCACTAGCACTAAGTCGCTTATTCTCTGTTGTGAGTTTAGTGATTGTTTTCTCTGAATTGATTATCTTAATGTTTGAGCATGTCTGTTTTTCTCGCAGTTGGTTATATACCTCATACAACCGTTTGTAATTCACCTCAAGCTCCTTAAATTTATCATGCATATCAGTTCTAGAGCAGTTATGAATAGATGAATTAGAGGTACTTACTTCATTGTCAGCATTTCTGTTCTCAGCAGCCAGGGCAGTTGCTATATCAGCATTGGTTGCAGTAGGCAGGTTCTTCTTCTCCTCAGCTTTGTCTTTCTCCTTTTCATCAGCAACAGGGGTTGACTTCAACTTTCCTTCCTTCTCATCGTCCTTCTCTTTCTCTTCTTCTTCAACGACTGCCATCAAGGCCAGATTCTCTTCTTCGTCAGAATCATCCATCCAGTGGTCTTTTTCAGCCATGAGAGCACTCTTTTCCTTGTTTTCTTCCATAGCCAGCAACATCTTCTTCTTGTTCAGATACATCTTCTGCTTGTAGTACTCAGCATCCTTCTTCCTCTTAGGCAACCTGCAATCCTTCATCAGATGTCCAGTCTTCCCACAATTGAAGCACTTTGGAGCATCCTCAGCAACAATATTCTCAGAAGAATCAAAAGATCGCTCTTTTCTTTTGTTGTTGCTGGAAGAGGACTTGCGGAGCCTGTTGTTAGAGGAGTTCTTCTTCATCTGCATATGATTGTTGAACCTCGAAGTAAGAAGGGCTATTTGCCTCTGAAAATCATGCATCTCATCATCATCTGAATCATTCCTCATTCCTGCGTCACTGTCAGTAGTCTCACTTTCTTCAACCATCATTTTATCCTTCTTGGAACCAGACTTTGAAGGCTTGTCAAGCATTAGAGCAAGGGTGTCAGCTAGCTTGTCCACCGCTCCCTTTCCTTTACCAGCTGTCACAGAGGCGACCACGAGGTCAGAAAAATCTTCAGCATACTGGTCAAGTGTATTGTACACAGCATGGATGTCCATTTCATCAAGGTCTTTCGTGTGCCTTATCTGTGAGCTCAGCTTCTTCCAGTCAGCTCCAAGAGAAGATAGAAATCTCACGTTCAGTTCCATGTTTGACTTGTGCACGCCAATCTTCCTCATCTCATTTATCAGTTGCAGGAATCTGAGGTAGGTGTCCTCGAGTGATTCTCCAAGCTTGGCTTTGAATGAGTCATAAGCAGTGAATGTGCTAGCTTTCTTCGCCTTTACTCCGATCTCCGTGCCTTGCATGATCTTGAAGATCTCATCCCACATCTCTTTTGCAGTTGACATGCTGTCAATCTGCATATAGATGTCGTTCGGGATGGCTTGCAGAAGATAAGTCTTAGCAATGAGATCTGCACGGAGTCTTGCTCTGTCCTCGTCATCATATTCATCTACCGTCTTTGCTCTCCATTCAATCTCCACCGGTGGGTTGTTTCCATTATCTCTTTCAACTGCTATCATCAATTGAGCAGGTCCATTTGTGATAGAGTCAAGAAGACCTGAGGATTGGTCCTTGCTTTCAAGAAAATTTAAGAATCTGTTCTTCCATACATTATACTCCCCTCTTCGAAGAATCGGGGGTCTTGTATCGTTTCCAATCGATAGTGCATCCATTTTAGATGATCGGGCTGATCAGTTGATTGATTTGATTCTGTTTTGTTGGTTTCAGTACTTTGGGCAGAAGGTCCTTTGCAAGTAGAATCGCTCAAGTGTTGAAGGATCGCTCAACTTTACAAAGATCGCTCAACTTCTAAAAGATCGCTCAACTCTCAAAAGATCGCTCAACTTTACAAAAGATCGCTCAACTTTACCAAAGATCGCGCAACTTCTAAAAGATCGCTCAACTCTCAAAAGATCGCTCAACTTTACAAAAGATCGCTCAACTTTACTAACAATCTCTCAACTTAACAAACAATCTCTCAACTTTACAAAAAAATAGCTCAACTTGTAAAAAGATCGCTCAACATGCTAAAAAGATCGCTCAACAACAAAAAATCCTAAGTCCAAATCACTCAACTTCCAAATCGCTCAAAAACGAAATGGGGCAGACTTTGTTGCGTGAAATGAAGATCGCGCAGGAGCTATGTTGCAGATGGCGCAAGTCCAGAATCGCGCAGGCAGTGTTGCGCGAAGTGGAAATCGCACAGGAGGATGGCGCTAGAGTGAGATCACGCAAGTATTGTTGCGCGAAGCTCGAAATCGCTCAGATGCTCAGTTGCGCGAACCTGTTCTTCTTTTTCAGCGAGTTGCGCGAAAATGCAGGATCGCTCAAATCTGGCTGAACCTGTACGCCAAATTTCAGATCGAGATTTTTCGCAGAAATGATCCCAGCAAGCCTAGAAACACTTTCCTTCAAGCATTTTCCTGCAAAAAATATCAACAAAAACAGAACAGAAGATCGCTCAAGTGCGAAACTTCAACGATGAAGAATCGCGCATGAGCGTTTTTCGGCCTTCAATCGATCGATCAGCTCCGGCTCTGATACCAGATGTTAGGTCCCTGTTTTCTAGTCTATAAAATGTATGTATGGAAGATAGATCTGGGAATGAAGCTTTCCATTGATGGTGAAGGTTTTACAGAATGATATGAATGTTAGCGTAAAAACCTTACACGCAAATAGGCACTGCGGCACTAGGGATATTTCGAAAAGCTTAACCTAGCCTTTCCCTTAAGGCATATATATAGCCCGACGGGAAAGGTAGGTTTTACAATCATTTGGGCTCCTTTTCCTAGGAGGCCCATACCTAAAAAGGTATAAAACCTTTATTACATAATTGCCTTAAAAGGCCTATTCATTATTCTAGCTAATCTATTTAATTAAGATGCTAAAAATAAAGAGCTAAGAAACATTGATCACAATATAATGAAAATATCTCTAACAGAATTTTTTAATGAAAATTTTTGAGCATCTTATTCATCAAGTCTAGTTTCCTTGTACCAAATTTCAGCTAAAACTTCAATTGGGAAGACATTCAAATGAATTCTTGAAGATAACTGCGCTTCTAACTGCGCAGTTATTTTCAAGAATTCATTTGAATGCCTTCCCGATTGAAGTTTTTGTTGAAATTTGATATGAGGAAACTAGACTTAATGAATAAGATTCTCAAAAAATATTCATCAAAAAATTCCACTGGGAACCACTCCAAATGGCGACGGCCGAACAAAGCCACCTAAATAAGGGCTTATTGGACCTTTTTTGTTAGTACATGGGCCTATTAATTAATTCCTATTCATATTTCATATTAATATTTTGAACATTACTTAAAGAATCAACTAGTTTTGTTTCATATATTAATTAATACTAGAATCGATCGACGAATACGCTTGTTAATTGTTCGGTCATTTCACGGTAGTAAACTTGGATTATTAATGCATGCGTCTCATGGTTAATAATCTAAGGGGAATTAATTATATTGATTAAACCAATAAACCGCTTGTGTTGAGGTTATCAATCTCAATCATTTTCATCTTAAGTTTATTGCTACTATCGGGTTAATATACGACGCATGTTCTATATTAACACGGTAGTAAGTTTTTGTTAATGAACGCGTCTCGTTATTAATAACTACCCTCGATGAATTGGATATATTCCTCGATTGAGTATTCGAGAGGAAGATAGTTAAAGATATAGCCGGGATCGACGAACATCTCATTAAGTGGATAAAAGCAAAGTCAAGTCCTCATCTCTATTATTTAAACTCATATAAGTCGTTCATCTTCGTATTTAATTAAATTAAATCACCCAATCCTAAAACCCCTCTTTTATTTACTACTCCCTCCGTCCCCCTAAGTTCGTCCCGTTTTACCTTTTTCGTCCGTCCCATTAAGTTTGTCCCATACCATATTTGGTAATGTTTGGGTGGCTACAATTCATTCTTACACTATTCACACTTTATCAATTTAATATCAACCACACATATCTACTTTTTCTTAAAAATCCCACCACACCTCTTTGTCCCAAACATAGGGGGACGAAGGTAGTAGTTATATAAAAAGATAATTATCCCTTTCCTTGTGGATACGAACCTTACTTCAATATACTACGTATAATTGTTGTATTGATAATTATTTTGAGTGCACACCACGACAAAGTGCACCGCAAATAGCAAATATAACGTTCATTTTTAATTTCAGAAATGCAAATAACATTGATAGGTGAACCTGGATCTGATTGGAACATGTTGATTGCCTGGTGTTGCTGAAACATTTCTCGAAACTCAGGAGTCACGGAAAGGACCGCTTATGACCATTTGATTAACCCCTAGCTGTAGTTTAAGCTATATAGTTCGCCAACGCTTGGACACAGTCTCTGTCTACTCGCCATCGAATGTGCAAACAGCCATACCTGGATCTGGCCGCAACTGTGGCACATCACTAGGCGCCGGCGTCAAATGATGAATGTGTCTTTGTTGGCTATCTCTGCGGAATTTCCATAGCAAATTGCTATCTCCATCCCTGGGGTCACGCTGAAAGGGTAGACCACACCTAGATGTTAGCAATGATCTACCAATGTCAACAGAGAACCTTAGTCTAGCTCTAGTAATGCCCTATTTTCCTCCACCATAAGTCTCTATGTGGTCACCCCACTTTTAATCGAGAAATGCAAACCACACCGACAACGCTGAAAGAGCAGACCACACCGCTTTTAATTGATTAGCCGTGTTAAGACCCGGAGTTCCTTCCTAAAAGGTGAACCTGTTAGGAGGAGTAGCCTGGATCTTAATATAGTGTTTAATCATTCCAAAGATGTCCGGTGTGGGATATTTAACACCCCTCCTCACGACCAGACACTTCGTCTGGATCGTGTCATCATTCGTATTTTTTTCATCGGTCCGTTTTTTTCATCCGCCCTTAATTGTCATTTTTTTTAATAATCGTGTCATCACGATTCATAAGGGGCTCCCACACCATGGATCGATTTGGCTCTGATACCATGTTAAGACCCGGGGTTCCTTCCTAAAAGGTCAACCTGTTAGGAGAAGTAGCCTGGATCTTAATATAGTGTTTAATCATTCCAAAGATGTCCGGTGTGGGATATTTAACAAGCCGTCAAATATCAGTCGAGAAGATTGGGATGTAGATCTACGACAGGAGAAATAGAGAAGAACATCGGGCAATGGACTGTCACCTTTTTCATCCCTCTTTCTTCACTAGTAATTCACTTCTTATAACCTTTGGTTACCAGAGCTTCGCAACCGAACCGGTAATACCTATCAATATGGGTTTGACCAGTCTTTTATTTGATATTTTTGAGCGGGAGAATTGAACTGCAATCCACCTTCTTTTTTTTGTATATAGATAGATATGAGATTGATTATCGAATTGTAAAGAATATTTTGCAATTGTTGTGTCATTTTACATAGCTTATTATAGTAAATACTTTAAAAAAATATGATTTAAAGAAATTGAGAACACGTGATGTTAACAATGATAAAACCAAAAATGATACTACCTCCACCACTCTAACATTGGTACAAGAGTAGATGATGCTATTATCAAGAAAATTGAGTTTATGTACGTGGTTCAACCACACAAATATTGAATGGTGGTTGATATTGAATTGATAAAATGAAAAAAAAAAAAGTAAAAATGATTCTGACCCACACAAATTATCAAATTTAATATAGAATAATCCTATTAGGACGAATAAAAAAGAAAAAATGAGACAATCATAACGGAATGGAGAAGTATTTGACCGGAGATCACTATAACCCATCCCACTCCATGAATTACCACAATAGTACTTGGCTACTTAGCTTTGTATGAAACATCTAAAGACAGAGATTTACTCGCTACACATGATGAACAGTGAGAAGATATCAAAGAGTTCTTTACTCGTACTTTAGTGGGATACATTGTGACAAAATTTGACCCTCTTGTTTAACACGCATATGGAGGGTGCCAAAAAAATAGGTTTCTTTGTATTTGGAGACGTTATAAAACATATAGAGGGCGTTTGGAACCACTGTTTTTTGGCTTATCAGGCTTATCAGTCAACTTATTAACCAAACACGTAACTTTTGGTTTCGCGCGCTGAATTGTGTAATAAGCAGAAAAAGTAAGGTTGAAGTTACTTTTCTGGCTGTTTTGGCTGATATTACGGTAGATGATCATTTTAGCTATTTTTACATATAATTTTTTCTTTATTTTATTGATATAATATATTTTAAAAATATTTTTTTCTTATATCAGCAGAATCAGCCAATGCAGCCACTTCAGCCAGAACTTGATAAATTTCAGCAGAATCAGCCAAATCAGCCGATTTTCGTGCTACCAAACGGGCCCATAATGTGTTAAATTGAAGAAGAAAGAACTGAATAATCAACCCAATAAGTCAATAACCTACCGAGGCATGTGCTCTAATGAAAAACAAAATACATAGACCAATTTTTAATAAGACTCTTTAAAAGACAATTAGGCACAACGCAGTTTGAAAATTATGCGGATTTGAAAATGTGTATGTTTTTTTACCGACAAATGCATTATTTAATGCATCTCAAGAGCGTATTGTTGCATTAAGTATTTTAATATGAACATAATAACAATAATAGTACTAGGCTAGGCAAATTATACCGTGCAATACGGTGCCCTTTTTCATAACAACCCCAACAATATAGCGCACACTAGCTAGCACTTCTCCTCCCTCGTTTTTTTTTTTTCCTTCTTTCTTGTCGTACACTTCACTTATCTTTCCACCATCGTTTTTTTCATTCTATGTGTGCTTTAATTTTTTCATTATCAAAAGCAATCATGTTTCCAAATAATTTTTTTAATTTTAGAAACAATGATGTATGATATGTATTACAATTTTGAGATTAAATTTTGAGATTAAATATTCAAAAGAAATGTATTATGTTTTTTTGTCAGTCCTTATTCATACACTTTTTTTTTCTTTTTTGCTTCAACTTAAATCACAATAAAAAATTAACTTATTTTTTCTTCGAAATAAATAATTTTATATTTTATACACTTGTATGATTTATATTTCAACATGTGTGAGTTTTGTTTATAGACAATTTTTGGAATTACATTTGATAGTATATGAAATTACATTTTCTTATGCGCGAGTTACACCTGTTTATGCGTGAGTTACATCTTAATGTATTCGAGTTACACCATGAAATAGACCCTGCTAATGATCAAAAACCATATTCAAAAGAGAATATTCATTTTTTATTATTTTTTATAACCCTGATATTAAAAAACCATATTCACTACCCCCCCCCCCCGTCCCTTAAAACTTTGCCAACTTTCCTTTTTTGGATGTCCCACTAACTTTGTCACTTTTTCTTTTAAGTAAAAAATTTGTGGTTCCTGTTAATTCTCTCTCCTCTGCACAAACCTCTACCACACAGTTTTTACTTTATTAATCCCCGTTCCGGTCAAACTTGGCAAAGTTTTAAGGGACGGAGGTAGTATTTACAAAAAGTAATTAGGCAATTAACATCAATTTTTAATTGTTTACATTGAAATCAATGTTGATAGTATACATAAATATATTTTTTTTCCTTATATGTATGTATGTATAAGATGCTTACATTTCGACTTTTCTAGACTTACATTTTAATGTACGCGAGCTATATATCTTAATGCAAACGAGTTACACCACTAAATAAACCATGCTAATGATAAAACACATTAACTAAATCAATTTTTTTAGCCTTAATATTAAAAATTCAATACATATTCACTATTTTTAAAAAGTAATTGGGCAATTAGGATCAATTTTTCATTGGTTACATTGAAATCAATGTTTTTCCCCTTACATTCTGTTTTTGACAACTTACATATCAACTTGACTCAAGTTACATTTCCTATCAACGTGAGTTACATATTTGTAAACGGGAGTTACATCATCCTGCTACTGAAACACGAAAAAAGTTACTGTTCATCCGCGGCTACTGTTCATCCGCGTTTTACTCCTGGGAGCATGATGCTCATTGTGCGCCGGTACCACGGTATAGGAGCTCACATATATAGGGTCTACGTAGAGCATTCTGAAAATAGAAAGCAATATGTACGCAAATTATATCGTGCAACCGGCGCACCATGAGGATGGTGCGCCCGGTTGCAAAACGACGGAGTATTGAGGCCTGATTTCTTTATTTTTTATCCTTATTTTTTGAGAGGTATCCTTTTGTTTTTTAAAAATGGTAATAACTTTTTTATTTTTGATCCGATTTTTATAAAATTTATATCAACATTTTTTATTTTTCATGATCTTTCAAATTAGACCAATATTGCTTATGTAATTTTAAGAAATTATCGAACTATTATATTAATGTGTATTGGATTATAAGGAAAACCAAACTAAATTTAATACAGAAAAATAATTGTGTAAATCACAATTTATCTTAAAATTGTGTATATAAAAAATTTAGGAAAAATTGATAGTAATAATCCCAACTATTGGCGGTCCGCTCATAATAATCCCAACTATTGATTATTACAGAATAATCCCAACTTTAGGGACCTTCCGCCAATAATGGTCCCTATGAATAAATTCTTGTAGTTTCTAAAGTGGATGAGATAAGATATAACAAGTAATTCCTATAAATAATCTCAACTTTTAATTTTTACGCTTAATTTCTATTTAAAATTCACTTTTTATAGAGGTAATATATGGTCATGGACCATTATTGGCGGATAGTCTATATAGTTGGGATTATACAAAAATAATCAATAGTTGGGATTATTTTCAGCGGACCAGCAATAGTTGGGATTATTATTTTCAATTTTTCCAAAAATTTATTGTATTAGGTATTTATACATGTGAGTTACATATTTTTATATGTGAAGTTACATATTTTTACACGTAAAGTTACATATTTATACACGCGAGTTACATATATATACACACGAGTTGCATTTGACTTGTCTGAACGCGAGTTACATATATTTACACGTAAAGTTACATATTTTTACACGTAAAGTTACATATTTATACATGCGAGTTACATATTTATACACACGAGTTGCATTTGACCTGTCTGAACGCGAGTTACATATTTTTTAAGTAAAGTTACATATTTTTACATGTAGAGTTACATATTTATACACATGAGTTGCATTTGGCCTGACTGGACGTGCGTTACATATTTCTACACGTAAAATTACATATTTTACATAGGTTAATATAATAGTTCGATAATATGTTAAAATTATATAGGCAATATTGGTCTCATTTGAAAGATCATGAAAAATAAAAAAACGTTGGTACAAAATTTAATAAAAATCGGATAAAAAATAAAAAAGTTATTATCATTTTTTAAAAAAAGAGAAATAAAAAATAAAGATTCGATGCTTGCCAAATACGCTGCTTGCCAAAAAACGTATGCCGGTATACGGTGCTCACCGTATACCGGTCATACGGTATAACAACTGACTAGGCTAATAGTAATGATTACAATTATAATAAAAAACTATAGTTTGTCCCAAAGGTTTGTGTTCTAATATTGAGAGCTTTTATACTTCTTGAGAATCAAGCAACGGTTTTCGATTTTTCTTTGATTCTTTATTTTTTATGACTATAAAGTTCCCCATTTTGTCAGAATAATTATTTCCCCCTAGGAATCACCCCCCCTATACCTTATACATATGTAGGGGTGTTTGGATTTGATTCTCAAAACGGAAATTACACTAAATAGGACTAATGAGTTCCTAAAAAGCACAAAAAGGACTACTACTTTTAAAATTCTCTAAATAGGACTAAACATTGATTTTCTACCCTAAATACCCCTTAGAGTATTAATTCATAATGAAATTCTTTAATTCATAATAAAAATCATAAAAAACGTAAAAAATATTTTAAAAACGTAAAAAAATTATAAAAAATTTATAAAACATTTATAAAATAAAAAATTTAATTTTTTAATTTTATAATTTTTTTAAAAAAATAATAAAAAATAGTAAAAACCCATAAAAATGAAAAAAATTATGGATACCTTTCCACCGCCTCCCGCCGCCTCCCAGCACCACCACCTCCGATTGGTGAGATTTCTTCCACTTTTGGTAAAAAAAATGCCATATTTTTCTGAAAATGCCAAAAAGATGGCATAATTATTCTTCAATATGCCAACATTTTCATTGAATATGCCATCATTATGGCATTATTTTAAATGTTGGCATATTTTTCTCCGGTGATGGGAGCTGGTGGTGCTGGGGGTGGCAGGGGTGGTAATGTTTTTTTTTTAATTTTATGATTTTGTTTTTATTTTATTTTTTATTTTTTTTTAAAAAAATTATTTTTTAATATTTTTTTTATTAATTTTCTATTATTTTTTTACGATTTTTAGTATTTTTTTCGATTTTTATTAACTATTTTATGATTTTATTATTAATTAAAACATTTTACAAGTTGCAAATGTATATTTGTCCAAACACACATAAATAGTCCTATTAAGGGAATTTAAAAAATGTAGTCCTATTTGTGCAATTTTGCCACTTTTTAGTCCTATTTAGGGAATTGACTCTTCTCAAAACTGATTCTGCTCCTTCAGGGAGCAGAAGCAGAATTTGGAGTGTTTGGCTGAAATTCCAGATGCACTTCTGGTGCTCCAATTTGCTCTCAGAATCAGTTTTTTTAGAAGCTGGTAGGTACCAGCTTCTGAAAACTGATTCTGATTCTGCTTCTGCTTTAAAAAAGAAGCAGAAGCAGAATCAGTTCCAAACACCCCCTAAATCACGAGGCGCTCAACTTGTCATCTAGATTGAGATAAAACTAATTGTTGATTAAGCGATTTGTTGAGCTAATATAAGCTTAATGAGAAAGTGGGAAGCCTATAACATACAGCCGGCGGTACGGCTGGCGCCGTACATCCTGTGGCAGTTTTGTAATTTTGATAAAGTTCATGGTTTCTTTTATATGAGCATTGATGTAATTTGGATGAGCATAAAGTATGTTCTTCTCAGTATTAGGAGCCTAACAATGAGCATCAGTGATCTCTGCTTCATATATTCTAATTCAGTTTCTTTTTATTATTTTTTCGTTTATAAAAAATTCTTAAATTATGTTTGTAATTAATTTTAATATGTGAATCTAATGTAATATGATATGTTTGATATGTGCATCATTTTAAAATGAGCATAAAGCAGTACCAAATGAGCATACATAATTTACAAAATGAGTATAAAAAAATTCAAAAGCTCATTTGTGTATGCTCATTGATTTTGGGCATTGTAATTGATATGTGCATCATTTTAAAATGAGCATAAAACATTACCAAATGAGCATACATAATTTACAAAATGAGTATCAAAAAATTCAAAAATTCATTTGTGTATGCTCATTAATTTTGGGCGTTATATTTGATATGAGCATCATTTTAAAATGAGCATAAAGTAGTACCAAATGAGCATGCATAGCTTACAAAATTGAGTATAAAAAATTCAAAAACTCATTTGTGTATACTCATTCATTTTGAATGTTATGCTCATTTTAGTTTAACATAAAATTCATTTCCAATGTGTTTGATATTAATTTGTGTGAGTTCATTTCTTTTAGGTGTATACTCATTTCTTTTAGGCTCATTTAAAAACTCTATCATACTCAAAATTTTACTTGTTCATGCTCATATCTTTAAAACTAATTAGTACTCGGTAGAATTTAGGTATCCCCTAACCCAAAAGCTACCAAATAAAAAAAAAAAATCAGAAAAATAGAAAGAGGAAAAGAAAGCGGAACAGAGAGTCATCTTCCCAGCATCTGCGCAATCCATCCATCCATAGCCCGAGTGAAGCCATCATCTGCGCAACCCATCCACAGCCTCTCCATCGCCGCGCACAGATCGACGAGCGAAGGCCATCGACCAAGAAAGAGACGAGATTCGAGCGGCGGAGGTGGAGATCCCAGCGAACAGCGAACAAAAAGCCCGGTTGTATCGTGCGCACGGTACAGCCGGCTGTACGGTGTAAATTACGGAGAAAGTGGAACATGAATTAGAAAAAATACAATTCTTTTTTTTCGAACTCAAAACTTCTCAGAAACTTCATTAAATCTAAGATCTAAGATGTGATCAAAATTGAGCACTCCCACTAATCTTTCTTATATTTTCACAAATCTATTGAATGTGACGCTTAAATCCTTAAGAGCCCGTTAAGTGAAGATGTTTTTCGACTTATAAGACTTATTAGTCAATTTTTTCACCAAACACGTAATTTTTGATTTCGAGCGCTGAAATGCGATAAGAAAAAATAAGGTTGTAATTACTGTAGATGATTATTTTAGCTATTTTTCATATAATTTTTTCTTCATTTTAATAAAAAAAACATATTTAAATTTTTTTTTTCAAAAATCAGCAGAATCAACCAAAACAGCCACTTCCGTCAGAACTTCATAAATTGCAGCAGAATCAGTTGATTCAGTCAATTTTAGTGTTACCAAACGGGCTTTAAATAATTAGATTCTTGGTATGAGAGCAATTATGGTAATATTACTAATTAATTACTTTCTTGATTTGAGAAGGGAAAAAAAGTTTAATTTGAAATACTCTCTTGATTCCTTACCCTGAGTGTGAAGTCAACATGTCTATATCAACGGATTCGGCTCCAACGGAAATGGCGGTTCTGTCTTCTCTCTACGATGCCATTCTCTCTCCGAGCCCATATAAAATCCCGCTACCGCCATACCTTAGCTCAGCTCAAATCTCTTCTCGATTTTCTACTCCGTTTCCTCTCAGCATTCAACCCAATGGCGGAGATTCGCCAGAGTTCAAATTCCGCGGACGAACCTCCCACTCCTCCGCCGTTCGATCCCTTAATCCCCTCAGTTCCGGTATCATACGCGCTGAAAACTCTGGAAGAGCTCGAATCCAGATCCTACTTCGAATCCTTCCACTTCCCGTTCAACAAGGCCTCTGTCAAGCTTCCTGCAGCTTCCTCCGGCCTGCTTCCGCAACGGCAGAGACTTCTGGTTTGCCACGACATGGCGGGAGGATACGGGGATGATAAGTGGGTGCAGGGAGGTACAAATCCCAATGCATATGGTATATGGCATTGGTATTTGATGGATGTGTTTGTTTATTTCTCCCACAGTTTGGTTGCACTTCCTCCTCCTTGCTGGACAAACACAGCTCATAGGCATGGAGTTAAGGTATAAGATAAAGATTATGTTTTTCCGACTGATTAATGAGCTATTAAGTACGGAGTATCTGACATCAGCTAAATATGAATGATTGAATCAATATATCATCCTAGCTTCTTGATGGTTCGGACTTGAATGTGTAGGAATTGGAGTTAATTCATTCATATGATTTTGAAGTGTCTCAAAGTATATAAATGAAGCTTCTTCATTTCAATATATTGAAGAGTGTTGGACATGAGAGCTCTTTTCGTGTGGAGTTAAACATGTTGTTGTTCTTTTAAGTCTTAACACTTTATATGAGAGTGATACTTAAAGTTCTTATATTAAGATGAAGTTGCCTAAACCTGAAGGGTGGTCAAGAATGTCTAACAACAATTCACCTATCAAGTTATTATCTTTGCTTCTTACTCTGATTTTTTTGTTTTATTTTCCACTCAATTTTAAATAAGGTTCTAGGGACATTTATAATGGAGTGGGAAGAAGGGAAAATTCTTGCCGAAAAACTGCTCTCAACAAAGGAATCAGCTTTCATGTATGCAGAGAGACTAACTGAGCTTGCTGTTGCTCTAGGCTTTGATGGCTGGCTGGTATGCTTTGGGTGCAAATTGAAATATGCTCTTACCATTTATTTGTTGTTAATTCATTCTACTTTTTAATTCAAGTTATGTAGTATACTTGTATCCAGAGATTACCTACACTAAAAGAATCATTTGAACTTGCTTGTTTTTGAAAAAATGAATACAGTGTTCATAATAACAGGAAGGTGAGGAGGGAGAAATCTAGAAGAAGCTAATTAAACACACTGTTTGTGCAAATTGCTTCTTTGATATGCAGTTTTATATGTAGGTTTGTATTTTTATATATGTTTTCAATTTGGATGTATTAACATGCCCGTATTAGTGTGACTGAATCATTTGATTGACTTTGATAGCATTTAAGATTTGGATTTCATCATAATAGGAAGAGTAACTCAATGCTTTATATGTTAATTTTTATCTTTTTTCGACTTGAAACGACGGGATGAGTTCAACTAGTAACTTTTTTTGCTAGATTAACTTGGAAGTTGAGATCGCTGTTGGACAACTCCCTAACTTGATAGACTTTGTGAACCATTTGACCCAGGCCATGCACTCATCAGTCCCCGGATCTTTGGTTATATGGTATTACATGACACATTTTGCGATTACTTCCATTGTTGTTATTGTTGTTGTTGTTGTTATTAGTATTGTTCTTGTTGTTGTTATGATGATCATCATCAATTCATCATCATCATCATCATCATCATCATCATCATCATCATTACTACTACTACTAGTACAATATTTTGGAAAACATATTATAGGCGTCTTTTTCATGATAGAGCCGCGTGAAAGGAACCTGGTGAAATATTGTTGATGGAGACATCCTATTATTATTACTATTGTTATGAGCAGTCATGTTTTCATATTTGCATTCTATTTTAGCTAATAGCCTAATATTCATGACATCAGTAATGTACTAGGATTATAATTACCCTTATACTGGTCCTCTAAGACTCATATGACCAGTATAAATGAGCTCTATTCCTTAGTAGTATTGATCCATAATTTCAGAGTGGCTTCTCAGACTGGCTACCTTCCCTTGCCTATGTCAGGGTCTCAGTGATGTTATTTAGCTTTGTTGCTTTGAGTTCCTCCTTTTCTCTCAACAACACCCATAGCAAAAATAATGAATTATTACTTAATGCATTACTGTAAATCTGTAATGTTTCAGGTATGATAGTGTTACCACCGATGGTAAACTCATTTGGCAAGATCAGTTAAATGAAAAAAATAAGCCGTTTTTTGATGTATGTGATGGAATATTTGTGAACTATACATGGAAGGTAATACTTTCACTGATTTATTTATAATCACCTGTTTAGTTGTAATTATATTGGTTTCTTGCTTACTACTCTTCCCCCCACCCCATCTTCACTTTCAGGAAACTTACCCTATGGAATCAGCTTCTGTTGCTGGGGAGAGAAAGTTTGATGTGTATATGGGAATTGATGTTTTTGGAAGAAATACTTATGGAGGTGGACAATGGACGGTGGGTTTATGTACATTTTTTCCTGTTACAATGTCTCTTAGGATGGAAAATATAGGGGGAATATAAATGAAAGAGAAAAATGGGAAAACCATAGATATACTAAAAATCAATGCATTTATTTCAGATATTCTTTGACACTCATTTCATTTACTTATATTTATTATAAATGATAAATGACTTACAAAACTTAATAAATGAAAATTTTAGTCAAACTTTTGTTTGCATTGTCCAAGGTAAAGCCGAACATAAGAAAACAACATCCCTAAACATTTTTTTTCATTCCCTTAGCTGCTCATTCTAAACTGGATGAGGCCTTGGCTGCTCATTCTAAACTGGATACAGGTAAGATCAAGTGGGAGTTCTCTACTAGGACTTTACCTTGTATCCCTAAACATATGTGTGATCCAAACATACCCTTAAGAATCATGTATGAACTTATACTCCATAATAATATTTTTAAGTTCTGAGTTGAATGAACTTTGAACATCTGTGCAGACAAATGTGGCCCTTGATGTGATTAAGAAACACAATGTTTCGGCAGCCATATTTGCTCCTGGATGGGTTTATGAGACTAACCAGCCACCTGATTTTCAGACCGCTCAAACTCGGTAATACTCAGCATTTTGGAAACTTTGATTACTTCTTCTGTCAGTTACTATTTCTGGACACAATTGTGTTAGCTACTTTAACACACGTTTATGCATTATCTTTTCCTAGAATAATTAATGATTTAACTTCATATGTTCAAATGTAGTTGGTGGGGACTTGTTGAGAAATCCTGGGGAATCTCACAGACTTACCCCCAAGTTCTTCCATTCTACTCAAACTTTGATCAGGTATAGACTAAGAGTATGGAGTATTTATATTTAATACCGTCGTACAATATATGAGTAATATGACTTATGATTATTCTTTACTAGGGTCATGGTTACCATGTTTTTGTTGATGGAGTGAAAGTACTGGACGCTCCTTGGAACAACATTTCTTCCCAAAGCTTCCAAGTATGCTTCTTAATTTTGATAGCACTTCCTTTTCCTTACTTCTTTACTCGTCTATGCAACTTTCTGCTGTCCCTTGTAAATGGCATCGAAATGTCCACATATTCCGATTACTGGATCCATATCTGATAACAATTACTATCATTTTCATCATCAATTCATCATTATTATTATATAAACATAATTTTCGACTCAGGAGTTTCGTGATGTTTAAACCATAAACAGCTCGGTTGATGTAGCTTTGGATGTAGTACAAAGTTTTCATTTTTTCTTTTGTAACCTTAGCTTGCGTCGTAAAATAAATTACATTTTTTGGCCCATGGTATTAGGTTATATCTTGCTTAGGTCAAAATAATGGATGTTTTTGACACTTTCGGTCCTTCAAACCACTTATTCAACCAATTGCAGTATAGTTTTGCCACATAAGGGATTAGTAATGAGCAGTAGTGGCAAGAGATCTATATTTTGTGCACTAATCTGAAAAAATAAGTAGGAATGTTTCTTCTTCATATGATGGATCAGCAGGGGTAATCTATATACAGCATTGTTGTTGTTTTCTTGTAACCTTACTGGATTTTTCCGTCTATTGTCACCAACTTTGTCTCAGCCGTTCCTTACTTCTGGAGAACATACGGCTGAAAATATTCAAGCTTTTGTTGAGTAAGTTTAATCTCTGATTTTTGTTTCCTTTCTTGCATCAATTCCCATATGTTTCCCAAGTTTCTAATGAGACTCAGCATACTTTATGTTTGACTTTTGTTAGTTTCAAGGAAGGATCTTATAGTGGTGGAGGGAGCATCACATTCCGGGGAACTCTTGATGACAGTTCTCATTTCAAAACAAAATTATTTGAGGGGAAGCTTCGTTTGGGAGAGTCACCACTCAACTTCACATATTCCGTAAGTCGTTATAATTTGTTAATGTTATGAATCATTGGCATCTAGTAATGGGAAAGGTTCGTTTGATGACATTTGCCTTTTTGCGTTTTGAAAGTTTTCTTTTTCTTTTCAAATTTCAAAAATATAAACATGTTTGGTAGGTTTGTTTTTGTGTGCCCACACACATACATCTATAAAAATTTTATGCAAATTCTGATTGTTTTATGAATAGTATAAACATTGGGAACATATTTCTTCAGAGCAAGTTCGGAAGTAGGGCTTTGAATATCTTTTCAAGATAAACCATCGAAACATGCATTAAAAGAAATTACCCATTTTTGGTACCATTGGTATTGTCATTCCCGCTTTTATCACCAACTTTAAATTTCTCCACTTGGTGCAAATTATGGATTTTGCACAGTTTTAGGGGTGTTTGGATCTGTTTCTTAAACTGCTTCTGTTCCTTCAAGGAGTAGAAGCAGAAGTCGGAGTGTTTGGGTGAAAGTGCAGAAGTGATTATGGTGCTCTAATTTACTCCTAGAATCAGTTTTTTTAGAATTTGGGGGGGAGACAGCTTCCGAAAACTGATTCTGCTTCTGCTTTAAAAAGAAGCAGAAACAGAATCAGTTCCAAACACCCCTTAGTGCTCAATCACTTATTCGACCAGTTCCCAAATGATTTTCTCCACATAAGTGACCAGAGAAGAGCAAAAGGAGCACGAAACCATAATCGTGCTCCATAAATGCAAAACATGAATGACCAAATAATCTTGCCTTGTGGGACGAAAAATGAAACAGCAAACCACGCTTAAAGAATGTTCACAGTTCTGTTTATTATTTCAATAAATTGAACTAAATACGTAACATTTAAGTAAATTTTATGGTTTCTGTTTCCTAAAAATGTGAAAACAAATACATATTTACCATATGAGGCCTTGGCTGCTCATTCTAAACTGGATACAGGTAAGATCAAGTGGGAGTTCTCTACTAGGACTTTACCTTGATCTCTTATCATCCAACTCTGAGAAGAAAACGTCTATATTGTTAGCATCGGGCACCGACTCCTTGCTTACACACAACCAGTTGGCAAAACATTTTGGTTCCATCATCATGCCCCGTCACATTAAAAAGGCGGGACTAGAACCGGGATGGGCTGTACAAGAAAGTTCCATAACAATGGAAGGATACACATTAACCGAAATTGGAGCTGTTTGTTATGATATAAAGAAATCATTTTCGGGTTCATCAACCGAATACAGTGCAGTTCTGGGCCATATTTCGGTTACAACGGACTCATCAATATCTCCATCAATAGCTCCTGCAAATTCATGGGTCACTGAGAGTAGATATGTACAATGGTCTTCAGACTCAAAAGAAACAAGGAAACTTAACATGATGCTTACGTGGAAGCAGCTGGAACATGTAAATATTGTTGGTTCATCAATGCAGTACAAAATATATGTCAAGAAAATAAACAAACTCTCGGACAATGAGAAAGAAATTTATCTTGGAGATGCAATGGTTGAGGCATTTTATGTTTCTGATCTGGAAATTCCAGATAGGGTATCTAGTCTCAAGTTCATCATCCAAGTCAGCATCGATGGAATCTTGCGTAAGCTAGAGGATTCTCCATACTATTGGATGGATGTTCAAGATTCTTCATACAATTACCTTTGTTCCCCTAAAAAGGCGTCTTCATTTGTCTGAAGGATATTGTTGCGGAAACAAATGTGTATATATTGTGACCTGTGTATATATTGTTGAAGATGAGTTCGTTTAAATGTATTGAATATATTGTTCTATACGTGTAATTTAATTCAAAATAAATAAATAAATAAAATAGATCTTTTTCCCTTTCCAATTATGTATGATACATTTGGGTAGAATATATAAAAGTATACGAGAAGAGAAAATGTGATAAATTTAAAATGTAATGTGATTTTAGGTCGAAAAAATCAGTTATGCTAGCATCTTGCTGCAAACTCTTAACAAGATTTGAACCCAAAACCTCCGACAAAGGACAGATTTGGAGCCACTCCACCAATCCCGAATTTAAACTCTTTCATAAATCAAGACTCATGTTTTAGTTTTTTTTTTTTTTTTTTTTTTTTTTTTTTTTTTTTGCATTTATCCTTCTATCTTCAAGTTGAGTCTTTTAAAATGGATGTTTGAGTCTTTGACGGTTTGACCTAAAAAGTGGTTTAAATCCCAAGTCTAACTTCAACAACTAATTCTACTTTGCAAGAATTATAATAGCTTTTGCAAAATGCAATGATTTGAAGATTTGGTCATTTATTCCCTTGAACTTGTGCATCCACGGTGGGTTGTTTCCTTCGAATCAGATTACCACTTTGAAAAAGACATAGGATCATGATTGTCCATAATTCCTAATTCATGTTTGAGAGTGTTGAACCTTACTAAGGCTTGGTAAATATATTATCAAGCTGGTTTTCAGTTGAAAACATTTATCACGCTTATTTGTATTCATTTTCCCTAATTTTCCTACTTTTACCCCTTACTTTTTATATACATTTTATCTCTCTTTTCATGTTTTCCCAAGTTTTTATTCACTTTTATTTATAATGTCTAGATTTAGATATTAACAGATAATGTGATAAAAACCAGGTATAAGAGAGAAAGAAATAGAGAATTTTCATTAATTTTTTATGTGTATCCCTCGTACCATGTGTGTCACACTTTTTTTGCAAATGCCTGCCGCCACACTACTACATTTCTTAGAGCATTCTCAATGGTGCCCTGTCTAGTGCAGCAAAAGTCTGCCACGTCAATATTTTAGACATTGGATGTTTAATTATGATTCCAACGCAGGTAGTCTCTAAGCACAGTTAGGTGACGTGTCAAAAAAATTCTAAACACTGTGAAGGGGGACATCTCGGTGTAGAAAGGCTACAAGACTTCGTGACTCAGCAAAAATGGGGGCTTCTTCCTAAGAAAACCGTTGATAAATAGACATTTCCCTTTATTTTAATACAATTGATTCCACGTGGCAGTTCTTAATGGTCTGTATGCATTGGAGACTTTATTTAGTTCATCACTATCCACTCCCTCCACATTTACTACGTGGGTTAGAAACCATTTTCATTATTTGACATTTGGCATTATTTACATAGACTAGACTATGAAGCATTGGGGATGCTCTTAATGTTAGTGTTAGACATCCACTTTCATTTGATGAACAAAATAAGTAATTCTTCCTCTATTCTTAATTAGTGGCATCAGTTTGAGTTTTACACTCGTCAATGCACAACTTTAATCATTACTTATTTATTTGACTATTATAAACAAACATTATATTTTGAAAACTGTCTTGGGGGGCGGTGAAGGTAAACCCTAGCCCTCTTCCTTCTCTTCTTCTCAATCAATCTTCTCTTCCTAAAGATGAAAATTTATCTCTTTCATAAGTATTTTCAAGTTATTTTATGTGGTTTCTTCCTAGCAATGTCTAGGGTTTGTGTATTCCTCGTCGGTGAAATCGATCAGGCATTGAAATTTTATTGTTGGTGGATAGCAATGTTTATCTTGCTTGATTTGTTTGGGAGGTTAACATCAGACATCGACGACTCCAAGACCTCAATTATTCTCCTTCCTCATGAACCACCATCGTGCTACGAGAGAAAGATAACTTTCGATTGTATCTTCTTTTCGGTGGCTGGTCAAACCGATGATATTTGCAATTTCTTCTCAGTAGCTGGTCACACTGAGGATTCTAGTTTCTTTCTGGTGGCTCAACAAACCAGGTTTTCTATTATTTTCTTGTTGGTGGATGATGAAACCGATTTATATGTTTGTTTTCTGTGGATTAGTACTTTTTCTAGTATTGATTATTGGTTAAGTAGAATGAGCTTCCATGTTGATAGAGGAGTCTACATATTTGTGGGGTTAGCGAATTGTTATGTTCCTTTGAAACTATTCAGTTCTATGTCTCATCACATTGTAACCTTAGGCTATCAACTTTTGTACTGATCATTTTTATTATTAATAAATACTCCGTAGTTGTTTTTCTTTCAAAAAGAAAAAGAAATTGAAAACTTACATCATAACAAAATGAAAGTGACTTGAAAACTCAAAATGTAATTAGAGTTAAGTTGTCACTTGTCACAACTAATATTCGGATGGTAATATTTAAGAGCATCTCTAATGGAGATGTGGATTGCATCCCTGGAAATATGGACACGTCACTTCTATAGACGGCTACAGAAGTGATGTGGACGCACATACAGTTAAAACAAAATCTTCACTCCAACACAATCATGCAATCACGATCCAATGCAGTTAACATATACTAGTAATAAAAAAAACATCGGCATGTTACTGCTACGGGTTTAATATTTCTTCTATCTTTCTTTTCTCACTTTATAATCTCATTAATCTGTAAATAGATCGTAATTATTTTCCTACCACAAAACAGCCGCTGGTTCATCCGCAAGTTTGACTAAGTGGGTGATTTGTTTTGATTATATATAAGAGTGATAAACTAATAGACATGTCGTAGATTCAATTAAAATTAGAAAATACCTTGAAAGCTTCTAGGTTAATTTGAAGAATCGGACTAGGTGATTCAATTAAAATTAAAAAATATCTTGAAAGCTTCAAGGAATCGGAGATGCTTCTCAAGATGTGAAAGAGTATTTTGTTTCTTAGACTTTTTCAGCCGTTCAATTTTAAGATTGAGTGCAAAGTTATTCGATCGTTCTTAAAAACTTCGGTGAAAAATTTATTTGCTGAGTCACACCGTCTAACAGACCTAAAAAGAGAAAGGGTATGAACGGTGTGCATTCTTTTCAAGTCCAACTCAGCACCACGATTATAATGGACAGTTCCATTGGAGAGACTTCTTTTTTATATCAATGCCTATTTTATCTATGTGGCAATGCATTTTTAATCAATTCAGATTCCCATTAAATATACACAATATTAACATTATTGATTCATGATGTGGTTTAACCGTTTAAGTATTCATCATTTCATCATCATATGAGAAAAATGGGATGAAATTATGTCAGTTTAGATAGTCATCATTTTAAATCCAAAATGAATGGTTTTGGGTGTAATTTGAAATTTGAATCGACTTAATGTTGTTATTATTATTATTATTAACGTTGTATCTTTAATCGATGGATTTATGTTGTTATAATTACCGTTTGACCTTGGATTTGAGCATCTGACAGTGTCAAGTGGTCCAGTTGCACTTACACAAAGTCACAACTCAGGCGCAATGAACTTCTTTCGATGGATGACGCAGTAGGATTGTAGGAACAATCCTACAAGATGTTCAGATGTTCTTGCGCACTTTTGTTGCAAAAATGAAAAAATAAGGCACATCTAATTTTCCTTTACATTTTTAAACGGAAAATTGGAGCATAAAAAAAGCAACTTCCCTAGAAAAGTAGAGAAAAGGGTCGAAGATGATCTTCCAGCTTTTTGCAGAAGAAGATCTATTAAAGAGGGAGATGATTGAGCATGGGTCTTTGAATTTTGCATTTAGATTGAGCTGTTTCATCTGCTATGACGTGATAAGTAATCTATCCCAAGTCATTAATGGACTTGAGAAGAGAATCAGTAACAACGTCAGGAGAAATCCAAGGAACTGGCAGTGGAAGCTAATTATAATTCACTCCATCATCTTGATGAGAAATGCCATCTCTAATGCCAACTCCTTGCAATGCAGATATCTGTTTTCCTCAACAATCTCAGCTGTCAAATTCAGAAGTACCGGGCGTTTAGGATCATAAAGGGAGTATTCACGCAACCGAGCAACCCACTTGGCTGCTTCCCATACTCCAAACCTGAAAATGTGAAAATTGGTGTTGATTTATGCTAATATGTGAAAGAGCCATTAGGCCAATTAACACTGTTTTAATTTTTTTTAAAGATCGGAGAACTCCAAAGTGACTAAAGGGTCTGAATATGAAAATTTACCTGGTATTAAAAGAAGATGTCACCAAGAGCGCGGGGTAGAGTGCATCTTTTTGTATGTTATCATAAGGTGAATATTTCCGTATACCCTGAAAGTCTTCAATGTCCCCAGGGTACCCAAACTCCTCATAATCAGCAGGTGTGAGGGGCAAAATCGGGGAGACAAGTGTGTTACATGGATCCAGAAACGGAACCTATTGAAGAAGCAAAAGCACACATTCAAAGAGAGGGATAAAAGGATTACCTAAATTCATGCACAAATAACATTACTATATAAACAATAATAACGGGTTTAATAGGCACACCTTCAAAACTGCAGCACGAAATAGGGATGGGAAAGAATTAATAGCCGATGCCACCAACAGACCTCCCGCGCTGTATCCCCAACCAGCTAACTTAGTTTCTTCAACAACTTTTGCATCTATCAGATATTTAGCACATGCTAAATAATCATGTATGGAATTCAACTTTTTTGAGCATCTGCCTTCTTGATGCCACTTTCTCCCCCCGCCACCTCCACCCCTGAAATAGTTATCTTTTTAATGAAAATCGACTCTTAACTCGTAAAATAAATCACCATCATGGAGACTAAAAGAATAAGAGTTTCATCATCACCCTCAGCACCTTAAAACCAACTACCGGGGTACGTGGGGATCAATGACATTACATTTATAGTGCAAACCAACTTAGTGGAAACCTTATATGCTGGATGCCCTTTCAGTCCAAACCTTTTAGAAAGTAACAAATAATGAAATGGAATTCAAAAATGTCATGAAAATCGAGAAGAGTTGAGATAGTTGTTATCATTTTGTTTAATTATGCAGTTGATATGTAAAACCACCCAGCAAAATTGCATCAAATCATGGAACATTACTACACAAAGAAGAAGATAAGTGCAGGTAAAGAAAATGAAATCACAGTGAACCTGACATCAGCATATGCAATAACCCAACCGCGGTCAAGCAAGCTCTTCAACTCAGTACGCCACCGTTTATCTAGGATCTCACCATAAGCCCCATGTCCATGAAGTAGCCCAGGGTTTTGTGCTTGCTTTTTCCTGCTGTGAGAGTATACCACAGTCAAAGGAACTGCTGCCCCATCATATGAAGTGACCTCATAATGCTCACATGCATAAATCTCAGAGAGATCATTCCACGAGGGATAACTTTCAGATACAACTGATTTTGTGGGGATTGTAGTAGATGACCTCTCACCACTAGAAGAATCTGATCCATACAGTGACTTTGTTCTTTCATGAAACATGTTTTGTTGTTGAACTATACTCCAGGTTCCCCTTGATAAGTTGTAATCAACAACTGCGTCTGGCATCTAGTGAAATATAAGCAACGAAATAGTTCCCTTTCTTCAGGGAAATAAATATCACATAACCAAGAAAAGAGAGCTACAGATTTTGGTACTATTTCACACACATGCACATGTGTGTATAGGAATGCTCAAATCAGAACCTTTTTTGGTCCTGCTGACCAAACTTTTGATCAGGGTTTTCAGATAAATACATATCAACCACCATCCAAGATCTAACAGCCCGCTTTAAATCTTCAGTTGTTAATTATGTTATCGTTTTCAATTCTTATTAAGTTTCCTATTTCTACAAGGTTCAGTTCTAACATTTTAAAAGCATTACAAAAAAATCTAGTAATCAAGAGTTGTAAGTTCAAAGTTATATCAACAACATTAGTAATTAATTAAGAATTATGGCGGGGTTGTAGTTTCCTATAATTAATTAGGACTCTATGGTGGGGTTGTAGTTTCCTAATTAATTATTTAGCTTTATACAGTCAAAAGTATATGTAAGAGTAATTATGGTTCTCTCCCATACTCGGTATCTTCAAAACCAAATACAAGAACATAATAAGAAAATTACATCAGAACTTGTATCTTAACAAATTTCAAAAAATTCCAGGATGCATTTCCAGTTTAGGCATTTAGTTGTCACATTCTACAAGGAGCATAACTAACCAAATCCCCATAAAGTCATCAATCAAGGTTTTTTTTTCAAGTTGTCAAAGGAAACAACTCAAACAGTAGTGGGGTTTATCTTTTACGAGTTTGCTATTGTTTTAAATTACTTGTCTACAGCCAAAGCGGAAAAAAAACTGAAGATACATACCACAGGAGATAAGACTGTGAATCGCATCATAGAGGAACAAAAATCGTAATTAGGACCCGGCAAAATTTGAGAAACATTATCTGGAAGAGGCAAAAAGTGTGGATTAAGTTCTTCAAGTTGAACCCCTACCTGCCAATGGAAAGTTAAAGAGTGAGAGGTTTTAGTATAAAAACAAAAGTACAGATACATAGCAATGACCATGAAGGTTATTTTACCTTGCCACTTGGCAGAGGCAGAGGAACAGAACAGAGTCTATATCTTCGCCCCTCTCGCAGTACGAGTACCATATGTGTGCTGCTGAAATCAACATCTTCGATGGCCTCTAGCTTATCATCAAAAACACTCTGCATCATGCCAAGAAGAGATGTATCAAGCTTAATCGTCATCAAAAAAGCATTATATACTTACTTAAAAAGAAAGAGTGACAAATAAAGGCATGCTGACTAAAACTGACCTCCCACATGCTTTGATCAAGTGGATACTTAAGAGGAGCACGTAAAAGATAGTGAGAATCAACAGGTTTGCCATGTTTTGCAGCATTTGTAAACAGGTAAAGATAACCATGATGATGCTCAACTATGCAATGAGCTTGCCCTTCACATTCCCAAACCAGGTTAAGGCCAGATAATGGTTCAGAGGCATCTATTAGAAAGACCTAAAAAGGGTCATTGAGATAAATTTTGTTCCAACAATAGGCAATAGAATGCAGAAACTTTTTCCACAATATTATTACCTTAGAAAATGTGGTAGCAAGCACATTTACAGTAGCAAACATAAAGTCCTTCGTATGCCTTACATTCAAATTTACATTTGCACGAGGCTCTTCTAAAAGCAACACATTTTCATTTGTACCAAGCAGACAACAATATAACCTAAATATACATAACAAATAATAAAAGAAATGTAGAATGTCAAAAAATTATGGATGCAGGAATCTGACCATGGCAAAATAACTACTAACCTACAAGGCCTCCTCTGATGATCAGTAACAACATAAAGTAAAGCTTGTCCATTTTTTGCCCAAGCTATACTCGATACACGATCAGCTTGAGGGTGAATACACAGAGACCCAAAATTCAAGTCCCTCACAGATAATTTAAAAAAATCATTGTCTTTATCATACATAGTATATGCAAGATATCGGTGATCCGGGGATATTTCAGATAATTCTTCATATGCATAACCTGTAATTAAATGGTGAAATCATAAACCAGAATCTCCTTGAAGTGAGACAACAAAAGGGGGGTGGGGGTGGGTTCACAACACCTCCAAATCTTTCGGCTTCCTGGTTGTAATCGAGCAGTTTTTGCTCAATTCTCTTTCCAGAAGTGAAATCAAACCCGGATGAAGAAGATTTGTGAGATATGAACTCTTCATTTGTGCTCACTAACCTCCTGCATAAAACTGGATATTGTTTCCCCTCTTCTACACGCCTATAGTACAACCTGCTAGGACCAACATTCACCTCCATAAGTAAGGAAACACATTTTACATTCCCCTCTCCATTTTATTGCAACAAAATATTCTAAAACATGAAATGTAATACTGAAGCAAAACTTCTGTTTGAATTGGCATAGCTGGCAATGCTCTGCTTCTTCTAGCTATATACAGATATAAAGCTATGCGTACAATGGAGGTATTTACCAAGGGCCCCACCGAATTGGAGGGGTTGAAAGATCGTACGCCAAGCGAGAAGCCATTTCTGACTGAAGCTTGGACTGAAGGCGCTCGGTGTCAGACATAACAGCTTCAGTGTACTTCTCCTCTTGTTCCATATAAACATCCATGTGGCGCATCGCAACCTTGTCGTTGAGTTGGGACATCCAGCTATATGGGTCCTCCCATGACTCTCCGTGGAGAGTGAAAGTTTTCGGCTTTTTTGGGGGTTTTGGCGGTGACGGCGGAGATGGAGGCGGTTGGGGTTTCAGCGGTTTGTAGTGGGAGAGAGTTATAGGAGTATAACAGCTAGGGTGATTAATACATATGCCAGGCCGCCGGTTACGGTGGATAGCAGCGATGAGGCGCCGCATGGTGGCAGACTGGCGGAGGGCGGGCAAAATAGCTTAGCTCCCTTTTATTAACGGTTGATTTGGTGACGGTAGAATATAATACGAGTAACAGGTAATAATTACTAAGGTCTTTTTTTTTTTTTTGCAAAAAATTACTAAGGTCTTTAAAAATTGTGAGAATGTAGAAGTAAAAACGTTTTAAAATTCCAGGATTATCATGTTTTTTACTTTTTGAATAGGGGTAAATTTCTGTCAAGTTCGGTATTACTAGGCAAACATGACATTTTTCAAACTTGGAATTTTTTACACCAATCGGAGGCAGTGGTACAGGGAAGCAGTACAGACAGTTGGAAAGACATCCATATTTTGTTTATTTTTTTTTTAAGAATTTTTACTATTTTTATCAATAATTTTTGTTTAAAATATTTTTTCATTTTATATTGTTTATTTTATTTTATTATTTTTCTACAATTTTTATTATTATTTATGAATTTATTACTCCCTCCGTCCCCTTTTATTTAGCCAAACACTTTTTTTCAAGTCAAAGTTGTTCAACTTTGACCAATTATATATTTATACACGGTAATATTGATAATGTGAAAATTATATGAAAATGTTCTTTGCTAAAAATACTATCATAAAATTATAAATTTATTAAGTTTTACATAAATATATTAGTTAAAATAATGGATCAAAGTTTATCGCCTTTGACTGAAAAAGTCCAAGATGGCTAAATAAAAAGGGACGGAGGTAGTATGATTTAAAAATTTTAAATATGACGTTTGATTACCTTTTACACATATTTAAAGGAGGTGTAAGAATGAAATAAAAAGACACGTATGTTTCTAAATAAGAGTAATATGGTCATATTTTGGAATAAAACATAAGAAGTCTTATTTTTTATTTTTACCCTGGTTTTACTCCTGTTTGAAGTAATTTTTATAATAATAATAATGATAATATATACTTAGTAGATTTGTAACACCGTCCCCAAATGTATTTACTTTTATGTGAATATTATATTTTAACCTTATGGAATGGTTAAAGAAATTATGATGTTACGAATTTTTATTAATTCTTTCGCACGAATAGTAAATTCGCACGTGAGGCCCGCCCGGAAGCGGGGGCCGCCCGATATTCCCGGGACCACATAAATTATTCATCTTAGTCTAGGTAATAATTATATGGTGGTGGATAATTCATTTGAACCATGGAAAGGTCCAGAGTTGACCGATTGGTCAAGAGAGGCCCAGATACCGGTATTGACGATTTTACCGATAAATGTCCGAAATTGAATTTCGGGGACTTATAAATCAAAGTTGGGGAATGAATATTCATTATAAGGTTCATGTTGGTTAAAGAGCATGTAAAATATTTTATTTGACCCGATAAAATAAAATATAACAAAAACTGTCCGAAAAATACAACTTTCGGGACCGATTGTACACTTCGGGACAAAAGGGGTTGACCTCCCACATGAGTGGGGGCCAACCCACGATTTTGGCCACAAAATGGAGGCTGATTTGTCTCAAACAAGGTCTGAAAACCTTGAGATGATGGGGGAGACCATTTTGACATCCTAAGGACCCCATCCTCACTCATTTGGCAAGAAAGCCAAAAAGAACATCTCACCCCTCTCTCCCTCACCCCCCATCTCGGCCAGCACCCAAGAAAGAAGCAAGAGTAATTTTCCATCCTCCATTATCCATCTTTGAAGAGAGCTCAAGCTTAAGGAGTCCAAAAGGAGGTCTTTGAGAAGGAAAAAGTGAGGAGAAAGTGAGAAGGGTTAAGGTAAAGACCTTATATTAACTTTTCCTTTATTTTTCTTTCTATCATATGAGATATATATCATATGAAGAACCTTGAGGCTTGTTCTACATGATTTAAGTGTAGAATGGTAGGTTGGAAGGTGGTTCTATGTCCAAAAACGGACTTAGAAGCCAAACCGACCGGTTCACCGGAAAATAACCTTTTAAGGGTTATGGGTATTGATTAGGGTTTTATGATGTTAAAACCTTGTTAGGGACTTGATATAGAGTATCTTTGAGCTTCGCCGGAGTTTCGCCGGAGTTGGTCAAAGTTGGCCGGAGTTGGTCAAAGTTCACCGGAATTAGTCCAAGTTCAACCGCGGAGCGTAGAACACGCTTAAGCTCACTTAAGGTGAGGATGACCGACTATATTGCTTATAATTATTGGGTTAATTTCATAAGATTTCCTAAATGAATTATATGTGTTTGGCATGATTTATTAATAATTAAAAAATGCCTAAATGAGATCATTATTGTTTACAAGCAAAAATGCATAATATACAAATTTATGAATAAATTGTGTATGATTATGTGTTATGAATATAATGGCATAATGGCTGTATAAACTACAAATCAAATGGTGATAAATATACTTTTACCTCATGTAAGGAAGTCATGGGAGGATAAAAGTGATATTTTGATAATAGAGCCAAATTACACTTGAATGTGAAATTTAGTTGAAATATACGAATTATTATGAAATTGCATTGGTTTATTAAGATTAAACAACTAGTATAGAAATACTAGTCGGGAATGTAAGTTCAATAGTTCTTGGGAGCTAATCCCAAGATATTAGAGTTAAATAACCTTAAAGGATATTTTTAAGGTGGACTTTATGAAGTCAAGTTACATTAAGAGTAGGCCTTGAGGGTTACTCAAAATGGAAGGAACCTAGACTAAGAAGAGGTTTAGGGATTAGATGACGTGACTATGAGCCGAGCTCTAGCACGTGGTAGTATGACTATGAGCCGAGCTCTAGCAAAATGTGGTATGACTATGAGCCGAGCTCTAGCAAGATGTAGTGTGACTATGAGCCGAGCTCTAGCACAAATTAGTATGACTATGAGCCGAGCTCTAGCAAAATGTAGCGTGACTATGAGCCGAGCTCTAGCACAAATTAGGATGACTATGAGCCGAGCTCTAGCATGAAGGAATGTGAATCTAATATAAATAATAGCACCCTAGATTTAGGGTCTTGGAAATTGAAACTTTGATTATACTTAGTATAGTTGTCATTGTACTTGTCAAATGCTTCCAAGTACTGACCTCCCCTTCACGGGGGAGGCCACCTCACAGTTTCAGGTAGAACTTGAAGGTTGCTACCACCGGCCGTTGCTTCGGGAAGATCAAAGGAGGGAGACGTGGTTCGTGCTTCTTCCGTTCCTGTTTTGAAAACATTTTAAATAATGCTCATGGATAATATTTTTAAATATTTATTTGGGGGCTTGTATGCCCATGTTTGCCAAGGTGTGGCATGAATACTCGTATTGAATATTTCCGCTGCTATGAAAGAATATTTTACATTATGCTTGTTTATGGATGTACTATGTGTGAATGATATTCCAGACGCCTTGTATAGTATGGATGTGTTGGACTGCGGTTGACTATTCGTACTGTACGGCGGATTGTTGACGTGTCCGGTTAGGTCCGGGGCGTGACAATTTAATTGGTATCAGAGCCTTAGTCCGTAAACTTCATAATGAAGCTTCAAAATCTCTTTTCGAAAATGAATTTGAAAACCATGAGCATAAAAGTTTTGTACTTATAGAACTTTTGGTACTTGAGTTGCAAAGTCTCTAATTGTTAAGATGGTACCCTTAACAATTGGTATGGCGGTGATTTGAGCCAAAGGATGTCTTTAAGTACCTATCCGTCACTTGACATTGATACGAGTCTAATGACTCATTCTACTTCCTTTCAGAAATGGAGCCAGTCGGAAGGATCACTAGGAGGAACCCGACGGGCCGTGTGCCGGGTGGGTCCGAGCGCGGTAGCCGGGGGTCCTCTAGGGGATCAAGAGGAAGAGGCCGCGGAGGCCGACAACAACAAACCGTGAGCGATGGCCACGTCGATACGGAAAGTGAGACCTATTGGTCTTATGAAGATTCAACCTACCGGCCGGAAACGGAGCCGGTTGAGACCCCTTATGAAGGGGACGACGACGATGTGAGCGACGAGGAGGAAAGTGGCTCCTTGGCTCGGATCGAAGCGCTGCTCCAACAATATCATCGGGAGCGCGAGGAAAGGAGGGAACGCCGAAGGCGCCGTGCGGGGCAACCTTCGGGTGGGGCTCCAAGAGGAAGGAGCTATTGTGATTCAAGAACCCATGTGGAAGCGCATGGGAGTCGAGGTGATGGAGGTCCAACCATAAGGATCTCCAAATACATCAAAGAGGCGAGGGACCTGGGGTGCAAACCGTTCGATGGGACGGGGGACATCTCGGTGGCCGCGCAATGGATCAAGAGGCTGAACGAGGCAGCCCTTGACATGCAACTCACCCCCGATTTCAAACTGAGAATCGCGGTGAGGTTACTTGAAGGGTTGGCATCCAAGTGGTGGGATGGAACCAAAGGCAAGTATGGCGGGAATGTTACTTGGGAGGATTTTCGGCAAGAATTCTTTGCCCAATACTACTCCGACTTTGAAGTAAATGCAAAGGTGAGGGAATATACTCTCCTAACCCAAGGGGGTAACATGACGGTGAAAGAACTCGAGCACAAGTTCAGGGACCTTGCCGACCACATACCGGAGTATGCTTGTGATGAAAACCGAATGGTGAATCACTTTTGGGAGGCCTTGGACCTGGAGATACGTGATAGGGCGACTCAATTGCCCAACATGACTTTCAGCCAAGTGGTTGCCCAAGGGTTGAAAGGAGAGAAGCAATGGGAAGAGAGAAAGAAGAGAGACGCCGAAGAGGCGAAGAAGAGAAAGTGGGAAGGCCATGGCCCCCAAGGTTCTAACAAAAAGGGGAACCATGGGGGAGGTGGATCATTCAGAACACCGGCACCGCCATCCAAGGGAAACCCGGCTTTCAGCGGGCACAACTCGGGCTCACAAGCCTCAACGACGCCCAGGTGCAGGAATTGTAACAGGAGCCACGCCGGTAAGTGTCGTGATCCACCACGGTGCTTCCAATGCGGGAGTACAGGGCATATTAAACCAAATTGCCCTCAACTTGGTGGGAACCGAGGGGCGGGATCAAGCGGCGCCACCACGGCGAGTAGGAGCCGAACTGGGGCACCCCATGCTAGTGCGGGGCAAGGGGGAGCGAGCACGAGCAACGCGCCGTCTGTAAATCAAGGGAGGACTCAAGCTAGAGTCTATGCGATGACCGAGGCTGACGCTCGGGCCAATCCCGACTCCGTTGCAGGTAACCCTTTGTGACGATTGATAAATTACATGTATTGAGTGCTAAAGTTGCACGGGCTGGCCGGGGCCGATACCGGCCAGTTTCCTAGCAAAAAGTTGCAGAAATGAACTGCCCAGGGGTAAACCGGCGCCGGTCGAGGCTAAAACCGGCGCCGGTTCTAATTAAAACGCCCGTTTTGGGGTCGCCGTGGGTAAACCGGCGCCGGTTTTGGGCCATAACCGGCGCCGGTCAAGGGTCGGGGAGGCCAAGCTAATAAAATTTTCTTTTCCGGAGGACGCCGTAGCAAAACCGGCGCCGGTTCTGGCCATAACCGGCGCCGGTCCAAGGGAAAAAGAGGTCGGAGAATCACCGTGCTCGCAACCGGGGCCGGTTTTGAATTTTCCGATGTTGCCGAAGGTGAACCGGCGCCGGTTTTGGCCATAACCGGCGCCGGTCCAGTTCAATTTATGGTTATCCGGCCACTCCGAAGGCAAACCGGCGCCGGTCTTGCCTAGAACCGGCGCCGGTCCAGTGTATTTTTACCCGAAAAATTTTCGTTAAGCCCCGTTTCGATCCGGTACGTTGACTAGTGTGTCTTACATGACTTATATATGTAGGAACATTAAAGATCAATGGTAGAAACGCAAGAATTCTCATTGATACCGGGGCACAACGTTCATTCGTGAGTGAAGCGTTTGCCGAAAGTTTAGACGTGCCGTTGATAGAAATGACGCAACCCTTGTTGGTCTCTACACCGTTGGGAGACGATGTGGAGAGGAAACACTACTACCCTTCGTGTGAGGTAGGAGTGACGGGTCAACCTTTGACTTGTGACTTCGTACCTCTAAGTATGTTAGAATTCGATGCAATTCTAGGGATGGATTGGCTCGAGAAACATCATGCTCGAGTGGATTGTTATGCCAAGGTTTTGGAACTCGAGGACGCTGAGGGAAACACGCTACGTTTCGAGGGAGATCGGGGCGGATCTCATAGTTGTATAATATCCGTGTTGAGGGCACGGAAGATGATGAGGAAGGGATGCCATGCATACCTCGCTTATGTGGTGGATGAAGCAAAGAAGGAGGTTGACATCAACGATGTACGTGTCGTGTGCAAATATCCGGATGTCTTTCCCAAAGACTTGCCGGGGCTTCCACCCGACAGAGAGATCGAATTCGTGATTGAAGTGGAGCCGGGAACCAAACCCATTTCGATTCCTCCTTATCGAATGGCACCGGCCGAGCTTCTAGAGCTGAAGGTTCAACTCCAAGAGCTATTGGACAACGGGTTCATTAGACCCAGTCATTCACCGTGGGGAGCACCCGTACTCTTCGTAAAGAAGAAAGATGGTACACTAAGAATGTGTATAGACTACCGACAATTGAACAAAGTCACGATCAAGAACAGGTACCCTTTACCGAGGATAGATGACTTGTTTGATCAACTCCGAGGGGCAACAGTATTCTCGAAGATTGATTTAAGGTCGGGGTATCATCAGTTGAAGATAAAGGAGAGTGACATACCTAAGAGTGCCTTTCGCACTAGATATGGTCACTACGAGTTCTTGGTGATGTCTTTTGGTCTAACCAACGCACCGGCGGCATTCATGGACATGATGAACCGTGTGTTCAGTGAATACTTAGATCAATTTGTGATAGTATTCATTGACGACATTTTGATATACTCTAAGAGTGAAGAGGAGCATGAAGATCATTTGAGTCTTGTACTTGAACGACTAAGGGAAAAACAACTCTTTGCCAAGTTCTCTAAATGCGAGTTTTGGCTCAAAGAGATTGGGTTTCTCGGGCATGTCGTGTCAAGTTCGGGCATTTCGGTGGATAAAGCCAAGATAGAAGCCATTATGAATTGGGAGAGACCCAAAAATGTGAAAGAGATACGTAGTTTCCTTGGCTTAGCGGGATACTATCGAAAGTTTGTTGAAAAATTTTCCGTATTGGCGTCTCCATTGACAAAGCTCACGAAGAAAGGGGCCAAGTTCATATGGGACGACAATTGTGAGAAAGGCTTTCTTGAACTAAAGAAACGGCTTACAGAAGCACCGGTTCTCGCTCTACCCACACAAGGGATAGGGTATGACATATACAGTGATGCTAGCATCCAAGGCCTTGGATGTGTACTCATGCAGAACGGTCGGGTGATTGCCTATGCTTCTAGGCAATTGAAGAAACACGAGGCGAACTACCCTACCCATGACCTGGAGTTGGGGGCGGTAGTGTTTGCACTAAAGATTTGGAGACATTATCTCTATGGAGAGACATGTCACATTTTCACCGATCATAAGAGCCTCAAGTATGTATTCACTCAGAAAGAGTTGAATATGAGGCAAAGGAGATGGATGGAGTTGATCAAGGACTATGACTTGATCATCGACTATCATCCCGGAAAGGCCAATGTAGTGGCCGATGCATTGAGCAGGAAGGGTACGTCGGGGACATTACTCACATGTCTACGAACTTTGAGGGCGCAAGTGGAGGTGTCCACGAGTGGGGTCCTCATTGCTAGATTCGAGGTTAGACCTACATTGCTGGGTGAGATCAGTAGATGTCAGGCCATTGATGAGGAATGTCAGAAGATCCGGGAGAGGATCCTTGAAGGGCCTGTGGAGAACTTTCGAGTACGTGATGACGGTCTTTTACTGTTTAAGGACCGGGTATGCATACCAAAGAGTGAGGAGCTCCAAAAGTCTATACTAGAGGAGGCTCATTCTTCGGCATATGCTATGCATCCAGGAGGTACTAAAATGTACCGAGACTTGAAGGAAAGTTACTGGTGGTCGGGCATGAAGAGGGATATCGCAGAGTACGTGAGCCGATGCCTTACTTGCCAGCAAGTTAAGGCGGAGCACCAGCACCCGGCAGGGCTTTTGCAGCCACTGACCATTCCGGAATGGAAGTGGGAACATGTGACCATGGACTTCGTGGTGGGGCTACCACGAACAGTGAACAACTACGATGCAGTATGGGTAGTGGTCGATAGGCTCACCAAGAGTGCACACTTTTTGCCTATCAACATTACTTATCCTCTTGAAAGATTGGCAAAGCTATACACGGAGGAGATTGTGAGACTACATGGAGTCCCGATATCCATTGTCTCGGATAGGGATCCACGATTCACATCTCGGTTTTGGCCCAAGTTTCAAGCATCCTTGGGTACTAAACTGAAGTTTAGCACAGCTTTTCATCCACAGACGGATGGACAATCTGAGCGGGTGATACAGATATTGGAGGACATGCTTAGGGCATGTGCTCTGGAGTTCCAAGGGAGTTGGGACAAACATTTGGCTCTAGTCGAGTTTGCCTATAACAACAGTTACCAGGCAAGTATTGGCATGCCTCCATACGAGGCATTGTATGGGAGGAAATGCAGAACACCACTGTGTTGGGACGAGGTTGGCGAGGCCAAGCTCGAAGGGATTGAACTCGTTGAAATCACCAAGGCTAAGGTGAAGGTCATTCAGGATAGACTCAGGGCTGCCCAAGATCGGCAGAAGAGTTATGCCGACAAACGACGCAGGCCATTGGAGTTCGAGGTCGGTGATAAGGTCTTCCTAAGGATTTCTCCTTGGAAGGGTATCATCCGATTTATATCGAGGGGAAAACTCAACCCCCGATACATTGGCCCATTTGAAATTCTTGAAAGGATAGGGGTCGTGGCATACCGTCTGAAGTTGACGCCAGAACTTGAGAAGATACATGACGTGTTTCACGTATCGATGCTCAAGAAATACGTGAGAGATCCATCTCATATTCTTGAGAAGCCACCGGTAGAGATACGCGAAGACCTACAATATGCGGTAGAACCGGTGAAAATTGTGGGGCAACAAGTGAAGAAATTGAGAAACAAGGAGATTCCTATGGTGAAAGTCCTTTGGAGGAGTGATCGGGTCGAGGAAGAAACATGGGAGACCGAGGTCTCGATGAGGGAGCAATACCCTTTTCTCTTCGATTAGGCACGTGGATTTCGGGGACGAAATCCCAAATAAGGGGGGGTGAACTTGTAACACCGTCCCCAAATGTATTTACTTTTATGTGAATATTATATTTTAACCTTATGGAATGGTTAAAGAAATTATGATGTTACGAATTTTTATTAATTCTTTCGCACGAATAGTAAATTCGCACGTGAGGCCCGCCCGGAAGCGGGGGCCGCCCGATATTCCCGGGACCACATAAATTATTCATCTTAGTCTAGGTAATAATTATATGGTGGTGGATAATTCATTTGAACCATGGAAAGGTCCAGAGTTGACCGATTGGTCAAGAGAGGCCCAGATACCGGTATTGACGATTTTACCGATAAATGTCCGAAATTGAATTTCGGGGACTTATAAATCAAAGTTGGGGAATGAATATTCATTATAAGGTTCATGTTGGTTAAAGAGCATGTAAAATATTTTATTTGACCCGATAAAATAAAATATAACAAAAACTGTCCGAAAAATACAACTTTCGGGACCGATTGTACACTTCGGGACAAAAGGGGTTGACCTCCCACATGAGTGGGGGCCAACCCACGATTTTGGCCACAAAATGGAGGCTGATTTGTCTCAAACAAGGTCTGAAAACCTTGAGATGATGGGGGAGACCATTTTGACATCCTAAGGACCCCATCCTCACTCATTTGGCAAGAAAGCCAAAAAGAACATCTCACCCCTCTCTCCCTCACCCCCCATCTCGGCCAGCACCCAAGAAAGAAGCAAGAGTAATTTTCCATCCTCCATTATCCATCTTTGAAGAGAGCTCAAGCTTAAGGAGTCCAAAAGGAGGTCTTTGAGAAGGAAAAAGTGAGGAGAAAGTGAGAAGGGTTAAGGTAAAGACCTTATATTAACTTTTCCTTTATTTTTCTTTCTATCATATGAGATATATATCATATGAAGAACCTTGAGGCTTGTTCTACATGATTTAAGTGTAGAATGGTAGGTTGGAAGGTGGTTCTATGTCCAAAAACGGACTTAGAAGCCAAACCGACCGGTTCACCGGAAAATAACCTTTTAAGGGTTATGGGTATTGATTAGGGTTTTATGATGTTAAAACCTTGTTAGGGACTTGATATAGAGTATCTTTGAGCTTCGCCGGAGTTTCGCCGGAGTTGGTCAAAGTTGGCCGGAGTTGGTCAAAGTTCACCGGAATTAGTCCAAGTTCAACCGCGGAGCGTAGAACACGCTTAAGCTCACTTAAGGTGAGGATGACCGACTATATTGCTTATAATTATTGGGTTAATTTCATAAGATTTCCTAAATGAATTATATGTGTTTGGCATGATTTATTAATAATTAAAAAATGCCTAAATGAGATCATTATTGTTTACAAGCAAAAATGCATAATATACAAATTTATGAATAAATTGTGTATGATTATGTGTTATGAATATAATGGCATAATGGCTGTATAAACTACAAATCAAATGGTGATAAATATACTTTTACCTCATGTAAGGAAGTCATGGGAGGATAAAAGTGATATTTTGATAATAGAGCCAAATTACACTTGAATGTGAAATTTAGTTGAAATATACGAATTATTATGAAATTGCATTGGTTTATTAAGATTAAACAACTAGTATAGAAATACTAGTCGGGAATGTAAGTTCAATAGTTCTTGGGAGCTAATCCCAAGATATTAGAGTTAAATAACCTTAAAGGATATTTTTAAGGTGGACTTTATGAAGTCAAGTTACATTAAGAGTAGGCCTTGAGGGTTACTCAAAATGGAAGGAACCTAGACTAAGAAGAGGTTTAGGGATTAGATGACGTGACTATGAGCCGAGCTCTAGCACGTGGTAGTATGACTATGAGCCGAGCTCTAGCAAAATGTGGTATGACTATGAGCCGAGCTCTAGCAAGATGTAGTGTGACTATGAGCCGAGCTCTAGCACAAATTAGTATGACTATGAGCCGAGCTCTAGCAAAATGTAGCGTGACTATGAGCCGAGCTCTAGCACAAATTAGGATGACTATGAGCCGAGCTCTAGCATGAAGGAATGTGAATCTAATATAAATAATAGCACCCTAGATTTAGGGTCTTGGAAATTGAAACTTTGATTATACTTAGTATAGTTGTCATTGTACTTGTCAAATGCTTCCAAGTACTGACCTCCCCTTCACGGGGGAGGCCACCTCACAGTTTCAGGTAGAACTTGAAGGTTGCTACCACCGGCCGTTGCTTCGGGAAGATCAAAGGAGGGAGACGTGGTTCGTGCTTCTTCCGTTCCTGTTTTGAAAACATTTTAAATAATGCTCATGGATAATATTTTTAAATATTTATTTGGGGGCTTGTATGCCCATGTTTGCCAAGGTGTGGCATGAATACTCGTATTGAATATTTCCGCTGCTATGAAAGAATATTTTACATTATGCTTGTTTATGGATGTACTATGTGTGAATGATATTCCAGACGCCTTGTATAGTATGGATGTGTTGGACTGCGGTTGACTATTCGTACTGTACGGCGGATTGTTGACGTGTCCGGTTAGGTCCGGGGCGTGACAAGATTAGTCGCAAGAGTAGGAGTATAATCTAAAAAAATTATAAATATGACTAATTTTGCATTCCATCCTTGCTTTGTTGTAATACAACTCATATTTGATTAATAATTTTTTTTATCGTAAAATAAGCGGTTTTATATTAAAATCGAGAACAAATACAAGATAATCTCCAGACATATTTTACAGATCCAATCGTGAACCCTAGGAGTAGACATAGAATTAGTCACCTCATACAAAGCAACCTGACTCACTAAACCTGAAACGGGGAAATTTAAGCCTAAAACGAACAGATCTGAAACCCTGTCTATCAAAAGTACTTCGAAAATCCAAACATTCAAACCAAATCTACTCGGACTAAAACTAGTACTGCAAAAGAGAAAATAATATTGAAATAAAATATTTCCACAAAACTTTTTCTGGTGTGGAGGTGGTTCTGGAGGAGGAGGAGCTCTAGCAATATGGATGAAAACAAAGTTAACCACTGTCGGAGCGGTCGACCAAGGCTTCACGATCCAGCACCGATGCAAAATCTCAGCCGCAATCTTTGCATCCGCCAACATTATCTCATCCAACATAGTTGCAATCTCAAAGGTTAGAACACTTAAAATCAGAATAATTTGCCGCTCCAGCCCCATATTGATAAGGACGACGGAAAACCTTTACAAAGAGGGGAGACGACCGCTAGGTTTTTAGAGAAAAGCCAGAGCTTTTTATCCAATTATTTGATTCATATTTCATTAATAATTAAAATATAAAAGTAATAATTTAAAGTTATAAATGTTATATTTTCGAGAAAATTTGGCATTTTCAAAGTTATAAATGTTATATTCATGAAATTTTCAGAGAAAAAGTAACAATTTTTACACAAAATGGCATTTGTATTGTCGATCGGAGTTTGCATTGCTAGGAGGTGGCTAAAGGTGCAGGTAAGGCATCCATATTTTTTTATATTTTTTAAATGTGTTTTATATATTTTGTATTAATTTTTCAACTTTTTATTTTTTCAAAAACTAAGTTTTTAAATTTCTAAAATTTTGGGTAGTATGATATTATTATTTTTAAAGAATATTCTTGAAATTTATTACTCCCTCCGTCCCTCAATACTTTGTCAAGTTTGACCGACACGAGAATTAATAAAGTAAAAACTATGTGGTTGAAGTTTGTGCAGAGAAGAGAAAATTAATTGGAACCACAAATTTTTTACTTGGAAAATGGCAAAGTTAGTAAGACATCCAAAAAGGAAAGTTGACAAAGTTATAAGGGACATATGGAGTATGATGTTTTGTGATTTTTTTGAAATTATTTTTTGATTATGGGAAAAATAATTAAAATACCCCAAACTATCAAGGGGTGTGAAGTAAGCACCCCAAACTTGCACATGTAATTTAAATACCCCAAACTTGATAAAAAGTTATTTTAGTACCATGATCATGTATTATTTCTTTTCAAAATGTTACTTTTTGGTGTTAAAATAACTTTTTTTGTAAAAAGTTTGGGGTACTTAAATCACATATAAAAGTTTGGGGTGTTTATCTCACACCCCTTCAAAGTTTGGGATATTTTAATTATTTTTTCTCTTTTATGACAAATTAAAATATGATTATCCTATTAAGTTATAAATTTTATAAATAATGACCTGAAATATATCGTTATAGGGTCCAAATGATGGGAAACTATCAATCTAAGACCTAATTTAACATGAATTTTATCATTTTTTTAATTTAAAATATTATCTAATTTTTTAAACAAATAAATTTTATTGACGAAAAAATCATCAAAATTAGCAATGAAATTAATAAAAAATTAAACAAATCAAAATCTATAGAATTTTAGGTCCTAGATCTGATAGTTTTTCGATCATTCAGGCTATATATCGACAAATTTTATATTTTGGGTCCCGCATTGATAAATCATTTATTTTTCAAGTTCTGAATTGATAAAATTGCATTATGTTACGGTAAGGGTAGAATAAGAAGATAAAGTATACTTTAGTTTTATTTTGGGAAGATAAATAGCATATTCCTATTGTGCATTTAGAAATTTGTTTAGTCCTACGTAGGGCTATTTCCACTAGATTAATAATAGTAAGGTCTATACATTAACGTAAAACAATTAGGATAAGCCTTAAAACATTTGTGGTTTTGTATTCCAGGATAGGAGTTTATTCTAAACATGAGTAATTGTTGTCATGTTTTTACAATGCCAAATTTTAAAACACATCAATATTTATTGTAAAAAAAACATAACAATATTTTCTAAACTTGACATTAACTACTCAAATTTTGATAACAATGACACAATAGTCCTATTTTTGAATTCTCATACATTTTTTCCTCTATTTTAAAGAAATCCTTAATTATTAATGAAATAAAATGTAAAATATTCTCTATGACTGATAACTTTGTCAAAGTTAACTCGTCGTCGAATAATAAAGTAAAAACGATGTAATTGAGACTTCTATAAAGGAGATAGAATTAACAAGAAGCATGAATCCATTAATCAAAAGGGAAATTTATAGAATTATTAGGATAGTAAAAAAGGAATATTCGAAAAGTTATAAGTGACGAAAAGAGTATTACATAGTAATAATATTTATTATTATTACACTAAATAAATATTAATCTTTAGACACAAAAAATTGTTTCATATATCTTTTTTATTTATACCATTAAGATTGTCTCATACCAAATTTGATAAAATTTGTGTGATTTTAATTTATTCTTACTTTATCTTTTTTTGTTTATCCCATTATTATTATCTCATGTCTCAATGTTAGTGAGATACTCTGTATTAAATTTTAGATGATGTTATACTGCACATCTTTTTATGTTGACGTCATAACACATCCCAGAAGTCCTACTACTCCCTCGGTCCTGCCATCCATTTGTCAATCATGTTGAATTTTCAATGATTACATTTTATATACAAAAGTATTTATAATATGATATGAAGAGTAGTTAAGGAGTGTTTGGGTTTGCTTAAAAAAAGCGCTTTTCAGCTTTTGGCTTAAAAAAAGTTGAAAAGAGTATTTTCAAATGACAGCTTCTGCAAATTAATCACTTAAAAGCTAAAAGCTGGAAGCAGGTAGAAGGGTGCTTTAAAGTGCTTCTCACTTTTTCTATTACACAAAAAGTACTTATTTTACCAAACACTAACAACTTTTACTTTTCCAAAATCACTTTTTTCTCAAACACTACCAACTTTTACTATTAATCACTTTTCCCAAAATCACTTTAAAAAATCACTTTTTTAAAGTTGAAGCAATTGCAAACACTCCCTTAGATTCAGCATTATCCCAAGATTTCCAACGTTGCACATATGATAAAAATAAAAAGTTCACTCATAAAAATTGCATCGTTGATTGTGTCCAGCATTCATGTTCTGAAAATTAGAGATTGCTCCACCACAAAATTCAAGTGTTCTGAAAATTAGAGATTGCTCCACCACAAAATTCAAGTAAACACGGCAGCTAGTTGCACACATTACATAGCAACTGATTTTACTTCTGGGCAAAACTGTGAAAGCTAGTGGTAGTAGTAGTAATCACTCAAGTCACAATTGGTTCTGGTCCATAATTCAGCTCGACCTGCTTAGAAGTGCTGCAGAACGGGAAAATAAACATTGGTCAAACGTCCATGAAGATGTCATGTACGTATGTAGCTCTAGAAGACACACTGTTACCATATTTTGACAATAAAACAGGAATCAGTGAAGAGATAGGGAGAAACAGGTTTATAAGACTCTGGGGTGAACTAAATGATCTTACGATTCAGTCTTTTAGTGTAACCTATACTGAATCCTGAATTCTATCAGCAAAAATCTATACAACAACATTCAAACCTGTCCCAAAAAATTTGGGGTAGGCTAATATGAATCAATACATGATATCAGCTAAACTCTATTAACAAAACAAATAGTTTATTAAACTTGACAGGTCGACATAAACCATGTTCCAGTATGCGGTTCCGGTTCAGGTTCGCTGAAATTTAGAACAGGGAACCGGCAGCTCAGTTCTGGTTCGGAACCACGAAGACCGCGTAAATGGGCCATAGGACAACACAGGAACACTATCATATTCACAAAGCACAAATAGGGGCACTAAGAGCTGCAACTGTGAAGATTCTGAAATATCCATCAGACTGCATATGCAAAAGGCGTCAATTTCTTCCTATGACCTCACTGATTTGAAAACATGTACGTAGTATTACTTTGAATCTATCTGTATACTTAAATATCATTCTTGCTAGAGATCATATTTATTATCAAAATTACATCAAGTAATTAACTGATCATTGTACTCAGCTCGCAAGTGTGCAAACTGTGTTCACTTACATTCATAAATTTACAGCAACAATCAAGCCTTAATCCCAAAACTCCAAAAGAGCTTGGAATCGACTAATGAATCGACTAATATATACAGGAGACAAACAAAATCAAATCAAACTTTCACACATACTCTCCTTCCACTTAGCTCTCTACAAAGTCACACTTTCATCTGACCGCAGAAGTATCATATCATTTTTTATCACTCTAATCCATGTCTGTCTAGATAGTCCCCTCTCTCTCCTCTCTACCACCTCTCTCCACCATCTAACACATGCATCACTCAGTCTTCTACACACAGGGTCAAATCAGTAAATCACATCAATCATGACTCGCATCCAAAGATGTCATGGCCCATGACGACTGTCATGGCATAGGGGCAATTTGTTGTGGCGATGGCGATGGCGATGGCGCATTTATAGTGTCGCCATGAAACACTAAAAACAACCAGAATAAATATGACTCATAGGCAATATAGTTCTATGACTTACCATGGATAAAAGAGTTAACTAACCATATCCAAATAACATACCTAAGCAAATCATAATAGTACCTAAAATAATCATAATCAAGCACATAATCCTTATAAAAAAATACCTAACCAACTTAATAACACTTAACCGAGAGCCCCCTAATTCATGTCTGGTGGTCGCTGCCCGCTGGGTGGGGGTTCGGGGTCACACAGCCTCTCCTACACAATTACAGTCTTTATTTGTTCTTGCACCATGTATTTCTTTGGTATGCCTCAGTCACCCACGTATTAACCATTCAGGGTTTAAAAAATTAATATCAGGGCCTAAGTTAACTAAATTGTACCGGGCCTAAATAATATGGGCTTGTTTAAAAAAACATCAAATAAGACTCGAAATGGCAGGCATAAAGCAGGCGATGGGCAATGCCGCAGGAATGGTGACGCTTCACACCAATAGCGACAAATGGCGGTCACTAGTGGCAGATCCAGAAATATCGGGAGTGCTTTAACACCCGATTGTGTCTCATCAATCAATACAATATCGTCGACAAACATCATGCACCACGGTATATCTTCTTAAATTGACTTTGTAAGTTCATTCATGACTATAGCAAATAAGAAACGACCCAGAGTGGATCCTTGGTGCCCTCCGATATTAATAGGGAACTCTGCAATCCTCTGTACACAAGTATGTACACTTGTAGTACAATCCTCATACATATACATGATGATGCTGATATACTTACGTGATATGTATTTTCTAGTTAAGGCGACTTCTCGAGGTACCCTATCATATGCCTTTTCTAAGTAAGTATGAACATCAAATGCAGATCTTTTTAAGTGTCTCTATACTTCTCTACAAGTTGCCTAAGAAGGAGAGTGGTCTCAATTGTTGAACGACCAGACATAAACCGAATTGATTCTTCAATAGTTGGCACATTCTTGCACATCACACTTATTATGTCATACAATAATGCAGACATGATCGTTTTTCGATAAAACTTATCCTTCGATCTAGTCGGCATACATCAAACACAAAGAAATCTTGATTCACACTTCCTGCTAACGAAACATATCAGAAATTGTGATCTCCTTACCATCGGCAATAACCACACTGTTACCATTGTTCTACCCCATTAAAATTGCACTCCATAAAACTTATAAATTCACTACAAAACAAAAATCAAACATTACTATACCCACTTTTCTCTATGGCCCTCGCAGGTGGATTCTTGGCTTCATAATCCTCTTGGAACAAAACACTCTACAACCTTGGTACTGAAATTATTATCTAACACACCATTCACATTCCTCTTACATTTTATACTCACAAATTGAATTTGTCATGTTAAAATCGACAAAATGTCCAAAAAAAATATATTTTTCCTTTTAAAAACCCAGGTAAGACATGTATGTATAAAATCGTTAAAAATGTATCATTATCCATGTATATCACCACCACCTAATTAGAAAAAATTGCAAATGCAACAGAACTAAATCTACATACAAAACGCATTATTAAAAGAATAGAGGGTTGCCAATCTCATCAACTTATTAGCTCTACATACCATAACAAACCTTCCCCTTGACCTGTATGCTAACCATCTACAACTAAGGATGAGCATAAAACAAAATTTAAAATATTATAGCAAGAACCAAATCTATAGTGATATGATTTATTTGGGTTGGCAACAAATAGATGCCGAGCAAGCTCTTACCTTTGCCTAATTTTAAACATCCCGGTTCCCATCTGCATTGGTATACCCATGATGATGCATTCACTGACTCCTTCAATTTTGTCCTCTCGCCCAGTTATAGAAGCATTGAAAAGGTGGTCAGAAGTCTTCTCAAAAGAGGCTAATGTCAATACACTATCTTTCATCTTCTGAATACCAAATCTAGTATAACCTAGTATTTCACCCTGAAACATTAGAAGTTAAAAGTGAGTTGCACGAAGTCTTGTTATGTAACACTAGATCAAGAGTTCAAGACAAAGCAAGATATGAATTTTATATCCCTACAACCTTAAATGTCATCAGATCAGCTAGAAGCATCATGTGACGTAAGTCTATAGTCATCCCGTGGCTCTGCATAGTTCCATTAATCTCTTCAATTATACAACCTCTTGCAGCTTCAATTCCTAGAACTTGATTCACTTCCATGATGTGATTACTTCTAGTTTTTTGTCCATCAACTCCGACTGTGCCCAGAACAGTTTGAAGACCAGTCCTACAAAACATGGCTAACTATATAATAGGCTTTCGAAAGAAAAAAACTCAAGTAGTCAAGGGCCTATATGTTTTGGTAAACGAGCTATGAATATCACACACATTTACAGCTATTATACAGAGCTGATACGTGCACACATTATGACACTTCATGTAAAAAATTGTTAAGCACATGCAGTCATCTCCTTAATAGATCAAATTCCCATATATTCTCTTATAAAAGACCACCACGTATTATTTTCTTCAAATGAGTTTATTTTAATCACAATGCTATTTGTGTACCGATAGAGTGACAATGAAGGGGCTATGGTGTGAGTCTGACAAATCCTGTTTAAACTAGGCTAAAAATGAGGTGCAATATCGGCAGAACTAGGTTCTGTAGTTTCTCTTATTAGAATACAGAAAACCGATGAGTAGTTTGGTTTCAGATAGGTTCAAGTAGCTTCCTTATTTAAATATTGAAAACCCCATCATCATCATTACCCCAGTGCCGCAAAGGCTCCCCACCTACGGTAGGGTAAGGGGGGGTTCGGATGTACGCAGTCTTACCCCTGTGCTAAAGCAAAGAGAGACGGTTTCTGAATGACCCATAGTGAAAATTGCGTCGAAAATTGCATGAACCGACTGCTGCTTCATAACAAAGAAGCGTAGACAGTTTAGTGAGCCATTTTGCTTTATTCCATCATATTCTCAAGCAAAAAATATTGAGTCTTTGGCTCCATTGCAAATGATGGAAAATAAATATTGAAAACCTAAACTTTTTCAAATACAATTTCACATTCAAGAAGGGCATAGTGTAAAATAGAGACTAACACAAACAATCACGACCATATGAAGGATCTTTGCTAAAGTTACCAATGACACATAACGAGATCATGTATATCAGAAAACACAACAACTCTTCAGGATGTGAGTAGGCATTAGATGAGGGTATATAAGTCTATTAATAGTACCCTTCAGCCAGCACCTCATACTTTCCTTCCTCATTTTTGTTGATTACAGCACGTTCAACTGTGTTGATACCCTGGTTGAGGAAAATATGAAAAACTGTTGTAATCACATAATTGATTAAAACAAACAAGTTCACAGTTGGTTGATACAGCATAAAATTTAATAAAAAATTAGATCATGTCATCGCATCACCTTAACAACTACTGAAGGAAGCTTATTTTTGAGACGGTGAAGTTCATAATGAAGTTCACTTTGACTAGTGTCAGGGGTGACTTGCACCTTTCTGGAATCCAAAACCTTGATATGCTGAAAGAACGAACATTCACTTTTTATACATAGGTTTTGCGTCGTCATTATAAATTTATGATATGATGAACAGAAATTTATCAAAGAATAACCTACTTGCTCCTTCAACTTAAGTTTTGAAGTCTGCATAATTGATTCTTTGACAGTATAGGCATCAATAGAAAGAAAAGAAGCTTGGATTACTTCCATATCAAGCACTATAATTATGGATGCTAATCTGGAAGACATTACTGTCTTAATGCTCTTGGATACCTACAGAGGAAAAAGAATTACCACATCAAGCAGTTCACAAGTTCGAGAGATAAATCTCATTTCTCTATAAGAACTTAAATTTTAAAAAATGATTCAGGAGCCTTAAGGCACACTAGTCCATGAGGAGACAAGGTTAGAGGCAACGTGTAGATAGTGAGAAGATACTAGAGAGCTTAACAAAAAGCCCCTAATAAACTTGGAACGAGTAGAATAGACATTAGAAAACAACAAAGTAACTTAAAGACCAAAAGAAAAACCCATGAAATTTAAAACCTACTAAAATGTTACAGTTTCAGTTTACTCCAACACAATCTTCTCTAATTGTTTGAACAAAGGCTCCAAGCCTCAAGCAGCGTTTAAAAAAATTGAAGTTCAATATATTTCTGACCTCTTTTTCTTTTTCAAAATTTAAAAACAGTTCCAACAGCTAGAAACAAAACTCGAACAGTTCCAACAGGCTCGGCAATCTGGTTTATAACACTTAGCTGTGACTTGTTTTTCATATTTGATGGAGGCTTATGCCTCGCCACAATGGAAAACGCTTCAAGGCTTAAAATGCTTCTTTAAAACTTGATTGAAGTCACAGCTAAGTCACAGCTCTCTGATACTTATGCAAAAAACATTGTAAAACAAACTGAGCAAAGCAAATGAGATGGCATTAATAAAAATACACCAAGTGTAAGTGATGCATTTTCAATACGACAATTTATCATTCTAGCTATGGAATACGATGACTACCTGACTTAGAAGTGTTTTCTCCACACGGCCTTTTACCATTCTTGCAACCTCTGGTTTATCATCACATGTAAGTTTGGCATTAATTATAGGAGTGCTAATCTTTTTGGAAGCATTGATAATTTCTTTTATGCGAGGAACTCCAAGTGTAACATCTGTGACAGGGGGTTAAAGAAAACATCTAAATAAAACACAATCATGATGGCTAAAATAGCAATTCGGCTGATCAAGAACCCATGTCAAGTACAGTAGGAAAAACCAAGAACACAAAAGCATACTCATGCTAGCAACTCCAGCAAAGTGGAAAGTTTTTAGTGTCATCTGCGTCCCTGGTTCTCCAATACTCTGAGCTCCTATGGCACCAATTGAAGTTCCCTCTTCTATTTTCTTATCATGATAACGAGTGATGCAAGTGTCAAGAAAAACCTAGAACATTGAAAACATACCGAGTTACTTTAGAACGAATGGCACATTGCATCATAGCAACACGTGAAACATTACACTTATAGGAGTTGTACAATATAAGAAGGAAAGGTAACAAATACAAACAATATGTCCAAAATTAGAATCATATCACTCAAGACACAGAGGAGAGAGTATAATTAATGTCAAGGTAGCTTTACATTAAGAACTTGCTTTGAGTACTTTAAGGATAAATAAAATAAGCTTAATACTCCATTTGTCTCATTTTGCTAGAATTACAAAGCTTTTAGTTATCATTTCATCATGAGGCATCGTGCCTATGCAAGGTCCTTCCTCCGCAAACTTGCATTTTGTTTTGACTTTCTTTTCTACTTCTTCTTAAGGATAATCTCAAGGATAAACATAGAAATAAGGGTCTGTTTACTCCTTTCAAATTTTTTATTTTCTGTTTTCCATTGTCTTCTCTGTTTTTAAAATTTGAAAAACATGTTTGCCTAACATTTCAAACATCACACATGTAATGTAGGTAATAAAATGACTAATATGTGACCGTGGGCGGAGGTGCAATTGACTGGTGGTGGATGGTGGTGGTGGAAATTGAAGAATGGAGGTGGTCCCTGGTAGCAGTTGTTGCAGTGTTATTGAGGATGATGGTGGTTAGTGGGACATTGGCGGCAGTCCTTCGCGGCTGTGTTATCACAGAGCCGCCTAAGTGCCGACTAGCCATCCCGGCGATTGACAAGAACCGCGATGCTCAGTCAACTCGCCAGAAACCTCGTAGGCGTCTGCAGCAACGACTATAGTGACGCCAGATCAAGTATATTTCGATGACCCGTGTAATACTTGAGATTAGCTTAAAAATGATTAAAAGTACTATTCGTACCAACAAGGTGTATCTCCATTTAAGGGAGCCCATCTACTAAGAAGTCCAAGTTAAGCGTGCTCGAACGAGAGTAATCTTAATATGGCTGACCCCTGGAAAGTTTCTCCGACGCACACAAGAGAGAAAAAATGTGCGGTAAAAGGATCGTGTTGGTTTGTGATAACGGCACTGGGTCTCGAGAGCATTGTGGAGTAACGACCTTGAACCCTGCGAGGCCAGGGTGTTACAAGTGGTTATTAGAGCAACCTTGCAATAGTGTGCTGATCTGGTGGATATCAAAAACTCAAAAAGGCACTTTGCAGGCGAGGACTCTGGAGCTAGATTGAGATTTGTTTATGAACGCAACAATGACGTTACGTTCCTAAGTGGGGGTGATTGTAATACTATAGATTAGCTTTAAAAAATATTAATAGTACTGCTCGTACCAACAAGGTGCATCTCCTTTTAAGAGTGTTCATCTTCTAAGAACTCTAAGTTAAGCGTGTTTGAACAAGAGTAGTCTTGGAATGGGTGACCTTTGAGAAGTGTTTCAGGGCGCACACAAGTGAGGACAAAATGCGTGGTAAAAAGCCCGTGTTGGTTTTTAATGACAGTAGTGGGTCTGGAGTACATTCAACCCGGAAATATGCGACATTTAGTTCTTCAAGCCATCATAGGTCATGCCACCGGTATCCAACGCAGTAACCTAGCTCCATCGTTACTGCTCTCGTGAAGCCTGACTTCATTTCTTTTTATCTATCTCTTATCCCAACCTCTATTCTTTTCTTTTTGTAGCTAAACATGAAGCATTCCTGTTTGTATCTTATATTTTTAGTATATGCCAATTAGTTATATCCATCTAGGCTACAAAGTTCCATGATTAATTTCTTACTGTCTTAACATCTTGGTGAATATTATTATTACATAAATATTGTTCTGAATATCTATTGTTCTTGAAACTTATATCTGAGATGAATGTTAAACACTTGTTTTGAGTATTAAGTAGAGAAGTAAATATATTTTGATTTATATTATTTTTATACTTGAATATACTATATAATGGCGCGTCTTGTCATCTAGTTGCCGCCTAGGCAATAATGTGTGGTTGGTTGGCGCCGCAACTCGCTTAGCCACCATGACAACCATGCTTGGTGGTGGCATCATACCATGGCGATGGCGCAAATATGGTGCCACCATGTGTATGGCCGTCGCCATGATGACTTTTCATGGCAATGTAGGGTTTTCTCGCCATATGGCGCATGGCACACGCGCCATTCCTCGCCATCGACAACTATGTCAACCAGAAACCACTTTCCGTATTGCCCAGGCATCCTCTACCTTTTGGTGTTGCTTATTTCCAGATTAACTTAGTTTCAGACTTTGCTTATTTTCTTCAGGAAGGGGCAGGCAAGATCCAGACAGAGTAATTGTCATACGGATGAGGTAGGCAGCAATAGTAACGACTGCATTTTTGGAAGGACAGTAAAAACTGAGTACAGGAAATTACCACAATAAAGTTGCAAGTCTTATCATATACACACCTCTTCCGTGGATGTTAAAGATAATGAGAATAGCAATAAATTCTTTAAAAGCCTCGTTTACATTTTGACACAAACACATCAGCAGTGTTGACCAATAGGCCTTTGATAATACCAGAAGTTACTCTTATTACTTTAAAGATTCAGAGAATAAACTATGTGATTCCAATTATCTTGATTGGAGTAAAACTATCAAATTCTATCTACAGAGTATTGAATACATTCATTTGATTGATGAACCGTCAAAAGAGGAGATAGAAAAAGCTTCTAATGACATTGGGCTCCGTAATAATTCTAGATTATTCTATGAGGCTTGTAAAGCGTTTCACAGAGCTGAAAAGAAAGATAAGCCTCTAATGGCTTATTTTAAGGATTTCAAGAAAACATATGAAAAGCTCAATACATTAACGCCGTTTGGTCCAGATATCAAAGTGCAGCATGAACAACATGAACAAATGGTTTGGGTGTGCGTTTAAGGCTTGTAAGGTGTTTACAGAGCAGATTCTTGTTTTGAATTATCTTTAGTTGGTTTTTAGTAATATAAATTTATTTGTTGGTATATTTTGAGGCTTACACTCGCCTCCCCAGAACAAACCCCCTCAATATCTGAACAAACCACCTCAATATCTAAACAAACCGCCTCAATATCTTAATACATATATGTGCTTGATTTGCTAGCTGAGATAGGGAAATTGGGAGCAAAGCCGAGCAACACTCTCATGGTTCTCAATGTAAAACTGACTTAGCAAGGCATGCCATTTGAAGATTCCATAAGATATAGGACATTGGTTTGAAGGTTGAAAATATCGCGTAGTTATCCGTCCAAATATTGCTCACTCAATGAGTGTAGTACTGTAGTGTGTCCATATATGAGTTTCCAACTGTTGATCATGGGTTTGTTATAGAGCATATATTATGTAACCTAAAGGGAGCAACAGGGTATAATATTGTTTATCAAAACCAATATCACATGAGAATATAATACTCTGCAAATTCGATTGGGTCGGATTTAGAGATGGTAGAAGATCTGCATTAAGTTATTGTGTCTTTGTTGGTAGTAACTTAGTATCCTGAAAGAATAAAAAGCAAAATTTGATTTCTCATTAATTGTTCCAGTGCTGAATCAGAATATCAAGCTATGACAGAATCTCCATCTACGATAATATGAATAAATCATTTATTCAGGGAAATTGGATTGAGGACACAAATTCCTACTATTGTGGTGCAATAACCGGGCGGCTGTAGGCATGACCACTAATCCAGTGTTTCACGAGAGAGCATATCATATTGAGGTAGATTGCAATTTTATTCGAGAGAAGATACATAAAGGACTAATTTCTATCGGATATGTGTAGACTAGAGAAAACTTGGAGATTTATTCACTAAAGTCTATAGCACTAAATGGAATTTGAGTTGCTTATTTATGTAATAGGTTGGGCATAACAAATATACATGCTCCACCTTGAAGGGGTATATGAATAATACGGAGTAATAGAATAGTTTAGGAATATGCTTTGGAATAGTTTAGGAACATATTCTAGGATATTATTATCTTACAATATTGTAGGAAATATTCTATCTTTCTAATGTATATTTATGGGATCTTAAACCCTCCTATTACTTTTCTGGATTACTCTCACACAAAAAGAGTGTACAAATTTTGTTCTCTGGAGATGGGTGAAGTTTTGTATCAGCTAGTGTTACTTTGAACAAATCCTTTTTGAGAAGTCTGTCACTCATTTGTGCTGTATGACTTCTGCATTAGTAATTTTCTCCAATAAACTAGCAATGTTACTTCTCCTGCACCTTAATTGCGATTATAATATTCCTTCTATAGTTTGTTATGACTACTTAAATGTCTTGTGCTTTTATTTCTCAATGAACTCCATTTTCCATACAACTCCAAGAGCCTTACATTAAGCCTTATCAGTGAAGCTCAGCTTTCACTTTTTATATTTAATTTATGAAGCCTTGAATTTTGGGGTGCACTACTGGAGATTTTAGCAGATTCGATATCAATACTATAACCTCTGTATCATAGCATAGAATATAGTTCCTTCAATTCACATCAATATGGTCCCGTAAGTAGATATAGTATAGACCTATAGACCTTTCAATTTGTATCAATACGGTACCAATGTACCATAAGTAGATATATCCAGTATGCTAAGTACATGGTATATTGGTAAAAGAGGTACCTGTAGTTGCTTTCTAGTAACACCTGATATATTCAACGTGATACTCTCCAGAGCTTCGCAACAATCCTCCCCTGCGTGATTATCCTCGTGAAGTTTTAGATCTTCCAGTGTTTTCTCTAAGCTTCTTACACATTTTTCTTCTAGAAAATCTTCTAATGATTTACAGAAGGCCTTTGAGCACCCCCCTTCTGGTGTCATATCATATTCTGAAAGTCTTTTATGCACCACCTGTTTGATTTCTGATGATGACATACTCTTTTCCTCTCCAGGAGGACATGTTGCCTGTTAATAAAAAACGAACAAGTATTTCTCTCAACCGAGCAAATTTATATATACACACTTGACAAATGTATACATTATATGGAGACGCACATGCACACACAGACACATATACATACATATACTATGTGTGTGTAGATGTGTATAAGAAATCAGATATCATTTTTAAAAAATGAAGCTTCTACCTTAACTTTCATAAGTAGTCTATTAAAGTTCAGAGGATGCCCTTTTTTCTCTTCCATCTGTGCAGGGTCCATGCCATCATCACCATACACAAACTGCACAATGCATGAACTTGCATTTCGGACAGTTCTGTCATACATAACAGAAAGGTCCTCCAGAGCTTTCATGAGCCTACGAGACATATACCCTGTGTCAGCAGTTTTAACCTGTATAATTTTTTTAAATTAGATAAATGATTGGTTTAACTGCAGTAAGCAGGCAACATACAGAACTTCAAAATATCATATGGAAAGAGAGAAATTGCCGACAATTCATATTAACAATAGTAAGTATTACAATAAACAACTAAAATGTAATTGATCACATTACCGCAGTGTCTACAAGGCCTTCTCTTCCACCCATAGTGTGGAAAAAAAACTCTGTAGGTGTTAAACCATCATAAAACGAACTGGCAACGAATCCTTTAGCCTGAATTTAACAAATCAGGACGCATCAAGTATCATATGCACATCGTTTATATATAAGAACTAAATATGTAATTGATGAGACTCTGCAGTCCACCGCTTGTCTCCATATCATTTATCAGTACATTAATCTTCATATTTCACATAGTAAGGATAAGAAGCTGACTGAACAAATTTACATCAACAAATTTAGGAGGTATTTGACTATTTGTGTGACCATTTTAGTAAGAAAAACCCAGTTGTAGGTTAGGGATCTGTTAAACTTAAGGCCAAGCAAAAAACAAGTCAAACTTGAGCAATACAGTCTAATGAATGAAGAAAAGGATGACGCAAGACCAATACATGATACAAAATCCATTACAAGCAGATCTCTAAGCAAATCATACTGACAAGAAATCACAATACATGGATGTCAAATAAAACTGGCAACAGATAACCTAAGAAGTACGAAAATGCGAAAAAGGAAACGTGAAACGGGAAACGCGAGAAATTTGATTTCTAAAATAAAATAGGATACGAAGCGTGGGAGAAACACGTAAACATTTAAAATATAAGGATATATTTATTAATATTTTTTCATATATGTACATGAGTTTTTTCATTTATATATATGCACATAAATTTTTCATATGATTTTTTCATAACCCATTAATAAAAACATTCTACATGTTCAAATTTTAAAATCATCACATATTAGTACATAATTAAACATAAAACTAAAGGTTTCTGAAATGCTAATTATTAAGAGAAACGGCCCCGGAACGGGAATTTGAAATTTCTGTGTTTTCAACACACTTCTGAATTTTCAAAACGGGGAAGCATGAGCCACCGGAAAACTAAATGTGTGGAGGAATGATCTGATTTTATTTATCTCCCTTTTTCTCTATTTATTACTCCTTCCGTATTTTAAAGTTTGTTACGCTTTCCTTTTTAAGTTATATTTAAAATTTTCTATATTTTCATTTTTTGGTAAATTTTTCCTTTAAAAATACTCAATTACCCTTACTTTTCCTACTTTTTATCTTCTCTTTCATACTTTTCTACTCTCTCTCCTACTTTTTCTACACTATTCATTACCCTACTATTTCCTCCTTAAATAATGTGACAAAATTTAATGTAGCAATCCTTAAAATACGGAGGGAGTATTTTTAACTCTGATGTCATATGTGATTCATGTTAGCCGGCCTCAAACTCTTTTGGGATTAAGGTTGTGTTGTTGTTGTTGGATGTTGTTGTAATCTAGTTTCTAGCCTCAAAAAACTGAGTAAAAGATTTTGGAAAAGAATTGGAGAAAAAAACTCTTGTTAATAGATAATGTTTCTCATATTATGTGCTCATATTAACCCTGATTGCTCAAAACCTATCTACCATCTCCTTGATATGATGTTCTAGGTGAACCAATGTGTCAGTTGTAGGTTTTGAAATTCTACATTTTAGAAAAACAATGATTTAGAAATGAAAGAGAATAACTCACCGCAGGAAATTTTGATTTTATAGGAAAATGGGGAAGACTCCGATCTATGAATCCATCAGGAGCACGGCGACCGCCAACAGATTGCTGTCCAACACATGCGATCATCTGACTAATATTGATTACAGATCCTTTTGAACCACAATGTGACATAATTAAAGGACTATTCCTCCAGGGTAGTGAATTAGTGCACACCTGCACACAAATGTTAAAAAAGTCATACATGTTTCCATATAATACATAAGCAAACAGCAAGTAACAAACACAGTGTTGTGGACTTCTTTCTAGGATGTACGTATCAGCGGCGTCATAAAAATAATCAGGGCTTAAACGAGGTGTAGGAAAAATAATCAGAACTATTATGTAGCCTATATAAGGGTCTTTATTATATGAAATAAATATGTCTTGGGAAGAATTAAATTTTGTGTGTCTTGACAAGGTCGGACACCGGAATAATCTTCTTTTTTCTACCAGTTTTTGCAATCTCAACCGTGGACGAGATCTTTCACAAGTGTTCTTAACACATAGTCACTACTACTCTGTAGCTTATAGAACTGTTGAGATCCGGGGAGTCCCACACCGATAAATTAAGAAGTAATAGAATGCAATATTAAGGTCTGGGCTACTCCTAACACGTTGACCTTTTACGATGGAACCTCATATCTTAATATGATATCAGAGCCAAATCAAATCGATGGTGTGGGCCTCTTATGAAAAACGACGACGCGGTTATTAAAAAATGACAATGACAAACGACGAAAAAATGAATGACGCCACGATCCAAACAAAATGTCTAGTCGTGAGGAGGAATATTAAAGTCCCACACCGATAAATTAAGAAGTACTCCCTCCGTCCCGTTAAGATTGTCCCAGAAACTATTCACTTGGTCAACACAAATTACGTTTAATCTCTTACTTTATATATCAATTTTTTATTAAATTTGATTCTTGTTTTTGCGACTTTGTAAAGTTTTAAATTTAGTTTCTGAATATGTGATTTTTTTCTCTAAAAATTATTTGAGTGCGGACAAGGATCTATTTGCTTTATCGTCAGTCAAGCATCGTAAACCGAATTGTCCCAAACATAGTGGGACGAAGGTAGTAATAGAAAGTTATATTAAGGTCTGGACTACTCCTCCTAACAGGTTGACCTTTTAGGATGGAACCCCAGATCTTAACAAGAACCTTTGACTTTCAATGGTAGACCTTTTTACGAAAAACAATGGTAAGAGCCAAACTAACTAATCCCCTAAAACTTCATACTTTAAATTTTAAAATTGTCTGTGAAAATTTTTTTAAAAAAAGAAAATTTTAAGCTCCCCACAAAGCATCTAGTTTTTTAAAAGTATTAGATATTAGTTCAATACATCTCTTCTGTATTAGTTCTATTCTTAAACATCTCAACAAGGATGTTTTGAGCTTCTTCTGTATACCAACTTCAAGCTGCTGGCGGTGGGCATACCTCATTTGAGGCTATTCCAGCACTTGTGTAGATTATTACAGATCATTCTAATTACTCACCAGATTGTGCATGTATGAGGAGATATCTTAGAGATCTCAGAATCTCTAAATATCCCTAAAACAAGAAAAAGGGAAGACCTTGGTGTGATCACGGTAAGAAACCCGGCCATATCAAAGAAACATGCTGGAATTTGCATGATAAACCTTAAGATTTCAAATCAAGTAAAGGGAAAGGAGCCTATGTAGCTACCGGAGATAAAAAAGACATAGGCACTTCTAACTTTGTTGCATTAACCAATGAGCAGATTGAGGTTCTTCAACACCTAATAAGTCAGAGCAAAGGGCCTACACCATCAACCAGTAAAACCATCAACTAGCTTTACTGACTGTCTCAGCAGTCAGGTAATGCCTTAACAACCCTAGTTGCACAGATTCATCCCTATTCAGCCCTATTGGATTGTTGATTCAGGGGCATCAGATCATATAGAGATAAGTGTTTTGCGAATTTCAAGGGACTGGCAGAGTCAAATTTTTTGATGAGATAGTGCTTAACAATGTGTTATATGTTCCATATTTAAAGTTTAACCTCTTATCGGTCAGTAAATTGAACAATGATACACATTGCCTAGCTAAATTCTCTTCTCCATTATGCGAATTTCAGGATTTGGATTCGGAGAGTCAATTCAACCACAAGTTCTTAAGTCTTAGAAGGAGTCAATTGGATACTCAAATTCAGCTATGATCATCCGAATGTCTTGTACTTAGAAAAATTATTTCCTTCATTGTTCATAAATAAAAGTTCTGCTTTTGATTATGAAAATTTTCAACTTGCTAAACTTACTAAAAGTCACTATCCCAATCTACCTTACAAATCATCCATACCATTTTCTCATCCACAGTGATGTTTGGGGCCCATTGGTTCAAGGTGGTTTGTTCTGTTTATTGATGATCATACATGCCTAACCTGGGTCTTCCTCATGAAAGAAAAATCAGAAGTCAATGTTATGTTTCAAAAATTCTATTCTATGATCAAAACCCAATTTCAAACCAAGATTCAAGTTTTTAAAACTGATCTTCTTCATCATTACCCCAGTGCCGCAAAGGCTCCCACCGACGGTGGGGTAAGGGGGGTCGGATGTACGCAGCCTTAGCCATGTACTAATACAAAGAGACTGTTTCTAGATGACCCATAGTGAAATTCATGTCGAAAATTGCATAGACTGACTGTTGCTTCATAACAAAGAAGCGCATACAATTTGGTGAGCCATTTTAAAACTTATAACGCCAAAAAATATTTATCATCCAACTTAGGAGAGTTTCTGTCCAAAAAGGGGATTATACACATTAGCTCCTGTGTTGACACCCCACAACAGAATGGGGTAGCAGAAAGGAAGAATTAGCAGCACTTAAAAAGAATGGAACTTGGGTGTTTGATTCGCCAGCAGGGAAGAGAATTGTTGGTTGCAAGTGGGTATTTAAAGTTAAATATCAGGGTGATGGAAAAATTGAAAGGCGGAAGGCAAGGCTGGTTGCTAAGGGGTTCACCCAAGCTTATGGCATTGAATATTCAAACACATTTGCACCATTAAAGTATTGCTATCACTGCGAGTGAACCTAAACTGGCCATTACAACAACTAGATGTTAAGAATGTCTTTCTTAATGAAGACCTAGAAGAGGAAGTATTTATAGTTGTACCACCAAGGTTAGAAGACTTGGTGAAATCTAGCCAGGTTTGCAGACTGAAAAAGTCCTTGTATGGACTAAAGTAGTCTCCTAGAGCGTGGTTTGATAGATTCACAAAATAAGTTATTAAACAAGGGATAAGTTATTAAACAAGGGATCGTGCAATGTCAAGCAGACCATACACTATTTGTAAAGAGGGAAAACTCTGGTAAAATGGCTATTCTTATAGTATATGTTGATGATATTAGTATGACTTGGGATTATAAGGCTAGGTGAGTTGAAGTACTTCTTGGGAATGAAAGTGGCAAGATCTAAGAAAGGCATTTTCATATCACAAAGAAAATATGTCCTACACTTGCTAAGTGAAACTGGAATGCTTAGGTGCAAGCCTATGCACACTCCTAGGGATATATCAAAGAAGTTAGGCAGTGACAAAGAAAGTCCACCAGTTGATAAGGGTAGATATCAAAGGCTGGTAGGGAAGCTAATCTACCTATCTCACACATGACCAGACATTGCTTTCTCAGTAAATGTGGTAAGTCAATTCATGAATGACCCAACTCAGGAACATTTTATTGCATTCTAAAGATTTCTGAGGTACCTGAAAATGACTCCTGGAAAAAGGATTGTTGTTTAAAAAACAGGGGACATGGAAGATTGAAGGGGACAAGGAAGATTCCTGGGTTGGAAGCCTTTTAGACATAAGGTCACCTACTCGTTACTGTACGTATGTATGGGGTAACTTAGTCACATGGAGGAGCAAGAAACAATCAGTGGTTTCGAGAAGTATTGCAGAGCTCATGGCTTTAGCACAAGAAATTTGTGAAGGATTATGGTTAAGAAGATTGATGAATGAGCTTAAACTTCCATTTGAAAGCTCCATCCAGATTTCATGTGATAACCAATCTACTATCAGTATTGCTAAGAATCTTATCCATCATGACTGGACCAAACACATTGAGATAAACGATTCTTATCCGAGAAGATTGCAGCAAAGGTTATCCAGCTCAACTATGTTCTAACCAAGGCACTTCCCGGAATTCAGTTTGAAGAATTATCTAGCAAGTTGTGCATGGATGATATCCATGACCCAGCTTGAGGGGGAGTGTAGATTATTACAGATCATTCTAATTACTCACCCTATTGTGCATTTATGAGAAGATATCTTAGAGATCTCAGAATCTCTAAATATCCCCAAGTATCTTCTCTTAATTAAGGAACCTTAATTAGGAAGATTCCTTCCTTATTTCACTTTACTCTAGCTATATATATATATATGTGTATATATATATATATATATGTATATATATATATATATAGATTTAGGATCACATACAAACTAATCCTAATTTACAAAATGCAAACTAATCCTGGCCATTGATATTAATAAGGTAACGGTGAAGATAGGAAACCAATCCCACAAATGGTGGTCCGCATGTTGTGGTTAGAGGAGAAAAACTCTCCCACTAATTAATACGGTTAAGTATTGGTCCTCAAACAAAATCTTACCCTTAATTTTGTAATATCGAACAGATGAGATGATTTGGCATTTTGTATGGGAAGCATGCTTTGTATCCGATCTTAACCCTATATATATATATATATAGAGGAATGCTCCTGTCCAGACGTCCGGACAGGAGCCGCCGTCCGGCCGGCGGCGTTTGGCCGCCTTCCCGGTGGAATTTTTTGATGAAATTTTTATGGCATGTTCTCCATCAAGTCTAGTTTATCCACAAAAAAATTCAGCCAAAAACTCAATCGGGAAGGTCGTCAAATGATTTTTGCAAGTTAACTGGTCCGGAAAATACATATTCCGGACCAGTTAACTTGCAAAAATCATTTGACGACCTTCCCGATTGAGTTTTTGGCTGAATTTTTTTGTGGATAAACTAGACTTGATGGAGAACATGCCATAAAAATTTCATCAAAAAATTCCACCGGGAAGGCGGCCAAACGCCGCCGGCCGGACGGCGGCTCCTGTCCGGACGTCTGGACAGGATCTTTTCTATATATATATATATATATATATATATATATATATACACACACACACACTGTAATATTCTCCTTGTAATCTTGTATTACAAAGGAACAAATAACAAAATACATTGTTCTTTCTCGAGTTCTTTCTACAACTTGTAATTCCATTAAAAAGCTAAACTCCTTCCACTTGGAATAGAAGTTAACCATGTTAACAAGTGTGTTTGTGTGTGTATCAGAAATGTTTTACATATTATTTTGATAAGGTTATACAATAACACACTTGAAACCAATAACTCATACTGGAAAGACCTAAATTTATTTATTTACAAATACTCAATGAATGGCTAAAGTTAGTTGTTAGTTGTTGATATATCCTCCTTCACTGGTAAAAATCAATTGCCCAATATATGGAGTCAAGTCACTAAAGATGTAAATTGTTAATGTCCTATAATACTAAAACACTATCGATCCTTATATGCAAATATGCACCGATATCATGTAATGCATCCAAGGTATTATACCCACACATACTTGTGACTATACACTTCAGGAGTTTCCTGTTTCCTATCAAATTAGATCTCAAGTCCTAGACATCAAATCATGTATATTCATGAACCTTATCAAGAATAATAATGAATTTGAAGTCCGTGCATTCTTACTTGGCCAGTTTTCTCTCGAATACTGTTCAGTTCGCGCGTAATTTCAGTTTCAAGCGTCTGTGCGGCATCACAACCAGGTAGTAGCTTTAGTTCCCCCTTGTTATATAAAGCTATATAATTTTCACATAGCCCATACCCATTCTCTATTTCCATTCTCTTCTTTGCAGCTAACTCATTTCCTGGTTGAACATCATCAATCCCAATTGAAAATCCATGATTTCCGATCCAACGAGCACTGTCATAATTCATAAAGCAACAGAAAAAGTTGTGTGCAGGTCAATAATTTTTTCAGTTAGCAGAAGATAGTTAAAAGTAGAATGAAATTTGACTGTGTTTTTGAAATAATATTACTCTTTGGCTACCCAATACCCCCCTCCATCGATAAACCCATTGGCATATTCACTCCGTCAATTCTTTTCTTGCTTGACACTCAGCTAGAGTCTCTATATCCATTGTTTAAACTCCCTTCATCCCATAACATTTGGCCATATTTACTTTTCTTGGTCAATGATAGTTAATTTTGGACAATGATAATAACTTTTATGGAAGAATTTGTAACGAAGAACATTTTCATATAATTTTCATGTTTTAAATAGTTTTGTTATAAAAGACATCATTGGTCAAAGTTGGCCATTTATTTACCATGAAATGTCAAAACTAAGACACACGCATACATGCACATAGAGGACAGAACCTTTGTTTCTTCAAAGATTTTCTGGCGACAGTGTTGTGGCGGTGTGGCCGATTGTCATAGGTAAGTGTCCATCTCCACCACCTCCTTCTCCTCTTTCCCCTCCTCCTCCAGCACAGTGTTACGATCTTTTATTTAATTTTGTTATCTATTTGTTTATTTATGATAAAAAAAAAAATTCCAAAAAATAACATAACTATTATTGTATATTTTCCAGTTAATGCTAATGACAGGGACGTTAATTTCAAAAGAATGACATTTTATGGCAATACCTTCAACAAGATAGCAATATAAGTATATAACCCCTCTAGTGTCATGTTTTTCCATCCAGAAACATCACTTTTAAAAGTTTTGGCACTAATTATATCAAGATGGCAATATTACAACTGATTTTCTTCTCCCTTTTACATTTGAATCGTTTTAAAATTAAAAGTGATGATTTGTGGTCTAAAAATATCATATTCTTATTTGAAAATGTCATAAATATCTAGAAATAATGACAAAAGTAAGACTGTGGGCTTTTAAATGGACAAATATAAGACTAGCTTTAATTTTGGACAGAAATGAGATTTAAAAATAATTGAACAGACTAAAATACCCCTATCAGAAATATCCCTCTGCCCGCCCTCCCAGATCTGTTCATCGACCAAGCATTTAGTCGCCTTCAAGCATCGGTCGTCTCCTCTTCTCTCACACCCGCACCACCATCCCATCCACCCTTCTTTTTCTTCCCTTTCTGTCTGATTGCGTTGATGGTGGTGATACCCAAGCAAAGAGGCTAGGGTTTCGTTTAGGTTGTGGCGGCTAGATTCATTCTGGTGGCTAGGTTTTTGAGCTAGGATCGGTTAGGGTTGGGCGGCAGTGGGGCTGGGAGAGGGTTTGGCGCGCGGGGGGGGGGGGGGGGGGGGGCAGCGGTGGCTAACAGTGGTCACTATCGAATCAGGTAACTCTAACAGATCAGATCTAGTAACGGTAACTGACAGGTCGGGCAACTGTAACTGGTCGGGTTAAGTAACTGTAAATGGTTGGGACAAGTAGCTTAACTAGTTGGGTCACGTAATTGTAACTAATTGGAGTGTGCACTGTAACTGAGAAGCACATAAAAGTCGCATAGGTCTCTTTTTTGGAAATATTTAAAGTTAATCTCTCTTTTTGTTCATGAGTTTTGATTTAGTATTAATGGTGTCCAAACCCCAAATTTCTACATGAAATTTCCATATTTGCTTATGCCCAGATGCAATTTGGTTCATCTTTTAAGATGTCATTCCATTTGTAAGATGGCATTTCAATTGAAAATGGCATTTTATTTGGCTGTCTTTCCTAAGACAGGCACCAATCACTTCAGAGGAGGGCAGGAGGCGGTGTCGAAGGACAGTCTTCATGTCATATGCGACGCCGGCGTCGGAGAATGCGGTGATGACGGCGGATAAGGCAGCGGCGACTTTGGGCGTGACAGTCGCTTGCTTGATGCGAGATCTGGCGGTGACGCCGGATGAGGTGGTGGGCGGCAGTGCTGGAGAAGACTGTGGCGACGGCTGGGCGAGAGAAGGCCATAGTCTCTACATTACATCGTGGTCGGTGTGGTGGTGCCATATCTGTAGCTTTTATAAATAAAGGAGTTAGAATTTCCATTAAGGGTATTTTTGTCAAACCCGTATCTTTTAACTCCTGTGAAACATTGAAAGTCCTATTTATGCACTTTTGTAATGTTTTGATGTAAAAAAAGGAGCTAGAAAGTCCTATTTTTGCAATAGTCTCGTATATCGTGGTCAGTGTGGTGGTGCCATATCTGTAGCTTTTATAAATAAAGGAGTTCGAATTTCCATTAAGGGTATTTTTGTCAAACCCGTATCTTTTAACTCCTATGAAACATTGAAAGTCCTATTTTTGCACTTTTGTAATGTTTTGATGTTTTGAAAGTCCTACTTTTGCACTTTTAACTGCTAAAGAAACATTGAAAGTCCTATTTTTGCACTTTTGCACTCCTAATTAGGTAATTCTCTCATTAAAAAAGCACAAATTTTGATGTAAAAAAGTTCAGTTTTTTTTCCAATAAACATGTAAGTACATTTTTTGTACATTCTTTGGCTAGCCTCCTATGCGGCTTACATTCATTAGAAGATGAAAAGTGTATAATGTAAACTCTGATTTCGAAACCACTCCAACCTAATTCGGTGTAGTAAGTACTACATTTGATTTTTGTGGCTTGAGCTATAATATTACGCATGTGAAAAACGTCGATTCGCATACATGAAGTAAAATGTCTTAGATGGTGAAACAAATGTTGAAGCAAGTTCACTGGACTACAAATGATGGAATCACACTAACTTGGTATATAAATCACACAAATTTAGCATTAAAAAGCATGTCATGGCAAACTTGATATGCGAAAATAATAAGTATGCAGTGCATAGAAAACAAACCTCGGCATGATGGCATGAATCACTATACAAATGACAAAAAAAAATAATGGAGATTCGAAGTACATGCCTCAACTTGGCAAGCCTGTTCATACAAGTAGCAGCACCATGTGTGTTGTAGTCTCTCAGCAGCACAGAATAAAGACCATCCTTGTTTCCGTTTCCTATTGCCCATTACATAAATACAAGTTTACCTTCAGGTTCTGTTTTCCCAACTTAATAAAAACTATAAGAAAAATAATGAATCAAATGATAATCTTCTCAATACAACATATAGGGTATCAGGGCCGGATCTAGGAAATGAGCTAAATATGAAAAATGATAAGAAAAAAAAAACTAAAAAATTGAAAGAAAAAAATTATGTTGCCCCGGGCTTCAGTCCACCATAGCCCTAATGTAGATTATACTTGGGGTATGTAACATTAAATTATGCTTCCTCCGTCCCTTATAACTTTGCCAAAGTAGACTGGCACGTAAAATAATAAAGCAAAAACTATGTGGTTGAGGTTTATGCAAAGGACAGAGAATTGACAAGAACCATAAATACTTTATTCAAATGGGAAAGTGGCAAAGTTGGTGGGACAACCAAAATGAAAAGTGAAAAGCTGACAAAGTTATAAGGGGCGGAGGGACTATAAACTATGACCCATAATCTATTAATTGAACATACTTCAAGAATCACTTTTTGAAAAGCCAAATATTATGAAGATGGTACGGTTAAATTGAGACACTGAATTGAGGGGCTAAATTGAGACACTGAAACAACCCAATCGGAAGCAAAATTAAAGCACTGTACCAACAGGAACGATTAAGGAACTAGACCCCTGTCGCACATGCTCAATTCACCCCTGAACTAATATAATGTTCAATCCTCACCCCGAACTTCATATTACCCGCCACATCACTCGATAGTTTGTCGACCATGCATCTGACGTGGAAGCTAAATGGTCAAATTACCCTAAATCTATGAGAGTTGTTCTATTTCCATTACAAAAATATAAATACAAAATATTTATATTTTGTGGTAGATTCAAAATATGAACTATAAGATATTTATATATCTTCAAATTTTTTATATCTTTTGTTTTACATATCATAAATTTTATGTATTTACTATTTTATTCTAATATTTATTTTTTTATTTCTAAACTATTTAGGTCTTCAGCTTTAAAGTTCATAAACTATATTCTCACATTTTAGCATTTGAGAAGTTACAAAATACTCCCTCCTATCCTAAATAAAGTTCACACTTATCTTTTTGGGAAGGTCTAAAATAAAATTACACTTCTATTTTAGATAAGTTTTAAACATCAAATGTCCATTAAACCCTTCTTACATTTACCCTCTTACATCTATCCTACCCTCTTAATTATTCGTCCACCCTCACTACACTACACTCTCGAACCTTCCCTCTCTTTTCTCTTTCTCAGTGTGTTCCATCACCCACAAGGGGCGTAGCTAGGGGGCAACCTTGGCCCCGGTCCACCCCAAATTTTAAAAAAGTCTATTTTTAGGGTAAAAATTCCGTGTAAATTTATTTCCAAAAATATTCTTTGTACCGGCCCAGTGTTTTGGCTCCCCCCCCCACCTCCTGCAAGCTCTTTCTCATCACCTCCATTGTCACCCCTCCTACTTACCTCCATCATCACACTTTCCTTCTACTAACCTCTATCATCAATGGATCAGAACCATCACCCCCTGAAAACCCTATGCCAGACGACCTTTCCAAATCGGCACATCCTACAGATCTTGCGGTTGCACAAGCAATACAAATCAAACTTAATCTCAGATACATATGATGGGTGGGATGGGCTGGATTCAAAAGAGGGAGAGGAAGTGACCTTGACACTGACAGAAAAACGAGAAGAGAGAACGTGTTTGTCAATCCTGGATAGCGGGTCGTAGCAGCCAACCCCGAAAATGCTATAGCGGTATAGGTGTATAGCGGATAGTAGGATGACAACAACATTCAAGCCTTACTCCCAAAAGATTTTGGGGTCGGCTAACATGAACCATTACATGATATCAGAGCCAAAAAGAGAAGAAAGAAAAGAACATTGAAAAGATAAAGTAAGATAAATTGGATAAGATAAAGATAAATATAAGATAAAAATAACATAAGAACATAAGAAAGATAAATGATGAAAATAACATAAGAACATAGAAAGATAAAGAAAATAAAAGATAAAGCAATAGGAGAGAAAAACGACCAATCGTCCTCACGAATATGCGCCCTCCACTTTGCCCTCTCCAAAGTCATACTCTCATCAAACCCAAGAAGAAGCATATCAATTATGATTCCTCTAATCCAAGTATGTTTAAGTCTTCTTCTCCCTTTAAGTCCTTAGGATAAAAATATTATATGCAGAGTATAACATAAAGTATAAATATCAGATGCACCACTCGGTCTCCTACGCACATGAACAAACCACTGCAATCGAGACTCTTGCATCTTATCTTCTATAGGTGTTACTCACACCTTATGTTTGATTATCACATTCTTTAAGTGGTTTTTTCTATGTCTACACATCCAACGCAACATGTTCATCTTTGTCGCACTCCTTTTTGAATGTGATATTGTTTCACTACCCAACACTCTGTGTCATTTAATAATACAGGCCTAATTGTTGTCCGATAAAATTTACCTTTCAATCTAGTCGCAATATCTTGATCACATAGAAATCTTAAAGCACGCTTCCATTTCTTTCACCTTGTTCTAATTCTCTAGTATACATCTCCATCTAGTAACGGAACATATCATAGGCATGCATATCTTTGCAATCAAGGGTAATCTCGCTATTACCCCTACTTCTACCTCCACCAAACTTGCACTGCGTGTACCGAGCCTTACTTTGACTCAGTTTGAAACCCTTGATCTCCAATGTTTGTCATCGTGCTTCCAACTTTGCTCGAACGCCCAATAGTGTCTCATCATCGATCAATACAATATCGTCAGCAAACACCATGCACCACGGTGTATCTTCGTGAATTAACTCTATGAATTCATCCATGATGATGCCGATATACTTGTGTGATATGTTTTTTCTAGTTAAGGCTCACTAAAGGTCTTTTCGGGATATCCTATCATATGTCATTTCTAAGTCAATGAACACCGAATGCGCAACATTTTTAGTGTCTCAATACTTCTCCACAACTTGACTAAGAAAGTGAATGGCCTAAGTTGTTGAGCGACAGGCATACAACCGAATTGATTCTCCAAAATCTTCACACTTCTTCAGAGTCTTTGCTCAATCACTCACTCCCAAAGTTTTATGGTGTAAATAGAAAGATTGGGTGAATTTGATAAAAGAGAGGACACACCTGAATCAAGGATCCTCATACTGGAAGTGTTTGAAAAACAAATTCTAGACACACCTTGCTTGATAAAGAATAAAGATTTGATGTCTTAAATCTTTTGTAATTCTCGAATTTGGCATGTGTGGACTTTGCGCGAAGGTCTGATAGCACAATGGGAGATGGCGAAATATTGACTGATTTTGATTTAGTAATGATAGTAGGGATGGTACTCAAGGACAAAAATAGGGTATGGAATTTCCAGTAGAAGGACCCAGCTGCGAGGTCTAGCGGCAGCTCGTGGGTTTTCAGGCTGCAGCAGAGTGATGAAAAAATTTCTAGAGAGGGTTGCCAGATGAAGATGGCCTTTCTTCGAGTATAGGCAGTGACAAATTCTGATCAACGGAGAAACGTATATCAGGGTAGGGGTTGTGCAGATTATTTTTCACCACAAGCACATGGGAAGGTTTTCAACGGTGACGTTTGCGGCGGTGGGTTGCGATAATGTTTTGGGTGGGGCGGTATGCTTGATCACGAAAATGCAATATTAGAAAGGCCTCGAAAGATAAAACAATCCATACCTAATAATTACTAAGGAGACTTTTGGTAATTATCTCTCAAGAACAGTGTAGTCAAAAGCGAAATAAAGCACTGAAGCGAAATAAAGCGATCGCTTAAACCACTTGAGGTGGGACAGCCTATTTTTTATATTTTTGAGACTCTTTTATATAATAAGCAAATATTTTTACAACCCGTTTGGCAATACTGAAATTAGTTGAACGGTTGATTCTGCTAAAAATTTTGAAGTTCTGGTTGAAGTGATTAGATTGGCTGATTCTACTCAATTATGAAAAAATACTCTCTCCGTCCCATTTTTTTTGTCCTACTTTCCTTTTTGGGATGTCCCATAATGAATGTCCTAAGTCCTTTTTTTGGCAAGAAATATGTGGTCCTTATCATTTCACTTTATTCTACTCAAAACGCAACCACACCTTTTACTTTTCAACCACTTTCTTAATAATCGTTCCAAATTATAACAGGACAACCAATATGTGATGAAGGTAGTATTTAAGATATATTTCATTAATAAAATAAAGAAAATAGTATATGAAAATAGCTAAAATTATCCTCTACATTAACTTCAATCAATTCAGTGCGAAAAAATTAAAATTTAGGTGTTGGGTGAAAAAGTTGGCTGATAAGCCGGAAAAATAGGGTCACCAAACGGGCTCTTGATAATAAGATAAAACCCATACAAGTTAAACCTACGTTAAATCCTACGTTAAACCCTTCTAAGTTAAATCCTACATTAAACCCTTCTAAGTTAAACTCTACGTTAATCCCTTCTAAGTTAAATCCTACATTAAACCCTTCTAAGTTAAACTCTACGTTAAACCATTCTAATTCGAAGACGAAAATTATAGGTGTTGGGTGAAAAAGTTGGCTAATAAGCCGAAAAAATAGGGTCACCAAACGGGCTCTTGATAATAAGATAAAACTCATACAAGTTAAACCTACGTTAAATCCTACATTAAACCCTTCTAAGTTAAATCCTACGTTAAACCCTTCTAAGTTAAACTCTACGTTAAACCCTTCTAAGTTGAAGACGTTAAAGCATTCTAAATCACAGTAAGTGTTCTATCATGACTTCAGCTCTCCGGTGCATTGCTCGACTCACACTCCCTGAGTACCTGCTCAGCTTTTAATGCAGCACTTAATGGTCATTAGTCAAACACATTAAGCCTTCTTTTTCCTTCTCATAGGGGCATCGTAGTCTTGTGGATGAGGAATATGAATCAGATAATGGATAAAAAATGACTCCTCTTTTGACGAATAGTCCTTGAGAGTTTACAAGGACTATTGGCCAGAATCTAATTATGTTTTAATGCATTTGGTTCAACATGATGTTATATACATCATATTTGATAATTGTAGAATAGTATATGTAATATTTTTTAAACAATATGCCTGACCTGAGTCAGGCAGCGCTTTTTTTGTGCCTTGCGCCTTAGGCGCTGGAGAGCCCTAGCACTTTGAGTGCACCTCGCAACTTTGACTACCTTGCTCAAGAATTACAAAATATCATCCTATTTGAATGAAGGCAAATTACACCAATCCACTCTACCAATATATTAACCATTTATTAGAAATATGAATGGTGAGTATTAAAAATCTCATCATAAGATGTGTTTATGATAAAATGAACTCTCATAAGAGCCCATTGCTCGAAAATCAGAACTTAACCTCTTTATATCTTCTATATAGACACAGTCATACATACATAAGGAGAGGTACACGATAAATACATAAATAAATGAATAAAGAAGAATGGAGAAAAACTAAAAATAATCACCTAATGTGGCCTTCCCAAGTTGCCCGCTTATCAGCTCACTGTTCCGAAAGTAAACAAAGCCATCATTTGGACACATTGTTTCTTGATCCTTTTTATGGTAAGTTTTCTCCTTTAGAGTAAGGTTTAAGTACACCCTCATTTTTCTATCTGGACGCACTAGCACACTAAATAACTGTTTTCCGCTCCAAAGCTCAATTGGCTGCAAAAGCGGGTTTAGTTAGATATTGCGTTAAAGAGATAAACTAAATGTGCCAGTTAAGTAAAACTATAAATAATGTGCTAGTCAAATCTTGGACAGATTGATATGTAAAAAGAGGTGACACTTAGACAAACCAGTCAAACTAGTACTGTAACAAGTACGCTGATGATAACGTACGGTTTCAATAGGTATCACTATTGTACTTTTGTCATTGTGCTGACTTTCTCTACATGCATTTTGCTGAGTTTTTACATGATAGAGGTGGCATGTAAAAAGATACCAAACATTAGACTAAACGGTCAAATAAGTACTGTAAGAGTATGCTGAGGACAATATATGGTTTCGGTATATGCTGAAAAAACTAGATATGCACACACACACACACACACACATATAATTGTACTACATGAATTAAAAAGTGAACTAGAAATTCTTTTTAAAAACTGATGAACAGTGATTCGTTTTTTCACACAACAATTTAACAAAAGGTAAGGGTTGTGTTTGGGGCTAAGTGGCTAACGAAGTTAACAAAAGTGACCTAGCTAGGAGGATAAACAAATGACGAGATAGGAAAAGTCTTAAAGTCAATGAGAGAAGCCTTGTTCGTCGTACGTTTTATGCATTTCAGATTGCAATGGATTTATTTATTCAATGACGTTTGGTCGTGTTGCAACCGCGCTTCCCTTTTTGTGATGTTTGGTTGGCTTCTTTTGCATTTATTTAATTTTCATTCCCAATTCTAATGAATAAACCAAAGCCCTGTAATACATTCTTCATCCAAACATGTTTTTGTTTTCTATTCATATAGCCTTATTTTAAAACAATATTGGTAAAAATGGCGACAATTATGGAAATGTATTATCATGATAAAAATATCATGATAATACATTTCCATAATTTTCTTATCTATAATTGAAACATATGCACCTTGGAAATGAGAATAAAAAAGAGAGGCAGGAAAATGTAAATAAATTTGAAAACATGTTGAAACCAGAAATATGAAGCTCTTGGGATAACCTTGATTATTGCTGGAGTTGGCAAATCAATGTGATCCATCCCATCACCCATGTAAGAACAAACAAGTGAAAAAGAAGCACGGTCATAAAAAGTATCCTTCCTTGTAATGAGGAAGGAAGATGTTAGAAAATCTTGGGTAGAGGCCACCAAGATTTCACCACTCTTTGGAGTGCATAAATTTTTTTGGACCTGCATCACAGACAGCAGCAATACGTCAACATGTTTTTGGCAGATCATATGGAGAGAAGGACAGAGAGGCCATTTTCAACATGTTTGACTTGGTCAAATTCACACATATGAGAACTAGCCCATCAAATTAGAGACACCTTAATAGCTTATAACCAATACTCCAAGTTTTTTATGAGGAGCAATAGATATAGTGACATATTATCTAGGAACATCTTTGTTTAGGGCCCGAAAGATATTCCAACAGTCAACTCACGACCTTCAGAAAAAAGGATATCAATTCAATCTTGAAATTAATTTCTGAATCCCAAAGAATGATTTTAAACTTTTTTTAATGTGGGATAGTAAAAACTTTCACGGAATCCAATAAAGTTTGATATGAAAAAAAATATGTTATTTTATTTTGAACATTAATATATTCCCTCCGCCCGATAAAAATTGGCCAAACTTGACTTGCACATGGAATAAGGCAGTAAAAAAGTGTGGTTGAGAATTTGTGTGGAAGATAAAAATAATATTAAACACTGATTTCTTACATTAAAGAAAGGGAAAGCTCCCGAAATAGGACTAAAAAAGTTTGAAAATTCCAAAATAGGACAGTCATGTTTTTATTCCCAAAATAGAAGTAATTACTGTCAAGTTTGGAAAATACTGCCATGTTTGAAGTCTGGTACTGCCAAAACCTGACAGTAAATAGTCCTATTTTGGGAATAAAAACATGACAGTCCTATTTTGGAATTTTCTAACTCTTTTAGTCCTATTTTGTTCCTTTTGGATAATATCTCTTAAAGAAATAATGACCTATATATGTCTAAAACAAAAGTGGTGGACAAAATATGACATGTTATACACAGTGGCTGTAATAGTAACTTTTAGTGACTGATTATATTCAATTTAAACTGTAATGACTTTGACGTTATAACCGCAGTAACATTAGTCACATTGTTGTCCATAAATTTTATTTAAGTAATATTTTACGAAAAAACCCTACTTTATAAGGAAATGGCAAATTATTTAGTGGGAAGTACAGAGTATTAAGTTTAGTGTACTGTATACCCATTATTACATTTTTACAGAATGATGTGGTAGAGTTAACTAACTTCCTTCTGAGACTATATTCATGGTGTGACTTTTTGAGTCTTCAAATGACAGATCGCAATTTTCAAGTCTTTTATTGATAACTTATTTACTTTAAAAGTTTCAAACAGATTGGTCAACAACTCAACATATACTACCTCCGTCCCAAAAAGAGTTGCAAATTTGACTTTTCTTAGTCAAACAGTCTCGTTTTGTTCACTTAATTAGGATGTCAATTTTTAATTATTTTCTAATTTGAAGTTTACAACTTTGAAGAGATTTTAATGTAGTTTTTGTATATGTAAATTTTAATTATTAAAAATTGAATTAATTATCCATAGGGAGGGTTGACTTTTATTATTGGTTGACCAAAAAATGTTGACTTTGCAAAACAAATTGGGACGGAGGGAGTAATTTGGTTCCAACTCCCACAACATAAAAGCTCTATCTAAGGTTGATTGATTGCAGGATGTTGTCTGGAAAAAAATCTTCCTGGAAATGTGTTGAGCGGTGTATAATATTATAATGTTTGATGCAAAAACAATATAAAAGACCCAGGACATTGCCTCCAAAAGTGGAAATCTTTTTTCTACATAGTTTAAACAGTCATGGAATATATCCTCCTAAAGGAAATGTCTCCAGTGCGGAACACGTGAAAACTAAGCAAAAAAACATTTTAAGAAAATGGTTTTTTAGAAACAAGCAGAACCTAAAGTATAAATCAATTTATCAATGAAAAACTCCATAAATCAATTGTATAACCTTTAAACAGTTTCATTTTTTAAAGTAATACAACAACATTACCCCAGTGCCGCAAAGACTCCCACCTACGGTGGGGTAAGGGGGTCGGATGTACGCAGCCTTACCCTTGTACTAAAACAAAGAGACTGTTTCCGGATGACCCATGATGAAAATTGCATGGACTGACTGCTGCTGTGTGAGTCATTTTGCTTTATTCCATCATTTTCCCAAGACAAAAAATAGTGAGTATTTATTTCATTTTTTATAGTAATATAAAATAAAATAACCAATGCTTGTGGAGAGCAAAAGCAGAGAGCAAGGTATGGAAAAAAATACAAACAGCTGCGTAAAAATGTATAGAACTTCTGACAAACTAAGTAATATACCCCCATTAACATGAGTGCCTCAGTGCGGGCCTCTACCGTTTGCGGAACATGGATATTCATCTCATCACCGTCAAAATCAGCATTGTAGGGATTGCAAACAGATTCATTAAATCTCAATGTGCGCCATGGCATTATCCTTGCCTGCAGTCCAGGATACTGTTAATATAAACACAACTCGGAACCTTTAAAACATGTTTTGTGTAATCATAGTCACCCGATGGCACATAATAGACATCCGATGAAGACTTGGCTGTCTGTTGAATAGAACAGCATCTCCATCTTCCAAATGGCGGACAACTGTGTAACCATACTTCAAGTCATCAGCATGACGCTTTCTACTGTACTTTAACGAGCTACAGATGAAGAGCCACAAGCAGAAAAATCATACATACACTCCATTATATTATTACATAAGCTCCCTCTGTCCCAAATTAAAATTCCAGTTCAGTTAAAATGTTTGACTGGCCTTTAAGTTAAATCTCGACTAATTTAAATTAGTATCGACGATTAAGAGTTAACATACTTAAATATACACTTAAAGTCTATTGAACCCCAAACACCGATTTTTTAATATGATAAAATTTCATACACAAAATCAGAGAACAGAAGAATCAGGTAGACTACATGAATATTGAATACTACAGCAAAGGAACTTTTAAAATGGGACAAGCGAACGTAATAGCTAGCTAGGGCTGTTAACGAACCGAGCATTTATCGAACTATTCGAGCCGTGCTTAACGATCTTTTGAACTCGGACCCGAGCTGAGTTTTAAGTTCGAACAATTAATCGAGCCGAGCTCGAACATAGTAGTATTTGGCTCGGTTCAAGCTCAAGCCTATCGAGCACTCTGAAATTATAAATATAGTTTATAAATTTGTCAAAATTTAAATGTAATTAGTACTCCCTCCGTCCCAAAATGGTTGGCCAAATTTCCTTTTTTGGCTGTCCCAAAAAGGTTTGTCATTTCCATTTAAAGTAAGGAATATGTGGCTAAAGTTAATTCTCTCTTCTCTGCACAAATTTCAACCACACAATTTTTACTTTATTGATACGTGTGAAAGTCAACATTGGCCAACCACTTTGGGGCGGAGGGAGTATGATTTTATGAATTTAAATATGATTATTGTCGAACCGAATACTTGTTGAATAATTCGAGTACGAGCTTACTAACGAGCATCATATAAAATTTTAAATTTGAGCACGAGCTTACTAACGAGCATCATCTAAAATTTTAAATTCGAGCATATTTGATCTTAACGAGAGCTCGGTTCAATCATCGAACACCTATCAAGCTTAAAATGAGCCTCATTTGTAAAGCGCGCCGAGTTTTGAGCTTAAACCCGAACACCAATATTGTCAAATTGAGCCGAATCAAGCTCTGAGTGTTCGGGCTCGACTCGACTCGTTAACAGCCCTAGTAATAGCTTTATAAGAACGAGATGAAGTTGGAAATTATTTTGCTACTTACATCTCTGTACCATCAGGATACTTGATGTACATTGCCCCAGGGTATTTGTTTGGCCCATTACGAACACATTGTCGTAACTTTTCTATGTTGTGTTGTGAGACAAGCTCAGGAAATGTCAAGATTTGAGCCATGAAGATGGGAATTGCAAGCTGCAAATTGTATTGTAATAATCAATATCTTGTCGTTAAAGGAAGTGCCAAAACAAATCACAGTAGAACATAATACCTCAGTAATTTTAAGATTTGGATCAGGCGAAATAACAGTACGGCCGGTATATTCAACACGTTTGCCAGAGAGATTTCCACGAAAACGGCCATGCTTTCCTTTCAAACGCTGAACAAAGCCACTTAGTGGCTTTTGAGTTAGCATTTGTGGTGGCACTCCACGTACCTCACTGTTTATGTACTGTGCAACTTCCATTTGCAAATCAACCCAGCTAGCCTGACACAATTTTAAGCATTACACAGGGCCCAATGAGAAAACAACACTATAGCAAGAAGCATGGAAAGTTCAGTACTGTTATAAACCAAGATGGAGTATAATCCTGATAGAATTGCCATGTTCTCGCATATGTTTGAAGAGAACGAAGTATTTGTCAACAACTAATTCCTTGGTCTTAGAGAAGATATAATAAATATGCGTAATTTAAAATACAGAAAAAACAGTAACAATGTAACATATGTATGCGCCAAATACAGCCAAGGAATAATTGCAAGTGGAATATAAAAAATAATTTAATAAAAACAGAGATGATAATAATAATAGAGCATCCACAAACATGAAATAGCAAACCTACCAAGCTAAATGGCGTACACTTAGTCACTTACATTACTGATCACTATATTTCACAGAATACTTAAGGTATGTTTACTAATACAGATATTTTTCAGATTTTTACAAAATCTGTTTGGTCCAAACCGATATTTTGATGTATATAAACCGATTTCGAACCATTTTTTTGGGTCCCAATTTTGGGGTCCCAAAATTTATCGGTCCAGCCCGGTTTGGGGTTCTTTTAATGCGGTTCGGTTTTCAGTTTTTCGGTTCGAAATACCAGTCCTTGTATTTTATGCCAGCTATCATAAGAAATGTGTTGGGAATGGCAGTTTATAACGACAATATATTACAGATATTTTTCCATTCACCATCAATAACCATGAATAAGAGAGAATCTCATCAAATTAATGTCATACCAGACTTTTGCTAGGATGGCTTGCATCAGATATTTCTTGTTGAAGACTTGCATTTGCTTGGACAATGCGTCTCAGCCTCTCTGTGATGTCATTCTCATTACTGCAACATAGACACAGGATATCATTGAGTTATCTTATTTTCACGGAATGAAATTAATATTAGCATTCTTGTATAGTAGTTCATGTGGACGTAATAGTATGTTCATCATCATGATTCATGAGCAACACCATTATCCCAACTAGATCAGGTCACTGACAGGAAATTTGAAGTGTCCATTAATTGTGTTAACACAATAAACTCGTGCAAAAAACAATGGCATATTTTTCCACCAGGTACACTTCAACCTTCTTACAATGGAATAATGAGACGAAATCCAAAATCTGCACCATCGTAAATTATTTCCGCTTATATGAATATAATGAGACGGAAATTAGGCAAAATAGTTAATAAAGTATTATTCAATCATCATCATCATTACCCCAGTGCCACAAAGGCTACGGTACGGGTAAGGGGGGCTCGGATGTCCGCAGTCTTACCCCTGTATTAAAGCAGGGAGAGACTGTTTCCGAATGACCCATAGTAAAGTATTATTCAATACAAAACAAAAAACAAGATTCGTGAATGCTGCAAGTTCATCTTTCGCCATTTTAACAATCTGATAATTTAGTTTATGGAATGGGAAAAGGGTGAGGATTTTAGAGATGCACTAAACAGCGCTCAGTATTAGTTCATCTGATGTTAAGTGTATAGAATGTGAAAAGAATGACGAATAGAGAACTGCTCGAAGCAGCATTTAGTATAACCACAGCAAAGATGCAAAAGAAATTGTCCTTATATATCTCACTGTCATTAGTTCGTGAAGCTTGCTCTAGCATCTGGTGCATATGACCAGCCACAACCCAGGGCCTTGTTTAGTAGTACAAAATGCCATGGCAACAACTTATATTGTCTTGACTAAATTTCTGAAGACTTTACGAATAGTTAACACTATATGCTCCAAGGTTTCCGTATGCAGCCCTAATTTTGATAGGGAAATATATATATATATATATATATATATATATATATATATATATATATATTAGTACAAGAGATGTTCGTGAATTAATACAAGTGCCGAATGCACCGAAAAGACATGGGTTGTGTAAAACTGCAAATGCAACTGCAACAAACCACAACTAACCTTCTTAATATTCATCTTTCTGTGTATTCAACAAACCATATTCAATACTACCTCAGTACCTCTCTAGTTAAAGCATGTAAATTATGTGTTACCTACCACTTTTATGGTCGCACATATAAACGTAGAAGCCGGAGTGGTACAGATGCAACTAATGAACAAAGTGGCTGAGGAAAGGACCCAAGCAAGCAGTTAAAGTCCTATTAGTATCAGTAATAATATTAATTAACACTACTTTAAATAGTCTTCCTTTATTACAGTTCTATTAGATTAGCAATTTTGTTTCCCGCCTGTAATATATAAGGGGTTATTAGTTAATTTAATAAACAGCTTTTAGAGAACTAATTCTGGGATTTCTTGACTAGGTCGGAGATCGGATTAATTCCGTTAAGCCTCTTTATTTTTCATTCCTCTCTTCATACTTAATTAAAATTAGATTCAGAATTGTCTCTTTCACTATTATTGATCATACCCAGCATCCCATTCTTGACCTTGGACAAGGTCACTTACCCGTTCCCTTAACTGCTTGGTATCAGATTCTGGGATGATGGAGATAAGTAGATAGAGAAAACAATAAGACAAAATAAGAGTGTCTCTCTCTTCCCAAGGCCCAACCAACAAACCGAATGCTCAACTGCCTCTAATTCCCTTCCCCCCAGGAAAGTCCCCCTTCCCCTATTTTGTTAAAGATTCCTAGTCCCCCTCTCCTTTTGTATACTTTATCAAAATATTCAATATTAGATTTAATTACACTCATGTACCTGTCTCTATCACAAGGTCACTTACTCATGCCCTTAACACTATGAGCCCTGTACCTGTTTGATAACCCTTTTATGGATCATCCGCCATTTTTTTTACTAATCACTAAAAAACTGATTTGCATATTGAGTCGAGTAATAATCAAACTGAATTTGGTGAAGAGTACTTCTTTGACATTTTCATACACGTAATAGTTATTCCTTTAGGGAAAAACGGCCATATAGGCTCTTGTACTGTAGTAAATACAGCAATGACTTTCATGCTCAAAAAACACCCAATCAAATCCTCAAAATTGCAAAAGCAACCAAATCAACAATTTAGCCTGTAACTCACTTGTTTTCCGGTTTTCTGCTTACATGGCTGACCAGGTGGTTCTATTAATATCTTATTATGTTTCTCTCCTTCCTCCCTTCCAACAGAAATTGGTCTTATCGGATTTCTTTAGTTACTTTTTCTTTCCAATTGCTTGTTTGAAATGAAGATAATATCAACGATGAAGAATCAAGCAGAAGAGAAACTAGGAGGGGGGAAGGGGCAGCATGTCCATCAAAGCCATCATCTACAACTGAAATCTTCTTCCAATTCTTTGTATTTGCAAAATTACATCCTCCACCATCTTTCCAGTAACCATTTATGCCACCTTCTCCGGTCTGGTGTGTCTTTTTTGTACAAAAAAAAAATGTGCGAAAATTAGAATGGGAGATTGTGAGGGAAAATGGAGAGGAACGCAAGAAACAAGAGTGGGCACCTAAATGGATGTGGAGTCATTTAATGGGGTGACACTAACATTGCCGTTGGGCCCTCGAATGCGGAGTCATTAAATGGGTTTTAATGAAACACTAATTTCCTTAACCAAAGAATCAACAACGACAACATTCAAGCCTTAGTCCCAAATAATTTTGGGGTCGGCTGACATGAGTCGACACATGATAAAATTTTGAATGTGACATGGTTTCGTTGCCCAGCACTCTACTCCATACACTAATTCAAGCTCAACTGGTGTTCGGTCAAATTTAACCTTTAGTGGTTCAGTCTAGTCAGCATACCTCAAAGAATGGGCACATTAAAAAACTTTAAATCCTTATTAGTAGATAACATATATATCTTTGAGCTAAACCAACCTGTCTACTCCACCATCCACAAAGACAGAAGGGCGGATTGCCATTGGTGGCACAGGGATACAGGTAACAAGAAACTTTTCTGGCCTGTCAGGGAGATAAAGCAACTCGCAGTCCTACACACGATGGAGAAATAAAAGGAACTAGAATTAGAAAGCAAGAAAGACCAGATACAGAATATGGCGTAATGCTGAACAGAACTTAAATCCTTTTTGTGTTGAGTTCAGCTTTGTATTCAACTTCATATATTTGCCTGATTGTACTCTTGATTAGCTTTTTGCTACCCAGTCATATGCAGGAGCATTGTTGATAGCTTAAATCATATCTTATTGCATATGAAGGAGAAATTTTAGTTAGACACTTCTACAAAAATATACTGTTTGAAAAGGTGTTATGCATTAAGATGACTATTCAAAAAAAAACATTAAGATGACTATTCACTCTTGTGTGAACATCCTGAGGGTGTACGCATTCCTATTTCCCTAACATTTTACGTCTTAAATTTTAATACTTTCTCTCACTTACTATTTTTCCTAAAGCATCTATAGTTTCTTTGTGTAGTTCCTAAAAATTTCAGTTTTAGTAGCTGTTGATTTTTCTCTAAGGCCATTTGGAGTGGTGAGGTATTACGAGTCCAAAAAGGTAGATGTAGAATTTTTTGACTCCTAATTGTGTGTAGTGGTAGTTTAAAAGGGGTATTAAAAATGGAAAAGGGGATGGAGGGGGTTAAATATAGAGGGTTGGTTAAGAGGAGTGGGAAAAGGAAAAAGAAAGAAAAAGAAGAGAAAAAAGACGGACGCGGGTTGCTTTTTTTGTGCGGATGATGTCATGTTGATGTCATCCTTGCATCATAATATCCCCAAAAAAAATTAAACTTGTATAACTTTTTTATCCAAATTTGTCAAAAAGTACATCAAAATTCTTAAATTTTTATGATCTTTCATATGACACCAATATGTAATATATAAAATGAATTTTTTTTTGAAGTTTTAACTGTTGAAATTTTCTTGAGCCCCGGAAAAACATGAAACACAAATTTTTAATTCATGGAGCCTTACAAATAATTGAATATTACATAATTGGACTTTACTTGAACTAAGTTTATATTTTGTTAACCAAAAAACGTTAAAAAAATTAATTAAATTTATTTATTTTTACATTGAAATATGTATTTTTTTTATTTAATAATTATTCAGCGAAAAATTAAAAGGAAAACATTACTTAAAATAACTTCATTAATGTTTTTCTAAGTTGAAAGGTTAAAATATATGTTGAGTGTATTTTATTGACGGTGCTGGAATGCAGGAAAGTGGGAGTCTAAACACTGTTTTCATATGGACGGAGTCCATTTTTGACAATTTGGCCTCTCAACCACTCCAAATGGTCTAAAGGGTATTAACGAGAAAACTGGGAAGTAGAAAGAAAAAGTAACCCGTATAGTTTTATCATGTAACAAGGATAATAGCACCATACAACACACGAATATTAAAGAACGATTAGGCTAGGTGTAACATGGCAACCCAAAATAAATTTCAAGGAAAAAGATATAGGATTAAAGACTATAAAGATAATCTGACTACAGAATAAACATAAAACGTTCAAAATACAAATAGTACAGATCAAAGCATTACCTCATCCGTCATTCTCATGAAGAGGGAGTAAACTGTCTTTGAATCAAGTTCTGGGGGTACATTAATTGATCCCTTGACATCCTTCTTGCCAGCAAGAGCATTAAGACACTCATCTGACAACTGGCTTCCATAATCATGAATGATCTTCATAGCTGCCTTTTTTACCATTCCTAGAATATATGCAATGGATGATCAATCATATTGACTAAAAATCGGCGCATATACATTGTTCCAAAACTAACTTATGCTTCTTTATAAGGTTACCTAGACTTTCTTCCAATCCATTTTAATCATCAAATATGTAGTATCATACACCATGTCACCACTCATAGGAAAAGAAAGGCTATCAAATGGTGCCAACAATCGTTTCAAATTACCCATTTTGCAGTATTACGTATTTTATATTCCAAAATAGGCACAAAACATATATTCATACATGAACATGATGTGTATTTGGTAGATCAAAATCATGTTTAGCCAGTTAGTACATTGCTGTCACGGATGAACTAATGCCAATCCAGATTTTGGGAAACGGTTGCAATCAGGACCCTTGATAGTTTAATTTTACAAGTGGTGTTTAGGTTCTTGATTGGGCACATAAGCATATGGCATAAACTCAATGGAGAAATGAGAACAAATATACCAGTATGCACATCTACAAATAAAAACCGTATAGTCACAACAATGCAACCATTTGTGGACTTAGGGGTCATATTTACTAACATGCCATGAGTGATAAGGATGTACTAAAACGTCTAGAAGAGAACAACTCTGAGACAAAAAACATGTTTTCCTCAAATCAATGTTCACTTTCATTTGATGGGCATCCAGCATTTAATCCCCAAACAACTTGATGAAGTAAAAGCAAAGAAAAGCCAAATGTAAGACACATAGAACAAAAGCATGGACCAAGTTTGGTGGGGGTCATGTTTGTGTGCTGGTGTGCATATTGCGGAAGTAGCACTACCAACATGGCCACAGAGTCGCAGTCTAACAGATACATAAAAGCATAAAAAAAATGAACCATTGATGCATCCACATCTGGAACATAACATGGTCTTGCTACTGTTTGTCATGGCGTTGCACTTCGTCTTAACTTTATTTAGCACCTCATTCTTCTTCAAATGATCCAACTTTGTACTTCTCATCTTTCTTAGAAAGTCTCGGCGATCATCTTCTCGGAGAAGAATACGAGAACAACCCTGAAAAATAAAAGGGAAAAATGTTTAAGAAAATACTGCCGAACTTCAGCACTCATGCATCCAGTATTCACTCAAACAAGAGTAACCCCCAGTTAAGGCAGGCAATGATTCAGATTTTGTCAAGTACAAACAGTGTAATCAATCTTTTTAGCTCCCCTTCAACTACACGTACACCACAAACATGGTGAAAATCAGCAGTTAACAACTCTTCTTAAACAAAATTTTATTTGAGACTCAATTATTATAAAATTGATATGTATAGCAGACTACTTTAATGAACCAAATAAACCGCTTTAGCGCTTTCCATTTAACAAATGATTCACCAGTTGAACCCAATTGATAGGTATTCTGACTCGTGCATATTACTTTTGTGTATTAAACACTGGAATGCTGAGAAAATTTTCATATTCCTTAATCTGCCCGGTTCCTATTAAACCAGTTGAACCCAATTGATAGGTATTCCGAATCGTTCATATTCCTTAATCTGCACGTACAAATTTTATTATTTTTATTATTGGCACTAATCTGCCCGGTTCCTATCATATCTCCCCCCTTAGACAACCACCTTGTCCTCAAGGTGGGTAATAGGAAACAAGCCTGGAATTCAGCTTCATCATGTCGCCTCGTCCTTCCCAGTATCTCCTTTTCCCCTTTCAGGATCAAAAGCGGAACTGCCAGGCCACTTAAGTAGGTTCTGTGTTTGGTAGCCGTCATCATGGGATGAATAGGTAGATGGGGTTTCTTCAGTGCTTACTTCGAATGGGCTTCTAGAGGATGAACCCGGAACAGCTTCCAGATTAGATCAGACTCTACCTGAACAGATAGCAACCACAAACATACCCCTCACACTATTTCTACAAGCTGATATATTGGCCATGTGGATCTGTTCTATACAATGAAACAATCAGTACCTATTGCATCCAAATCATTTCTATGGCGAAAACCATTCCTCATGTTAGTTTCGACAACTCAGCATTAAGCCAAGCATTTTTATTCACATATTACACAGCATAAACAGAGGGGTGAATCCATTCCAATCAATGTACAACCATTCAGATCTATGGTCTGATGGGCGCGTAAACCATTTTCCAAACAGCCCATTACAGAAGGATTCCTGAAGCCTCTTTGCTTCCCTGTCCTGTTCTACCCCCAGCTTTATTAGCCCAAGTGAGGAGATAGAAGCCTTAACGGTTATTCTAAGCTGGCAGAGTTCCACTTCTATATTTCCAACATCATCGTCAAGTTCAGCTTCCAGTCCAGCGACCACTGACAATTTCTCCTCTGCTCCCATGTCACCAACGATGAATGTATCTTCAGGGGGAGGTTGCCGCTGATTAATGGACTCCAAACAGAGCGGTGAAGCTTGCAAAGTGTGATGATCCGCTGGCGATGAAGCTCGCACTGTGAGACGTGGCTTGAGATGCCATCAGCGAACTGGTAGAAGCCTCTCGCGATGATGATTAGTGAGGAACAAGTAGCGACGGTGAACTGGAACTGTAACGAGCGGCTAGCGTCAAACCTGTTGAGCCCTGGCACCGTCTAGAAGTTTACGATCGTCTCCTGGTTCTCCGGCAATTTTGATTCATCGCCAGTTAGCGCAGCTCAGCCATCATTCCGTCCATCGCTCCGCACATGTTGCACATCTCCTCCACTACCAACCGCACCTCTGTGGTGTAGCGCTCCATGTATGCTTGATATTATCCAACAGCTTCTCCATTTGTGATTGGTTAAATCTCATTCACTAGAATGAACTGTTCTGATACCAATGATAGGTATTCCAAATCTAGCAGATTACTTTTGTATATTAAACACTGGAATGCTGAGGAAATTCTCAGATTCCTTAAGGGATTACAAATCGACGTAAGAATTAGCACAGTAAGTAAGAAAGAGAAAGATTGATTGAGACATTTAGAGTAGTCTTAGACTCTTAGCACTCCCAAGTCCCAACTCCTTATTCCTAACTCCTTATTCCTCCTTTCCCTTCTATTTATACTACCCGTACAAATTTTATTATTTTTACTATTAGCACTAATCTGCCCGGTTCATATCACCAGTTAACTGCATAATGGGAGAACTTTAATATTTGTAGATAAATTGGTGAAATCTAAAAAATCCACCGAGACCTATACACAATCACAAGAAAACTAACACTCAAAAATCATGTACCTTGCAAATACACTTCAAAATGGTATAAATGATCGGCAAAAATCCAATATTGTAAACTGGTAATGCAAGTTTCAAGAATCCATAGTGACCAGGACAATCTGTGAACTTTCCGCCGCACGTCTCACAAGTCTTTTCCTTGTTTGGAGGCCCCTGAAACCCAAAATATTGTGCGAGTTACCTACTAATAATAGTACAATACAATTATGAACAGGTTATTCACAGACAATGATAAGCATTCACATTAGTATAGAAAAACAGTGTTGTCAATGACGGATAGCGGAGCATAGCGGCAAGCCTTGAAAACACTATAGCAATATATCAGGTAGCAGTATGACCACTATTCTTACCATTTTACTACAGAAAATATAAAATCATAAATATAACTATATTTGACAAATTCATATACGGAATGTATAGTTATAAACTCTATTAATATCAAGTTGAGAAAATCGTACTTTGTCGCAGGTTAGTAGAGGTTGTAGGAGGTCAAGGCCTCACGGGGAAGAGATGGGAGCCAGAGGTCTCAAAGCAAGGGAGGTCGATCATCAAAGACTTGGGAGGCTGGGCAGTGAGTTAACGTCTATCACAGACCTGGGAGGTAGGAGGTAGCTAGGTAGGTAATTGAAAACTTGAGACGCCTATTGCAAGAGAAAAGTGAAGACTTGGCATTAAAGCAAAGAAGAATTTTGAAGGGGTAGAAGGATTTCAAAGGGCTTGAGAAGGCTGATTTTACTCTAAAAATCTAGTTATAACCTCTTCCCTACCCCAAAAAACCATAACCGTGCTTATGTGCGCGCATAGAAGGAAATCGGAGTTGTAGTGCCTCAGCACATACTACGGCTGCCATTTGCCCCAGTACTGCTTCCACATTGCCACAATTACAATTAGACAGGTGCTGCTACACCATTACGTTTTACTGATAACACTGAGATAAAGATCAGTCATATGACCATATCAAATGGAATAAAGAAATGTTTGATAAAATTGATATACACTCTCCAAACATTTAACCACAATGAATCAAGAGACTCGTCAACCAAACTCAACCTTCATGTGCCTACCTACACATCTTGTTTTTATTTTTTCCACTAAAATTAAAAAATGTCTGATTATAGAGCTGGCTCTAAATACACTGCTGCCCATCTTAGAAAATCCTTAAATGTCACTTTGCATCACCAAAACAGTGAATTGGGAACAAAAAGAGTTTTGCAGATCAATAGAAGATAGAAGAATAAGAATCGAAATAGAGTTGAAAAAAGCGCACCAATGATACAATTAATTGGACTAGCAACGTTGCACGTAAGATTCGTTTACAACTTAGTGAACTTACAATTCGCAAATGCAGAATAACTTACTTCATTAGCTATGAAGCTATAGATTTTGATGAGAAAGGTGTGTGCAGCCCTAAAAATGCATAAACACAAAACATCGCCAGATACAAAAATTACCATGTGGGGATCCAATAGGCCATTGGGATGAGGTTTGTGGAATTGATCATAATAAACTCCACGATAGACTTCAACCACTGCTGATTTCATGATTTCAGAACTGGAGAAAGTTGAAAACTTGAAACTTTTTCTGTAGGATCAAAAATAAATTGTGATAAATGTGTGGATTAAAGTGAACTTACAGACATTGACTTTCTAACAAAAAATACAATATCATATTGGAAGAACAAAATGCATACATTTTGCGGGGACCCACATCCTCAATGTAAGGTTGTTTGGTGAACTGGATCTCTTCTTTTCTCCTCATCTTTTTCACCAACTAAATGTAATCCACTCGTAAGGTAACAATTTGTTTATGGGAGAGAATTGAGGAAATAAATACCTCTATTTCTCCAATGATAGAATCTGCACAGTTAAAGAATCATGATGGTTTGAGAACACTATTAATCAAGGCAACGAGAAATGTTGTCAATGGCGAATAGCCAAAAAGAGTCATTTGGATATGACAAATTGTGTTGCTGCAAGTAGCGGGACGATACCAGAATAAGTAAAAACATTACATATAAACTATACTTATATTTAAAGATACTGGTTGTAAGCATATATTTATTAATTAATTTTTAATTAATTAATACTACCTCCGTCCCATTTATATTGTCCCAGAAGAGGGTGGCACGGTTATTAAGAAAAGTGGGTTTGTGTGGTTGATATTAATTGATAAAGTAAGAATGATTTAGAGCCACACAAACTTTGCCAATATGATATGGGACAATTTAAGTGGGACTTCCCGAAAAGGTAAAACGGGACAATATAAATAGGACGGAGGGAGTATAAAAGAAAAGGAAATTTCCTATAGCAACCCCACATAAAGATCTCTACAGGAAAAAATACAACATATAATAAAAAGAACATTCCACAAAAAATATGAATAATAATGTCAGAAGTCAGAACAAAATAGCTTGTCTGTGTGATATCATGCAGCTACATCTTGAGCCATGTGCTATAAGCTATAATATCATATCACCATCCTACTCTATACAAAAGGAAGAGAAAAGGGGTTCAAGTTTTCCACCCAAATCTAAGACCAAAAGAAAATTCTTTATACAAAAGCAGAAAAGGAACAATAGTTTTAAGGCCATTTGTCAAAGTAAGAACCATTGAGAACGGTGTGCATCATATTTTTGTTGTTTCGTATGACTCCCTATTATATCATTCTTCCTTGCAGTTAGGCCTTTCAATGGGTCGGGTCTAGACCCGAACCCGATCCGAATCCGCCACTTTATTTGAGGGTGTTGAAATATAAACTACAAAATATAATATTGAAGAGAGGAGGAAAGATTTTCTGTTTATTTCATTGAAGGGTAAGGCCCTTTAAATATACATTACAAAGATAGAATATTCCTATAAAAGATGCTATACAATAATACTATATATGGTATATTCCTAAAATATTCTAAAGCATATTCTAAAGTATATTCTAATATACTTTCACACTCCCCCTCAAGTTGGAGCATAGATATTTAGTGCTTTAGAGATTCTTGGTAGCACATAAATTTGGCATCCATCAAATGAGACAAATGAGCTGGTAGCGGAAGCAATATGAACAAGCCGATTTTCTTGATTTTTGAACAGCAATTTTCTACACTCTTTGATCAAGTGTCCGGGCTTTTTGCAATAATTGCATATTACTCCTCTGTCAAATAACAGGTTTCCGTTTGTTGACTTTAAATATTGGAGAATAAAATGTCCAGATTGGGCCTTGATTGCTACAGAACGCAGACTTAATTTCAAGCTAGAGATGTGTCGGTCTGTTGCTAAGACCCCAGCATGTGCCCACGATAAGCGAACAACCAGAGTAGACCTTCGAGACCCAGCGGAAGTCTAAAGACACGCGAGATCCAGCGAGCGACCAACAATCAGACTGTGCGTCACAGTCTGTCCCTGGACACTTCGATGCCAGACCCCCAGCGAGCGACGACCACCGTCCACCGGTCCTCCTCAGCTCTCTCAAAAAGAACGAGAAAGAAGTAAAGTTCACTTGGTGGTAGAGGACTCTCAGGCGACTTTTAGACGAGAAATATGAGAGGTGCGGCGGCGGCAACAACTTGTTTCAGGTTTTGGGAAGATGCTGGGCGATCTGGTGAAAGAGCAGAGGGCGAGATTCTATATTGCCTGAAGATGCGTTTTCATGCTCGTTTGCTGGAAAGAATGCACCGGTTCTGAAAAAACTATATGTTCTTCCTTCCCTTTAAGCTAATTCTTCCAATCAAAATTCCAGCCAGGGAAGATGGCCGGACCTGACAGAGATGGACTAAGGTTCTGAAAAAAAAGGTTCCGGAGATTCTGGAGTGTAGAGTTTCTTTAGAATTAGCAGCTAATTGATTTTCTGGAAAGTGGCAGCTAATTGATTTTCTGGATTAAGAATCTGGTTGGAGGTTCTGTAGACAAAAGGGTGTGTAAGGTTTTGGAGTTAACTCAGGTTTTGGAAGAGGTTCTGGGAAGGGTAGGAGGTTCTGAAGGTTCTGGACTGAAATTAGCCTCAGAAGGTTAGGAGGTTCTGAAGGTTCTGGACTGAAATTAGCTCGTGAAAAAACTGCAAACGAATAGGAGGTTCTGGCAAAAGCTTCTGGGAAGAGGTTCTGGGAAGAATAGGAGGTTCTGAGATTGAACTAAGCTTCTGAATAGAGAATAGAGATTCTGGGTAATGGTGATGATTATGTAAAGAGGTTTTGAACTGAACTCAAGTTCTTTGAGAAAGAACTGAGTGTGAAAAACTAAATTGAAATCTGAAAAACTAAATTGAAATGGAAGGCTCTGATACCATGTTGAAATATAAACTACAAAATATAATATTGAAGAGAGGAGGAAAGATTTTCTGTTTATTTCATTGAAGGGTAAGGCCCTTTAAATATAGATTACAAAGATAGAATATTCCTATAAAAGATGCTATACAATAATACTATATATGGTATATTCCTAAAATATTCTAAAGCATATTCTAAAGTATATTCTAATATACTTTCACAGAGGGTATGGGTCTAAATTTAGAACCGTTTCCCGGATCCATATCCAACCCGTTACATGATAAAGAAAATGGGTCGGATATGGATTTTTAAGTTCCGGCCCGTTTTGGACACGACCCGTGATGATATAATTATAGTTATAATTTTCTACATATACACACACAATATACATAAAAATATTTAAACATAAAATAAGGAAAATAATCAAATATAAAAATGTTTTAATATTTGTAGGCTTATTTAGTGGTTGGCCCACTATAATGGGATTTTCTCTAATGAGTTAGTGTTCAAGGCTCTCTATGAGTTCACTAATATACATATAACATACCCCGTATATATTGTATAGTTTATATGGGGATGAATAGAACAACATTTTGCTTATTTATATATGATGATCTCTTCCAAGTTCCAACATGAACATTTTTTGTTATATACTTCGTATTATATTTTTTTGCATATGTCATTCAGTTTTTTTTGCGGGTATACCCGAACAGGATCTGAGACCCGCCGGATTTAAACCTGGAACATATGTTTAGGACCCGAAGGGTAAATGGGTCCGGATCTGGACCAAAAAAATTTCAACGGATATTGATATGGAATTTATAGTTTCGGCCCATGTCCGACCCGTTGAAAGGCCTACTTGCAGTCAGTGGCGTATCCAGAAAAATACGTCAGTGGGGGCGAATTTACCTTAAATTTAAAAGAAAAAAATCACTAGAAAAATTAGACTAATCAGATTAAGAAAAAAAGTGTAAAATCAATTATAAACAACAAAATATTCTCTAGACAAAAATATAATGAAATCATGTTTAATTAAATTTCACTTTGTTAGAAATAATTTTATCATACGACATTTGTAATTTGTGCACAATTATGTCAATATATAAATGAATCAACTAAGGGAAGGATCAAGCATGTACTTAGAATGAATTAAAATTGAAAATTCACAAGTATATTAAAAATATTAGTTTATATTATATACAAAATCATTTCATATGTGAAGCTAGAATAGTAACTATATTGATGTAGCTTAGATCTTCCTAAAAAGGAAAAAGTTAAAAAGAATAATGTGAAACTCCTTAGAATTTGTATAAGACTTCAAGGGCAAAAGCAACCAAAAAAAAAAAAAAAAAAGCAAAGAGGAATTGAACCCCTGACCATATATATATATATAAGGAGACATTATTGGTTCCTGCACTTATTTCCACTCGGCCACAGACACATGTAACTATATATCTAATATAAATTGTATATGATTCCTTTATTTAACACAAAAATAGATGTAGAATTTAAATTGGATACATATATATAGGGGTTGGGCGGGGATTCCTTGCAGACTTGCAATAATAGGGCATAGTATGGGCAGCCGAACTGCTATTATGTCATGGTTAATTACTTGTGTAAACTATATAGCAGCAGAATAAGCCCAAATGCTAAGTAAAAACTGGCATTGTGTCAATGATTCGCTTTATAATTACATATATTAATTTTTTTATTTACTTATAGTCTTATATTATTGTTGTTGTTGTACTTATAGTCTTATATTATTACATAGTTTCATATAATAATGTTTAAAATAAAAGCATTTAAAAATTTTAGAAGTATTCTGAAAATCAATGTGTTATGAACTGGTTAGCTTATTCTCTTCAATCCAATTTTTGTTTATTTTATGTATTGCAAGTTTTAATTAATGGAACAACCAAAGGTGTACATTAAGTACCACGTCTTTTTTAATACACACACTCCTTTATTTTTTTCAACTTAATGTGTATGATTAGTTTTGTTATTTTAAGGTAGTTAATGAAAATAGAAAGATTTGTGTAGATATCTAAATAGCAATATATTAACTTCCATAATAGTTTATCAACCCTTGTTTTTTTTACTCCAGGGGGGTCTGGGGGAGGGACTGGGGGCCTGGAGTAATCAAAGCTGAAACTCACCCCATTGAGTTTCAAACCCTTATGTGTCTAGCGGGATTCGAACTCGAGACCTCCCACTAGACACGGTAACTTCACAATCAGCTGGGCTAGAATGCTTGGTTTATCAACCCTTGCTTTATTTGTTCAATTATGCGCTCATGTTAACGTATAAGCAAAAGTACCATATTGCCATGTTGAAGAGCAAACCAAAGTGGATTGCCGATTGCAAGGCATTCCCATGTGATTTTGGACTGAAAATGAAACAATTTTTCCCTCCTTTTGGATGATTTCTACCGCTCTATTCTAATATTAAAGTTAAAAGTTATACGAGTAACTAAATAAGCTGCATTTTATAAAACTAAATTTAGTTGAAATGAAAAAGATTGGTTGAAAAATGAATAAAAAAGCATCATTTTCTGAAGAGCAGTGACTGTTTGCCGTACTAAATTGCTTTGAATTTTTCTACCATCACTAACTTAGAGAATTGGAAACGGAGAGTTATTCTTTTAACAAAGGTTATAATTGATTTATCACCTCTTGCCATGGCATGTGATTGTAAAAGAGGAATGATATTAAAAGGTGTATTTTGAAGAACACAACAAACAATCTGATGGAACATTTGTGATTTTAAATACGAAGTGTGATTCGAGAATAAGAAACATCATTACCAAAGAAATTGGAAGTAATAAAATTCTTGGCAAACATCATCATACATGCTGAATGTTTGATGAACCTATATTGGTGTATATGAAGTGGAAAAGATTGAGTTGTGAAATTTGACTTTCCAAACGTTTGTGTTGATGCCGATATAGACTAAGAATTTTGTCTACTCGGGATGAGAAAAAAATTCCAAAGTGTAGAGATGGTTTATCATTACAGTTCCAGGAGAAAAACCAAGTTCTGATGGTATGGCTCCTATGAGAATGAAGGGAGATTCCTGTTACTATGTGTCACAGATGGAAAAAGATGATACGTACTTTATCAACATCAAGCTGGCTTTTTATTAATGATTCTTACCAGACGCCAATAATGGTTGTTTTACTATCTACTTGAAATGTTTTAATTATACCGTTCAAAAATGACTCCCGCGGCTTCTTACAAATGGAAAAAATTATAATCTCAAGGAATAGGGTGGCTGTGATGTGCTATTTGGTTTGACATGTCTGAAGAAGAATAGACGAAGTTCTTGAGATTGAATTAAAACTACAGTTTTTGCAATAATCTTGAGATAGAATTTCACCCAACAAATCATTCCTAACAAACAAATTCATTCAGCAAAAAACTATATTATCACACCTGCAAATAATTAAAGCAAAAATCCTGCTGCCACACTCCCACGCTCCCAAACTAATCGAAGGAACCAAACGTTAAGCAAAAGTATAGTGCCAAAGCTGACATTTACTGATTTATTTACAATTAATATTAATACTATAATAGAAAGGTAAAATAACAATTCTATGATAGAAAGGAAATTAGGCATTAAGCAGCACTGGATCAGTGGAGCAGTGGGAATAGGGACTTGGGAAATCAGAAACGTGTCTAAGAATTTCAGATTAAGTTTACAACAACTTGAGCTCTTCTAAACTTATAATTTCTGGATGAAGAGGCGTGGTAACTACTAACCAAGACGGAGTGGAGGGCTGGAGGCGCAGATCCCTGAGGGATGGACTGATGGAGGTGCGCCGCCGGGCCGGTGCCGCGATGGAGCCCGGAGCAATTTGCGACTGCCGACTGCAACTCTGCAAGAGCAACTGCTTGACTTGCGTCGCTGCGAGTCTGCGATAGCCGACAGAGCCACAGAGCGAATGAGGAAGGATGGTAGGCTGAAGGCTGGAGGAGGAGGATCGAGACTGATTAGAATGTGGACTTCAAGAGACTGACTTTCCGCGCGGAAAAGTGGAATATTTCTAAAAACAGAAACCGCCCTATTATTTATGACCCGTATTAATATAAGGAAAACGATGTTTCTACCACTTTTATAATCACTTTTTGTCTATGTTGCACCGATACTTCACTTCGATGCCGTATCCGCGTATCCGATACGTATCCGTATCCGATACTCACTGATACCCGTCCTGTACGTATTGGGTCCGTATCCGTAATTTAATAAAAGTATCGGGCTTAATTTTAAAAATACCGATACTTCCGATACCCGTATCCGTGAACCGATACGCGTATCTGAACCTATAACCCCTCATTTTATACACGACATGACGAAAATTTAGTAGCCAACCAAGCGACCACAACATGTGGAACATTGATAAAGATGGTTTCGGGAGTATGAAAAATAATGGAATACTATAATTTGACATTTCATTGCTTGATGATATTTAATTGAAACAAGACTTGGATGTAAATGCAAATAGAGAACAAAAAAAAATTATTTGAATTTAAATCAAAATATCAATACTTTAGTTTTTTAGACTAATCTTTGAAACTTTATTATAATAGTTAATTTTTTGTACTATTATTATTATTTTATTTATGAACCTCTGAATTATATATATTTGCAAATTATACCCTATATTTTTATTATTTATAAATATACCCCCGTACCCGTATCCTATAATTTTTTAAAGTGCCGTATCGTCGTACCCGTATCCGCGTATCCGCGTATCGGCGTATCCGTATCAGTGCAACATAGCTTTTTGTAATCACTTTTATAATTCCTTCACAGACAAAATATGTTTTTGAAGAAATTCAAAGACATATTTTGTTTGTGAATCAGCTTCACAGACAAAAAAATAGCTTTCACAAAGGTGGATATAAGATGGGTACAACAAGCATAATTGTTAATATAAGAGAATATTAGTGATCGCCTATATTTATCGCTTGTGTTTACAACAACTACTTAAAAAAACATTTTTTTAGAAAAAATGATTAAATAAAAGTTGATAGTATTTGAGAAAAAGGTGATTTTGGAAAGTAAAAGTTGGTAGTGTTTGGTAAAATAAATGCTTTTTGTGTAATAGAAAAGGAAAAGCACTTTTCACACGAAAGCCGGAAAAAGTAAAAATTAGTAGTGTTTGGTAAATAAGAGCTTTTTAAGCCAAAAGCGATAAGTGTTTTTTTTTAAGCTATTGCAAACACTCCCTTACTTGGATTGGGTTGAAATTTGCTGATCCGGTCTGATATGGTCTGGTCTGATCTGAATTGATTTTGTTTGGCCTAGTTTAATAATGTCTGGTTCATGTGTATTTTTATAATTATCCAAATCTGGTGTGGTCTGGTCTGGTCTAGTTTGCGATCGAAAACAGTCCAAGTAAAAACATCCTAAATGGGACTAAAGTCTAAGAGCTCGTTTGGTAACACCAAAATCAGCTGAATCAGCTAATTATGCTGAAATTTATGGAGTTTTGGCTAAAGTGACTATTTTAGCTTATTCTGTTGATTTATGGAGAGAGAGAAATATTTGAAATATATTTTGTGAATAAAATAAAGAAAAAATATATGTAAAAATAGCTAAAATGGTCATCCACAGTAACTTCAGTCAATATAGCCAGAAAAGTAACTTAAACCTTGCTTTTTCTTATTATGACACAAATCAGTACGCAAAATCAAAAGTTACGTGTTTGGTTAAAAAGATAGTTGATAAGCCTGATAACCCGAAAAACAAAGTCACCAAATAGGCTCTAAATCATTTATAAATAGCGTTAAACATTAAATTTCTACCCTAAATACTTCTAACGGTATTAATTCATAATAAAATCGCAAAAAATAATAATAATAATCATAAATATAATAAAAAAATATAATATTTATAAAAATAAAGATTTTATAAAAAATGCAAAAAAAATGAATGTCCTTCCCACTGTATATGCCGCCTCCCAACACCACCACCTCTGATCAGTGAAAAACATGTCATTTTATGTAAAAATATCATTTTTCTGAAAATGTCAAGATAATGACATTATTACTTTTTGATAATGCAAAAAGAACATTAAAACATCAATCGATATGACATAATTAATGCATATTGGCACTTTTACTAGGGATTTGAACTGATGGGGCCGGGGTGGCAGAGGCGGCAGTTTATTTTTGTTTACGCTTTTTTTATTTTTTATGTTTTTTTAAATTTATAATTTTCCCCTACTTTTTTTTGTAAATTTTTTCCTAATTTTTTATTTTTATTAATTTTATTAAATGTTTATTGTAGTCCAAAAAACTACAGGGATATATTTGTCCAAACACACATAATTAGTCCCATTTAGAACATTTTTAAAAAATGCAATCCTATTTGTGATTTTTAGCTACCTTTTAGTCCTAGTTAGGTTATTAATTCTAAAAACATTTCTAAATTTTTAAGGTGGGTGTGGATTTTAAAAGAATTCATAAATCCATAGGAATTTGGGTGTCATAGATTTGAATTTGTATGGAGTCTACTAAAATTCTGTCGTCCCCAATGGATTCTTTAACTCTTGAACAACTAAGAATTTGGAAGGTCTTAGGCTAAAATTAAATATGAAGGAAATATTCCAACCAGCAATCTCACCAATTACCTGGGATTTTACGGGAAATTGTTGGAGGACTACTGCTGCGAGAATTAAAGACGGAGCCAGTGCCGTGGAGCATGGGGCCTCAAACCGGATTTTGAATGATTTTTAAGGATTTTAAATCCATGAATTTTAATAGAATTCCAGTGATTGTATAAGATTTTATGGAATTCTATCGCAAATTTTATGGAATTTTATGGGTAGATTTCGACAAACTTCAATGAAAACCGACGGTCATCTCGTTCAATAGGATGCCACCCAAAGCGGTGGCTCGTGTTGAGGATCCTAGAATCCTAGATCTTGGCGCAAAGAGAAGAGGCTGTCGGTGGTAGCTCCAGAGATGGAGTTTCAGGGATCTTCTTTGTGGTGCATGTAAACCATGGTACAATCAAAGCAGAAGGGTGAGATGGAGTTTCAGGGATCCCCACACAACAAAGCCGCCGTAGATTGTGGTGGCGTTCAACAATTCAGACGGCTTGGGCGGCACCGGTCATCTACAAGAACACCCTACAACTCACATCCCAAACAGATCATCTATAGCTCAGATGCAATCGAGGCAAGGCCGCCTTGAAGTTTATGTGATTCCCAGAGCAAAGGCGAACTAGGGTGTCTTGCTTTGAAATCCTGTTGGGGAAAACACGACCCCCGACCTCTTCCAGGATCACCAGCTCAAGAGACTCTTGTACATTCATCCACTCACTCGTAACACAAAGATTCAATCTAACAATATCACTTTGTATTATACAATTGAAATGTACAAGAGATATTTTACAAGTAAACGGGTAGTTCACATCACTCTTTGCATATGAGACTACTGCACTCTCACTCTCCTATCTCAAGGAGGCTCTCCCTCACTCAAGAGCTCTCCTTGAGGCTCCTCTCTTACATCCCTCAAGGAGGATCTCTCTCTCTCTAGGCTCTCACTCACATGGCTCTCAATCTAGAGGCTCTCTCACAAGAATGAGAACTCTCACCCCTATTTATACTACTTTCCTCAAAGCTTCTCTAGAAGTTTCTACACATCACTACACTTCTAGATTCTTCCAAGGAGTGTCCACACGCTTCTCTAATCTTCTAGAAGGATCTAGAGAACTCCACACAGCTTGAGAATGTTCTAGAGGCTTCCATACGATTCTAGAGACTTCCACACTTCTCTAGAGAGCTCCACAATGTTCTAGAATATTCTACACTCTTCCACATGCTACTAGATAATTCCATACCTCTCTAGAGAGCTCCGGAATATTCTAGAATATTTAATATTTCTCTACACACATCTAAAGAATTCTAGACATCTCCGCGTTATTCTAGAATTCTCATTAACTTCTCAATCAAGGAGGGATCCCAACAAATCCAAACGGGGGTAAGATTGTCGTTGGAATTATTTGCTCTTGTTTTTTGCCACACACACATATTAAATATATACATGCATATATAAAACATATAAGTAGAGGCCATCCCAACTTGAGACTTCTCTCATTTTACGCACTGAGCAAAACAAGCCCTGCTTTGAAATTTTGCTCATTTCTGACTTTTAGGACTTAAGACATATGATATTTTATTTCCTTGTATTTAAATACTTTTAGAAAAAATGATGTTTACGAAATTGGAGTTCTCGTTCAAATGTGTAGATACCATGTTGACAACTCTTTACATCAATCCCGTAGATCTTATTATTTTGCTACGTTTGGGATCATGATTTTGACAACCATAGCTACTATTGATGTTGTTTTTTTTAAGTACAAGGCCCTGGGCCATTACAATGTCATTTCTAAAGAGTTGGGGTGCGATATTGTTACATTAAAGGGTTAAGGTACCAAAATGGTACAATACATTCAGTTAAGGTACCATAAATATAATTTACCCTACTGGCTAGTTATCTAAATTTTCTGCAATGCTAGAGAATGAAACACAATATAAACAGTATGCCAATGGGTGCTTAAACTTTGGCAATAAAGATTCACTTGTGGACTCCTGAGATTTGTATAGGTATCATATAACCCTCTAGTGCAGAAGAGCACAAGCAAACGTTGACATTGTAATGACAAGAGTAATTACTATTGATGTTGTTTATGCACATAAAATCATGGTGCAAATGGCTTGTCTCTAACAATTTGTGTTCAACACATACTTTGGTGTGTTGCTCATAGTGACTCCCCTTGTCCCACACCCGTTTCTTGTTCACCATGGAGTTCGTGGAGTTCAAAGAGTTCAATTTTTGTTCATTATGGCTCCTCTACCAACTATCGGGTCAAGTTGTTCCTAAGTTGTGGGCACCCAATCCTCATGTGTCATTTCCCCCGCATTGGTGGCGTCTTGGTGGGTCACAAATTCATGACACTTACCCTGGTGATTACTCTTGTCATTGTTGCCTTGAGTCACCTCTGAGCCTCTTGATCTTGAGCCTTGCTTGCTTGGGCCTTGATTCCAGATAGGTGGAGGTGTGGATTTTTCTAAAGGATCATCCTCCCTCGTTGTTCTCCTTCTTGCTTGAACCTATGGGGCCAAGGTTTGTCCATTTGTTCTTCTTCGCCTCAACGACATCCTTCACTTTCCTTTTTTCTCATTCCTTCTCCTCATGTAAATCTTCTGCATCCACTTGGTTAAATGTCATGTTGGGCAAGTAGGTTGCTCTTTCACGCACCTCTAAGTCCAGTACATCCAAAAGTGATTCATTATATGTTTCTCGTTAACTGCATACTCGAGTAGAAATTTGTCCAAAGTTTGGAAATTATGTGGCAATCGTTTCACTGTACACTCGCTCTTTTGATTCAGACTTGTATACTCCATCATCTCCGAGTTCACCTCGAAGGAGGAGTAATATTGTTCAAAAAAATTGTTCCAAAGATGTCTCATAAGAAAACCTTGTATTTTCCCTTGTTTCTGTCTCACCATGTGGTTGTGATTCCTTCCAACAATCTTGTTGTGAAGGGCTGCTTCATCCAGCCTCTTCATCCACTCGACATCAATAGAAATGTTTCATGTTCCATCAAACGTTTTGCATCCCAAGGTAAGGTATTGCCTCATTGAGGTATTTCAAGATGCTTATGATTGGAACCTTGACTCCTTAGCCTCCATGTGGCTCAGCATGTGTCCTAGAAGCACCAATACTTCCTCTCCCCAAAGCCTCACCCAAACAGGGGCACACATAGAGTATAACGAGTGTAAGCATAGGTTACACCTCAAAAGGTGTTGTTAGCCTATGTGGTAGTAGCATTGAAATAAATCTCCTCTTAGTCTCGCAATCAAATCCGTCAATAAATCTAATTTCCCTTCAGTTTATATGTATGTATTCAGACAATCCATTCTTTCCCTGCAACCCAGCGTCATTAATATATTCACTCAGCACATTTTTGTTAATTAAACACATAAAAAAACTCAAACATCCCTATGTAAATAAATAAAAAGTGTGATTTTTTTGTAAATATAAAAAACGAACACTTGAGTTTAATTTGAAATAAATTTCAATAAAATGTAGCTACCTTTTTATTTGTTTCATATATATACCATTTTTAGCTACCTCTTTTTTAGGTGTAGTTTTTTTTTCTAGCTGCAAAAACAACCAAGTCTTCACTTGCAGGAAGCCAGTAAAAGGCCACACAGTAGCAACGTCCATCCTTTGCATGTGAGTCGCATCCCATATGCTTTTCTCCTGCCCATGTCAACTAATGGGACCAGGTGAAAGTGGCAGACAAATCTCCCACATTGGTTCCCTCTAGTCATTCTATGCCCTTGTTATACCATTTTTTAATTGGGTTGCACCTCTTTTGGGGTGAAAACCACACATTGGGGTTTTCACCTCACCCCAATGCGGACATCCGTCGGTTACATGTCACTGAATTGAAATTCCCCAATGTTACACGTGATTTTTTATACTTTGTAAGTGATATCCTCTTTTCTTGAAGCAGCAGTGGCCATACGAGCCTTCTATTTCCCTTTAGTATAAGTTATAATTGGGTCAATTGACCATATGAGTTTTATATCTTTAAATTTTGAAAAGCATCTAAATTAAAAATTGCCCTTGCCTGGCCCTGGAAGGGCAGTCTTTCTCCACTGGAAGCCGAGATGATTGGCATCCGAGAGGCTCTTAGCTGGTTACAAGGGATGGAATGGACGGAGATTGATTTAGAATCTGACTCTTCCCGAGCTATATTGATCGGAAATCTTAAAGAGCTCTAGTTATGTTTCGTATGGTCTGATTGCAGGTGACATCCGAGAATTAGCGAGGAATTTTCCTAGCATCTCTTTCTCGCATATTGGGCGGTCAGCGAACAAAGTAGCCCACGTTATGGCTAAAGCTGCTTGTTCTATGTCTGATTCACAGTCTTGGATTTTTATCCCCCCCCCACTTGTTACTTCTGATGTGAACTGTGATATCATTAATGGAAGCTACAAAGTAGTTTTTATGCGTGAAAAAAAAATGCCCTCGCCCACTTTCTAAACCCAATCTGCATCTTTTTTTTAAAATTTAAAGAGCAACTTTGAGTCATCCATTGTTCCAGTTTTAGGTTTTTAATTCTCTAAAGATATAAATGATTATATCCTTACTATTTTTATTTTTTTGAAATGTCTATATTTTTTTCTCTAATATTTCAATTTATTTGATATTTAAAACACCAAGTGTTGTTTTAATTTTTGAACTGATGAAATGGATACATATCGTTAATAAAATATAAGAATATAATAGTATATACACATATACATGTAATCATCCGATATATGTTAATTTTGTTGACATAAAATTATATTATGAATATGTAATTAGAAAGAAAAATAGCAATAAATAATTACGAACTTGCAGTTTTTTTTTTTCATTTTCAGCTAGTTTATTGTATAGTATACAATATATTCATGTTGTACAACTAGATATGTTTTCATTCTATAGTATACATTACATTTTATATTCTAAGTGTTCATATTTATAATGATGTTTTAGTTTTCAAATTTTGTATGCATATTGATGGTACCATGGACTCGGACCATGGCCCAGTTACGGATTAGCCCGTAAACGGGATCAAGCCCATAACGGGATCAGCCCTCAACGGGATTAGCTTAATAAACAGGATTAGCTCATAAACGGGATCAAGCCCTAACAGGATTAATATTAAATAGCTGTTGGGTCTAACTATGAATCGGGCCCACGATAGGAACCCACAACCAGACCGGGTTGGACAACAGACCTCGAGCTTGGACGGAGTTCTGGTGAGGCTGGGAAATTCCTAGGGCTTACGTGGCAGGCTATCATTTGAGCATAACTATCTGGCAGCAGGCAGGAATGCACGGAAGAACGTGGACTTTAAGGAGACAATTATTGCACAACGTCCAATTGGAGTTTATTTTGTTGTCACTATGATTCTAAATGGATTCTTTCAGTAAAATCAGCCTAGTGTTTCCATAACTATCTAGCTATAACACAGCTTACCTAGTAAGAATTCTCTAGAATTCAATGTTTACATTAATGCTCCAAAAAAACAAGCAAAATAGAGAATATGACTAATTGACCATGTGAAAGTCGTTGTGATTTTACCTCAATCACCTAAAGAAAAACTCTCAAATGAAACGAATTCATTGAAATATGAGTGGAAATCACAAGGAATTCAAAGATAAATTAGCCAAAAAGAATTGATATCAACCATGGAAGAATTTAGACAAACAATAACATAACTGGGATAAGACGATACTTAATGAAACAAGAAAATCATGCACAACTGAAGCCATGATGTTTATTTGTGAAGATAAGGCTCCTTAACGACCACACAATCCCTACACAGGAAAAACATCCCTTCTATTTCAGTTCAATCCCATCTCAACTAAAACTCGTTTACTCTCAATTTCCTCCCCTGTTTCGATTTATGGAATAAAGAGGAATCTGAAAGCAATTGAAAACAAATGAGAAAACACAAGATAACAAGGAGCAAACAAAATCAAAATCATATTTATTAATAGCATAAAAAACCACGACAATTTTAATGACACCTACCAACAAAGGAATGTGAAGGGCTCTTGAATGCAAAGACGAGAGAGAAAACAACACTAACCTTGACTGTACAACCATCCCTAAGTAAAAGATAAGGATGACATGAACGCCACGGTCCACAAGTCTGCTGATAACCAAAATGACATGCAATGGCCCAAACGCAAGGAGAACCACACAGAGTACATGCTTCAAAAGTGAAGCTGACGGAAGAACACTGAGTGGAGGATGGGTAATTGGGTGCGAAATCTGAAGATCGATTTCGAGTTAAAACGGGGAAGGGAAAGACCAGAGACAGAGGCTATAAACAGAGAGACGGGAGTCAGACTTAACATAAATTGGGCAGAATTTTGAGACGGGCATCTAGGTCACTATATAAGTAGGAGATATAAAGCACCGTATGTTTCACAATTTCATTTAACCGAATTCATGATTGAATTATAATCTGAAATTTTGTGGGAATAAACTAAATTTCATGAAAACTGACATTAAATAAGAACCAATTTATATCATACCTCTCAAAATAAACTTCCCAACACCGAGTTTCACCATTTTTATAGTGTCATTGAACACCAATGTTAAATTTGGGTCTTCTTGGTTATTGGTTGTTTTTCTTAAGTGTTGACATTCAATGTCATTCAAATGTTGATGTCCTTTTTCATGCAAAGTGATCACTGTAAATGTTATAAAATAAGCCGTGTAATCATGGGTCATACTGATAATGTATTTTTAGAATATTATCCGAAACAGGACTAAAAAGGTTTTAAAATTCCAAAGTAGGACTGTCATTTTTTTATTCCCAAAATGGGACTAATTACTGCCATATTTTGGCAGTACCAGACTTCAAACATGGCATTATTTTCCAAACTTGACAGTAATTACTCCTATTTTGGAAATAAAAAACATTACAGTCCTATTTTGGAATTTTCAAACTGTATTAGTCCTATTTCGGGAACTCTCCCTATATTTTTAAACTCGTGAATTAAAAGTGTTATAGTGCGAACCGTTTGATATCTCACAGAGTGAAATTCCATATGGCATGTTATCACTATTGAAAGGCGGAAGTGACAACGAACGATGTAGTGTTGCTACTATCATTTTTTGCAAAGTGCACGCACATCCATAATAGTAGAAGTAATAATAATAACATTTCACCAACAAAGATAAAGTACTAATTATAATCATATATATAGTAGTATTCCGGTCAAGAAATTCCTGATCGGAGCACCATCCGAACACCTCTTTTTGAGTTGGTTTCTGATGATATTTTGCGCACATCCTTTAAGCTTGTTTCTCATGAAGTGTAGATTCTCTCCACTAAATGTGAGAAAAAAATCAGTCGGGAAGTCAGTCAAATGATTTTTGGAAGATAACTGCGCCAAAATATACATATAAAACATAGTTATCTTCCAAAAATCACTTGACTGCCTTCCCGATTTATGTTTTTGCTCAAAGTTGGTGGAGAACATTTACACTTCACAAGGAACATGCTCAAAAAAATTGAGCAAACAATACCACCAAGAACCACCTCAAAATGAGGTGGCCGGACGAGGCTCTGGTCAGGAATTTCCTGATCAGAATATTTGTGTGTGTGTATATATATACATAGTATAATATTTGTTGTATAAATAGAAGATATAACAATAAGTGAATGATAATATTACACAATCATTTTCTACATTCCGTTAAATGCATTATTATGAGGAAATTCCTTTTTAGGGACATGAAGTTCTTGTAGGTGCAAATTTCCATTGCCATGCTGATAATAATTTTTTGTAGCACACTTCTGAAAAAGTGTTTTTCTGTTTCAAGTTTCTTCTCTCAAGAATAGATGTTAACCATTATAGACGAATCTTGGCTCTCATCTTGACTTAACCATCCTGGAACAGATCTCCGTCTTTGTTCTATTTAATTTATTTTTAAAAAACTAGGGAACAATAACAAGGTAAAGAATTCAAAATGATTTGATTGAAATGTGGTATCATATTAGATAGTCAAGTATCCAACATAAAGTTCAAGTACATGCATCTAATTTTAGGCTCCATAAATTGTTATCATAAACAACATATCATTAGTTACACTATATTTGAGCGTTCATGGTGGAATTTTCCACCAATATGATTATAACTGCTTTGTGTCTTATCATTTAAGTAAAATTTTCCAGAACTAGGCTTTCTTATCTTTGTGGTACTATCTGCCGTGTGAGCGAAAATACGATTTTCATTCCATTCATCAAACCCCGTTCCAGCAAATGTATTTTATTTTTTCATGTGTGCAACATCAAATAAAGCGCAAGACCAACATGTACCCGAAGCATAAAGTAAATGTGTATTTGTATTGCTAAGATGGATATAAAGTAAACTCCCGTAGTAAAGTAAATATGTGTCGCTGCTGCTCCCGCTCCCACCACCACCATCACTACCACTACAAGGTAAGGGTCCATTGAGTACATCAACTTGTATGAGGTGAAGTAAAAAGAGTATACTATACTGCATTTGGTCTTTTTAAGTACACAAATTCGGGGTTTTAATATTAATTGAGTACACCCGTTAGATTAACACGTTAATACGGTCAAGTTGACTAACAGAATGCTAATAGGTCGACTTCTTGAAGGTCGATGCCAGCCTCCAGTCACTTGATCGACTTCCCCTTGGTCGTCGTTAGACTCCCGCAAGTCGACTTCTCCTTGGTCGATGCACCTCTAGCCGACGCCCCCCGCATGTCGACCTCCGAAGGTCGATTTTCCCTTTTTGGTCGACTTCATGAAGGTCGACACCATAACCTTGGTCCATTACTCCTTCTTACTTAACATTCCGTTAGCCAACTTAGCTGTATTAACGTGTTAATCTAACATGTATACTCAATTAATACTAAAAACCCGAATTTGTGTATTTAAAAAGATCAAATGCAATATAGTGTACTCTTTACTCCGTCACATACAAATTGATGTACTCAATTGACTCCTTCCTCCAACCACTACCAATCCATATTACTCCCTCCGGTTCTTTTTAAACTTCAGTGTTTGACTTCACAGTTATTAAGGAAATAAAGTTGACTTTACTGTAGAGTACACTGTTGAGACACTGTTTGACACTGTTGAAACACTGTTTGGCACTGTTTAGCACTGTTTAACACTGTTTTGATGTATATTTCTTTGCCAAATAAGGAAATAAGGAAGTATGAAGTTTATTTTGGACCGTCCCAAAAAGGAAAGTGTGAAGTTTATTTAGAACCGGAGGGAGTATATCATTACTAGTTATAGTTTCAAATCTTTTATTTTTAATAACTGTTAATTTTTTTATTCTTTTATTAAATTTTTTTATTTATTGGAACTAGAAATCGTACTGTCAATGAAGAACAAGAATCGAATCATAAAAACTTTATAATTCATGTGTAGGAACCGAACCGAATCAGATTTTAAAAGTTAGATTCCAACGATTTTTCTCAATCCTTGATTCCAAAGTGTCACCTCTATTAAAAATGAAAAATGCGTGGTGTACACAAAATGTGTACACCTTTTTTGTGCACATGTCTGTTTCCAGCAGACAAGTTGTCTAACTCTTAGAGTTGTCGGTAGAGTTGTCTATCGACAGACAACTTGTTTGCCGGAGAAAAACACGTGTACAAAAAAGGTGTACGCATTTTTTTGTACACCTAACTCAACCCATTAAAAATGAAAAAAAAATGAAGGAAGACTTGGATGGAGGCAATGTTCTAAAAGGCGTGAGGCGTGGCTGTGGACATGTAAAATTTATTGGGCCTCTTTTGAATTTATTGGGCCAACGTCAGATTCTAGTGGACTATTTGTAAACGGTTGTTGGGCTTTATCAAGAAGAAAATATTAATATGGATTCATTAATTTTGGGATTAAATTAATTCGGGTCACCTAAATGTCCGATTAATTTAATTCAATTCTTAAAAGAATGGACCGATCCTATTAATTTCTCTATTTTGAACCTATTATCAAATAAGCGGCCCAATATAGAAGAGGCATGATCCAATTGATAAAGAGAGCAATGAATCCAGTCAAGAAATCTATCCAAATGCATGAGAAATGGCTGTGAACCTTGTTAAAAAGGGTGTCCAGATACATTATATAAGTGCTGATTTTTCTAGCCATTAAAATGCAAGCAAATAGAGCCCAAAGCCCATTTTAATTGAGGCCCATGAGGTATGGACGAATTTCAGCAACCCTAAGCCCTATTTTCACCCCCTCCACACCTATAAATAGGGGTCTCAGTTGAGAGAAAAAGGGGAGAACTTCCAGACGAAGAAACGCTGCAGCAAAGCTCTGAAGAACTCCCGAAAGGCTCTGAAGGATTCCGAAGAAGAGGAAGAGATCAAGCCACGTTTTTTGTCAAGAATATATGATTAATCCTTTGTGATTTCATTTATTCTTGATCAAACAAAGCAAAAAGTTGAAGAGCGTTCGAAGATCTGAAGAACGAAGCTTGAAGATTCGAAGATCTGAAGAACGAAGCTTTGAAGATTCGAAGATATGAAGAACGAATCTTTGAAGATTTGAAGATATTCATATGAAGATTGAATCAATATTCAATTGAAGATCAAGCCATATATCCCGGGAAGCCCTTTAACAGAAGATCAAGCCACATAAAGGCCCTTTTGTTGAAGATCAAGCTACTCGAAACCGGAGGCCCTTCAATATTGAATTTTACATTCAAGAAGATTTGAAGATCCGAAGAACGAAGGTTCGAAGATTCGAAGATCTCAAGAACAAAGATTCGAAGATCCGAAGAACGTTCGAATATTTGAAGAATTAGAGATTTAATTTTTAATTAAATTCTTTAATTATATTCATATCAAATTGCAAGTGAAGAATCAGAGGATTCATATTTAGAGATTGTACCCGATATTCTCATATATTATTATTTGCGATCAATTTTAAGTAAATACTTAAAATTTGTTTCACAAATTTTTGGCACGCCCGGTGGGACAACTCTACCTCTCATCTCTTCACTTTTAATCAAGGAAAACGGAACAATGGCGTCAAGCAAGCCCGTGTTCACTTTGAATTCTCGAGCATCGTCAAGCTCAAATCAAAACATGCAAGGCCCTATCACTAGGAGCCGGTCAAGAATCCTGGCTGCGCAGTCATCTTCGGGAACTACTCCCGATGCAATGGATGGATCTCGAATTGCGCAAGAAATGGCCTGGAAGCTTTCTTCACCCATACGTGAAGTTACTTCCCCGAAGTGGATAAGCGGAGGTGAAAGCTCATCATCTGGATCAGACTCTACTCCCCCGTCAAGTCCTCTACGAAGAACTACTCCGCAGTGGTCTAATGTCTACACTGTGATGCCCACTATGACCCCGAGCGCCATGACGATGGAAGAACAAATCGCTCATCTAACTAGGGTCATCGAAGGGATGAGTACGTTCATGCAGAATCAAGACCAAAAGTTGAATGAGCTGAACAACAAAGTAGAGGGCTTGAAAGGCGAGTCAAGTCATAATCATGAGAAGGACCCCGAAGTAAATGAAGAGAATGATCCTCATCAAGAGGATTCGGGCAAGGATATCTCAACCTCCGGGGGCATGATCCCGATTGACCAACTTAAAAACTTCATTATGGGAACCATAAAGGGGAAGATAGAAGGAAACAAATCTACTTACTCCTATGTTAAGCCATACACTCGAAGGATCGAGGATCTAAAGATGCCCATTGGTTACCAGCCGCCAAAGTTCATCCAGTTTGATGGGAAGGGAAACCCAAGGCAACATGTTGCCCATTTCGTGGAAACCTGCAATAACGCGGGAACAAGCGGAGATCATCTGGTCAAACAGTTCGTACGTTCCCTGAAAGCAAACGCTTTCGACTGGTATACTGACCTGGAGCCTGGTTCCATTGATAGCTGGCAAGATATGGAACGTGAGTTCTTAAACCGTTTCTACAGCACAAGGAGGGTGGTGATCTTGCTTGAGTTAACAACTACTCGCCAGTGGAAAGATGAGCCCGTGATAACCTACATCGAGCGCTGGAGAGATCTTGCCCTCAATTGCAAAGATCGGATCTCTACAAACTCCGCAATTGATATGTGCATTGAAGGTATGCACTGGGAGTTATGTTATATTCTCAAGGGAGTGAATCCAGCTACTTTCGATGAATTAGCAAGCAAAGCTCGTAACATGGAGTTGAGTATTGCAAGCAATGGAAGGCAAGCTATGGGCATCTATCCCATGAACCATGCCGCTGAAAAGCAAGATACCAAGAAAGGGGGCAAGTCCTTTTCTAAATTTGAAAAGAAAGAAGCAATGGTTGTGAAGACTTCACCAGTCAAAGTCTTCACTCAAAATACCGAGAAGACAAAACAAGTTGCTAAAGTTGAACCTGAAACCTCGGGGCGTGTCAAGCCGACTTTGCAAGAGATGATGGAGAAACAATATCCTTTCTTGGAGTCTGATGTTTCTCCAATGTTTGATGAACTGATGAGGTTGAAACTTGTTGATTTACCTCAGTCAAAACGACCTGAAGAAGCCACAAAGGTCAATGATCCCAACTACTGCAAATACCATAGAGTGTTGAGTCACCCGATAGAGAAGTGTTGGGTGTTCAAAGACAAGATTATGGCTTTAGCCCGTGAAGGAAAGATTGAACTTGCCGATTCTGCAGCAAGCGCAAACCAAATTACCATTACCTTCGGTAGGTTTGCTCCGCTAATGGTCAATGACGACCCAGATTCTCACAAGTGTAAGCTCCCTTTTACTATCAAGAGGACGAAAGAATGTCCTTCTCTCACTAAAAGAATGGCATTTAAGGATATTGATGACAAAGGAAGACCATGGATTTTGGTAACCCGAAAGAAACAACAGAAGAACCACAAACCTAAGCCACAACCGAGGAAAGTGGTAAAGAAATGGGTCATGCAACAACCGATAAAAGAGTTGAAGAAAAAGAAACGAATGAAGGATCGTGTTCGGTCCAAGGTTGCACGGAAGGTGATTACTCTTAACGATTATATGCCAAAGGATTTCAAGAATATGGTAACTCAAATTTCGAGTTCTTGCCTTAGCACCCATGAGAAGGAAGCTGAGAGTTCAAGTAGATGTTCAAATCCAGTATCGACTAAGCAAGAAGTGGTTGAAGCACAAAAATCTACTGCATATGGCACTAACATTGTCTTTACAGACGAAGATCTTATGTTGGGTGCTACTCCCCATAATCGTCCGCTTTTTGTTGAAGGATACACCCGTGGACGAAGATTCAGAAGAATTATGATAGACCAAGGGTCCGCCGTTAACATTTTGACAGTCCGAGCTATGAAAGAACTTGATATATCCATGGATGAACTATCTCAAAGCCGCTTAATGATTCAAGGCTTCAATCAAGGAGGGCAAAGGGCGATTGGAATGATACGTCTTGACTTGATCATCGACGGGCTGAAGGCAAGCACTCCATGCCATGTCATTGATGCAAAGGCTTCATACAATCTCCTTTTGGGCCGCCCATGGATCCATGAGAATGGTGTAATTCCTTCAACGTGGCATCAATGCTTCATGTACGAGGAAAATGGCGTTGTAAAGAAGGTAGTAGCCGATGAAACTCCATTCACAGAAGCCGAGACATACTTTGCAGACGCAAAGTTTTATCTAAAGGCCAAAGTTTTTAAAGATGACGATGCAAGAAGAGAAGAAGAAGAGTATCGCCCCTTGGCTGAACCAAAGTTGAAAGGGAAGCTTGTTGAAGGCGTAGAAGGGCTTGTATTCCCTCTTGCAAAGATTGAAATATCAAGGCCCCCTCGAAACACATCTAAGGATGAAGTGAAACACGAGAATGATGTTAAGACATTTCAGCTCCCTAAGGCACGCACAAATGAAGGATTTGACCCAAACGCATACAAACTTCTGGCCAAGGCTGGGTATAATCCCGATGAACAGATTTTGGGAAAACTCATTCCGGAAGCTGGTGGTGAAGGGAAACCGAAGCAGATCAATCTTCGAGGGCACACAGGATTGGGTTATGTTCAGCCGAAACCCATAATGATCCTCATAAATAGAGCCGCAACGCATCATATCAGTGCTGATGAAGAAGATGAAGTGACTTCTAAACCGAAGTATTCTGTCTTTGATCAGATTGGGGGGGGAAAGATCAAGGCCCGCCATATTTGACAAAATGGGGCCAAAACCAAAGAAGATCATGAAGAAGACTTTAGAAGAAAAGCTTGGAATGATCCCGATGATCGTGAAGAACGTTGAAGATCCATGTAGTGGGCAAAACTTTGCGCGGAAACCAATACATGAAAGGTTGGGGAAAATTCGCTCATGTAAGAGGTCTTTCAACCAATATGCAATAGCACAAGCTTCGAATGAATGCAGAAGCTTGATTCCGTCAAGAATGAGACGAGAAACTGATGTAAAAGTCTCATGTGGAGAAACCCTCAAAGCACAACTCAAAACCATAGTTCATACTCAAATGCTTGAAAATAATGAGTTGATATCTGATGAACTAGCCGATGACAAGGAATACATTGCCTCATCTTACCATGTTACTTTTGAAGATGAAATTCCGGCCGAAGGTGAAGATGCTGATGAAGCTCCTCCTGAATTTGAAGAAGGAGTGCGAACCGCCTTGGATGAATTACAAGAAGTAAACCTTGGCACCGAAGAAGATCTTCGCCCCATTTATATCAGTGCTCTTCTCTCAAGTGAAGAAAAACAAGAACACTTGGCCTTACTTCGAGAGTACAAGGATGTCTTTGCATGGACATACAAAGAAATGCCGGGGTTAGACCCAAAGGTCGCTGTTCATCACTTAGCGATAAAGAAAGGATGTCGACCAGTAAAGCAGGCTCAAAGGCGCTTCCGCCCAGATTTAATCCCATTAATTGAGGCAGAGGTAGATAAACTTATTGATGCTGGGTTCATCCGAGAAGTAAAATATCCTACTTGGATAGCCAACATTGTCCCGGTCAAAAAGAAAAAATGGACAGATCCGAATACGTGTTGATTTTCGGGATCTGAACCTTACTTGCCCAAAAGATGACTTCCCATTGCCTATCATTGAATTGATGATAGATGTTGTGACTGGACATGAAATTATGTCATTTATGGATGGTTTTTCCGGTTATAATCAAATCCGTATGGCTCCCGCGGACGAAGAATTGACTGCGTTCCGAACTCCTAAGGGAATCTATTGCTACACGGTCATGCCGTTCAGACTTAGGAATGCTGGAGCTACTTACCAACGAGCTATGCAAGCAATATTTGATGATATTCTCCACAAAATCGTGGAGTGCTATGTTGATGATCTCGTGGTGAAGTCAAAGGCCCGAAATGAGCATCTATCTCACTTAAGAATAGTATTTGATCGCTTGAGAAAATTTGGTCTCAAAATGAACCCTCTGAAGTGTGATTTTGGAGTTTCAGCTGGGAAGTTTTTGGGATTTATTGTTCGTCACAAAGGCATTGAGATAGAACAAGCTGTTGGAAAAAGTGTGTTGAAATTGCATTAAATGGTCATTTTGGGGCAATTTTTTGAGTGGGGTCCACTTCCGATTTGGGTCGGGTCAAAGTGGTTTCGGATTGTCCTTACTTAGGGCTACAATTCGATATATGGTACGCTCAAAACGGATAACGGGTGAATGAGAAATCGCTTTTCGAAGTTTACCCGTTGGAATGGAGAAAACTAGGAAAATGATGGGTTTCTAGTGTGGTTTTCCCACACCGGAAAACCCAAGGGAATTTGAACCCTTTATAGAGGGAAACCCCCTTAAGGAGTTAAGATTCCTTAGGGTAAAGGCTCTCTCCACGCGCGCAGGGGGGGGGGTGCGAATCAAATCCCGAAACTGGAGAACAAAAAGCCCGACTTGCGTGCGCGGGCGACCTGCGGACACGAATGTCGTCCGAAAATTCTATCTTCTAAAGATAAACGTTAATTTTTGTTCCTCCGTTAGTTTCCTAATTTTTGCTCCATGTTGGGGCAGACCACTGCTACGTCCGCAGTAGGCTCGACAGTTGGCTCTGCAGCAGGCTACTGCTCTGTGCGAGCAGCTGGCTCCGCAGCAGGCTGCTGCTCCGTGCGAGCAGTTGGCTCCACAGCACAGCAGGCAGCTGCTGAGGCGTTACAACGCCATAAACGCCCAACGTTCCTTTGCAATAAATGGACGGTTTTTTGGACGAATCAATGCCAACGAGCTGGACATTGATTGCCAACGTTCATATCCATTAAACCTCCATTAACACACCTCCAAATCCTTCATATAAGTAGCTGGCAGGTGATTTGCAACAACACACCACTCACAAATGTACTCACGCAGTTTTTGAGCTCTAGAAAAACACCTCCAGCTTCCGAAATTCCATCTGTGTTCTAAGCCTTGTTCTCGTTCGTTGGAACTTTAGTTTGAGTGCTAAACTATTGTTCGAAGTCATCGTATCCTGGGAAACGATCGTTGCAACGCTCCTAGCACCCCGGGAGGCAACGAATACGTTTTAAGGAAATCGTGCTTGGCACGAGCTTTGACTTGTTCTGCTTCATCTCATTTCTCGTTTTTCCTTTAAGTCATTTTATTTAATTAATTTTATTAATTATTTTCTTAGTTTTTCGAAACACACCCAACAAATCTTAAAACGTATTCGGTGATTGTTCTACTACGGTAAACAATCTTACACTTGTAGTTTGTCACCTTGGTGAACGAACTTGTTTTTTGTGTTTCCGAAGAACGTAAGAAACGGAAAAATGACTTCTCAAGAAAATGAAAATGTTGTTGGGCAGAATGCTTTGAACGGTTTGAACGATAATCACTCTGAAAGCGGATCTCCGGTGAACAATAGTTCACAACGCGGTGCATCTGCTTTGGTTAACCAAAGAGCTATCCCTATGGTGACCGTGTCGAGCAACTCTGTGGAGAAACCCGAAAAATTTAACGGGTTGAACTTCAAGAGGTGGCAGCAAAAGATGCTCTTTTACCTCACTACTCTCGGCTTGGCAAGGTTCTTGACCGAGGACGCTCCGGTTGTAACCGGGGGTGAGGTGGATGTGCAATCTTTCAACGCGGTTGAAGCTTGGAAGCATTCTGACTTCCTATGCCGAAACTACGTGTTGAACGGGCTGCATGATGCTTTGTACGATGTGTATAGCAAATTAGCTACGGCTAAGGAGCTATGGAATGCTTTGGACCACAAATATAAAAGTGAGGATGCCGGCGCAAAGAAATTTGTTGTTGGTCGATTCCTTGATTTTAAAATGGTGGATTCGAAGACGGTCTTGAGTCAAGTTGAGGAGATGCAAATGATCTTCAACGAAATTCGAGATGAAGGAATGACAGTTAGTGAGTCGTTCCAAGTGGCGTCTATTATTCATTTATTGCCGCCGGCTTGGAAGGATTTCAAGAACTACCTTAAGCATAAGCGAAAGGAAATGAACTTGGAACAATTGATCCTCCGTCTGCGGATTGAAGAGGATAACCGGAAGAACGATGGGAAACTCCCAATTGTTCACGGCGCCAAGGCCAACGTGGTGGAGCATGCAAAAGGCTCCAAAAATAAAGGCAATGGGAAGAGCAAGCTCGGTCCCAAAGGAGGCGTTTCCAAACCCAAGTTTAATGGAAAATGCTTCAATTGCAACAAGAACGGACACAAGTCATCGGATTGCAAGGCACCAAGGAAGAAGAAAGACTCCCAAGTCAACTTGGTGCAAGGTGGGAAAAAGGATGAGGACATCATTCTTGCGGCCGTGGTGACCGAGGTCAACCTCGTTGGATCCAATTCCAAGGAGTGGTTCGTGGACACCGGTGCAACCCGGCATATTTGCTCTAACCGGGAGCTATTCACGACCTTTGAGCCATCAAACGGTGAGAAGGTGTGGATGGGAAATTCTGCTCACTCCGAGGTGGAAGGCGTGGGCAAGGTGGTCCTGAAGATGACTTCGGGCAAGGAGCTGACTCTCAACAAGGTGTTGTATGTCCCGGAGATACGCAAAAACCTAATCTCGGGCTCTTTGTTGAACAAGCATGGCTTCCGCATGGTCTTTGAGTCGGACAAACTAGTTTTGTCTAAATCGGGAATGTATGTGGGAAAGGGGTATGCAGTTGATGGGCTGTTTAAGCTCAATGTAATGACTATTAATAATAATAATAATAAAATCTCTTCTGCTTACTTGCTTGAGTCTTCCAATGTGTGGCATGGTAGACTAGGACATGTTAATTTTAATTCTATACGTAGATTAATTAACATGGAACACATTCCTAAATTCACAATTGATGTGAAGCACAAATGTGATGTTTGTGTCGAGGCAAAACTAACGAAAACGTCTTTCAAATCGGTTGAAAGAAAAACGGAACCACTAGAATTAATTCATAGTGACGTTTGTGATTTTAAATCAATACAAACACGTGGCGGTAATAAATATTTTATTACTTTTATCGATGATAGCACTCGCTATAGCTATGTTTATTTATTAAAAAATAAACACGAAGCAATCGATAAATTCGTTCTTTATAAGAATGAAGTGGAGAACCAACTTAATCGACGGATTAAAACGGCTAGGAGTGATCGAGGTGGTGAGTATGAAGCACCAATTGGTGACTTTTGTGCTAGTGTAGGTATAGTACATGAACGTACCGCACCCTACTCACCTCAATCAAACGGTGTTGCCGAACGAAAGAATCGTACATTGAAAGATATGATGAATGCGATGCTAGTAAGTTCGGGCCTGCCACAAAATATGTGGGGCGAAGCGATCTTAACAAGCAATTACCTTTTAAATAAGGTTCCCCGGAAAAAATATGATAAAACTCCGTACGAGTTGTGGAAAGGTAGACGACCTTCCTATCAATATTTGAAAGTGTGGGGGTGTCTTGCTAAGGTGCTTGTACCAACACCTAAGAAAATAAAAATATAGGTCCAAAAACGGTGGATTGTATTTTTATTGGGTATGCACAAAATAGTAGTGCTTATCGGTTTTTAGTGTACGATTCGAATAATCCGGATGTACATAAAAATACAATAATTGAGTCAAGGAATGCATCATTCTTTGAAGACGTATTTCCATGCAAGTCCAACGATGGACCTAGCACGTCAAAACGAACATTTGACGTAGCTATGGAAAATATTAGCGAGGGATCCGGTGAAGAAGCCGAACCCCGACGTAGCAAACGTGCTAGAGTTGAAAAATCCTTCGGACCGGATTTTCTCACATACTTGTTAGAATTCGATTCAAATATTCTAACTTGTATGGTAGAAAATGAACCGGATTTTCTAACTTGTTTGATAGAAAATGAGCCACGGACTTATACAGAAGCCGTAACGTCTACCGAAGGACCGATGTGGAAAGAAGCCATCAAAAGTGAGGTGGACTCTATCCTAAAAAATCACACATGGGAATTGGTTGATCTCCCTCCGGGATGTAAACCTTTGGGATCCAAGTGGATTTTTAAACGTAAAATGAAACCGGACGGTTCCATTGACAAGTATAAGGCCAGACTTGTAATCAAGGGATACAAGCAACGTGAGGGCCACGATTACTTTGACACATATTCTCCTGTGACGAGAATAAATTCCATTAGGATGATACTAGCAATTGCCGCTTTGCGGAATTTGGAAGTTCATCAAATGGACGTAAAAACCGCTTTTCTAAACGGCGATATAGACGAAGAAATCTATATGGAACAACCCGAGGGTTTTCGTGTTCCTGGCCAAGAAAGGAAAGTTTGTAAATTAATTAAATCATTGTACGGATTGAAACAAGCCCCTAAACAGTGGCACGAAAAGTTCGATCATGCAATGTTAATTAATGGGTTTAAAATAAACGAAAGTGACAAATGCGTCTATGTGAAAAGCACGGTAGACGGCTATGTCATTTTATGTTTATACGTGGATGATATACTCATCGTGGGTAGCAATAATCTAATGATTAATTCTACCAAAAACATGTTAAATTCTAAATTTGACATGAAGGATATGGGGCTGGCCGATTTAATCCTTGGGATTAAAATAATTAGAGGACCTGACGGTCTTACGCTAAGCCAATCTCATTACGTTGATAAAATCCTTACTAAATTTAATAAGGATGATTATCAAGAGGCAAGGACGCCGTTAGATAAAAACGTACACCTGACCAAAAATCGTGGAGAGTGTATTTCTCAAGTAGAATACGCTAGGATTATTGGCAGTTTAATGTATCTAATGAGTTGTACCAGGCCTGATATTGCCTTTGTGGTTAGTAAGCTAAGTAGATATACTAGCAACCCCGGTGATGAACACTGGAAGGCAATAGTAAGAGTTTTGAGGTATTTACGAAAAACCCAAAACCTTGGACTGCACTATGGAAGATATCCAGTTGTACTTGAAGGGTATAGCGACGCTAGTTGGATATCTGACATTAAGGACTCAAAGTCCACGAGTGGATATATTTTCACTTTGGCGGGTGCAGCCGTTTCATGGAAGTCCTCGAAACAAACGTTAATAGCTAGATCCACGATGGAATCTGAGCTAATAGCCTTGGATAAGTGCACTAAAGAGGCTGAATGGCTACACCATTTTCTCGAGGATATTCCAAGCTGGGAGAAGCCTGTCCCTCCAATATGCATACATTGCGACTGTCAAGCGGCAATTGGAAGGGCACAGAGCAATCTCTATAATGGTAAGTCTAGCCACGTCCGTCGTAGACATAACACCATTAAACAACTTCTCACAACGGGTGTTATCACTGTTGACTACGTGAAGTCAAATGATAACATAGCGGATCCGCTAACCAAGGCATTGGATAGAGAATTGTTGGAGAAGTTGTCACGAGGAATGGGATTAAAGCCCGTGAATTGAAAAGTTCTATAGTGGATACCCAACCTAGTTGGCCCAAGGTTCAAATGGGACAACTAAATTATAGAGCGAAGGATAGTCACTGTGGGGGTCCCGGACTCCTACCCACTCCTCGTTGAAACAGTGACTCCCGCACGAGGTTAGCAAAAATGTTTGCTTTAATGATTCTAAAATGTTGATCTACTCGATAACATTGGAAGAGTATGCGGGATACTCGTGAAAGAATCACCTATGTGAGAGAGAAGAGGGCCGCTTCAAAGGAGAACTGTAAAGGCTCAGTTCTTTAGAAACTCTTGCAGAACCAGGACGGTGACCCATGGCCAAAACGGGCACACCCATGAGAACGGAACAAAGTTGGAAGGTTCTTGTGTAAAGATAAGTCAATGTTTACACGACGGCAGTATAGTTCAAGGACATCGAGTCTACTAAACAGCCAGTAAATAAACGTGTCTTTACAGCGGAAGGTTCAAAGGATTAAACCTACCTCTCCGTACGCAAGGATCATCCGGTGAACACAACGTGTCCTCCTATCTTCGTGTCTTTTTTAAGTCTCGAAAATCAATTTTCATTCATGTGGGGGATTGTTGGAAAAAGTGTGTTGAAATTGCATTAAATGGTCATTTTGGGGCAATTTTTTGAGTGGGGTCCACTTCCAATTTGGGTCGGGTCAAAGTGGTTTCGGATTGTCCTTACTTAGGGCTACAATTCGATATATGGTACGCTCAAAACGGATAACGGGTGAATGAGAAATCGCTTTTCGAAGTTTACCCGTTGGAATGGAGAAAACTAGGAAAATGATGGGTTTCTAGTGTGGTTTTCCCACACCGGAAAACCCAAGGGAATTTGAACCCTTTATAGAGGGAAACCCCCCTTAAGGAGTTAAGATTCCTTAGGGTAAAGGCTCTCTCCACGCGCGCAGGGGGGGGGGGGGTGCGAATCAAATCCCGAAACTGGAGAACAAAAAGCCCGACTTGCGTGCGCGGGCGACCTGCGGACACGAATGTCGTCCGAAAATTCTATCTTCTAAAGATAAACGTTAATTTTTGTTCCTCCGTTAGTTTCCTAATTTTTGCTCCATGTTGGGGCAGACCACTGCTACGTCCGCAGTAGGCTCGGCAGTTGGCTCTGCAGCAGGCTACTGCTCTGTGCGAGCAGCTGGCTCCGCAGCAGGCTGCTGCTCCGTGCGAGCAGTTGGCTCCACAGCACAGCAGGCAGCTGCTGAGGCGTTACAACGCCATAAATGCCCAACGTTCCTTTGCAATAAATGGACGGTTTTTTGGACGAATCAATGCCAACGAGCTGGACATTGATTGCCAACGTTCATATCCATTAAACCTCCATTAACACACCTCCAAATCCTTCCTATAAGTAGCTGGCAGGTGATTTGCAACAACACACCACTCACAAATGTACTCACGCAGTTTTTGAGCTCTAGAAAAACACCTCCAGCTTCCGAAATTCCATCTGTGTTCTAAGCCTTGTTCTCGTTCGTTGGAACTTTAGTTTGAGTGCTAAACTATTGTTCGAAGTCATCGTATCCTGGGAAACGATCGTTGCAACGCTCCTAGCACCCCGTGAGGCAACGAATACGTTTTAAGGAAATCGTGCTTGGCACGAGCTTTGGCTTGTTCTGCTTCATCTCATTTCTCGTTTTTCCTTTAAGTCATTTTATTTAATTAATTTTATTAATTATTTTCTTAGTTTTTCGAAACACACCCAACACAAGCCAAGATTGACGCTATCGTGAATATGCCTGAGCCTCGGAACATTCATGAGTTGAAGAGTTTGCAAGGGAAGTTGGCTTATATACGAAGGTTCATCTCGAACTTATCGGGAAGATGTCAGCCGTTTAGTCGAATTATGAAGAAAGGTGTGCTTTTCATATGGGACCAATCATGCCAGAATGCGTTTGATAATATCAAGGCTTATTTGATGAAACCACCGGTTTTAAATGCACCCGTTGCTGGCCGCCCTTTGATACTTTACATTGCAGCTCAAGAAAGGTCTGTGGGAGCTCTTTTAGCTCAAGAAAATGATAAAGGAAAGGAGAATGCCCTTTATTATTTAAGCAGAATGATGACTCCACATGAATTGAGGTACTTGCCCATTGAGAAGTTGTGTTTGGCTCTCATATTTGCAATCAAGAAGCTCAAACACTACTTCGAGGCTCACACTATAAATCTAGTCTCTAGGGCGAATCCGCTGAAGTATGTGATGTCTAAGGTGGTTCTATCTGATCGTCTTGCTAGGTGGTACTTGATATTTCAACAGTTTGATATCGTCTATGTCTCACAAAAGTCTGTGAAAGGACAAGCTTTAGCAGATTTCCTGGCCGATCACCCTATCCCTGCTGAGTGGGAACTTTCCGATGATCTACCCGATGAAGATGTGCTTATAATTGAAGTTTTGCCTCCTTGGAAGATGTATTTTGATGGTGCTGCACATAGAGAAGGAGCCGGAGCTGGTGTTGTCTTTGTTACACCCGAAGGTCAAGTTCTGTCCTATGCTTTCATGCTTATGGAACAATGCTACAATAATGTCGCTGAGTATCAAGCACTCATCCTCGGACTTGAAATAGCTGTAGACATGAAGCAGACACGAGTTAACATCTATGGCGATTCAAAACTAATCATCAATCAAGTGCTTGGAATCTATGAAGTCAGAAAGCCTGAACTACATCCTTACAAAAAATATGCAAGGGCACTCATTGGATGGCTTGGTGAAGTTACAATTGAACATGTGCCGAGAAAAGAAAACAAGCAAGCTGATGCACTAGCAGGGTTAGCATCAAACATGGCACATCTTGACGATGAAACTCAAGTACGGGTATGTCAAAAATGGGTAATTCCTCCTTTCATCGGAGAAGATGGTGCAGCCGAAGAGATAATCGAGATGCCAACTACATCGGTTTATGATATTGAAAATGAAGATTGGAGACAACCACTCATTGATTATCTTACTGATGGGAAGTTACCGGAAAACCCCCGCAAGAAAGTGGACTTAAAGAGGCGTTCACCACGTTTCATCTACTATAAGGATACACTTTATCGAAGATCTTTCGATGGTGTATTTCTTAGATGTTTGGGTGGAGACGAAGTCTTACAAGCAATGGAAGAGGCACATTCCGGAGTATGTGGAGCTCATCAGTCCGGTCCTAAATTGCACTTTCACATCAAGAGGATGGGATATTACTGGCCGACTATGGTGAAGGATTGCATGGATTATGCTCGGCGATGTCAAGCATGCCAATATCACGCCAATTTTATCCATCAAGTACCAGAAACATTGCATCCGACAGTAGCATCATGGCCGTTTGACGCTTGGGGACTTGATGTAGTTGGACCAATCACGCCTAGCTCATCAGGAGGGCATTCATACATACTAGCCGCTACTGATTATTTCTCAAAATGGGCTGAAGCAGTTGCATTGAAAGAGGTAAAGAAGGAAAATGTTGCTGATTTCATCCGAGTCCACATTATTTACCGCTTTGGCATTCCCCGATATATCTTGACAGACAATGGGAAACCTTTTGACAACAAGTTGATGGACAAGATATGCAAGTTGTTCGACTTCAAGCAACGAAAGTCGAACAAGTTGTTCTAGCAACAAGTTTATGTACTATGCTGCCGCCAACGGCCTCGCTGAAGCTTTCAATAAGACTCTCTGCAACCTGTTAAAGAAAGTAGTGTCAAGATCGAAGAAAGATTGGCACGAAAGAATGGAAGAAGCACTATGGGCATACAGAACGACTTATCGAACACCTACCCAAAGTACTCCATATTCTTTGGTGTATGGTACCGAAGCAGTTCTTCCCCTTGAGCGCCAAATACCATCTTTGAGGTTAGCTATTCAAGATGGGATCACTGATGAAGAAAACGTCAAGTTGCGGTTGACAGAACTCGAGGCACTTGATGAAAAGAGGTTAGAAGCTCAGCAAGACCTAGAATGCTATCAAGCACGTTTGTCAAGATCTTTTAACAAGAGAGTTAGAGTTCGTTCTTTCCAAGTTGGTGATAAAGTTCTAGCTGTGCGAAGACCTATCATTATTACAAGGAAAACTGGACACAAGTTCTCGCCTAAATGGGATGGTCCTTATGTTGTTCAAGAAGTATATTCAGGCGGTGCCTACAAGTTGGTCGACGCAGACGGCTCAAAGATTGGCCCGATCAATGGGAGATTCCTAAAGCTCTACTACCCTTGATATTTGGGGTATGCATATGGCCATAAGAAATGTTGAATGGCTTACACCACCAATGATGTTGTAAGTGGCTAAACTGCTAAAACATCTCACTTTGTCTATGGGTGAGCATAATCATAGATACTCTTGGCCCACGAGAGTTAAAAATGTGTACGGCAAGCTCCTGGCCCGCATGAGTTAAAACTGTGTACGACACCCCGCCCCTCTAAATTACCTATTCAAATGGTACTATGAACTACGTTTGACTTGATCTCCTTCATAGGAGTACGTAGGCAGCTCAAAAGTTTCATTTTTGAGTTCAGTTATAACAACACAAACCCCAATAAAGTTTGATCTTGGTAAAAAAAAAGGAAAAGTAAGACGATATCAACTCATGAGGAGCAAGAAAGCAATCAAATATATATCCATATATAGTTTGATGAAAAGAAAAGAAGGAAAGTGTTGGCCGACTAAAAAGCTAATCTATAAACAAGTAAAAACAAACTCAGTCTAAAAACAATTTAAAGCTGACTAAGTCATCCTTCAAAGCCTCTAGCTCCTTCCTCTGGGTACTTAAAGCAAGTTGATCTTCGTCTGATGCTTCGATAGTCTTCAAAATCCGTGAAGATTCCTCCTTGGCCTTCGTAAGAGCTGCATCCAAGTCACTAGCCTCTGCATGATGCTGGGAAATCAAAACTTCTACTTCCTTAGCTTCAGCTTCCAATAAGGCTATCTTCTTTTTTATTTCATTAAGAGATTTCTCATCATCAAGTAATGCGACTTGATTTTGAGATCTCTTAGCTTTAATATCTGCACAAAAAGCTTGCGACATAGCCAATTCCCGAGACTGCTTCTCCGTAGTGACCCTGTCAGCAACAATCGAGCACTTTTGATCAAATGCTTGTGCTCTCTCAAAAAAATTCTTCACTCTTGTCTTCAACATGGAAAGGTCAATACCGTCCTTCTCCATCAGGATAACACAACTCTGAACATCCTCTCGAAGAGAAGAAACGTTCTCTGCTGTAGCTTTTTTTAACTTCTCTTGAATACCGCCCCAAGTTTCAATGACGAACCGCTTATACAAAGTAAAGAAGTAGTTCTCTGCTTGGAAAACGGATATAGCCGGTTTTGCATGAGGGGATTTCGGTATCTTATTGGTTGGAACTTCTTTGCAATTACTCGGGGCAGCTTTTGCCATTAACCCCGCGACGGTGTCATGATCATCAGTTTCTCCTTCACTTGAGCTAGATAAAGAAACATGATTTGAAGAACTAACATCATCAAGGATTGGATGAATCTGCAAAAGAAGGAAGAAACTATAAGTCCAAGTTTGAGATTAAGTTAAATTGTTAAATAATGAGACTAACCCTCAGTGGCCCAGGATGAGGTTTTCTCTGGAGATGCTTCCAATTCCTATCATCATTACTTTGCTTCTCAAGAACTTGATTCTCACTCGCCTTGGCAGGAGGTGTTTCTTTCTCAGCATCCTTGATCAAAACCTCAGTCCTAGGTGCTGCAAGCCTGGCCTTTTTCTGAGGCGAAGACCTAGCTTCAGTATCAGGTACCTTTTTCTTCTTCTTGGAGACTAAAGTCACGGGATCCGAAGGGGTGATCACATCGCCAACAGCAAGCTCGCAAATCCTAATCAAATCACTCACATGATTCTCGAGGTAGTTACCGTGAACTTGATTCCACCATTCTTTATACTCCAAGGAATAATACTTTGCCGGAAGAGTCGGAGGAGTTGGAAACACTGCTTTCGCCACAGACAAGCCATGCTCAAATTGTAGCCAAAATCGAGATCCATCGGAAAGTGAAACACGTCGGTTATGTCTCTCAAGAAAACCAGGCGCATAAGCTTGAAAGTACTCGAACTGACGACCAAATCGATGAGGAGTGTAAGGCTCGGCAATACAATGATTTTGATAGCGTAATATGAGGTAATTAGACCGAAGACTTCTAAAAAGCGCCAATTCAACTTCTGGGGGATTATTTCCATCAAAGAATGTATATTCTTTCATTCTCCGATGCGTAGAACATACCCATGCCGATACATCTCCCTGAAAAATTCTCCTGCGCGCGCCTCTCTTTTCAAGAGATCTCGCTCCACCTTCTCCCGAATAAGAAATCATCGATGGCGTCGTGGACTGAATCTCATTCTTAAAATGTGTATCAAAGTATGATGCCAACCACCCATAAACATAGTGAACAGGAAAGCATGTTCTAACCTGATAAGGAGTCGGAGCACTAGAGATCTGATTGAGCCCATGATAAATACTGGCGAGAACTGGGACTGCAAGACATATCTGCTTCCCTTGAGCCATCATGCAAGCAATTTTGAAAGTTTCTGGGCGAATAGCTCTAGGACTTTCATGCGGCAAGACGAATACACAAAGCCAACATGATAAAAATGCCGCCAAATAGATCTCTTCCTCATATTCAGCAGGAATCTTTAATACGTCAAAAGGTACTCTCGTAGAATTCGACCACCCTCCACATTTTGGAATAACTCCACTCGGATTATGGGTCGCCTTAGCACGAGATGTTCGTTTCTTTTCGGTTCTCAATGGGGGCATAGTATATTTGGAGGCCTTCTTAAACCAGAATTTGACCCACGCATGGACACGCAAAACACATTTATCTTCGGTTTTCGTAAGAAGATAATGATATGCGTGAAGCAAATATTTGCAGAGCTGAAGTGAACGGTCGTTGCTCTTATTTAACAAATCGGAAGCGCCGGGAATAGATTCATCATAGGCATCTCCTATGATAGGCAACCCTCCAATAACGTGCAAGTCCCAAAGTGTGATCGTCAACTCGCCAATTGACGTAAGCAAAGTATTCGTTGTCGGACACCACGCCTCACAAAATGCTTGCATAGCATTCATACACCGATCATACGTGAACAAAGAGGCATAATTGGCATCATAAATAAGCCCCTCCTCCAGAACGTTTTTACTCAAACTCAAAACGTCTTCGGCCTAGTCCCAATAACCTGTGACGAATCTAAACTCGCCACCAAATGATAAGGACTTTGTCAAAGGGAGGTTTTCATCAATGATACGCCTACCCAAAGAAGGAAGAATTGCAGAAGATGGCTTGTGAGGAAAGCCAGATACTAAAGTCCGCATTGTTTGAGCTTGATACTCGCACTCAGGAGTCCAATCTGTGATTCGGTAGGAAACAACAGTTGCGCCCCAAAATTCACGAGCAAATGGCTTATACACCTCTAAGAGAATCTCATCGTCACTCTTCTTGCCCGTTGATACAGAGAGATACTTTTTGTTTCCACGCTTTATGTCTCTAAACTGTATCATCTTGTACTGCAAAAAAGGGAAAAAGTCATTAATATTATTATTATTGTTATTGAAAAATAATAATACAATAAAATAATAATAATAATAATAATAATAATAATAATAATAATAATAATGATATATAAAAAAAAGGACAACTCGGTGGTGGCAATTAATCTCAGACTCAGCCAATTGGCTTCAGGGAGAAAATATAGAAGAATCCAGTATGGCCACATTTTTTTTCCTTCATCATCTTGTTACGTCAAGACTCAAGAGCATTGCAGCCACGTGATGACATCAACAATCAACCAAATCTTTTCTTCTAAGGCGCAACGCCCAGCAGAGTGACGAGTTCCTAACAGATTATCACCATAGACCCCTCCTTGACTCAACCTCAAATTATATTGCTGCTCAATAACTCTGGACGGCAGCAACTCAGCCTGGTGGAATTAGTCTCAGATAGCAACAATGACATCAGGGGCTCGGTTAATGGCAGTAAAGGTAGCTAAACCTTCATACATCAAGTCCTCCATATTATTTCTTCCACAAGTCCGCAGCAGCGGTATTGAATCAGTCTCCAATCACCGACCTCCTACAGCAATGGCCTCATTATCTTCTCCGACGACAACATGGCAACCTGCTTAGGGACCGTCACCTTCAGTGTTTTCTTCTTTGGGCGGCTTGCTATGGATGGAATCCTTCATTGTTTTCTTCTTTGAACAGCTTGCTATGGATGGAATCCTTCATTGTTTTCTTCTTTGGGCAGCCTGCTATGGATGAAATCCTTCATTGTTTTCTTCTTTGGGCAGCCTGCTATGGATGGAACCCTTCATTGTTTTCTTCTTTGGGCAGCCTGCTATGGATGGAATCCTTCATTGTTTTCTTCTTCAGGCAGCCTGCTATGGATGGAATCCTTCATTATTTTCTTCTTTGGGCAGTCTGCTATGGATGGAATCCTTCATTGTTTTCTTCTTTGGGAAGCCTGCTATGGATGGAATCCTTCATTATGTTCTTCTTTGAATAACCTGCAATGGAATGGAATCCTTCATTGCCTTCTTCTTTGAACAAACTAGCCAGCTTCAGTCTTCGCCTCTCTGGCAGCAATGAAAAACGAGAACTCGGGTTCTCCTCCTTCCGGCAAATTAGGACGACGACTCTCTCGGATTTAACCGCAGCAGCGACTGAAATCTCCGGAAAGCAGAGTTTCTCCGGTTTTCTTCCTCAAACCTCGAACAATCACGCCAGCAGCAAAGTCACCAACATCACCTCTTGTCCACGGAACCAACAACCAAGCCAGCAGCACCATCAGTCCGGCGACAAGTAAGACGAGCAACGGCCTGCTCTCGGTGTTGTCCGCAGTCAACCGAACCTGGTCTTCTTGGACAGAGCACCAGGCAAGAGCAGCGAATTGATATCGTAGATCCTTCTCTCTGCCAAACTTCTTCTGCAATTGTGATTTTGAAAAGAAATTCTCTGCCTCTGGACTATGAACGCCAGTTGATTAAAGATGAGTTTAACCGAGCATGATATTTCCGAATCTTTAGATACCCCTGCAATACGGTAAAAAGAAAACAACTTGATAAAGAAAGAAGAGAAAAGAAAATTCACCTATTGCTTCGTTGCTTCCTAGTGCTTTACAAGCTTCAGGAATTTTGATCACTTTGCAGACTGCCGGAGTAAGGTTACAGGTGCAAAAGAGAATAGGCTAAGTTGATATTTATAGACATTAGTGCGACAAGTTTGGATCTTAAAATTAGAAGAAAGAAAGTCCTAGTAGGACTCACAGGAGGAGCCATAGCCTTGTACGATGACAATTGTGATTCCGTATTCCCGCAGGTTGTTTAAAATATTTAATTCGAAGGGCTCTAATTGCTTTGGGATATCCACCAGGCCTCATTGTAGTATTATGGGCTACGTGTTCTTAAGTGGGTCATTTGGATTTCACAAGCCAAATCAGCAAACATACCTCTTTCTACAATTTTTAATTCGAGATTCGCTCTTTCTTATATTAGCAACGATCAATCGAGTCTCGAGGGGGCATTTGTGGACATGTAAAATTTATTGGGCCTCTTTTGAATTTATTGGGCCAACGTCAGATTCTAGTGGACTATTTGTAAATGGTTGTTGGGCCTTATCAAGAAGAAAATATTAATATGGATTCATTAATTTTGGGATTAAATTAATTCGGGTCACCTAAATGTCCGATTAATTTAATTCAATTCTTAAAAGAATGGACCGATCCTATTAATTTCTCTATTTTGAACCTATTATCAAATAAGCGGCCCAATATAGAAGAGGCATGATCCAATTGATAAAGAGAGCAATGAATCCAGTCAAGAAATCTATCCAAATGCATGAGAAATGGCTGTGAACCTTGTTAAAAAGGCTGTCCAGATACATTATATAAGTGCTGATTTTTCTAGCCATTAAAATGCAAGCAAATAGAGCCCAAAGCCCATTTTAATTGAGGCCCATGAGGTATGGACGAATTTCAGCAACCCTAAGCCCTATTTTCACCCCCTCCACACCTATAAATAGGGGTCTCAGTTGAGAGAAAAAGGGGAGAACTTCCAGACGAAGAAACGCTGCAGCAAAGCTCTGAAGAACTCCCGAAAGGCTCTGAAGGATTCCGAAGAAGAGGAAGAGATCAAGCCACGTTTTTTGTCAAGAATATATGATCAATCCTTTGTGATTTTGTTTATTCTTGATCAAACAAAGCAAAAAGTTGAAGAGCGTTCGAAGATCTGAAGAACGAAGCTTGAAGATTCGAAGATCTGAAGAACGAAGCTTTGAAGATTCGAAGATATGAAGAACGAATCTTTGAAGATTTGAAGATATTCATATGAAGATTGAATCAATATTCAATTGAAGATCAAGCCATATATCCCGGGAAGCCCTTTAACAGAAGATCAAGCCACATAACGGCCCTTTTGTTGAAGATCAAGCTACTCGAAACCGGAGGCCCTTCAATATTGAATTTTGCATTCAAGAAGATTTGAAGATCCGAAGAACGAAGGTTCGAAGATTCGAAGATCTCAAGAACGAAGATTCGAAGATCCGAAGAACGTTCGAATATTTGAAGAATTAGAGATTTAATTTTTAATTAAATTCTTTAATTATATTCATATCAAATTGCAAGTGAAGAATCAGAGGATTCATATTTAGAGATTGTACCCGATATTCTCATATATTATTATTTGCGATCAATTTTAAGTAAATACTTAAAATTGTTTCACAGTGGCAAGGCGGCAAGGCCAAGCCTCAAGCCTTTGAAGCCTAGGCGGGAATAGGCGAAGTCAAGGCGTGAAAAGGCGTTTAAGATTTCTGTTGATAATTACTACTCCTCTAGTCCTGTGTCCTATATAAATGTTCTTACTTTTCTTTTTTAGGCTCCTATATAAAGGTTCGTAATTCCATTTTAGAAAATAATTAACAATCTTAACAACATATTAATCATAAAATATTAAATTTAATACATTTATAACATCACAACTATCAACACTAACCTCATTATGTTATATACCTATCAAAATTATTTCTCAAAATATACTCGAACTACTTTATTTAATTATTATCTAAATAACCGTGTCATTTTGTTATGCGAAGAACCTTTCAATGGGACAGAAGTAATATTTTACAATAATATATGATAGAAAGGAATAGATATCTAAAAAAATATTATTCAAGATTGAACTTAAGTTTTATTTTGATCAATATATATATATATATATATATATATATATATATATAACATTTAAATATATAAAAAAGATCAAGTACAAAATGATATAATATTGCTTTTACTACTCATTAGATTTCCTATATGAAATGATTATGAAATTGGTTCTTTAAAATTTTTATCATTTTTTCTAGAAAAAGTAATTTATTTAAAAACTCCCGCGTAGGCCTCGGCTTTTTTTATATTAAGAGTAATAATTATCATATAATAATGAACTTATAATTATTGTAATTATAATAACGATTAAAAATAATTATTTTATAACAATAGAAATTATGAATACTCGTATATAATAATCTATAATCCTGTGATAATAGTACTTATGATTATACAATTATAGAACAATAATAAATATTATAGTGTATATATAGCAATAATTATTGCCTAAAAATAGCAACAAAATGTTGGTCACTAACATTTCGTACTAGGATTATTTATGAGGTACTCTCTCTTAAGAGTAGTAGTTGAAAAATGCTTTTAAGCCAAGTATTATTTGTCTTGCAACCAGGAGTCTTTTCTCGTTCATGATAACTTTAGGAGGCTACTTTTTCTTATTTTGTTGCATGCCACATTCCCACACCGGAAGGAGAAGAAAATTTGCTCCTTTCCAACACACTATAAAACAAGTCAGCCCCCTCAGACTGAAATAATTCGCAAATCGCAACACATGTTCTACTTCGTAAATGTGCAACCCTTATAGTTAAAATTTTACTTTTTAGTAGTCCAGCCCGCATTCGGTCACGCATAATGGGTATGCGGGGCGTATGGGCCACGCCTTGCGCCTAGGCCCACCTTTGCGGCGCCTTTCCGGGCCTTTTAGAAGATTGGATGGAGGGAATAATAACGATCTAATTATTTAACTGCAATGATCATGATTTTAATGTTCTTAAGAGGGGGAGAGAGTAACTGTGAAGAGCTCAGAGCTTCAGATAATACTCAGAAATGTCAACTTGTACTACATCAGTGCGTGACATCTTCAAGGAAAGGAAACTGAAATTGCCATTCATTGTCTCTCTCTTTCTTCTCATTTTCTTCCTCACCTTTCTCCTCATCTCAAACTCTCAGAAATCCCAACTCTACACAGCCACCGACATCGCCCTGACCGGCCCCGATTCCAAAGCCGCTGCCATCCCGTTTCATTCTGCTCCAAGCCCTCTTCCACCTCCCTCACTACCGCAGCACCCGCCTGATTCCATCTCGATCGGCGGTCATGAGAATGTTGCCGGCGATTCCGATTCTGATCCGATCCAGTGGAAGTTGTGTGACGGTGCGGTGGCGGTTGATTACATACCTTGCCTTGATAATTGGAAAGCTATAAGCGCATTGAAGTCGAGGAGGCACATGGAGCATCGGGAGCGGCACTGCCCCAACCCCACTCCCCGGTGTTTGGTTCCACTTCCGGCTGGTTATCAGGTTCCCGTTCCGTGGCCCAAGAGCAGGGACATGGTGAGATTGTTATCTTTTTGGTGGTAAGAATATAGTTTATCCTTAGTAGGTGCATCTTAATGAGTTACTTTATCATTCAGCGCTACTTAGTACCATATTATATGGAATTCGCTTGTCTTCACCTTGTTAGCTTACCCTATGAATTGAGTGTTGATGAAATATTCAATTGTCTAAAATTGCTTAACACTACAAATCCACACAGACAAAGCATGAGAAGTAGAAGTTTGCTGATCAACCTGAAGCTAATAAAAATCAATTTAAACCCCTTCACTAATCCCATTTTAATTTCTCACAGGTATGGTATAACAATGTGCCACATCCTAAACTTGTGGATTACAAAAAGGACCAGAGATGGGTTGTCAAATCTGGGGATTATTTTGTTTTTCCTGGTGGGGGAACTCAATTCAAAGAGGGGGTGAACCACTATGTTGAATCTATAGAGAAGGTAGCATATCATCCCTAGTTTGTTAGTATATCATAATCTACCCAATTTGCATTGCATCTGATTGTTCTGGTTTTTTACTATCCAGGCTTTACCAAAAATTAAATGGGGAAAAAACACAAGGGTTGTTCTTGATGTTGGCTGTGGTGTTGCTAGTTTTGGTGGGTTTTTGCTGGATAAAAATGTGATTACAATGTCATTCGCACCGAAGGATGAACACGAGGCTCAAATACAGTTTGCACTTGAACGTGGAATCCCAGCTACACTCTCAGTGATTGGAACTCAAAAGCTTCCATTTCCAGACAATGGGTTTGACTTGATTCATTGTGCGCGTTGCAGGGTTCACTGGGATGCAGATGGTACGTACATTGAATGAAAATTGTCAGCTTATACTTCCTATTATTCTGTATGTGAACTGGGTGTACATTGACTTGCAGGTGGGAAACCATTGATGGAGCTAAACAGAGTTCTTAGGCCTGGAGGGTATTTCATATGGTCTGCCACTCCAGTATACCGGGATGATGAAAGAGATCGTCAAGTTTGGGAAGGTTTTGGCTCCTGCCTACTTGTTATCTACATTTTCAAAATTTATTTTAGGCTCTGCTTGGATTTTGGAAAATACATGGGAAAGATAATAAGAAGAAAACTATAGAGGAAATTATGAAGGAAAGAAAATGTGGACTAAATAAAATATATAGGACAAAACTCAATACGTTTATTTTAGATATTTGTTGATACTTATTTTATTTGTTTATTTATTTAATTATTTATTTATTTATCTATTTATTTATTTATTTATATATTTATATATTTATTTAGTTATTTATTTATATATATATATATATTTATTTATTTATTTCTGTCATATGAAGAACAAAAAATCTAAATACGTGTAATGTAAAAAACTTATATTTTGTTTTTCTAGGCAAAAGCAAATACAAGAGTTAATAAATACGGAGTATAACTTGGCATTTTCCCTTTTCCTAGCATTTATCATGATTCAAAGATAATCTTAAAGTATCATTAGACCAATCACTGTTTTGTTTGGCACTTGTAGCAGGCAGGGGACATTTCAGCTGACAATTGATCATTTCCAGAATGAAGCCATAGAGTTTCTAATTATTACAGTAAAAATTTCCACTCCTATAGGTTTTAAATGGTTGGAGAATATTGGAGTGGGAGATTATTTTTTACTAATACATCTCTCGTTCTTAGTGTTACATAGAAAATTACTATATGATTAATTAAATTGTGTATTTCTATATAATTTTCATCTTCCCTCTCTTTCCAACCATGCATCTCCTTCCCCTCCTGAAACTCCCCAACCAAAACAAGATTTTAGTCGACTTCGAAGCAATTCATTTAATAGACAAAAGATCTTTCCTTTTGCAGCCATGGTTTCTCTGACTGCAGCACTATGCTGGAAGGTAGTGAAGAAGACATATGATAAATCTACTTCAATTGGGATGGTTATATATCAAAAGCCCACTTCACCGTCCTGTTATAAGGGGCGTCAAGAAAACAATCCTCCTCTTTGTGATCAGACAAGTAGACTAAATAGTTCATGGTATGTACTGATATTTTTGTTCCTGTCTTTTCATTAAGGATATTTTTGGATATTGGAGAATGCTATGGAAAATGAAGTTTTACTTTTCTCGCAAGGAGTGCTAAGGAAAGTTATTTCTTTGTTTGGTTATCTTGGAAAATGCAAACGATCATCAAATACGATTTTTTTACATATGTTTAGACTTTAGATTTCTTAGTCTTTATAAAATAGACATATATAATAAAAAAGTATCAAATACCCCCCCCCACACGCACATTCTCTATCCGTCCAATTCTTTTCTATCTTCACTTTTCCTATCCATACTACTTTTTATCAGCCAAATGAGTCCTAATTGATTCATAAATTACCTACTAGGTATGCACGCCTTGACAGCTGTCTTCCACAACTTCCCATAACTAGCAATGGAAATTCATACAAGTGGCCTGTACCCTGGCCTATGAGGCTCAGCAACAGACCTTCAAGCCTGTCTTTAGTAGGTGATGATGAAGAGACTTTCAATAAGGATACCAAACACTGGGATGCACTTCTCTCTGACGTTTACCTAGGAGGACTTGCCATAAACTGGACAGGCGTTCGGAATGTAATGGATATGAATGCCGGTTATGGAGGGTAAGCTGGAGTGTTATTACATAACTCTGTGCATACAATCTCGTTTGTGGGTAAATTTTGGACTGAAGTTGTTGAATGAATTGAAATTACTGTAATTGTGGTTCACCACCCAAAATTTACTAAATCTAGTTAATTTTTATATACAAAGTACATACAGTAAGAGTAATATTTGGTCAATGTTACAGCTCTTTTTTATCATTTTTATCAGTTTTAGCTCTTATTTCATATACCGATTCATGTTAGCCGACCCCAAATTCTTTTGGGACCAAGGATTGGATGTTGTTGTTGTACAACTAATAAATCTTTTAAAGTCCTACTTATAATGTTTACAGTGTTTGTAACTAAATTTTTCATATTTTACTTGGTTGGAGTACTTTTGGGGAATTACGTTTACAATTAGCTCCATTTAATGAAACAAGGTTGCCTTTTGGGTCAAAAAACATTTGAAGCATGACCTTTTTTCAGGACAAAAAATGAGAGCAGAAGTATCACTTCTTTTCATTAGGCATTTTTTGTAATTCTTTTAATCAAAATAGTTAGCTAGCATGGTAAAAAGTAGTGGTTGGTAGAAATTGTGAGTCATAAAGTCTCAAGTAGGAATACATTTCTATGAAACAGGCACTGCATGTGTCACATCTGCTTCTTGAGTCTTGTTTGTGATATTAAATAATCTTTTCTTTGTCAGGTTTGCTGCAGCATTAGTTAACTTGCCGTTATGGGTAATGAATGTTGTTCCTATTAGTGGGCCAGACACGTTACCTATTATATTTGATAGAGGGTTGATTGGAATATATCATGACTGGTGTGAATCCTTCAACACCTATCCTCGTACATATGATCTTCTACATTCAAATTCCCTCTTTGGAAAGTTAGCTCAAAGGTACGGACTACTCCATTTATTATTAGGCCAATGTTAGAAGCTAATCTAAATCCACTGCTTAGCCTTGGCTAATAATGACCATCCAATGTGTGTGGATCCACTAGTAAAGGAGCTGAGGAGGTGGGGTGCACAGATCTAACGAAAAATGGCAAGCTGATTATCCAAATTTGCTTCTAGATGCTTTAGGATATGGTTGGGTATTTTGAAGAAAATATAGGGAAATGAAAGATACTAACATGGTATGTAAGTTGGTTTGCGTCTTGGAAAATGTAAGTAAAGAAAAAAATGCATTGTTGTTTTGTTGTGTTTGTTTTTGCTTCCAAAAATGCAATGGTGAATGAATTATGATCAATGTTTTCAAACATTTTTTTTTTCCGCAAAAGAAAAAGTTTATTAAAAACTAAAGAAAAGTACAAATGCTAATGAGAGAGATCCGCTATTGAGGGCTGAAAGCTAATTGAAAATATAAAAACAAACGAAAGCTAATGAGAAATGTGATCAATGCCTTCAAATGTGTATATATGTGTATATATTTTAGTCTTTCTTAGTCTGCATGTGAACCTCCCCACATGTTCTTTCCTCCCACGTTTCTGATACGTAGTACATCTTACTCTGCATTTGAACCTCCCCGCATCTCTTCTTTCTTAGTCTGCATTTTAACCTCCCCACATGTGCATATAGATTTCTGTCTTTGTTATAGTAGCCTTACTAGTTTTTGTTTAAATCTAGAGCTTGAACTCTAGAATAAATTTTTTAGATTCGAATGTGTTTGTAAATTTCCCTCAAATTTCCTTGCAGATGCAATATAATAGACATGACAGTGGAGGTGGATAGAATATTGAGACCAGGCGGGATACTTTTGGTCCAAGACAGCATGGATTTGATCAATAAGCTTAGCCCAATTCTACACTCACTCCACTGGTCAGTAACTATAACCCAGCAACAGTTTCTTGTTGGCAAGAAAGGCTTTTGGCGTCCACATGAAAAGACCAGATTATAGAAACGACACTCACACCCTCATATTAACTTTTTTTATTTGTATTCCATGGGAAGGTATCAATCCCATATATTCACATACAAGAATGATTGAGAAGCAAAAAGAGGAGCCAACATATATTTCGGTACACATTTATTATTTGTGTAAGGCTGTATTCAAACCAGCTCTTTTGTGGTTCTTAATCTGGTTCGATTGCTGCTGGTTGGAAACCAGATCTTCAAGTTACTTTGAATTCAAAAAAGCTTTAATTGGCCACTCTTGGCTTATTTTGGGGAACATCCTGATATTGTGGTTTACAACTATAAAACCGACCGCTTCTAGTCCGGTCTCATACTTTCAGTTTGACTGTTGTCATGCCAACAACAAAATATTGCAATGCGTCTACTTAATACTCCATCCGATTCAAAAACTTTGCTAAATGTTCTTTTTAGCCGTCCCAAAGCACTTTGTCACTCCCATTTAAAATAATGAATATGTGATTAACATTATTTCTATCTCCGCACAAATCTCAACCACCTAACTTTTACTTTATTATTCAAAGTGCAAGTTAACTTAGGTCATTTTTTGAAATGGAGGAATATTGTTGCTGTGGTATTGGGTCAAACAGAGGTAGACCCAAATACCCCCGGTGGCCCTACCAGTGCTAAGGGCCCGATCGGCAAATCCCCATTTTCAGATACCCTCGATCGGACTGATCAAGACAGATCACAAATCTCTAACACTTAGAGCTTTCCTGCTGCTTGCTACCTATATGCTTAGAGTTTCACGAGGTAATTAGCGGGAAACACATTTAATGCGCTAGATATGAGAGATTTTATGGTTGGAGGCTATCAACTCAGGGGTTACCACGTTGCCCTCTACACCTATAAATACTTGCATTTGTTTCATTGCAAAGAGTTAGCAAATTTGTGTTCAAGAGCTTAGCTTTTCTCTCCAGATTCTTTTGTAAACTCTCAACTTAAAAATAGAGTGTTAGGGCTCGGCAAATCGGCAATGATGTGTTGTAATTGTTCCAAGTCCATTGCTTTTGTCTTCTGATTAATCACTCACTAAATGCACGGAATCCCTAAAAGATCCTAGGAAAGTTCAATGAATTGTGTTGGGCCTTTGGACTGCGAGGACTTGACCTCAACAATTGTTCTATGTTTTTATTTTGTCTTTGACAACTCAAAACAAGAGTATATGGATCATCAAAAGTGTGTTTGAGTTACATGTTGAAAGTTTTCCGTAGAAAAATGAATAGTATAAAAATGATTACTTATAAGGAAGCGATCTAACTTAGCTGATCATCGAGTGACTCTCCCATACAGAAGGTCTCAGGTTTGAAACTCCATGGAGCGAGTTTTAGCCCTGTTTACCCCAAACACCCCTAGCCCACTCCGCCCCCGACCCTTGGGGTAAAAAAAAGATTACTTATTTACTTGTAATATTTTTTTGTGTGGCAAATTTACTTGTAAGTTAATTATTACATTTACACCTATGAACTATTATACTTCCATTACTCTATAAAACCATAATCACCATATCAAAACTTTCAAAGCAGGGAGTGTTAGGTTGTGTGATAAAACCATAATCACCATGTCAAAACTTTCAATATGGAGCCCTAACTTTTGACCTATTGTTTTTAAAAGCTTAGATCAGAACTAGCATTCCGTTAAACTTATTTTTCTATTAGACCAAATATGCCTCTTTGGCAAGAACAGGGGTCCAGAACCAGCTTGGTGGGAGTGCGTTCACTCTTCTTTGGATGGATTGCAATGTGGTCACGTGGGATTATGACTAACGAGTTTATGATAGCTAAAGGATTAGTTAGTTGTTAAACTAAGATTAGTTGTACGTAATTCCATTTTTTTTAAATAGCTGATTGAAGAGTAGTTAGATATAGTTCATAATCAAACTCACATACGGGCTATACGGCTGAGTTCTTCTTACTGTGTCCAAATTCTTTTCCTATTATTAAGAATTCTTGCCAATGATCTAGCTTACTTTCGTATTCCTATCCCTAAATCATAGCATAGAAAAAAGACATCGACCATAAATTTACTGATCTCGGATAGTAGCAGTGACATAGTTCATGATCTACATAGCAATAAACGCTGATTAGTAGTTATACCAGAACTACTTGTCTTCCACTAACATTGAAGTGATGCAGTTGTTAAGAAGTGGTTTATATTGAATTGATAAAGTAAGAATAAAGTAAGAATGATTTACAATCACATTTTTTCTTTCAAGTTTGATATGAGATAATCTTAATGGAACGATGCAAAAAAAAAAATAGACAATCTTAGTAGGATGGATGAATTTATTTATAGAGGGTCAAAGTCATACAACAATTTGAGCCTTTGATGTGTTGATAATTTTAGCACCAGGTAAAACTTAGATGAGTTTTTTTTACTATGCCTAAAATTCTATATCATTTACTTATATTGTCTTTTTTTAATGTTTTTCACATAATTAGTTTTTTTAATAGTTATTACTAAACGATTGAATAAAGTTTTTAGGAGTTTTTTTTAAATATTACCCCCTCCATCCCACTAACAATGGTACAAAAGGGAGTGACACGCATACCAATATAAGTGGATTTATGTGGTTGATATTGAATTGAAAAAAGAAGAATATGTTATGCAAAATCATGTAAATCTGCATGCATTATTAATTAGATATATAGAAGTAAAAGAAAATACTTGTATCAACCGAGCCCAACAAAAGCGTTGTTTCCTTAAGACGTTTTTGCCCGACACACGTAGCAAGCATCTCCCAGGATAGAACGGTTCTTCACTCCCGATGGGATCCGGCGAACTCAAAGATGCAACGAAGGAAGAGAGAATATGGAGGATTGCTTGTGAATTTTCGGATATGATGAAAATGGAGGCAATCATGGGTATATATAGAGCTCTGGCCAGGAGACTCTCCACCCAAAAGACACCTTTAGAGAGAAAGGTTGTGACACTCCTTCTAAAAACAAAGGATGTGTCTATTGCCAAACATTATCCAAATAATTGAGAACGACAAATAGAATTATCTTTAAGCCATATACTCGGGCGGACGGTTTAAGACTCTAACACGAAACCCGACCCGGCCGACTGGACGGCACCTGCGGCGGTGTTTATGTGTGAGATATAATTTCACACTTATCTTTCGGGAAACAATTTCTCATTCATTTCAAGATGATTTACTACAAATAATATTAATAACCATAATATTAATTTGTAGAACCATTTTTCCAACAATCCCCACACATGAATGGGAAATTGGCTTAAAGACAGGAAGTAGATTGGAATTTGACATGGGAAGATGGGAACTCTGCATAGGGTTAGGTAGTCGTGAAACTTTGAACCTGCCTTAGTGTATATCCATCGGATTTACTGGACAATCGGTAGCACTTTGCTTTGAACAGTTAGCCATAGTGTAAACCTAGACAATGAATAACACACAGAGCCCCGAGTGCATCTTTGGTTCTCACGTTTGTGTTCGTTTCGGCCTTGAACACCTCCTGGTTCAGCTAGTGTTTTCGAGAGTATATCGTGCACCGGAGAATTTATCTCGTGCCATAGACTCTCATAGAAGCGGCCTTCTTCCACCAGCATAGGTGATCTATATGGAAGGTTTCATGTCATACCTTACTTGAACGTATCAAGATATAGAGATAATTAAAAGCGTAACTTATCCTAGATGCTCATGGCATGAGTGTACTATATCTTGGCTAGTACCGCCCAAGCCAGTCCACAGTTGTGTAATTGTGTTTTCCCTTTGAACCTAATATATCGTAATTGGAATATCCATAATAATATAAAGTAACAAGGTGTGACACCTTGCTTTTCCCTCTAATTAGACATTTAATGCTTCATACCCATTAAAAAATAAGAGTTACATGAATATTGGAGTAATTGGAATATTTTCAATTCAAAATAATCTATAATGATGATGATGATAGATAATAATAATTATTTTTATTATAATATAATAATAGTGATACATAATTGGCGGGACTTTACTTAACGCAAAGAAAAAAAATCAGAATGTTTATAATATTTTGATTTAAATGTTTTCAATTATAAGCTAGACCACACTAGATTAAAAGAAACTACACCAAATCGGATCAAATTTAAATACAATAGACTTGATCAGATCAGAATACGTTAGTAAAATATACATACATCCGACACTTACCAGACCAGATCAGTTTAGGTCATCAGACCAAACTTAGGCGCACCCGATCATAAAACTTTAGTCTAATAGTTATATTATTAATAACAATAGTTTTCTATAATAATATAAAATAATAAGGTGTAGCTTGCGTTTCCATATTTAATGATTTCATACTCATTTTCTCTAAACAATAATGTGTAAAATAATAGTTAGCAATTAGTAATTATAATGTGAAAATTTTGATTTTTAAAGTTATACTATCAATTAATGTTTCTGCTTATTGAATTGGATGTTTACAAAAGATTGATCAGTAACATTTTTAGCGTTCCTCAATTGTATGAATCCTTTGTTATTACTCCCTCCGTCTCGCTAAGATTGTCCCATTTTTCCTTTTCAGGCAGTCCCATTAAGATTCTCTCATACCAAATTTGGTAAAGTTTGTGTGGCTCTAAATCATTCGTATTTTATCAATCACAAAAACTCACTTTTCTTAATAACCGTGTCACCTCTTCATGTCCCAATGTTAGTGGGACAGAGATAATATATTTTATAAACACAAATACGTAACAAAATATTTATATATCTAATAAAAAGTATTTTTATTATTACGAAATGATCCCAACTTTATCCAACTTTGTGCTCTGAAAAATTCATTCCAAATTTTTAACATATGTAAATCCGAGTTAGTTAAACCATTCATTAGATTTCCACTGTCATATAATGACATGGTTAAACATATAACATATCCATTAAAAAATCTAGTAATATTAATAAACATAATATTAATTTGTAGAACCATTTTTCTAACAGAATATAGTAAGAATGATTTAGAACTACACAAATTTTACTAAATTTGGTATCAGACAATTTTAGTGGGACCGACCGAAAAGAAAAAATGGAACAATCTTAACGGGATGGAGGGGTAGTGAATACCTGATGCGAGTATAACATATGAACAAAAATATTACTCGTATTAAATATATGGTGTAAGATTGATCATGATGGTAGTTAGTAACACTGTGATTATAATTATTTGCGTATAAAAATCACATTTTTAGTTACCATTAATTCGTCTCATATTTGACATTTTTTTGTTATTAACCCCTCTTAATACTTTCGAAAAAAGACCCTTAATAATTTGAAACCATCTTCAAATAATGTGTCTGTACTGGGTATATATACTTCTTATACCCACTTGTCACTCAAATAGTCTTAAAAAGTAATAAATTCATAAATCACGAATCATTCTTACATTTGTCCTACAATTATCTATTGAAAAAATTTATGTATACATATTCTATACACTTTTTATACATTATTTTGCATGTGTATAATTGTATATAGACCATTCGCTTAAAAATGCAATTCATTCGTATACACAAATAGAATATGATAGTTTTATGGTTAAATGTATTTTTTATGTTCCACAATAAATTGTCTTGTTTGTATTAACACAAATTTTAGAGAATAGATGAAAATGTGAAAAATGTAATTAAGATTTGAATAAAAATAAGTGAGTTGATGTAAATTATACTCCCTACATCCCTCAATTATTTTCAAACTTTCGTTTTTCGTCCATCTCAAACTTATCTCCACTTTCATTTTTTGGCAAAGAATTTGCGGTTCACAGTCGTATACATTTCCCTCTTCTTTGCACAACTCTCCACCACACAAATTCCGTGTCGGGTCAAATGAGCAGATAAAAGAGGGACGGAGTGAATATTAAAGAAAAAATAAAACAATTATTTTGCGCATGAAAAGGACAATTATTTTGGAGAAGAGGCAGTAATATTTTCACAAAAACAATTAGTAATAAAACATTTTTTTTTTTACAATCAGTCATCATCTCATAAAAATGCCCCCAACTCTATTTCTGCACGCTTGTCGAAACACATAAATGTGGGGGCCCACAACTTACCTGTCATTTACAGCATACTTGGTCAACGTGACGCCAATGTTTGTACACACCATTTCCCGGGGTAAAATCAGATCAATACAGAGTAATTAAGTACACCGTACACACAAATAAATAAAATACTCCCTCTCTAACTTTAAAATCTTCCCATTTCAAAAGTAGGTAAATTAAGAATAGTGAAAGATGATATGAATTATTGAGGGTATGATGGGAAAATGGTGGAATAATGTAGTGGAATGTAGGATAAATCCAAAAAAAGTAGTTGTAATAGTGTATTATTGTAAGAATTATTGAGGGTATGATGGGAAGATTTAGAATTGGGAAGATTTTTTTGTTACGGACGAAAAAGGAAAGTGAGAAGAATTTTAAGATACGGAGAGAGTACTCCGTAATAAACTGAAGTCATTATTATTGTTTATCTTTCTGATGATTATAACCGGTCCTAGTCTACACAGTGCAGTATGATTAAGCATTCGAGAAGCCGGTGTCCTCTTCTTCCTTAAAAATTCTCCTCATAGATCTCGAAAATCCTGTGATCACTTTTTTAATATTTTTTGTTTTGAACTTACCTTATTTTCTTTTGTTTAAAGTCAGTCAATGAACCATTCTCTGGGGTCTCCTACATAATGAGTCCAGAAAAACTTGAAGGACACTCATTTGTTTCCTTGTAGTTTTTTTTTGTTTTTGTTTTTGTTTTTTGTTTTTAGATTCCTTGATGAGTTCGAAGAGGTATCTTTTAAGGCTTTATTATTAGTACATTAGATTCTACTGTTTTTGGTCCGAGGAAGTGGCTATGAGGTTACTGAGATTGCGAGAAATTCGCTTGGTTCCGGTTTCACTGTTTTTCTTCCTGGTTTTGGTTTGCCGACATTTTTCTGTTTGTTGGTCTCTCAGTGATAAAGGTATAATTTCTCCATTTATTATTTATTTAAGAAATAAGGTCGCTTTATCTGCAATTGAGTTAATTTTAACTTAGGGCGGAGATTTATGGTTTATTTAGGTTTTATTGAATGATATGAGTAATATCTGCAGGTCTTATTTTTCTGAGATCTAAGGAAAATGGCTATGGAGGGGAAATTCAGCTTTCCTCTTATACAACTGACGACGTTAATTATTCCGAAGGAAATGGCTTGTAAGTTTTTGTTTGAAATTTAAATTCTCCTCTTGATGTTTTTTTTTAGTTATAGCATTTTTATGGGAGAGAAGCTGCTATTGCTTTTTTCCCATTATTCATACTTTTTTGTGGTCCAATGTATATTGTGCAGTTTTTTCTCCTTATTTAGAATGGATTTTGTTCCTTGATGTCATCTCTTCACAGTTCTTTACTTCTATTAGCTTTGAGAAACCTAGAGAGTAGAATACTTATAAACCAGAAACTAAACAAATATGTTGAAATATAAAGCTTCCCTTTATAAAAAATTTAAGCACCAGCCCGCTATTAGTGCATCTGGCTCCCCCATTGCTAGAAAGTTTGAGCATATGGAGCTAGATAACTTCATAGTCATTGTTCATTTCTATAATGGATAAGCCCCTCTATTTTTTGAAGGATGATCATGATGTGACAAAGCAATTTTTCATTTAAAAAATGAGACTCCATTAAGCACCTTTTGGTAAGGGTTATTCGGCTAAAATGGATTTTTCTAAACTTTGAAAGCAAAATGTTGGGTAAAGTTGGGTTTAGCCATGTAAGCCGCAACCCTTAGAGGCTACTTATTGTGCCCATATTTAGAATTAGCTGATTCATGGTACCTACTGGGTGCTATGATTGGATTTCCGAGAGAAATAACATTTGGTAACTTCCGTTTCAGTCAAATAAGGTATTCACAAGCTACTTATATGGTTGATAAACAGAATAACCAAAACAAGATGACGCTAGCTATTCTCATTCAGCTCAAGTTCTTCCCATTTATCAGTAGTTTCACGACCCATTTGACATGCATTATTTGGCCGAAATAGCTAATCTGCAAAATTTTCCCAAAGAAAAAGTGCTTGGTAATTTCCATTAGAGCCAAATAAGTAAATCAAAAGCTCTAGTTATTCCACTTATAAATAGAATAACCAAAACGAGACAACTCTGGATAGCAAAAAGAACCTAACTGTTTTGACAAGTGGGTTTCCTATCATCATTCAGATGTTCCTAACTTCATCTTTTATGGTGGTGTGTATGCAGGAACATGGAGAAGTCCAGAAATGTAGCAGCCAACAGGAAATTGATGGACTTAGCCACTCACATCCCATTCATCTTCCCAATCCGGGCTACCATGTATTATGTTCAATTTGTTGCACATACTGCTCCCTCACCTTCCCCTTCTCACGCGCCCTCACCTTCCCCTTCTCGCGCGCCCTCACCTTTCCCTTCCCGTGCGTCCTCACTTTCTAGGGTCCCACAGTTGGCGCCTACCTCTGCTCTTTCCATTACCCTCTCTTCAGCGCCGACTTCTTCATCACATGATATCAGCCCAAAATTCAACCAAGTTTTGATAGTATCTGCAATCGCGGGTGGTTCTCTCCTGCTTATAATTCTGCTCACTAGCTTGTTGGTATTGTGTCATAAGAATAACATAGCTGTTGTCAAACCTTGGGCCACCGGTTTAAGTGGGCAGTTGCAGAGAGCATTTGTCACAGGTACTTTTATTTGTGTTTAACTCTTGAAGATTGTCAGACATCAGCTAATGTCTGTTAAATTCAGTTTAGCTCATTCCAAAAGAATTTCAAGGGGTGAACTTTACCTCACTCTTATATTTCACATATAGATTTGGTAAACACCTGATGTACCAAATTGATTCCAAACAAGCTAACCTAGAACCATAAATGCCAAAGAGTCAAATAAACACACCCCGATCAAACCAAACTTTGATACTTGTTAAAAGTGCCTAGCGCACTCACTATAAGGATCCTCTATAGGTGAACTTTACCGCACACTTATTGATGTAAGACACTCAACAAATTGAATGAACGAATGAAGTCTTTAGTGGAAGTTGAAAAAACCTCACATGTTGAGGCACTTTGAGTTTTGAGGTGGAGTTTGATCCAAAACATTTGTGTCCATTCTTTAGTTGATTTGGGATGCTAAAAAAGTTTATGAAGGGCACAACTAAAGTGACATTGTTAAGAATAAGGTTTGACAAAGCTCAATCTTGAAAACACTGGCACTTATTAATAGATTCATTCATTCCATACTTAGTGGATATTAGATATTTAGATCCTCTCCTCGTGACACAATCTCTCTTTTCTTTTACTGTGTTCTTCTAAAAAGGTGTGCCAAGTCTTAAGAGACAAGAACTTGAGATAGCTTGTGAAGATTTCAGCAATGTGGTTGGCGCCTCATCTTTTTGTACATTTTACAAGGGCATATTATCCAGCGGGGTGGAAATAGCAGTCATATGTCTCACTCTCGAGTCTCATAAGGATTGGTCACGAGATCAAGAAATGCAATTCAGAAAGAAGGTACTGTGGTTAATCTTGGTCTTTAAGAATCCGCTTTGTAAGGGCTATTTGGCCGCAAAAGTTAATTAAAACGGCTACCAATCTGGTTATTGTTGTGGTTTCAGATTGATATGCTGTCAAAAGTGAATCACAAGAACTTTGTGAACCTAATTGGTTTTTGCGTTGAAAAGAAACCTTTCACGAGAATGATGGTCTTTGAATATGCTCCTAATGGAACACTTTTTGAGCATTTACACTGTGAGTGCCCTCTTCAATCGTCTATCTCTTGTTTAATCTTTAGCAGACAAAATATCACGGACTTTTAGGAATAACAGTCCTGTTATTTTATATTCCAACATTTATCTAGTTTAGATTAAAGAAGGGTAATTTTGACTTTGCACTCCACTTCTTCGGTGATATTAGACATTGCACCCCATTTTAAAAAAACTTAGATTTTACACCCGTGACTTACAACCTCCCAAATGTCCCAAATGTCTTGGCGGGTCGGGGCGTGAGGGCCCTTGAGGTTGGGGATTCAGCCTTTTGGAACATTGCCAATAAAAATTTCTGAATAGGGTGCAAATTCAAAGACTTTTTAAAGAGAATTGGATGCAAAGTCTAAGTTTTTTGAAAATGGAGTGCAAAGTCCAATATGATCCAAAAAGCGGGATGCAAAATCAAAATATCCCTTTAGAGAACGTTTCTTTTACAAATAACATAGGCTTAGGACATTCGAATGGGTTAAGGCGGCTAACCTAGTTGGCCTGATAACATTGATGAGCCTCTTGATTTAAACCCTATTGAGCCCTTCTTCTTTTTGCAAATCCATCCTATTTATGTCGTCCATTGCATTCATTGACTTGTCTTTCACATAAGTTTTCTTTAAATTGAAATGCCATGACACAATTTGACGACACACAATGATTGTTTCTGTGACAATATGTACGAAGGAAAAATCTATCTGTACACGCCATTTGTCCATGCTCCTAGTTGTTTGTTTACACAGATGTCATTAAAAAATTACATAAATAAAAAAACGTACTCCTACTAAATTGTCTGTACGGGCTTCTGAAAGTGGCGTGTACACGACGTGCACATATCTATGTAAAATAAGTGTTTCGTTTTTCTCTTTGGAAAGAAAATAACTCTAAAAGCAGCTACATATCACTTCAGGATAAAAAACTTGTTTTTTTATAAAATCTAAATTAATTATCTTAAACAAGATAAAAAAGCAAATGAGACAAATAATGTGATAGTAATTTGATTTGAGAGTTCACCAATGCAGCTAGGGAGGTGGATCACTTGGATTGGAGAATGAGAATGAGAATCATTATGGGCGTAGCATACTGTCTGGAACACATGCACCAGCTAAGACCGCCGGTCCCACACCAGAACCTCAAATCCTCTGCGATTCACCTCACGGAAGACTATGCAGCCAAAGTGTGGGACTTCATCACATGGGATGACGACGATTCTGCTGACGATGACGTGTCAACTCCAGAGACCAACGTTTACAGCTTCGGTGGCATTCTGCTGGAGATTGTGACCGGCCGGCAACCAGACGCGCTGAACGACGTCGCATCAGAGTATGTCAGGGGCAGAAAGTCCCTCCGGGAAATGGCCGACCCGACTCTGTGTTCTTTCAATCCGGAGCAGATGGATGGGCTGGGTGAAGTGATTAAATCTTGCCTTCGTCTTAGCCCAAGACTGAGGCCCACTATGAGGGAAATTAGTGGTAGGCTGAGAGAGATAATTGGGATTGGGCCTGATGCGGCTGTCCCGAAGGCATCTCCTCTTTGGTGGGCTGAGCTTGAGATCTTATCTGCACATGACGCATTTTAAATGATTTTCTCTCTCTCTCTCTCTCTCTCTCTCTCTTGTGTTTATTCTCATTTATTTATTTATTGCAATGGTTGTATATTCTAAGGTGGTTAAAGGCTTGTTCAAGGTAACTACCCCGCCATTGATATTTAGGTGAGTTGTCACAATTCACAAATTGAAAGTGAATGTTTTCTTTTTGGTAATTATTTTGGTTAAAATTCTTATTTTAACTTTCATTACATTCTAAATCAACATATCAGTTATTCTTTTACTCCCACTCCTTTACTAAAAAAAGTAGCCATTGAGGGTAAATTTGTTCTATGATACTTTCCAAAAAAATACAACCCAAGAAAGTTTGATAGTTTCATTTTGTGATTTTTTTGGAATATCTTTCTAAATCTATTATAGTATCTAGTGTAGGGATGGACTCGGGCCGGGCCAACCGGCCCGGAACCGGGCCGGCCCGGTGAACCGGTTTGTGCCCGGTTCGGGCCACCCGGCCCGGTGGTATAGCGGTCTGGGCCCAGGCCTTCAGTTTAGTGAACCAGCCCGGCCGGGCCCGGTTCGGGCCGTTTTTTTTTTTTTTTTTTTTTTTTTTTTGAATTTTTTTTAAGTTTTGGGTTGGATTAGGTATTTTGGGCCATTTGAGGTGGTTTGGGGTGGAGGGGGAGGGGTAGGGGGGTTAAATAAGAGAAGAAAAAAAAATTAAAAATCCGGGTGGCCCGGCCCGGCCCGGTCTGGCCCGGACCCGGAACCGCCCACCACCGGTTCGGGCCTCATTTTTCTGAACCGAGGCCCGAACTGGTCCACCCCTAATCTAGTGGTGGACCTGGTTCGGGCCGCCCGACCCGTTACTGTGCGGCCCGGAACCGGCCCGGTTCTCGGGTCCGGGTCTGGTTCGGGCACCGAACCGGTGGGGGTGGTGGGTCCGGGCTCAGGTGTAGTTTTTGGCGGCCCGGCCCGGCCTGGCTGGGTCAGGCCCGGGCTTAACGGTCCATTTTTTTTTCCTTTCCTTTTAAATTAAAAAAGCCTTTTGAGCACTTGACCCACTTCCCAAACGGCTATATAGCCGTTGGGTGGGTACCGGGGGGGGGGGGGGGGGGGGGGTCCGGGGCCTTTGGGGAGTGGGGGGCGGGGCGGTGGGGGTGGGGTGGGGGTTAAAAAAAAATTATAAATACTCCTACTCTCTACTCATCTCCATATTCATCTTCTCAAATTCTCTTATTCTCCATTATATTTTATTTTACAATTTAATACTTATACAATTATTATATCTACTTATATATTAATTATCTACTTATAAATACATATACTATATTACTTATATTTCTTATCTACTTAATCTCTACTTATATCTCTTAATACATACATACATACTACATCTACTTAATATATACTTTATATATTAAAGTATTAAATATACTTTATAAACTATTACTGTATACTTAATACATAATAATATCTACTTCTCTACTTATATTTCATATATACTTATTTTCTTATTCTCCAATCTGCAATTCTCCATTATACTCTAATATTTAATTCTTATACAATTATTATATCCACTTAATAGTTAATACATACATTCTACATCTACTTAATATATAGTTTATATATTAAAGTATAAAATATAAGCGTATTACTCATCTTATAGTAGTATACTTATATATTATATACTATAAACATTATATTATACTAGTTAATTAGTATTCTTGTTACATTTTTCATTATACTAGTTAATTAGTTAATTAGTATTCTTGTTACATTTTTCATTATACTAGTTAATTGGTTCATTTGCATTCTTGTTACATTTTCATTATACTAGTTAATTAGTTCATTAGTATTCTTTTTACATTTTTCATTAAACTAGTTAATTAATTCATTAGCATTTTTGTTACATTTTTCATTATACTAGTTAATTAGTTCATTAGTATTCCCATTAATTGCTAAAACAACTCTACTTCAAAAAACTAGTTAATTGTCATTAAAGTTAAAGTCACATTATAATATTTTCAATTTATATTTGAACGAAAAAATAGTAGTTCAATCATTTAATTAAAGTACTTAACATTTTATTTAAGTAGTGTTTACTAAATTAAAGTACTTGAAAAGTTGCTATAATTTTAATTTTAGAGTCACACATTAATTCTACTTTGCACTAAATTAGTTTGAAGTATTAATTAAAATAGTTTTAATTAGTTGCATTAGTTTTGTATTCATTATTATATTTGTTGCGAATTAATATTTGTTACATTTTTAAGATGGAAGGTGGTAGATATTCGGTTGATTTGGGTAACCTCCAACGCAATCGAAGGAACGAGATTGGGAGGAAGAAATCCCGCAAAGGTAAAGAACTTGCCGGCTCTTCATCTCAAAACCGAGATGATTTTGAAACGGGTTACCAAAGGCGAGATGGACATGCGATGTCCGAAGAACAACTACAACAAGAATTGGCCCGACATAATAACCGCTTTCTACAACAACAACAAATCCCGACGACCATTGACGAAGAGGAGCTTGAGGATGAAGATGCGGAGGAAATGGATCCGGAGATGGCCGAGGAGAAGGGTGCCGGCAGCCACGACGCCGACGAGCCTGCCTCATCCCAAACCGCCACCGGTAATAAAAAAAGTAAATCTGAACTAATGCAAAATATTTTTGATAAATGGAAGGACCCACAAACCGGCTATTGGCACGCAACTTGCAAATCCCGACGACCATTGACGAAGAGGAGCTTTGAGGATGAAGATGCGGAGGAAATGGAACCGGAGATGGCCGAGGAGAAGGGTGCCGGCAGCCACGACGCCGACGAGCCTGCCTCATCCCAAACCGCCACCGGTAATAAAAAAAGTAAATCTGAACTAATGCAAAATATTTTTGATAAATGGAAGGACCCACAAACCGGCTATTGGCACGCAACTTGCAAGTGGTGCAACAACAACTATAGTTTGGGGATCTCCGGCGGATACGGATCCGCCGCAAGGCATCTTAAGGCAAAGCACCCCGTGGAGTATGCAAAATTAGGCGGTGGAACGGGGAAGCAAACTCAAATATCGAGGTTTGTGAATTCTCAACCTTTTGGTAATTTCTCCTACAATGATGCACAAAATCTGACTGGTATGGCTAACTTAATTTGTGAAGAAAATTTGCCTTATATGTTTTCTGAAAGTCTTGCTTTAAGAGATTATGCACAAGGTAGTTTAAATCCTCACTTTAGAAATTATAGTCGCAAAACTGTTAAGAAAGAAATTATAAGGCTTTATAATGCGGAAAAGGCAAGGTTACAAATTTTTTTTGCAAACTTTGATGGACGTGTTACTATTTGTTCTGACATATGGGAGGATGATTTTCATCATTTATATTATTTGGGTTTGACTGCACATTATATTGATGAGGATTGGAATATGCATAAACGTGTTCTTGCTTTTCGTGAATTTAATGATCGTCACACCGTTGAACATATTTATATTTTGATTGAGCGTATTTTAATTGAGTATAATTTGATTGATAAGGTGTTTGCTATTGGTTTCGATAATGCTACTAATAATACTGCAGCTATACCTAGATTGCGTGAATTGTGTGGTGCCAATACTTTGATGGGTAGATTTTTTCATCAACGCTGTGCATGCCATGTTATAAATTTATGTGTGCAAGACGGTCCAAAAGCGTTAGAAGATGCTATGGAGGTAGTGAAGGGGGGGATTAGACGTATTTGGGGTAATGGTCAACTTAGATTAAAATGACAAACTTATTTGACCGAAAGAGGTGTGAGATATGTTGCTTTTCCTGAAGATTTGAGTATTCGTTGGAATAGTACTTATAAATTACTTAAAGTTGTTCTTAGATATAAAGAACATTTTCCTGCTTTTTTAAAACAACATGATAACTATATTATAAACTCGGCTGAGATCGACACTTGCGAAAAAATTTGTAATGTTTTGATATTTTTTTTTAATGCAACTGAAACTTTTAGTCATGTTTATAAACCTACCGCAAACCAATTTATTCGTGAAGCTGTTAATCTCGCCGGTGCTTTTAAAGAATTTGAGAATGCCATTTTCGTGAGTTATTTTTGTGATTATATGAAGGAAAAGTTTTTAAAATATTATGCGCATATTCTCCATATTTATGGTATTGCATTTATTCTCGATCCTCGTTTTAGACTTGCTAATTTTGAAGATTGTTTCAACTTCTATTATCTTGCGTTTTTTGGTGAATTTCCAATGTATGAAGATAACCCCATAGATCCGAAAACGGAATACAACGAGGTTAGTGCTTTATTTTATGCCTTATTTAATGAGTTTCGTGCACAATATAGCAATGCTCCCCCTCCCCCGTCACGAACATCTTCATCTAAAGGAAAATCGATTTTTAAATCTGCATTTGGCAATCTTATGAAAAAAACTAAAACAAGTCACGTCACTGAACAAAGCGCATTGAATGAGATTACTTTGTATTTAACATATGAAGTTGATTTTGAAGAAAATGATGACTTTGACGTTCTAGACTGGTGGAAGTCAAAAGAAAGAACGTTCCCGATTTTAGCACGGATGGCTAAGCAAGTACTATCAATGCCGGTTTCAACAGTTGTTGTGGAACAAGAATTTAGTTCGGCCGGCAACGTCCTAACGGCATCTAGATCGAGATTGAGCGCGGAGTCTCTTGAGACGCTTATATGCTACCACGATTGGTTGAAGGCCGCACGTAGAACTCAAGAAATGAGCATCACCCCCTCCCAAGATTTTATGGATGACTCAACAACCGATGATGGCTCTACCTATGCCGGAGATTCCGATTGATTAGTATTTGTAGAATTTATTATAAAATGTATTTTGTAGCACTTGTCAAATTAATTTATACTTGTACTTCATATTTCAAAATTGTAAACTTGTACTTCATATTTTAAAATTGTAAATTTGTAGTTGTAATTCAAATTAATTTGTAAACTTGTACTTCATATTTCAAATAAATATGCGTTCATTTTTTCATATGTAGCACTTCTCAAATTAATTAATTGGTTACAAACTTACGACTTAAAATTATTTTTCTAAAATCTAAAGCCGGTTTTTAAATTAAAGATACATTTACAATATGTAATTTGTTTAAATACTTATACACCTATTTTGTAACATTTGTGAATTATAAATCAAACCACTTTTCTAAGTACAAATAGCTTTACTTAATTCATTAAATTAATTAACTTATTTTACAATATGTATAACTTTAAAAAAAATTGATTTTTTTTCCAAACTAAACCTCCCAAACGGCTATATAGTCGTTGGGGCTTTGGGTGGGGGGCAGGGGGGTCCCGGGGGTGGTGGTGTGGGGAGTTGGGTTCAAAAACATCTATAAATACATCTATTTTCTAACATTTTTCTACACCTCTTCTCCAACTCTTCTCCATTATCCTACATTCCTACTTATACATATACCACATTTTAAAGATGGAAAGTACATCTTCCCTTATGCAAAACAATTTTGATAAGTGGAAGGACCCGAAGACCGGACTGTGGTGGGCAACTTGCAAGTGGTGCAAGAAAGAGTGTTGCTTGAGGCGTTCACACGGATACGGGATGCCAATAAAACATATGAAGTCCTGTGACAAAGGGAAAACAACAACGAACGGTGGCGGGAATCCCAATTGATATTTATTAGAAAATGTATTTTGTATTGTTATTTTTTTCTCAATTCTCAAATGTAGTTCCTATTTCAAATAAATGCACTTGAACTTTGTTTTAATAGGAATTTGTATAATATATAATTATTTAAAAAAAATATATAATGAACCGGCCCGTGTGGCCCGGCCCGAACCGGAACCGGCCATAGCCCGGGCCGGTCCCGGGCCAACCTATACCAGACCCGAGGCCCGACCGGTCCTTGGCCCGGCCCGGGCCCGACCCGGCCCGGGTCCATCCCTGATAGTATCTGTTCATGATAATCTTAATATTCTATATTAAGATGAGACTCAAATTGGTGACATCCTTTTTCAATGATTAGTAATAGATTAATATCTATTTAGGAATATGCCAAATATCTATTTATAAATATTTATATTTTGACAACTCTTCTATTATAAATATATCTATCATGCCTCCTATTGGAGTATCCTTTTATGTTATTTCACATGGTATCAAGAGCTCTAAGTTTATAGACACATTTTTTTTTTGTTTTTCGGTTCCCATGAACCTTAGTACAGCCGTTGCCGCCTCGGGGTCGACTATCGTCACATCTACGACAGTCTCCGATCCTTTGAGGATGAGCGCGGCTAATATGGTGCAGACCACCTTATTCGCCTCACTAATCACATTGCTTGCTTCCAGCGTGTCGTTGGGTTCGTCGCCTGTTGCTGCCTACGTCCTCACAACCAACTTTCTCCGCGTCCCTGACCACGATTCTTGTTTCTAGCGTGTCGTTGCGTTCGCCGCTCGCTTCTATATACGTCCATTCTCTTACAGAGCCCAGTTCTCTTTCTCGCACAGTTGTTCTAGAGGGCTACGTACGTTGGTCCCTCTCTCTCTGGCGACCCTGACATGATCCCACCGTCTTTTGTCGGGCCAGTTGGTCGTCAGTTGGGATCCTCTCCATGCCTACTTCATTCCCTGCTCTTGCTCAAGGTATCTTCAGGGGGTCTCCAAATTATGGATAATATTTGCTATATTTCTTGGTCCTGATCTGGTTTATAGGAAGTCTTAGAAACAACCTACTTGCTATTGGAGATCTTATTTTCAAATATGTGCCTCCTAATCTTCCGTTGGCGTATATATTTACTGAGTCTTTCTAGTATGCAATTTCAATTTTGTAAAAGACAACTTGCGGAATATCTCCCGCACAGTTTGAGGAGGTGTAATAACTTAATATCTATTTAGAAATATGCCTAATATCTATTTAGGAATACCTTGTAGTTTGACAACTCTTTTTTTGTAATGGAAAGTGAATTTTATTGAAAACCCAAATAAACATTACAATGAGAAAAGGAAATAAAGGGAAAAACAAAACAAAACAGTACAGAAAAAGAAACGCTTAAAACTAAGTCCAAGGAAATTCTCTAGATTGAGACCTAGTAGTCATGCTGTGACGCCTTTTATTCTTTTGAGATTTCTTGTAGATTTTCAGTTGTGTGTTCAAGTTTTCCGTTGGCAACTCTTCTATTATAAATAGTTGTCATGACTCCTATTAGAGTATCATTTCCCATTATTTCAGAATTAGCAGTGATGTCATTAGTCAAGTGCCATTAGACTACATGTCATTTTGTGAATTAAAAAAATAGAAATAAGATCGGAATTTGTGGCTGTTCAATTTTCAATGACACCTTTAATTTGTGGAGAAGCTTCAATTCACAGTTGATCAATAAAGACACCGACTAAAATGTTGACTCCCTTAGACCTTTTACAATGCAATTATAAATTTTAATGAAATACTTTGTACAACATATCCCTGCAAACAGAGGCGGAGATAGGGGTGGGCCAACCTTGGCCCTGACCCAGCCCAAATTTAAAAAATGCCTTTATTTTTAGGGGAAAAAATTCCGGGCAAAACGTTTTCCAAAAATATTCTTTGTATCGGCCCAGTCTGATCTAATGTCCTGGCACCAATTTTTACGACGGTTGGTGTTGTACGTTCTACTATTAGAACTTAGAAGTCTGATCTTCTACATACTTTTCTAAACCGATTCAGATTTATCAACTCATATGGATTACGTCTTAACACCTTTGTGATGTAGTCTACATGTTTTGTTTTAATTGTGAGCTCATTTTAAAATTGTAATCCTAACATTTTTGAATAAAAATATTTAATGAGACACTTAATGGTTAAGTTTCATGAGCAAGAGGCACTGCACGACTCTCAGCTCCTTGTCGATGAAGCCAACAAAGTGGCGTCACATTTGTCAATGTTTATTTTCATAAATATTTATCAAACCGTTCAACAATTGTGCAAATAAGTCGTCATTTTTTGTTATCAAGAGGAGTTTCGGCTGAATTGAATTTGAATTTCTGAAAAACCCATGACTTTTGAGAGAGCAAATCACGAGTTACTCGTTTAATTTTTCAGCTTCCAGCTGATATTATCTGTTAGTTTATTCGCGTATAATTCGCGTATAATACACTCAAACGTATAATTCACGTATAATACTCCCGTTTATGATTTTTTCAAAAAATTCGGAAAAATTCGCGTACTTTAAGGATAAAATGTATAATACACGTACCATACGTATTGATACATATTTTATTCCCGTATAATACTATCGTTTATGATTTTTTTAGAAAATTCTGAAAACCTCACGTACTTTAAGGCAAGTTTAAGCATAAAATGTATAATACACGTATTGTATGTATTGATACATATTTTATTCAAAAACACACACCATTAAACGGAAGCCTAATGTAGTGATACAACTGAAATGAAATGTTTAGCTGCTCAATATTTTTTATATTGCTTAAAAAATGTATGCCTTATATGTTCGTTAATTGTTTAATAGTGATTACATTTAATAAATTAGATTAATTAGCTTCTTAAATTCATAATTCGTTTCGATATTAGTATTGTATGTATTACTTTTGTTCTCCACCTATACCAAGACTCCAAACTCCAAAAAGATCGAAAAATGTTGTGGCGGCTCACCAAACTCACGGTCACAGTAATATCAATTATTCTCTAATGATATCTCTCTACTTCTACTCAAATAGGCAACGTCATTTTTATTACTTATTGTACTTATGTGTTCAAATCCGTATATATGAAAAATTTATTCCGTACATTTTAAATTATTGAAGAATGTGGTGCATGCAAATGCTAAATAACTCTTTATTTCTATTATTAAATTAGTATATAAGACACATATTATATGTCGTATTTTTAAATTGTGAAACGTTTAAAAAACGTCCGTATCCTTATATATTTCACGAACGTATGAAACATATATTAAACCGTATTTTATATAATTGTATCGTATTATACACGAACGTACGTATTATTGTATTATTCACGAACCTATATTACTAACAAAGGATATTATATGTTCACTTCTAACTTCTTCTCATAACAAGTTGTTATTAACTGATTAAACATATTGTGTTATGAACACATTTTTAGCTAGGGGGAACATTCATTGATTGGTCAACAAATTTGGATTGTCAGCAATAAGTTAAGAGCATCTCCAATGGTATAATGTGCACGGTGCACACGTGGCATGAGAGATAGCCACATAAATATTAGTAAATAAATTCTTTCTCTCCTTATTTTAATGATTTTATACAGATTTAGTAAGTTTTTCTCCACAATGTCAAGGAGACCGTCTAAATGTTGACATTGCAGTTGACATTGCAGGTAAAAACTTACCAAAATTGTATAAAATCATTCAAATAAGGAGAGAGATAATTTATTTGCTAATATTTATGTGGCTATCACTCATGCCACATGTGCACCGTGCACATTTTGACATTGAAGATGCTCTAACTTGCACAATGTTGCTTGACGTAAAATAAGCACTAATTAAAGGGAAATTGGAAACTAATAATCCAACTTTTTAGCGGTCTTCTTTCAATAGTCCCACATTTTCATTATTCAGGAATAATTCAACCTTTGCACCCCATCTTCATTCAATGGTCTCTGCCCGGTTGATGACCCGCTATTTCAAGTTATTTTCTTATCTTTTCAAAATATTATATCATAAATCCCACCTTATGGTCACACAATGTTTTAAAAAGATAAGAAAATAACTTGGAATAACAAGTCATCAATCGCTCAGGGATCATTGAATGAAGATGGGGTGCAAATGTTGTATTATTTCTAAATAATGAAAAGGTGAAACTATTGTAAGAAGCACGCTAAAAGGTTGGATTATTAGTTTTCATTTTGCCTTTAATTAGTGCTTATTTTACGTCAAGCTAAATGATTGAGCTAATCTCGAGATAAGAAGATCATCGTTCGATCAATAGTGATCAGATTATGTGTGATTGAATAATATGATTGAAAGTTGAAATCCAGCTTAATTAGATCGAAGCCCCACCAACACAACCCAACCTGCCTAAGAGCCACCAAGACATCACTACTTACACCCTCGGCTAGAGATAAGTAGATAACAACAAACCGGTGGGCGTAGCTCAATTGGTAGCAAGGGAGTGCTACAAGGGTTAGGTCACGGGTTCGAATCCCGGCAACTGCGATGACAGATTACTATGCTGAAAAATGCATAGGGCATCTGCAAGTATCTATGACAGAGCCCCACTCTCTATCTGTCAGATTGTGATTATAATCCAATTTACATCCTCCCATCGAGCCGTCCGGTCGGTGTTGGGGGCCTCTCAGGAATGGGGTGTCATCCTTTTTTAAGTAGATAACAACAAATCTTGACTGCTCATTTTCAAAGGTCTTTGGTGCCAAAGTATTGCTCACTGAGTCAGTAGTCACCATACAACGTTGGAATTGAACAACCGCAAAAGAAAGAAAGAAATTATTTGTACATGCATGTACGTGAATTCGCCAAATATAATATTTCTCCCGTTCCAAAATTAGCTTCATTCGTTCTTTTTTCCTCCGTCTCAATATAAATTCTTTTTTTTTTTCTTTTTGGCAGAGAAATTTGTGGTTCACAACATTTGTCCTCAGTTTCTCTACTCTGCACAACCTTAGGCTACACATTTCTCACTTTCTTAATTCACGTGCAAAGTCAAAACATGAGTTTTTAGTGGGACGGAGGGAGTATTCCTTTGTCTGTGAATAGTTTAATTGTTCATAGACAAATTAAGTAGCCTCACCAACGTCGGTGAATAGACTATTCAAAGACAAAATCATTTTCACCAACATGTGTACTTGTGTGTACAAAAAAGTGTGCACAGGCTTAGACATATAGCCTAAACTAACTAGGGCTGACCACAAAATGCAAAATAATGCCCATTTCATAACACACTTAAACATATAGCCTAAACCGAAACAAAACTGTCCATGATTAAAAAAAAACATTTCAAACTACATAATCATATTAGTTTGGATTTAAAATTACAAAAAAAAAAACTATCACAGCGAAAGAAGTGCCGCTCAGTGGCGGAGCCACCCTTTGGCCAGTGGTGTCAATTGGCACCACTGGATTTTTTTCTTCCATATGTAGGTATATAAAAAAAATTTAAAATTGACACCACTGAAAAATAAAATTTCTCTATATAGGTATAAATAATCTTTCATAAATTATAAATTGATATCATCCAACATTTAAAAAAAATGGGGGTCAATTTAAAAATTTTAAAAGTTGGAACACCAAATTGAAAAGTCAGCAAAGGAGAATTGAAAAGTTTGTGCCCAAATCGCTGATTGAACTCCAACTCCCGCTGCAAAAAAAAATGATTGAACGTCGTAAGTCTCAGTCCCAATTCCCAAATCGCTGAAATCGGAAACCCTCGGTCGCAGTCTGTGCCCAATGGGATATTCTCTTTGGTGAAGTTTCTTCTTTTTGTGAAAAGAATAAAATTTCAATTCCAAGTATGAATGATTTTTATGTACCTCATGGGAGAGTCCATCGCAAAGTTATCCAAATCACAAACTTACATCGTTACAAAGTGGACTTGTTCTATGTTGTGGTGGATAGACAACGCGAGGAGTTGAACAATCGATTCACAGAGATTTCTACAGAATTGCTTCTTTATGTGGCTTGCCTTAGTCCTAAAGACACTTTTTCATCTTTTGACAAGGACAAGTTGATTCGCATGGCTCGATTATATCCTTTTGACTTTTCACCGGTAGATGTTCTTGCTCTTGACAGTCAACTAGAAACTTTTATTCTTGAAGTGCGCTCCAACTCTGCATTTATAGATATTACAGAAGTTGGTTCTCTTGCTCAAAAATTGGTAGAGACAAAGAAACATATTGTGTATCCATTAGTTTTTTTACTTGTGAAATTAGTTTTGCTTTTATCGGTGGCCACCACAACTGTGGAAAGAGCTTTCTCAGCCATGAAGTTCGTATAGAACAGGTTGCACAATCGAATGGGGGATGCTATGATGAATGATGTCTTAGTTACTTTTATTGAAAAAGATATATTCAAAAGTATTGACAAAGAAAAAATTGTACAACGTTTTCAAAATATGAAAACGCGTCGTGGACAATTGTGAATTAGTACTTTGATTTTACCAATGACAATATTTGCTTTTTTGCTTTATATATGTACACATTATTATATAAAATTGTCTTGCTAAATTGACACCACTGACACGAACTCCTGGCTCCGCCACTAGTGCCGCTACTATCGATCCCTTTATGATACTGAAATATTTTATGGCTATTTCTCATTACATCTCAAGCTATTGATCGAAACATGATTTGGCGTCCAACTCTAGCGTCGATCACGTTAATCCTATGATTCCTATCGGAATGATATTGATCTAGAACTTGATTTACCCAATTTTACTCTCAACATTGATTTAGAACTTCAATTCGGTCCGGAATCAACAATGATAAGGCGGCTGCCCGGTCCAATTCTAGTTGGTCCTTACACAGACCATGCACATTCAATTCGGTTAGTTCAATTCATGCCCTAAGAGCATCTTTAGTGATGTCATGGATTTGTCAAAAAGCAATGTCACGCCACATTAGTCTAATTTTTTTTCCAACGAAGATAAAAAGGATGACACCCCATCCCGAGGCCCCTCCAACACCGACCGAACGGCACGATGTGAAGATGTAATTATGTAAATTGGACTATAATCACAATCTGACAGATAGAGAGTGGGGTTCCGTCCCCAGTACTTGCAGGTATAGACCCTATGTTAAGTAATCTCTCATCGCAGTCAGTGGCGGAGCCAGGAGTTCGTGTCAGTGGTGTCAATTTAGCAAAACAATATTATATAATAATGTGTACATTTATAAAGCAAAAAAGCAAATATTGTCATTGGTAAAATTAAAGTACTAATTCAAAACTGTCCACGACGTGTTTTCATATTTTGAAAGCGTTGTACAATTTTTTCTTTGTCAACACTTTTCAATATATCTTTTTCAATAAAAGTAACTAAGGCATCATTCATCATAGCATCCCCCATTCGATTGCGCAACTTGTTCTTCATGAACTTTATGGCAGAGAAAGCTCTTTCCACAGTTGCAGTGGCCACCGGTAAAAGCAAAGCTAATTTCACAAGTAAAAAAACTAATGGATACATAATATGTTTCTTTGTCTCCACCAATTTTTGAGCAAGAGAACCAACTTCTGTAATATCTATAAATGCAAAGTTGGAGCGCACATCAAGAATAAAAGTTTCAAGTTGATTGTCAAGAGCAAGAACATCTACCAGTGAAAAGTCAAAAGGATATAATCGAGCCATGCGAATCAACTTGTTCTTGTCAAAAGATGAAAAAGTGTCTTTAGGACTAAGGCAAGCCACACAAAGAAGTAATTCTGTAGAAATCTTTGTGAATCGATTGTTCAACTCCTCGCGTTATCTATCCACCACAACATAGAACAAGTCCACTTTGTAACGATGTAAGTTTGTGATTTGGATGACTTTGCGACGGACTCTCCCATGAGGTACATAAAAATCATTCATACTTGGAATTGAAATTTTATTCTTTTCACAAAAAGAAGAAACTTCACCAAAGAGAATATCCCATTGGGCACAGACTGCGACTGAGGGTTTCTGATTTCAGCGATTTGGGAATTGGGACTGCGACTTACGGCGTTCAATAGTTTTTTTTTTGCAGCGAGAGTTAGAGTTCAATCAGCGATTTGGGCACAGACTTTTCAATTCTCCTTTGCTGACTTTTCAATTTGGTGTTCCAACTTTTAAAATTTTAAAATTGAGCCCCATTTTTTAAATGTTGGATGGTGTCAATTTATAATTTATGAAAGATTATCTATACCTATATAGAGTGTCACGCCCCGGACCTAACCGGACACGTCAACAATCCGCCGTACAGTACGAATGGTCAACCGCAGTCCAACACTTCCATACTATACAAGGCGTCTGGAATATCATTCACACATAGTACATCTGTAAACAAACATAATGTAAAATATTCATTCATGGCAGCGGAAACATTCAATACGAGTATTCATGCCACACCTTGGCAAACATGGGCATACAAGCCCCCAAATAAATATTTAGAAGTATTATCCATGAGCATTAATTAAATAGTTTGTAAAAATGGAAACGGAGGAAGCACGAACCACGTCTCCCCTTCCTTGGATCCCCCCGAGAGCAACGTCGTTGGTAGCAACCTTCAAGTTCTACCTGAAACTATGAGGTGGCCTCCCCCGTGAAGGGGAAGTCAGTACTTGGAAGCATTTGACAAGTACAATGACAACTATACTAAGTATAATCAAAGTTTCAATTTCCAAGACCCTCAATCTAAGATGTTATTCATTTGTAATTAACTCATGTTCTCCATGCTAGAGCTCGGCTCATAGTCATATCAATTTGTGCTAGAGCTCGGCTCATAGTCACCCTACGTTTGCTAGAGCTCGGCTCATAGTCATACTAATTTGTGCTAGAGCTCGGCTCATAGTCACCCTACGTTTGCTAGAGCTCGGCTCATAGTCATACTAATTTGTGCTAGAGCTCGGCTCATAGTCACCCTACGTTTGCTAGAGCTCGGCTCATAGTCATACTACCACGTGCTAGAGCTCGCTCATAGTCACGTCACTAATCCCTAAACCATTTCTTAGTCTAGGTTCCATCCATTTCGAGTAACCCTTAAGGCCTACTCCAAAAGTAACTTGAGTTCATGAAGTCCACCTTAAACATATCCTTTAAGGTTACTCAACTCCAAAATCTTGGGATTAGCTCCCAAAAACTATTGAACTAACATTCCCGACTAGTATTCCTATACTAGTCATTTAATCTTAATAAACCAATGCAAATTCATAATAATTTGAATATTTCAATTTAATTCCACATTCAAGTATATTTGGCTCTAATATCAAAATATCACTTTTCCCTTCCATGACTTCCTTACATGAGGTAAAAGTATATTTATCACAATTAATTTATAGTTTACACACTATTATACCATTGTATTCATAACACATAATCATACACAATTTATTCATAAATTTGTATATTATGCATTTTTGCTTATAAACAATAATAATCTCATTTAGGCATTTTTATTATAAATAAATCATGCCAAACACATATAATTCATTTAGGTAATCTTATGAAATTAACCCAATAATTATAAGCAATATAGTCGGTCATCCTCACCTTAAGTGAGCTTAAGCGCGTTCTACGCTCCCCGATTGAACTTTGACTAATTCCGGCGAACTTTGACCAACTCCGGCGAACTTTGACCAACTCCGGCGAAACTCCGGCGAAGCTCAAAAATACTTTAATCAAGTTCCTAACAAGGTTTTAACATCATAAAACCTAAATCAATACAAATAACCTCTAAAAGGTTATTTTCCGGTGAACCGGTCGTTTTGGCCTCTAAGTCCATTCTTGGACATAGAACCACTTCCCAACCCAATATTCCACACTCATATCATGTGGAACCATCCTATGGAACCTTCACATGATATATATCTCATATGATAGAAGGAAAATAAAGGAAAAGTTATGATAAGGTCATTACCTTAATTTTCACACTTTTTCCTAGCTTTTTCCTTCTTTAATCTTCCTCCTTGGAACTCCTTTGCTTGAGCTCGAATTTGCTATGGAGGATGGTGGTTTGCAGAGGTTTCTTCTTCCCTTGGTGTGTCTTGGCCGAACTCAATGAGTGGGAGAGGAGGGAGGATAGTTTCTTTTGTCTTTCTTTGCAAATGAGTAAGGAAATGGGGGTCCACTAGGTGTTAAAGGTGTCCTCCCATCCTTTCACTTGTCCTCCAGCCCTCTTAGCACTCAATCAGCCCCCTTTGGGTTGACAATTTCGTGGGGTGGCCCCCACCCATGTGGGAGGTCATCCCAATTCGTCCCGAAGTGTACAATCGGTCCCGAAAGTTGTATTTTTCGGACTGTTTTAAATATATTTTATTTTATCGGGTCAAATAAAATATATTATGTGTTATTAATCATTATGACCCTTATAATGAATTTACATCCCCCAACTTTGATTTATAAATTCCCGAAATTCATTTCGGGCTTTTATCTGTTAAATTACCAGTACCGGTATTTTGACCTTTTTGATCGATTGGTCAACTCTATATCATTTCTTTGTACCAAATACATTATCCACCACTATGTAAATATTATATCGACCAAGATGAATAAAATATACGGTCTCGGGAATATCGGGCGGCCCCCGCCCCCGGTGTGGGCCCCGCACGCAATTTACTATTCACGAGAAAAAAAATAATAAAATTCACAACTTCGTATATTCATTAACCATTTCATAAGGTTCAATACAATATTCACTTAAAAGTAAATACATTTGGGGACGGTGTTACATAGAGAATTTTTAATTTTCAGTGGTGTCAATTTTAAATTTTAAATTTGTTGTTATATACCTACATATGGGAAAAAAAAATTCCAGTGGTGTCAATTGACACCACTGGCCAAAGGGTGGCTCCGCCACTGATCGCAGTTGGCGGGGGTCGAATCCGGGACCTAACCCTTGTGGCACTCCCTTGCTACCAGTCGAGCTACGTCCACCGGTTTTTCCAACGAAGATATGCATATGGTTTGTGGCGATGAGTTGGAATGGAAAACGTTGGACAATTTCTATCAAAAAATTGAAGTTTTAGCTGAAATTTGGTATGAGTAAACTACACTTAATGAATAAGATGCTCAAAAAATTTCATCAAAAAATTCCACCGCGAACCGCCCATATGGCGACAGCCGGACAGAGCCTCCTATATAATGGCTTATTTGACCCCTTTTTATGTAAGTTCGAGGGCCTATATGACCCTTTTCCCAAAATTTTATTTTAATTGGATGTGTGTCCACGTGATCGAGATTCATCATTCGTAGTGCACATTAATGACATGTCCAATTTTTATGGGGTGCAATTCACATCCCCATTAAAGATGCTCTAATACTCATTTTCAAAACCTCAATTTTCATGCCTGTAATTATCCATAACTAGGTCGAAAGTCGGACCTAGAACCGGCACTAGTTAACTTGGTCGTGATTAAGTTTCTTAATTCATTTAGGGCAGATTTAGAATTGAGAAAATTATCTCCAACATTACTAAAAAGATATGTGTTTTTCTTTCCCAATATATGATTACACATAACTTTGGCCCCAAATGATGTATGATACCATGTATTATTCGTGAGAGTTACTATCACTGATGAATCATGTCTTTTTAAATCACTATGTACCATTCTTAGATGCAAATTATAGTCATTTGCACATCCAAAAAACATATATAGTCGTGTATGATGAAAACACATACTACTTCTCTCTCAAATTGTTTTGTAAAATTGATTTGTTTGGCAAATAGATTTTTTTCGTAAAATGAACGACTTTATATTAAAATGGAGAACACATACAAGACTATCTTTAGACAGATTTTACAGATCCAATCGTGAACCCTAAGAGTAGCCATAAAATCGTCACCTCATACAAAGCAACCTGACTCGCTAAACCTAAAACGGGCAAATTCAAGCCTAAAACGAATAGATCTGAAACCCTGCCTATCAAAAGAACTCCAAAAACCCAAACATTCAAACCAAATCTACTTAGACAAAAACAAAAACAAGTACTACTAAAGAGAATAATATTGAAATAAAATCTTTTCACAAAACTCTTCCTGATATGGAGGTGGTTCCGGAGGAGGACGAGCTCTTGCAATATGGGTGAATACCAACTCCACCACCGCCGGAGCGGCCGGCCAAGGCTTCACGATCCAGCTCCGATACAAACTCTCAGCCACAATCCGTTTATCCGCCAACGTTATCTCTTTCGATGTAGTTGCAATCCCAAGCATTAGAACACTTGTTGTTGGTAGAAAATATATTGAGTAGAAAATTGGGCAGCAATTCAGTATAGTAAAAGTGACGTGTCCCATACAAAAGGAGGGGCGGCCTATTTATAGGCGCTTACAAGAGGTTCTTGCTAAGGCCAATGGGCTTGGCCCATTTAAACAATTAAAACAAGAAGCTTGATCTAAGGCTAATGGGCCGGCCGGCCGGCCCAAGAGTTAAACAAATCATTCCAAGGACCATCTTCTCTAGCCGGACCGTGTACTGGGCCTGGTCCGTGCCCGAGCCCAGGCATATTGGGTCGACAGTCTTGGACCCGACCCATTATCCCAACACTTGTAATCACAATAATCTGCCGCTCCAACCCCATATTGATAGGGACGGCAGAAAATCTCAACCCCTAACAAAGAGGGGAGACAGTTGCTAGGTTTTTAGAGAGAAGCAAGAGCTCTCTTTGGCAAATAGATTCTATTTATTCTCTTAATTAGGATGTTATTTTTTTAATTATATTCTAATTTGAAGTTTGCAACTTTGAAGAGATTTTAATGTATTTTCTGAATATGTAAATTTTAATGATTAAATATTGACTTTACAAATTAATTTAGGACGGAGTGAGTATGTTTTAATACATAGTAATATTTAGTCATATTTCCCTTGGTAGAATTTTATAGAAGGGTTACTTAACACCACTCGCTCCTCATATGGTCACATGCAATTTGTATCTATATTATATTATCAACTAGGTTTAGTCATTTTTTGTCCATTGGAAGTGTAGAATTAGTAATTTCTCATTCTGATGTATTATTTTTAGAGATTAAAATCACGAATCTTGACGTGATTCATGAAATGATTCATGTCAAATACTTTTACTCCATTAACATATACGGTCGACATGTTGCGTGAGAGTAACAAAATTTATGCTTATGGGACAAAAATTAGCTAATTAGGATGAAGCTAAGGATGCCTAGGTAGGGGTCTAGGAGGAATGTAAGCTTGTGTTATACGAGTATATCTTTGACAAATCAATTAAGCAGAATTTAATGCTAATAAAAATGGATTGATCGACCCCAGCATTTATTAAAAGGCATGTTAATTAATTACGATCGAGTCTCCAACTAATCTTATTTATTGACGTTGACGATGAATACATCCCATATGCTCCGTATATCTACTCCCATCCTTTTATTATTTTTCTATTTTTCTAAATGGTAGTATAAAGCAACTAAAGAAATATAGAAATAAATAAATATATAAATAAATTGGACTGTCACCGTACATTTCCTGCTGTTCAATTACTACGTATTACTTTTTGTATGTCACCTAAAGAGCAACGCGTAAAGAATAAAAGGAAAATGTCGTCTAACTTATTAATTCTTGAGGAGAATAAAAAAGAACCAAAACTTGTCACCCTATCTGCCATAATTAGCTTCACGATAAACATGACTGAAACTGAAGAAAGAAAGAAAAGCAAAAAAGAAATTCCATTGATCATGATTTTTATGACACTTCTTTTGCATTAAATGTTTTAAAAAACAATTAATTATATTGCACGGGGAGGGAATTGAAAAGAACATGGAAGGTGAAGTGTCACTCACGTGGGGCACACACAAAAATACTCAGGCGACAACGTACAGGGAGCAGAGCAGAGTAGAGACGAGCTACGCCTTTGCACCACATGCAAACTCCATTAAAGGGATCATGTCCTCTATTTGCCATTTTTTACTCCTCTAGTAAAGGGAGTGTACCAAGAGATAAGTTTCGGATTCGAATCTAGATAATTGAATTAAGGTTACTATGTAAACAGTGCATGGAGCTGACAATCTGTGCATTACATGTACATATCTGGACCACAGACTTCACTCATTGTCTATCAAATTATGATTAAATTTCAATTTACATCATATTAACTTCCATATCAATGTTAGAGCCCCTCATGAATGGGGTCTCATCCCTTTTTTTTAACTCCTCTACTATCACTAAACATTAATTCAAATATCATCAAGCTCACAAATGTATCTTATTCTATAATATTTATAATAAAAGATTGAAACTACTTTGACTTTACTTACTCCGTTCACTATATTTAATAAAAGATTGTAACAGAAAATGTGTACTGAACGATAAATAATTAAATATTAGTGTTATACTTCTTCCGTTCCTCAATTAAAATATGCTATCACACAAATTAATACGGAGTATCATTCAAATGCTAATTTATTATAGATTAAATAAGTATATATTTTTAGTTAATTATGAAAAAGATAATTTATCACATAGTTAATTCAAGAATAAGTTGGGGTATCATTTAATTATAATTTTTGAGATTTGTTAAAAGTTTCACAATAATGCTCATCGGGTGTCAGGATATGGAAGTCCTGGATATCGTCTCACGGGACACTGTATATGGAAAATTAAGTGTGAAATCAAACTAGAAATCTAACACGTAAGTTAGCCAAGTCGATGTATGTTTCATTTAAAAGAATAACTAATCGCAATTCAGATTGATAACGATTAAACTAGAGGGAAACGAGGGCATACAAGGAACAACCTATGAATAAGGGTAAAGGGTCAAAACGGGGATACTTGGAAACATATCATGCAACAAAGGGATAGGTACAAGTTCCCTTGCCACTCTCATGGTCAAGGGGGTACTAAGGGCTCCTATTGGCCATTCTCATGGTTCAATAGTAATCCAAAGTCATGCAAATAAGAACAACCAACAATTTCTTCCCCACTTTCTCCCATTCTCATGGAAAGGAGGTACTGTGTGTGTGAATGTGTCAAAAGAAACCCTAGAAGTCTCCTTGAGGGTCCAAAACATCATCCAAGAACATTGTGACCTTCAAAGTCTTAGAAATACAAAGAGGCGGCGTTAGATGCCATGTCCTTGCTGTGATAACGGATTTGAAACATATGTCTCACTTTGTTAAAAAAATGAAACATGTGCCCCTATCCGAAAATTGTTCAAACCACATGTAACTTTTCAAAAAGAAAAAGTATACTATGTACACATAAAAAATTATGTAAACACCCCTCTATCTAGAATTAGTCGCTCAATTTGATATGCATGCTCTCTTGGATATGCCATTGGAAACATCAATTATTATGTCAAAAAGAAAAATATTGCAACTCCCGATTCATCAATATAATGTTGATAAACTCAATAAACCCCTTTAATTTGCATTATCTTTTCGTAAGATATTATCGGCTGCATGACTGCACGCTGCATGAGGTTCTTAATTAGGAAGCACCTGCAATATGGTTAATGGTGATCCCCTTTGTAGCTGTATGAACCTGATGGTGCGGCAGTCCAACTGATTACGTACCCTAATTACGTAGTACTTCCATTACCTTTAGAGCCCGAGTTGTGTAATAATCAAATCAACTAAGACTCAAACTACTTTTTCTGACTGAATTTGATGAATTTCTACATAAGATATTTTTCATATAATTTTTCTTCATTTCATTAAAAAAGTATTTCTTCTTCTTCAAGATTCAGAAGATTCAGCAAATCCAATTATTTTAACCATAATTTCATCAATTTCAATAAATTTAACCAATTTTATCAATTTTAGTATTATCAATGCAAACGAGCTTTTATTTTAAAGATCTTTATATAAAATTATTGGTTGCATGCGTATATAGCTGAGGTTTGAACAATAAATAGAAATCAAAATACAAAACGATGATGAGATCGAGTATGAAACTATCATTCAGACTATTATTATTGCCCCCTTTTATAACACACACACACATGAAATAGAGTTTATATATAACTGCTATTTCTAGTCACTTTTTAGTTAGGTTTGGACATATGGTTACATTCCTCTTATGCTACGTATATCTTATTTCCTACACCCCGAATTAATTTACAATTTCCGTTTTTTAGATTGACTAATGATAGTATCAGTTTTCCCTTTAATCACCCAATATAGGAGTAAACATAAACATAATTGCACTAATTAATACAAGTAAAACTTAAAACTTCCTTCAATAGGAGTAAACATTAATTTTCTACCCTTAATACCCCTAACCAAATTAATTCTAAAATATGACTTATTTAATCGTATTAAAATATAAAAGATGTGAAGTATTTTTAAAATATATTAAAATAATTAAAATTAAAAAAAATATAAAAAAAATAAATAACTAAAAAAAACATAAAAAATAAAATAAAAAATTATGTAGGCCTCTCCCGCAGTCTCGACTATCACCCAACAATACCACCTCCAATCGGCAAAGAAATGCCATTTTATATAAAAAACTGTCGTTTTTCTTTGAAAATGCCACAAGGATAACAATATTACTGTTTGAAAATGCCAAATTTTCTCGAAAACTGCCACCATGATGGCATTTCGGACAAATGTTGGCATATTTTTGGTGGTTGGAGGCTTGGAGCTGGTGGTGCTGGGAGGTTGTTGAGGCGGGGCAGGCGCCTGCATATTTATATACATATTTTTCATTTTTTAATTCTTTTATTTGGATTTTTAGTTTTTTATTTAATGTTTTTTTTATTTTAATAATTTTTATTTTCATTAATTTTATTTAATATGGAGAATGTTTTATTTAATATATATTTTTGTGTTTTTTTACAATTTTATTATAAATTAATGTTAAATTATTTCTTTTATGTTTTAATTATTAATGAAAGTTGTTGGGACTTGGAGATTGAGACTTGGGTAATGATATATTTGTCCAAACACTAAAGTTACTTCTATTCAAAATATGGTACTCCGATTTTTGCATTTTACCTATACTTTACTCAATTACTCCTATTTAAGGAATTCACACATAAATAAGCGCTGTTTAAGTTGGTCGATCATTATTTAATTAACTGAAAACCTAATCTTCTGCTCTCGTGCGAGGAGCACAAAAATTAAACTGGAAGTTTCGATCCTAAACTACACTTTAATGAATTAATAATTATTTAATTAAAAAGTAGGCTTTTAATTTAGTCTTCTCACGAGGTTCTTGAGCCGCATGCAACTGATCGCAGGCCGTCCAAAAAGTGTGAGGCAACACGTATAGTAGCGGCTAAGGATGTTTTCTTTTGGACTAAAATTTGCTGGTCTGATCTGATCTGGTTTGATTTAATCTGATCTGGTCGATAAATGTCTGGTCTCTGTGTATTTTATAACTACGGAAGTCTGGTATGCTATGGTTTGGTTTGGTCTGATCTGGGACTTAAAATAGTTCAAAAGAAAACATCCTAACACATTGTATTTTATAGTAAAAAGAGCAGTACATTACTATTATACTATAGGGATACACAAATTAAAAGTTCGTTTGCAACTTTAATTTTCATTGTCTATTTATAGGATACGTATTAGTGATACATATATATTGTTGGAAAAATGTGTGAAAAATTGCATTAAATGGCTATTTTGGGGCAATTTTTTGAGTGGGGTCCACTTCCGATTTGGGTCGGGTCAAAGTGGTTTCGGATTGTCCTTGTTAAGGGCTACAATTCGATATATGGTACGCTCAAAACGGATAATGGGTGAATGAGAAATCGCTTTTCGAAGTTTACCCGTTAGAATGGAAAAACTGGGAAAAAGGATGGGTTTCTAGTGTTAATTTCCCACACCGGAAAACCCAAGGGATTTGCAACCCTTTATAAAGGGACTCTTCCCTTAAGGAGTTAAGATTCCTAAGGGTAAAGGCTCTCTCCACGCGCGTAGGGGGGGGGGGGGTGCAAATCAAATCCCGAATTCGGAGAAGAAAAACCGCGACTTGCGTGCGCGGGCGACCTGCGGACACGAATGTCGTCCAAAAATCTATCTCTCAAGAGATACAGATAATTTTTGTTTTCTTCCCGAAACGTTTATTTTTTCCCGGTTGACAGAAGTGCCTAGCAGAAGACCTCGGCCTCTGGTGGCATCAGAACACCTCGGTCTCTGATGGCCTCGATCAGAATGCCTCGGTCTCTGGTGGCATCAGAACACCTCGGTCTCTGATGGCCTCGATCAGAATACCTCGGTCTCTGGTGGCATCAGAACACGTCGGTCTCTGGTAGCAATAAATGCCCAACGTTTATATCCTTTAATGCAGCGTTAAATGGACAGTTCATGGACGATTCAATGCCCAACGGACTGGTCATTGATGTCCAACGTTCAGGTCCATTAATTCACCATTTACACACAACAAATCCTCCTATATAATGGCTGGCAGGTGGTTTGCAACAACACACGTTCTTACACGAATTCATACACGTTTTGCACCTAAAAAACACACTGCTAGCATTCCGAAAATTTCCTTCTGTGTTCAGTCTTTGTTCTCGTTAGCTGGAACTTTTGTTTGAGTGCTCAAACACTAGTTCGTTGTCATCGTATCCTGGGAAACTATTGTTGCAACGCTCCTAGCACCGTGGGAGGCAACAAATACGTTTTAAGGACATCGTGCGTAGCACGAGCTTTGACAAATTCTGCTCCATCTCTTTTCTTGTTTTTCTTTCGTCATTTTAATTAATTAATTTTCTTTATTTTCCGAAATACACCCTACATATATATGCATGTCGCGAGCTAGTATCACGTCACTAAGCTAATCTTAAATTAGCATATCACTTTTCCATACACTTCATGACTTCATGTCTATGTAATATTTACTGCCATGGCCGTCATCTAAGGGTTCAGTATGTTGTACCGAACAGGCCTCAAATTTTCCGGTGTTTTCAAATTTTGAGGTAAATGAAATATGGAGCGGGAGGTGACTTTGCACCCTATTTTTGGACGATACTTGATTTCGCATTATATATTCATAATCGCTAATGTGCAGGGGCGGAGCCAGGGCACTGGGCCGGACTAAGCCGGCACAAAAAATATTTTTATAAAAAAATTTATACGGAATTTTTTACTTTAAAAATTTAGACATTTTTGAAATTTGGGCTGGGCCATGGCCAGGGTTGGCCACCCCCTGTCTACGCCCCTACTAATGTGTGCACTCTAGTTTAGTATTTGGACTTATGTAGTGCACACATTAATGACTTTAAAGTGGGGGTGCATAGTCGAATATATCACCCAAAACATGACGTGCAAATTCAAATTAAGCCAAATATGGAAGTCGTTATGCCTCTAAGGTGATATCTAAGCACTTGTCACTGGAATGAAAAACTTTACATTGCGTCAAAACACAATAACAGTTTGTTGAAAAAATAGAGAGTTATATTTGAAACACACTAATCATCTAACACGAAAGTATACTTTTTTGTTGTAGCAAAGAGTCTAAAGTTCAACTGTTGAATAATACTCCGTATCAATCACATTTCCATCTCTTAAAAATGAACGAGATTCAAAGAAAATCAAAGTAATGTGTTTGTTTCCGGCCTGTTAATTTTATACGGAGTACTACGTATTATATTGTGGAACTTTAATTTGACAACTGAAACATGGTCTCTCAATAGGAGTCTTTTTTGGTGACCCTTTTTTGGGCTTATTAGTTTTACCGACTAGCTTTCTACCAAGCACATAAGTTTTAATTTTATGTGTGATGTGAGTTTTCTCGCACTTATATGGTATACGTACGAGTATCATCTCCCCAGAGACGAAAAAATGAAATTAGATATTAAATAATTTCAGCGATTAAAATAAATAAATAAAAATAAATGCGAATGTGCGAGATTTAGACTTTTGTGGAAAGTCAATCAATGCGAATAAAAAGCTAAATAGAGGATCTTTTTAATTAATGACGAAAGGGAACAAGGATTGATTCCGGGGTAATCAGATTTCAGGACTGATCAGGCTTATCACATGAAAATTATTTATTTGACCAACTGTCAATACTAAGTTCTTACCATTCTCGCGGCGTAGAGTACAATAATTAGGGGAACCAGACTGATCTCTCATGCAACAAGTTTCTAAATTATTGTCAAACCGAGCGAGCATACGACTCCCTAACCGTTACTAATCTCTTAGCGAATGATTAATTGTGTGTGAAAGTGTCCTAAAATAATTTAGATCTCTCTTAAAATATTCTATGTGCAATTATAATTTTAGCTGCAATTCTAGGATACAAAATTATAATTTGTGCAATTATATTGTTCAAACACAAATTACATAAAGATCATGCAATTAACCCATCAAAAAATTAACCCTAGATCAAATTAACACCTTCATCAATCTGAAATCCCTAATTAATACTACTCACAATTCATAATTGAATTAACAATAGAATTGATAAAGGAAGCATTAATTGTCATCAATTAAAAATATTGAACTTACAAAGAATCCCAAAATCTTGATAATCCAAGGCCGAATAGCTCTCAAAAATTTGTTCTAGGGTTTATCTCTCTAAGTTGACAACAAAAAACAGATGAAAAGAAGATGTATTTAAAGAAAATAGCTAAAATTGGGTGAAATTCGGTCCGCGTGGTCGCCCGTGCGGTCCTTCGCAAAAATAGTTACTATCAAATTCTTTGCCGGGCTGCACGGTCCGGTCATGCGGACCTCTTTGCAGTTGCGTTCTAAATCGAGCGCGGCGTGCGGTTCAGATTTCTAGATTTCATGCTCTCCGAATCGTCTGCGGCTCTGCGCGGTGTGCGTGTGTGGGGGCACGCAGATCTCTTTTGGACTGTTTGTTGCTCTTTTCTTCTCTGTTCGATCCCGATCGATCCCACCTTCATTTTTTGATTTTTTTTTACTCTAAAATTGCTCCTTAATTGTCTCGTGGATCTCTGATGCTTCTTGTCTTCTCTTGAATTACTCTCCAACGCTGATGTCGGGTTCAAATTCCTTACTTTTGATTCTAAAAACAACCAATGCAAACCAAAAACCCCTGTAACCTATGACCTGAGCTAATTAAAAGCTTTGTGACTCATTTAGGTTAGAAAAGTGTCAAAAACCAATCCCGCACCAAATGCGTGTTCAAATACAGACTTATCATCGCGCTAAATTGTGTAATAATCAAAATAAGTAAGGTTGAAGTTACTTTTCTAGCTGTATTGACTGAAGTTATAGCAGAGGACCATTTTAACACTTCTTTTTCATATGATTTTTTCTTTAATTTATCAATATCCTAATTTTTTTAATATCCTTATTTACAACAAGTATATTTGTACATAACATATAAAGTTCTATTTCTCAAATTTGAAATAAAACTTATAGTAAAATAACATTGTAAAAATAATCTATAACAAGTTACGTGTTTTGTTATCACATGGTAATTCTTTGTTATTTTAAGTTAGATTTCAAAGGTTAAAATTTCTTAACTTGTTTTCTCCAGCTTATATATATATGCATCTATTATATATTTAGACAAAATGAGAATGCCATTTAATGAGAGAAATGTGAATCAGTTAACGAATATGGTGCACTAGATTTTATAATTGCATATGACGATGCTAGAAGGCGGCAGAGACAAGGGCTGAGGCCTGCAATTTTCACTCCTGCTGTCCCCTTAAAATCTGGACATGTTTGACTGACATGAGAAATAATAAAATAAAATAGGTAGTATGTGTGATTAAAGTTTGTGTAGAGGATGGAGAAAGTGACACAATTATTGGAACAATAAAAAAAGGAAATATGACAAATTTATAAGAGACATAAGAAGATTCCCCTTGTAAGAAATATTATCCTTCACTGAATACTATGTACTCATCACTGATCTTCATTGTTGTTGTTGGTATTTAATGCGAGCTCTTTCTGTTCTCTGATCATTATTGTGTGATTGTTGATTATATGGTGTTTTCAATTGGTATCAAAGTTGTTTAGAGACACCATAAAGGTTGACACCCCTTGGGGAAACATGAAGATAGTCGCTCCCTTTCAAAACACATCATAGGGAGGATATGGTATTAGAAAGGCAAATTGAAGAAATTAGACGAGCCTGATCAATGAGGACTCTCACACTTCAAAGGAACAACGGCGTGTGGTCACTCATACATGCTATACAACATGTATGCTGGATTCGAGAGAGAGTAGCGCACCAACAGTGGAATAAATTATCAATGTACAAAATCACCTACATCCTTGAAGTAGAACATTATATTGTTGGAAGTGTTTAGTACTTGGCTTTCAGCATTCAACGACACACCGAGTCGAAGTAGAAAAATTTCAATATCAAAATTTGATGTAGTGACACCAAAGGATATGCTTCAAATCCACGACTATCAAGAAAGTTTACTCTAAAGGTGTTTCAAATACAAACTGAATTTTAAACCATCAAAAGATCCATTCTCAAAAAAGTGAAACACAATACAACACATGTCCTTCAAATAGCACTTTATAACAACATGAAGAAGGTCAACCTAACACATCCTATGAATAATAATGACATGGCCAAAGACAAACATGTGAATAAGTTTTTCCACACCTTGAAATTGGGAATGATCTATCTGAATTACAAGGGAGAAAAAGCGTTTGCTTAACAAACAAAATTGGAAAGTACTGCGATGGGGGCAATGCGGATCATCCTAAAGCGTCTCAACAAACTTTTCCAATTGATAAATGAGAGCCCTGTCTCAGCCGACGAAGAAGATTAACACTGAAGAATAGAAATCATATTGGAAGCAATTGATGAAACAATATAATGGATCTTCGAAACAACATCTGCCAGTTTGAAGTGACATTAGGTTCCAGGAAGTCATTTTACAAATGACAAAGATAAATGAAACGCTGCTATCACGCAGATTGAACCCAAAACGAAAGAATGTTAGAAAATATATATTTATTGTGTTCAATAATTTAAATTATCTTTGTATTTAATGACTCTTTTATTTTGATATGACCTAGCTTTGTTTAAGGGTCCATTATTATTCTTTTGATACGCTCTTTTGATACGCATAAGCGTGTAACTCTCTAGACTATTAAGAGTGTGTAGGGTTAAACGTATCTGTTTAAATCGCACACTAAATATCCTTTGTGTGCCAATTACTATTTGAGACTTGATAGTCGTGCCTTGTACTGAATATTTTGTACTAGTCACTGATCTTCATTATTATCAGTATTTAATAAAAGCTCTTTGTATTCTATGATCATTATTATTGTGTGATTGTTGATTATATGCATCTTTCAATTAGTATATATCAGAGCAAAGTGTGTAAACAATTGAATCCTTCTACATACTCCCTCTGTCCCTTAAAACTTTGTCATATTTCCTTTTTGTGGTTTCTGTTATTTCTCTCTCCTCTTCACAAACCTCAACCACACAGTTTTTACTTTATTATTCTCCGTGCCGGTCAACTTTGGCAAAGTTTTAAGGGACTGAGGTAGTATTTTTCTTCTACGTTTCTTAACAAAGAATTTGACCCGTAAAACTCATTTCTCTCTCTCTCTCTCTCTCTCTCTCTCTATTTATGCCATAAAAACTTAAGAAAACTATTGTTGTGCTCATTTTGGTATGATAAGCACTCATGTAACCCTTTTGAGAAAATTTCATCATCCGTCAAAATTTTAGGTTTATAGATACTTTCATCCGAAAATAGTCTCTTTGTGCTTTAGTACAAGGGTAAGACTGCGTACATTCGACCCCCTTACCCCACCATAGGTGGGAAACTTTGTAACACTGGGGTGATGACGATGATGACATACACTTCCATTCGGAAACCCAACTTTTCATGAGAATGTTGATTATCCCGATCTTTCACTAATTATTAGTATTTGCTATGTAATTTATAAATATACATTACTCTCTCCTAACCCAAGCCCATAATTATTAGGATCAAGCCCAAGTATCTATCTTTTTTTGAACCCGGTAGAAAAACCGCCAAAATCAATGGGGCAAATGTCGGGGAACATTTTCCATTATTTTATTGAACAAATAAAAACAGAAGAAGAGGGGGACTAGAACAAAACCTCTTCAGAGAAGGCATACCCAGGGGCAAACATTATGTTGTTCAAGAGTGTTCAAGAGAACACCTAGAATTTCCCCCAAAAAATCAAAACGACGTAGTTTTGGTCGTTTTGACAAAAAATTAAAACGTCAGCGTTTTGTTACTCCTTTGTCGAATTTCACAAGGGAGAAAGTTAGAAGCCCAAACATGATATGTTGTGTTTCCAATTTCAAACAACCAGTGTTGCTAGGTCTTCTCAATCTCAAACAGCCAGTCAGCTCTGCTCTTGACGGACCAGACCTCCAGTGCTCCACCGCACTCGAGCCGTCGACGCAACCTGCAACCACCGCTCTAGCCTTTGCGATTTGCGACAACGTTGCAATCTGCACGCCTGCGGACTCGTCTTACTCTGTTACTCACCACTCATGTCTCAGCTAAGCGCCCAAGCCCTCAGTAACTTTCTAATTTGATTTCTACTTTACTGTGTCTATCAATGATACTCCGTATTTCGTTATTTGTGAGTGTAATGTGTATTTTGACATTTTGTGGTGGAAACAATGAAAGATGATAAATGGATAAATGAAAAATTGATAATGCTATGTCATATGAGATTAATGATACAGTTCTTACAAGTTACAAACTTACCCTCTCTTGATAACTAATATACTAAAAAGTACAAACAAAAAATACAAAATGACTTTGCATTTTGGCACTTTGGTGAATAGTGAATTTGGCCTTTGGCAGAGTGGAGTACCGAAATAGGTAATGACCCAATTCATAAAAATGATATGGCTATTCAATTGGATTAATTGTTGCATGTAACACTCACTGATTTAATTTAGTATTCATTCTTTTATAGCATTGAATTAATTTGTGCTAACAGTAGGGATTTATCAAGAAGGTTCATTATATTTTATGTAGCTATTAATGAGTATGAGCTGAGTATTATTTATTTATATAGGTTTGAAAAGTCCATTGGAAAAAACTAATCCACAGGGATTAGGATTGACACAATACTTTGAATCTGCACCAAAATTAAAAGGAGATAGCAGTGGTTCGTCAGCTCAACCACAAAATTGAAGTTATTCCGTTGCAAGCCGATCTTGCTAAAAGAAAGCCAATTGAGCAGTTTCCTCCTAATAGTCGGGAAAGTGTGAGGAGACAATATCTAATAAATTGTCCGACCCAAATTCATAATATCAATTTTCCATATTTTGATACTGGAGGTAAGTGCAAATTCAACCCTTCTTGGTATACATCTCATATAGAATGGGATGGAATACAGTGAAAGTGAGGATGAAGTGTTTTCTTTGCCATGCTATTTGTTCAAAGACATAAAAAAGTATGGTCGTGATTCTTTTGTTGGACAAAGAAATGAATTTAGGGGTTGGAATCATAGAACTCATAGGCTTAATCAACATGCTAATAGTGAATGTCATAAAGCTCGTGTAATGAAATGTAGAAATCTAATGAATTCAAAGTAAAGTATTGCTTCTTGTGTGAAGAAATCTACAGAGTTCTTAGATTCTCAATATATGCAATAAAAGTGAGAACATCACTTCAAGCTACTAAATTACTTTTGAGGGGTGGTCAAGCATTTAGAGGACACGAGGAGGGAACTCATCTTACCAAGGTCATTTTCTTGAATACGTTAGAGAGTTGCGAGAGGCTAGCAGTGTCACGGATTTTCCTAGGATGACTTTCCCGGTGATTAAAAAAGACCTCGCTTTTGCTTGTTCATATTTAACTACTTCCAATATTGCTAGTGAAATTGGAAATGATGTATTTGGTGTGCTAGTGGATGAGTCAGGTGATTGTTTGGGTAAAGAGCAAATGACTCTTGTTTTACGTTATGTTGATAGTGCCGGTTGTGTTGTAGAAAGATTTCTTGGCATTGCACATGTTAAAGAAACAAGTGCTCTATCTCTTAAAAAGGCTCTTTTAGACATATTGTCCCCTAACGGATTGAGTTTATCCAAGATTCGAGGTAAAGGGTATGATGGAGCAAGTAATATGAGTGGTCGGTAATGGGTTAAAAGCATTAATTCAAAAGGAGAATCCCTCTGCTTTTTATGTGCATTGTTTCGCTCACCAGCTCCAATTGGATCTAGTTGCTAGTGCGAAGTATCACATTGATGTGAGTACTTTTTAGGCCTAGTAAACAGTGTGGTCAATATAATTGGGTGTTATAATAAAAGACAAGAGTTGCTTTGGGACAAACAACATGCCCATTTGCATGAGATAATTGAGTTGGGTTTGGTACAAACTGGCACACGTTTAAATCAACAATCAGCTCTTGCCAGGGTGGGTGATACACGTTGGGGGTCGCGTTATAGGACTTTTACTAAGCTAGCTTGATTACATTGTTTGGTCCTGTTATTGGTGTCCTTGAAACAATGACTGATGATGTTTCTTGTGAAGTTCGTGGTCCACCAAGGACTTTGTTAGATGGCCTACTTTCTTTTGATTTTATTTTGATGCTATAATTGATGGTTGATGTGTTAGGGGTGACGAACGACTTGAATATGGCTTTGGAGAGACGTGGTCAATACCTCTTGAATGCATCAACTCTTGTGAAGATATGCAAAGGAAGATTCCAAAAGATTAAAGATGATGGATGGGAAGCTCTCTTGGAAAAGGTTGTTACGGTTTTCACAAATCATGATATTCATGTGAATAATAGGGATGAACCCTATCACCAATAGAAAAGGTCACACCGTCAAACTTCTTTTATTACGAATTTGCATCATTACAAGACTGATTGTCTTGTTAGTATTTTGGATTTGCAATTGTAGGAGTTTAATGCTAGGTTTGATGTAGAAAATACTGAATTGTTACATTGTGTTGCATGCTTAAGTCCTGCCTCTAACTTTGTGGATTTTGATGAGGAGAAGTTGTTGAGGATGACAACATTTTATCCAGGTGATTTTATTGATGAGTCTGACTCTTGTTTATGCAATTAGTTTGCTAACAACATTAAGGATATGCGATTATATCCTCGTTTTTTAGGGCTTGGGGACCTTTCTAAGAAACTGGTAGCAACCAAAAAGTACAAGACTTATGGTGCCATTTTTAAGCTTGAGAAGCTTGCTTTGATCTTGTCGGTAGCAACCATGAGTGTGGAACATGTCTTTTCAGCAATGAAGCATGTCAAGAGTGAAATGGGGAACAAAATGGGGGACCAATGGTTAAATGATCGCCTTGTGATATTCATTGAGAGAGATGTGTTTATGAGTTATGACTATTAGTAATGATTTTTTTAAGATTATTTTCAGAAAAACATGAGCACTAGGAAAAATCAGTTACCGTAGTACTTTTATTATATTTTATCAATATATTTTGTTTTAGTTTCCAATGAAGTACTTTTTATTGACAATTATGCAACTATTAAATTACATGATTAGTGTGATAATTTTAATTTTGATTTAGTTTTGAACACCCAAAACGTAAGATCTAGATCCGCCACTGGGCATACCTTCTCAAGATATAAAGGAAAATAAAAAGAGAAAACTGGGGGACTAGACCTGACCCAGAATACACATAACAAAAAAGAAATTACCCTGTATTTCTTTGAAAATAAGGTAGACCCATTGAACCTGTAACAAGAGATTTATTAATATAATGCGGGATCGAGTTAATTCTGGAATAGGAAACTATTCTGTTTGAATCAGATAAGGGAACCCTGAACAAGTAAATGAGCGGTCCAATTGACTTCTCTAAAAATATGTCGAAAGATAATCCCAGGCGATCGGGATGCCGACCACATTTCCCCCCGAATGGATCTTCCATCTACCTTCATAGAAAGTGTCTTGAAGAAGAGAAATCAATATCTGGCATCCTGTCTCCAGCTCGAAAGAAGTAAAGCATTTAATTAGTGCCCAACGAAGAAAAAAAAAACAACGCAAATCTCAACTTCAAAGGCAGGCTTAGCTCGAAGATGGAAGCTTAGACTGAAGAGTAGCTTCCCTTTCATATCGCCCATCATTGCCCCGCCGGTAGATCTATCAGGTGAGAACGAAACATCAACGTTGAGCTTTAACATATTCTTAGGTCTGCTCCATTTTATCAACTTCACTTCTCTACTCAACTTGCTAAGCTTCTATGAAATAAAATTTTCTTTCATCAGTAAGTCAAAACCTTTATTGTTCTTCCATTTCTTCAGATTGAGGGACCAATGCTGGGTATGCAATTTGATATGAAAAAATAAGTAATCAATCAAAGGAATCGATTCTATATTTCCCAAATCAAATTAGCATAAACCTTCCAAATGTGCCATAAAATAATTCCTGAAATGTTGATATGAAAAATACCCATAAGAGATGAATGATTTGCTCTTATCCACAAGGTTATACGCATTTGTCGCAAGGAGTTAAAAACTCCAGTTCTGGGAATATCCGGTATACCCATAAAGTATGTCCATGTGTTTTTATCCTGGGACAAAGGTAGAAAATGTGGTCAATAGACTCTGAGTATATCCTGCAAAAAGGGCAGATAGATGGATAAATGACGATTAAATCTTAGCAAAATCTCAGCAATAGGGATCATGTTGTTCAGTAGCTTCCACTAAAATATTTTTATTTGAAGGCTCTATTTATTATTCCAAATGCAATGAGAAGAGAGGGTAGGAGCTCCACACCCTCTGACTTTCTGAAAAGCAGATGCAATAGAGAAATTTCCTTCAAAATCAGGCAACCAGATAATCTGTCCATCAGAGTCAATCTTAGATAAGCTTTCTCCCCTGCTATTAATATGACATGAACGCTTCAAGATTGTGGAATCAGTGATCTTAGGTTTCATATCCCCATGTCTAGGATATCTAGGATTACAGAACTAACCCAAAGAGATTTGTTTTGTTTCCATTTCCACCACAACTTTAGGGAGAACGCTTTTTCAATGTATGCAAGTAAACGCAAACCAACCCCTCCCTCCTCAATCGGGAGACACATATCCTTCCAATTCCTCCAATGATAATTGTTTTTGTTATTGTCAGATCCCAAGAAGAAATGAGCCATTTTTCTTTCAAGAATTCTGATAACCTTTTTTGGAAGAAGATCAACTTCCAAGGAAGGTAAAGGAATAGTATTTAAAACATGCTTGATGAGAATAAGTCTTTGCCCTTGACTGATATTTTTCTGCTTCCAGGAAGACAGTTTAGAGTCAAACTTTTTGATAACATCTTCACAATATTTAAACCTGCTTGTCCCTTTATGCAGATAAGAACCCAAATACTCCAGTGGGAGACTAGAGTGATGCATCCCCAATAAATCTTCCATCTTTTTAATTCTGGCAGCAGACTGTTTAGAAATATGCCTTTCCTCCCACATTTGTAATTTCTCTAAATCAAATACATTTTACGTTATTAGCACAAGGCTCTTTAAAAATCTCTATTTTTCTGCGATTGTTTTCACTGTTACAATCCGTTAGTGTTCTTCATCGTAAACATCATTGTTCGACTAGCCTCTCATCAAGCTCCATCAATCGGTTATCACCACATCTTAATCATCAAGCTTCATCAATCATGGGGAGTAAATGCACATTGTACTCTTTTTCCCATGCTAAGAATTTATCCAATTTTTATCTCACATAGCTAGTTTTCCTCGGCAAGGTTTTTAATAAGGCGCCACTCTTTAAGCGTATTTAAAAAATATGTAATCTTTTTTCTTCACTAGGTTTTTTCCCCAACGTCTTTTACTTAATAGGGTCTGGACGAGGCATACTATTTAGCAATGTATATTTAAGGGGGAATGTTATTTAAGTTATAAGGATCAAGCTCATATATATATATGCTCTACCCCTCCCCCCTTTGTAATTGCTTTGAATCAAATACATTTTAATATTGTATTTTATAGAAGGGAAAACTGTCAAATAGGTCATCGAACTTTCATAAAAAAATCAATTAAGTCCTTCTATAGGAGACTTTGTCCGGCCGTCGCGATTTGGGGAGGTTTCCGGTGGAATTTTTTAATGAAATTTTTCGAGCATCTTATTCATCAAGTCTAGTTTATTCATACCAAATTTGAGCTAAAAATTCAATCGGAAACACATTCAAATTAATTCTTGAAGATAACTGCGCATTTTTGCTTTCTCGAATTAATTTAAATGTGTTCCCAATTGAATTTTTAATTGAAATTTGGTATGAGTAAACTATACTTGATGAATAAGATGCTCAAAAGTTTTCATCAAAAAATTCCACCGGGAACCGTCCCAAATCGCGACGGCCGGACAGAGTCTCCTATAGAAGGACTTAATTGACTTTTTTATGATAGTTCGAGGATCTATTTGACACTTTTCCCTTTATAGAATGTTTTTAACCGAGTTCTTCACACTTATTAAATGTGACATAATACTTTGCATGTTCTATTCTCTATTTTTTAAATCAAAGCATTTCAATTTGCAATATTTATTTTGTTATGTCTCTAAGTAAATTCTGTAATTCTCATATTTTATTTATTATTTTATGTATACTTTTTGTCTTTTTGATGTTTTATTTATAGGTTATACGTATTAGTGAGATCTGCATAATATTTGATTTTTTTTAGTAAGTGATCTTTGATTATTATTAATTATGAAGTTATTAAATACTTCACTAGTACACCATTTTTTAACTTCTTTTTATCCGAATGGATATCTACTTGATATTTCACTATACAATCTCTTCACATATACAAAGATGATCTCAATAACTATAACCATTAAATGGTCATTTCTTGTTTTTGATTATATTCTCATGAGCGCACTTTCAAACTTATAATCATTGATTTATATTTAATTACATAAATTTTAATTACTCTTGCCATGTATTTTATTGACTATGTCATTACTCATTAGTGCTCTAAACTTAGGATGGGAAAATTTAATCTTGAATTGTTCTTTGTTAATATTCATCCCATTTGTAAAAAATAACTATGAGTTTATGACTATAATAAGACGGTAAAATAAAATGTGACTTTTTAAGATTTTTATGACCACTATTATTTTCAAAATTACATTGAAGTGACCAGGATAATGTATTCATGTAACTATAGTCATACATTATCCAGAAACTCGATTTCAATAATATTTAAGGAAAAATCTGGTGAGGAAGTGCATTGAGACAATAGAATGATAGAATGTAAGGAAAACTATCACATAGGTCCCCTTACTATCACGAAAAGTCGAAAACGTCAATTACATATTAAAGAAGTTAATTAAATCCCTGAACTTCGAAAAGATGTCCAATTGAGCTAATTATCAAGTAACCATCCAGGCAGCAAGTCATGTGTGTGCCACATCAACAATGAGCTGATGGGTGGGCACAGAGGTGGGCCGCCTCATCAACAAGTATCTGCCGACTGGGCCCCACGTGCACGCCACATCACCTGGTAAGCAGCTGATTGGGTGGGCAACCTGTTGACGAGCTCAATTGAATGTTTTTTCAAAGTTTGGGATTGGATTGAGCATTTTAAAAGTATGAGGTAATTGACGTTTTCGTGATAGTACGAGAACCTATATGATAGTTCTCCCTAAGTGTAACTATATGTCTTTACAAAAATGACCACAATGAAAAGCCGCACTCCTTTATATTAATGTTCTTTGGAGACAAATCATAAATTTAAAAAGATAATTTACGAGTTAATTAATAAAAATTATTCAATGTGCACCAGTTTTGCAACTCATCTTATAAAATGAAGAAGTAAAAGTAATAACATACAACATATTAGCAAGATCAAATGGAGGGGGATTCACTTGGTTGATAAAATAATCAATTTTGCATCATTTTCTCAAAGAAATAAAAATGATTTAAACTAAAGCCTCCCAGTACCGCCAAAACATAATGGCGGAGTATATGGCCCACACCCTCGAGAGAAAAGAAAATGACTCGAGTTTAACCCAACAAGATAACATACATTAGTGGAAACATGTTAAATAGAGTCTCTTCACTTGAAGAGTAAACATAAAAATAAAAATGTGGCGTGGTAAGGCTCTTGCTTATCAATATGTACCTTAAACAATTCAATTCATATTCATTTCATTAAAAAATAATTTCTTTAATTACCTATGAAGTGCTTTTATACCAAGACCGCCTCACCGCCTCCATTCACGTCCTCTACCCACCTATTGGTGAGGTGGTACCACACAGTCATAGTCAATGGGCTCTGTACAGCACAAACTGAAGGGATATCGTCCATGATCAAGGAAAACAAACAAACTCCTCATACCAATGTCTCAAAGAACACAAACTTTTAAAATCAACCGCACCAAGAAGTTTGCTCTGTGCCCATCCTCAGGAGAACTCTGTTGACAACATAGCTGCCTCTGAGCTCAAGAGGAGGAAAATGCCTTGACCCAAAAGTTCTATTCAAGACTCGAGGGTATAGATTTAATTCAGCACCACACCCGTGAATTAAGGTGGTCCATTGGTGTTACATAAAAGGATGACGAGTGCTCTTGCTCAGAAAACATCCATGATTCTCATAGCTAAGAAAAATCAACCTATAATCCGCCTCACTAGTGCATGCCATCTTGCCACAAATAGGGGAGAACCAACACATACACCCAACCACTAGTCCATTTGAAGAGCATAGGGCCAATCAACAAGATGAGTGAGTCCAAGTCATGTACACTGCCTCAAAACAACTAACGCTTTTCGAACCACTAAGTGAACTTGAACTAGAGCATTGAACCAAGGTCAATCTCAAACTTTGATAAAATAGGCAATAGGCTATTGATGCCCCATTAGTTAGAAATTGGGATCTCAATATTCCAATCCAAGTGGATTTTTTTCCAAGAGAGCATACATTAGTGCCAAAATCAGATGCCCGACACCTCTCACCATCTTAAAAAATGGACAACACAGATGAGAGGCATCCCTAACGTTTTAGGGATATGTTACTTCAAAGCTAAGGATATTGTTCCTCCCAACATATTTGCCCCATCCCAAACGGAGGACATCCAATGGAACATTGGGTGGGCCCACTCAAAAAGCATGTCTATCTTTGGCATTGAGTCTGAAGGCCATTTAAAGTGATCGACCATAGGTATGAGGTGATACCACAACTCCATAAACAGCAACAGGTGACAACGCGTAACCCTCGGTCCGACCCAATGGTTGGATCTCTTCTTCATATGGTCGAGCACCACCGGAATATGGTACATGAGTGTGTTTGTGAGACCATTATTTTAAGACCCAGGGTTCCATCCTAAAAGGTCAACCTTATAGGAGGAGTAACCCAAAGTCTTATATAGTGGTTTATTGTTTTGAAGCTTTCCGGTGTGGGATAAATACTTCAACACGCCCCCTCAGCCCGGTTCGGGCTGAACAATATCGGGGTGTATAAATGGGCCAAACAGACCTTAACAAGCTACCCTTAATCATGGGTGCTAAACAAGTTTTCAAAGCACAACCGGACTTGGCTCTGATACCATTTTAAGACCCAGGGTTCCATCCTAAAAGGTCAACCTTATAGGAGGAGTAACCCAAAGTCTTATATAGTGGTTTATTGTTTTGAAGCTTTCCGGTGTGGGATAAATACTTCAACACATTATTCATGATAAGACCAGGACACCATTCAAATTAAGGGTGGTAGCCTCCGGATTCCCAACTAAGTATCAGGGGTAGGCTATCAAATCTTGGAAGTGGAAGATGACCAACAACAACAACATCCAAACCTTAGTCCCAAATGATATTGGAGTCGGCTAAGATGAATCGATACATGATATCACCAAAAGGAAAAGAAAGAAAATAAAGATAACAATTATAAGCTATTATAAAAAAGATAATATAAAAGAGATGAATATACATATAAAATGATAAAATAAAAAGGATAATAATATTTAAATATAAGGATAAAGACGACTGTTAAGAACAATTAATAAGCAGATTATCATGTTGATGGTGGGTGCCTTGGACGAGTACCTATATGGCTATATATGCATATGATTCTTGTCCACGATAGAAGGTTCGACGGTCCGATCTATGAGTGATTCAAAAACATGGGAGCATTGTCTTACGGTATGACCTAACCCCGCATTTTTCTACACATTTTGCATGCTAGAATCGAGTAAAGAAGCATTCCTCCCACTACACTACCATCAAGAGAGAAAGGAATGAGACCCTCTAGGATTTTTTTGTGTGGTGGATCCTTGAAGGTGTAAGGGAAAATTGTAAGATGAAGTTGTCAGTGATCCTCCAAGAAGTTCTTTGGATAAGTAGCTTTTCCACCAACCTAATCACGCGCGAGTTGTCACAACTGTAAATTAAAGCCTTTAGGCGGTAAGAAATCTACATCGAGGCAGAAGACTTTAGGATTCAAAAACTGAAAAAGGAAGTCGGTCGCCTTGCACAAATGGGGGACCAACTGAAGATCATCACAACTGGAACCCCGACTCAAAAGTTCGGGGTGAACTGAAGGATAGTGTAGTAAGAAAAAGACTTGGTAGGGACCTTAGATTCTTGAGCCACAACAACTCATGCGTATCACTCATCTGGCCATAAGTATCATCTTGGACTGTGCAAAAGCAGAGTCCTTGGTGGTCATGGACTCGAATGCTCCCAAGGAGGTGATGACCGTCAACACAATGAGACCCGTTGTCGATTACCCTCGTTTTTTTGTGCCAAAAAAACCGAGGGTAATATTAACCTTGTCAAAAATTCGACGGTCACATTTCTATAATGGAATAAAAGCTGGCCCAAACTCGTCTTTTAACAAATGGATCCATTGCACTTCAGTGAAATCTGTTTGAGCAATTCTCTCAATAGATTGCAATAATTATACTCCCTTCGTCCCTGAAAATTGTTCCATGTTTCCTTTTTGGGCCGTCCCAAAAAATTGTTCCCCTTTCTCTTTTTGGAAAGTTTTTTGTGGCTGTAATTCATTTACCTTTTTCTTACTCAACCACAACCATACATTTCCACTTTATTCCCACTTTCTTAAACTCCGTTCCAAGTCAATGCGGGAACAATTTTCCGGGACGGAGGGAGTATATAGTTAAAGTGAAGACGAGTCCCGTTCATTCTCTTCATAAATGGAGACAATTGAATATTGAAGAAATAGAATATCATTTATTCTCTTCATGGTTCGTGACAATTGCACCTGAAAAAGTCTGGTTTCAGTCACACTCTTCACAAATGGCGACCATTGTAGGTGTAAAAAAAATCAAATTCAACGATCCTCTTTACAGATTGTGACCATTGTAGGTGGATAAAGACGAACCTTAGTCATTTCTTTAAATATAATGGTGGTCATTTGGAGCTGAGCTCCATATCAGGACATGAATACCCTCATATTAGTGTATGTATGTTAATGCCAAAACATGAGAGTATGATTTTAACATTATATCATTTACTCATATTATTTTAATAAAACACATAAGCTCATGTTTTGAAATATCACATTATTTACTCCTATTTTGAGAAATCAAATCTTTATATTAAAAATATTATTAATTTAATAGGATTACTATAATACACGGGAGCTTAGTGCACTAAACTCTCTATATATGGAATACTGATGCATAACAACAATTTCATTAAAATAAGAATTAGCTATCAGGATATATAATGTGTTAGGGACAAGAGATTTGACACAATATTAGAAAATAACACGTAGTATTATTTTGTTGATATTGAATTTGTAAATATTTGGTCGAATAACAAACATACATTGGAAATGGAAAGAACAGAGTATGCGCAGGTTATGGGTGGGCAAACGGGTGCATGAATCGCGGGTCAGGCCGGGTTAATTAAGTCCGGGTCCTAATTTTTGAAAATCCAAACAGTTCGGGGCGGCGGGTCTTTAAAAACTTAGGAACCAAACGAGTCTGTAAATTTGAAAAAACAGGTACCCGGACCGCACCGTTTCAAAATATTATATATTATTTTAATAAATTCTATTATATTTAATATAATATACTAACAACCCACAAAGCTCTTCACGTTCTTGTGTCTAGACAAAAACTTTCAATTAAAGAAATTGGTCAGTCTATTAAAAAGAGTTCTTAAGTCCATCTAAACTCTTAAATTATTTTCCTCAATTCTCTATTCCAAATTAAATGCATCAAACTATTTTTTAATATTTTTTTTGTAAACAAATTTCCTTACTTGATGAAGTGTGAAATATTTGTAGTATTATCTTACGCTTACTTATATTTTAATACTAGTATATAATAAGCTTTAAATTATTTTCATAGGCAAATATGTATAGTAACTAGTTTATTTTTTGTGACTATCTCTTTAGTTTATGAATAATGATTAAAATTTTAATTTAATTAGGTGGATATGTGCTGTTCAATTTATAGATTTGTTATAAGATATTTTGTTAACTAAATTTAAAAATGCTATTTCATTTTTTATTTGGATTTTTACTACATTATGGATACATTAAAACTTAATTAGTTTGAGAATTTTATAACTTACTAGAATAATTGCTATATAGCATAGCCGAATTTGTTTTATAAAAAAAAAGAGAACCGAGAACTCGAACCGAACCGGCCCGTTTCAAACGGGGCGGGTAAAGTTTGGTACCTATTTCGAGATTTGGTATACTCGAAAGTCGAACCGAACCTACCCGTTAAATGGAACCGGTGGTTCTTGAAAATTTTTCAATTACCCTGACCGACTCGGACCGTGCCCACCTCTAGCGCGCCCAGGTAGTACAAATTTTAATTTAAGGTGCAGTTGAAATACATACCTAATACTCTCGAGTTAATAAAGAGTGCATTGGAATATTATTATACCGGTATTTATTAATAAAAGAAAAGAGGACTAAAAAAGTTCCTGAAATAGGATTAAAAAGTTTGAAAATTCCAAAATATGACTGTCATGATTTTTATTCCCAAAATAGGAGCAATTACTGTCAAGTTTGGAAAATACTGTCATGTTTGAAGTCTGGTACTGCCAAAACATGGCAGTAATTAGTCCTATTTTAGGAATAAAAACATGGCAGTCTTATATTGGAATTTTCAAACATTTGTAGTCCTATTTTGGGTAAATTCTCAAGAAAAGAATATACTTTAACTTAATTTTTCAGAATATACTCTGATTTCTGCGGTAAAAATTCCAACAATATGCTCCCTAAATATACTGCAGTAACCATAAACACAAAAAGCTTTACGCAAACATTTTATCCCTCGTTGTTACTCGTGCAAACTGCTTTTCGTTTAGTACGGCCAAACGGGGTACTATTTTTTATTAATTCTTTTTTAAAAAATGTAACTAACAACTTTGTCTTTCTACTTCTAAAGCGTGGAACATCATCTTGCATGCAATTATATTTTTATGAAATTTAGGATTAGTAGAACATCTTCTAAATTACAAACCCATCAAATAAAAAATTAATTAGATTCCTCCAAATTAACTGTCGGATGCCGTAGGGGAAGTGTACTTTTTAATATTTTAATCAAACTTTTCCAATGCATGCATGTTACATACGGCCGGAGCAGCACACACTACATGCTCCATCACAGTACTTCATTGCATGGACTTGGAAAGAGCCCCTTTTTTTTATGTTAAAAATTTATCACTAAAATTATATACATACATTTGTTTTTGTGATATCTTCCAACTTAAGTCTCTAAAAAAAGAAAATAACCAATTCAGGATGTTTTTAAAGTAACCAATTAAGTCTCTAAACTGTAATTTGCTGGTCTAGTCTGATCTGAACTGGTCTGGTCTGATAATGTCTGATTTCTTTGTATTTTTATAAATATCCAAGTCCGGTCTGGTCTGATGTGAACTGATCTTGTCTGAGATTGAAAACCGTTCAAGTAAAATCATCCTCAATATATGAGTAACATATATGGACAAAGTTTTTGTTTTGCGAAGTAGATCCACCATATATATCGACAAAGTTTAATACAAGAAGTAGAATTAATTAATTATATATAGGGTATATCCTATTAAATCTCAAAGTATAATATGACCTAATTAGAGTACTCTGTTTGGTAACTCTGAAATTGGCGGATTCGGTTGAATCTGTTGAAATTGATGAAATCCTGATTGAAGTGGATGAATTAATAGAATTTGACAACCTGTCTGCTGAGTTATGAAAAAATAAAATACAATTTATTAATAAAGTGAAGGAAGTTGTATGAAAGAATGGCTAAATTGATCCTCTGCAGTAAATTCAGTCAATTTCAACATTACATATTTTGATTATTGAATAATTCAGTGCGTGTAATAAAAGTTAGGTGTTTAGTAAAAATGTTGAATGAAAAATTAAAAATAAGAGTTACCGGGCGAGCTCTCAGTTCAAATAATTAAGGGAAGAAAAACAATAAATCTTCATGTTCTAGGAATCAGTTAATATTATTTCAGGAAAAATTAATGGTGCTATACTACGGAGTACTTATGGTTAGGGAAATTTCTTTATGTTCTACTTACAAACCCCATCCTTCCGCCACCATTAATAATAAGAATGTTTAAAAGGACATCTAGCATTTTTTTTGATATTTTTGTATATAAATTCGGACGTACCCATCCAGAATAAATTCAAAATTTTGATGTCTAAAAAACGGTTTACAAGATTGATTGAGAATAGAGATAAACATAAAATTATTTTTTTCATGATAAGCTTTGAGCTAATATTAGTAAATTAATTAATTACAAATTGAGAAAAAGTTACTAGTTCTATTAATTAGGGGAAAATAATATAAATACTCCAAATTTTGAAGGGTTGTGAAAAATACCCCGAAATTGATATAAAAAGTTATTTCCGCACTATGATTATATGTCATTTACAAATATAAGTTTATTGTATTAAATGCACAATTGAAAATGCTCCAAGTCTTTTTTGGATGCAGTAACATTCTAAACTTTTATTGGATAAGTAAATAATATTAATCCAGTACAATCTAACTTTAATTTCATCCTCATAATTAAGTTCGTTGTGTTTTTAAATTATTGACTTAATACCATAAAATTACATTTGTAAAAAACATATAATCATGATGCTAACACGTCTTTTTATAAAAGATTGAGGTATATATATTAGATGTGCAAGTTTATGGTACTTATCTTACATCCCTTTAAAGTTTGAGATATTTGTATTATTTTCCCCTTAATCAACTACAAAGTCAAATTAAAAAATGATTACAAATTGATACTCCAAATTAAAAAATAAAATGAAAATACGTAGTATTATGTCAATTAAGTTCGAGAAAGTTTTTTCCCATAACAAAATTAGATGACTAATGATGCTATATAAGAGGCATTGATCTTAAGACAATCCTCACTGAAATTAGAGAGATAAAGAGTGGGTGGGGGTGGGGTGGAGGGGTTTCTTTAAATGCCCCATTCAAGAAATTTCATTCCAAATGCGACCTACTATCAGGAAGAAGAAAACTTCATATCTTAGCTTCTCATAGAGAAATCAAACAACCCTCCCTCCACTAGCTTCCCTTTCATCTTCCCATTTTCTCCCATATATTACTCTTAGGATCAACTTAACCACCACAAGTTTTAGACTTCTTAAAAACCCCTCACTCAACTGATCATGATGATGAACCCAGAAAAGGGGCCCACAGAGATGACTGAAACACAGCAAACCTTCAGAACCCAAGAGGAAGAAGAAGCAGAAGAAGAGGGTTTGGGCAGTGGTCAAACCAAGCGGGAAGTCAACGTTAATGGAAGCAGCAGCAGCAACAGTACGGTCGAGGAGAACAATAACGGCGGGAAGAGTAAAGGAAATAACTCAGGCTCGGTAAGGCAGTATGTCCGTTCCAAAACTCCGAGGCTCCGGTGGACTCCGGACCTCCATCTTTGCTTTGTTCATGCAGTGCAAAGGCTGGGAGGGCAAGAAAGTAATTCCACTCTACCTCATCCTCCTCCAAAGTTTCTTTCTTTCTTTCTGATTATCTACACATTAATTAATTAATCTAGTTTAGTTTCATGATCAATCTAATTTTATATATATAGAATTTGATCATTTCAAGATTTGATCTTGTGTGTAGGAGCAACCCCCAAGCTAGTTCTTCAATTGATGAACATCAAAGGACTTAGCATAGCTCATGTCAAGAGCCACCTACAAGTATGTTTATAAATTCATCTTAATTGTGTCTTTCACTACAAAAAAAACGAGATGATTTGACACGGATTTAGCGAGGATTCTGTGTCAAATAGCTCGTGCCAAACTATTTTTTTGCATATAACTGTCAAAATCCCTATCAATTTTGGAAATCACTGACTAACATCTCTGGCAATTCAACAACGTGTTTTTTTGTAGTAATTTCTTGAATTTATTTAACAATTTTTTAATTGATAACCATATACTCCGTACTATGTATGATTAATTGATTTCCCTTTTTTCATGAATATTTGAAATGGCAGATGTACAGAAGTAAGAAAGTGGATGACCCATATCAAGGTATATTTTGCGGAAATAACCCTAAAATTCGATAGGCTTTTCGAATTTCGTTTTTTTTCTTAATTGTTATTCAATTTATAATTTATTTTGGGCTTCTTCAAATTAATTAAATTCTGAGAATATTTTTGTGTAACAGTTACACCTAATGCTGGAAGGCTGCTGCTTGAAAATGGAGACCCACACATCTTTAACTTCAGCCAGCTCCAAAGGCTACAAGGATTTAACCAAATACCTAATACAGGTTTGAGGTACGTTTGTACTGGATCCGTGATTATTTTATGTATAAACGATTATGCTTTCATTTTTTAAGTTTGGGCTTTGAATTAAAGTTAAATGTGTATAACATGAACTTAGCTTGTAAAAGAAGAAAGAATTGAATGACATCAACTAGTTCATATAGTTCACATGAGAAAGGTGGGGAGGGTTTTATTTAATTACTTGTATTTATTCTCTAATTGAAATATTTTCTAAACCTTTTGTTTCAATTCTGTTTAACAAAAAGAAGCTCTAAAACAAAAATTCACCTTTGTTTTGTCCGTTTCTTCATCACAAAATAAGGAATACAAATAGCTCTTAAAAGATCGAGATAAAAACGAGATGCAAAATCAAGTTTTTCCCTTTTGAATGCATGTTCATTATTTCAAGTTTCAGTTCCATTGATGTTTGAGGAAACATGAACTTTTAGTGTCCATCAAAATAAAATCACAAAATAACTTATTTATATGCACCATTTGAATTTGCACCCATTTTAAATCAAATTTAACTGTGTTCCTCATTTTCAAAATAATTCGTGTTTGCACCCCAAAATTCACGAAAACAATTAAAATGCGCAGCAAACTCCAGTTTAATTAAAAGAGTGAATGGGGCGAAAAGTTTAATGTTTAGGGTGCAAATATTTATCAATATTGAAAATCAAGCGCATACTCAAATTCAATTGAAAAAATATGGTGCAAACTAGCTCCCATCTCCTTTATTTAAATTGTATACTATATATGGACTTACAATTACGATTCAAATTAATTATTGACGCTTTTTTGAACATTCGACTATTTAAGTACTTAACATTTGGTTTTAAGAATATACACTCGTGACATGCAAGTTGAATGTTTATTGATATTATTGTATCAATTAAACTGTTATGAATTACATAGAAACTTCTTGATTTTTCCTATATATCGTACGTGGATTCATAATTTAGAAAATAGTCTAAGGCACCACAACACCTCATATTTCGAGAATTTCATTCATTTGTTCATATTTATATACCTTTGTTGAAATACCGTACTTCTCGATCATACATTGGTAAAAAATAAAAATGATCTAATAAACTATACTATAAAGATATCAAACTCCTCCTATTCAATGAACATTTTAAAATGAAACTCTGAATTTAACATTATATATTAGAGCCAAATTGATTTATAACCAGTTATTATGAGTAAAACAAGTGGTGATTTCTAAAATATGACTAATAGTTTTTTATTTCTAAATTAATGTATTTTACGTGCATGTTTTAAGTGATTCCTAAAGTATGTGTTTGATGTTATTTTCACTCCATTAAATTAATTATTACTCATATAAAGTACTCATATAAAGTCATGCGTTTGCTAATCATAAATTAGGAACCTCTGAATATTTAACCACATGTAGATAAATTTTTCAAAAATAAATAAATGACATTTCAGAATGAAATCACGAATCTTAACAAAATTAAATATTTCATATATTTATAAATTTTAGTATACGTTGTACATTTTATCAAATAAACTGATCTAAAACAATAACTTTTGTGGTCAAAAGTATCAATTGCATGATGTATTAGTTTTAGTATAATTTGGTCATTTGTTTCGTCTAATCCATCAAATTCCGAGAGAAGACCATGCTTTTGCACCGTGTGCTGTTAAAAAGGTGTCCGCTTTTTAAACAAACTTTTTGCCGCCCTACTCGGTTTTCATTTTAGACTTCCAAAAAGGCAATAACACAATTCTTCTTTAATTCGAAACCCTTCTATATACTACTCTATACTACTTTGTACTAAATTACAATGGTCGAACTTTAATTTTCATCATTTTATACTACTCCGTATAAATTAAAACCTTAATCTGATGAAGATATATGATAAATACTTGTGTTATATAAGGGCTTATTGGTCTTTTAAGATCTTTATTAATTCATTACTGTGGGCAAACAAATCTATATTACTTTCATTTATGAACTTCCAAACTAATATTCCAAGGAGTAGTCATTGAGGATAGTTAGTTTATATATAAAAAAGTTGAGGATGGTTTAGGTTTGAGTGCATAAATTAGGTCTCCTTCAAATGGTTCAACCATTTTTTTGTACCTACATTTAACAATTACGGAGTACATGTTTATAAAACTATTAATGAAATTTTTAACCAATTCCGATCCATTAAAGTGTTCTTGTATAGTGTTTTCCTCTTTATAGTTAATACTAGCTAGTAATAATAAATGTTGCTACTTTTTCATAGGTTTGAAGACAATTCATGGAGCCGTCAACCTAGTTCATCTCTTTACAATAATCCTTATCTCAATGGATCTACCTCCAACAATATAATGATCAATCACGGATTTGGGGCAAACTTCTTGAATGGCCGCCGCCTTTCGGACTTTCCCATGATGTCACCAAGACCACAAGGTCCACAATGCTCCCACCCTTTAACCCCCGGACACAATGTGAAAGTGATGCCCCCGCCCCCTCCGCCGCGGTTCCCGGCTCACAGATTTCCCACCGCCCCAAACAAAGTCCGGGTTCCGGCAGAAGCGGCGGGAGCATCATCATCGGACCCCGTGAAAAGGAATTTTCCGGAGTCCGATGTGAATCTTGATCTTAACCTATGTTTAAAGAGCAAGGATGTCAATGACCATGGGAAGAGAAAGAAGGTTGACCATTTCGAAGGTAGTACTATGTTGTCTCTTTCCTTGTTCTCTTCATCTTCCCCAACTGCAAGCGAAGCTGATCCAAATACTGATAAAACAACAAGAGTAAAGGAAGCTACTAGTCTAGATTTGACTTTGTGAATGAGAAGAAATTAAAGCTTTGATTTTCATGAACAAGCTGAGATTTTGGGCACTCTTTCTTGGAGTATACATATGAAGGCATCATCAAATGGTTTAACAGCGAGTGGTAAATCAAACATGTCCGGGATACATATAAAGGTCTATAGTGTAATATACATGTGTTCCTTGTAATAACAATAATACTCTCCTTTTTTGTACTTTTTCAAAGACAATAAAGATGCAACAAAAACATACTCTGGATGTGTTAAATACATGTTACATTTTCATGTTCTCTTCCATTATGTGTAGTATGTTACATTTTCATATTCTCTATTCAGAACACTTTTTCACCTTTTCTCAATGTTCACTACAATTCCATGCATGAAAAAGAATTTAATTAGTGACAAGTAAAACTAAATGCAAAAAGCGTTAATAAGTTTAGAGTCATATTTTTGTAAATCGTTTTTATTTTGATCATACTTATGTAATTATTTCATAAGTTTATTATATAGTTTCATCGGCTACTGAGCTAGTTATGTGCGCCAACATATATAGTGTTCTTTATGTTTTATACAATAACAAATTAGAACAAATTGACGATTTAGTCCGGTATTGTAATACTAGTACTATTCTTTCATACTCTCGTGATTTACTTGTTCTACACATCGTTTCTTTACACAATATTACATGTAAAAGTGAACTCATTAGATTGTGTTAGTCTATGTTAAAGTATTTGTTCCACATCGGAACACTATAAAATACTATGTTTAACACTATATAAAATTTTGTGTCATTTCTCCTATATATCAAGTTGACCTTTAAGAATAGAACCTTAGGTCTTAACAGTCTAACTCGTTTATTTAAGTTCACTCCACTCTTTTTTCAATTCATTGTTTAATCTCATTATGATTTTACCATATTAAATCATATTATAACATTATATTCATTTCAATCAAGAACCGTTGCAAGACCTAAATGCAAATAGTAACAAGTACGGAGTATACTTTAGTTGAGAAAAGTAGAAAGTAGATACAAAATGTTCTATCAATTATTAGACCTGACCAAATCAAGAAAACTTCATCCACATTAATGTTAATCTTGCAAAATGTTCTACCAATTATTAGACCTGACCTGGCACTAGAAAGTATGTTTTCCGATAATAAAAAAATACTCCGTAGTTCTGATGAAAATGCGTTAAGCTATAGAGGACTAAAAATGGACACATAAGTTATGAGACAAATTAAATTTACAATTTTTCTCTATGTACTGTTAGGGCAAATCATTTAGCTTCTTGTAGTGTGAGCATGTCCTTAATTAGTATTAGCAAATAAATACCATGAGTTAGTACATAGTATAAAGTCAAATTTGGAAGCACATTAAAAAAGAGCCAGTGTAAAGTTAAATTGTGTGAAACTTAACACAAAATAACTTTTTTTGTTGTTCAAAAATATATACATGCAAATGATGCCTACACATTTTGCTTCTTTCGACATACATGATGCATCATAATAATGAAATATGTGACCACTGACCACTGAATATATATACATAGCTAGGCAGCCATTGATGAAGCTAAGCAGTGTTAGGTATTTACAGTTGAGAGGTACAAACCAAACCCGAGAAGTAAGTCGATGAGGAGGAGGATGTACATTATATACTGGGTATATATATATGTATGTACCCTATTAATTATGCCTCGATTTGGTAGGAAAGGGTATGCCCTAACCAAACCTGAAATGGCATTCAACTACTTAACAATCATTGAACCAAATCTCTAGCAGCCTCATCTACTTGTCCGTACGTACCATACATGGAATTTAAACTGATTGAATTGGGTAAAAACAAATGCTAGCTAGCTAGCTAGAATAAACATGTCTAGTTAATTGATTAGTAGGATAGATGAAATTCTAGGCCCAAAAATCCCATTTTCTGCAAAAGTCATCGTATAAATTTCACACAAAATTGGTTTTTGTTTTTATTTTTTGGCAATATTGTCCAAAAAAAGTTGAATCCTCAATGGCCTCAAGTCCCGACTCGACAAAACATATGTGGGTTGGAAATTACGGTTACTCAACCAGTCATAAATGTGGTAGACCTTATTATATTCCTGCACACCGGAGACTATACCAGCGCACTACACAAGAGTTGTGTTCTCCACGTGGTCACTGCAAATTTCGATTCTTGATCATTGTTCAAACTTTCTCACTACTTTACCAGTTGATTTACTCGTGCGAGTTGTTTTTCGACAATATATATTCATAGGATGGAGATATTACATATTTTTAGAGTGTACCCAAAATACGTACGGCAATAGTTTCCTTATGCAATTGTATACATCAAGACAAGAAAGAGTGAAAAGACTAAAGTGATGATGAGAGTGTGAGAGACCATTTTTGCTTGTTCCAAAAGGTGGAATCCCACCCCAGGAGCCCCCACGTACACCCCGACCCGACAGAATGGTGGAGGAGTAAGTCACGGTGACTTAGTCGGCCCAATGGTGGTAGGCCTTATATCCGTGCGCACCAGAGGTTCAACCCAATACGCTGGAACTATAACCTTCACACGGCCACTGCGGGTTTCGAACCTTGGTCATTGTTCCAAATTTCCCACCACTCAACAAACTGAGTTGCCCGTGCGGGTGTGAGAGACCACGTTTGCAATACCACCAGACCGTAGTTAGTTGGATTCAAGTTATTTGTTTGTTCTATTTTATGTACAATAAAGATTTTTATCACAAATAGATCGAATAAGAGAACTAAAATAAGTAGTTTTTGACTTATCAATTTGGCTTAAACGAATTTTATCAACGGTTTATATGTCTTCACAAAATTGAGAAGATTTACTCAATCCAATATCTCTATATCCATTTCCATTATATTGAAGTTTTCTTGAATCATCTCCAACCCCGGCCCTTACTCCTAACGCAAAAGATGCCATATATATTATCACTACTTACTAGGCTTAATATTTTATTTCAAAGTTTGTGGTGCTAGAAGCTTGATTATCATTACTTACATGATGTCCCCGTGTATTCAACAGGTCATACCTTTGCTTGAGCATGACTTTCGCACCTCCATAGCCTACATCTATTTATAGGAAAAAGTAGTCGTCACTCGTCGGCCAATCTATCTTTTAGAGAAATTTTCCGGAACAAGGTAAAAATAATGTTAAATTTCAAAACAATTGTACGGAGTAGTATATTTTCGAGAAATTTCGAATTTGCGCCTCACTTTTTGGTGGTCGATATTGGACATTGTACTCCATTTTTTTAAAAAAAATTGACTCTCCATTCTCATCGTATAACATTTTGTGAAGAAAAATTTCTCAATGAGGTGCAAAGTTAAAGGATTTTTAAGAAAAATGAGATGCAAAGTCAAAGTTGTTTTAAAATGGAGTGTAAAGTCCAGGACCGGCCCAGGGTGTGTGCCACCAGTGCGACCGCACAGGGCCCATGAATTTTGATGGCCCAAATTTTCACTAGTCCTTCTATTATTATCCATAAGTAAAGTCCAAGATTCGTATGCTTCATTGAAAAATTTAAACTACTTGGTTGATGCTAACATTTTTCGAATTTTCTTTTTTATACTACAAATTATACAATTATTGATATAACTCATAAGATCTTAAGCCTTATAGGCTTATACCATCAACTACAATTATTGATATACTACATATTAATATGTAATCATGCATAATAATAACTATTTTTTATTTCATGCCATTATTAAATTAAAAAACTATTAGATATGTATGAAATATTCATTTCGTTTATCAATTATATTTATATTTTTTTATATAAATATTTGTTTGACAACTTATTCATTTAATTCCAAACAATCAAACACATCTTAAATTTATGAATTCTATTTTAGATAATGATACATTAATTTCCAATTTAATCTTATAACATTATTAATCTTCACTTATATTATTACTTATATTTTTACCTATTTTTAGGAAAAGGCCCACATTTTATTTTTTGCACAAGGTCTGTATTCTCCCAGGACCGGCCCTGGTAAAGTCTATCACTCAAACAATTGGATGCAAAATCAAAATTCCCCTACATTTTTCTTACATATGATTTTATTACTGTATTCTTTAAATCATAATGCGCATTATTAGACATGATGATAATATTAATGTCATACTAGTATATATATAATTGAAAGTATCATTCAAACATCACAATAATAATCGAAATTTCACATTCTTTTTACTTATACTTAAGTAACTTTTTATATGTTTTACAGAGTATTAGATCGAGTTATCAAAATGTCCTTTTATATTTTTTAACACCCTCTTCTTATGACGACATCAAGAAAGTCTGATTAGAACACGCACGGGTAACTCAACTAGTAAAGCGGTGGAAAAGTTGGAGAATTGGTTATTGATCGAAACTCGCAGCGACTGTGTGGAGGTCACAACTCCTATGTGTTGGGTTAGACCTCTAATGCTCACGAGTAAATTAAAAGGTCTACCGCTTTTAGGGTTAATTGAGTCACTGTTAGGCCACGAAATAATTCAAGAAATTAATTTGGAGTCCAGCCCAAAAGCAAATATATAATCAAGTGGCCTGATCCAACACTATGCCTAGATGGATAAGGATGTGGAGGTTTGACTTGGCTGGTGTAAGGGAGTGGTAGAACTAGCTAACAAATTCCCTAATTCCATGGCATATTGGCGTAGGAGAGGGAAGTGCCTGGAAGTTAGGCACATTAGCTTCATTTTAGCAATTATAAGTATAAATAGAGAGCATTATTTCATAGGCGAGGTAGTCCACTATCAGTTATATAATATTGATATACGAAGCTTTTTACGATCATTCTTGTTTAAATCTATCAACTATCAATTCTTGTATTCAGCAACAAAGTTCATAAGGATAATTTTAGCCTGCTATTTCTTTGATTATTATCTTGCTCGATCCCATCTTTTAATTTTTGATTGTTAGAAGAAATAATTATTTCTTGCTAAAACAATTTGGCGCCCACTGTGGGGAATCGTGCAAGAAAAAGATCAATTATGGAAGGAACGAATAAATTGTTGATTGAATTCCATGAGCAATTAGAGACGGTCAGGCAAGAAATCCAGCAAGAGATGGCGGAGAAGATGGCCCATCTTCAACGGGAGAACGACGTGCTTCGATCCAAGGTGCAGTCGGCGGTATCAATAGCTTCAAATTCAAGACTCCAGCGGAGGAGTGACACTATGATTGTCGCAACAAGGCTGAATCTCGATTTCTGCCTAGCTGCGACGGATCCACCTGAAGCGTCGACGGATCCACTAGCAATGTCGACGGATCCAATCTCCCTCACGCTAGGCCAGTCGCCAACACCGACCGGAGAGCCATACTTGACGGTCATATCGCAGGTTATTCCTTACACGCCTCTTGTCCCAGCGGCTACTCCACCAGCCAATATTCCGGCTTGCTTTTTCCCGGAATCCCTTCGGGTCAGATCAAACGGGTCCGACCTATATTTGGCGACCCAGAGCATGCCTAAGACGACTCTGTCCGCTACCCCGACAGAACCTTCAATTCCTCATTACAGGAGTAAAACCTGTGGGGATCCCGGTCTGTCCAATTTCATGTCTTCGACAGGTAAGATGTAACACTTGAGATTAAATTGAAATGGATTAATAGTATTACTCATACCAACAAGATGCATCTCCTTTTAAGGGAGCTCATCCACTAAGAACTCCAAAGTTAAGCGTGCTTGCACGGGAGTAGTCTTGGGATGGGTGACCCCCCCTGGGAAGTTTCTCAGGGCGCGCACGAGTGAGGACAAAGTGCGCGTAAAAGGCTAGTGGCGGTTTGTGGGGATAGTACTAGAGGTCTGGAGTAACTACCTCGGGTCCTGCGGGGCCGAGGTGTTACAGGTGGTATCAGAGCAACCCTGCGACAGTGTGCTGACCCGTTGGATATCGGGCGGGCACTTAGTGGGGGAAGATTCTGGGATTTGATTGAGATTTGAGATTGGTTTATGGGCGCAACGAGGACATTGCGATCCTAAGTGGGGATGATTGTAACACTTGAGATTAAATTGAAATGGATTAATAGTACTACTCATACCAACAAGATGCATCTCCTTTTAAGGGAGCTCATCTGCTAAGGACTCCAAAATTAAGCGTGCTTGCACGGGATGCACGGGAGTAGTCTTGGGATGGGTGACCCCTCTGGGAAGTTTCGGCGCGCACGAGTGAGGACAAAGTGCACGGAAAAGGCTAGTGGCGGTTTGTGGTGATAGTACTAGAGGTCTGAAGTAACTACCTCGGGTCCTGCGGGGTCGGGGTGTTACATAAGACCTCAGTCTCGGCAAAACCGTCAACTCCTCACTATAGAAGTAGAACATGCTGGGATCCTGGTCCGTCAAACTTCAAGCAAGATGCCAGACGTAACAGGCCTAGTGTGTCATTTCTGGAGCCTCAGACGCAACGCTTTGGCAGACCCGTCACTACATCAGCGCCCGCGTTACCTGAACGACGCCCTGAGGTAATATTCATTCTGTCACCGACCCGACCTAAAGTCACCCAAATGGTCAGACCAACGACTTCGACTCCAGTACCAACTCACCCGGTCGTGGCGGATCAAATGTCCATGATGATGGAACAAATGAGTCAGATGCAAGATAAGATCAACGGATTGCCAGGGGTACCCCCACCCTTGGACAGAGCGTCAAGGACATGTTACGCAGAGTCTCCATTTAGCAAACGGATTACCGAAGTCGGGATACCCAGAAAGTTTGTTGCCCCTTCCATGAAAATGTTTGACGGTACGTCTGATCCAGGGGAACATGTTGCCCAATACAAGCAACATATGATGTCCATGTCACTTCATCCAGATCAAAGGGAAGCATGCATGTGCAGAGGATTTGGAGCGACACTTTCAGGACCAGCTCTAACCTGGTTCGTCAACTTGCCAAATGAGGCGATCAATTCATTTGCAGAACTCGTCAACTTGTTTAACCAGCAATTCGCAAGTAGTCGCGTTCTGTAGAAACGAACAAGTGATCTATACAGAGTTGTTCAACGACGAGGCGAATCATTGAGGAACTATCTTCATCGTTTCAACAAGGAGAAGGTGTCGATCCCAAGGTGCGACATTCCAACTGCAATTGAGGCATTCCGAAGAGGTTTGGTTGACAATTCAGAGCTGTACCGCGAACTGACGAAATACCCTCTTCGATCCTTCGAAGATGTCCAAGCAAAGGCGTTGGCTTTCATCCGCCTAGAAGAAGACTTACGATCCCGTCTTGGACATGCTGAGCATGAATGGGGGCACGGGAAATCAGAATCTCCTAGGACGCATGATTACAAATCTGGGAAACCTTATTCAAGACCCGAGGAACGAGTCGCCATGCCATGACGGGATGAACAAGACAAACTGATTGATATCTCGGACCGAGGGCACATCGTCCGATGATAGACAGATTCTAAAGAGCTGCAATACGGTACCCTTAAAGTTGTTTCAATTTTAGTTTGTTACTTTCTTTCGCACATTGTCATCAATTCCGTGACGAGTCACTTCTGTGACAGATCGCTTTCGTGACGAATCACTTTGATGACGAGTCACTTTTGTGAAGAATCACTTTCGTGATGAGTCACTTCGGTGACGAGTCACTTCAGTGACGAATCAGCTTCATGATGAGTCATTCCCGCGACGAGTCACCTTCGTGATAAGTCACTTCGGTGACGAAACGATTGAAATCGTCAGACGGGGGGCATATCGTCCTACGGTAGACATGTTATGGCGATAACTTATCTAGATTGGTAAACATATTCTTAATCTCTTATTTTCATTTATCTGTAAATGATCACTAACTTAATCGTCGGAGGGCCGTTGGCTTAAGGCCAACGACCGAACCTAATGACGTTTTGAATGCAGAAGACTGAACAAGGCGTGAGGTAAAGTAGAGCACCACCAGTAAGTTACTTTGATACTTCACATTTCTTTGTAAGTTTAAAAACCAACGGCGTATCAAGTGCAACGAATCTGTCAAGGCGTCGTAATGAAAGTTGACAATGTCAACCTGTATGTCTCTTTGAAGCTTTGTCTTGTTTACTGACTTGATCCTGAGCAGAACATTGAATTTAATCTCAAACAACTTGTCTCATTATTTAAATTGAATTTAATAAGCTCTTGATTCATTTAAAAAGTGTTCTATAGCTATCTTGTTTAAGAAAGTTGTGACGTACTGAGTGTAAAGTTTATATCTCTTCCTAAAGATTGGTTTATCACTTTACTGACTTAACCATCAGAGGGCCGTTGGCCCAAATCCAACGGCCAGCTTTGACGGTTTGTAATGAGTGCATGACTATCTTAAGACAAGCAATTGTGGGGCAATTCGTGAAGGGTGGAAAGCGTCAATCACGCTTTTACCAGCTGGACATTGTACACAAACATCAAAATGGGAAAGGGTTGGGCTGCCCATGAGAATATCTCATGGATCACAGTCCCAGCTAGCCCTTGCGACATATATACTTTGGCCAAAACCTACACACGTATATGATGACGCACGTGCAACCAAAACATATATGACAACACATGTGCAACCAAAACATATATGACAACATGCGTACAACAAAAAATACAGAACTACATAACAGAAACACATGCTCCAACATAAGGAGATAGTGCAAACGACAAACATAACGCTATTTAAAATTTTTGCAGGATATGGACCAAGTTCGCACAAACCATCTTGTCATCTTCAATGACGGATGATGTTCCCTTTGTCAACTGAAGTGTTGACATCAACCTAGACGAAGTTTCATCTCGTCAGCACTGACTAGTTATGATTCATTAGCACAATTTGGAGAAAGAGGATATGAGATCAAGCTTTGTTCTTCATCGCTTCAGTCAAAGAGACGGATTCGATCAAAAATTACTTGCAAGGAAAGTGACAAGTTGACATAAACGTCTTATCTGAAGATTGACGGGTTGACGAAATCATTTCACCGGACGAGTGACTGGTTGATAGAAGCATCTCCTCATACAAATGATGAATTGACAGAAGTCGTCTCGTCAGACGAGCGACGAGTTGAAGAATGCATCTCGCCAGATAAATGATAGATCGATAGAAACGTCTTGTCATTCGAGTGACGGGTTGACAACATGTCTTGTCAAACTGATGACGAGTTGACATGTGCAATATTTGAGGAGGAAAAATGTAGGTTCTTTCAAGATTTCGAAAAGTTGATGCTTAACGGGTCGGCATGTGTGCTCATATGCCTCAACTTCTCGAAAGGGGGCAATTGTTAGGCCACGAAATAATTCAAGAAATTAATTTGGAGTCCAGCCCAAAAGCAAATATATAATCAAGTGGCCTGATCCAACACTATGCCTAAATGGATAAGGATGTGGAGGTTTGACTTGGCTGGTGTAAGGGAGTGGTAGAACTAGCTAACAAATTCCCTAATTCCATGGCATATTGGCGTAGGAGAGGGAAGTGCCTGGAAGTTAGGAACGTTAGCTTCATTTTAGCAATTATAAGTATAAATAGAGAGCATTATTTCATAGGGGAGGTAGTCCACTATCAGTTATATAATATTGATATACGAAGCTTTTTACGATCATTCTTGATTAAATCTATCAACTATCAATTCTTGTATTCAGCAACAAAGTTCAAAAGGATAATTGTAGCCTGCTATTTCTTTGATTATTATCTTGCTCGATCCCATCTTTTAATTTTTGATTGTTAGAAGAAATAATTATTTCTTGCTAAAACAGTCACCGTGATTTACATCCTCACATATGCTCTGTGCTAATATATATATATTAGCAGTAAAAAATATAGTGAGATTTTGAGCTTTTACCCTCCATATAAATTCATTAAGTTCCGGGCCTCTAATCTATCATTCCTGACTCCGCCACTGGAGCCCTTGGGGATTTAGGATTCAACCTTTTGGAGAAAGAAAGTCTCATAAAAGGTGGGGTTAAACTTGTCATATCTACCATTTTCCCATACATCATTTTTACCCCCAAACTTCAATTAGATTGATTTATGCCCTTCGTTGTATCTAGTGGTCTTGTGAGAGAATTAAAAGTTGCCCACTAAAATAGACACACCCGTTTTTTCTTACCATTATGTACATATATTTTACATAGTAAGACTAATCCCCTTTACATTATGAGAATTACTCACAATGGCATGGAGATTCATATTAAAGCTGAAGCATGGAAGAAGGAAGAAGATTAAAAGAAATAAACTATATTAAAATGATATTAAACTATTAACCAAATGATATTAAACTTTAAAGTGTAATGTTTAAGGCAGTGGTGAAGACATGGACATGCTGAAGGGGTCTTGCCTCGCCCTTTTAATTTTTTTATGTACATATACTTATAAATATTTATAAAATATACTGTTAGAAAATATATTGAAATTTAAAGCTTGATCTTGACTTTCAATATAAATTTTTTAGACCCTGACCTCTCTAACATGACATCTCTGATTCCGCCACTAGTTTAAGGACTGTTTAAGAAATTTTTTGATAAGTTAAAACTAATTAAAAAAGAAAATTATATGAAGAACGGGTCTCGTACAAGAAAAATGAAAAAGATGACAAGTGAGCACATAAGAGTGAAGTTCAGTGTATTATTCACTGGTTCCTCTGTTACTGACGGGCTGGACATCCGTCATGACAATTTCGAATTTGCCATAAAGGTTGGTCAATTATAATTAGTACCTTTCTTAATCACATTAAAGAGCGTAATAATGCACAAAAACGTTACAATAATTATCATTAAGCCTTGTGAATGCCCCATTAACTCCTGCGATCAATCATCACTAATGCAACATAACCCGTCAAATTTTTGCTCTAACAATTGCCCCGTTTTGAGAAGTTGACGCGTACGATGCATGGGTCGGACCATTAAGCGGCAATTTGTCGAAATTTTGAAAGAGCTTATACTTCGCATCTTGGTTCATTGCGCCTATTCACTTGTCAATGACTTGTCATGACGTATTGATCAACTCGTTTGATGAAATGATTCTGTCTTTCTTTCTAGTAACTCCCGATCGAATCCGTCAAGATTGCTTAAAATAATGAAGAATGAAAGTTGACAGCTTATCTCCTTTCCTTCAAGACTGTGCTGATGACTAAAAGACAATGAATTAGGACTTCGTCCATATTGATGTTGACACTTCGATTGGCAAAGGGAACTTTGTCCACAGTGATGTTGACACTTCGGTTGGCAAAGGGAACTTCGTCTGTTGCTAGAGATGACAGGTTGGGTTGCATGAATGTAATCGATATCCTGCAAAAAATTTGAATACTATTTCATGTGTAGTTTTAGCAATATTTTCGACATGAATGTTTATTATTTATGACAATGTTCTTCGTATGGTCTCCTTATGTCTTGGAGATGTTCGTTGTCATGCTGCTCTTGGAGCATATGCTTCTGTTGTGTATTTCTGTAGTTTTGGCCAAAACATTGCGGAGAATCGGTGGCGTTTATACTCATGTTTAACGTACATGAAAATCCCACTTCTTCCCCTGAAATTCTGTAAGCCCCCCGTCAATTGTGTACGTTTTGACGTGTTGTAAGGCTTTGTTTGATGTATGTTAGGATTTTGTCATCGTCAATTGTTGATTATACCTGTGTAAGATAGATTTGTTAAATTTGGTCATTGGCTAGAAGCCAACGGCCCTCCGATGCTTAAGTTAGTTATTGTTTATATGCAAAATAAAGCAGTGAATTAAGAATGAAACAAATTTAAATGTACTATATCTCGACTTGTCAAAAACCTGTATGTCGTCTTGAACTTTCAACCAATATGCCTTTGTCCGATGATTTGAAGCATCTCGTTGAAACATTCTGTCCTACATTCAGACATGTCAAAACATGTCTGTCATCTTGGATCTTCAAGAAATACGTTGAGCCATTATGTCCTAGTTTCACGACTCGTTCATTTGGTCATGAATCGGATATCTTGTGCCCCCCGTCATCAACACTTTGAAGAAATCTATTTGCTTCATCGGGTGGAAGGCGATTGTGACACGATCCTGCCTTTGACGTTTTGAGCAATATGTCATCTATAATAAATTTACTTATTACCTTATACGGAGTACAACTTTAGGCTCTGAAAATGGCTCCATGCTTGACTCGTCTGTAAATAATTTGACACTGTTGACTGTATCAACCCTGTCGGCCGTTGATTTTGTCAAATGCACCAATGTGATGTCTCCGTTGACTTCAAGACCCAACACGTCCCTAAAACCGGTAGATCGTCGGCCTACGTGTTCTCTTCCCTTGAGACTCGTTGGATGGTACGTTCGTTGAATCAAGCCGCCACGATTTTGACTATGTCAAGGTTGACATCATTTTTGGACTCTTTGCTACATATACACGATTAGTTTGATTCATAATAAAAAAGGAGATGTTACTTACCTGAACTCTTTGACAATGGTGAGACTCGTAATGGGTTCTTCATATTCGGCTTCAGTATTTGCAGTTTTGGAATCAAAACAAGTTTTTCGTGAAATATTGCCCCCTTGTGGCGGTTTTCGAAGGATTTCTGATTTGAGTAGAACTTACCGATTGCCTTGCTTCCGAAAATGCGCCTATATATCCAACCACATAAGAAAACTTCAGAGATATATTTCGATGAAACCATCATCACATCGTGTGGGTACACTTCTACGGTTTTCCCAATTTGATTTTTGACCGCCATCGTGACTAGCCATCGAAAGTTGCCCCCTGCATTCTTAAGTCCATAAGGTGTCGTTGAGTTCGATGAGATGAAACCATCGGTGACGGTTGGTATATATATGATCAGTCGACAAGACGATATGTTTCGTTTCTTCCTTCATAGTTTTCGATTCCATCTTGAATCTCGCCATTGACGTTGAGCTATGACCTTCCATGGATGATGGTTTTTTTGCATGAGGCCCCACGGTGGGCGCCAAATTGTGTAAGCAAAATTTTGATAAGTTAAAACTAATTTAAAAAAGAAAATTATATGAAGAACGGGTCCCATACAAGAACAATGAAAAAGATGACAAGTGAGCAAATAAGAGTGAAGTTCAGTGTATTATTCGAATGTGTAGCCGTTATGGTACAATAGGGGATGTCCTATTTATAGGAAGAGTAGTTAATGCTCACATGACTGTGTCGTCCGTTATTGACAGATTGGCCATTTGTTATGGCAATTTCGAATATGCCATAATGGTTGGTCAATTACAATTAATATCTTCCTTAATCACATTAAAGAGAGTAATAATGCATAAAAAATGTTACAATAATTATCATTAAGCCTTGTGAATGCCTCATTAACTCATGCGGTCAATCCTCTTTGATGCAACATAAACCGTCAAATCCTTGCTCTAACAAGGACTATAAGCTAAGAATTTTTGTATAAACTAGGCTAAAAACTATATGTGAGACATACAAACTATATAATAGAGTGTTATAAATGTATAGCCTATTTATAGAAGGCAATATAAGTGATTTGCCACTACACGGTTGAGTGGTTTGTCACAAAAACAAATCAAATATCCATAACCTTTGTATTTTCTTTTTTGGTTTGAGATGATTGAATGATCACACAGCTCTATAGTGAAGTCTTGATAGTGTATATAAGCGAGCTCGAGTCCATAACATCATCCAAATAAAGACATCTTAGACCCAAATCCAGCATATAACTTGAGGTACTCTCGACACAATTCACCTGGGAAAGAGAGGTCTATACGTCACCTAACTGCATAGACCTCGAGCTGAGGTTATGGAAACTCCCGAAGAACAAGTATCAACGGACACCTGGTTCCAGAACAACCATATGATAAGGAGCAACAAAAGAGTAAGCATGACAATCACCAAAGTAGCTATGCTAGCATTAATGATGTTGTAATGTGTACGTGGCTAGCACACTCACCGAAGGATCTGCACCCATATAAATATATAAATGTAACGAGTGAACATGAATTAAGCTCACTTCTCATTTATTTTTATTACAAATACATTTGATTAGGAAGTTCTTAGGGGTTGAAAATTATATATTATAGACACTTTCTCCCCCTATAACTTAGCTCTGCCTTCTCTGTAGGGTATGACCTTCGGGAAGCTCACCGGGGTTGGGAAAAGACCCGTGCAGGCCAAAATGGTGGTGACAATTAATTTGCATGCTCATGGGTAGATGCAAAATGTCAAAATTCACACAAATAAACCTTTGATTTTTTTTTATAGATCTACATTGATTTATGTGTGCTAGTCTTTCTCTACCCACTTGCACACATTTCACAATTTTTTTTACAACTTGTTCGTTTCTGTCAAGTTAGAAAATAGATAAAAATTTGTGAATAAAATCAAGAGTAATGTGTGATTAATATAAGCCACCCACCTTAAATTGCGTGTGCACTTGTGTGTAATTAGTCCCTATAAGTTGAAAAATATGTTAATGTCTATTAGATACACTTATGGAGTGATTTTGTTCATATATATGTGTGTGTGTATAATGCATGTAGCTTCATTTTATAAATAAGAATTCTTTGTGAGAAAATCGGACGTGTGTATGAGGGGTGGATCTATACTTGTTCCAAAGTGTTCATGTGAACACCCAAAAGTTTTACAAAGTAACTACTAGTGTAAAAACGCATGAATTTGAGTGATTGTCTTAAAATTTATATATGTATATGAATATGTATAAAATAAAGTTGAACCTTCAAAATTAATGTCCAAGATCGCCACTGATGTGTAAAAAATGTGGAGAGAAAGTGTATAGAGACAATGTTGGTGGAGAAAAAAATGATAATGGGGACATGGGTTACCTTAAAGATTACTCCCCTCCGTCCCTTAAAATTTGGTCAAATAATTTGACAGACACGAGTATTAATAAGGTAAAGTTGTGTAATTGAATAATGTGCAGAGAAAATAGAGTTATCTGGAATCACAAATTCTTATTTACAAGAATATTACTAAACTAAAACATATTTACATAAATATGACTATTCATTACTACAATGTGGTGTTGTGGTAACTTAAGCTCAAAACTTGAATATGAATTACTATGATTTTTTGTAAACCATCTATATTTTGATCATATTTAAATAATTATTTCTACTTTAAAACAAAAGTGACAAAATTAGTGACACAACAAAAAAATAAAATTAGCAAAATTTTAAGGAAGAAGTAAAATAATGTAATGATATGAGAATCACAGTGGAAACACTCAAACACGGGAGAATGAAGCCAACCTATCAAAATCAGAACGAATAGATAACATTTCCCACCATTTAAATCCGTTCACTTCTCCCCAACCGCCAAATTTGGTACCCAGCAGTATATTCTTTCAGTTTCGGCATCTCTGCCTGATGATACTCCGGACTCCTTTCATTCTCCATCTAAAGATTCTTGAATCTAGAACATCTTCAGTACTTTAATTAAGGAAATACAGAGACTGTATTTGCTGTTATCTCCAATGGCCCCTGCATTTCCATTGCCCCTGCAAAGCAACATTCTCTTAAGATCCAACCATAAGCAATCCGTTTTGAATTCCTCTTCCGCAGTCAGCTCGTCCAGCTACTTCAATTGTGGGGCTGGGTGGGGTTCTTCCACTCATTTCTCCTCGCCGGGACATTTTTCAGTGCAACCGCCGCCGCCGCTAATTCGTGTATCGCGAGTGTCAACGGTGCCGGTAGAATATGTCTCTCCAGCTCCAGACATCGACTTCCGCCAGGAAATCGCCAGACTAAAGGGTTTAGGGTCAAAGCTTTCTAATTGCACGAATTTGGAAGGTAAGCTGAGAACACTTGACTCGGATCCTCGAGTGTGCTCTTTTTTCTGCTCCCGCCACAGTGGGTTCAGCAGGTTTCTGGGCGCTCTGAATTTGGATAAGTATGATTTGTTTTTACTTAAATGTATGGTGGCTGCTGGGCAAGAGCATGTTTTGGGGGAATTCGGTGGCGAGTTTGACATCAAACGCAGCTCTCTCAAGACAGCGCTATATACTCTGGCCGAGATGATTGAGAGATGTCAAGTGAATGGAGATGATTGCGGTAGCAGGTCTGCTGCTGTGGGCTCTGGACTGGGAGAAGAAGAGGTTAGGGCATTGGGGTCGTTGTTGAAGTCTCTTGGAGAGATTGAACAATTTTATGATTGCATTGGGGGCATAATTGGGTATTTCCACTTTTCTCTGAATTTGCAGGACAGGAACTCACCATTTAGATAACTTTATTGTCTGCCTCTGTTTAAGTTAGTCTAAATTTGTATACTTGAGATTCTATATCTATAATGATTACAATCTTGTTCATTTGCTAAGCATTTTATTTCCAAGATGAGTATTTGGATAGGGGGTGGATGGGAATTGCAATATGGACGTCAAATGTGGGCATATTAAACAGTTGATGGTTTATGACTTGCTTTTTTATCATGTTTTGTACTCCGTCTAGTTGCTTGAAACTGCATATTTTCCGGTTCTATATAAGCATCTATGTGCTGAAACATTTAGTTTCTTGATAATATCATTTAGGCTTTTGTTTGAGTAAATATAGTAGGAAGTTGTAAACACATTAACTTTATTCAGATCAGTTGTCACATGAATTCTATACCTTTCATGATATCAACAGCTAATCAGATACAGTAATTTTCTAGGGTTATGCAGACTATAAGCTGAAACGACATATTGAATTATGATGGATTGCAGATATCAGATAGTGGTCCTTGATCTTCTCCTAGAGTCCACTTTGGAAAGACAGACAAACAGTTGGTCCACCCACACAAATAAAACATTGAAATGCGAAATTGCCGAAATTCATCCTCCCTGTGCACTTGATCTTTCTCAAGATGTAGAATATGCATCTCAAGCAGCACTTTGGGGGTTAGAGGTTAGTGAATGGAATAAACTCGTTCATGTTTTAATATTATTTATGGTAGAATTGGGATTATTTTAACTTTATTCATCGCCAGGGTTTGCCAGACTTGGGGGAAATTTACCCTCTTGGAGGTTCAGGTGACAGGCTAGGTTTGGTTGACCCTTATACAGGTGAATGTCTTCCTGCTGCGATGCTTCCATTCTGTGGACGTACACTTTTGGAAGGCCTAATAAGAGATATCCAGGTGAGGTTACCATTCCTGGTAGAACATTATAAACATATAATGTAAGTCATATTTAACCTAAAACCAATTTGTGTGCAAGGCTAGAGAGTTCCTGTATTATAAGGTGTATGGAAATCAGTGCATCACTCCAGTTGCAATAATGACAAGCTCTGCCAAGAACAATCATGAGTGTATCATGCGTTTGTGTGAAAGCCATAGCTGGTTTGGAAGAGGGAGGTCTAACTTTATACTTTTTGAACAGGTATTGACAAGAAATTTTGGATTTTATACTTTTTCTACTTAAAACACGATTGTGCATTTTGTGATATAACTTGTCAATCTCTAGCCTCTTGTACCAGCCGTTAACGCGAAGGATGGGAAGTGGTTAACTTCTGGACCTTTCTTGCCTGTATGCAAGCCTGGCGGTCATGGTGTGATATGGAAACTAGCTTATGATAAAGGTGTCTTCCAGTGGTTCCATGATCGTGGAAGGAGAGGGGCAACTGTCCGTCAAGTCAGGTAACCTTCATCTTATAGCTCTTACAATAATGACTTTAATAATTGTGTTGAATGGTGATACTGATTGCAATAATACTTAAATGTTGTTTTGCGTATTTCCAGTAATGTGGCGGCGGCTACCGATTTAACCCTTTTGGCATTGGCAGGAATAGGTTTGCACTATGGAAAGGTAAGAAGAGACAATATCTGGCTTTTAATCTAGGTATTACGCAGTGGGGCTCCATTTTGTAGGCAGGTGTCGCTTCCAAAATAGTTTGATGCATGTATTGAATTCTTGGAGTCTCAAATGCTTATTTTAAAGAAAATCAAACAAAAACTCACACAGATAAGGAAAAATGATACGGGAAGTGAGACATTTGGAGCCAGTTTGGTAATATCAAAATCGGCTGAATCGGTTGATTCTGTTGAGATTTATGAAGTTCTAGCTGAAATGGTTGGATTGGTTGATTCTGCTGAAATAAAGAAAAAATTATATGAATAAAAAGCTAAAATGCACCTCTAAAGTACCTTTAGCCAATACAACCCTAAAAGTAACTTCAACCTTACTTTTTCTTATTATTACACAATTCAATGCGCGTAATCAATTTGGTGAAAAAGTTGGTTGATAACCTGATAAGCCAAAAAACAAGATCACCAAACGGGTTCTTGTTTCCTTCCTTGTTTTTCTCTTCCTTGCAAATGAAATTAGTGTTCTGGCACAGGCTTGTGGATGCCTGGGAACCAAGCCAGCATTGTTATTACATTAGCACAAGTATTAGTATTGGTTTCCTATTGTTATTATTATTAGTATTATTATTTTTATATTAGTACTACTTTCCCATATAGTGCTATTTTAGCTTTTTCCCTAATAGCAATAATGTAATAGATTGGAACTTTATTTGCTTGCTCATTAGTATCTGTGAGTAGTATAAAAGGGTCTAACTTCATTAATAACGGCATATTAATTCAAGATTGCCTAGGGTCATAATTTTTGACAAGATCGAGTCTCTCTAGCCTCTAGGGTTTTGGTCTAGGACAAAGCTCTGTTGGATAGAATCTGTCAAGGCCATACCCCAACAACACTCCTAACATTTTCATCTGAAAAGAGTGATGGAACATTGTTGGCTTGCCATGCCTTGACAATCAATGGTTGGTCTAGGTCAGAGAAGATGTTTTAAGACTATGTTGTGTGTTTTACAACCACACACCTTTCTTTCAGAAATTGGGCTTTGCCTCTTGTAAGCGAAGTACTGGAGCTACTGAAGGTATTAATGTTTTAATTGAAAGGAAAAGCCTGAATGGTAATTGGATATGTGGCCTATCCTGTATTGAATATACTGAGTTTGACAAGTTTGGAATCAGGGATGAGCCTCTTCCACCTAACAGGTATATAAAATGTTTACCTATATGATATACTTGTTGAAGGTCAAGGAATGTATTTAACTTGTATATTCCATCTTTCTTTTGTTAAGTTTGCAGGCCGAATTTCCTGCTAATACAAATATTTTGTACGTTGATTTACCATCTGCTGAGATTGTTGGGTCCAGTAAAGATGAGAAATGTTTGCCAGGGATGGTTCTTAATGTAAAGAAACCAGTTCTCTTCAGGGACCAGTTTGGAGTCAGTCATAGGTACTTATTTGGATTTTCATTTTTTTTTATCTGACTCCGTTGGGTTGCACTAGTTTGTCATAGTTGTTAAATTGACAATAGTTGGTTGAAAACTTGTTTACTAATCTGTATTTATTTGCTTACAATTTTATTTTTTCATTGAAAGCATTGTTCCATCATGCTTATTATAGTACCTGTATACTATTGGCTTCTCATTGTGCTGTTTTACTGTGGTTTTATATTTATATGCATGCTTTTATCATCCAGGCAACTCATAGTCATAATGATAGTTTTGCTAACACATTAAATTTGTTATAGCGTACCTGGAGGTCGTCTTGAATGCACAATGCAAAACATTGCTGATAATTTTACCAGTATATTTTCATCACGATGTTATGAAAGTGCAGAAGGTAAGCGTAGTGAATATTCTGATAAAATGTTATTCAGCATTTGCATGAAACATTGATGCAAACTGCTTTATCTTTTCAGCAGATGGGCTGGATACTTTTATCGTATATAATGAAAGAAAGAAAGTTACATCATCTGCTAAGAAGAAAAGGTCACATGCTGCCAATTCTCTACGTCAGGTTTGAGTTTAATAATTTTAATATAGTAAGTTTTGTCTCTAGTTTTTTTTATAAAGATGCTTCTACCATGCTTTGTGGCTGTTCCAGTATTTCAAATTTTTAGTCATACCTTGGTGATGAAATTCATTAACATAGATGCATATTAACGGCCCCTTCAGAACTCATAAAATGCTTGGCAATGAAAATTGAGTGGAAAGTATAAGGAAAATTTTTTGGAAGAGAAAATTTGAGGGAAAGTAGTATCATTTGGAATTTCGGACTCAATAAGTTTAATTTTAAAATTTATTAAAACTGAATATATTTTTCAATCCCTAATATAATGACTAACAAATCTAAACATATGTAAAAATGATAGGTTAAATTGATTACAACAGTTCCAACATAGAGCAGCCTGCAATGATCCATTTTGGGCTGTTTCAAAATAATCTCAATTGTGGGGTCAATCTTCCCAACACACTCCCATTACTTGGTTGAAGTTTTGGCATGCGATGGAAAATGAGTTTCAAATCCATTAGTTCCCTATAAGATAAGCCAGTGTGAGCGCCAATGAACTCTGTTTGTTTCCCGAAAAGAAGAGTTCAACACGAATCTTCGACGCTCCAGTCCGAGTTCAACTGAGTTATTGTTTAGAGGCTCACTTGAGTCTATCCGATTGTGCCCCAGACTAATAGTAGTTGTTATTTGCTATTAATGAATTTCAAGGTGAGAGTGGCACATAGTAATTTTTTAAACTGAAACAACAGGTAGTTTTTTGCAAAAATTGTGCAATGATTGGGATTATTTTGAAACAATCAATAATTGGATCATAGATCGATTCATGTTAGCTGACCCCAAAATCTTATGGGATTAAGACTTGGATGTTGTTGTTGTTGTAATCAAGAATGGGGTTATTTAAAGTTGACCTGCCATAGTTGGTATTATTATTCATTGCCATCAAATTCTCCAAAAATTTATAAGTGTTAATCATGGTTCCATTTTCCTTTGCATTTTCCATGGTAAAACCAAAAATAAGAAAATAAATCTTGTCAATTTTCCCTCTGCAATTCCGTAGTCCAAACATATCCTTAAGATTGCAGGTTTTCTTTTGACTTCTTTAGTCTGATGCATTGCTCAATTCTACAAATAGACGTGATGCATGGTGACAGGAAGTTGTTTACTGCAGACTCCAGATGGTGCCCTGTTGGATATGATGCGTAATGCCTATGATATTCTTTCTCATTGTGGGATTCGTATTCCACAGGTATATACAAAGTCTCTATGCTGAATGTACCAAATCATATTTCTTCAATTCTGCAAAGGTTCACTTGCTATAGTGCATTATGTTTTCTAAATTTTTCTGTTTTGCCTTGGACCGTCAATTTATTAGTTCTTTCCATTTTTTGTTATGTCTGTAGATTGAGGGTGATGATAAGTATGTGGCTGCTGGACCACCATTTCTTGTACTTCTTCATCCTGCTTTGGGACCTCTTTGGGAAGTTATTAGACAAAAAGTAAGTCAAATAGCAGTGCTACTATGACCTTTATCTAACTTCACTGACTCTCTGCGCTCTTCCCTTTTGTATTTTCATTGACTAATTAATATATTGTTTGATTTAGTTATATATTTAATTAATTATGCCAATTGTATTTATTTAATATAAGCTGTTCTCTGTGGTTAATTTCTTTTTATTAAAAAATCACAATGGAGAAATTGTGGGCATAAAAACTTCAATTGGATTCTCTCCTTGTTTTATCAGTTTCATGGGGGTTCAATCTCTGAAGGCTCAGAGCTACAAATAGAGGTTTCTGAGTTTTATTGGAAAGATGTCCAGGTCAGAAATGAGACTCATTAACACCCTCACCCCTTTAAATTATCCCTTACCTAATTTATTTCACATTTCAGCTTGATGGAAGTTTGATTATTTTGGCTGAGAATGTTTTGGGTTCAACAATGCAAGATAAAAATGGTGAAGCTGTGCTACAGTATGGAATGAGGTATTCTACTCTGCAGGGTCCTCTGGACTTCTCAATCACGTTCACCCTAGAAAGATCATAGTGGTTAAATTTTCTTACAGTTATATACGTATTAGATTCAAATCCTAGAATAAGTGGGAACCCCACAAACAGGAATCTGACCAAGCTCTGATACAATGCTAAATTGGGTCTAAGTCTAACTCATACCTACCAAAAGTTTCCTTAAAAGGAGATTTGCCACTCTTCTATGCTAGACTAAAACATAGTCACAACTGATGTTGAATACTCAACACTAAACAACATTCAAAACAGTACTGTACAGAACAATTTCCTGTGAGCAGATGTAGCAGATGTAAGCTCAAGAACGTCAAGGTCATAAATGATGGCGTTGATTGGTACTCAAGAGACAACTTATACTGGAAGCATGATGTGCAAAGGGCTGAATCTGTGACGGTGATGCTGCATGGAAATGCAGAATTTGAAGCAGTGGATGTTATTCTACAGGTGAGGTTGATTTGGAATTGCATTTTAACTTCCCTTTTAACTCAAAATATATGAATGGAAGTAACACTACCACATACCATAGTTGTAGTTGAGAGTGATTTCTGGCTTGGTCTTATGTTAGGCCTTGATATGCAGGGTAATCATGTATTTGATGTTCCAGATGGCTATAAAATGAATATCACATCTGGAAATTCAGGTACCTTAAAGATTCAGTTACATTATTGTGGTGGGATTGTGGGAATACTTTTTCGCACTATATTTTCACCTTGTGTTAGTCTTCATTTTTGGATATTCATATGTATTATGTTGAACGTCATTTTCTCAATGTTCGGTTCTTGATACTTACTCCTTTTGCTTTACCGTTTTAAGAAAAATTTGACCCCATTTGGAAGCATTAATAGGCTTTATTCTTCAGCATAATGATCAAAATAAGCAGATTAAGTTGCCTTTTCTTATATGGCTGAGAACAGTTTCACCAGATGCTTCTCCTTCAGAAGTATCAGCAAATTCAACTACTTCAGCCAAATAACCCTTTACAAATGGGCTCACATGACTATTATAGCCTAAGGTTATGAAAAAGTATTGATTTATTTCAACCAGTGATGTTAATAGCGGCGCTATAGCGCGCTATAGCGGTTTAGCGAAGCGGCAGACATGGAAGGCGCTACCAGGAGGGCCGTAGCGTGGCGTTTGGGTGTAGCGGCTATAGCGCCCGCTATAGCATTGGTGCGGAGAAGGTTTTCGCGGCCGCTATAGCAGCGAGATTTGTGGTAAAAGGGTTGCGAGGGTTTTTGGCGTTAAAATTTTTTAGCGCAGAGGTATAGAAGGGGTAAACTAGACTTTTAAAACAAAATATTAACTACTTAAAACCCTTGCACGTACGTAAAAACTCATGACTCCAGTTTTTGGCGCATTTTTTTTTATGCTCTGCGATGCTTTCTTCTACAAGAAAGCCCTGTTTCTGCTCTGCGATTGGTTCTTCTCCAACAACTACACGTGCTGTCCTCCTCTTCCTTCATTCTTCTCAGTAGTTTTTTCTGCTGCAACATCTTCTTCTCCAACTTTTGCTACAGACCTGCAGTGAGTCTTCTTTTCTTCTTCTTATTATCTCGTATGGAGTCTACTGCCATGTTTAATCCCACATGAAAACACCTTGACCCAGCTTGGAAGTGGAACAGTTTGACTTAATATATCAAGGCTTAAACTCTTAAACTAAAACCTTATTTTTGATTCAATGTTTTGACTTAAGATGTTTTAATCATTAATAACATCTTTTGTTTTGCTCATGAAACTAAAGAGTATTTCTAAGTAATTTAGGATTTATGAATGCTAAGATGTTTGCAACTTCATTGACATATATCATACTTTTTGAACTCAATATGTGTATGTAATGTATTATATATGCTTCTAGCAGTTACTTATTTATTATATTTGAAATAGCCTAAATAGCGGTCATCCCGCTATCCGCTATACCGCTATAGCATTTTTGGGGCTGGCCGCTCCGCTCCGCTATCTGGGATTGACAACACTGATTTCAACACGACCTATTGTATTCATATCTGTTGTTTGCTAATTATACTCAGCAATTTGATAATCTACCCACATTCATGTTATTTGACCATGATCTGTGGGTTTCCTATTGCCACCTTGTAAGCATATGGTCTTTTCTTGCAAATATTCAAACAAGATGTTTTAAGGATGTTTTTACTTGGACTGTAATTTGTCCCAGACCAGACTAGACCAGTCCAGACCAGACCAGACCAGTTCAGACCAGACCAGACCAGACCAGACTTGGATAGTTATAAAAATACAAAGAAACCAGACCTTACCAGACCAGACCAGACCAGTTCAGACCAGACCAGACCAAATCAGACCAAACCAAACCAGACCAGCAAATTACAGTCCAAGTAAAAACATCCTAAATGTGAAATAAAGTTCTGTTTTGACTTTATTGTGAATTACTCCATCCCTTCCCCTCAAATATTTCGGGTTTGGCTTCACACATAGTTTAAGGAAATTTAAGTTATGATAGGGATCTACCTATTAGATTAATAATAGATAATAATTCTAATATGAATACTAGAAGAATAGATACGGTTTAGTGGGCCTGTTATTTTGGGCCTATTATTGTAGAGAATAATAAGAGGGCTTATACTATAAATAGAAAGAGGAAGGAAGGCATAAGGAGGCTTTTGGACTTAGGTCTTGGGACTGGGAAGATTGAGAATTATTTCTCTCTCTTTGGGGGGCTTCGGCCTTGTTACTGTAACCAATCTTCTTCATCAATACAAATTTCATTTGTTTATTGTTATTTTCCTGTTAATTGTTCTGGATAATTGGAAGATCCTATCATTGGTATCAGAGCGTGTTCGATCGCTGGATGAGATACACGCACGTGAAAATGGAGGGAAGAATTAACGACGTTGAACGGAATCAGAGAGAGATGGAAGCGAGGACTGAACGACATTTGCAGGAAATGCAAAACACTTTGCTGGAGAGATTGGCAGCGATGCAAACTGACATCGCAAGGTTGCAGGTGAATCGATCGGAACGATCGAGGAGCCAATTGCATCGATCGCATCGATCCAGTACTTCGCATCGAACAACTACCTCGCATCACAGCACTCGTCATCAACACAGGAAGAACAGCCATCACTCAGATGATTCAGATCATCATTCCGAACACTCTAAATCGAACAGCCATCGCGATCCACACTGGATTCACAGGAGGCAACATCCGGTTGGAAGGAAGATCGATCTACCTCTTTTTAATGGAAAGGACGTGTTCGGTTGGCTGGTGAGGATGAACCGATACTTCCGGTTGAACCGTACTGATGAGGAGGACAAAATTGATGTTGCGGTGGTGGCTATGGAAGACCAATCGCTGAGTTGGTTCCAATGGTGGGAGGGACAAGCTCAACGTCAAAACTAGAAGACTTTCACAAAAGCTCTGGCGAAGCGTTTTCAACCTGATTTGGTGCAGGATCCGTTAGGACCTTTATTAAGTTTAAAACAGAAGAGGACAGTACAAGAGTACAGAGATCAATTTGAAACAGCCATAGCTTTTCAAGGACACCTCACTGAAGAAGTCCTGAGAGGGATTTTTATGAAGGGATTAAGGAGAGATATCCGAGCTGAATTGAAGTTATATTCTGCAAAGTCCTTGGCAGCAGTAATGGATACAGCTACTTTAATTGACAACAAGAATCTGGAAGCCTTGATTGTAAGGAACAAGGAAGAAGGGAGGAAGAAATCATAGAACAAAATTCAGTGTTGGGGAGATGACAGGAATTGGAAAACTTACAAGGGCAATCCTGGGATGGTATCCAAGAGGACTGAGGATATCAACATCAACAAAGAGGAAGGAGAACAGAATAAGAGAAGTGGCCCAAGATTATCTCAAGAAGAGTTAATGGAGAGGAGCAAAAAGGGGCTTTGTTTCAAATGTGGTGATAAATGGGGAAGAGAACATATATGTAAGATGAAAAACTACAAAATGGTTATGGTGGAACAGTCTGAAGGTGAAGAAAATTCTGAGGAAGACTCTGGTAGTTCTGAGGGGGACAAGGCTACTCACATGGAACATAAAACTATGCAGCTGTCCATTTTGAGTAAGGAGGGCATATCATCTATAAAAACTTTTAAGGTTAAAGGCAAAATGAGCTGGCCTGGAGGAGAAAGGATGGTGAATATCCTCATTGATACTGGAGCTTCACACAATTTTTTATCACAGAAATTAGTGGAAGAATACAACATTCCTTTTCAGCCTATACAGGGGTATAAGGTTCAAATTGGGAATGGTAAATGCATTACCAATGCGGGCAGATGTAATATGGTAAAGATGAAGGTTCAAGGCATAGATATTCTGCAGACTTACTACCTGCTACAGCTGGGAGGCACTGATGTAGTGCTGGGAATGGACTGGCTAACTGGATTGGGAGACATGGAGGTTAACTTTAAGGAGCAAATCTTAAAGTGGAGGCAACAAGAAAAGAATTGCGTCATTAAAGGGAATACTGCCTTAAATCAGATGGAGGTAGAACTGAACACATTGACTCACATATTACAACAGAATGATGATGGATATCTATTGTATCATGAAGGGCAGTTGTCTAGCTTGGAGCCGATGGAAGAAACTGAAGGACCATGGAAGGAGATCAGATCAGACGCTGAATATAGTGTTGAAGGAGTTGACTCTGAATTCTCAGACAATAAATGTTGCTTGGTTTCATTGTTGCATCACATTGGCAAAGAGGTTCAGGGCAGGTACATAAGTTCTGCAAATGGTGTAAGTGGTACACCTCAGGAAGATAAGGAGATAATTGTGGCTATTGAAAGCCTGAAGACTAAGGAAGAAACTGAAAATTCATCAGAGATATTATATGCTGTGGTAACACCTATGAATTGGAATAATCAAGTGTGGAAGCTCTTTTGTCAGAAATCAGTTAGATATTGGGAAGGTAGAAGCGCAAGGAAGAGGAAGAAGCAAAAGATCTTGGCTGTCTCTCATAGAAACATAAATCGCTGGGATAACCGCGATCTACGATCTGAACGTCACGTACCCAAACGCGGTACGAACGCGTACCAGACGCAGGTGGGATCGCAGGTCGGATCGCTTGGCCAAACGATCCTAATCGCCGGTCGGATCGTTCCGCATCGCTAAACAAGACGTGCGCAAACGTACCTGATGTCGATCGCAACACCAAAAGGGATCGCCCTAAATCGCGAACTCTGTACCAGAGCGTCGTTCAGGCTCGTCGTTTATTGTGCTTTGAAAATTGAATCGCCGTTTCTGAATCGTCGTTCAGACTTCAGACGCGTTCTCTTCGATTTCTGCAGAACGAATTCACGCTTCAGTCTTCCTCTTCTACTCTTCACTTTGTTCTACGTCCAGCACTCCAGCCTATATAATGGGGTGGAAATTGTTCCAACTCTCATCGTCCAGCACTCCTCACTTGGCTTTCTACTCTCCATTCTCTTCTCACTTATACTCTAAATTCTTAAAATGGTTTTTGGGTCTGGTTCATCTTCTAGAGCAGAGTCTCCAGCCACTTATAATTTAGTGGACAGTGACACAGAAGAGTATGTTCTTCCAGAAACTCAAGAAAGTGAACAAGCTGCTGCTGTACCTGCTACGCAAACTAAGGATGCAAATGCCAAAGCCAAACCACTGCTCGATGAAGTTACTTTCCTTGGCACGGGTGAAAGTAAAAACGCAGGAGGTGCAAAGCAGTGGGTTTGCAAACACTGCAAGGGGAAGTACACCAGTTCTTATACAAGAATTCATGTTCATTTTTTTGGGCCTGCAGCAGGGAAAAAGGCAGAAATCAAAAGGTGTCCTGCACTCCTCAAAGATAGGCAGAAGCATGAAAGTCTTTGGAACAAAGTAAAAGAAGCTGAGGCTGGTGACGTTGCAAAATCGTTGAAGAATTCACTGCTGTCCAGAAATGTGTCATCAAAGAAACGTTTGGAAGAGTCTTTTGGGCTATTGGAGAGAAACGCAGTTGACTTAAAGATCATTAGGGGCTTGTGTGCAAATGGGATTCCATTCAACGTCTTACGCAACCCGCAATTTATTGAAATGGTGAATGCTATCAAAAAGGCACCGGAAGGATACAAACCTCCTTCTAGTGAAAAGGCGAGAACGGTGTTGCTCGACGAATGCGTTAGGGACGTTGAGAAGGATCTAACGGTGGTGAAAGACACGTGGTACACTCAAGGGGTGTCAATTGTCTCGGATGGGTGGTCTAACGTGAAGCATAGGCCACTTATCAATGTTTTAGCGGTGAATTCCCGTGGTGCGATGTTCATGTACGCGGAAGATTTTTCTGGGGTTGAGAAATCTGGACTAGAGATTTCTAAATTTCTTCTTGGAGGTATTGACACGGTTGGACCAAGTAATGTGCTGCAAGTTGTCACCGATAATGCAGCTAATTGTAAGGCAGCCGGGCGAGAGATTGAGAAGGTACACAAGCATATCTTTTGGTCTCCATGTTGCGTACACACTTTGAATTTAATTTTCAAAGACATGGCAAAAGAACTCCAATGGTTACGGAATACGTATAGAAAAGGCAAGGATATAGTTAAGTATTTTATTAACCATACCCATGCTTTAGCTATCTTTCGTGAAAACTCAAAGTTAGAGTTGCTAAAGGTTGCAAAAACCCGGTTTGCATCGCATTACATTTTGCTAAAAAGGGTGATGGATTGTAGAGAGGCTCTTGCCTCAACTATTTTTTGCAATTCTTGGAGGGAATGGGTGAGAACTGGAGATGAAAATGCAAGAATTAATGGTGCTAATGTTGCTGAAACCATTAAGAGTGATGAGTTTTGGGATGATGTGAGGAATGTTTTGAAAATTACTAAGCCTATTTTTCTACTTATCAAGTTTTGTGATGGTGATGGTCCAAAAATGGGTGAAATATATGAAAGAATGGATAATATGTTGGGGGAGATAAAGGACATTATGGTGGATAATGTATATTCTTGCTATTACCCGGATATTAAGAAAATAATTGTAGCTAGATGGGAGAAGATGACAATTCTATCTTGAAAAATTGGCTCCGGGTGGTATTGCAAGAAAAGCACCGAATCATGATAAAGAGGTCGTGGTTGGTGTTATGGAAGCTTTCAAAAGAATTGCAGAAAGTCCCGAAGAGGAAAGGCTATTACGAGAGCAATTTGCTACATTCCATATGAAGAAGGGGATCTATTCAATGGTGGCAACACAAGCGGATTCTGTGACAATGGATGCAATTGATTGGTGGTCAACCTATGGAGCCGAAACACCGGAATTAGCCGAAGTAGCAAAGAAGGTGCTTTCACAACCGATTAGCAGCTCTTCGGCCGAAAGAAATTGGAGTACATATTCTTACATTCACAGTGTGAAGAGAAACCGGTTGAATTGCAAAAGAGCCGACAAATTGGTCTTCATTCACTCCAACATTCGACTCCAGTCACGCTTTTCAGAGTCATATAAAGCCGGTCCACACAAATATTGGGACATCAATCCCGAGAGCACATACATAGAAGGCTCAAGTTCAAGACTCGAAGACATGGCTTGGGAGAATCTTGAAGATGAAGACGAGGACAAGGGGAGAGGAAAGAGACCTCGAGTTGATTAGACATGTACTTTTTTATTTGAATTTGAACTTTAAATCAATGATTGTAGTAATATTTTTCTGTTTTGCTTGAAATGTTTTTGAATATTAATGTTTTTGCTTTTGCTTAATGTTATGAAATCATGTTATGAAATTTGTTTTTGTTCAATGTTGAAATCTGTATTCTATAATTCAGTTTTATAGTTTTATTATAGTACCAAAATATAAGGTACAACGTACCGAACATATGGTACATCGTACCGAACGCGTACCGAAATGAACCTACCCCCCTTCGTATCGGATACGCTAGATCTAGCGTACCGCGTTCCCGTTCCTCGTTCCCGTATCGAATCGTACCGCGAACCATGTGACTATGCTGTCTCTTACCGCCCACCTTGAGGGCAAGGTGGATGTTTAGGGAGGGAGTATTGATAGGGATCTACCTATTAGATTAATAATAGATAATAATTCTAATATGAATACTAGAAGAATAGATATTGTTTAGTGGGCCTGTTATTTTGGGCCTATTATTATAGAGAATAATAAGAGGGCTTATACTATAAATAGAAAGAGGAAGGCATAAGGAGGCTTTTGGACTTACGTCTTGGGACTGGGAAGATTGAGAATTATATCTCTCTTTGGGGGGCTTCGGCTCATCTGGGGGCTTCGGCCTTGTTACTGTAACCGATCTTCTTCATCAATACAAATTTCAGTTGTTTCTTGTTAATTTCCTGTTAATTGTTCTGGATAATTGGAAGATCCTATCAAGTTATGTGGTTGAGATTTATGTCGAAAGAAATAGAAGAATATAAGCCACATATATGTACTTAGAAAAGGAAAATGTTTAAGGATATCGAAAAAGAGAAAGTAGTAGGAAGGTAACAAGGGGATAGGAGTAATTCTTTGTTAGATTTAAATCTTTAGGATACTGGTTAGAGCAGAAAGACTTTCTGCAGAAATAGTAGAATTGGATTACTAATTGATTTTTGGAAATTGCCTTCAGGTCTAGAAGTTCAACTAAATGCCATCGAGAGTAGATCAATGGATTGTGGAACCTGGTTCTGGAACTACAAGTTAATGGGCACACATATTCGATTGGAGCTAGTGGAGTCCTAGGGGAGACAAGCCAAAGCTACATATTGCCTTCGTGAATCATGGTTCATGAATGGGAATGGAGTCTTGCTGGTTGTCTGGTTGAACGAAGTTGAACCTTTCCAACCATCTCATCAATAATATATCTATAATATATGTCAAATTATGTATAAATAGCTACTACTAGGTGCAAGCTTGTACTTGGAATTATATATAGGCAATTCGTTGTCCTCTTTAGCTTATTATTACGGAGTACGTTTTAACTTTTAAGCAATGTGGAAATCTTGATACATTGGGAAGCACAAGGAGACTTTTGACTCTTTTCCTTCTGGCTCCTTTTCATCGCAAATCTGTAATAGGGATTTCGTACTGAATAGTTGATCTTGTATTAAATGCTTTAGTTTTGTGTGTTGTCTTTTTCTTTTTTTTGTTTGTTTGCAGGAAATATGGAAGCATTAATTGGTATGGATGCTGAGAGCTGCACCAATTCAGTGATCAGTTTCCGAATCTGTGAGCAAAAATCCAAAATAAGGGTAAAAATGTTATTAGTTCTCAAAATAGAAGTAAACAAGTTTTAGAATTTCAAAATATGACTTATGTTTTTTCCTGAAATAAGAGTGACCAGAGTATTTACTGTCATCTTGGAGTTATTATTGTCATCATATTGTAGAACTAGGCATTAACATGATAAAATTTACAGTCATTAATGATAATACAGAGTATTTTTCAATCATTGCACTGACGATTCGTATTTCGGAAAGAAAAACATGACAATCATATTTTGAAATTTACGAATGTTTTACTTCTATTTAGAGTAACTTCTCAAAATGTTACCATTAAATTGTTGTGCTTATGCTATAAAAGTCCAAAATGGAAGTATTGTGTCCTTTTTCCTAAATATGAGCCCAGACATTTTTTACACTAAAGGATTAATATGAAAATATTCATGTTATAATTCATAGAGTTTTTCTAGAATGACAAAAATTACTCTTATTTTTTAATTTCACATTGTTTTTGTTTTTATCTTAAGGGGTGTGTGTTTTTTTATAATCATGAAGGCTGGTACTTAGTCTTGATTGTCAATGGAATAAGCAAATCCAGTGGCTTTTAATTAATCTATTTGGTTGAAACAAATATTTTACATTTGTAGAATTTCAGGAGGTTTAGTCATATCATCCCATTAACTCTGACCAATGGAATCTGAATTGTGGGTTCCTGTATCTATAAATAAAGCATCCAGAGTCCAGAGAAATGAATAACCCTTTACGGCTTTACCCACACAGCAATTCCTTGTCGATACCTAATTTCTTCATGCAAAGTTTACCAATTTTACATAACTACTCGTTCATGACATTGACAGAGTACGGACTAGAAAACCAAGATTTTTAGAGATCCTGTTTTGAATAATTCTATGGGCTCCAATTTTTCTGTCACATGCAGTCATCCGTATAACATAGACTCATAGAGCTCACTCCAGCTCACCTACATGGCTACATTCTAACATCGCCCTCTTACTCAGAAAGTACACCCGAACAAAAACAAGTTACATAAGTGTTGACAACAATCTTACTTCTAAAGGTATGTTTAGAGGGGAGGATGGTGGAAGGCTTTCAAGGTTAGTCATTTGAAGGGAAGGAGGGAGGAGTGAAGAAAACTTTCTTTCTTGTTTGAGAGTTATAAATCTGAAAAGTGACTAGAAGAATTATAATTATAATCCAAAGAGATATGATGAATTTTTATATAGTTGAACTTATATACTACTTTCGTCCTTAAAGAATGTCCTAGTTTGATTTCACACATATTAAGAAAGTAATTTTGACTTCACATTGTAGCGTCACTGTTTGGCAATGTTTGACACTGTTTTTACAATGTTTTGCATTGTTTGATATAGATTTGTTTACCAAATAAGGAAGTTAAAGAAGTTGGACTTTAATTTAGGGACTTCCATTTTGGGAAAGTAGGACATTCTTTCAGGGACGGAGGGAGTACATTGTAAGTTGAGCTAAAATTATCATTTTGTTAAGTTGTCTATTGAAATTTGAGAAAGTAAAAAATTGAGCATGTAAAAGGTTTTGGAGGATCACAAGAATCCCACTAAATATTTCTCCAAATTTTTTAAACTCTCAAATAAGAAAGGAAGAGTTATAAAACCTCCTCATCCTTTCACATAAGGGTCAGAAAAATCGAACCAAAACCCGAAAACCAATGGAGTGAGTGTAAAAGAAGACACGGCAAGCGCATAATTGAATGACCAGAAAACATGAGAATACCCTAAATAGCATACAATATTTGATTTTTTACAAGCTGGAGGGTTTTAATTAGTGAATGATTTTAAAGTATAGGGGCTTAATTACCATTTTCAATAAAGTACGAAAGTTATTTGATAGTTTTCTCTAATCAGTAAGATTATTGATGGTAAGTAAAAATGTGAAACATATACATACGTAGGCGATAACAACAATTATTGCGTTTCTAAATAAATGAAATAATAACGTGTGTAATGTATGTAGTTGACATATACTCCGTATGTAAGGGAAATGTAAATTTAAAAATATGGAGATTTGTGAAAAAGATAACGATTCGAGAAAAAGTATATGTGCATCTAGTATGTGGAATAGTGATTGGGTTATTATTGGTTAAAAATTACTCTCTCCGTCCTGCTAAGATTGTTTCATTTTACTTTTTCGGGAAATCCCACGAAGATTGTCTCATACCAAATTTAGTAAAATTTGTGTGACTATAAATCATTCTTACTTTATTAATTTAATATCAACCACACAAACTAGTTTTTTTAATAATCGTGCCACTTTCTTTTGTCTCAATTAGGGGTGGACCCGGGACGGTACGTTCCGGTTCGGTCCTGAGCCCGGACAGGCTTTTATTTGGGAAAGGTGGAACCAGAACCGGCCCGGGTAGCCGGCGGTTTCGGGTCGGGCCGGACCCAAACCGAGCCGGTTCCGGTTCGGGCTTTTTTTTTTTTTGCAACCCCTGACCCCCCCCCCCCCTTCACCCCCCCAAAACACCCAACCCAACCGGGTAAAATAAAAAAAATGAAAAAACAAAAAAAAAAGATTAGGACTGAACCGGGCCCGGACCGGCCGGGCCGGTTCGCGTTTTAGGGGACCCGAGCCCGCACCGGGAACTGAGCGGTTCCGGTTGGCCCGAACCGGCTCCAAGCCCGGGTACCGGGCCGCCCGGTCCGAGTCCACCCCTAGTCTCAATCTTAGTGGGACGGGGGTAATACTACGTACTTGAAAACATCTATTATGATAAAGACGTGTGTATCTTTAAATACATTTTTGTTTCATTAAACCGTTATTGTTAATGATTTTTTTTAAATGTATAACACATTACAAAACACACACCTACAAACTGGAAACTAAATTGCATTTCGTTCTTAAGTAATAGTTTTACAAATTTTCTTTCAATGAATGGTGTATGATCAATGGTGATTCTTTAATTGTTTGATGAATTTTGATTTCACAATCTAAAAATCTTTATATTAATACTCCATATCCTATTTGTGAACGAAACGAGATATTTCAGAGTACAAAACAAATACATAAAGTCTTGATGAGAATCACTATGATTTTTCTAAAATATTACTCTTTGTGTTCCATATAACTTTGCAAACTTGACTAACTAATTTTGTCATTTTCTTTTTTTAAATAAAGAATTTGTAGTTCCTGTTAATTCTTTCTTCTCTGCAAAAATCTCAATTACTCAATTTTACTTTAATTTCTTATTCTATATGTCAGTCAATTTTGACGAAGCTATAGGGGACGCGCGGAGGGAGTACTACTTGCAAGATCGAAAATGTAGCTTCCTATCAAGGTATAAATTGAATGTACTTTAAATCGTGTGTCGATGATACTCATCAGCTAGAATATCAGTGAAAATATCAAATTTAAAGTGTATATACACATTATTCATGACATAAACTGTTATAGTCAAATTTAACTTTTGACAATTATTATACGGAGTAGGATATTTACATAAACAATTCAATGAATTTGAGAAGAAAAAAATTACACACCCCATGCTATGTTAATTCTTCTCAATTTTTTTCAACGAACGGTTTGGCGGGTGCTCCCAGCTCCTTCAATTGAAAAAGGAAAAATCTTTTTAAAATGATGTTTTACCTGCACGGATAGCTAAGTTGGTTAAATGGTGAGAAATTTGGAACAATGATCAAGGATCGAAACCCGTAACGGTCGTGTGGAGGCAGAGGCGGAACCAGAACAAAAAGTAAGGGGTGGCTAAAAGTAGCGTACAATGCAAAAACAAATCGTTATAAAGGTTTAGAGAATATAAAATTTTTGGATCACATTCTACACGAGGATGTTTTTCTCTATTACTTTCTTTTTTATCTCGTCTAGAAGATTCAGTGCCTCGTGTTACAAATTGTAAAATAAACATGATTACATGAGTAACCTAACAAGTTAAAAATATTTTCAACTTTAAATTCTTAGAGATAAAGCAATTAATCAATTAAAATTCAAAGCAAGTAAAGCAATGAAAGTAATTAATCTAAAAAAATGTACAAACAATTTCAACTTCATATCAATTCAAGCAATTAATCAATTAAACTTTAAAGAAATTAAAGTAATTAATCAATAAAATTACAAAAGAATTCAAACTGTCCAGTGATTAATCAATTCAATTTAGATTAAAAAAGTAATTAAAGCAATTAGCAAATAAGCAATTATAATAATTAAAAAGATTTCAATTTTGAAAGCATTTACGAGAGACCAAAGTACCGAACTGTTGAATATAGGCAACTGGCTTCACCGCTTCCGAGTTCAGAGTATTTACCGAACGGACTTCGTCACTTCACTGCTTGACAGCCTTGACTCACTTCGAATCTTGAGAATCAAGCTAGGGCGGCCGGCGGAGAATCAAGCAACTGCGACGGAGAGTATAGATTCTAGGGACGGAGAGCCGGCGATTGAGGACGAAGGGGCAATCTTGCATTCTTGCGAGGCGAGTGTGCTCTATCCTATATGCCGCTATGCGCTTATGCGGTGAGGATGCAGTGTGAAAACGGGTTTATCAGATTGGGTAAAAAACGACGTCGTTTTGTTTATTCCTGTGCACTTAGACAAACGACGTCGTTTGGCAGATTAGTTGAATTAAAAAAATACAGCCTGGAAGTCTTCTATCTCCTTGTTCGCTGAATCGGAGCCTCGGGCGCAGAAGACTACAGGGGCAGAAGACTAAATACCCTATACTAATACTCAAAAAACTCCGGCGAAGGGGTGGCGGCACCACCGGCTCGCACCCCCTGGTTCCGCCCCTGTGTGGAGGTTACAGCTCCTACATACTAGGCTGGACCTCTGGTGCACACGGGTATAAGGCCTACCATTATTGGGTCGACTAAGTCACCGTGACTTACTCCTCCACCATTCTATCGGGTCAGGATGTGGGGCTCATGGACGTGAGATTCCACTTTTGGAATAATGAAAAAGGAAAAATCTGTTTGTTCACCGCTTCACGCTTATCTTATTATTTAAAAAAAAATCTACGATATAAGCGTTTACATGAAGAAAGGCCGATTGAAGAAAGAGACAGATGCGTGTAGAGTCATACGGGAACAGAAGAGGGGAGTAAAATGGTGAAGACAAAATTGATAAGGTAATGAGGGAACAATAAATAATCTGACATGATATTCCGATCCCTGCTACATGTACGTCGAGATCTTCATGCACCCACCACGTGATGCAATTTCAAATGCCCACATGCATGCATTATACCGGTAATATCAGATATATGCTGCCTTGATCGAATTGCTTGTTGCCCTTTTCTCTCATGTATTTTCAGATCACTCTATTTACACAAATAGAGTTGTCTATTTACAGACAAATCTCTAGAATCTTGCAAAGTTGTTTGTGTACAGACAATTTCATTTGCGTAAACAAAAGTGAGAAATTTATAGGATCCTGCAGAGTTGTTTGTATACAAACAACTTTTATGTGCGTAAACAAAGAAGTGTGTCAAAGGTGTACACAAAAAACGTGTACACCAAGCACGACTCTTCCATTTTTGTGCTTTTATTTTCATAATACTTTGGATTCTTTATTTTAGTACCTTTGTTCCCGCATTGATACTAGAAGAATTGTTACCGGGGATAAGTCTCGAATTGAAATACTATGTAAAATTGTACGTAGTATAGAGCTTTTGCAAGTACTTGGGTCAGAGCATGCACCAATCGCTATCTACTAGTCTGCGATTAAAATCCAATTTACATCCTCCCAGTTAACTGTTCGATCGGTGTACGTTGGGGACTTAGGGATGTGTTGTCATCCTTTTTTCACAAGAGGTGATCCGATAACCAAGAAAATTAAGTATATGTAATGATCAAATATTAAAGTGATAAAGTGAGAATTAATAATAATAAAATAAGAATTGAATGATTTAATACCACACCAACATTGTCAAATTCGGTATGAGCCATTGGAATTCAAGTGTGTAGTTGTCTACGATATTATGATATATGCTTTCTATTTTTGGGCCTAATTTGATTCTCATACAAAATCCTCTCAAACATGTGTAAATACATTTTAGGTGTAAATACAAAGTTAATTAGGCCTCGACGCACCTCTAATTTGGGAAAACCTACTACGAAGTACTTTACTATGTATTTGTTAAGAAAATGATTACAAATTGTTTTTAGCAATGTTCTAAAAGGGATTAGGCGCTATCGAGCGTCAGCCCAGCACCTAGCTCCTAGTCGAGGACTAGTCGGGACGTATAGACTAAAACGGGAATGTCTGACCACCGCCTAACGCCTAGACGAAGACTAGTTGAATGTTTAAAATGATTTTTAGAACAATAATTTTTATACAGGGAAACATTAATAGTTTTTGTGACTACTCACTTAGCATACATGTGCTTGTACATGGGAATTAGTTGTTAACAGCATCCATCCATGATAGAATCAGCTGCACAGTAAGTAGCAAATGTAGCATCTGCAGTCATGAATTCATGATACTGACCCAAGACTCTAACTAATAACTACTGATGTTTGTCTTTCTTTCTTTGCCATTCATCATACGCGCATATGGTGTGCAGATGATGAAGTGAACTGCTGGCCGGAAGCTGCTTTATAATATGTTTCAATAGAAATTACTTCAAATAGAACTAAAACTATGGAAAAAATTCAAAATATGACTTCCTATGTTTTTATTCCAAAATAGGACCATAGTGGTCCTATTAGAAACATACTCATTTCTTCCTTCCATTCTTACACCTCCTTTAAATATTAGTAAAAGATAGCTAAAAGTCATAATTAAATGTTTAATTCATAATAAATCCGAAAAAATTTCAATAATTCGTAGAAAAATAATAAAAAAATTAATAAAAATTTTATAAAATAAAAAATAAGATTTTTTTTTATTTTTTTTTAAAAATTAATACTCCCTCCGTCCCGCTAAGATTGTCCCATTTTACCTTTCCGGGAAGTCCCACTAAGATTGTCCCATACCAAATTTGGTAAAGATTGTGTGGCTCCAAACCATTCTTACTTTATTCTTACTTTATCAATTTAATATCAACCACACAAACCCACTTTTCTTAATAATCGTGCCACCTTCTTCCGTCCCAATCTTAGTGGGACGGAGGTAGTAAAAAATTGTAAAACTCCATAAAAAAATTTAAAAAAATATGGATACCTTTCCCACCACCTGTACTACCTCCCTGAACCACCACCTCTGATCGGTGTAAAAAATGCCACTTTTTTTTTAAATTCCACAAAAATGGCATATTTCTCTATGAGAATGCCAACATTTTCATTCTGCCAACTTGAATTCTTTTGACTTTTGCCAAAAATATGGCATTCATAATTTTTTTGGCATTTTTTTACCCCGGTGACAGGAGGTGGTGGTACCGCCTCCCTGCACCACCACCTCCGACCGTTAAAAAAATGCCATATTTCCTACAAACTTCCAATTTTTTTTTTCGGAAAATGCCAAAAATATGGCATATTTCTCTTTGATAATGCCAACATTTTTTTCTGCCATCTTAAATCATTCTGAATTATGCCAAAAATATGGAATTCATAATAAATTTGGCATTTTTCCCCCAAATGACTAGAGGTGGTGGTGCTGGGGCGGCAGAGGCGGCGGTGACAAAAAAAATCGATTTTTTTTATAAATTTTTTTAATTTTTATTATTTTTGTTTTTGATTTTTTTTTAGGTTTATTATTTTTCAAAATATTTTTATTAATTTTTTGGTGTATTTTAAGATTTTTTATTATTTTTTATTATTTTATTATGAATTAAAACATTCCAATAAGTATAAGGGTATATTTGTCCAAGACACACATAATTAGTCCTATGGAAATATAGTTTATTTTTTGGTCCTATTTGTGCAAAGTGAATGACTTTTAGTCCTATTTTGATAATTAACTCTATGTTTCAATCATCAAATATTTTGAATATATACGCAGAGTTAATTGCCCTCGATTTCACAATTATTGAAACATAACAATACTCCCAAATATTAATATAACCTTATTTTTTTATGACGGAACTAATATTTACTTTCCTCTTTTCGTTACTATTAAATAAATAAATAAATAAATAAATAAATAAATAAATAAATAAATAAATAAATAAATAAATAAATAAATAAATAAATAAATAAATAAATAAATAAATAAATAAATAAATAAATAAATAAATATTTAAAATAAAAAATGCTTCTTTAGATTACCTACCTATGAAATATATACTCCGAAAGTTATATAAAAAGTTATTTTCGCATCATGATTGTATGTTTTTTTACAAATACAAATTTATTGGTATAATAATTACATAATTTAAAATACTCTAAGCTTTGTTAGAATGGAGTTAACATTCTGGAATTTCATTTTTGAAATAAATAATACTACCTCCGTCCCAAAATGATTTGCAAATTTGACTTTTCTTGGTCAAACAGTTTCGTTTTGTTCGCTTGATTAAGATGTCAATTTTTAATTATATTCTAATTTGGAGTTTACAACTTTGAAGAGATTTTAATGTAGTTTATGAATATGTAAATTTCACTTATTAGAAATTGAATTAATTATCAATAGAGAGGATTGACTTCTATTACTGGTTGACCGAAAAATATTGACTTTGCAAAACAAATTGGGACGGAAGGAGTATTACATCTGGTACAATATAACTTTTTATTACCTAATACCATAAAATTATATTTGTGAAAATTACAGGGGCGGAGCCAGAGCACTGGGCCGGGCTAGACCGGTACAAAGAATATTTTTAGAAAAAATTTTACACGAAATTTTATACCTTAAAAATTAAGACATTTTGAAAAATTTTGGTGGGCCATGGCCTAGGTTGGCCCACCCCTAGCTCCGCCCATGTGAAAATATATATAATCATGGTGTTAATGTAACTTTTATATAAAGTTTGGGATATATATATTACATGTGCAAGATTAGGGTACTTATCTAAATTATCTTTCCCTTAATTATTTTATTACTTTTTATAAAGTCAAAATAAATACTATGTTTAAGTATATTTTTTGAGAATGAAAATTGCCAAAGTTTTCATTTTTTCTTTAAACAAATATCAGCTTTAACATTTTCAAATTTAAAAAACTACTTTAATTAATAAATAAATCGAATTCGAACAGTAGTTTACCTTGTCATTAAAAAACCTTTGCGTTTTTAATAATTTCAATGGATTGGTTTTGCCAACCCCTGGATTTACCAGACAAAAAATGCATTTTATTGGTCCCCAATAGACAGTTAAAAAGCTTTCCAGGAGCAGTAGGCCATCCCTAGCAACTTGAGTAGGCTGAACTACAAGTTAAAAAGCTACATCCTTGATGTCACTTGTCAGATCATAATATTATGCGGAGTGTATTTATTACGTACGAGTAATATAAATAACAAATTTGTATAAATAATTGATCATAAGTAGTTGAAGATTAATCATTTGATAGCATGTGCGCGTTTTATAATGGTGATTAGTATTCGAAAGCAAAGTTTTTGGACCAGAAAGTCAGAAACCCAACATTTCTTAAGTCAAGCACTATTCAAGATTCATAAACAGAAACTCAGGAAGATAAACGGCGTTATTATATTGTTTCATGAGAAATAAAATTTTAAAGCAAATTATAAGTATCTTAGTTTTTTGGGATAAGGGTCAGATAGGGCCTCGAACTTGAAAAAAAATGTCAAATAAGGCCATATTTAGAATGCTCTGTCCGGCCGACGCCATTTGGGGTGGTTCCCGGTGGAATTTTTTGATGAAATTTTTTGAGAATCTTATTCATTAAGTCTAGTTTACTCATATCAAATTTGAACTAACAATTCAATCGGGAAGACATTCAAATGAATTCATGAAGATAACTGCGTTTTTAACGGTACAATTATCTTCAAGAATTCATTTGAATGCCTTCCCGATTAAAGTTTTAGTTCAAATTTGATATGAGTAAACTAGACTTAATGAATAAGATTCTCAAAAAAATTCATCAAAAAATTCTACCGGGAACCACCCCAAATGGCGTCGGCCGGACAGAGCATCCTAAATATGTCCTTATTTGACATTTTTTCTCAAGTTCGAGACCCTATCTGACCCTTATCTCTAGTTTTTTCATTAAATGTCTTCTTCAATGCACGATAACAATTGTACGTTACGAGGAAGGAACCTTCGATTTAGGTATACATTTTTCTTACAATTGAGTACTCACAAGTCAATGGTGTCTTCTTCAAAAATGGGACATCATTTTACCGCCTTTAGCTCAACCAGACTCAAATGACCCCCCCCCCCCCCCCCCCCCTTCCCCTCCTGAATAGATGGACACACGATGGTGAGCACCACCCGAACATCTATGAGTGCACCTCATCATCCTCTAAGCTTGCCTGAGATCACCATCCATATAAAGTTTTGAATGGGTGAATCAACCCACGTGACTTCTAACTAGCGGTGGCCCCTCTCCAAGACTAGGCGGTGTGGAGGGCGAGATCCGCCTAGTCTTGGAGCATGGGCTCTAGTCAGTAGGGGATCGGTACGTTCTTCCATCCTTCATTTGTTGCATAGCTCGGTAGCTCCAACCACTACAAAAAAACACGGGCGTAGTCACGGATTTAGTCACGGACTGCAGTGTAAAAATTCCGTGACTAAAAAGGTTAGTCACGGTCATCCGCCGTGACTAAATCCGTGTCTTAATTGGCGTGACTAAATGAAGTCACCGCCACATAACCGTGACTAAATTTAGTCACGGATTAGTCACGGTCAAGGACCGTGACTATTTTCATGCCGGAAACCCCACTCCGACGTGTTAGTCACGGCCACAAGCCGTGACTATAATTTTTTTTTAAAAAAATAAATATTAGTCACGGCTGTGGGCCGTGACTAATTTTTCAAATTTTCAAAATTTTCAAAAGACCGCCCGCGGGTGTAATCTAAAATTTTGAAATTAGTCACGGTTGTCGACCGTGACTAAGCTTTTTTTTTAAAAAAATAATGTTTTTTATTAAAAACAAATAATAATTTCGAATTAACTGTAGTCACTAGGGGTGGGCGAATCGGTTTACGGTTCGGTTTTTATCGGTTTCGGTTCGGTTTCGGTTTATTCGGTTTGAGGAAAATAGTACCAAACTCAAACCAAAAGAATTTTGGTTTGGTTTCGGTTCGGTTTGGGAAAAATTCGGTTCGGTTCGGTTTGGTGTTCGGTTTGATGTTCGGTTTATAAACTTGAAAATGATTATGTCTTGTTTCATATGTTACAATCCACTTTGAGTAAATGAGTAATTTTGAATGTTTTGTTTTCATTGAAATTCCAACTAAATGAAATACTAGAACCAGCCTTCACCAAACCAATTGAACAACCTGCCTTCACCTGCTTAAACAACCTGCCAATTGAAATTCCAACTAAATGAAATACTAGAACCTAGCTTAAACAACCTGCCCTCACCTGCTAAACCAATTGAAACAAACTAAACCAAAGATTCACACAGAAATAGAAATAGAAATATAAATACAATTTGCTATTAATATCCCCAACCATAATAAATACAAATATGTCGTATTAGCTAACTTTGTCATAATGAATGTTTGAAATGTGTAAAAGTTAAAATAATACGAGTATATGCTTAAATATGCATTTTCATGTCTAAATTTTTTATTTATATCTTAAAATGAAGAGTGAAGATAAATACAAAGTGTGTGTGTGTGTGTGTTGTTCGGTTCGGTTCGGTTTTGTTCGGTTTTGTTCGGTTTTTATCGGTTTCGGTTCGGTTCGGTTTAATACGGTTTGAAAGAAATAGTACCAAACTAAAACCAAATTGCATACGGTTCGGTTTCGGTTCGGTTTAGTTCGGTTTGGTACGGTTCGGTTCGGTTAAACCAAACCGTTATGCCCACCCCTAGTAGTCACGGATAAGGCCGTGACTACTATTTTTGTTTTTAAAAAAAAAATTCCATTTTTTTTTGAAAGTTGTTTTTAAAAATTACTTTTTAATACGTATTTTTACAAATTAAATTTAAAAATGTTATTCTAATTTTTATCCATGTTTTTATACTATTGAATTATTGAAAATATTATTCTAATTTTTTAAATTTAAAATTACATTTTAAAGAGTAAAGACATACAACAAACTTAATAAATATTGTGACAAACTTTTAAATGTTTTGACAAACAACAAAGTACAAATGTATGATGATTACATGTCCCTTCGTGGGACTCCATTATGAAAAAAATTAGGATTTTCTTCTTCTTCTTCTTCTTCTTCTTCTTCATCATCATCAACAAGAAACTCATCTGGGTTCACGGGGGGGTCTTCGGGGTCAGGTCGGGTTCCTCCTCGGGGTGCTCCTCGGGGTCCTCCTCGGGGTGCTCCTCGGGGTCCATGGCTCGGTGTGCCACTACCTCCTCCGGATGACCTCGCAAAATCAAAGGACATAGATCCGAAATTCGGGGAGATCATAGGCATGCCACCATATCCGGAGTTGGGGAAAAATCCCATACCGCCCATGTGCGAAACTTGAGGAGTTTGCTCAGGGTGGAATACGTACGGGGGAGGAAAAGGCTGTTGGGGAGGCTGGAATCCGGCACGCATGTACCGTTCCATCTCCTCCAACCGGGCTTTTGTGGCCTCATCTGCTTTCCGCTGCTCCTCCCATCGCCGTTCGTGCTCCTCCAGTTCACGCTGCAGTGTAGCAATACGAGGATCTTCTCCCCGCCTTGACCGAGAAGAGGAAGCGCCGGTGCTTCGATCATACAAAATCCGTTGCCCCTCGGCCCCCAAGCACGGAACCCGGCCCTTGTAAACCCCGGCCGCCTCAATGGCCGCCTCATCATCCGCATCGGAATCGAGGTCGTCTTCCTGGGTCAAGCCTCGTGCCGCACGCTGCCTGTCAACGGATTCGTTGTACTTCGTCTGCATTTTCAAAAAATATTTTTTAAATGCTACATACTTAGATTTGATATGTTACTAAATAAAAAAAATATGATGCTACATACTTCGAAGTCAGCGAGGCGGGGTGGCAGATCGGCTTCAGATTCCTCGCCGTGCTTCGTCCAGCAATGCTTGACGAGCCGGAGAACACCAACCCTCTTCTTCTCAGGACCAGCCTAAATGGTGTGAAAAAGACTTAAGTAAATTTTTTATAATGAAGGATTGTGATGGTGTAAGGTTTTTTGAATAGCACTTACAAGAGTTTCTTTATGGGCATTCTGAGATTTGCGACCCCCGTGCCACTGCATCTCCAAGGCCTTCTCGGACATCCGGTTTTTCTTACCGGATTCACTTCTGGCCAAGAATTTCGGATCAGAAGACCAGTGGCGACAAAGGTTGGACCACACTTCATCCGAAACCCATTTAGGCTTTTTCGAACTTTTTCGCGCACGTTTAAAAGTGGCGCGAAGCCAGGTCGAAATCCTAGCATTGTAGGCTTTAAGAATATCGGCACCGTTTGCGTGAGTCCAACGATAGCGAGCCTTTATTAAAACAAATTGGATTAATTAATCAGTAGGTATATATTAGGCCAATACAATCAGGGAGGGAACATTCATTTATTTTTACCTTGAACAGGTTCCACCATAGTTCGCGAACCTTGGGGTCAACATCCGAGTACGTGGCCCAAGTGCCAAGAAAGTGTCCCCCGATTATGCTTTTGATGCCTTTGAACACTTGTTCGTCACTTAAAAAAATTAATAGTATTTATTTATATAAGATTTGGTTAGATTATTTAACATTATATAAAATTATTGAAAATAAGGTTTCTTCATAACTACTTACAAAAGAACTTCTGCAGGGGTCACCCAAACAGCTCCTTCGTTGTTGCGCTCCGCTTCGGACATGGGCGCATAGTTAGGGCGGGGAGCCGAGGTCGATTGTTCGTTGCTCATCTAAAATATATTAATTTATTTTGTTTTTTGTTAGAACGATTATAATAGAAGATCAAATTTTTATGTAAGTATTGTCTATTGTCAATGTATATAACATATTAAACTGGGTATAAGTTTAATATCAGGTTCCAATAATTGCTAATAAACAAATCCTATAATTATTAATGAGTTGACACAGTCGACCGAAGAATCAACCGGTTGGAGCTCATCAATGAGTTGACCCAGTCGATTCATTGATAAACTCCATCCTGACGATTCTTCAGGCTACGCCTTGAACCATGGATGGGCTACATCACATGTAGCGACATAATGTCAGTACATGCGTTTGGGAGAGTCCATCGATGACTTAAGCCGTAGCCAGAAGAATCCACAGATTGGAGCTTATCTAAGAATTGACTAGGTCAACTCATTGATAAGCTCCAACGGATCGATTCTTCGATCGAGTGGGTCAACTCATTGATAAATTATAGGATGAGTTTATTAGAAATTATTGAACCACTCATATTAAACTTATACACAGTTTATTAAATTTTTATAGGGAAAAATAATAAAAATACCCCAAACTTTGAAGGGATGTGACAAGAGCACCACAAACTTTCATATGTAATTTAAATATCCCAAACTTTATATAAAGTTTGGGGTGTTTAAATTACTTATGCAAGTTTGGGGTGCTTACCTCACACCCTTTCAAAGTTTGGGGTATATTTATTATTTTTCACTATAAAAATTTATACAAGTATTATCATAAATTGCCCTTGGAGGTAACATGAGGGGTCCATATTTTTTCATAATAAGTTCTTCTATATGAGGGGTCCATATTTTTTCATAATAAGTTCTTCTATAGCATATTAAACTATCTATTAGTTTAATATGAGGGGTCCATATTTTTTCACAATAAGTTCTTCTATAATTTGGCAATAAATTGCCCTTGGAGGTAACATGTTAAACTTTTTGCAAAGTTTACATGAGAGGAGATCATTTTTTTTATGTTTTAGATATATCATTTTAAAATAAATTTCAAACAGTTTGTTAAATCAAGTTTTACAAAAAACTATTTTTAAAAATAATCTGTTTAATAAAAGAGTTTTTAAAACAGTTGTTATTAAAACAGTTTTTATTAAAACAGTTTTTATAAAAACAGTTATTATAAATAAAGTTTTTATAAAAACACTTTTTATTAAAACAGTTTTTATAAAAACTGTTTTTTACAAAAATCTGTTTAATAAAACATTTTATATAAAACAGTTTATATATATCAATTTTTGTAAAAACAGTTTTTTTAGATAAATTATAAAAACAGTTTATATTAAAACAGTTTGTATAAAAACAGTTTTTATTAAAACAGTTTTTATTAAAACTATTTTTTACAAAAATCTGTTTAATAAAACAGTTTTTAATTAACAGTTTTTATAAAAACAGTTTTTTTTAGATTAATTATAAAAACAGTTTATATAAAAACAGTTTGTATAAAAACAGTTTTTATAAACACAGTTTTTATAAAAACAGTTTTTATAAAAACACTTTTTATTAAAACAGTTTTTATAAAAACTGTTTTTTACAAAAATCTGTTTAATAAAACAGTTTTTAATTAACAGTTTTTATAAAAACAGTTTTTATAAAAACAGATTTTTTTTAGATAAATTATAAAAACAGTTTATGTAAAAACAGTTTGTATAAAAACAGTTTTTGGAAAAACAGTTTATCTAAAAACAGTTTATAATATAAAAAATAAAAATAATTTTTTATGTTTATACTATTATAAAAAACAGTGTTTCGTCCAGTTTTTTTCGGGATTAAATTTAAATGTTTAATATTTTGTTAATGGATATTACGGAAATTATATTTAAACGTGTTAAACTATTTTTGAGAGTTTAACACGAGGGGCTATTTATTTAAACAGTTTTTTTAAATATTAACCTAAATTAAATATTTTCGGAAATTAAATTTAAAGTAGTGCATATGTATAGAGAGGCATGCAAATCAAACACTAAACATATATGTTAAACATGATACTAATTGTATAAGCACGCATTAGTTCGAAAATATATTAATCATGCATATGAACATATATTAAACATAAAAAATCTACATTTGAACATATATTAATCATGCATACGAAACATATAAAACGAAATTATCATGCAAAACTACAAATCATGCATATAATAAATCATACATACAACTTTTGAAGATTACAAAATGATATGAAACTAAAAATCATGCATCTTATCATGCATTTGAGTATACAATCATGCATTTTTGGAATTTTAATCAAATATTACAAAATAAGATGAACAGAACACATAACCTTGACTGAAGAAGGGCCGACGGAAGAAGGTGGACGAAGGCGGCCGGAGGACGACGGCGGACGGCTAGACGGTGACGGCGGACGGCTAGGCGGCGACGGCTAGGCGGCAACGGCGGCACTATCTAAACTGGAAGAGAGGGAAGAGAGAAGGAAGAGGAAGTTAGGGTTTGGGAGTTTGGGTGCGTAGGTTTTAAAAAAAACGCTAAGTGTTTGTTTTATATAATTTTTTAGTCACGGTCATAGTCACGGTCAGGACCGTGACTAAACCCTTCGTAATTGACGATGTCAGCGAGGCGGTCAGAGCCGCTTTAACCGGAATAGTCACGGTCAAAGCCGTGACTATAACCGTGACTGTTTTTAAAATTTGAAAGTAGTCACGGTCATAATCACGGCAATGACCGTGACTATTGTGGTCAGCGCCCCTCTGACCGTTGGCCCTGACTTCGGCATTTACGAAGGGTGTAGTCACGGTCCTGACCGTGACTACAACCGTGACTATTAAATTTATAATTTCATTTTCCTTCCACCCAAGCATTTTATGCTAAAAAATGACTAATAAAGAACCAATTGACTGAGATATGATGCGTACAAGAATGTGTCGTCTGAAACTATGTACACAACTTATTGAACCGAAAAATGAATAAGGTGTTGTTCTGTTCGTCTTTGTGTTAGTTATTACTTATTGTTTATTCTTATTTTATTCAAATCAGATCAGATCAGAAAAATTCAGACATGATTTATTATTATTATTAATAATAATAATAATTATTATTATTCTTATTATTATTATTATATCGTTATAATAATATTAATTGTGTTTATATTACTATTATAATATTATAAATAATGTTAATATAATTATTAACATTATTATAGTGTGGACTATAATACCATCGTAATTGTAGTGTGGACTGTAGAGTATTAAATAAACTGCTTTGAATTTATGTGGTATAGAACAGATTAAGGAGTAATTATTTTACAAACAATAATGATGAAAGAAATTATCAAATATGCTTGGAGAAATTATATCACAAAATTGAAATTACAACAGCACAATTACTCGCTGTCAGAATCGTTATTTTCTACATATATAGTGTCTTCTTCTGTATCTGAACCGTCTATCCATTCACCTTCTTCCTGATATTGAGCATTTTGTTGTGCTACATACATTTCCTCAATTTCGCGCTCAGATGGAATGGTTAGGTCCGGAAGGTGCGTTTCTGGCATGACTTCAACACGTCCGCCATTTGGATCACTTAATTGGACGTTATAGTTGACCGTCTCAACAATAGGCGGAGGTTGGAAAAATTGTTGCTGAAAAGCATCTAGATCAACGTCCTTGTGTTGAGTTTGTGATTTTATTTTGTTCGGGCGGACAGGACATGCACACACCCAAGGATTCTGTGTCCGCCTTGTTGAAGGATATTCTGCATAATAAATCTGCGCTGCTTGTTGGGCAAGTATGAAAGGCTCATTTTTCGGGTACACACGAGAGTGGTTGACGTCAATCATATTATACTTCGGATTTTTGCGCACGCCACGTGTGGGGTCGACCCATGTGCAACGGAACAGAACGCATGTGAATTTTTTCGCACCAGAAGGCATCTCAAGTTCCAGAATCTCCTGCAGGACACCAAAAAAATTGGTTTCCGAGTTATCATAACCGATGGTCGGGACACATAACCCGCTGTTCGTTGTTGGTCGGCCCTCTCCGTAATCGGCTGTGTGATATGTGTAACCGTTTATCACATATTGCCGCCACACTTTGGCACTGGCACCTAGGCCCCACGCTAATGATACTAACAAAGGGTCGACAATCTCACGACTATTGATCTGTAAATATAAACATAATAATAACATTAGGTAAACAATAGGTAATATATATAATTAATGTGTGTATATATATACCTGATACTTGTACCAATTTACAAAATCGGAGTCCACCAACGCATCAATTTCATTCTCAGGAAAGGCTGATAAAGAAGCTCGGAATTCACTGTGAAGTCAAAAAAAAAACTATAAATTAACTACAAATTTAATTTATAAGTATTACAATTATAACTACAAATTTAACTTACTGATAAAACGGTGAGATTTCTGGACAATTCATGAGGATATAAGTATGCGCAATTTGCAATTCCCCACCCAGGATGTATCGTTGTGTCGCAGCACCTTTACCTCTGCCTGGGTAATTGAAGATGGAAACTACATTTTCATATAAATCCTCGCCAATGTCATCGTTCCGGGCAGGTCTCTTCCTTCTGGTGATGACGTCACGCTCGAAGTAAAAAGACGAGAACGTTGAGATTTCTTGTTGAAGATACGCTTGACAAATTGAAGCCTCAACGTGTGCCTTGTTGGTCACTTTCTTTTTCAGCTCTCCTAGAAATCTGCAATAATGCAATAATACACATGTTAACAGTTATTGTGAAATAAATATTTTTTTTTTAAATGAAATTGTGACTAACCTTTCAAATCTGTACATCCACCGATAGAAGACGGGCCCAGCAGTCAAAGCCTCATACGGAAGATGTATTATGAGATGTTCCATTGTATCGAAAAACGATGGTGGCATTATTTTTTCTAGATTACACATCAGAATGGGAACAGACTCTTGTAGTCTCCGGAGGGATGCCGCATCCAAAACGCTGGAACATATCGATTGAAACAACAAACTGATTTCAGTAATGCAGGACCATACGTGTTCAGGGAGCATCTCTTTTAGTGCAATTGGTAGAAGTCTTTGCATTATTACATGAGCATCGTGAGTTTTCATGCTCGCCGTCGTGGTAAGTTTGTTCATGTCTACGCATCTAGACAAGTTGGAGCAGTAGCCATCTGGAAACTTCTGAGACGCAAGCCATTTTAATATTGCTGCCTTTTGTGGTTTTGTGACCTGGTAGACTGCTTTTGGAACTTCCTTGCCCTGATATTCTAGATCAACAGAAAGTTCGGGTCTATCACACCAAATAGTCATATCTTTCCTAGCTGCAAGACCGTCTTTAGTTTTGCCTTTCAAATCCATCACCGTGTTAAATATATTGTCAAAGACGTTCTTCTCAGTGTGCATGACATCTAAATTGTGACGGATGAGAAGGTCTTTCCAATAAGGCAACTCCCAGAATATGCTCCTCTTTGTCCACTTATGGGTATCACAATACCCATATGGCTCTTGGTTTGGCTCTTCCATAGCCGTAGGAAAACGTCGAACCCGATTATAAATTTCTTCACCGGTCAATCTCGGGGGTGGGCTCTCTCGTACCGCTCTGCCTCTAATGAAAGACTTCTTGTCCTTTCGATATCGGTGCCTTTCCAGGAGAAACTTGCGGTGACAATCAAAGTAACTTCCTTTTTTGCTGTAACTGAGCCAGTTGGCACCTGATTTCTCCATGCATATCGGACATCCCATCAGACCGTGTGTGCTCCATCCCGAAAGCATGCCATAGGCAGGGAAGTCGCTAATGGTCCAAATGATGGCAGCTTTCATGATAAACATTTTATCTGATGAAACATCATAAGTTGGTGTCCCAACGGCCCACAGTTCTTTCATCTCCTCAATAAGGGGTTGAAGATAAATGTCTATCTTTCGCCCAGGATCCTTGGAACCCGGACAAATTAAAGACAAAAAGATGAAATGACTTTTCATGCACATGTCGGGAGGGAGATTGTAAGGAGTTAACATGACCGGCCAACATGAATAGTTCTTGCCAAACCTGCCAAAAGGAGCAAATCCATCTGAGCACAATCCCAGCCGCACATTTCGTGGCTCCATAGCAAACTGAGGATGACAGCGGTCAAAGTGTCTCCAGGCTTCACAGTCCGAAGGGTGAGCCATCATACCCTCGTTGGTTTCGTGCTCAACATGCCATGTCATGTGTTTCGCAGTAGCAGTCGAAGCGTACATCCTTTGCAGTCGAGGAGCTATTGGGAGGTAATACAGTTTAGACAGTGCAGACCTATGTCGTGGTTTCTTTTTACCTTGCCGAACAGGTTTGTATCTGTCTCCACCACAGAACTTGCAGAACTCAAGTGCCTCATCCTCCTTCCAGAACAACATACATCCTTCCGGGCACGCATCAATTTCAACACAAGGTAGCCCCAACTTAGACATTAACTGCTTCATGTGGTAATATGAATCGGGAAGGGTATGATCTCGCGGTAGCATCCCTCCTACTGACTGCAAGACTCTATTCATGCAAGTTTCAGGGAGACTGTATTCGGCTTTTATGTTCATGAACTCAGTAACAGCGGATAGCTGAGAGTATCCCTCACAATCAGCATACAGAGGTTGGTCGGCAGCTTTTAGAACATCCTGAAATCTCTCAGCCAAACCTTCATCCACATAAGGTTGATAAAATGTCGGATTTTCATCCGCATCTGGTTGATACGAGGTTGAGGCTTCAGGGTGGTCGTTAGGTGGTTGTGGGGGGTTCAACTGAGACGGTACACCGTATGCGTCATATACCATTTGTTGGTCTCACCTCATTTCAGCACGGTCTCCCCACGCACTCATCTCTGGAGGGACGTAACGAGACGAACCTACCGTTTGTGGTATAACAGATGGATCCAAAGATTCGCCGTGAGAAGTCCAATTATAATAATTGGGAACAAAACCGACCGCGTACAAATCATACCCAACTTCGTGTGGGTCTTTAAATTTGAGATTTTTACACTTTGAACATGGACATCTTATTTTATCACCACTCATATAAGCCGGATGTTCAAGTGCAAATTCAATAAATTCCCCGACTCCCTCGAGAAAATTTGATTGCATTCCGTACAATACCGCATCTTTATCATACATCCAACTTCTATTTTGTTTATACATTATGCCTGAATATTATAATAAAAAATTATATGAAATGCAATGCACACAATTTTAAGTAATTTATTTCACTAAATATAATCAACTAATTTTCACTAAATTAAATGAAATGCACAGAATTCACAACAATAATGCACAAAATATACGTCCCCTTATGCACAATAATGCACATAATTTCACTAAATTAAACATACGTTTAATTAAATTTAACTAATTCATTTAGTTAAATTTAACTAAATTTAACTACTTCATTCCGTCCCCTTTTAGTGCATCACTACGTATAAACCTACGTTTAGCTAACTAATTTAACTTAATTAACACATCAATAGCTACGTTCAAACTTAACCTACGTTTAGCAAACGAATTTGAATTAAATTATTTTTGTAAACCTACGTTTAAACCTACAATAAATTATTACGTTAATGACATTTAATCTTATTAGTAATACACAATTAACAATTCACTAAATTAAATAATATGACCAAATTCAACCCAATAATTTGAACATGTATATAAAGTCATTTGAATTAATAAGCAATACACAATTCACAATAACAATTCACAATTCACTTAATTAACACATTACTAACGTACGTTATTTGAACTAATTTCACTTAACATAAACATCATTACGTTTTAAACTACATTTAGCTAACTAATTTTAAATAAATTATTTTATAAACCTAAAAGTTTAACTAATTCTAATTTATGACATTACTACGCTTATAGTTAAAACATGTTGTTAATTAATTAACAACCTCACTAATTTAATAGTTTTAATAATTTAAATTGAACCAACTAAGTCTAAATAAAAATTATAATTCAAATAACATACCTTATCTGCATAAACAGGGAAAATGATAGAAGGTAGACTACATCCTGCGATCTTTCAAACGGATACTGTATATACTGGGAATGAATTGGTGTGGTTCTGCTGAATGAGCTGCTCCTGCATATATAAAAAATTTAGTCACGGACTTAGTCACGGATTTGTCCGTCACTAAGCAAAACCGTGTCCAATACGCGTCCAACACGTGTTAATGACGTGTAAATGACGTGTTAATCAAAGTAGTCACGGAACTAGTCACGGACGTGGCCGTGACTAAAGTTATCCGTACATAATACCGCTGCGCATTAAGTTAAGGGAGGTGGAAAAATAAAATTTTTAATCATAGTCACGGGTATAGTCACGGCCACATCCGTGACTAAGACGTCGGAATCAAATAAGCTTCGCCGGAAACAGAAACGGGCCTATCGGAGGACTTAAGTCACGGGCCAAGACCGTGACTATTTTTTTTTTAAAAAATTCCGTGACTAGTCCGTGACTAGTCCGTGACTAAACTAGTCACGGACCAAATCCGTGACTACGGTCCGTGACTAAACGCGTGTTTTTTTGTAGTGAACAATGCGAGACTAGGAGTTTTTTAGTCATCCTTCTACATATGAGACTCATTTTTCCTCATCTTTCTTTCTTCATTGAGTACTTCAGCTATTTTGACGTTATGTCGTGCAAAGTAACTTTCAATGACTATTACTACATTGTCATCTTACTCGTTCGGTACCACGAAAAGAATGTTAACTGAAATCATACAACTTTGCTGCTTTTCTTGTCCTTTCAAGGTTGTTAAGGTGGTATCATGTTTTTCTCTTGCCAAAGCAAGATCCATTATATTTCAAGATTATATCTCGTTACACACTAGTACAAAAAGAGCTTTTTACATCACCTTATCTACATGTGTTATTATATAACCCATGTGAAATACTAACACGGGGTGAATTTTACAATTTTTATAAATTATTCACATCGGTCGCAGTTATACCCGATGTTAAATAATGAAACGGGGTGCATTTTCTAATTTTTTTAAAAAATATTACATCGGTCCTATATGAGACTGATGTTAAAAATAAAACGGGTCAATTTTTTAATTTACGAAAGTAGCGTTAACATCGGTTACAACCGATTTCGAAAAGCACCGAAAGAAAATAACCAGATCAGTAAAGAACGAATTTATAACCCATCTGAATGAATCGCACCCTTCGTCTGTATTCTTTACGAACATTTCAAACAAACCTAGCAGAGCAGCGACCACAGATGGCAAACGACCACGGACGGCCAACGACCACCAACCACGGACGGCCCACAACGGACCCGGCGACCACAGATCGACCCAGCAACCGCGCACGCACCCAGCAACAACATACGGGCCCGGCGACCGCTGACAGACCCGGAGACCAGTGACCAAAGACGGATCTGGTGCCCATTGCAGGCCGGACGTCGTCGGTGGATTCCTCCAGTAGCGTCGCCAAGGATTTCCGGCCGGCCAGCAGCTTGAGCTAGTCATCGAGCCTCCTGTAAGTTTATTGTGGCTTTGTGCAATCCAAAAATAGCCTATGATATTTTTTTATCGTAAAAATAGCCTATGATTTGTTAAGCCATGTTTTTACTCTATTGTTTTTTGTTTCAACGTTTGCTTCCAACCATGTAAATTTAGAAATAATTTTAAATGAATACCAGATCTCTGAAATCCCTGCTCCAAACAAGTCTTAAGGTAACAAGAGTTGAATGTTTTGTTAGACTATGACTACAAACTACACAAATACTCGGTATGAAACATTTTAAGTTTATTAACATTACTTTTCTTCTTCTTGAAAATTTGTAATGATTATGTTCATATTAAAGGTTTAAGAAAATTAGCTATTGCATATGTGGGAAGATCTCATAAGAAAGGGTAAAGATGGAGGGTTGGATGTTATTGACACATATGTGTTTTGGAATGGGCATGAGCCTTCACGTGGCAAAGTGAGTTTCCTTTGTTAAACTGAGTTATTGAGTATTTTTCACTTGATTAATCCTAAACATTGATGTTTTTTGGCGTTAGTATGGACATTGTAGTATAATTTTGAGGGAAGCTATGATCTTGTTCGCTTTGTAAAGACTGTGCAAAGAGTTGGTCTTTATGTTTTCTGCTTCAATTGCTTTGAATTTTGGCGTGTTATGTCAGTTTTAGTGGGAAAAAATAAAAATAAACTAATGCTTCGTAATTGCTTTTTTTTACAGTGAATTTACTGTTTCATCGAAATTTGTTCCTGGAATCAGCTTTAGAATGAATAATGGACCTCTCTAGGTTTTTTCATGCTCATCTGGCCTATTCCCATATGTTTTCTGATATTTTTCTTTTACGAGTGAATGTTTAGATGGCTCATAAAAAGGGATAAGAAAAAGAAATATAACTTTCGAGTGTCTATACGCGTCTCAAATTTTTCTTCTGAGATTTCACCAATTCTGTTGTGATTAAGGGAACAAATGCACACTTTCACCAAGAAAATTGTTGAAACGGTGAGGAGTGAAAAATTGTTCCAATCTCAAGGAGGTCCTATAATACTGTCTCAGGTAACTATTTCTTTTTGCATTGAATATAGATTTTCCTAACTTTGTGTGTGTGTTATAGATGCTAAGAAATACACACTCGAGATTAATACATATGTTTTACCTCTTTTGGCAAATTAAGAATGAATATGCTTCAGAAAGTAAGGCTCTAGGAGGAATTGGAGCGGCAGGGATAAAATATATTCATGGGGCTGCAAAACTGGCAGTTGGGCTGAACACGAGAGTCCCATGGGTCATGTGCAAAGAAGACGATGCTCCCGATCCAATTGTGAGATATCTTTCATCCTTCTGCTATTCGATTATGTTTGGGCTGTTACTGGTAGTTTTTTTTTATATAATCTTCATATTTTGCAACTTTAGTGCATTTGATTTTAGAAACCGTGTAAATAATATAGTATATGATTCACACTTAAAACTCAACGCACCTGGAGGATTTCTAAGAGGAAACTGGAAAAATAATTTTTAAGGTTTATCCTTTGAAGTTTTAACAAATAACTACATTAAATCTTCTTCTATGATTGAATTGGGATCACTGACATTTCCTATTGTTTAATGCAGGGAGACATGAACTAAACTTGGACCCCTACTCTACTTGGTATATTCACGTTGGCTCAAAATGGACCCTACATTGTAACACTGTAAGAGTTTAAATAGTGGTACATTCCCACTTTTGTCACCATTACTTGAATTAACCCTTCTTATGTTCTAAAGAGGAATTTGAGTGAAGATAAACTAGGGAGGAAACTAGAAGAGATACATGAGTGCTTTAACAATGCTCCTAGAGTTGTTGCAATGATTAAATCTCCTCGTGGTGAAAGTATATCTTAATTTATTCGGTTTATCGCAAGGCTATATTTAGAATATACTATTTATATATTAGTTATGTGAAATATCTTTTAATGACGTTGCCCCGCTTTTATAGTACAGACCAAATCATGATTATACCTTTTGGTTTCTAACAGGAGGGATTTTAGAAGACATGATCACTAATGGATATGATTTTGAAGCAAGGAGCTGCTGTTGATAATACCGAGGACTATTCAAGAATATGAATTGTTGTAACTATTGATAGCATATGGTACTATATCTTGTTGTACTATGCATTGAACTTGTTTACTTTCTTATTCTTTGTCTTTTATTTGAATGTGACTTTGTAGCTAATTATAGTATTTTGAGAATCAAAATTTATAAGTAATCTACTTTAGTTGGTACGTGTTGTGGTGTATTATTATTGTTTCCATCTAATTTGTAATGAAAGTCGTTTATTCTTAAATTTTAAAACGTTTAATATCGGTTTTAAGTTTTTAACAGGTCTAGAAAGACCTTAAAAAAATAAGTCAAGAAAAGAGTAATAGATTTCACAATAAAAACCTTTTTTCACATCGGTTATTCCCAAAAACGATGTAGAAAGTTTTCACACCGGTTATTACCGATGTAGTATGCTACGTGTACTGGCTTGTATGAGACCACATTTTAGATCGGTTGTTTCATAGCCGATGTGAAAAGTACTTTTCACATCGGTTGGTTACCCGATGTGAAAAGTCTTCACATTTCACATGTGCTGGATCTACATCGGTTGTACAACCGATGTGAAAAGTCATTTTTAACCGATGTGAAAAACCTTTTTTGTACTAGTGACAGGCTACACCATAAGGGGCATATATATTAGGAATATTTTATTACTATTTTTATTATTAGAAATATTATGTATTTCTCAATTCATTATTATGTTGTTCTTCTATTTCTTTTCATAGTGTGATTACGTTTTCTATCTATATATAGGCTTATATGTTTTATATAAACTTATCAATTACAATATTTTTATTCATAAATTAAAACTAATAATTGTAGACTAATTTATTACTCAATTGAAGTCTGAATATGTTTTTTTTAATCAAATAACTTTATTACTCATCAAATCTCAACATATGAACAATACAATCAGGGGTATGAAGATACCAGATACCGTCAGACCCAAAATAGGCTTCCCTATCAAGAGTGTGGGCAACCTGATTCACTGACCGGTACACATATTGGACATTTACATTAGCAATATTCGCCATCATATGTCTAATATTTTTAAAAATAACATCATGGTAGTGTAGTCCCTTCTTACGAGCAAGGCTTTGAACAATTTGTTGAGCATCAGACTCTATAACTAGCTTTTGCCATCGTGAGTCAACCGCCCACCTAGCCGCCTCTTCAATCGTCATTGCCCCATGGTGTTTTGCGAAAATCGACCTCACAATGTTACGCTTTTTGCTGCGAGGAACTCCCCACTATCGCCCCTAGCAACCAACGCAATGCCACGCCTGTCACCATTAGCTTGGAGAGTGGCATCAACATTAATTTTAACAAAGCCCAACTCTAGCTTCTCCCATCTCTTCTGGTTGTCTGCTCGAGTGCACGTCTTCATCACGGTTTCTTGTGCATTCCTCCATCCCGCCAGCACTGCATTGCCAAAAGCAATAACACCATTCAAATTTGTGCTACTATTTCTCTAGATTTTATCATTTCAGGCTTTCCAAAGGCTGCAACACGTAATAACAAAAATACATAATTCATCCTTAGATAACCCGTTGCTCATACTTGCGACCCTTTCTCCAAAGGAAGTCGCTTCCAAGTCTCTCTTTTGCCATCTCATTCGACGCCAGACTTCAACCGCCAACGAGCAATCCCGCAACAAGTGTAGTGAGCTTTCCTCATGTAGCCCACATACCAAGCACACCGGCCAAACTGATACCCGTCATTGTATGAGACGTCGTTTGCTAGGCAAACAGTCCGTGCGTGTCTGCCAAAAAAACACCGTTACCTTCAACGGGACAACTAAATTCTTGAAGTCTGAATATGATATTAGAGCTCATTATGTTCAACGAACATCTCAACACAACTAAGACTAAAAAAGAACTTTCGCGTTTGCGGTTAGTCCAACATCCACCATCTTGTAAAGACATGATGATATATGTAGGTCTTAATCTAACTCTTTAGATCAAATTCAATGCCTTTATAAAGATAAATACTTTTGTAAAAAAGGAAAATGCTAATAAGTACCACCCTAGCAAGAAAAGGCAATTATATTATTAAAATAGTATTAAGCATGCTTTCTTTTCATAATAGAACTCATTTATTAGTCCTATTAAAAGAATAAAAAAATTAGATGTTTTATTGTTTTTTGAAACTTCTCAAAATAGGAGTGAAAGAGTTCTATTTAGGGATGAAAACAATGACACTCCCTATTTAGAAAACTTCTCATAAATTAATAATTCCATTCCCCTTTTTATATTTATGACTTTGTACCTTCCATATTTTAGTTTATTTTTCTTTTCCTTAAGAAATACGAAGTACATAGTAATGCTTGCTACCTTCATTCTTAAATAGTTGTAACATTAGATATTTTACACTATCCACATAGTCTACTTTATTTGACAATATTTTATCTAAATTGTAATAATTCAAAATATAATTAAATTCTTCTCATTTTAAATTTACAAAATGTGATTTAAAAAATTTACAATATATTTTGAATCGGTAAAAAAATTACAAATAAAAAATTAAATGTAATAATGATGAAAGTTTGCATTGAAAAATGTGTTAGTTGAAGTGTTGCAACTAAAACAGAAGGGAGAGGAAAGTATAGTTTACAAAATCTGTACTCCCTCCGTCCCGGAAAATTGTTCCCGGTTTCCTTTTTGGGCCGTCCCAAAAAATTGTTCCCCTTTCCCCTTTTAGAAAGTTTTTTGTGGCTACAATTCATTTACCTTTTTCTTACTCAATCACAACCATACATTTCCACTTTATTCTCACTTTCTTAAACTCTGTTCCAAGTCAATGCGGGAACAATTTTCTGGGACGGATGGAGTATTTAGTACCGAGTAAAATAATTTAGATCACATCTATCGCTTTATAAAATTCACTGCTGCGTACAACAGGGGGAATATCAAGGAGTAATTTGTGACTTCATATTTTACTTTCCAATACCATCCATTTTTAAAGTGGGAAGGGAGGTAATAATAAAAACAAATTTAGATGATTAGACAAGATTCGTTATGTTGATACAATCTATAAAGAAAAGATATTTGATGTTGAATAGATAGCTAGAAATGAATTACGTGTTCATCGAATAAGAAAGCAATAATTCTTAATTGATTTGCAATATTCTTATACCTAAAAGGGAGATCTTTCATACTTTAGCATCCACATTAGTGCCTTGTTTCTCTATACGCGGGATTGGTTAGCATTTAAGTAATCCGCATTAGTGCCTTGTTTCTGTACGCGGGATTTAAGTAATCTATGTAATCTAAAGACAATTGGTTGGGAACATCCATATCAAAGTTTGGAATAGTCTTTGGCATTAGTCTTCGAGTGGCAATTCTCATTGTATTTGATTAAAGAGAAAAGCATATTAGAAAAATGGTGAAACTGTCAAATAGGTTCTCGAACTTTCATAAAAAGTTCAATTAAGTCCTTCTAAAGGAGGTTCTGTCTTGCCATCGCGATTTGGGGTGGTTCCCGGTGAAATTTTTTGATGAAATTTTTTGAGCATCTTATTCATCAAGTCTAGTTTACTCATACCAAATGTGAGTTAAAAATTCAAACGCGAACACATTCAAATTAATTCGTGAAGATAAATGCGCATTTTTGCTTTCTCGAATTAATATGAATACGTTCCCAATTGAATTTTTAGCTAAAAATTGGTATGAGTAAACTAGACTTGATGAATAAGATGCTCAAAAAAATTCATCAAAAAATTCCACCGGGAACCGCCCCAAATCGCGACGGCCGGAGAGTCTCCTATAGAAGGACTTAATTGATTTTTTTATGAAAGTTCGAGGACCTATTTGACAGTTTTCCCTAGAAAAATTAAAGGGTTGATTAATTAATATTTACTGTAACTAATAATTTGAAAAATAAAATACTTGAATGCATTTCAAAAGTCAATGGTTGATTTGTGATGTTTTTACTTGGACTGTTTTCAGTCGCATACTAGATCAGACTTAAACATATCAGACCAGATCAAACCAGATCAAACCTAAACAAACCAGACCAGACCAGATCAAACCAGACTTAAACAGACCGGACCAGACCAGGCTAGACTTTTGTAGGCATATAATACAAAGAGACCAGACATTAACAGACCAGATCAGACTTAAACAGATCAGACCAGACCACCAAATTATTACTCCATATAGGAGTGCTCTTATTTCACCCATACTAGCATCAAATGTAGTTCACTCCAAATCTCCATATATATTGGTGTGGATGATATGGTATTCATAAAAAAATGAGAGTATCATATATACTATCATATATGTAGTATTTGATTATTATCATAGAGTATATTTTTTTTAGAGTATCATATATACTATCATATACGTAGTATTTGATTATTATCATAGAGTATGTATTTTTTTTATTACTATCAGATACTCCCTCCGTCCTCGAAAGAAGTTCTCACTTTCCTTATTTGGATGTCCCTAATTTAAGTTCTCATTTCCTTAAATGGAAAGTTATCTACAACAAAACAGTGCAAAACAGTGTCAAACAGTGTCAAACAGTGTCGAAAAAGTGTCAAAACAGTAAAATTTACCCCCTGATAAGTTTACTTGCATAAAGTGTGTGAAAGTCAAATGGGGAACTTCTTTCGGGAACGGATGAAATATTTGATTGTTCAATTGTAATATTCTAATTGATTCATATGAGCCACGTATACCATAGAATTGGCTACTACCTATAAAGATTATCAAATATGAAGGGGACATTGTATTCGTACAAACAATGATCTAATTAGATGCTATAAAAAGCGTAAGGTAGCTCCTAGATGATAAGTTAGATGCTATGTCGACTTTTTTCTTATGAGCAGTATTGTAAATTTGTCAATGAGTAGGATCATATGGATTATAATTATGTCGACACTCATATATACTATGCATTTGATGAAATAGTAGTAGCTAGACTCGTACTCGAGATCTGTTTGATGTACCTTTGTGCCCTAAAGTCCTAAACCAAGATTACTCATTATATTCAGATCGCAACGGTACATGTCCAATTTTTTTGTGGGTACTTTATACTACGTATTATATATCCCGTCCCGACTTAAACATTTCATTGAAAAATGAAAAGATTATGTAAACAATGATTATACTTCGTATAAAGTAATTTTATATAGGATTTTATTAATGTGAGATATGAAGATAAACGAATTATCAATCTGGTACCTGAAAGATGAAATGTATCGATATAAGATTCGAATGATGAAAAATTATCAATCTAGAACCTAACATTTCATAGATTTTGACTTATTTCATATAAGTTTATTAATTCCCTTGCTAATAATTTGATGAATTTTTCTTCACAAAAGTTTGTTGATTTAATAAAACTAAATACAGGAGTAATATTTAAAATTTTAAAGTAAAAAGTAATAAAAATGTATGAAAACTTAGGTCCTATATTGATAATTTGTAATCATTCGAGTCCTAGATTGATAGTTTTCCATCATTCCGGTATACCGTTCATCTTTCTGATCCCGAATTGATAGTTTGTCTATCTTTCACGACTTGGATTGATAAAGTTCCTTTTATATAATATAATAACGAGGTCATTGGTGATAACCGTAATATTATAGGTGTATTTTCATACATAATTTTTTCAAAAGTAATTTTAATTGATATAATATAATTAAGAAATAATTACGTAAATATGACAAAAATAAAGATAGTTTACAAAAATATGACTAGTTACTAGAGTAGTAATGAAATCATAGTAATTCATGTTCAAGTTTCGAACTTAAGTTATCACAACACTACGTTGTAGTAATGAATAGTCATATGTATGCAAATAAGTTTTATTTTAGTAATATTCTTATAATATTATAGATGTATTATTTTTAATATTTGATAGTAAATTGTTTATTTAATATTATTAATTATTTAATTATTTTTAATATTAAACTGCTTGATTCTATTTACCTTATTAATGTCATGACCCACTCACGGTTGGAGCTCGAAACTGACTCACTCACGGTTGTTTCAAGATTGTTGGAGGAAGGGAACTCTTATCTAGACACAGTTATTGAGGAAATTAGACGAAGCATCTCTGATGGGGGAATATTGAAGTCGATCATTGTAAGAGATCCGCAAACAGGGTAGCTCATTATCTTGCCTGCTATTGAGCTATTATTAGAACTTATTGTCTGTTTGCGGACTACTCAATGTCTATGTATTGTCTAGTGTTTGCAAGTTTGATTTTGGATCTGATTTGTTCAAAAGTTTTGCAGAACACAAAGTGGCCTTGTGAAAATATGAAATAGAAGTTCAAAATTGGCAAAATCAATGTCCAAAATCAGAAAAAAGGAGGAGACACCTTTGGCGGTGGTGTCCGATGAAGTCAACCGGAGCAGTTATCTGGTGCGTCGGCAATGGTGATTTCGACATCAGTAATGATAAAATCAACGGCATGGTGATGGCCCGGTAGTCGATCGAGCTGAATCGTGAAGAGGGCAGAGGTGTCGATGATGTTTGTTTGATGCGCAGGGATTTTAGTGAAGGACAATTTGGTCAAACTAGGTGTACTTAAGTCTTATGCTAATATGTATTCTTAATTTTGGAAAATTAGTATGATTAGATTGAAATCTCCCATAAACCACATAACTTGATGCAAACAAAACCGCCACATTTTTTTGTGGAAGGATCAAAATGGGAGGGTAAGACTAGAGTTTACAAACAAAAAATATACTGACTAGATAACTTTATTAGTAGTGGACAGGGGTGGCCGGTGGGGTAACCCTCCATCTTAGTGATCATCGTTTTCAATAAGGATCCTCGATCTTCTTCTATATAAATAAGGATTTGCAATGCACTGCATCACATTCATTACAAATGCTTTCCTATAAAGTCAATACTCTGTTTTTGTTTCTGTCTATACACATCTTTGTGTAACAGCCAGGCCACCATATATAACTTGTATTCCACCAATCTTCTTTATTAGAAAAAGTATATGGCGAACTCTATAATGGTAAAAGAAGCGGTTCTGGTGAGTCCATCGGAGCCAACTCCGGTTCACGTTCTTCCCCTGTCTACCTTGGATTCTCAGCCTTTTCTTCGATTCACTATTGAGTACTTGTTGGTGTACAAAACCACCACCGCATTTTCGGACAGGGCAGCCACTGCGGCTCGGCTCAAATTCGCGTTGAGCCGAGCTCTGGTCCCGTACTACCCGCTGGCCGGACGCGTCAGGGTGCGACCCGACGATTCCGGTCTGGAAGTGGCTTGTAATGGACAGGGTGCTGTTTTCATTGAGGCCGCCTCCGACCTTCCGTCGTCGGAGTTCGAACGGGCGCCGAGAAGCGTCGCGCACTGGCGGAAGCTCTTGTCCTTATGCGTCGAGGATGTTCTTAAAGGGGCCCCACCGCTGGTCGTCCAGCTGACGTGGCTGTCGGACAATGCCGCCGCTTTGGGCGTCGGCTTCAACCATTGCTTGTGCGACGGCGTGGGAAGCGCTGACTTTCTCAATTTCCTAGCCGACTTAGCCGCTGGGAAACGGGGAGCCGCGGCTGAGCTGAAGCAGAAGCCCGTCTGGGACCGCCACGTCTTCGACCCGGTACCGACTCGGCTGCTTAACTCAGTGAGCCATCCCGAGTTCAACCGAGTCCCCGACGTCAGCAACTTCGTCTCCCGCTTTTCCCGAGAACGCCTCGAGCCAACATCCGTCATATTCGACGGGAAAAAGCTGAACGAGTTGAAGCAACTCAGTGAGTTATCTTACACGTCATTCGAAGCCCTGTCGGCTCACGTGTGGAGAAGCTGGGCCAGAGCATTGAATCTCCCGCCAAACCAAGCCCTGAAGCTTCTCTTCAGCGTCAACGTCCGGAGCCGAGTCAAGCCGAACCTCCCAGCCGGCTACTACGGAAACGGCTTCGTCCTCGGCTGCGCTCAAACGTCAGCGAAGGAGCTGGAAGAGAACGGCTTGGAATACGCGGCCGAGCTGATTAAGAGCGCGAAGGAGCGAGTGGACGACGAGTACGTGAAGGAAGTGGTGGAATCGGTGAGTTCGACTCGCGCGTGTCCGGACTCAGTGGGCGTGTTGATAATCTCGCAATGGTCAAGGCTCGGGCTGGAAAAAGTTGACTTTGGAATGGGGAGGCCTTCCCAGGTGGGGCCCGTTATGTGTGACAGGTACTGTATATTGTTACCGGTCTGTAATTCTACGGAAGCAGTTAAAGTCAATGTTGCAGTTCCGGTCAACGCCGTTGACAAATACTTGTACTTAGTGAGGAACACTACCGCCTGAGCATGACTGCATGACATGAGACTTGACAAAATGATGGATTGAGTAATGTGATAAGTGAAGACTGAAGATGCAAATATGTGTAGCGATTAGTGTTGTTAATAAAATGGGTTGGTCATATTTTGAGAAATACATCGAAATTACAACAAAAGTAAAGATGCCTAATTATGTGTAGAGATGGCAATTGTGATCGATCCGGTGGATATCCGCACCGAACCGCCCCGGTCAAAATGGGGAAAACCGCATTGACCGGGTAATGGGTACGGGGCGGGGAATACCCGTTTTGTTTTTACGGGTAACGAGGCGGTTACGGTTTTATGCATGCCCGCCCCGTAACCCGCCCCGTACCCGCCCCGTTTATTTTTAGTTATATTTTTATTACATTCTTATCTATTATTTGTCCCACAACTAATAAAAGATGAGATTTTTAATGTTCATTGTGTATATATGGATAATAGATGTACTAACTATAGTATAAGAATGAAAGTTCTCAATAGGACTTAATAGCCTTGTTTAAATATTATATGATTTTTCGTGATTAATTATTTTTCAGATTAAGTATTTTTAGGTTCAATTTAATTTAGGTTGTCCTCTTTCTTGTTTTATAGATATATGAAGTTGTAAAGTGGCGTATGAGTCTAGCGTCGTCTAGGTGATGTCATTTTTCGCATTTTAAAATATTATTTTTTATTAAAATATCAATGACTCATTTAATAAAGTGATTACCCGCGGTTATACCCGTTACCCGATGGGGCGGTTATGGTTTGGATAAAAATTACCCGTTGGGTAATGGGGCGGTTATGGGGCGGGAGAATTACCAAACGGGGCGGGTACGGTTATATGTAAAACCGTTCCCGATCCGCCCCGTTGACATCCCTAATTATGTGTTGTAACATTGTTTTTATATTATGTCCACCTATTCTCTACAATATCTCTCATTCCAAAAATAATAATTTTATATACATTAAATGTCTGCAATATCTATGAGGATACAATTAAAACTAAATGACACCAGGTGTAATATTATTTATTTCACAAATGAAATTTCAGAATGTCAACGACATTTTAACAAATTTTAGATTATTCTAAATTATGTAATTATTTCAACAAACTTATATTTGTAAAAAATCAATTATGGTGCAGTGCAAAGGGGGAAGCAAAGGGGGTCAGTGCAGTCAACCGACCCCACTGAAAGTTTGAGAGTATAGAGCTCTGAAATACACTCGATTTGATATATTATGACTCTCGTAACTCATTACGAGTAATAATTAATGACTTCTGATAAATAAGCACCATCTAAACTTAAAAATAATAAAATTTGATGCATAATGTTATATATATTCCCAAATTTTAAAAGTAGAGTATAATTCACTTATTACTTACGTGACATGGGTGCACAAGTGGTCACGAGAGCAACCAACCGGATTCGACCACATCATCACCCCACCTACCCCCTTATAGTATGAATAGGTGCATTAACTTCATTGCAAAGGGTTAGCATTTGATACTCAGGAGCCTTAGAGTTATCTCTTTTGTCTTGTATTAGCTATTATTCTGAAGCGTCGTTCAGTCCATTCTGTGTAATCACTGTAATTACCTTAATACAGGTAGGCTTTTGAGTGCATCTTATTCACATTCTATATTTTATACACCTTTTACACTTAACCAGCGTCCTTAATATCCGAAGTTGGTGTTGTGCTTTCGGATCTGCGGGACTAAACCTCAACATTGGCACCGTCTGTGGGAAATTGAACAAAAATCCCAATCAAACTACTAATCTTAACACCTCTCACTTTTAAGATGGTCAGAATCACTTCGGCAGAGACCAACGATGCTTCCAGCGGCGCAAGGAGGTAGCAGGACACCTGGGAATTGGTCCACTGAAGGTCATGCCGGCGACGGATCATATCGATGATATGGTGGAAGTTTTGAAAATGTGATCCCTGACGCAATTAGGAAGAATCCCCAACTGATGAGGGAAATGGCGGATGCGATGTGCCAAATGGCAGATGAACAGGATGGGGGACGACCCAGCTATACCGGTGAAACAAAATACTCAACCTTTTCCCCGATCTGATCCATGTCGTCATTCGACGAGGAGACGGATGATACAGAGACCACCAGAGCCTCGGCTCATTCGCGAGCGAACCACTGGAGGGCCCACACTCCTCGACATAGACAGCACACGCCCAGTGATCACACCACGTTCGTGCCCAGGGGTGGGGCTCATTCCAGGGAGCCCACTCCCGTCGTGGACCCAGTTGGCCAGAATTTCCAGTATGTCGAGAGAAACAGAGAACGGTTCACCCGGAGGCGTCAGGGGGCAGCAGCCCCCCCACCAGAGAGGACCCCAGAATGCGTGGACCTACAGAACAACACCGAGAACGGCCACTGAAGAGACGTTGTTCGCCCTGTCATATGGGTTTCGGGAAAAAGTCCCAACGGAGGTGATGTTCCCTACATACCGAACGACGCATTTCAACCCTGAGCATAATGAAGACAATTTGCGTGCCGAACAGCATTTTATTGAAGAAAGACGAGATCTGGTAGCAAGGCGAATGGAAGAGTACCAATGAGCAACTCAGAAATATTTTGACAAACAGGTCAAAATCCGGTCAATACAAGTTTGTGATTTGGTCTTAAGGAAAAAGGATAAGAGTAAGCCGCTCGAGAGCGGAAAGCTGACTAAGAATTGGGAAGGCCTTTACCAAGTTTCCAGAAAATATGCCACCGGAACATTCAGACTCAGAACAACGGAAGGCCGATCGGTGGGCACTTAGAACGTTGAGCATTTACGGAAGTTTTATCAACAAAAATAGTTGTTGCCACCTCTTGTACAAAAAACAAAGAGGGAGACACAACTTCCAGAGGCCACAAGTATGGACGATCCGTATCGGAAAAACCGAATGGTGGCATCAAAACTTTGGCTAAAAGCCTCACCTCAACCATAAGTGTTGGGAAACCATTCCGGATGACCGAATGGGGATCATCACTGTGGTTTGGAGGAGAGCCATCATTTCAATCAGATTTGACCTTGCATTCCGGATGACCGAACGGGGGATTCCAACTAGTTGAGGAGATGATGTGAAACCAGAAGTATGGACGATCCGTTGGACATTTGGTAATAACAGGATGAGCCGAACAGGGGAAATTGAAACTATGATTTAAAATCTCACCTCGGTCATTAGCTTCAACGAACCACGACGACATGGGATCGGAGGGTGGAATACATGCTCTGTTTTGGAGGTGAGTCACCATTTTGGCTACACGCATGAAATGAACTGTTCCAGATGACCGAACGGGGAATCTTACTTGTAGTTTGAAAATGGTCACATCTTAACAATCAGTATGGACGATCCAGATTGGAGGAAAATGAACGGTGGCATCGAAACTATGGTTTGGAAGATGGCAAGCATTAAACGAAGTATCAAACTACGAACTTCTTAATGACTTGCGCGATCAGGTAACTAAAGAGATCCTTTATTCTTCGGCACTATTGGTCGAGGGATAAAAATACATGGATGAATAAAGATGAAGGAATCCATAAAAACTAATCTAAGGAGGGTTTGGAGAAGAAACATGTTGCGAGCTACTAGACTTGGTAGGATCTTTGGTCTCCACCGCTGCTTCTTTCCTTCGCTTCATCACCCGATCGAAAAGCCTCTCCAAATAAGTGAGAAAAGCCTGGTTCATCAGGGTCGAATGGCTTGGGGAAGTGTTACATGATGAGATCAATATTGTCGTCAACCAGCATATCCTGGCACTTGACGAGGGTGTCCTTCGCAAGGGCATTCGCGAAGGCCATTCCTTCGGCGTCTCATCCAGGAGTTTGAGCCCGTCGACCAGGGGATCTTTGCAAGAATGCAAGAACTGGCCAATATGCTTCCCCAGGAACTACCGGGCGGTATTTTCTAGGGCAGTATTCAGCCCGGTCCCTCGCTGGAAGTCGATCACCACTTGTGTAGTGATCTTGGAAACATCAGCAGTATAAGGACCAGGGGGATTCTCTCTCTTGGCTTTCACAATTTTCAGCCCTGCAGCTTCAACAACCTTCAATTTAGCCTTGAGGGCGCTAATCTCCCGGTCACGACGTTGGACCCTCTTCTCCATTTTGGTCAGCTCAGTTACCACCTTGTCACCCTTATTTGCCCGATCTTGCAAATCGGCAATCAACTTACGGGCAGCATAGAGGAGGGTCTGACTCTCCTCCCGTTCGTGAGCTAGGAGCATCATCACCCGCTCGGTCGCAAGGAAGGCCCTGTGGTAGTAAACCCCGACCTAAAAAAATTGGAAATGTATCAGAAATAATGTAAGAGAACTAAGACTTGCGAATATGACAAAATTCATACCTTAACATTCTCTAGATGAACTGCCTCAACCAGGTCAGTCCAGTGAGTCAAGTTGGTGAAGCTCGGGGAAGCTTTCAAAGACGTGATGCACCACAGGGAAGCAGCAGTCTGCCCGAACAGGGTCCTCCCTTCAACGTGTGGCCCCATCCCGGAAAATTCTACAGTCAGCCGATCGCTGCTGGCCTGGACAAAGTGGCAAGAATGAGATCATCTCTCTTGGGAGGCGGGAGGGCAGGTTTCTTGGTTTCCAACTCAGAACCGGTCAGATCCACCACATGATCAATCGGGATCATCTGGATGCCACCATCACCCTGGTGCCGCTTCTGGGCATGTTCGGTATCCTCCCGAATAGAAGATTCAGCCTGTTGAACCAGTTTCCCGGCTTCAACAGTCACCTTTCCTTTTCCCTTGCCAACAGGGACGGTTGATGAGGAAGTAGGTGTGGGGCACTTCATCTCAGCACAAGGAATTACACCTGCACAAATTAAAAAAAAAATAGATTAGCAAAAGGAAAGAATTGAAGCTGAACGACCTAATGAACCAAGATTTACCAATGCCGGCGACCAAAATCTTGGAAGGAGTGACATAAGCATGGATATTTTGAGAACACCCCAGGCGGAGCCGGTCATACTGACAAAGCAACACGGCATCCAGAACAGGTGCGGTATCCCGAATCGGGTAGGTATTCCATCGGTCGGGAAAGGGCAGCGGTTCGCCCACATGAACAAAGAGGAAGCGCTCCTCCCATGAACAAAGGGCAGCTGTTATATGTTGATGATATGTTGATTGCTGGAGCTAGTTCAAAGGAGATTGAGAAGCTGAAGAAACAGTTGTCAAAACGTTTTTCCATGAAGGGTCTTGGAGAGGCAAAACAGATTTTGGGCATGCGAATCGAGAGGGATGAGGCAGCGGGCAGATTGTATCTTTCACAGGCAGAATACATTCAGAAGGTCCTGGAAAGATTCATAATGCAAGATACAAAGGTAGCAAGTGTACCACTGGGTAGTCACTTCAAGCTTAGCAAGGAAGATTCGCCAAAGAACAAGGAAGAGCATGCGCAAATGCAGAATATCTCATACACCTCAGCAATTGGCAGCATCATGTACGCTATGGTGTGCACGAGGCCAGACATTGCACATGCGGTGGGAGTAGTGAGCAGATACATGGGAGATCCCGGGAAAGAACACTGGGAAGCTGTGAAGTGGATCATGAGGTATTTGAAAGGTACTGTTTCTAATGCTTTGTGTTTTGATGGGAAGAATGTAGAAATGCTGGGACATGTTGATGCAGACTTGACATCGAATGACTCGGATGGATCGAGGAGCACCACCGACTATGTTTTTACATTTAGTGGAACATCAGTTTCCTGGCTTTCGAAGCTGCAGAAGATTGTTGCATTATCTACCAATGAAGCTGAATATGTGGCCATTACGGAGGCAAGTAAGGAGATGGTGTGGCTTCGGAATCTACTTGGGGAACTTGCGAAGGAGTGCAAGAATAACATTCTTTACAGTGACAGTCAAAGTGATATTTTCTTGGCAAACAACTCAGCTTTTCACAAGAGAACCAAACACATTCGGTTGAAGTATCATCATTACATCTGTCATCTTCTGGAGATAGAGGCATTGAAGCTTGTGAAGATCCGTGGATGTGAGAATCCAGCAGACATGTTTACTAAGGTGGTAACCTTGGAGAAATTAAAGCTTTGCATAACTTCAATTGGACTTGGTACTTGAAGTTGAAGGCCGGCACTACCATGCTGACAAGGGAGGATTTGAAGAAGACAGTCTCAAGGTGGGAGATTGTAAGGTATTAGAGATTGTATAACCAAGCTTTTCTTATTTATTTTTGGAAACACGTTTCTTAATTTATTTTAGGAAACGCATCCTAGTTTCCTTGGGGTTAGGTTTTACTTTTCTATAAATACAAGCTCTCTCCCTTGTAATGATGTGTGGATCCGAAAATAGCAATAATAATCCTGGCTTGGTAGCGCCCCCAGACATAGTCATTCGTGACGAACTGGGTTACCAAATTTCGTGTGTTCTTTAATTGTTCTTCGTGTGCGTGAGTGTAATTCCTAACACCTTGGTCTTAATTAGATGGGACTAAGGAGGACTCAGCTTACGGATTTTTAGTTATATGGGTTGGTCTCGAACTCGAGGTTCCTGACCGCCGTCGCATTCTTCGCGGCAGGAGTTTTATTCTCGCCGGAAACCTTCGGGTCAAAGTCCGACTGTCAACGGCCTCTCGAGACCCTCACGTTTGTGAAATTGGGCCACCTGCTCTGCTTCTCCACCTCGTGGGGAGCGGCTCTAAGGTTCACCTTCATCGACGGCATCATCATGTTCAAGAATCTGCCGGGGCATCAATTTGGGAATCTACAAAGCAAGACGTTCTCGGCGTACTTCCCTTTGGTTGGAGTTTGCTGTGCGGGACCGATTGCTGCTTTTTGGTACTTGAATCCATGGAAGACCTCGACCAGGGATGAGAAGTATTAGATTGACTTCATTCTAGGGGCTTTTGATTTTACTCCCATGACTACAAAGATGATGAAGGAAAGGCAGAAGATTGAGAGAGGCAAATATTGGAGAAGAAGTAAGGTGAACAAAGAACCAAGAAGTTGCAAAGGTCAACCCAAGGCCTGCTTCCATGAGCGAGAAATTTGGGAGGGTGGTTCATGGTTCTGTCTTCTCTTGTCAATATCATGCCAATTGGTTGCCTTGCCATGAACTCTCGGTATCTAGCTTCCAAAATTAATTTTAAATTTGAGGAAAAAATGGCATCAATAATTGATATGCCAGATATATAGGTATGTAATCCAAACATTCGTTGTATAAGAATGCACAAGCTGGAATATCCATTGCTTACACCTTATCATCAATTTCATAATGAAATGTTTTGTTTATTTATGAGAAAGAAAAAAGATGGGACTAAGAATTTGTCCAGTCCAGAAATCGGCTCTAGCGTTCCTCACACAACTTCATTCACTTCATCTTCTCCTTACATGTAAGTTGATAGTTTTCTGGATTTGTGGACTTGTATCATTGTGTGCACAACGATGATTATTGATTATTGCAGGTGAGCCCTCATTCCCTTTGAATCTTCATTCAATCCGTATATGCTAAAGTTGTGTCATTTTAGATTAGGACTGGTCCATAAAGTTATGCTATTTTAATTTATTGGTCATTAGTGCAAATTAAAAGGGTTATACTTTTTCTGCTAGAACATCATAGAGCATTCGGAGGAAGAATAATTGAACTCAATGAACATGTCATTCTTTAGGAGTAGACTGCATTATCCAATTTAAGTGAGCTACTCGAAGGTTATATGAAAGTTGATATTTTAGCCTCTTCTTCAACTCTTTAAATGCGTCGGAAATCATAATATACACCAACACAAACGGAGTAGAAGCTAATCAAGTTTTCCTAAATACTTATAATAGTTCTTGATAAGCACAGTGTTTAGGTATTCTCATCTTTTCTTAAAACGAAAGAATTCTTAGAGTTAGCAGTTTTTTTAATAATTTAGTTTGTGCGGTAAGTAATAATAGTCTTTCACTCTTTCAGTTTGAGCATTTACTATTCAGGTGAATTACATTATGACATGACACTAGGGTTTATGGAACAATGTAGAATTTAGCTTTGCGGTATTAATCGACTTATCCGGCATGGACGAAAGAAAGGTGTACAAAACAAAGCACAACGAAAGCTCCAGATCATTCAATGGTAATAATTTTTTAATAAAAATATCAATATGCTTTTTTACTTTTTATGCATTTTAAGTGTTGAGTGTTTGAAACCTCCCATTTGCATAGCTACTGAAGTGATATTGACAGTGTCCAACAAAACTCGGGTGTTTTAAGATTTCATTAGGGAGAGTTATTTGCTTGCATGTAAGCACTACTCTACCGATTTGGTTTAGAGTCAAGCATGTAAGCACGAATAGGTTGTAAACTATATTGTCAAAATCGGACAAGAAGGTGGCCTGAAAAAGTGGTCGGGTCAAGGGTCAACCCGAACCAGGAGGGTTAGCCCAGTCAACACCTATGAACCCTATAAATATTTGCTAAAAGTAAAATGTAAAATATGTTTAATGTGTAATTATTAATCATACATAAGTAGTTTCAGTAATGTCTTGCTCTGAATCTGTGAATTGTTGCATTAAGAAAAGTAGTTTCAGTACACAGAAATATTGGACAAATATTTGATATCTCATAGTTTAACATTGATGCCTAATTCAAACTTAGAATATAAAATGTATGATGAAAAATGTGAAATAGGAGAGTCTCATGTTTAGTATGATGGACAATCTATATTATTCAATAAATATGTGAAGGCAATACTTCTTTTGTGTTGGGAATCTCATGTATCATTCTATTGTATAATCCTGCAAAAATGTCTATTTTATGAATCTAGATAGTCCAACATTACTCTGATATTTTGTATTATTTTGTATTAATCTTGTCTAAAATCCGTTTACAAAGAAAAACATATATACTTCTTTTGGCTTTTTGTTTGAGAAAGTTCCCGAAATAGGACTAAAACAGTTCGAAAATTACAAAATAAGACTGACATGTTTTTTATTCCCAAAATAGGAGTAATTACTGCGAAGTTTGGAAAATACTGCCATGTTTGAAGTCTGGTACTGCCAAAACATGAGAGTAATTAGTCATATTTTGGGAATAAAAACATGGCGGTCCTATTTTTGGAATTTTTAAACCTTTTTAGTCCTATTTCGGGTAATATTCTCTTTTTGTTTGTCTAGGTATAACGAGAAGGTATTATGAATAGCATATGCAATTGAAGTGATTGAAGATAAGTGATGATTGAAGTAACAATAGCCATTGAATTGGATTTATTTATTGATAATGCTAATACAACTTTTTTATTTTTCGATCAGTGGGTTGGGGGTTTGTGTGTGATTAAACAAGTAGGAAATTAAAAAATTGACGGCAAAAAACATATGTTTAGCCTAGCATGTATATTGTCAAATTGTGATGCATAAATGTGAAGTTTGTGTCGATTTGATCCACTTACAAGTGTAGTGGATAATTCGAGCTTCACATATAATCTTAGCGTGTATTTTAGTCTTTCTCCAAAACCTTAATACAAAAAACTGCATCGTCTACTACATTCTACTATGTTTATCCAGAAATGAGTTGTACTCAAAGAATGACACTAATTTGTTTATGCTTAAGCGCTTATTGTTTGTTCTACACAATCAATTCATTAGTTTTTGATTTTTTCTTATTGGTCTGGTCCTTAAAAAAAGAAACATGTAAATTGTGGTAAATATTATCCCATGAAAATTACATTTTCTCAAAATATTCTCATCTAAGAGATAATTGAAAATATCTCTGATGCAGTAACTTTGTGCAAGCCTTTGCCTTTTCGTCGCAGTAGGAATCTTTCACTAATTTTGTCCTATATCAAATTTCAAAGCGAGACATATAAAGGTGTATTCCATGTTTACTATATTGGGCATTTGTCTCATCGCGCAATGCGCGCACGAAAACTAGTATAGAATATACTTCCTCTGTTTGGATTTAAATGTAACATGGAGTTTGGGCACAAATATTAAGAAACGCTGGTAAAAGTGTATACTTCCAATTTTGCCCTTATTTTCACTGTTCGGTTGTTCAATCCTGCTCAGAACGTCTGACAACAAACCCATGACCATGGGCTAGGACCCTACGACTAATTTTCTCTCTCTTCTTCTTCGGCATCTTATTCTCTTCTTCTCTTCTGTGTTCTTCTTTGAATTTTTGAAAATTTGGGCTGAGCACCGACCATCATCAATTTAGAAGGCTATGACCTTCCTGAAAAATAAAATTCGCGATTCATCATCACTCCCGTCAATTGTAGACTATCCAAAGAAGAAAAGTAATGTCAGCAGCAAGGGGATTGAAAAACCTTGGGCGGACTGCTCAACGCTAGCGAGCTGCAGAAGCTTTAACCAAGCCAACGATGGTGCCGAAAGCTTGAGGCATTGAGTATCTCCAGTGTCAATGGTTACCCCATGATCTGAGTCCTCGAATTTCTGAATTTCTCCACAACAATGAGATCGATCAACCAAAATTTAAAAAAAAAAGGTTGAAGATGGTTGTAGAGAAAATTGAAAATAGTGGCACCGGAGAAAGCGAATTAAAAGAAGATGCAGAGAGATGGATGACGAAGATGGGAAACATGAATCAAGAAAGTTTTGGTCTTTTGGATAATGTTCTTATGTAGGGGTGGGAATAGGCCAGACGGCCTGTCAGGGGCCTGTTGCCTGGCCTGCTTAAGGCCTGGCCTGGCCTGACCTGACCTGTTTAATAATCAAAGTAGGTTTGAGCTTTTCGAAAAGCCCGTTTACCTAAATAGGCTAGGCTTAGCCCAACTCTGAAGCCTATTTAACTTAACAGGTCGGACTATTTGTGTGTGTGTGTGTGTGTATACATACACGTTTGTATATATATTTAGTTATATTTATATTTATTTGTATATTTATATTATATTAGTATAATTAACTATAGCAAATTAAGCATAATAGTATTTTTATGGAGTGTGTATTATATAAATACACACTTAATTACACACTTAATATTAGAATACTAATTCAATTATATAAAGTGTGTTAATAGGGTATTAGGGTAATTGAAATTCAAAGTTTTTCAAGATTTGAAGTACATAAAAATTTATAAGCTACATAATTAACGTATTATTAGACATTCAAAGCAAACCTAACGTATTATTAGACTTTTTAGTGAATATTTGGGGGGCAAATTTTATATCAGGCTAAAAGGATTTTCACTTTATATTTTTTATTTTTTTGAACTTTTTGACTTTTTTCTTAACAGGCCCACTAAACAGGCTTCAGGCCAGGTCAGACTTTTCAACAGGCCAGGTTCAGGCCAAACAAACAGGCCTGTAACAGATAACAGGCGACTCAGGCCTATTAATTCTAAAACAGACTCGGCCTGTTTAGGCAAAAGCTTGACTTGGCCTGGCCTGTTTCCACCCCTATTCTTATGGATTTACGCAGTGGTCAGCGTATTAGTATGGAGTGAATTTATTTAAGAAAAGTATTAAAAGGATGTAAGGGCACTTCAATCATTTTAGTTACATTTTATTGCCAAAAATGAAAGTGTTGCAATTATTTTGAAACTTCCAAAAAAGGCTAAGGGTTAACATTTATTTATGGTGTGACAATATATCTATAATCAAGGATTGTTTAAAAAGGAAGGTGCCAGAGGTCCAAAACACATCAAATTTTTAGATTGCATTTACGGAAACCTTATAGCTGTCGAAGGATCCGCTGCCGCTACAACTCTGAGCAATCGGTTCTAAATCTAATCTTCTCCACGTGAGTCTTTAAAGCTTCGAAATTTAAACTGAAGCTTTGGACAGTGCTCCATCTTTTTTTCTTCAATACACCCTGCCATCCAGGTAATCCGTAATCTCTATGGACTATGGTGATTTGGCTTAATTTGTATGTTTGAGATGCTTAGTATTCACTTAAAAGGATGAGAGCACCAGATGTAATGGTCAATTGGACGCCATAGTTTCACATAAAACGAGTTGAATTGTGCTGATTATTTGTTTGTAATTATACTCCATATTTGTTATTTTAGTTCACCTCAAGAAGTTGCTTCCGATTAGTTTATTACTACCTCCGTTACACTAGATTGGGACACGAGGATTTGTTATTAAGAGAAGTGATTTATAGGGTTGATATTGAATTGATAAAGTAAGAATAAAATAAAAATGATTTAGAACTACATATATTTTACCCAATTTGACATGTGATAATATTAGTGGGACGGAACGAAAACGAAATATGAGACAATCTTAGTGGGACTGAGAGAGTATTTACTAATATTACTAGTACATTGAGAGCCCATTTGGTAGCACGAAAGTCAACTGTTTTGGTTGATTCTGCTCAAATTTATGATGTTCTGGTTGAAGTGGTTGCATTGGTTGATTCTGCTGATTTAAGAAAAAAATATTTTTAAAATATATTTTACTAATAAAATAAAGAAAAAATAAGATGTAATAATAACTGATATGGTCATCTACAGTAACTTCAGCCTATACAGCCAGAAAAGTAACTCCAACCTTACCTTTTCTGCGTATTACACAATTCAGCGCGCGAAAACAAAAGTTACGTGTTTGGTTACATCTACAGTAGCTCTAACATACTTTTTATTAAAAAAATCATTTGTACATACATGACCCTTTAAATCCGCTACACACTAAATTTACACAATGGTGGAAAATAATTTTGGTTTTATGAATGAACTGCTCTAAAAAGCTAAGAAGTATGGGAAAATTTCCGAAATAGGGGTAAAAACGTTTTGTAATTCCAAAATAAGACTGTTATGTTTATTATTATCTAAATGGGAGTAATTATCGTTAAGTTTGAAAATCATTGCTGTGTGTAGGGGTGTGCACCGGTCCAAAACCGGACCGGACCGGACCGGAACCGGTTAGGACCGGAACCGGAATAATCATTTTCTATGGACCGAAGACCGGACCTGAATCTAACCGGTCCGGACCGGTCCGGACCTGAATTTTCCGGTCCGGTCCGGGTTTGACCCTAATTGACCCGGTTTTAAAAAAAGACATATGGAGTATTATCTTAGAGTGTTCTTAGCTGACCCCAAATTTTTTAGGAATAAGACTTGGATGTTGTTGTTGTTGTTTCAAACTATAATTTTATATGCAGATATGCTAAATAGACTAAATAATTGTTTAGCTCATTTATTAATTTTGGAATATAGTCATCAAAACTATTCAATTGTAACAATTAGTATCCCACAATAATTAAAACTACAATCTTTTGTGTACTAAATTGGCAAAATTTATTGTGGGGTAATAAAAACTAAATTACGTCCAAAAATAAACTACATATAAACTACATACACACCTGCAAATAAAGAAACAAATAAAAAGCGATTTGAAAAAATCAAACAAATATAAACTACGATCAATAAAAAACTTAGGACCTGCTACATAAAAAAAATTATAAACAACTTAGGAAATAATTAGACACCAAATACACACTCCGTATATATTCGTGTATATAACAAAAGGCAAAAATAAGCCATAAACATAGTAGTAAGCCAAATATAAGTTGACTAATGATTCAAAACGAAGTATATATTTTATGGAACAATAGGTTACCGGTCTATTCCGGTCCGGACCTGTTTTTTCCGGGTTTGACCCGGACCGGACCGAAAACCCGGAATCTTGAAAAACTAAGGACCGAAACCCGGACCGGGTCATTCCGGTCCGGTTCAGGTCTAAAATACGGTCCGACCCGGTTAATGCACAGCCCTAGCTGTGTGTGAAACTTGGTAATGTCAAAACACAGCAATAACCACTCATGTTCTGGGAAATAAAAGCATGACAATCTATTTTGGGATTCACAAACTTTTTTTTTCCTATTAAGGGCAATTTCATAAAAAGCATTTATACATTAAAGTCTAAGAAATGGAAAATCAAATGAAAATTATTTGATAATAAAATATCTTAAAATTTTATCAAATTATTTGAAGATAGAGAGTCTAAAAGGTACACATTCACGGATACAGTCTAAATAACTCATATCTAATTTAACTGCATGAATCTTATCGAAATAAATAAATAATTTTTGAATTACACTTTTTGTCTACCAAGAGTTTTAAATATTACAATAGTATGCATAAGATTATTTACTTTTAGTACTCCCTCCATTCTTCTAAGATTGTTCCATCTTTTTTTTCCTGGTCTGTAACACTAAGATCGTCTCATATCAGATTTGGTAAAATTTGTGGTTAAATCATTCAAAAAAAAATCATTCATAATGATTTTTTTTTACTTTGTCAATTCAATATCAACCACATAAATCACTTTTCTTTATAACCGTACACCTCCTCATGTCTCAATGTTAGTGGGACGGAAGTAGTATAATATTACACCTTCTGTCCCTAAAACTTTGTCAACTTTCCTCTTTTGGTTGTCCTACTAACATTGTCACTTCCCCCTATAATTATTTCCTCAACCACACAACTTGTACTTTATTATTTCCCTTGCCAGTCAAACATTGCCAAGTTTTAAGGGACATAGGAGTATGTTGCTAATTCACATAGATGATACATCCTAAATAACTCATTTCTAATTTAACTGCATGAATCCTATCAAAAGAAATAAATAATTTTTGAATTACACTTTTTGTCTACCAAAAGTTTTTAATATTACAATAATATGCATAAGATTATTTACTTTTAGTACTCGCCCATTCTTCTAAGATTGTCTCATCCTTTTTTTCCGGTCCGTACCACTAAGATCGTCTCATATCAGATTTGGTAAAATTTGTGTGGTTCTAAATTATTCATAATGTTTTATTACTTTGTCAATTCAATATCAACCACATAAATCACTTTTCTTAATAACCGTACACCTCCTCATGTCTCAATGGTAGTGGGATGGAGGTAGTATAATATTACACCTTCCGCCCCTAAAATTTTGTCAACTTTCCTCTTTTGGTTGTCCTACTAACATTGCCATTTTCTCCTTTAATTATTTCCTCAACCACACAAATTTTACTTTATTATTTCCCTTTAATTAATCTAATTCACATAAATGATGCATAACATGTTTGTACTTTGTATTAATGCTAGAATAAGTTAAATTTATTATTTATGCATAATGTCTTTTAAAAAAGTAAGAAATAAATGAATTGTGTAATTTTAATGTCCCACACACATTTATATTTTAAATTCACTTCACATTATCTCAAAACTATTTAACTAGGGTGTTTGTTATTTTAAAAAATGGAATACTAAATATCTAATAAAGATAAATTGACATTATAAAACTAGGATTTTTTATTATAGAATAAGTATCCTAACTCTTAAACCAATGAGTTATTGTATTGTTTATTTGTCCAAGTAAAGACAAACTATTTAAGATGTTTCTAATTTTACATCTCCTATTATGTACTGACTCCGATCCTAAATTAACTTTACACTTTTCTTTTTGGATATGCCTAAAATAAACTTCACACTTCTATTTTTGGATATGTCTAAAATAAACTTCACACTTCCTTTTTAGATGTGTCTAAAATAAACTTCACACTTCTATTAGATGTGGAAATGAATGCTCAAGATTCATTCTCACTTTGCATGTGAAGACCTCTTTGTATTTGAATCATCCCTTATATATGTGTGTGTGTTAACATATATGGAGTATATGGTATTATTTTTGTAAACATTGTAAAAAAAATCACACACAATTTTGCTGGTAAAAGTGAACCATAGGAAAAAATTGTCGGTCGTTAAAATAAAAAATTTCGTACTACAAAAGTCTAACACAGATAGAAAATGTTTTCAAACAAGTTAAAAAATCTATACTTTTTGCAAATATTTACAAAATATTTCATATTAACAATTTTTTCCTATATAATGTTAGGCGACGGAATAAATGTCATTCCAAAAAAAGTGATTTTATATACAACAAATGTCTGCAGAAGAAAATATATTTTGAGAGTGCCAAAAAACAGTCTAATTTTTGTAAACATTTTAAAGTCACATTAGGTAGCAGTGACAGTGCTAATAAATATTTGGCCCTTGCAAAACGTTTGAGGCACTGCCAGAGATCTATTATCTCTAAAAACGAATTTTTCTACTTGCATTGTTGTCTAATCTCTTATTGTAGAAAAATAATTGTATCATTGAAAAATAGACATACTATAAAGGATTTTAAAAAATAATTGTATTTTTTGGCAAAGAACATTTTCCTATAAAATAAGGTGACTGGTACGAAACGTATTCCGAAAAAATACAATTGTTTTCTATGATAGACATTTATAGCCTGTAAAAAGTTTATGATATAAAAAGTTTACAATTTTTTAATCTGTTTGAAAATATTTTTTATCGATGATAGACGTTCATAGCCTTTAAAAATGAATTTTTCCGATTGACGTTTATTGTCAGTGTCTTACTTTTACCCGAAAAAATTATGGTACAAAGTATTTTGACAATGTGGAAAAGAGCGATACAATTTTTTGGTCATTTTTTGGAACATTTATTGTCTGTCTCAGAAATATATGTCTAGAGGATTGTATTTTTCGATCGAATTCTTTTATTCGTGGTGTGATTTTAGTGACAAAATTATCGGTGTGATTTTAAAAAAATATTATTATTTTTTCCCCTGAATCTGAAACTATAACTCCACCCGTGTCAAAAGTTGTAAAAGTTAACGGTGTTAGTTTTGATTTGTCAGCGAGGACTACATTTACAACAACTCAGACAACCGAAGGGTGACATTTACATACTCAAAAACACGGGGACAACATTTCAATATGGTTTATTTGAGAAATAAATTTTTCAAAATTTTTTCCTTCTTCTTGATGTGCAATATTAACTTAAGAATATTTTTCAGAAATAAATTTACTTGTTATTGGGTGTGTTATTCTTGTTGCCTTGGAACCTAAAACCTCTTTACTAGGCACTTGCATGCCTATTTTAAGATTTTCATTATGAGTTGAACTTAAATGCCTTGTCTACTATTTTCTTATGCTTGGATTTTTCATAGTATTTGCACATTGGATGCGTGGAATGATGGTATCTTTGACAAAAATGTCACTCTTAATGATATGAACTTTGAATATCTTTCAGTAGCCACAAAGTAAATCTATGTTCATTTTGGGGATTACACAAAATTGTAGGAACCGAAAAAGGTAATAACCAAACAGTCTTGACTTTGTTTGGTTCTAAAAACGGTTCTGCATTTTTTATCAGGACCGAACCAGATTTTAAAACAGCATTTTTAATAATCTCAGGCTTGATCGTACCCGATCTAATAATCCATGCAAAAAGTCAATAGGTGAGACAGTAGGAAAAACCAATCCTAATGTAATTAGAGGAAAACCTCTTGCTTTGTTTTTAATATAATTACTACCGGTGGGCGTAGCTCAACTGGTAGTGAGGGAGTGCCACAAGGGTTAAGTCTCGGGTTCGAATCCCGGCAACTGCGATAAGGGGTTAGTATGCTGAAAAATGCATAGGGCCTCTGCAAGTACCGGGGACGGAACCCCACTCTCTATCTGTCAGGTTGTGATTATAGTCCAACTTACATCCTCTCATCGTGCTGTCCGGTCGGTGTTGGGGGCCCTCAGGGATGGGGTGCCATCTTTTTTTTTTAAAATATAATGGCATACCTAAGAAGGCAACCTCCTGAAAACGCTGCAGGGAACAAAGAGGTAACTTTTTCTGCAGGAAAAAGTTCAGTACTTTTTCTTCAAAAAAGATTGGACTAGGTGATTGCCCAATTTTCTTCAAAAAGAAGGTAGATATAGTTGATAGTGGCTTCAGTTTTTCATCTCTATTGATTCTTTTGATCTATTGAATCCCTAGCAGCGGAATTATATCTCTGTAGATATTGTTTTGGAGTCGAAAGATTCGTTCTTTGATGGGTGGGAATAGTGTCATTTGTGATTCCAGGTTTCAACTAAAGAAGGTCAGCTCTCAGAAAAACTGCCCCCTTTGTTGTCCTAAAAACTAAAAGAGACTTCTGCGTTTTTATTTTTGGTGGTGCACACCGGTAGGCCAAATCACCGAATTGGTAAAATTAAAGGGTGAAACCTAGATCCTCTAAGTGTTGCACCAGAGACATTTTTAGTATAACTTTTTTACCAAATTGGAAAAAACCCTTTTAGTATAACATTTTTAGTATAACTTTTTTTGCCAGAGATAAATTGGCAAAAAAAACAAGAAGCATTAGTGACAACTTGGTCAATTTTTTGTGAGTTACACTTCTGGTCCTCACTCTAGAATTCCAGTATTGTGAAATTTACATTTTCAATCCTTCTACTTTGATTTTATTTGAAAAGTGAAGGGCTAATTATGTCAACGAGTGTGTTTGATAATCAGCAGTTGGCTGCTAGCTAATAGCCCGTTGAATCGGTAGATTGCTATTAGCGGTTTCAGTGAGCCTTTTTTAACTAACCACTTTCATCAGCGTTTTGAAATAAAATGTTAGTAAATTAATGATTTGCGATTAGCGTTAGTAAATTAATGGTTTGCGATTAGCGATTAAGATGTAAAATGACCATTAAGAATATGAATTCAAAAGTGTATATATTTAACTTAACTTTATTTCTTTATTTTTAATAAGTCTTGGAAAATGTTTTAAAAATTATATTTACGTTTATTTTAAATAACTACTATTATCATTTTTAACATACTGTTTTTTTTACAATATGTCTCCGTTTTTTATTATCAATTTGGTAAATCACCCTTTTTCCTACCAATTTGGTTATTTAGCCCACACCGGTCTCTTCAATGTGCCTCAAACTAATTTATGTTAACTTTTTTGTAAAACTTTTTTTAAAACTAATTTATTTTTGGGGGAGAAATGTGAGACATATTTGGGTGTGTCAAGGTTATAATTATACTAGCTACTCTTTTAGGTTCAATATGGTTTGGCTGAGTGTGACATTTGGCCTCAGTTGAGTACACCGACAAAATCTTGTATTCTATTATATATTTGTTTTGTTCGGTGTTACAGTGTGCTGCTGAGAGATTTGACACTTATAATTGTATAAGTCGCCTTCCAGATGACATTCTCATTGTGATATTATCTTCCCTTCCGCTGAAGGAAGCTGGGCGCACGAGTGTTCTTTCACTTCGTTGGAAGAACTTGTGGAAACAAACAACGTGCCTCAATTTTGATGGCAGCAGTACATTGGACAAGATTGCTCAAGATGACAAGCTACGTAGTGAAGAGAGGCGCAAGTACGTAAGATGGGTGAACTCTGTCCTGAAATCTGCACCACGCAAAGGGGCGCTCACCTTGGAACACTTCAGGATCTGTTTTGATATAGGAAAAGCATTCTCTGGGACCATTACGAAGTGGCTTAAATTTGCTTTTAAGAGACGGGTTGAGAGCTTGGAGTTGAACCTTCTGGAATATGGCGATTATGAATCATTGAAACCATATGTCTTCCCTGAAGACATCTTGTTCCGAAACAGCAGTGACATCCCTCACCAAACTACTACTCTTTTCAACTTCAATTCCCTGAAAGCGCTATGTTTGAAGAATGTTTTGATCAGTGAAGAAGCTATTGAGTTTTTCTTGCGGAACTGTACATCACTGGAGCAATTAGTTCTTCAATACATAGATCAATTATCAAATCTCGAAGTTTGTGGTCCATCCCTTGTGTTAAAAAGTTTGGATACAAGGTATAGCTATGATTTGGTATCCATTAAGGTGTCCGCACCAAACCTTACTTCACTTGCAGTTTCGACACTAAAAGGACTCGTGCTCGAGAATGTTCCAATGCTTGTAGATTTAGATGTCCTCTGCCGGAATATTAAAATGCCATTAAAAGTTCCTACACTAAGTTGTTGCTTTTCTCAATTGGAGATTCTTACCCTGCGGCTGCCAATGCATAAGGTGACACATCATCATTACAGCGGCTGCTATACAAAATAATGAAATTTATATTATTGTTCCTTACAATTATCATGTCTCTTGCAGCCACATGATATTGCGCAGTCCAACTTTCCTAAGATGCTTGAGTTGAAGAAGCTGACTGTACATTACTCAGCAAATCTCGATGAAAGTCTTCTTGACCTAACGACATTCATGAGGATATCTCCTAACCTAGAAGAATTTGTGTTAATGGTGGGTGGGTCCGACTACTTGTGCGTTATCATTTGGTTGTTTGTACAAGTTTTTTCCCTTTTCCTATTCTCCTGGTTTTTTATTGGGAAAGTTTTCTAAATACGAGTAAATAGATTTTGAAATTTCAAAATAGGACTGTTATGTTCCCGCCAAAATAGGAGTAACATGAGAGTATCTATTGTCCATCATTTGCCAAATAGTTGCAGTACTAAGCATTAACATGGCGCAATATTTACTATCATTAATGGCAATAATTTTCAATCGGGGTAGTAACGACTCCTATTTCAGAAAGAAAAATCTAACAGTCCTATATTGAAATTCTAAAACCTGTTTACTCATGTTTAGGGCAATTTCCCTTTGTTATTTGGTTTGTCTTACTTGATGATTCTTGAATTTTTGCTGCTTGCATGTTGTCTTTCTATTTTGTCATGTATAGGAGAATCAGACAGATAGAGCAAGCCAGTTCTTCATTTTTTTCATGTGCAGATTAAATGGCCCTCAGTATCTTCATGGGGTAGCAGAGAAGTGAAGAAGGGGACACCATTTCCACACCAACACATTAAGGTGTTCAAGTATAAAGGCTATTATGGCCACTGCAGTGATTTGGAATTAGTGATGTTCATTTTGGAAAACTGTGTTGGGCTTCAAGAAATCATGATTGATCCAGCCTTGCCGCTACCTTTTTTGCATGAGCCACTAGAGCCCGAAGAGTTGGAGTACGAACAAGTTGGCAGAAGTAATGCGAAGCAACAACTTGAACCAATAATCCCTCCCCACATTACATTGGTTATCCGATAGATTCTTGTTATTTTTAGAAGGGAAAACTGTCAAATAGGTCCTCGAACTTTCATAAAAAGGTCAATTAAGTCTTTCTATAGGAGGTTATGTCCGGCCGTCGCGATTTGGAGCAGTTCCCGGTGAAATATTTTGATGAAATTTTTTGAGAATCTTATTCACCAAGTCTAGTTTACTCATACCAAATTGCAGCTAAAAATTCAATCAGGAACACATTCAAATTAATTCTTGAAGATAACTGTGCATTTTTGCGTTCTCGAATTAATTTGAATGCGCTCCAGATTAAATTTTTAGCTGAAATTTGGTACGAGTAAACTAGATGATAGACGGCAAAGGTATAAACGAAGTAGTATTATTATTGTTCTGCCGTTTCCAAAGAGCTACAAACGTATATATGTAAGAGTTGACTAGTCTAAAATGGAAAGATAATAAGTTAGATACCTAAAATAACATATTACATATCATATTATAATATTAATAATATATCTCCTAATATATTCTTTCACACTATCGTAATACCCCTCCTCAAGTTGGAGCATGAGGATCCAGAATGCCCAACTTGTGCAGAAGAAAGTGAAATTGAGTTTTCCCAAGAGCTTTAGTAAAGATGTCTGCAAGCTGCATAGTGGTAGGAACATAGCTGGGGGCGATGAGACCGGTTTTTATAGCATCACGAATAAAGTGACAGTCCACCTCAATATGTTTAGTTCGTTCGTGAAATACTGGATTCCTGGCAATATGCAATGCAGACTGACTATCACAAAACAACGGAATAGCTTTGTCGTGATTAATCCCAAGACTAAGAAGTAAAGCTTTGAGCCACTTAAGTTCACATGTCGCGGCAGCCATAGCCCGGTATTCTGCTTCCGCGGAAGAACGAGAAACAGTGGATTGCTTTTTGGTTTTCCATGAGATAGGAGAATGCCCAAGAAAGACCAACCATCCAGACAGAGAACGACGAGTGAGAGGACATGCAGCCCAGTCAGAATCACACCATCCAGTAAGAGAAAGCTCGCTATCGGCACGAAGAAGAATGCCCTGTCCAGGAGAACCTTTTAGATAGCGTACCACACGAAGTGCAGCATCCCAGTGGGCCTGACAGGGAACCTGCATAAACTGAGACAAAATGTGAACAGAATACGTCAAATCTGGCCGAGTTACAGCAAGATAAATAAGTCTCCCGAGAAGACGACGATACGGCTCCGGATCTGAAAGAGGGAGTCCTTGAACTTTAGCAAGTGAATGATTTTGGTCAATCGGAAAATCTGCAGGTTTAGCTCCCAGATGTCCTGTTTCAGATAAAATATCCAAGGTGTATTTACGTTGTGTGAGAAAAAGACCCGAGGGACTGCGGGCGACTTCGATGCCAAGGAAATACCGGAGTGGTCCCAGATCTTTCATGTGAAAACAGTCACTGAGATATGATTTAAAATGAATAATAGCATCATGATCATTGCCTGAGATAACCAGATCATCCACATAAACCAGGACATTCAGCTGAGTAGATCCCCGAGTACGTGTGAACAAAGAATAATCCGCATAGGATTGAAGAAAGCCATATCCTTTAAGAGCTCCAACTAATTTAGCAAACCAGCAACGAGGAGCCTGCTTCAAGCCATAAAGAGATTTGTGCAGCCGACATACAAGAGAAGAATCAGATGCAGCATAGCCCGGCGGAACCTGCATGTAAACTTCTTCATCCAAATCACCATGCAAGAATGCATTATGAACATCCATTTGATGGAGTTCCCAATTTTTGGAAGCTGCAACAGCCAAGAATGCACGAACTGTGACCATTTTGGCTACCGGAGCAAAAGTTTCAGTATAATCGAGCCCCTCAATTTGGCGATTGCCAAAAATAACTAAACGAGCTTTGAGTCGTTCAATACTGCCATCAGAGTGATATTTGATCTTGTACACCCAATGACAACCCAACGCCCTTTTTCCAGGCGGAAGAGGCTGCATGGTCCATGTTCGATTTTCTTCAAGCGCGCGAATTTCAGCACGCATGGCATCACGCCAACCAGCATCTTGGACAGCTTCTTTAAAGGAAGCAGGTTCTTTACTAACTGAGAGAGCTGTCAGAAAAGTACGATAGCGGGGAGAAAATTTATCACAATTAATATAATGAGCTATAGGGAACGGTGTACCTGAGTTGGCCGATGAAGAGGATGGAGCGGGGAATGGACTATGATGCAAAATGGTATGTGTCTCAAAGTCTCGTAATCTGACCGATGGAAGCTTGAGACGTTTCCCACGACCCAATTCAGGAGATGAAGGTCTAGATGCAGAGGGTACCTCAGATCCAGTATCTGCAGGAGTGAAAGAATTTGGGTCTCCAGTACTCGGAGGGTCGAGAGCTTTTGGAGTAGGTGCAGTAGAAGGATATTCCCAAGTGTCCAGATGCGGTAATGGTGGAGATTCCTCCGGGATAACAGCCGAAGATGTGGCAAAAGGGAATGTATCCTCAATAAATTTGACATCTCGTGATACAAAATACTCCTGAGACTCAAGGTCATAGACACGCCATCCTTTCTTACCAAAAGGGTATCCAATAAAAACACATTTTCGACTCCTGCTTAAAAATTTGTCTCTGGTAGATCGAAGATTATAAGCAAAACATAAACACCCAAATACCCGAAGAGTATCATAATCAGGGGGCTTTCCAAAGAGTATTTCAAAGGGAGTTTTGTGTTGAAGTACTGTAGAAGGAGTCCGATTAATAAGGTGGGCAGCAGTCAGGACACATTCCCCCCAAAAATTGATGGGGAGATTCGCTTGGAATCGGAGGGCACGAGCAACATTAAGGATGTGTCGGTGTTTACGTTCGACACGACCATTCTGTTGTGGTGTTGCAACACAAGATGTATGAAAGATGATACCAGAAGTACGGAAAAAATCTTTAAGACAATTAAATTCTGTCCCATTATCACTACGAACAATTTTAATACTTTGAGAAAATTGACGCTCCACCATAGCACAAAAATTCATGAACATGGAAAACACTTCCGTCTTATCAACCAAAAGATATACCCAAACAGCACGGGAGAAATCATCAACAATAGTCAGGAAACTTTTAGCGCCGCAAGAAGAGGGCGTATGATACGGTCCCCATAAATCACAATGTATAAGTTCAAAAATACGAGTACTTTTGCTATCACTAAGAGGAAAAGCATCTCTAGCATGTTTAGCTCTAAAACAAATTTCACAGGGCGGAGTAACAATACTAGGATGTCCACTCACAGGTCTGAGCCATTTCATAACAGTTTATGAAGGATGTCCCAACCGCTGGTGCCAGGTAGTCACAGTCTCAGTTCTTTTCTGAACACCAAAAATAAAAGCACAAGAGACGTCTTGAAAATAGTAGAGTCCATTCCTCCGCTCACCCGCTCCAATCAGCCTCCTCGAGTGCCGGTCCTGAATAGCACAAATATTAGAAGTGAATTGAATAAAACAATCAAGGTCTTCTGCAAGTTGAGATACCGAAATAAGGCTGCAATTTAATTTTGGAACAAATAACACATGAGATAATTGTATTGAGTCAGATAAGCGGACACATCCCACTTTGGCAGCCATTACTTTTTGACCGTCTGGAAGTCCAACTGAACACGCGTTAATATCCTTGACGTCACTTAAACAAGAAAGATTCCCGGTCACATGATTGGACGCGCCGGTATCAATTATCCAAGAAAAAATGTCAAACTTACCGGATACACTCCGATTAGTAGGAGAGTATGGTTTACCAAAAGCTGTCAAAAGAGTCTGCCACTGTTCGGATGTAAGTCCTGGAAGGGCTTTCCCTTCCTCACGTTCCAGCTGTCCAATTGCTCCATCTGCAACTACATTATCTGTGTGAGAAATTGAAGAAACCACTGCAGCCGCATGAGCTCGTACACTCTCACGCCTACGCCCAACGATGGCACCTCCACATCTGATTTCTTCACATCCCTCAGTTTGCACCGGAAATTTCATGATTTCCGGTTGGTCTTCACCCGGTCTGTCCGGCGGCCCCAGGAACAATGACGATGCTGAAAAATGATCTCCGCCGTCTCCTACTGCCATTACCAAGAATGACAGTGCGGCTGAAATCTTCCTTCACAGATGGGTCTTAACCGGCTCTGATACCATGATAGACGGCAAAGGTATAAACGAAGTAGTATTATTATTGTTCTGCCGTTTCCAAAGAGCTACAAACGTATATATGTAAGAGTTGACTAGTCTAAAATGGAAAGATAATAAGTTAGATACCTAAAATAACATATTACATATCATATTATAATATTAATAATATATCTCCTAATATATTCTTTCACACTATCGTAATACTAGACTTGATGAATAAGATGCTCAAAAAAATTCATCAAAAAATTCCACCGGGAACCGCCCCAAATCGCGACGACCGGACAGAGTCTCCTATAGAAGGACTTAATTGACTTTTTTATGAAAGTTCGAGGACCTATTTGACAGTTTTCCCTTTTTAGAAAAAATAACACTGCTGCTCTACACCACAGGTCACCAGCTACCTCGATTCTTCAGCTATTCCCCCTTAGCTTTATTTATTTGTTATTCGTTTATTGCGGATTTGCAGTTGGTGTTCACCAGTCTGTGTGTTCTTTTTGAAATGAGGAGCAATAGGCATTCCAAGCCTTTGATTACAAAATCAAAGCTATTCATTATTTTGCCGCAGCTGATGAGTCCTAATTTCTTAAATCATTGGTTTATAAGTTGGGAAGAATTTGATCACGGTAGCGCACTACCGCTGCAGCTTAGTTGCTCTTTCTTGCTGTCAGCGGTTTATGTCCGATAGAAACTTTTGATTTGCAATTTTAGATTTTTATGGAATGTTGATAAATCTAAATTAGTCTTGCAAATAGGTTAATCAACTTTTATAAGAAATATATGAAATTTGGAGGCTGTTTGGCAACACTGCTTTTCGGCTTATCAGACAACTTTTTCACCAAACACATAACTTTTACTTTCGCGCGCTGAATTGTGTAATAAGCAGAAAAAGTAAGGTTGAAGTTACTTTTCTGGCTGTATTGGCTGAAGTTACTGTAGATGACGATTTTAGCTAGTTTACATAAAAAAAATTCTTCATTTTATTAATAAAATATATTTTAATTTTTTTTTTCTTAAATCAGCAGAATTAGTCAATGCAGCCACTTCAGCCAGAAGTTCATAAATTTCAGCAGAATCAGCCAAAACAGCCGATTTTTGTGATGCTTAACGAGCTCTTGATATACTAGGTGAGTAAATAGAAATGGTCTAAAATTCCAAGCATCGCCTAGGGTGACTAGGCGCTGATTAGTCGCCGACTAGGTGGCCAACTCGGTTTCAACATAATACTAAAAAATATAAGGGAAAACTGTCAAATAGGTCCTCAAACTTTCATAAAAAGGTCAAATAAGTCTTTTATATAGGAGACTCTGTCTGGTCGTCGCGATTTGGGGCGATTTCTGGTAGAATTCTTTGATTAAAATTTTTGAGCATCTTATTCATCAAGTTTAGTTTACTCACACCAAATTTCAGCTAAAACTTCAAGAACGCATTCAAATTAATTCTTGAAGATAACTGCGCATTTAACTGCACAGTTAGCTTCAAGAATTAATTTGAATGCGTTCCCGATTGAAATTTTAGCTGAAATTAGAATCAAAAGAAGACGAATAGAACTTGAAAATGGCTATTAGGATGACCTTCTTTTAATCGTTCAAACATATCTTTTCGTATAAACATCTAAAGAACATGATTCAAGTTCCATATGAAAGACAACTTCAAGAGCTACAAATCATATGAAGACACCATTTCGAGAATCCGATAGGAGAAAGGTGAAAACAGACGATGAAGTCAGATGGTCGCTGTTGAGATTTCAGAATGCGACCTTCCACCATTTTATTCATATCTTTTGATTTGATAATTCAAATCCAGTTTTGCAAGTTGTAGTGGATAGAGGACTTCATTATCTACAACTTTCATTAAGGAAGCATTGTCAAATTCGGACGAGAAAAGGACAGGCACAGGCGTACCTGGGAGACAGGCACGTCGTGCCTGAAGAAGAAAGGATCGCCGAGCTACTGGAGGCCAGGCATGATCGTGCATGCCAGGGAGGCACGACCATGCCTGACATGAGACACGGGATTCCTACGGAGGCACCAAGGTCAGGCACGATCGTGCCTGACTCCGTAAATCCTATTTCAGCCCAAATTCACCTGTTTTCTATAAATAAGGGCTCCATACTCCTATTTTGGGGTTACGGAATTTAGAGAGAGGCATAGGGACGAGTTTTACGTTGTTTTTCTACTATTTTGTTCAAGTCCCTGAGATTATTTGTAAGTTCCATTTCATTAATTAATGACAATTATTTCTAGAGGAATGATCCTGTCCAGCCGGAGGGACAGGATCTTCCGTCCGGCCGCCGCCGTTTGGGATGGTTCCTGGTGGAGTTTTTTGATGAAATTTTTATGGAATGTTCCCCATCAAGTCTAGTTTATCCAAAAAAATCAGCTAAAAATTTGATCAGGAAGGCAGTCAAATAAGTTTTTGAAGATAACTGCGCCAAATTAAACATATAAAACGCAGTTATGTTTCAAAAAATTATTTGACTGTCTTCCCGATCGAATTGTTAGTTGAAATTTTTTGTGGATAAACTAGACTTGATGAGGAACATTCCATAAAAATTTCATTAAAAAACTCCACTGGTAAACCGCCCCAAACGGCGGCGGCCGGACGGAGGATCCTGTCCCTCCGGCTGGACAGGATCTTTTCCGATTATTTCTATTCATCCCAATTCTATTGATTTATCAATTATGGGTTGTGAGTAGTTCAATTAGGAATTTGGGATTAATGAAGGGGTTAATCATGATATATGGCCAGTTTCTTGATGGATTAATTGCATGAATGCCGTTTAATTTGTGTTTGAATAATTTAACTTATATCTTTGGTAACCTAGAACGACCGCTATAATTACATTTGCTTGTTGAATAAATTAAGAGAGATCTAGTTTATTCTAGGACACATTCACACACACTTAATCGCTCGCTAAGAGATTAGTAGCGATTAAGGGGCCGTAAGCTCGCTCGTCTTGGCAATAATTTAGGAACCTGTAGCATGAGAGATCAGCCTCGACCCCTAAATTATTGTACTCTACGCCGCGACAGCGGTAAGAACTTAGTAATGATTAGCTAGGCTCAATTAAATTAATTTCACGTAATTAAGCTTGATCTGTCAGATATCTGGTTACCTCGGAACCAATCCAAGTTCCCTTCGTCGTTAATTAAGAAGAAACCAAGCTTTTTATTCCTCAATCGCATTTTATTTTTCCAATCAGTCAAATCTCGCACAATTGCTTTTTATTTTATTTCCGTTTTTCGCTGAATTTAATTAATTCTTATTTCCCCTTTGTCCGTCCCTGTGGAGATGATACTCGTACTTCTACCCTTTACTACAAACTATTTTAAGTGCGAGAAAACTCACATCACTTTCACAATGAACCCTCTCTTCTATGAAGTGCCAAGAACATGTTCAGCCTAAAACAAAGCATTCAAAAATTCAAAATAACAGCCTACAACACTTCCATGTATTTTACCAGTTCCGTCAACAATAGGTTAGCAATTGCAAATGCATCCCAAATTTAAAAATGTAAAGTATCCTACATAAATTGTAGCTAGCTCAAGTACCTTAGTGAAACATGACATATAAACATGTAATAAAAGAGAATTTTAAAACAAGCTATAATACAGAAGCTTAGTTGATTAGAGTCAAGAAAAATTAAAGCTGGGCAATCCTTACTTATTCAAAAACACTAAATGACAGTAGAGTGTATTTTTGTTGGTTTACTTTCGGAGCTTATGTATGATATGTTTTTCTTAACTTCTATTTTTGAAGATTTGGAAATGTTTGCAAGAAAAGGAAGAAATCTTTTTCATCAGTGAGATATTAATAGTGAATCATTTACACATTTCTTCTTATTGATAATTTGGTGAAGCCCCCCAATTTTATTTTGTTGGAATTTTCTGGTGTTTATTAAGAAGGTATGCCTTCTCTGAAAGAGGCATTGGTCTAGTCCACCTCTTTTAATTTGTATTCTATTTTTCGTGTAATAATACTCGACAAATGTTTCCAGACATTTGCCCCACAGACTTAGGTGATTTGCCTACCAGATTTGAAAAAGAGATAATTTGGTGATATATTGAAGTCATCAGGTGATAAGGTGATATCAACTGATATTATGTTTAGAAGTGGGAAGTAGCTACCTTATGAAGCTGGTACTAAGAAAGCAACCCATGGGGAGACAAAATGTGAAGACTTAAAGATGCAAATTCCCTTGCTTAAACTAATGAAAGAAGATACTTCGGACAAAGTTTAAATGATCTAGAGGATATCCCAAACAAGTAAAGTAAAGAAAGCATCTCTTGTAAACATTTTTCGAAACACGTACCAACTATCCAACCAAGCTGTAGGTGATAGTATTCAATCAGTAAGCTAACGAAAGCAAAATTGTTTACCTTCATTGCTTCACAAAACTGCGCTACACCAATTCTTGGAGGTTTGAATATCACTAAGCTTAATTGAGTGTATAATCATTTATCTACTAGAAAAAATATGTTTCTCCATTTAACATTTTCATAGCTTTATCATATATGAAATTGTTTGTGATTGCTTCTATTTTAAAATGGCGAGTTTCAAAGTGATCTTAGTGAAATTAGTTAATGGTAAAAATTGGTTGTGTTTGAAAAAAAAAGTTATTTTGAAAAGTTAAAAGTTGGAAGTATTTAATAAAAAGAGCACTTTTTAATAAGCACTTTTTGTAATAGAAAAACTGAAAAATCGTTTAAAGTAGTTATCCACTTGCATCCAACTTTTGTCTTTTGAGTATTTATTTTAAATAGAGTTATCACTTGAAAACATCAATTTCCGCTTTTTTGAGCAAAAAAGTGAAATTCAACCTTTTTAGGAAAAACTGAAAAATACTTTCTTAAACTTTTGCAAACACTCTCTAATTCCATCTTATGTACTCTGTTGAGTATAGTTCATTCAACCTCTCATGATTAGCTTAGTTGCAATTACTAATTGCTTCAATTTACTCTTATTATTAGGCTTTACCGTTCTTCACAATTGAATTTCAATTTTTTTTAGCATTTTTCTTTACATTCATTTTCAATTTTTAAGCAATATATTTCTGTTTAAAATGAAAAATTCTAGGGGGGGGCTGATTTTTAAAACCAAAATTAGTTTGTGCACATACACATCATGGTCTTAAGATGTTTTCTAAAGGTGTTTGGTATATGAATGCTTAATCTGATACCAAACATGGCTTCATGATATCTTGGAGTAGAAAAGATTACATGCTAATTATCTTATCTTGGTTATTGTGTGTGTTTTGGTTTGTGTTCTGAATCCATTCATTAACAGATTTATTGGTCAAATATAACTTCTTATATTGATACTTGTATGTGAAGATTCTTGGCTCCTTTGACATTTTTTTGAGAACTTTCCTCTTTTAGCATTGAATATCATTTTCTCTTGTGAAAATACGTGAACATTTTTCAGATACAGATTTTGTTTCTCTATCAAATTATGTACTCCCTCCGTCCCAAATTATAAGATACTTTTCGGTTTACGATGTTTGACCGACGATAAAGCAAACAGATCCCTGTCTGCACTCAAATTATTTTTAGAAAAAGAAAATTACATATTCAGAAACTACATTAAAACCGCTAAAAAACCTACAAAAAATAATTCAAATTTCATAAAATTTTGATATATAAAGTAAAAGATTAAGAGTGATTTGTGTTGACCAAGTGAATAGTAAAGGTATCTTATAAAATGGGACAGAGGGAGTAGTATGCATCACTCAAACAACTTATTTTAGAACCACAACTTTATATGGATTGAACAGGCTAAAACACAATCCAACTTATTAAATTCTTTAGTGCTTTCTCTCATGGATCGGACCGGCTATATTCAATCCACCTTTTATCATGTAACTTGTGAATCACTAAATTAGGTCTTTAGAAAAGAATTACTCTTTTAAATTTATACTCTTGTGCTTAAGCTATAAATCATGTATTTGAAAGTTACCAAATCTTTATTTTATGTTGTGGTGGACAACTCGCCAATAATTGGAAATTGTTTATTGATAGATATTTGATAAATAGAATAATTTGTCTTCAACTTAGAGAAAGATTAATTAGTGACAAATGAGTTGAGAGTATTTTGATGAGTAACTCTTGTATTACATACCAAAAGTGTCAAGATTGCCCGCACTACGAAATAATTCAATGCATCAATGCATATTTAAAGTATGGCTACAAATGTTTATATCAAATTAGTGATCTTCTTTATAAATCCCACATCCAACAATTGATGATGTGTGAAGTTGGTTCACTTGGTTGAATAGAAGCAAACATATCAACTGCTAGAACTAATACTTAATAAATTCCTACTTTCTTTTGAACAATAAAAATATTTATTGTCTATATTAGTGGATCTTATATTTCTCTTCACCTTTATTTAATGTACAACGTTTATTTATTGTACCTTTTATTTCACATTTCATACATCATCACGTGAATGCCTTGTATTTAATCGAATGTGAACCATCAATATTAAGATAGGTATTACATATTTCTCTTTTCTTAGTTCTCATGCCCCAGATCGCATCTAAGCGCATGTACAACTACCGTATGATCAAGTGACGTCATGAACACATGTTGCCAGATAATGTTAAACAGATTTAACAATTAATATTGAATTTGTAGTCCATATAGAAACTTGAGACTAACACATTTTAAAAATGCAATTCGGATCCCGTCAGTAAAGCTAAATAGAAGCTAGAACTGACTCAACCAACTTATCGAGAGTATAAACCACGAGAGTGCAACAACCTTTAAAAAATCTGTAGTGAAAATAGCATGAAGGTGGATCATTAACCTCCCGAGAAGATCTCATCACTTAGCTAGCAAACTTTTTAGCCTTACCAAGCTCAAAGTCGACGTTGGACTCCTCTAAAGTTTTTAGCCTGAAAACCAAACTCAAAATGCATAAATAATAATTAGGTGGGTACAAATAATAACATGGTCAAATAGAACATCTCAGTGAACTGCACCAAATGTAGAGAAAGTATCATGGTAGCTCTATGTAAAGTTGATTATTTGAGTGAATCAACCACGTCTCTTATCCTAAATCGAGACCTTAGAGGTCTAAACTTAGAAATATACCTTACTAATTTTCTTATGAATTATTGGGGGTGTTTGGATCTGATTCTTAAAATTGCTTCTGCTCTTTCAGCGAGCAGAAGCAGAAGCTGGAGTGTTTGGGTGAAAGTGCAGAAGTAATTCTCATTCTCTAATTTACTCCTATAATCAGTTTTTTTAAAAGCTGGGGTGACCAGCTACTGAAAAATGATTCTAATTCTGATTCTGCTTTAAAACAGAAGCAGAAGCAGAATCAGTTCCAAACACCCTTATTGGCATCTTATCTTTGAAAATATGATAAATGAACCAACAATATTGTTTTATAGACTGTTAAAAAATCACTTTTAGTCCTGAAAGTATACTAAAAAATGTAACCTAGACTTTTAATCATTCTATGAGCATAAAAAATGTCACCTAGACTTTTTACCTTTATTATGAATATCCTATGAGAATATTGCTAAACAATCTAAAAAAAGTCTAGGTGAACATACTAAAGTATGTATTAATGAGAATAGCGTAAGCATATCTTCAGCTTAGATGGCATAAATTAATGTAAATGATACTTCAACATTCATACAATCTGTTCAGAAAAAGACTATGAGTAAATACTTTAAACAATGTAATACATAAATAAGAAAGTATTCTTCCCAAATAAAGGTGGGACTTTGTTCTGATATGTAATAATAAATGTACATATTCAGAATAACAGTTATTTTTCTTAGATGCATTTAACTGCATTTAAAATAAGATTATTTGCAACAACTACGAAGAAAAAAAGTATACCACATATACAACATAATACAATAATTGAAATAGAAGTTGGGAATAGGGTAAATATATGATGAACAACACCAAACCAATAGTTGCTTAAAGTCCAGTCAGAACACATCATATGATTAACATTCAGTAACAATATAATACTAATAAAATAAATACTATAGAAGATAGAAGGAGCACACAAACCATACCTATATAAAGAGTACACGAATCATACTTATATAAAGAGTACATGAATCATACTTACAGAAGATACTTTCAGAACTATGATGCCTCATTGATGTCCTAGATTGGGTCGGTACAGCTGAATATAGCAACTTTGCTCTGGAAATGGATTCCCTAGCCATTTTTAAACTTCTTTCGAAAGAAAAGGTGCATTGGAAGACCTTTTCCGCTGAGGAACTGATTTTAATCAAGAAAACGATTATCTTCTTAAATATCACTAGAGGATTTCTTCCGATGAGGGTTAGGAGCCGAGAGACTGTAACGGACCTAGCCGAATGTAGTGGAGGTCATTTGAACCTGGCAGGTTGTCTGAAGCTAGATAACAGAGGCAAGCGTTGATGTTGAAAAATCCATTACCACAGACGGAAAGAAAACGGGGGAATAAGATCCTTTGGCAAAGAGTGCATGTTTTAAACACATCGTACAAGGTCATGAAGCTAGATAATTACACGAATCAATCAGGGTGAATGTGAATGAATCTACAGGGAGAATAAGAGGTGGGGTTGAATGGATGAGACCGTTAACTGCAACAACCGCTAAGGGAGAAAAGGAGAGCAAGTACGCAGGAAGAAGCTTTGGGTACATAACAGCCGCCTCCTAGACATTTCCTTTAAAAACTGTGGCGGCCTGCATATTTAAAACTCAACATTACATCCCTGACTGTATGAAGAATGGTGATACCAAAGCACAAGGAAGCTAAAGTCCCCCAACATTTGTAATTAAAGATGAATATATTGAACTGATCAACATTTTCCTTGGCTCTGGTGTGTTCAATGCTTGTATCTCCTTGTTTCCTTCTCAAAACCAATAGTGGCAAACTGTTTTGCATATTCCTCGACCCCAGACCGGATCTTTGCTATCTCAGATTGAGTTTCAGAATCTGAGTTCATACTTGCCACAAAGTCCTTCACCTCTATTCATGGGGAAACCAACTACTTATAAGCATACATCTAAATTAAGCTTATTAATGCTTAACACTTATATAGAAGGGGTGAGCGGTTTAAACCTTCTCTCTTCGCCTTTATCTTAAGAGCCAACTTTACGGAAGCATCAACGAACTCAACCACCTTAATAAAATCCTCCTCAACAAATCCTCTAGAGGTAAGAGCAAGAGTTCCTAGATTATAAGAAAGATTGAAGTTACTAAAATGGCTATGCAAGCAGAGAGAGGTTTATGCACAAAAAGCACCTGTTTGGTGCAGGTTATTTGGCTGAGACGACTAAATCTACTGGATACTTAAGAGGTGATTGGTTTAGTAACACCAATTTCAGGCAACTAAGTAAGAGTTGAAAATTTTTGCCCTAAAAAAAGTAAGAGTTGAAAGCTTATTCTGATGATTCTGCTAATAAGTGGAATAAGCACATCATGGCTACCAAATCTTTTCAGCATTGAGGAAAACTTTAAGAAGAAGATGATGCAACTCTAAGAAAAAGTATTTTACCCATACGAATGCCACCAGGTACCATGGCAAACACATCACCGGGAACTATATTCCTATCAATTGCTATGTGCACCGACTCTAAAACCTTTTCAACACGGGATCCATCAATCCCCTGCAAGAAAAGACATAATGCACTCAAAAACATAGTAATGAAATCAATATCTGCCCACTTCAATTGAAGAAAAACAGGAAGCTCACAATTTCACATATGCCAAAGACGCCTACTTGGAGTAGAGTGTCGAGCAACAGAAGATTAAAGGGGGAATGATTAAAATTGTGGAAGGTTCTTGAGTTGTTATCACTTGTGCTGCTTAGGAGGTGGAAACCTCTAATCTTACAATCAAGTTCGAATAAATGGAATAAGCACATCATGGCTACCAAACCTTTTCAGCATTGAGGAAAACTTTAAGAAGAAGATGATGCAACCCTAAGAAAGAGTAATTTACCCATACAAATGCCACCAAGTACCATGGCAGACACATCACCGGGAACTGTATTCTTATCAGCTGCTATGTGCACCGACTCTAAAACCTTTTCAACATGGGATCAATCAATCCCCTGCAAGAAAAGACATAATGCACTCAAAAACATAGAAATGAAATCAATATCCGCCCGCTTCAATTGAAGAAAAACAAGAAGCTCACAATTTCACAAATGTCAAAGACGCCTACTTGGAGTAGAGTGTCGAGCAACAGAAGATTAAAGGGGGAATGATTAAAATTGTGAAAGGTTCTTGAGTTGCTATCACTTGTGCTGCTTAGGAGGTGGAAAACTCTAATCGTCACAATCAAGTTCGAATAAGTGGAATAAGCACATCGTGGCTACCAAACCTTTTCAACATTGAGGAAAACTTTAAGAAGAAGATGATGCAACTCTAAGAAAAAGTAATTTACCCATACGAATGCCACCAGGTACCATGGCAGATACATCACCGTGAACTGTATTCCTATCAGCTGATATGTGCACCGACTCTAAAACCTTTTCAACACGGGATCCATCAATCCCCCGCAAGAAAAGACATAATACACTAAAAAACATAGAAATGAAATCAATATCCGCCCGCTTCAATTGAAGAAAAACAGGAAGCTCACAATTTCACAAATGCCAAAGACGCCTAGTTGGAGTAGAGTGTCGAGCAACAGAAGATTAAAGGAGGAATGATTAAAATTGTGAAAGGTTCTTGAGTTGTTATCACTTGGTGCTGCAATCATTACGATCAAGTTCGAATTGAATATTCAATGAAATGTTTAAATGCAATCATCATAAACCACGAAATTAATACCTCAGAGGATGGGGAGAAGATGAAAGAAACATGAAATTAATAACTGAGACGATTGAGAGAAGAATAAGGGAATACTTACAGTGACGCTCGTGTGAGGCTTGTGTATGAGCGTATCTTAGTGAGTTCTTAGCCGTAGCCAAATCAATCAGAGGTGAATGCGAATGATTCTTAAGGGAGAAGAAGAGGTGTGCTTGTATGGGTGAGACCGTTAACTGCAACAGTCGTTAAGGGAGAAAAGAAAAGAAAGTACACAGGCAGAAGCTATCGGTACATACCTACAAAAATGGAGTGTACACCAACATATTTTCTATACCTAAAATAACCCTACTCTCATTGGTGTTTATAGTTTTTTAGAATTTGCAATTTTAGTCATCCCACAAGTGCAACTCTAGGTTGTTTTGACTTTTCATTATTCGTTTCATAACTTTAGTCACTTGCAAGTTTGGTCTGTAACTAATAAATCTTTGCGATTTAAGGACATTTCCACAGAAAAGTACACTTTCCAGCAAAAATCAAATGTCGGCGTCATCTTTTTCGGTATATTTTTGTTGGAAAATGTACTCTTCTGGGGAAATGTCTTCAAATTGCAAAGATTTTTTTGTTACAGGACCAAATTTACAGGTGACTAAAGTTATGGGACTGATAATGAAAACAATCAAAAGTTATGAGACTAAAATTGCAAATATCCCTTCTTATATTCATTTTTTTATCAAAGGGGGGGCCCTTCACATAGAAATTTTAAATCTTCTGCTGAACCGGTGGGCGTAGCTCAACTGGTAGAGAGGAAGTGCCACAAGGGTTAGGTCCCGGGTTCGACTCCCAGCAACTGCGATGAGAGGTTACTCAATAAGGGGCCTCTGCAAGTACCGGGGACGGAATCCCACTCTCTATCTGTCAGATTGTGATTATAGTCCAATTTACATCCTCCCATCGTACTGTCCGGTCGGTGTTGTGGGGACCTCAGGGATGGGGTGTCATCCTTTTTTTAAATCTTCCGCTGCAATTTATTAGAAACGTAAGCTCCGATTAGAGAATGGTGACAATTGAGAATTAAGCACAACAATGTTTTCGCATCACTACCCATAACGACGAGCAATGTACCCTTGTACTTCCCATACAAGTGAGTGCCATCAATAGTCAGTACGGGTCGACAATGCTTAAAACCATGTATTGAAGGCTCGAATGCCCAAAATACTCTGTGAAACTACATATAGCCTATGAGAGTAATAGGAGGTGGGTACCAGTGAACAACTGTCCCAGCATTGGAATCTTGGAGCGCTGTCATGAAATGTGGCAATTCAGAATAAGACTTCTCCCAACCGCTAAATATTTCTACAATGGCCTTTTGCTTGCCCATCCATGTTCGCCTGTATGATACCGTATACCCATACTTTTCCTTCAGCATCTCAATAATAGTATGCACTTTAAGGGAAGGATCAGTGCGAAGAATGTCAATCACATCTTTAGCAATGAAATCTGAAGTAATCGTCACATGATCAGTACTGTCAGTGTTGCCAACACAGATAGCAGAATGAGGTCCAGGATAACGCATAACTGTGAACATGTCGAGGTTGCCTTTGTTCTTTGTGGCGCGTATTCTCCAGGTGCAATCACGTTCCTTTTTCCTCTTGAACTATGCAACTCATTTGTGTTTATCGGACTCCAGCACCCGATAAAATTGGTTCCGTTTAATAGAATACAAGCTCACCATATTGATGAGTTGTTCTTTGTTGTCAAACTGTTGACCAACCTCAAACTCACCTTCGGTTGTAAACCTTTTCATACCTGATCCACTCATCCACGCATCATGAAAGGCGGATGGGAGATCATATATTCTAGTGAAGTGGCTAGACGGGGCAGTTGCGGTGACTGTATCACCAACATCTTCGTTAGATTCTGTCATGTCATCATCATTGATGTTATCATCAAGATCATCATCATTTCCCTGGTCATCTACACGTGATGCACCATTGTGCAAATACCTCTCCTCTTCCTCTACAATCATGTCCAGTACAGCAACATTTGAGGAGTTCCCTGCATTCACACCATGCCTAGAAACACCAACATTTGATGTTGAGGGAGTAGCAGAAGCATCACATATGGATTCCTCAATGTATATCTCCAGCGTGAACATACCCTCCATCTGAAGTATCAACCACATATTTGTGACAGCAAGCTCATCAACAAGTGGCATAAGCATGTAATTTCCCACGTTAAGGGGAAATTTCATTTTCAATCGCAGAAGAACGGCTCATATGAATCTGTGTAGCTACGTGGATTTTTTGCACCATCTCGAGCAAACATGCGCCACGAGAAACAATGACAAAGCTGCTTCTACCACCGTCATGGCGTATTTAGCCAGCATCCTCATATATGTTCCCTCCCCTATGACACACGATTGAGAAGTTGAAGAAATTCATATTCTAATAACAATACATGTCTAACTTTCATAAGTACACATTAATATACACACTTTATACACCCAAATTAATCATTTCATACACATCACAACATATTAAGCAAATCCTATATGATATCTATACACATAGAAATGGGAAAATATTACATTTAAAAAAATAGAGTCTAATTTACGAGTTTTTTTAGCATTAATGCGGAAAAAACACCTCCAAATCTACATTACATAACAAATATTAAAAAAATGTATATAACAATGAATTCAACATCAACATTCAACACTTCATACATATTCACATTACACAACAAATCAATTCACAAATGAATTCCTAATTTACAAAATCGAATTTTCTATATTCTAAACCCTAACACGAAAAATGAGATAAAATAGAGATATTTGTTTACCTAGAGTGTTGAAGAAGATGAAAGTGAAGTCGTATTGACAAGATAGGGAGGTCTCGTCGTCGCTCGCCAGAGATTAACCTTCATGCACTTCGCCGCACTTCGCTCGTCGCTGCAGAGGGTTTGGGTTTGGGGATTTGGAGATATTTGCGTTCTGTCTGAAACGCCCAACCCGACTTTCTGTTTAAGAGGTAAGTCGCCAAACGGTTGAGCGACTTATAAGTCGCCATCCGGTTTGGCAACTTATAAGTCGCCCAACCGTCTGGCGACTTACCCCGACCAGGGTTAAACCCATCAGTATATCGGTAAATACTTTTAACACAACATTATTTTCGTAATTAATTAATTAATTAGCATTAATACGGAAAAACTCGTGTAATACTTGGATGATTCTTGTATAGTTGTATTACTTCTGATCTTCTGTTTTAAAAAAAGAAAAAAACTAATTACTAAAGTTTGTTTTGTTTCTATACTTTTTCCTTATTGTTGTTATTGATGATAAGTTTAATAAGAAAATAAAGACTGGTTGAAATTTAAATTTATACTAGTATAAAAGAGAACTGGGTACTATATCATTTTCTTCAAAAATATTGTCCCAAAATCCAATAATAACATGCGGATATTTAGAGGCCGTTTGGCAACACTGTTTTTCGGCTTATCAGGCTTGGCAGCCAACTTTTTCACCAAACACGTAACTTTTGCTTTCGCGCACTGAATTGTGTAATAAGTAAGGTTGGAGTTACTTTTCTGACTGTATTGGCTGAAGTTACTGTAGATGATCATTTTAGCTATTTTCACATATAATTTTTTTCTTTTTTTATTAATAAAATATATTTAATTTTTTTTCTTGAAACGGCGAAATCAGCGAATGCAGCCACTTCAGCCAGAACTTCATAAATTTCAGCAGAATCAGCCAAATCAGCCGATTTTCTTGCTACCAAACGGGCTCTTAGCCACATATACACAGTACATTAAAACAATGGACTAATAAAAAAATTGTACTCTTTATTTAAAATACTTTTATTAAAAGAAAACCATTTTTTATAAAACGGCAATTTGACTAGTTGAGTTACTTGAGTATGACAAAAGGACCAGATTAGGAAAATAATTAGACAATTTGTATAGATTAATTCCACACGCGCAAAAGGACCAGATTTTTTTTGATTGGACAGGTAGATTAAATTTGGAGAGTACATATTTATGGAATCAAATAGTTAAGAAATATTTGCATGATACTTTACATATCATTTTGGTACCGGATAGAATATGGAAAGTTCCGTTTTATTTTTTTATTTATTTATTATTTATTATTGTGATAAGTTGATGATAAAACTGCCTAATACTACTGCTATTCTATACCTCCCTCCTTATGTCTTCATTTGACGAACCGCCGGCCGCCCCCGCCGATCACCGGGACTCTTTTCACTGGCACTACGCCGCTTTCGACGACAACTACCGCATCAGCCGCCAGTCCCTCTTCTTCTTCGTCGCCGTCTTCGCCCTCCTCCTCGTGCTATTCGTCTTCGCCCTCTATCTGCGCTGGGTCTGCCGGTTCCGGGCGGAGCGTGGTCCCCACGCGCCGCCGCACGCGGCGGCGGAGACTCAACTCGGGCTCCAAGCCGCCGTGATCGATAACTATCCCATAGTTCTGCACGCAGCTGGAAGCGGCGGAGACGCCGAGTGTTGCATCTGCCTTTCGGGCTTTCAGGAAGGGGAGAAGGTGAAGGTGTTGCCGGCGTGCCGGCACCGGTTCCACGCCGTCTGCGTCGATAAGTGGCTGAGAACTCATTCCAGTTGCCCTCTCTGCCGGGTTTCTCTCCGATTTGACTCAGCCGTATGAATTTTTATTACAGCAGCCTCTCGCTTCAGTGTGCTGCTCTGTTTTTGCTTTGGCTGGTGGCTGTTTTGTTGTCTTAGTTTTGTTTTATTCAATATTTTTAATACTACTTTTGTTTTTAATAGATACGGAGTAATATTATTATGCTCTATGAATATACTTTTGAAAAAATCACACTGTATTAAATTTTTCAACAGTCATATTTTTAATACTACCTCTTTTATTGGAAATTTAGTTTTGAAAAAATCACACTGTATTAAATTTTTCTCATTTTAAATTTTCAAATATGTTTTTTATTTTTTAGAGACTGTTTGGTAGACTTGTTTTCGGCTTATGAGGCTTATCAGTCAACTTTTGATTGATAATAATAATAAATACGCAACTTTTGATTTCACGCGATGAATTGTGTAATAATAATAAAAAGTAAGGTTGAAATCACTTTTCTGGTTGTATTGGTTGAAGTTATTGTAGATGACCATTTTAGCTATTTTTACATACGTAGTACATGGTATAATTTTTTCTTTATTTTATTAATAAAATATATTTTAATTTTTTTCTTATATCATCAGAATCGGCCACTTCAGCCAGAATTTCATAAATTTCAGCAAAATCGGCTGATTCAATCACGTACAACACATGTTCTTAGTATTAAGGAATGAAATATACGGAGTAATTATAAGGATTGAGATCCTCTGTCATGCGGCAATGGTGCTGTGCGGCAACTAATGAGCGGATGGGGGAAAGGGCGCCTTGAGATGTCGACATCCAAGATCTGGCGTCATTGATTTTTTGGTTTTTTGATTGGGCGACCCCTATGAGCCGAACACCATACCTTGCTCTAAAGCAAGGCAGAGGTTCCGGGTCTATAATTATAATTGTCCAAGTTGAGCATAGAAAAATATAAAAATGGAAACATCTTAATTAAAAGATAAGGTAAGACTCTGTATTATAATAATGGTAGATTCTATGGTACCCCAAATGTACCATACCTTTGTCCAAATAGACCAATAAGAATGATGCAGTTGAATTATTTAAATCTAAATTAAAAAACATATAATGAGTTGGACCAATCAAATGCTTGGTAGGCACGGTACCCCATTTTTTAAATGGGTACCGGAGTTGTCACCTATAATAATACCGAGGGCACAATATTAACGAATTGTTAGCTTGGATTATGTTTGTATTTTCCAAAGGATTATGTTAATATATATAGTGCATTATTCCCTTTGTCCCGTTTCAATTATTGGAGTTTTTTTCCGTATTAATGTTAATTAATTAATTAATTACGGAAATAATGCTGGAAAAAAAGTATTTACCAAAATACTGCTGGCCGTAACCATGGTCAGGGATAAGTCGCCCAACCGTTGGGCGACTTTCCCCTAAAATATGGTTTGAGGCGAGCAGTTACTGCCAGCCACGCACGATCGTGCCTACAAGGGTAGGCACGATCGTGCCTATTTCCTAAAACACCAATTCAGCTTGTTTTTCGCCCCGGTTCAATCTAGACCGATCTGTTTGCTACAAATAAGGTCTCCCTTCTCCTTTTGAAGTGTTACAAACTAGATACAACACATGATAATCACCTACTCTCAACAACATAAAAAACACCTTATAAACACCGCTAAAAAACTTTCAAATCATAACCGGTATAACACAGTTCAATCATCATATATGCCATAACAAATAATCATCTAATATTCATACTCGAACACATCAATACAACATAGAATACTTAACAAGAGAAAATACATCAAAACTTGTAAATTGTTCCTACAACATCTACTGCATAAGAAAAACTACAATACAAAAGACAAACTACAAGCTCCCATCATCAGCTTCGTCATGGAGATGTTGCTGCTCATGTCTACGCCTACGGCGTTGTCGTGGTTGAAGAACCACTCTCTCATGTTGCGTCTGGGATGATGAAGCCGCGGCTGCACTAGACGTGGATGCCATCTCCTGAGATGCGGGGATGTGTATAAGATGTCCGTAGTCTACTCGACCCAACACATCTGAGCATAACGAGGCAATGCCTGTCAGAGTCTGTCCATACATGTCCACATCAGGAATATCAGTCACAGTGGCAGTAGCCCGCTGATGTATGCGCTGCAAAGCTCGTGTCTGCAATACGAAACACAATTACAATTACATTGAAATACATACAAGTATTACATAAATAAAATGACTTACTTTACTAATTAGTAATATACTCACCGTAAGATGCAATGCCAATGAGCTAGGCTGATAATGATGAGTAGGGAGTCTGAACGAAGGAGACACAAACAACCGAGTGATGCTGTAGTACCATCCCATGTAATCTCCTGAAACTGATGGCACATATGTGGGTGTCCCAGCCACAGCTAGCTCAGCTCTCCTATCCCACATAGTCACGTATCGGACATGTCTGAGTGCCCAATCCTCTGTATGCTTCCCACGCCTATCCAGCTTATGCAGCTCTACATAAGTGTCGATAGGACGTGGAATGACCTGCTCAAACCCAAACTGTCGCATGACTCTATCAGGCAAATGAAGCTCAACAATGTCAAAACATATCAGCGGCACACGTGCTCGCCATATGTGAGTCTGCTCTCGTCCAGCTGGGGACAACTCTGCTAACATATCAGGTCTAAACGGCATCCATGTGATCTGTTTCGTAAACATACAAAATTAGTATTTATTCTACACCTATTCTAGTTACTGTTATAATACACACACCATACCTGGTCCTCTGACATCCGATCCAATGCATCCCTGTACACACCAAGGCCAGTAGCGGATGACATGCGAGATAAACCAGCATATAGCCACCTAACCATTCATGTTACAATATCAATAATATGGATTTTATTAATGCATTTACATTCAACAAAAACTAACACAAATACAAACGATTGAAAACATACCGACGGCCAAGAGGGTCCACGCCCCGTACATGATGTGGTCCTAGCAGACGTGGAGGCTCATCAGGCAGTGGCTATCCATCAATGCCATGATATCCAACTATAATGGGACGGCCAATGTGGATATACTCCCATGACCAAATCTGGAGGAGTAGCAAAAATCCCCCCAGCTCTGTGCTCCCTCTCTGGCACCCGCGACACAGCTGCCTGTAGAGATAAGTCAGGGTGGCACTACCCCAGCTAAACTGTGCTGCTACATCAAACCTCTCCAGCAAAGGCAAGTGTAGCACCTGAACCTCATTTCCGCTCTTGTCAGCGAAAATGGAGGCTCCCATCATCATCAATATATACGCACGAGCATGCTGCTGGATGATCATCTCATCAGCGTCGGGAGGAAGGGCCTGGAAGTGCTCCCTCAACCATGGCATCCTAAGAGATGACCCCTGAAGGTCAGCCCTAAGAACGGGGCGGATGCCTAACAACCTCTCACACTCATCAACCCACTGTCGACAAGCAGTGCCTGTAACAGCTCTCCCATCAACCTCTAACCCGGTAAGTACAGCCACATCTCCCAATGTCACAGTGACCTCACCAACAGGGAGGTGAAATGAATGTGTCTCCTGCCTCCAACGCTCAAGTAGAGCAGTGAGGAGGGCTCTATCTAAAGGCACAGTAGCCACTAACCTGTGCAGTGTAAAAAACCTGCAGCACGAACATAGGCTAGGACTCTGGGGTCGACATGTAAATGGGACAAACCCCGCAGATGCTCGCGGCACCTATCAACCTGCACATCCATGCCAAGCCAAACATCCTCACTCCTGTGTGAGGCCTGCAGTGTGAGGACAGAACGATCACTCGGCCCAGGATCCGCTATCACCTCCATGCCTACAAACAAAATTTGTATTAGTTCTAATTGTATTAGTTGTAATTGTATAATGTATTAATTTTTTTTTTAACTTCCTTTTTTGAATTTATTAATTTTCCTTGCAAGGAAATCATGAATTATGATTGACTCTAAATATATACATACCCGGCGGACCCCCCCCCCCCATCTTGTCTAGATGATCTCTTTGCACACGTCGCTCTATTATGGCCGGTTTGGTGGCATATTCCACATCTAATTTAACTGTTCCTCGTGGTCCTTCATCCATCTCATTCTTAATACGGGTCGACTTTGGTCCTCCCTTTGCCCGAAGCATGGATGGATCGTGCACGATTTCGGGTCCATTGTAATTGGGCCAATAATCACGATCAGGAATCGGTTTGAACACCCTATGATACGTGGCGGCGTATTGGTCAGAAGAGAAGAACTTATCCACAAATGGAGCATAAGACAAACTACGTTGTCTACACACGGCTAATACATGGGAGCATGGAATCTTGTATATCTCCATCTTTTTGCAAGTGCACGTTTTCCGTTGTAGATGGACAGTTTGTTTTCTCCCACCCTTTCCCAACGTTCGGCCACCACAACCGGTCTCCACCTGAAATATACCTCGCCCTAAATCAAATGGAGTGACAATGTGATGCTTTGCCTTCTCTCTATTTTTTTCAATTAAATCTGTGATGTATGGGGAGTACTCGTGGCCTTGTGTGAGCCTCAACTTACTGGTTTCACGCCTATTCACAAAGTACGCATTAACCCGGTAAAAAGACACCTGGACCAAGGCGGTAATGGGCAAATATCTAGCATTTTTCATGACGCTATTGAAAACCTCAGCCAGATTTGAAGTGATGGTACCATATCTGTACCCGCCATCATGGTGCAGCGACCACATTTCTGGAGGAATGTTGGCCAAAAATTGTCGTGCATCCCTACTCATTTCACCTATCTTCTTGAACCCACCATCAAATTTTTTTTTTTCTGATGTTGCCGTGCAGTCCACACAAATAGATTTTTTTAAATGAATGTCTTTGAAATGAGTGTGCACATTTGAAGCAAGATGACGGATGCATAGCCTATGATGCGCATAAGGCTCCTCCCAATTACTTCCCACCTCATTCATTGCCCTAACAATACCTCCATGTCTATCTGAAATGACACACAACTCCCTGTTAGTCACAAATTGCCGAATACATGCCATAAACCATGGCCAACTGTCTCCATTCTCGGATTCTACAACTGCAAAGGCGACTGGGAAAATTTGGTTGTTCGCATCACAACCCATGGCCACGAGCAATGTGCCCTTGTACTTTCCATACATGTGTGTGCCATCAATAGTAAGTACGGGTCGACAATGCTTAAAACCAGATATTGAAGCCTTGAATGCCCAAAAAACTCTTTGAAACATCATATAACCTGTGGAACCATTGGGGGGTGGGTACCACTGAACAATAGTTCCTGGATTAGAATGTTGGAGTGCTGTCATGAAACGGGGCAATTCGAAATATGACTTTTCCCAACCGCCAAATATTTGTGCTATGGCCTTTTGCTTCCCCATCCATGTTCTCCGGTAAGATACCGTATACCCATATTTTTCCTTCAACATCTCGATGATAGTATGCACTTTAAGAGAAGGATCAGTGCGAATAATGTCAACCACATCTTTACAGATGAATTCTGATGTCAAGGCCACGTGATCTGTAGTGTCGATGTTGCCTACACAAGAAGCAGAATGAGGTCGAGAATAACGCACAATTGTGAAGGTGTCAAGGTTGCCTTTGTTCTTTGTGGCACGTATTCTCCAGGGGCAATGACATTCTTTCTTCCTTTTGCATTGTGCCACCCATTTGTGTTTATCGGACTCTATCACCCGATAGAATTGGTTCCGTTTGATAGAATACAAGCTCACCATATTGATAACTTGTTCTTTGTTGTCAAACTGTTGACCGACCTCAAACTCACCATCGGGGGTAAACCTTTTCTCACATGATCCACTCATCCACGCATCAGTAAAACCTTCAGGGAGATCATACATTCTTGTGAAGTGGCTAGACGGGGCAGTTGATGTCACAGTATCACCATCATCTTCATCAGATTCTGTCATGTCGTCACCATTGATGTTCTCGTCTGCATCATCATCACTTCCCTGCCCATCCACAAATGATGCACCGTTGTGCAAATACCTGCCATCCTCCTGTATAACCATGTCTAGTACAGGAACCTTTGACGACTTCCGTGCATTCACCCCTGCAATGACATCATGCCTGGATACAACAGCATGTGATGTTGATTGAGTACCATAAGTGTCACAGGATTCCTCAATGTATATCTCCAGCGTTGACATATCCTCCATCTGAATTATGCCCCACATATTTGTTATAGCTAGCTCATCAATGAGCGGCATAAGCATGTACTTTCCCCCGTTCATGGGAAATTTCATTTTCAACCGCAATGAACGATCGGGATGAATCATTGTGGCTGCATGTATTTTTTGAAGGATCTCGAGCATGCAAGCGCCACGAGAAACCATGACAAAGCTCGTTCTGCCACCTTCATGGCATATTTGCCCACCATTCTCATAATAGTTCCCTCCCCAATGACACACGAGTGGGAAGTTTGAGAAATCCATATTCTAATAACAATTCATTGTCCAACATTCATGAGTAGGCATCAATATACACACTTTATACACATTCACATTTTTAATAGAAATTGCTTCCAAAATTGTAATATATCATTAACTCCAAATTCACAAACAATTCACATTTCAAAAACAAACTACCCAAATTTTGATATCTACCCAAATTTAGGTACATTCAACTATACCCAAATGCCCAAATGTCAAAATACACATTACAATTTACAAACAATTTAAAATCAAATTTCAACATTTCATACATATCCACATTTCACAACAACTTCATTCACAATCAATTCATAATCCCAAAATTAAAAAAAATTAACATTCTAAACCCTAAGTGCAAAATTATATGAAATGGATTTGGATTTACCTAGAATAAGGAGTAAAGAGTGTTGAAGATGAAGATGGAGGTTTGCCGGAGTGGGGTCGCCGGAGATGGAGGTTCGCCGGAGTTAGAAGTGGCTCGGTCGTCTTCGTCCTTCGTCCGTTCGTCGCTGCGGGTTGGTGGTTTTGGGAAATGTTTTACGCACAGATCTGTTTTGGGGCACTGCGATGAATTTACTTAAGGGAAAGTCGCCCAACCGTTGGGCGACTTATAAGTCGCCAAACCGTTTGGCGACTCATAAGTCGCCCAACCGTTGGGCGACTTACCCCGACCATGGTTAACCCAGCAGTATTTTGGTAAATACTTTTAACCCAACCCTATTTTCGTAAATAATTAATTAATTAACATTAATACGGAAAAAAACTCCAATTATTGCGGCTAGTATTCTAGTAGGTTTATGGACTATTTTAATGTCAAATTTTATATTTTTATACGGAGTATGTAAAACTTTTATCATAGTTGGATTATGTATATGTATTTTCTATCATTTCTGATTTGTGTTTATGTCATTTAATAGAATCTATAATTTAATGTAATCTATGAGTATGTAAATTCTAATTATGAAAATTAATCCAAAACTTGTTCCGGAAGGAATTATCAAAATGTAGATAGCCTCCATTTTTTCCAAGTAGGTATAATTACTCTAATTTTTTAACATACGTTTTAGTACTAGTATTATCTTTATTTATTTACTATGGATATTCAATTCCAAAATCGTGTGCCCACGGCCCACCATTGTTACTCGCAACTAATTTTGCTATTTATAATTTATGATGATTAACTAATGGACAATGGTATTTAAATCTAATAATATTTAAATTAAATAAAGTGTCCTTGATTTGACTATTTGAGTAAGGTTGTGGAGTTTGCGTAAATCGGAATAAAATTGGTTGTGTCCCTGAATGCGAGTACAAATTTTCAGAAATATGAGTAAATGTTATCATATCAAAATCATATTGTTATTATACTAAAAATTAAAATTAGTATTGTGATATTGTAATATTAATATATGAGAATGTCAAAATAAAATATGATAGTTGATTTCAAGCAGAGATGCAATTAAGTAATTTCGTATTTCGCTGAAATATCATAAGTAATTTTCGTTTTTCGCAGAAATATAAGTGACTATTTAATTCGAGAAATCACCTTGAAGTTTTCTTTATCATTAATATTTTTTTACCAGTTTATCATTAATATTTAAAGAGGCGTTTTTTAAAAAAATGACATAAAACTTATTTATAAAAATCTGACTAAAGTCCAAAGTAAAGTTAAGATGAGTAAATTGACATGGTCATGTAAATGTAAACATGGTCATTTACATTTATGATGCCACAATGTAAAGCACCATTTATTTAATTCATAAATACTTCCTCCATTCTTTTTCAAATGCAACAATCCACTTTTTACGTTTGTCAACGCACAAGTTTGACCATTAATATCTTTTACTCCATATTAGTAAAAAAATTAAAAAAAAAATAGATTTTGAAAATTTAAAATGAGAGGAATTTAACATTTTTTTATAATATAATGTATAATACATTAGTAAATAAAATAGACTCAAAGTAGAGCATGTGACTAGTGGAAAAAGTCCAATATTGCATTTAAAAAGAATGTAGGGAGTATGTAATTATTTCATACGGAGAATTTGAAAGTTAGATAATTGGGAATTAAAAAGTGATCTACAGTGTAAAAACTAAATTTGGACTGCGTAGCAATTTATACGTAACCATTAAAATAATAGAAACAATTATGTCTACCACATTCAAATAATCTAATTTAAAGTAGCATCTACTATACGAGCCAACCTTTTATTTTTCCGGGCTATATTTTAGTACAGACGTATAAATTAGGTATGGAGGTTGAATTCAAACTTTGGAGTTCTGATTTCTGAATATTAGAAGAGTCATATTCGTTGTATGTAATGATGCAATTTTAAAAACCTTTATTACAAATGTTTTATTAGCTTAAAAACGACGTTAGCATATCATGTTTAGGGGTCTTATTAGCATATCATATTAGAAGAGTCAAATGTTTCATTACTCGTTTCAGGTTTCTTACATTTCTTTTTCCCGTGCAACGTAAGTTAAGGGGACTGTTTGGGTCACGTAAGCTGTGTGACCGGAAGCAATATTTTAGGTGCAAAAAAATCGTTAAAGGAAAATTGCTAGAAATACCAATTTTAAGGATGTTTTCTTTTGGACTGAAATTTGCTAGTTTGGTTTGGTCTAATCTGGTCGGGTCTGGTCTGGTCTGAACTAGTCTGGTCTGGTAAACGTCTGACCTCTGTGTAATTTATAACTACGGAAGTCTGGTCTGGTCTAGTCTGGTCTGGTCTGGTCTGGGACTGAAAACAGTCCAAAAGAAAACATCCTATGTTTATACTATCTTATATTCCAAACAAGAAATCCGGAAATTAGTGTCGGATTTTAGTGTCGGTCTGCATATCTGACCACAATCAGTGTCGGAACTTAATGGCAGAAGTTTATCGGCCAGTAATTTGCGGCGGAAACGGATCGCCACTAATTTGTAGCGGATTTTGTGTCGGAATTATTCAGCCACTAATTAGTGTCGGATTTTTCCGCCACTAAAATTAGAATGAAGTACATATACACCACAAACGAGTGACACATCATTCCACACACCCACATCTTATCTTCATCTCTCTAAAATATGGATGTGGGCAGGATGTAAGGTTAGAACTCTGACTTTTACTATTTCTAATTTTCTTATATTAATTAATTAGTTATATATAATGCTATCCTTAAATATTTGAACTAAATATATGATATCCTGTTTTTTTGTTAAATATACAAATTATATTGATTTTTAGAAGTCCTTTTTTTAAATAAGTTTTGTTTATTACTCCATCTTTTAGAATTTGTTATATCATGTTGTTGAATAATTTATTATATAAACTAATTTAAAGATTAATAGTCCTTTTGGTAGATTTAGGTAATGTTTGGGAAAAATGGCCCATTTCATTAGTGATAGTAAAAAATAGATATTACTTTAGTTGTTAATTCATGTTTTTATATTTACATAAAATATGATGAACTTTTAATGTTAGGTTAATGTGAAGAGTGTGTAAAAACAATTATTTCTTTTTAGTATATGTTCAACAAGTGAATGTGTATGTATGATAGTTTGTTGATTTTTTAAAATATAGAGATTGTGGGCCCTAGTTTGAGTAATTTAAATGATAAATATAAATGAAAATTTTAATTTTGTTATTAGTTAAGAAATATAAACAAAAAAGGTTGATGTTTCATTTACTGTGTAAAAATAATAATTACATTTTAAATAGTTCTTATAAATTTTTAGTGATATTCCCTTAAAAAAAGTATTTAGTCATATGAATCAATAATATTGTGTAATACTATATATATCTTGTATAGGTTTTACAATGAGTTATGGATGTATAAAAGGCTTGCAAGACGAGGAGTTCTAAATAAAGAAGTTAAGGAAGGAGTTACTGAATTTATCCAAACTGCGGTAAACTTATATCAAAGTGGTGTTATTGCATGTCCTTGTAGAAAGTGTAAGAACAAAAAGTGGATGACATGGGATATTGTTAGGGAGCATTTATTTGAAAAAGGTTTTGTGGAAGATTATTATGTATGGGAGGCACATGGGGAGCCACATAATTCAAATGGATTAGTTTATTTGGATGAAAGTAGCTCAGCTCATGGCAATACATCTGAAAGGCAATATGATCCGTGCAAATCAATGTTTGAAGATGCAATAAGGAATGAACTCCCAACGGGATTTGATCATGGTGAGGGTGCAGATGAACCTTGTCCTATCACAACACAAATGTACGAAATGTTGGATACAATGAGTCAACCGTGTTTCGATGGCTGTCCGGTGACGCAGTTGAGTGCAATGACAGAAATGCTGAATTTAAAGACTGAGATGCATTTATCAGAGGCTGTAACGGATAGAATTTCTCAATTCGTAAATAGGTTTTTCCCATCAAGCATCCCAAACAAACCAATTCCAAATTTCAACAAAATCAAAAGAAAACTATATGTGTTAGGAATGAGCCATCAATCCATCGACGGTTGCCCGAACGGGTGCATGATATATTGGAGAGCAGATAGTGAGTTACTGGGGTGTAAATTTTGCTCAACTGCAAGGTATGACATTAGCAACCAGTCAAATAAATGTATTCCACTTGCAAAAATGGAGGACTTTCCTCTTACTCCTAGGCTACAACGACTCTATGCTTTAGCTACTACAGCCGATGATATGAGGTGGCATAAATTTCACCACAGTGAGGAAGGAGTAATGTCCCACCCGTCGGATGCAAAAGCGTGGATTCATGTTGATAATGTTAATCCAGAGTTTGCTGTAGATCCGAGAAATGTGAGACTTGGTCTATGCACAGATGGGTTGCAACCTTTTGGTCAATTTGGACAACAATATTCATGTTGGCCTGTGATTGTGACACTGTATAATTTGCCTCCAGGTATGTGTATGAAACAAGAATTCTTTTTTTTTTTAAGGTACAAATGGTGTCAATGCATATGCTTTCAAAGATAATGTTATCAATACATTAAGTATGAAACAAGCATTCTTATTTTTAACTATATTAGTTCCAGGACCAAGGAATCCAGCGAAAGGGATCGATGTGTACCTGCAACCACTGGTAGAGGAGCTTAAGGAATTGTGGGAGGTTAGTGTCACAACATATGACGTAGTTTCAAAGCATAACTTTAATATGAGAGCGATTTTCCTATGGACGATTAGTGATCTTCCAGCATATGCCATGTTATCAGGATGGACCACAAAGGGAAAATTTGCATTTCCATATTGTACTGAGTTTACCGGAGCATTCTGGCTACCCCACAGTAAGAACCATAGTTGGTTTGATAACCATATGAAGTTTCTACCAGGTGACCATCCATTTCGGTTTGATGAAAATAACTTTACTAAAGGTAAATCAATCTTGTATGGTCCTCCGATTCACATGAATGGGTTGTACTGCTATGACGAGGTAAATGATTTTAGGGAAAAGTACATAAAACGTACCTGTGGTTTGGGCCATTTTCAGATAGGGGCATGTGTTTCATTTTCTAACAAAGTGGGGCATGTGTTTCAATTCCGTTATCATAGCAGGGGCATGGCCTCTAACGCCGTTAGAAAAATTAACCCCGATTTTAAAAAGTCTCCGAAAAATTAAAAGAAAAATACCGGGAGGTGCGCCTCGTCAAGAAGATCAACAAACTATCTTTATTTTTTTGTTTCCAGCCACCATATCTCCAGAAAGTCCACCAAAAAATTGATATTAGCGAATTTGTTTTTAAAAAATAATCCAAATAGAGCCGAAAAATCCAAAGAGAAAGATAGTTTGTTGATCTCCTTTACGAGGCGCACCTCCCAGTATTTTTCTTTTAATTTTTCGGAGACTTTTTAAAATCGGAGTTAATTTTTCTAACGGCGTTAGACGCCGTGCCCCTGCTATGATAACGGAATTGAAACACATGCCCCACTTTGTCAAAAAATGAAACACATGCCCCTATCTGAAAATGGCCCAAACCACAGGTACGTTTTCTGTACTTTTCCCATGATTTTATGTCAGTTACTGAATTAGGTGGTGTAGAGCATAATGCAGTTGCTGGAAAAGATATTAGATGGAAGAAGCGTAGCATCTTTTGGGATCTCCCATACTGGAAGGATTTGCTCATACGACACAACCTTGATGTCATGCACATAGAGAAGAATTTCTTTGAAATATCTTTTATACAATTTTGGGAGTACCAGGAAAATCGAAGGATCATACGCAAGGGACAATAGATATGGAACAAATTTGTCATAGGCCGAGCATGGAGAGAGACTCTCGGGGGAAATACCCTAAAGCTCTTTTCCCCCTTTCAAATGAACAAAAAGGTGTCTTGATCAACTGGATTGATTCATTAAAGTTCCCAGATGGTTTTGCTTCTCGATTAGGGCGTTGTGTGCAAATGGACAAACTTAAGGTATTTGGTATGAAGAGCCATGATTGTCATGTCTTCATGCAACGCCTACTTCCAGTTGCTTTCAGAGAGATGCTACCTGATTGGATTTGGGAGGCCATTACGGAGATTAGCTTATTCTTTCGTGAGCTAACAAGAAAGACTATATTGGTCCGTGGCATTGAGAAGTTAAAGGAAGATATCCCCGTGATCATGTGCAAGTTGGAGAAGATTTTTCCACCCTCATTCTTTGATCCTATAGAACATCTTGTTGTGCACTTACCAGATGAGCTTTCTCGGGGGGCCTCCACAATATCGATGGATGTATCGTTTTGAAATGTAGATGTTAAAACATATTATATAGTCATATGTTTTTTTACTTGATATCTTATTTCTTACCATTTTTGTAGTTTCTCGGGATCAGTGCTAAAGACAAAAGTTGGAAATAAAGCTAGGGTTGAAGCATCTATTAGGGAAGGTTATTTGCAAAGTGAAATGGGAACATTTGCAAGCTATTACTTTCCGGAGGATGTAACCACAAAAGCACATCGTATCCCCAGGTTTGATGATGGTTGCATGATTAACACTGATTTTAGTGTTTCAGTTTTTGCACAGAAGGCAAAAACAATTGGTGCAAGCACGAGGCGGTATATGGATCAAAATGAATCCAATGCTGTCCACTCATATGTATTCTAAAACTATCCGGAGATTGAATCATTCAGAGAGTAAGTGGTTTAATATTTAAATTACACACATACACATATATGTGAAATGTGGTTTAATATTTTTTTTCAATTTTATTACAGAATGTTCTTCAACACAACAAGGTCAATAAGTTCCTATGATGCCTTGTTGCAAACAAAATTCCCTCTTTGGTTTTATCACCATGTGAGATTTTATAGTTAATTATTTCTTAAAAAGGATATGCTTGTGCTGTTTATGTTTAGGTGCAAAATGACATGACCAATCATCCCCGGTGGGTTCGTGCTTTATCTGGGTTTCCTTCTACCTATGTGACAACCTACCATGCACTTAATATAAATGGTTATAAATTCAACACTATTACAAGATCTCATGTTAGAACAACCTCCAACTGCGGGGTTATGGTCAAGTGCACAAGTTATGATGGATCAACACTCGAATACTATGGCTCAATACAAGAAATAATTCAGCTGGAATATCAGGATTACAAAATAATTGTCTTCAAATGTGAATGGTTCGAACCTTCAGATAGAGGTGTACGGGTCCATCCATGATACAAGATCGTGGATGTGAACAGTCAATTTCGACTTCATACGTTATTCAATGCATGTCGCGACTTTTGTGGAGAAAGAAGAGGGAGGGGATCAGTTGATGTGTATTGTTTTGACTTTTTGCTGTGTGACTTGTTTTGACAAAGAAGAGAATCGACAGGTGGCATTATTAATACCTTGTAAAAGAATGGACTTTTTGCTGCGAAAATATGAGAGCTGATGTGTATTGTTTTGACTGTTCTAACCCTTGAATCCATGAATTTATTAATTTTTGTTATCTATTATACTTGATGATTTACTTGATTCTTGGTGCTTTAAAGGGTGCTACTTCTATAAATAAAGAAGTTCTAACATGATTCCGACAAAAGGATTTGGGGCCGCCATGCTAAATAGGACAGGAGCTAACAAAACCCAAGAAAAAATCGGCAGCACAAGTATCTCAAAACAACCAGCAAGTCACAGTCACTCAAGGTCATCTACCCCGTTTGCAGTGAACAGAAAAAGTACATCCTGGCCAGTCGGGCAAAATAGGCAAATTCTCCAACCGCCTCCGTCCCAATATAGCCAGTCTCATGGTCTGAGAGATACGAAGTCAGCCACAAATAACCAACAACGTGTAATTCCAACACTCCAAAACCTCGAACCATTATCCAATGAGAATAACTCATCAACACCTGAAACTGGTGAGGATCCACTAGAAGACAATGCTGCCACACACATTTCAAATGAAGATACTGAACAGTATCCCAAAGAATGGAAGCCGGAAGTATACGCTCATCTTAATTGGGGGGGAATCACCTCTGGACCCTTTCAGACCTGTATCAGTTGCACAATTTGAAAAGCCCAATGTTGGTGTAAATGCAACCGGGAAGTGAGTTTCAGTGTTCACCATCACTGTTTTTATACTTTTTTAACTTCAATCTAACTAACTCACTTAATTAAAATGCAGCCTAACAAACATAGTTATCAACCAAAGAAGTTTGAGATTCCATATAATTGTGGGTAAACAAATTAGAAGATGCCTTCCCAATTATATGCACATTATATGTGCGCAGTATAACTTTATTTGATATAAAGATTGACTTGTCACTAAAATTCAACTAGTAAATTGTGACAAATTTACATGTACACTTTCTGTACCAAATAAATTGCACTGGAAATATAAAAAGCAATAAGGTAATTTTTCTTTACCTTAAAAGGATATTTAAATCCTACCAGTACAAAATTATTTGATACAAAAAGACTGAAGTCACAAATTTACTAAGTCCAGAGTATCTACAAGAGCACGGGACACTACACACGCAGAGATGCATGCAAAGCCAAAACCTATAAGTAGGTGAACAGTGCGTAGAAGGCCTAAGGTATGAGTTCATATATCCTACTTGCAAATTGATCCAATTGCAGCTAAAGAAGATAATCTGCTCCAACACAAGAAGACGAAAGTACAATACTGTGGACGTCAACGATTAAAACCTTTCAACCAACGGAGGAGATTAATCAACCGGAGATGCCTATAAATAAAGGCATAAGCATGAGTTCATATTCAAGCTTTGAGAGTCTTCTAATCAGAGAAATCATACTAAGCATTCAAAGAGATACCTAGCAAAAGAGAAAGTGCTCGTTTAACGTTGCTCTCTGTTTAGACTCACGTTTCACTAAACTTCCTAGTTAGAATTCTCATTGCCATATTCTGGAAGTTTAGTTCTTAGTTGGAGGCTACAAATTGTGTTACATTTGAAAATGTTGTAAACACTTAGAAGGACAGTGTTATCTAGTCCTAAGTGTGGTAGAATAGAATAGAGTACCTTTTGATCCCCACTGGATCAATTGAGAAAATCTAAGGATCGAGTAACTTGGAGTGGTGTGTACTCCTAGTGAAACACCTTTAGGTCTGAGCTTGTTGTGTGATAACAGCCAGGCGGGCACCAAGTGTATTGGGCTTAATACTTTAGTGGAAATCCATCTGAAAGAGAGTGGGACTGGATGTAGGAGGATTACACCACCTCTGAACCAGGATATATTATGTGTTGATTCATCTTCAGTCAACAAAGCACACACCAAACACTTCTTCAACTTAGCAGAAACGTGATCAGTAACCTCAGCAGCAGTCTACTGCCCACTCGTCTGCTCATGACGTGCACTTTGTCGTGAGATGCACTCAAAATAAATACAATACGACACTAATACGTAGTATAGTGTAGTAAGGTTCGTATCCACAGGGAAAGGAACACTTCTCTTTTTATAGAAATAGATAAGTAATGACAGGGGGGGTTTATGTTTGGTTGATGAACTTAAATTATCTTTTTAACACGAAGATGAACGAGTTATGTGGTTTAATTAATGAGAAGGAGACTTGGCTTTGCTTTTATCCACTTAATGAAATGTTCGTCGATCCCGGTTATATCTTTAACTATCTTCCTCTCGAATACTCAATCGAGGAGTATATCCAATTCATCGAGGGTAGTTATTAATAACGAGATGCGTTCATTAATAAAACTTACTATCGAGTCAACATAGAACAAGCGTCGTATATTAACTTGATAGTAGCAATAAACTTAAGATGAAAACGATTGAGATTGATAACCTCAACACAAGCGGTTTATTGGTTTAATCAATATAATTAATTCCACTTGGCTTATTAACCATGAGAAGCATGCATTAACAATCCAAGTTTACTACCATTGAAAGAACCGAATTAATAACAAGCGTATTAACCTATTGATTCTAGTAATAATTAATATATGAAACAAAACTAGTTGATCCTTTAGGTAATGCTTCAATATATTAATATGGAATATGAATAGGAAGTAATTAATATTCAAGAAAGAAGATTAGAGAAAATAACTCACAACTTACAAATCATTAAGCTTCAAAGTAGCAAAACCAAGATGGAAGAGTTTAGCTCCTCAATTGGAGACTAAACATGAAGAAAATATAAAGAAATAACTTGTCTAAACTGAGCTTAGAAGTATATAGGAATTGGTAATTTATTGTGGAGGAAATGGGGTGTATTTATAGGATTTTTAGGCCTGCAGGGTCGTGTACCCGATCGGGTATGTAGGGTACTCGACCGGGCCTTCAGTTGCTTCGCGGAAGCTGGAAAAACATGGACATACCCGATCGAGTATGTCGGCTACCCGATCGGGTATGGACACTCGATCGTGGTCAAAATGTCCCCTGCATGTTGCCTTGTTCCCGGGTTGATCCGATTTGATTTTTCAGCGACTTACCCGATCGAGTATAGGTCATACTCGACCGGGTACAACACCAAAAATCAGGATCTTCATTTTTCTTGGAATTTTTGCACCTTCCTTCCACTTGTGATGTTCACCAATGGTCCCTAGAGTGGTCTTGGACCTGTTTGAGCTCAGAATTAACCTAATCTAAACAATTTTACAAACATTTTACAAACTAAACTATTACACCAAAAGTGTGTAATTTCTAGAGTAACAATCACTCAAAACTAATCAAAAACACAAATATAACTATGGAAATAACATGAATGTCAGCTCACCTCTCTGCTAAGCATACATCTCAATGCTTTAGAAGTCTTCTTCACTTTTCATTAAGATCTCTTTCTTAAAACAGAAGTCTCTAAGTTATACTATCACCTTCAAAGTGCAACAGAAGACCTCGTGAGAGATTCTGTTTTGAGGCCAACAGAAGACCTCGTGAAGGGTTCTTTCACGAAGACACCAGAACATCATACCAAGGTATTCTAGTTGAGACCTTCTGTCCAGAGCATCTCTGCCACCAAGCACCTCTGTCTCTGAAAATAAGGAACGTTCATTTTACCTCACTCTAACACTTCACTTAGGTTCCTTTGAGATCATAAAACTTATCTGACCATCTCTCAAACTTCTCCTTGTCCACTTACTAATAGAAAGTTGTTATATGCATAGAGGTATAGACTTTCGCTGTGGATCTTTAATCTCTCAAAAGGTTATTGATCATCATATCTGGTAGGGAAACTTCTTAAAGTTGAAAAAGCTTTAAAAGTCTATTCACCCCCCTAGACTTTTACCTCTATCTGGGACCATCAGATGGGGTCTGGTTGTATACCATCAAATCTTTGCATGTATTTTAAGTAGAAGAAGTAGACTGTGTGTTCATATTTGTTGTGTCATTTGTAATAACCCCCTTCCCTTTCTCTTCTGCAGTAAACCTTACCTGTTTATCTCTTGTATTCTTCTCCACCCACCTTTCTTTAGGTACTGACTTAGGCATAGGATTTACCTTGGGTAACATGACTGCCTTAGGAGCCTCAACATTACGTTTAGGACATTTATCTTGTGAATAACCTAAATGTAGGCAGAAAGAACAATACTCCTGCCTATGTTCATAGATAATTGGTTGAGCAAATCCAAAATTCCCACAGTTTATCCAAACCTTTTGCGGCATCACTTGAGTAAGATCTAGTTCAATGCACACTCGAGCCACATACGGCCTAGATAAATTAGTTGTAGTCGAGTCAATCTTCAAGGGTTTCCCAATCAAACCCGCAATATCGAAAAGAGTCCTCTTGTCCTGTAGATGAAGGGGCAAACCCTCCAAAGCAATCCAAACCGGCACCACCGGTGACTCAACATTCGGGCGAAAATATGGGGTCCATTTGGTCACCCTCATCACATAGCCATGAATGTTCTAGCTTTGTCGATTCCAACATCTGAAATAATCTTCATCCGAATCAAACCGAATCACAATATGTTTTCGTTCCAGTACTCCTAAATGGAAAGATCCTTTGAAGCCAATGATCTCAAAGCCTTTCCTGATCAACTCCAAGCTTGGTCTGCCTCTGTAGAAGTACCCGATTAAGGATCTCTTATACCTCTCTGCCAAAATGCTGATATCACTCTCCGGGAAGGTGACTGCAGGCATCCCCTTATGCTTCGATGGAATCTTAATCGATAGTGTGCCTTGAGGTTTATTCGCAACAACGTTGCCAAATGATTTGCCTGACCAGACATTGATCGGTGGAGGCGGCGGCTCTGCCACTAGATCCGAGGAAGTCGCCATCTCTTAACCACTCAATCCCAATTGTGCTCAATGTAGTTTAGTTAATAGAGTTGATAACTTGATAAGTATTTAATCGATCCCTCTTGTAGTGAATGTCTTTTTTTTTTACAAAAATATATGGTTTGTTATGTACGTATGTTTGAAACTTAAATTTTGAAGTTTGAAATAACGATAACCTTGAGCATATTTGTATTTCTTATAATTTAAAACGTTAAATGTCTTTATGTGGCACAAATTTAATGATGATTTATGGAAGATTTTAGAAATTTTAAGAACAAAAATATGATTAATTCTACAAATAATTTATAAGAACAGGAAAAAAGATAGATCGTCTCTCGCTTCTCTCTAGGGCTTCGGCCGCTTGGAGTCTTTTTCCGTCTTCGATTTTAATCGAAGGACAGCCGCTTTTTTTGTCTTCGATTTTAATCGAAGGACGGCCGCTATTTCCGTCTTCGATTTTAATCGAAGGACGGTTGTTGTTGTTTGTAGGCCTAGGACCGGTTCGGTTCCTAGGCAAAATATGTGGAACCGTTTGAAAATATGAAATTTTACTAACGGTTCGGTTCTTATAAATTATTTTAAAGAACCGATAAGGAACCGAACCGTTCTTAACGGTTTGGTTCTTGTCATTTAACGGTTCCTAGTCTTTGAAAAAATTCTTACAAATCACGACTAAATTTTTGCCAAAAAGACATTCAACGTTCAAAATCTCAATACATATATGCTGAACCAGTTAAAGAGAATAATAATTTTAAATACTCTGGACCTTCCGAGTTCCGACCAGCTGGAGTTTGGACCTAATGAGAGGCCTAAGAAGCCTAAGAGAACCGGTTGAAATAAATAATAGTTTTAAATAGTTAAATAACTAAACTAAAATAATGAATATAATATAAAAATAAATAAGTAAATATACATTACAATATATATATTCATAAAAAATATATTTAATTTTAATTATTATATATAACGATTCCTTAACGGTTCTTGGTACATATTTCTTTCAGGAACCGAGAACCGAACCGTTAATAAAAATTAGGAACCGAACCATTAACAAATAACTAATAAATGTTGGAACCGAACCGAACCGGGTCATAACGGTTCGGTCCGGTTCGGTTCTCCGGTTTTTGGTTCCAAAGTCCCAGCCCTAGTTGTTTGTGCTTCGTCCTCGAAGGGCGAATTTGTTGTCATGGCTCGAGGTGATCGGCGTTGTGATCAAGGTTCGAGGATGATGCATTGTTATCGTCGTTGGAGAAGATCAGCGCCGTCTATCCGTTTACTCTGGTTGCATGGGGCAGTGATGAGTTTGGTTATGCAGGGACGGAGGATTGATGCATGGCCTTTGGCAGTCAAAGGTCACGGAGTATCAATTAGCATGATACCGGTGGTAAGACCTCCTCCTGAACCACCACCATGGGATGTACGAGGTGCTAGAGTTCGTGAATGCTTTTCTTGTAGTTTTTATCTGTTTGTTATTTGTTTTCTTGTGTCCACTTTTTTTGTTGGGTTTGACAGTTTGTTTGAGTTTTTTGCCTCTCTTTATGTCATTGGGTATGGTTGGATACTTGGATCTATGAGAATAGGTTTGGCTGTGTCAAGCCCACTACATGGTTAGCGATTCATGTTGCTCTCTCAGGGGTGACCGTCTCAAAGTCTCACCATAGGATTACAGTCGTAGTTGTTGAAGTTTCAGTTGATGTCAGTTTTATTTTCCTTTTGTTTGATGTAATGATCCTGAATCTTTTGATATGAATAGAGGTCCGATGATAAAAAAAAGAACAGAATCCACAATAAAATTTGTTCAATGAAACAAAAATGTTCCTCAATCTAAACAAAAATGTTTGCAAGTACCAGATTAAAAGACTGCTAGGGGTTTCATATGGGCTACATTAACTTTTCGTCCGGCGACCAATCCGCCGGAGAGCCTCTGCCGAACGTGGAAGTCGGCTCGTGCTGTAAGTTGTTGACGTCAAAGCTCAAGGTATTCCGTTTATTTGTGCAAACTGTCATTTCGCTCCAAATTTAGAACCTCGTTTTCGGAATTAAATTTCTGAAAATTTTATTTTACTTTCCCGCAATTAGCCAGAATTTTGTCAGCGGGAGATTTGATAAAATGACTATAAAAGTTGGAAGGAGTTAGAGAAGAACATATCTCGGATTCTTGGAGACATACAGAATTTTCCAATTCGAAAAAAGATGGATTTTTCTGCTTCCAAATTTCGACTTCCAACGGCAATCAACCACCGAAAACATGGCCGCAAATTTGTTTGCTCGGAGAGAATTCAACTTTTGCTTTACGTCTTACCGCCATAAAAACGAAGAAATAACTAAAACATGACAAAGGGGAATTGAAGAAGAAGGGGAATTGGCTAAAAACTGAAATATGAAATACTCCAGATAAAAGTGTGGTCTAATTGCAAATAAGAGAATGACTAAATTATTAAACAGGTGACATGTTAAGTTGTTAACTGAATTCAACATACTTAACCTTACTACGTACCAAAACATCATACAATGAGGATGTACCCCATTCAGCGACCCCTAGTTTTATTACCTCGACCCAATTAAATCTCAAAACCATTGCTAGTTTTGTGATGTATTGAGTGAAGATGTATTTGTTGTTTTCAATGTGAGTCTATGCTTTCTTTTATGTGAAACTTTTTTGTGGGCATCTCTTATCTTGAAGAGAAGATTTTATAAAATATGCCATGAAGGTGCTTGTTAAAAATCTTGAAAGGTAACTTTTTTGTGTTTTCATTAATTTTTGAGCTTTATTGATTTATTTTCCCACTGGGTTTAGATTACAATTACAAAAGGTGTAAGGGTAAAGTATCAGGTGTGTGTCTATTGTTGTGGTCAAGTACTTGATGGTGGAATGGTCTTCGATACTTTCAAAAAGATATTCAAGATATAATATATGGTTTAGTTCGTATTATTGCTTGTCATGTAAATTAAAATTCATCTAGAATATATGTTTTTCAAGTTTATGTATATTCTACTCCCTCCGTGACTCCGTCCCATTAAAAGGTTCTCACTTTTCTTTTTTAATCGTCCCAGCTAAAGGTTCCCATTTTCTATTTCATGAAACAATTAACACTCTTAAAGAACAATTTAATCATCAAATATTAAAAATAATATATCTATAACATCACAGTTATCATCAATAACACATTATATTTATATCCATCAAAACTATTTCTCAAAGTATATTCAACTTAGCATATTTAATAATTGTCTAAATAATCGTGTCATTTTTGAAATGGTATCTTTGAACTGGATGGAGCTAGTAATAGAAATTTATCTCTCTCTCTCTCTAGATATAAGGGTGATGAATAATATACAATGTCACTTGTATGTAGTAATGTAGAACTTTACATACACATAAATTCTAACTGGGGACAAGCTTGTTTTAACTCCTTTTTAAAGAAATAAATCATTCACAGTTTCACAATGAGCATGAGTGTTTTTTCAAGCCTGAACTATATAATTAAATAATACAATTCACTTTTATGGTAAGGTATTACTGTGTGAGTGTGCAATTGCTTGCCCATTATCAGGTCTAGAAATCCTATAAGCTTTAAGAGCTCTAATTTACTTTTATGCAAGAGACAAAGTGATGATGTACATTGCTAAACTAGTGAAGTGAATAGGAGTTTTTCTATTTTTCAATGCTTATGTTGTTTGCAGTAACTAACTCCTTGTATTTACTTAATGTAGTTTGCAATAAACATTTTAATTTCTATCCTTCATTCAAATGTAGGCAAATATAAAACTGGATAAAAGTGCAACTGTTGCTGCAATGGAGGTGTCAAAGGCAGTGCTTCACTGTTAGTGACCAGAATTTGGCCTATATTTGACCCGTATATTTCAGCAGAAAATGCCCAGATTTTTCTCCTTTTGCATGTAGTAAGATTATATAGAAGGGACAGTTTGATTTGATTTGGATGGAACTAATTCTATATGAACCTTTGTCCCTCTTATCGAGCTGTTAAACTACCAAAATCTTATCAAATTGTTAAGCCATAAACCTTCAACCACCTCTTTTTCTTTCAAACTGTCTGGGTTTTTGTTTTATTTGTCACTTCCCCATTCCCTCCATCTTTTCTCTTCTTCCATTCGCATTGATCTCAATCTCTAGTTGAGGCATGCTTCATTTTCTTTATATTTCCCTTTAATTTTGCTTATTTTACCTTTAATGCATCCATTGTAATGCATATTAAATTTCTCCCCTTCTAGTCCTGTTGTATTTTGTTTTCAATGGCGAGAGGCCCTGCGAGAAAACTCCTGTTTAATCTCTGTCCATTTTCCGAGAAAAACTTTTATAGGGCCAGAATATTCAAATTTTCAACTCGTTACATCTATTCCTACCCTCCAGAGTCAAATAACTTTCATGATTACCCCTCCTGCCAACCCAGATCACTTTACTCGCATCTGTTCTTCCAGACCCACTTCCCCCAATTCATGAAGTTCAGGTATTTAAGTCTAAGCAAATGCCCATATTCGACCCAGGTTGAAAATGGCGGTTCTTGTTCTGCCACATTAGAAGCCTTGGAGGGTCCACCTTGTAATTGGGAGACCGAAAAAAAGAAGATAGCGTCTGAAAAGGGGTTTGAGTTGTCTTCCCGTGACCCAGTAGAGATATACCAAGAGCTAAAGGATTCTACGAAGAGCTTCAAGAAAACCAGATCGGATTGGGATGCATGCAATGAGATTTTCAGGAGCTTTGCGAAATCCGGATGGGCATCGAATCAGGCATTGGCTATTTTTATCGGTGCTTCATTTTTCCCCACTGCAGTTCTTAAATTCAGTACTTTCTTCTACAAGAACTCTAAGACCGATGTCTTTAAATATTTAGTATCCCTCGGCCCTTCGTATGAAGCCGAAAAATTCTTATTTCCAATATTTGTTGAGTTCTGCTTTGAGCAATTCCCCGATGAAATCAGAAGATTTAGGTCTATGGTTGAGTCAGCAGATTTAACAAAACCACACACTTGGTTCCCATTCGCCAGGGCAATGAAACGCAAGATCATATATCATTGTGGACCCACCAATAGTGGCAAAACATATAACGCTTTACAGAGGTTCATGGAAGCAAAAAAGGGAATCTACTGCAGTCCGCTGCGGTTGTTAGCTATGGAAGTTTTTGATAAAGTCAACTCTCTAGGTGTTTATTGTAGCCTTCTTACCGGTCAAGAGATGAAATCTGTGCCGTTCTCTAACCACGTTGCGTGTACTGTCGAGATGGTTTCTACAGATGAGTTATATGATGTGGCAGTTGTTGATGAGATTCAAATGATGGCTGATTCTTGTAGAGGGTATGCATGGACAAGAGCTTTGCTTGGACTAAAGGCTGATGAGATACATTTGTGTGGCGATCCAAGTGTTTTGAGTATCGTTAGAAGAATCTGTTCTGAAACTGGGGATGAACTGGTGGAGAAAAATTATGAACGGTTCAAACCATTAGTGGTTGAAGCTAAAACCCTTCTTGGTGATTTAAAGAATGTGAAGTCCGGGGATTGTGTGGTTGCTTTTTCAAGGAGAGAAATATTTGAAGTTAAGTTGGTAATTGAGAAGTTCACGAAACACCGCTGTTGTATTATATATGGAGCATTGCCCCCCGAGACTCGGCGGCATCAGGCGACTTTGTTTAATGATCCGAATACCGAGTATGATGTTTTGGTAGCTAGTGATGCGGTGGGAATGGGATTGAATCTGAATATAAGAAGGGTTGTTTTTTATAATTTGTCAAAATATAATGGGGACAAAATTGTCCCTGTTCCGGCATCACAGGTGAAACAGATTGCTGGAAGAGCAGGCCGAAGGGGAAGCCGGTTTCCAGAAGGACTCACAACCACTTTGCATCTTGAGGATTTGGAGTATTTGATTGAATGTTTAAAGAAACCTTTTGACGAAGTTAAGAAAGTCGGCCTATTTCCTTTCTTTGAACAGGTTGAACTATTTAATTCTCTATTATTTCAGTAAACTACGCTTGTTCCGTAAAGAATATACGACATATCATTTCTGTTTTGGTGGTGCAAACATTATGTCATACATATAACAATTTTTTTTGTACTTACCAAGGTGAAATCGATCATACAAAAAATCTATTTTACTCTCCGTTGAACAGGTTGAACTGTTTGCCGGGCAGCTTCCAAACGCCACTTTTTCAGAACTTCTGGAAAAATTTGGAGCCAATTGCCGGTTAGATGATTCTTATTTCATGTGTAACCATAGCCACATAAAGAAAATAGCTAATATGCTGGAAAAAGTCTCTGGATTGTCTCTAGAAGACCGTTTCAACTTCTGTTTCGCGCCTGTTAACATCAGAGACCCGAAAGCAATGTACCATTTGTTAAGGTTTGCATCTTCATATGGGCAGAGCTTGCCCGTAAACATAGCAATGGGAATGCCCAAGTGTTCTGCTCGAAATGATTCTGAGCTTTTAGATCTGGAGACGAGACATCAAGTGCTGTCTACTTACATGTGGTTGTCCAATCACTTTAAGAAAGGGATGTTTCCATACTTTCAAAAGGCAGAGGCGATGGCTGCGGGTGTAGCGGAGTTATTAGGGGAGTCTCTGACCAAGGCGTGCTGGAAGCCCGAATCAAGAACAGTTGGAAAACCTAGGGTGCTCAAAGATACCTATAATAATAGGTATGCAATTCAAATTGCAGTCTTCAATATAAATATGCCCCCACACATGATCATTTTAGAGAGATTTCTTTACTTCTATTTCAAGATTTTTTCCATGCATCTGTTTTCCGTACTTCCATGTGTTTTCTTTTTGTAGGTTTCGCTCTTTAGGTGTAGAAGAAAAAGGTCACAAAGAAGGGAAGATTGATGTTATGGGATGTTAGAGCCTTAGGGGTGTATCGAATGAAGAAGTATTTGTTGTTTTAAAGGTGATTATTTGTTTTCTTTCACGTGAAACTTTTTGTGGGTATCTCTTATCTTGAAGAGAAGATTTTAACAAATATGCCTTGATGATCTTTGTCAAAAGTCTTGAAAGATAACTTTTCTGCGTTTTCCCTTAATTTTCTTGCTTTTTTGGTTTGTTTTTTCACTTAGTTAGATTACAATTACAAAAGGTGCAAGGGTAAATTTTCACGTGTGTGTATTGTTGTGCTCAATACTTACTAGTGGAATGGTCTTTGATACATTTAAAAATGATATTCAAGATATACGGAGTAATATTTCGTTTCATTCCTTGTCATAAAAATAAAATTTTATCTAGAGTGATTTTCAAGTTTCTGTGAGTTCTAATAGAATTTTATCTAGATATACAAGGGTGATGAATAATATACAATTTCTCTTGCATCTAGAACTTAACATGCACATAAAGTTTAACTTGGGACAAGCTTGTTTGTACTCATTCTTAAAGAAATAAATGATTCAGTTTCACAATGAGCGTGAGTGATTTTTCAAGCTTGAACTATACAATGATATAAAATAATTCACTTTTATGGTAAGGTATTACTTTGTGAGTGTGCAAGTGCTTGCCCATTATCAGGTCCCGAAATCCTATAAGCTTTAGGAGCTCTATTTTACTTTTATGCAAGGGACAAAGTGATAATGTACATTGATAAACTAGTGAAGTGAATAGGAGTATTTCTGTTTTCCAATGCTTATCTTGTTTGCAGTAACTAACTCCTTGTATTTACTTAATGAAGTTTGCAATAAACATTTTAATTTCTATCCTTCATTCAAATGTAGGCGAATATAAAACTGGATAAAAGTGCTGCAACGAAATTGTCAAAGGCCGTACTTCACTGATAGTGATGAACCAACAAGAATATTAAGACATAAAATTAAAGGCGGAAAGAGAGTTGTATATATGATAAGGTAAATGGTAAATAAGTGCCATTTGTTTTTGTATATATAGTGATCTCAAACAGGCTCATAGTCTGAAAGCAGTTTGATTTTGTGCCTTTTTACCGCAGACTTTGGTGCAATAGTGGGTGTATATTATTGTATTTGTGTCTCTGTGAATATCGATTTGTGTGTTCATAGTATGTGGAGTTGGATTTTTAAAGGTTCGTCTTTCTTCTTTATAGAACTGGATGAGTGTTGCTAGAAATTTGCATCGCCATTAAGCAGATGAAGCGGATGGATTTGTACGTGCAGCAGAAGGCAAAGTGAATTCATGTCTTTGAGTGTTTACTTTTCTGGATGATGGGAAGTAGCTGATTCTATACATTAGGGTCTTTAGTTAATGGAATATTGTGTAATAGTAGGTTTTCATGGCTTGATAGTCAAAGCTACATGTTTCGATCAACTTTCACAATGACTAGAGCACATACATCTGTAACAAATCAAGAATAACGAGCATGAAAACAAATGATTCTATGATTTTTCTTGGATTAATTGTGTAGCGAACTATAAATGAAACTGATCCTCATCTGGAAGGACCCAGTGGGTCAAACATACAACAAAAAGATGAGAACTGATTGGGATGTTCTAACAGTAAAGTTCAAGTTGCTAATTTGAGATGAAAAGTTGTGATGATATCTATGTTCACTATTGTTGTGTTTCTTTAATGGACAGTATTTGCAAAACTTTACATTTGTATATTATTGCCATATACATATAAGTGTTTTTGTAATATATTTAATAATTAGAATAACGTTTGTTTGAAAATACAATACTCTGTATCTAATTATTGTATAATCCTTCTACATAATAGCAATATTGTGGAGGCTTGCATTTTTTTTTTGCTCAATTTCATATGCATTTTCAGTCACATGATAGAGAGAGCGATCTATTGCTCATTTTTGCTCACCCGTCCTACCTACACCCTGCATCGAAGATGCAAGGGACTTGGAGATATCCAGAAGTCGGACAAAATACATGGGAGTGTCAATTTCTAACCCGTCTCCTGAATCGACTCCATTTGCCAGCTTTCTCCGAATTCGTTTGACTTGAATCGCCGCATATCCTAGTTTGAATTCGTATCACTCAATTTCTAAGATGCGCCAAAGATGCAAGGGGTTGAGCAATATGTAGAAGTTGACTCCATCAAAATCATCGGAGGGACATTGGAGTTCAAACGCCTTCCTCAGAATAATCTCCACTTAGAGATGTGATTCCTACCTCTCTGTCTATTTGGAAGTTGTCATAGTTCAGACATCTTCAGAGAAGCTCTATTGTGTATTTTCTATCCCCTCCCGTTTCAATTTGTTATTCTGATTTCCGTTAAACTTCTTAACGAAACGTGGAGAGATTGCTCCTAAACTGCCATTTGTAGGACTCGATCATTGATAACTTGTTAAGTTGTTATAAATTCTACCATTGTGACCAACTAAATTGCCCGTGTAGGCAATAGTTGTACTTCAATTATGCCTTTATATGTAATTTGTGGAAGAGAAAGACTGACACACTTGGGTCAAAATTTAGCATATATTTTTATAACTTTACATATTTTTGTGTATATATAATCATATATGCACCATAACTCCTTTAAAAAAACTGCACCATATTTATATTGGACTTTTTAGTGTTGTCGAATGAGAAGAATTGTCAATAATGAAGTTTGAGCCTAATGTTTTGTAGAAACTAATCCATACGAAATAGTAAATATAAATATAAATATAAATATGTATGAACATTGCATTTTTACGTGAGGCTAATGTCCAAGTCACTCTCATTTGCCCTCACCATTTTACAAGAGTTTGAGCCTTATAAGCTATTAATGGAGCTCCAAGCTTCTAAGCTAAAAAAGGGGGGAGTGGTACAAGGCTAACCTCATGGGTCAAAAAGGGTCGAAATGGGCCGGATGGGCCAGAAAGGGCCCAGTGAGTTGAGATGAATCAAACTGATCGAGATCTATATAAGGGTGGGCAATGCATTGTACTCCTGAACTATAGTAGACCGGAATAATATATCACAATATATTTTAATGGTGGTTCTTAGTACTTGTTTAGTTCTTTTTTAATTGTAACAACCCACTTTTCATGCTTGTCAAAACACAAGTTTCATCATTAATATCTTTCATTTCTTAATAGTAAAAACATTAAAAGATTCAAATTTTGAAAATTTAAAATTAGAGGAATTCAATTTTTTTTTAAACAATTGAACTTATGATATATCAATAAATAATATATAGTCAAAATAGAATATGTGAACAGTGCAAAAGTACAATGTTGCAGTTAAAATAGAACGTAGGTAGTATATAGGTAATTGTGTAGTGATTAGAAGGATAATTAAACAGGTTAAATTACATTTTTGAAAACGGAAACTATTATATTTTTGTTAATTAAAGTTACTATTTATGTTTTTCTCAATTTTTAATCTATGAAAAAACATAATATCACAATTATATTCACTGACAAACAAACATGCCTATCGAAAAGGAATTTGAAATAGTAATTTCAAATGAAAATGAAATATGGCCCATCAAACCGTAAATATGCATTAAAAAGACGCGCGAGATTTACAAAACTCAGAACAATTGCGGCAATTGTTAAACATCGGGCTTAAAGTCGGGCCCAAGCCCATTAGAAGCCCGTAATTTGTCAACGTAGCTTCGAACCTCTTGCGCGATCATACGCTGCATGATACTTAAAAAACTCGTCCCGTCACCGGATACGTTACCCAACGGCTCCTCTTCCGCCGTTGACTTTTCGCCGACGGGTTGACCGAACGGATTTCCTCCCGGCGGGAACAATGACAGCAAAGTCGCCGGTGCGTCTCCGCGGCGGAGCTCACCGTCCTCAACGCCCCCACCGCTTCTACTGTACTCCTGCGACGCACAGGATTCCTCCCTCTTCACCGCGGACAGTGACTCGGCCGACGAATCGTCCACAAACGCCCGTTTCGCCGCCTCCGCCGCCGCACAACCCCCGGCGGTGCGCTTCCGCCGGAGCGTGGAGTTCCAGTGGTTTTTAATCGCGTTATCCGTCCTCCCGGGCAGGAGTTTCGCGATGGCGGCCCATTTGTTGCCGTGAACAGAGTGCGCGCGCCGGATGACGGCGTCTTCCTCCGGCGAGAAGGGGCGGTGGTGCACGGACGGGCAGAGCTGATTGCACCACCGCAGACGGCAGGACTTGCCGGAGCGTGAAGGTATTCCGGTGCTGATTAGAGACCAGTTGCGCGGGCCGTGTTGCTCCACCAGCTTCACGAGAATTGCGTCTTCTTCTGGAGTCCATGAACCCTTCACCTTTCCTCTTCCGCCGCCTATCTCCGCCATGGCCAAGTAATTAATTAATTAATTAATCAATAGTTAATTAATTTATCCTCTATGAATTGCTAATCCGGATTACACATATATATATTATATAGATATAGAATGGGTAGGGTTTAGCAGGTTGGGGGAGAGATGGATATGTAACCGAAAGGAAGAAGGGGTAGTTGGCATGAACCGTAAACTGCTCACGCATTGACGAAACCGTTTGATTAATTAATTAATTAATTTGTTTTTGGTTGTTACTTGTTAGTTGGATCGCTTGTTAGATGTTGATTTAGACATTTACCACCTAATAAAGTACTCCCTGATTTCTACTTTTGAAAAAAAAAATGTACTCTAGTTCTCCATTTGGGAAGCCGTTTGATTTGTCATCTACACAACACACATTTTATAATAATTGTATAGTATGTGTGTGTCCTTTCATTGTCTAATTCTACACTATTTCCGTTGGTTGAGTGATGAGAAAGTTAAAACATTGACCAAAGATCGTAACTCGCAACGACTGTTTGGAGGTTACAGTTGTTATGTGCCGGGCTGGACCTTTGATGTGCATGGATACAAGGTCTACCACCATTGGACTGACTAAGTCATCGTGCCTTACAACCTTCCAAATGTCTAGTCGGGTTGGAGTGTGATGGCCTTGAGATTGAGGATTCAACTTTTTGGAACACATTGAACCTTGAGATTAAAAATTAAACCGATATATCCGTGATTTTATGAAAAAGTTATCTTTATATAACGAGGGAGACAATTGACATGCTCACCTACATGGTGCCCTTCTTTCATTCCGCTCTCTTTGCCCACAACTTTATTCTTAAACGTTTAAACTTCTTACGTACTTCGTATATAAATTAGTGTATCCTTCGTGTGAAGTACATTTTTGAAACGCCACATGCAATAAGCATAATACTCGTTTGATTGAGCAATAATTCTATATCAATTTGCCCTTTTACCTTAATTTGTAATGATTGTGCAATCCCAAACAATGTCAAAACAATTTATTCTGCCATATTATTTACTTTCAACAACAAGGGTATTTGAAAAAGTGAGGTTCCAAAATGTTTTCTTGAAGGGCATGGTATTCAAACTAAAACTAAAGACATATCCATCCAGTGACGGAGGGAATAGAGTTTTAGTTTTATACACTTACGCCTCAAATCAAAATGAGATTTCTGGTTGGCCTTGACATGCTTAATGCTTTATTAGAGTAATGATTGAATTTAATTTAAATAAAAAGTATTGTGATTTATTGTTATTATTATGATCACTGTTATTAATTGTTAGAAATAATGACATCAATATTACTCCCTAAGTTTCTATTTCAAAAAATATGACCACTTTACGATTTCACAAAAAAGTGACCCGTCCCTGTACGAGACCCAGATCTACGCATCGTAACTTCTTCCCTCTCGTCACAGGCTTAGAGCTCCAGCCAGGTCTTCCTCTCCCAGATCAGAAAAGCTAGATCCTCTTATCCGCGCTCCACCATTACAGCTCAGTCGAAGATCGAGCAAAGCTTCTCTCTTCTCCCATGGCCTCGTCTTCCCCTCCCAGATTGGACAAATTCCTCTCCTGCTCTTCTCCGTTGCTGCTCTGCGATGAGGTTCCAAATTTGGATCTCCATTACCAGACTACGTTGTTGTTTCCGATTACCAGACTTTCTTTGGACGGGAATAGTATGGTCACTTGCTTGCTTTGTTGTTCTCCTCCTCTACATCACCGATACTTCATGGCATCAACAACTACAAGGTTGATAATTGATGCTACGGTTTCAAATTGCAAACATGGACTGAAATTTCTTCTCCTCCCAATTTCTGCATCTATGGTGACATCTCGGTTGATATGTAAATCCGACGCGACGGTGGGAGTTGACAACGGCGCAGGATGCAATGGACAATAAGGGCTTTGCAGTTCCGGTGGCAGCATTGACTTTGAGAGCTGGGCGATTTGGCGGCGACGACTCCGGTGACTTGGGTAACAATTAGTGTTACAGAGGGCTGCTGTGTGGGTGGGGATAGTGCAGGGGCGGGTGGACTGATGGTCACTGAATAAATCCGCCGCAGATCTGGAATTTTGGCTTAGGGAGACAAGGGTTAGACCAACTGAGGAGGGGGTAGGAAGGTAAGGGGGACTATGAAGGGGGCTGCCGAGCTGGTACGGTGGTGGTCAAGTTGGGACAAGGAAAGGACTGGAGACTGGTGGGGGCTAGGGAGGGCAGTGACACGGTTTGGTGATGGTGGGGGCTAGGTTCAACAATGGCAGTAATGGGATGGTGGCTTATGGTGTCTGGGGATGGTGGCTTATGGTGCATGGGGCTGGGCAGGAAAGGTGCTGGGGATGGGAAGGGTCAGTATGAGGGGCAGTGTACTATGATATGAGGTGGCAGCGGGGGTGGCGGTGTGGGGGGGACGGGTTTGCCGGAAAAAGTCATCGGATGATTGCACTGACATGTTTCACAGCGTCAGTGACATGGGCGGTGGTTATAGTGACACGGGCGGTGGCTATAGTGATACAGGCGGTGACTATAGTGACACGGGCGATGGTGACAGTGACACGGGCGGTAGTGACAGTGACATGGGCGGTGGTTACAGTGACACGGACGGTGGTTACAGTGACACGGGCGGTGATTACAGTGACATTAAAATTGGATAGTGACGGTGTCACAGTGGCGGCGTCACTATGACAGTGTCACTATGGTGGTGACGGTGGCGGTGTAATTGGCGTGAAAAAATTTGACGATGACGACTCTAAGTTACAAAAAAATGAACACAGTGACATAAAATTTTTGTAGTGACGTTATGTTTTCCAATTCCACATACATGACCTTCTTGATCAATATTTTGCCCATTTTTAAAAGTGATCACTTTTTGGGTAATTGGTTCAAAATTAGTACTCCCTCCGGTTCTTTTTAAACTTCAGTGTTTGACTTCACAGTTATTAAGGAAATAAAGTTGACTTTACTGTAGAGTACACTGTTGAGACACTGTTTGGCACTGTTTGGCACTATTGAGACACTGTTTGGCACTGTTGAGACACTGTTTGGCACTGTTTAGCACTGTTTTGATGTAGATATCTTTGCCAAATAAGGAAATAAGGAAGTGTGAAGTTTATTTTGGACCGTCCCAAAAAGGAAAGCGTGAAGTTTATTTAGAACCGGAGGGAGTAATATTTAAGTAAAAAACCCGTAGTAGGAGTTTTGCCTGTTTTGGGGGGTTTGGTCACTATTTCATGAAATGGATAAAGTAACGGCTTCCGTTACAACAACAAAACGCTAGAAACATTATATGACAAAATGGTTGAGATTACGACTTTCCAACCGTTCAAATTTGCTTTCATAATCTTCATTTTTTTAATATCTTTCATGGTCGTCACTTTTCATTAACACCTGTGAATCTGTGATATAAATAGGCACGTACGTAACATAGGGGCGGATCGTAGTACAGACCCGGGGGCTACCGCCCCTCCAACAATTTTTTTTAGTGTATATATATACGAAAAATAATTTTCACCCCTAAAGATTTTTTTTTTGTTTAAACTACCGTCCTCCCAAGATGAATTTCATGGGTCCGCCTCTATCGTAACACACATATGGTGATATGGGGACAAGGATACAAATAATGAAACGGATTAATGTCAAAACTATTTTACCAAAATACAAATAGTAAACACAAGGATGTTTAGGTAAACTAAAAACTACCTCTAAATATATAGTTTTTCACCTAATCCGACTTATCAGACAATATTTTCACCAAACACGTAGAATTTGATTTGTGCACTGAATTGTGTAATAATTAGAATATGTAAGGTTGTAGTTATTTTTCTGGGGTATTGGCTGGAGTTATTGTGGTCTTGTGGATTATCATTTAACTTTTTTTCATATAATTTGTCTTTATATTATTCAAAAATTATATTTTAAAAATAATTTTTACATAAATCAGCATAATTAGTCAATCCAACCACTTCAGCTAGAACTTCATAAAGTTTAGAAGAATCAGTCGATCAGCCGATTTTGGTATTATTAAACGACCTCATAGTTTAATTGAAAGGAATTGGAAAATCGCATAAAAAATTGGAGATTGTAATTACTCAAAATATTTTGTCTTTAATAGTGTGAGGAAATAGCTTTTTAAAATAAATGAGGAAATAACTTGTTTTCTAGTGATGGATAATAGGTATCCAATCTTATATTCCCTCCCTCCGTTCTCTAATACATGTCTCTCTTTCTATTTTAAGATGTTCTCTAATACATATATCCCTTTCTATTTTTAGAAAGTTTTTTCAATAAATATACATATATACCTTCATTCTCTTTTCTACTTTTTCATTCTCTTTCCTACTTTTTCCTTTACACACAACTCACTACACCTTTTATTCTATTAATTTCTTCTTAAATTTTGTGTCAAAGGTTATACTCTCATCTATTAGAGAACGGAGGGAGTATAATAATACTCCCTCCGTCCCAATATAAAAGGCACATTTGCGTTTGGGGAGTTTTTAAGGGTGAACACTGTTTGACACTGTTTAGACACTGTTTGGCACTGTTTGGACACTGTTTGGCACTGTTTTGCACTGTTTTGTTTGCCAAAAAGAGAAATGTGCCTTTTATATTGGGATGGACCGAAAAGGAAAGTGTGCCTTTTATATTGGGACAGAGGGAGTAGGAGATATTGAGCTACATAATTGGAGAAGAAGATGAACAGTAATGTTGTACTATGAATTATGTTATAGGTTTACAATGCCTCCCCTTGGGAGTATAAATAGAGAAATAACAGGCTGAGCCGCTAATATGAGCCCGATAAGTCCAACTACAAATGATATATAAACAATATAATAATACAAATGACATCCGATAAGCGTGTGTGGGCTAGTATCCAAGCCTAGTAGTCGTGAGACCCGGGGGTCCAAGTATATATACTCTATCATCTATTTTTAGGGAACTTCACATTATTTAATTTCTAAAAAACGAACTAAAAAATATTTATATGTTATGAACCAACATCAAAAGCCATCACATTCATTCACATGTAGCCATATAAATACACAAGGGAAGGGGCCGGAGCTAGAGTTACAATCATGATATGGGCCACTACATATGGATCTTTGGATTAATGGACATCTACATAATTACATAACATGTCCCCTTAGATGTACATTACTAAATAAAAACATTGCAAAAAATGTTGTCTCGTTAAAAACCTTGTCGAGGAAAATCGAGTAGGACAAAACCTTGGTCAAGGAAAAAAAGAGTGCAGCGCGTATGTACTCCCCCTATTGACTGCATCACTTCAGGTCTTTTTCTCGAATCCAATTCAATCCAACCCGGTTACTAGTAGGGATGGCAACGGGGTGGTTCGGGGTCGGGTATACCATTACCCGTACCCGCCCCGTTTGATAAAAAAATTCCCCGAAACCGCCCCGTTACCCGTCGGGTATTTTTTACCCGCGGGTAACGGCTTTCCCCGCGGGTAACGGTTTCCCCGCGGGTAACCGTTTTATTAAAAAATAATTTTTTTTCTTCAAAAATAGTATAGATCCTAAAATGATTATTAACTACTTATCATTGACCACCTAACTTAAAAAAAAATTAAAATTGAATAGTACCACAGATAAAGTTTTTTAAAACATGACAAAAAGTTACAATCGTTTGAATCTAATATTCACAAATTATATATGTCTAGATTCAAATTGAATCTCTTACCACATAAACATCAAAAGAGTAAGTCTTGTCTCGATAGAAAAAATAAATATGAATCACAAAAACATTTAACTTCCAAACATTCAATAAGCATACCCCCACCAACATTCAACATCTAAATTAATTTAAGAACAATAATGTATACAAGTAACATAATGAAAATGGGAAGTTTTTCCCCTAAAATACCTCTAATAAAAAAGATATGAACATAAATATGACTATAAGTTACCATGAGTAAGTTTTGTAATCACTATGACATAACATTTGAATAAAATTATAAACACTAAAGTTACTAGAGTCGCATTTTTGTCCACAACTTTTATTTTGATTATAGATTTGGAATTATTTAAAAGGCACTTCTAATACTATGATTTAGGTATTCTTGTAGTTACTGTTTTAGAAAAAAAAAACATAATTTAAATTTTAAAACTTGATATAAATTAGAGCAACCAATCAAAATTAATATAATCATCCAATACACCTTTACAAAATTATTAGCAATTACATAAATTAAAGCAAGCTAGAGTAATGCAATATTTTGACTTTAAACTCATACGTGAGTTTTATGAAAGTTATTGGGTGAAAAACTAAGAGAGTCACAATGTGGAAATTGCGTAAAGAAAGTCACGAAAATCAAATAATCAATATGTGAAGAAAATAAATATTGTAGAGGTTTTTTTGAAGGAATATTATAGAAGTTAACAAAGGAAGGATGATGAATGATATTGAAATTTTAAAATCTAAAATAGTGAACTTTGAGCACCAACTCGATCATCAGAATTGCAAAGGATAGCCGATAAGTTGAATATTGTTTCAAAGTACTAGAGGGAATAAATGTCATATACTAATGTACTATTATTCACATATACTTAATATATTAAATAATAAATACATAAACTATTAAAATATATAAGTTAATTGTACGGGTCGGGTAATGGTGTGGGTAACCGTATCCAAATTAAACGGGGCGGGTAACGGGGCGGGTGGGTATAAACCCATAACCGCCCCATTACCCGTTTACATAAATCGGGTATTCCCCGCCCCGTACCCGTTACCCAGTCAAAACGGTTTTCCCCATTTTGACTTGTTCGGTTCGGTGCGGGTATCCATCGGGTCGGGTTAAATTGCCATCCCTAGTTACTAGCCTCTCGAAGGAATTATTGTACTATGTGTATGCCTCGTTAAAAAACCTTGTTGGAAAAACCAATCAAGGAAAGGAGTGCATTATATATATATATATATATATATATATATATATATATATATAGATTTGGGATCATATACAAAGTCCTCCTAATTTACAAAATACAAATTCATCCTAGCCGTCCATTTAATGGAGATTACCGTTCGGTGGTTACTAATTGAAGACAATAAGCCGATTTCCATTGTGGGTATTTTAGTAATATAGTCTATTTTTAATAATGGAAAGAAGATCACGTCTTAGAGTTTCCTTATCTATTTCTTTCCATTAATTTCGTTCATTCTTACTGCGATCAATACTCATGCTCTTATCCCTATGGGTCTCTTCATCGGCTTCCATTTTGTGATCAATACTTCTGCTTTCATCTCTATGATTGTCTTCATCCATCAGTACACAATTACTCTAGGATAACTAAGATTCTCTTCATTTCCATCTCCATCTCCATTTTGATCTCCTTCTCAAATCTAATAGAATCTGATTGATGTTCTTATATTCGAAGGCCATAGATTCCAGAACACACAAGGAGAAAGTTAGTTCTCGAATGCCATGGAGTTCGATGTGCATGCCAAATTTTTTATTTTCTTTATTTTGGTTTTTGTTTTTGTATCAATTCAACACTTTAGTGTTTATGCAAATATCTTGTGGTTTTAGTATGCATAAATTTCATATGCATATTGTTTGTGTGTACAATGCAAATATCATAATTATAAGATGCATCAAATGTTCTTCTACGATGCACATGTATCTTATATTCTTATTAAAGTGCAATATACGAACTTCTAAAATGCACATGGTATAAGGATAAAATGCACAATATGAGCTATTACAATGCAAATATCGTACTAAAGTGCAATGTAAGAGCTTCTAAAATGCACAATAAGATGTAGTATGAAATTTTAAAGTGTGCATATCAACTTACGTACTAAAGTGCAATGTAAGAACTTCTAAAATGCACATATCAACTTACGCACTAAAGTGCAATGTAAGAACTTCTAAAATGCACATATCCAAACGATAAAATGCAAGATACGAACTACTAAAATGCAACATAGACATGTTTTATCACTGTGTAATTTTAATATAAGTTATGAAGACATGATAAATATATAATATAATGCACATCTCGAACCCTTAATACGCACATTACCAGATGCACTTCTCATCTAACTTATATGCATTATTAGTTACATTTGTATGCATAATACAATCGCCTATTGAAAAATTAAATGTTGGACCAATAATACGTTGTTCTATACAATTTCTCTATTGTCATCCAAATTACATTACAATATACACTTCTCTTCACACTTAAATGCATTATTAAATTCACGTATATGCATGATATGGTTCTCGATCTACTCATAAAATAAATATTGACTTCACCCATTTATTTTTTTAATACATCCACCATATTAGTCTGCTTCATGCCTTTGTAGTACTTGGGTTTATAACCTGTTAATTAAGTTTAATCTAATACTGTACCAACAACAGTACACATATGTCCCTTTTACAGTGAATTATTTTCAATCACTTCAATGATTTCAACATTTGTGGTAGCTATATACCATTACAATATGCAGCTCATACAACAATTTACTGCATCGTACATTGTCTTTATATGCACCGTAGATTAAAATGTATTGCAACCATGTCACATTAATTTACATATAGTTTAAGCTTCCCCTAATCAGAACAATGTATGAAAATCAACGCATTTCATTTAGATTTTAGATGAATTTCATGTCTCATTGTCCATCACCACTCACCTCCTAATTATTAACCTAATATCTAAAAAACACAATCAGAATCAAACATTTTATTGCATCTTTTTTACAAACACTTGCACCAAATAAACCCTAGCATTGCATAGCACTCTGAAGCACACACATGCACTTTGGTGAGTTTCAAACGAATTTCATCCTCAGGGTTCCTGCTATTTTCCTCTTCATATGTTTTTCTTGTAGAGAGACCCTTGTTTCTTTTAGGATTGGACATTGATTCTTCACCAGAAACATTACTGTAAAAGCTATGCACCCGCCTACGAGTGTCTTGATGGCCGACTTCCACTGAGATGGACTCTGCAACTTACCTTTTTTAAATTCTTTATACTTGGACGGTTAATGCATCAAGGGATGATTAGCGTAGAACCAGGGATCGTGTAATTTAAGTATTTCCAAATATAAGAAGCGATGCTTGGGATTGATTTTGTAATTTACTGTACTAACCTTGGGAATAGCCGATGGGTTGTAGAACGAATTTGTGATACAATTCTATACATCGTAGTCCACATCTATTAACATGCACCGCGGACGGATGACTCTCCATTCTTTGTAGATGAACGGCCCAGATTGTTTTGCACTTTGTACCGGAAGAGGAGTTTGTATGTGATCTTCCCCCTATATATATATATATATATATATATATATATATATATATATATATATATATATATATATATTGGTTTAAATGAGAACACCTCTTAACGTGAGAAGTGAGAACAAATCCTGACTATTCATCTTTCTACATCCACGTAAGATTAGATCATTTATTGTTGGGTATTTTGGTAATCATGTGTGGGTAGGTTAATTTGGTAAGTGTGTAACGGTCACCATTGTGTAATTAAGTTTGTCCACTTACGTATTTAACTTTAGTTGGTAATTGACTTTTTTAAATTATTATATTGAATAGAATATGTTATTCTTGGAAGCATTTAACATATTACCATGTTAGTTTTATTTAATGAATACCTATTTATTTCATGTGTGTTAAATATTAAATTTTGTGTATTTACATAGACATGCATCACACGATGGTTATCAATTTGTGCATCAATTTTTTACATGTTTCTTGTGTATTATATATTGATTTTTGTGCATTATTATAAGCATTATATGTATGATACTTTTCATTTGCATTCAATCTTAGTTATTGTATATCTGATATGGGTTTTTGTGCATTATGTACTAGTTCTTGAGCTACATACGTATTATGCATTAGATACCGATTCTTGTGCATTATTATAAGCATTATGTGTACGATACTTTTCATTTGCATTCAATCTTAGTTATTGTGTGTCTCATATTGGTTTTTGTGCATTATGTACTAGCTCTTGAGCTACATACGTATTATGTGTTAGATACTGATTCTTGTGTATTATATAATATTTTGATTTATATGAAGTCTTAATTCGTTAGATATTAATTAGTTCTTAATTATTGTGGACTAGATACTGATTTTTGTACCTAAAATACTTGTTCTGACGTTTTATATACGTACCGTGTATTATATACCGGTTCTCGTGCATTATATACTTACATAATTTGTCTGAAATTCTTGTGAGTGAAATGATACTTGTATTTTTTTTGATAATATATGACCCGTATTATCTTCTATTTTTTAGTTGACTTTATTTTAGAAAGTATTATAAATTGTGTCTTAAACTTCCTTAGTAAGGAAACGTAAGACTTTATACACCATAAATGCTCATTTTCAAAATTACACATTTGTCCTTAATGAATCCACGCAAATGGAATCCTTTAGAGATGTAAATCATCTCCTATGCTTGTCCACACAAAAAAAGGGTGTACCACACATAATTCAACCGTTGATTTATTGCAATGAGTGATTAAGATTTGTTCTCATTTCTTACAATAAGACTTGTTCTCATTAGAACCACTCCCTATATATATAGAAATGCTTAGGTCCCTCCGGAGGGATGGGAGCAGCCGTCCGAACTTCACTGTTTGGGGCGGTTCCCTGTGGAATTTTTCGATGAAATTTTTTGAGCATGTTCCTCATCAAGTCTAGTTTGTCCGTGCCAAATTTCAGATCAAAATTCGACCGGGAAGGCAGTCAAATAAATTCTTGAAGCTTACTGCACATTCCGCGCATATATAAAGTGCAGTAAGTTCCAAGAATTTATTTGACTGCCTTCCCGGTCGAATTTTAATTTGAGCTGAAATTTGGTATGGACAAACTAGACGTGATGAGGAATATGCTCAAAAAATTTGATCGAAAAATTCCACCGGGAACCGCCCCAAACAGTGATGTTCGGACGGCTGCTCCCGTCCCTCCGGCTCGACATGAGCAGTCCTATATATATATATATATATATATATATATATATATATATATATAGAGAGAGAGAGAGAGAGAGAGAGAGAGAGAGAGAGAGTAATCTTCCGGTCAGGTATACCTGACCGGAGCCGCCGTCCGGCCTCCTCCTTTTGGGGGCCTTCCCGGTGGTATTTTTTGCTCAATTTTTTTGGGTATGTTCCTCATCAAGTCTAGTTCATCCATACCAAATTTCATCAAAAAATTCAATCGGTAAGGTCGTCAAATGATTTTTGCAAGTTAACTGGTCCGGAATATGTATTTTCCGGACCAGTTAACTTGCAAAAATCATTTAACGACCTTCCCGATTGAATTTTTTGCTGAAATTTGGTATGGATAAACTAGACTTGATGAGGAACATACACAAAAAAATTGAGCAAAAAATACCACCGGGAAGGCCCCCAAAATGAGGAGGTCGGACGGCGGTTCCTGTCAGGTATACCTGACAGGAACATTTGTGTGTGTGTGTGTGTGTATATATATATATATATATGTATGTATGTATGTATGTATGTATATATGTATATATATATATAACGATGTATTATATTAACTGTCTCATTAAAAACCTTTAACTAAGAAAACCACATGGGAAAAACTTTGTAAAGGAAAAAAATACGGTCATTAGCCGGCCTGCAGGGCCTAATCTTCTGGATCAGTTTTGAATTCAATCTTCTAGGGAAAAAAATTCAAGTTTTGTGAACCATGTGGGCCACTGCACATGAGCTTATGGATTATGGACATCTACATAATTACATAACACTATACATATTCAATAGTACGTAGTGTATTTGTACACACATACAGAAAAGATTTAAACTAAAAGATGCAAACATACAAGTTTTTTATGATAAGCGTAGCAGATTTTGTAATGGAGGTAAGAGTCAATTGAGTACATCAACTTGTATGAGATGAAGTAAAGAGTATACTATATTGCATCTGATATTTTTAAGTACACAAACTCAATATTTAGTGTTAATTGAGTACACCAGTTATATTAACACGTTAATACGTTCGGTGAGTTGGCAAACAAAATGTTAATAGGTCGATTGCATGTAGGTCAACGTCAGCCCCCAACCTCTTGATCGACGTCAGTCCCTCGCAGGTCGACATCACCTTGGTTGATGCACCCCCATCTGGTCGACGCCCCCATCAGGTCGACCTCCGAAGGCCAATTTTCCTTTTTCGGTCTGCTTCATGAAGGTCGACGCCACAACCTCGGTCCATTACCTCTTCTTACTTAGCATTTCATTAATCAACTCAGGCATATTAACGTGTTAATCTAACAACTGTGCTCAATTAACACTAAATAATCGAGTTTATGTACTTATGAATGTCAAATACAATATAGCGTGCTCTTTACTCTACTTCATACAAGTTGATGTACTCAATTGACTCTTTCCTCTTTTGAAATGAGAGCGGTAGCCACTTGTATTTTTTGGTGTTCCAAAACTAAGCTTCTATTTCTATTTTTTTACAAAAATTGAGTGATAAGATATTCTTTACCGCTATAAAAATAAAAGTACATCATTATTTATTAATTTTCTCTTTCCATTCATATTTTTTAGGAACGGCATAATTGAAAAGTTATTAAAAAGTTATTTTGCCTAAGAATCTGTGAATTCAAGCTAATTTAATTGTGATATAGAACTATAAGAAGGATTATAGTTTGAATGAGAAACCATCGAAAAGTGAAACTAGGGGTGGACTCGGGCCGGTTCGGGCCTGGGCCCGGCCGGGCCTCGGTTCTGTTTTGTTGGGCCCGAACCGGTAGCCACCGGTTCCGGGTCGGGCCGGGCCAGGCCACCCGGTTTGTAATTTTTTTTTTGGCTTCTCCTATTTAACCCCCAACCCACCCCCTCACCCCCAAACCACCCCAAACCACCTCAAATGGCCCAAAATACCCAGCCCAACCCAAAAACTTAAAAAAAATTCAAAAATAAAATAAATTCGGCCCGGACCGGGCCCGAACCGGCCGGGCCGGTTCACCAATTGGAGGGCCCGAGCCCGGAACCGAACCCCACCGGGCCGGGTCGACCCGAACCGCCCCTGGGCCGGGCCACCGGTTCGGTCCGGTTCAAACAGTGACCGGGCCGGTTCCGGGTCGGGCCGCCCGGCCCGAGTCAACCCCTAAGTGAAACCATCGATATGTCAATCCCAATAACTTGTGTGACAAGGTGACTGAGCGGACTAAACTGACCTAGACTTCAAAGTGTTTAGGCATGAAATATCTAGCTCTTAAATGAACCCAACCGAGCTAACTACACCGAAAACTGACCAACCAAAGTGACTTGTTTGGTTCAATTCTAAAACCAACAGACCGATTATAATCAGTTAGTTTATAAGTTCTCTGTTTTAAAAAATGGAGCAAAAAAATCTAGTTAAGTGTAGTGATGGACCCGGGCCGGGTCGGGCCCGGGCCGGGTCAAGGCCCGGTTGAGCCTCGGGTCTTGTAATGGTAGGCTCGGGACCGGCCTGGGCAATGGCCGGTTCCGGTTCGGGCCGGGCCACCCGCCCGGGTCACGGGCCGGGCCATCCGCCGGGCCGGGCCGGGCCAGTTTTTTTTTTAATTAATTATATATTATACAAATTCCTATTAAAAACAAAGTTCAAGTGCATTTATTTGAAATAAGAACTACATTTGAGAATTGAGAAAAAAATAACAATACGAAATACATTTTCTAATGAATATCAATTGGGATTTCCGCCACCGTTGGTTGTTGTTTTCCCTTTGTCACAGGACTTCATATGTTTTATTGGCATCCCGTATCCGTATGAACGCCCCAAGCAACACTCTTTCTTGCACCACCTGCAAGTTGCCCACCACAGTCCGGTCTTCGGGTCCTTCCACTCGTCAAAATTGTTTTGCATAAGGGAAGATGTACTTTCCATATTTAAAATGGTATATGTATAAGTAGGAATGTAGGATAATAAGAGAAGATGAAGATGGAGAAGAGTTGGAGAAGAATTGGAGAAGAGGTGTAGAAAAATGTTAGAAAATAGATGTATTTATAGATTTTTTTGAACCCCACTCCCCACACCACCACCCCCGGGACCCCCCTGCCCCCCACCCATAGCCCCAACGGCTATATAGCCGTTTGGGAGGTTTGATTTCAATTTTTTTTTTAAGTTATACATATTGTAAAATAAATTAATTAATTTAATGAATTAAGTAAAACTAAAACTTTTTGTACTTAGAAAAGTGATTTGATTTATAATTTACAAATGTTACAAAATAGGTGTATAAGTATTTAAACAAATTACATATTGTAAATGTATTTTTAATTTAAAAACCGGCTTTATATTTTAGAAAAATAATTTTAAGTCGTTAGTTTGTAACCAGTTAATTAATTTGAGAAGTGCTACATATGAAAAAGTGAACACATATTTATTTGAAATATGAAGTACAAGTTTACAAATTAATTTGAAGTACAACTACAAATTTACAATTTTGAAATATGAAGTACAAGTTTACAATTTTGAAATATGAAGTACAAGTATAAATAAATTTGACAAGTGCTATAAAATACATCTTATAATAAATTCTAAAATACTAATCAATCGGAATCTCCGGCATAAAATCTTGGGAGGGGGTGATGCTCATTTCTTGAGTTCTACGTGCGGCCTTCAACCAATCGTGGTAGCATATAAGCGTCTCAAGAGACTCCGCGCTCAATCTCGATCTAGATGCCGTTAGGACGTTGCCGGCCGAACTAAATTCTTGTTCCACAGCAACTGTTGAAATCGGCATTGATAGTACTTGCTTAGCCATCCGTGCTAAAATCGGGAACGTTCTTTCTTTTGACTTCCACCAGTCTAGAACGTCAAAGTCGTCATTTTCTTCAAAATCAACTTCATATGTTAAATACAAAGTAATCTCATTCAATGCACTTTGTTCAGTGACGTGAGTTGTTTTTGTTTTTTTCATAAGATTGCCAAATGCAGATTTAAAAATCGATTTTCCTTTAGATGAAGATGTTCGTGACGGGGGAGGGGGAGCGTTGCTATATTGTGCACGAAACTCATTAAATAAGGCATAAAATAAAGTACTAACCTCGTTGTATTCCGTTTTCGGATCTATGGGGTTATCGTCATACATTGGAAATTCACCAAAAAACGCATGATAATAGAAGTTGAAACAATCTTCCAAATTAGCAAGTCTATAACGAGGATCGAGAATAAATGCAATACCATAAATATGGGGAATATGCGCATAATATTTTAAAAACTTTTCCTTCATATAATCACAAAAATAATGAACGAAAACGGCATTCTGAAATTCTTTAAAAGCATCGGCGAGATTAACAGCTTGTGGAATAAATTGGTTTGCGGTAGGTTTATAAACATGACTAAAAGTTTCAGTAGCATTAAAAAAATATATCAAAACATTACAAATTTTTTCGCAAGTGTCGATCTCAGCCGCGTTTATAATATAGTTATCATGTTCTTTTAAAAAAGCAGGAAAATGTTCTTTATATCTAAGAACAACTTTAAGTAATTTATAAGTACTATTCCAACGAATACTCAAATCTTTAGGAAAAGCAACATATCTCACACCTCTTTCAGTCAAATAAGTTTGCCATTTTAATCTAAGTTGACCATTACCCCAAATACGTCTAATCCCCCCCTTGATTACCTCCATGGAATCTCCTAACGCTTTTAAACCGTCTTGCACACATAAATTTATAACATGGCATGCACACCGTTGATGAAAAAATCTACCCATCAAAGTATTGGCACCACACAACTCACGCAATCTAGGTGTAGCAGCAGTATTATTAGTAGCATTATCGAAACCAATAGCAAACACCTTATCAATCAAATTATACTCAATTAAAATACGCTCAATCAAAATATAAATATGTTCAGCGGTGTGACGATCATTAAATTCACGAAAAGCAAGAACACGTTTATGCATATTCCAATCCTCATCAATATAATGTGCAGTCAGACCCAAATAATATAAATGATGAAAATCATCCTCCCATATGTCAGAACAAATAGTAACACGCCCATCAAAGTTTACAAAAAAAAATTTGTAACCTTTCCTTTTCCGCATTATAAAGCCTTATTATTTCTTTCTTAACAGTTTTGCGACTATAATTTCTAAATTGAGGATTTAAACTACCTTGTGCATAATCTCTTAAAGCAAGACATTCAGAAAACAAATAAGGCAAATTTTCTTCACAAATTAAGTTAGCCATACCAGTCAAATTTTGTGCATCATTGTAGGAGAAATTACCAAAAGGTTGAGAATTCGCAAACCTCGATATTTGAGTTTGCTTCCCCGTTCCGCCGCCTAATTTTGCATACTCCACGGGGTGCTTTGCCTTAAGATGCCTTGCGGCGGATCCGTATCCGCCGGAGGTTCCCAAACTATAATTGTTGTTGCACCACTTGCAAGTTGCGTGCCAATAGCCGGTTTGTGGGTCCTTCCATTTATCAAAATTATTTTTCATTAGTTCAGACTTACTTTTTTTATTACCGGTGGCGGTTTGGGATGAGGCAGGCTCGTCGGCGTCGTGGCTGCCGGCACCCTCCTCCTCGGCCGTCTCCGGTTCCAATTCCTCCGCATCTTCATCCTCAAGCTCCTCTTCGTCAATGGTCGTCGGCATTTGTTGTTGTTGTAGAAAGCGGTTATTATGTCGGGCCAATTCTTGTTGGAGTTGTTCTTCGGACATCGCATCTCCATCTCGCCTTTGGTAACCCGTTTCAAAATCATCTCGGCTTTGAGATGAAGAGCCAGCAAGTTCTTTACCTTTGCGGGATTTCTTCCTCCCAATCTCGTTCCTTCGATTGCGTTGGAGGTTACCCAAATCAACCGAATATCTACCACCTTCCATCTTAAAAATGTAACAAATATTAATTGACAACCAATATAATAATGGATACAAAACTAATGCAACTAATTAAAACTATTTTAATTAATACTTCAAACTAATTTAGTGCAAAGTAGAATTAATACTTCAAACTAATTTAGTGCAAAGTAGAATTAATGTGTGACTTTAAAATTAAAATTATACCAACTTTTGAAGTACTTTAATTTAGTAAAAACTACTTAAATAAAATGTTAAGTACTTTAATTAAATGATTGAACTACTATTTCTTCCTACAAATATAAATTGAAAATAAGAAAATGTGACTTTAACTATAATGAATTAATGACAATTAACTAGTTTATTGAAGTAGAGTTGTTTTAACAATTAATGAGAATACTAATGAAGTAAATACTACGTAACTAGTATAATGAAAAATGTAACAACAATGCTAATTAACTAATTAACTAGTATAATGACAAATGTAACAACAATGCTAATAAACTAATTAACTAGTATAATGAAAAATGTAACAATAATGGTAATGAACTAATTAACTATTATAATGATAAATGTAACAAGAATGCTAATTAACTAATTAACTAGTACAATACTAGTTATAGTAAGTAATATATAATATAATGTTTATAGTATATACTACCTCCGTCCCAGGGAGAAGTTCCCAATTTTCTTTTTTGGCAGTCCCAACAAAAAGTTCCCATTTCCTTAAATGGAAAGTTATCCTACATAAAAACAGTGTCAAACAGTGCAAAACAGTGCCAAACAGTGTCGAAACAATGCCAAACAGTAAAATTTACCCCTCGGTAACTTTATTTTCTTAATATGTGTGAAAGTCAACCCGGGAACTTCTCCCTGGGACGGAGGGAGTAATATATAAGTATACTACTATAAGATGAGTAATACACTTATATTTTATACTTTAATATATAAAGTATATATTAAGTAGATGTAGAATGTATGTATTAAGTGGATATAATAATTGTATAAGAATTAAATATTAGAGTATAATGGAGAATTGGAGATTGGAAAATAAGAAAATAAGTATATATAAAATAGATATTATAAAGTATATATAAAAGTAGATATTATAAAATAAGTATATATAAAATAGATATTATTAAGTAGAGAAGTAGATATTATTATGTATTAAGTATATAGTAATAGTTTATAAAGTATATTTAATACTTTATTATATAAAGTATATATTAAGTAGATGTAGTATGTATGTATGTATGTATGTATGTATGTATGTATGTATGTATGTATGTATTAAGAAATATAAGTAGAGATTAAGTAGATAAGAAATATAAGTAATATAGTATATGTATTTATAAGTAGATAATTAATATATAAGTAGATATAATAATTGTATAAGTATTAAATAGTAAAATAAAATATAAAGGAGAATAAGAGAATTTGAGAAGATGAATATGGAGAATTGGAGATGAGTAGAGAGTACGATTTAGGGAGAGTTGGAGAAGAGGTGTGAAAAAATGTTTAAAATTAGGAGTATTTATAGGTTTTTTTTAACCCCACCCCCACCCCACCCCCCCAAACGCCCCGGACCCCCCCCTGGTACCCCCCCAACGGCTATATAGCCGTTTGAGAAGTGGCTGTTGAGCCAAAGTGTTTTTTTTTAAATTAAAAGAACTTTTTTTTAAAAAAAATGACCGTTAGGCCCGGGCCGGGCACCAAAAACAGAACCCGAGCCCGGACCCCCTTCTCCCACCGGTTCGGTGCCCGAACCGGACCCGGGAACCGGGCCGGTTCCGGGCCCGTACAATGACGGGCCGGGCCGGGCCCGGGCCGGGCCCGGACCGGGCGGCCCGAACCAGGTCCACCACTGGTTAAGTGGTTAGATAGTCATATCCAACCAAAAAAAGTCATATCCATCATATGATCAAGGAATTTATCGAGTACCATAAATTAAATTCCTTTGGTAGATAAATTACAAGCCTAAAATGTATCTGGTTTTGTAACAATCCGAGTAGAAACATTACGGCAGTTTAAAATAAAAACATTACGGCAGTTTAAAATAAAGAGGAGATTTTTATTAGGTGGGACCAATTATTCAATTCAATCTCTTGGCTCTGCGTGAATCTTGCTTTGATCGTACTCCATATATGTCTAAGCCGCCACTTGAAGTGGCGGTTTTGTTAAGTCTACTTCAACACAATTTTGGGAATTACTTTTAATCTAACAATATTTTGAAAATTATTTATTTAATTAGCATTATTTTGGGAAAAAACTTTGTAACATACTGGTATTCATCTACTTCAAAAAATAGGGTGTCACAAAAACAAGGCAACATTTATTACGAAATAGAAAAACTAATATCTACTATGGAAACAAGCTCACCAAAATTGCTATACAACCTTTTCCAAAACAAGGGAAACACATGCTGAACTCCATTTTATTTTATTTTATTTTCGAAATTCACCACACCAATATTACTTGTATATATAGCCTCATACACTTCTATATCCTTAGAGATAGTGATGGGCAATTGTGCGAACACCCTCTCTTGCAACTCACAAAAGTCTAATACTTCGTATATTGTTGCAAATTCCCATGCAAAAATACGGGATTTGAAAGCCTTGTGTCTGAATAAAATAGGGTTAGGAAAAAATTAAAAACGAAATAACTGGGTAGTTAGTTATAAAATAAAATTCCATTTTTCTCTAATTCTGTAATATTTTTATTTGTGCTCTAATTCTTATAACAAAAATACTATTTTAATATGACACCTATATTACATGTGTAGAGTTAAAAAAAATGAAGTTTGAACTATTAGAGCTTTTCAAATCAATTTTTTAAATAAATTGAAATGCTAAAATTAAGATCTCATTATTAAATTATTCAGATCTTAATTTTAGCATTTAGATATATTTGTGAGAATTATAGATCTAGAAACCCTCATTCAATTGAAACTTTAATTTTTTTAAGACTTTACATTTGTATTATTGATGTCATATAAAAAATAATAATAAATTATAAATTTTGATATATTTTCCTTATAAGAATTGGAATACAAATAAGAAATTACAACACTTCAAAAACTGGAATTTTATTTTTTTTTATCTAACCCGCACCTTACCTTCCTAACCAACTACCCTGCCCCTTAATCGGAAATGGGGCTTCCCAATGAGTCAAACTAGATAAAAAAGTCTCACATGCCTAATTCATTCCGAATGTCTCTTTCCTATCACCATTATTTTGGAAATCCTAAAGAAAGGGGTGTTGCCCGGTGGCCTGGCCAGAGACCAGTCCGGGTAGGCCCGGGGGATGGGGGTTATATAGGACGGGCTCATTTCAGCCAAAATAGGAACCGGCCCGGTTCAGACCTTTTTTTCAATCTTTTTTTGTTTTTCCCGGGTTGAGTTGGGTGTTTGGGGGGGGGGGGGGTTGGGGGTGGTGGGGGAGGGTCAGGGGTTAATTAGAAATGCAAAAAAAAAAAAAACGGCCCGGACCCAGTGGAAAATCGGCCAAGACCCGGTGGATAACCGGGCCAGTTCCGGGCCTCAACTTTCCCCAAAAAAGCCCATCAGGCCCGGCCCGTGCATGCCTAGGTGTTGGCTTCTCCCGTAAAATAAGAAAACACCCAGCTAAGTTTTCCCTTGGAAAAACAATAATTATACTTCGTATGTACTTATACTACTCCCTCCGGTTCTTTTTAAACTTCAGTGTTTGACTTCACAGTTATTAAGAAAATAAAGTTGACTTTACTGTAGAATACACTGTTGAGACACTGTTTGGCACTGTTTGGCACTGTTGAGACACTGTTTGGCACTGTTGAGACACTGTTTAACACTGTTTTGATGTAGATTTCTTTGCCAAATAAGGAAATAAGGAAGTGTGAAGTTTATTTTGGACCGTCCCAAAAAGGGAAGTGTGAAGTTTATTTAGAACCGGAGGGAGTACTAGATAGTAGATAGGTTCAAGACTCCGAGAGAATTGAATACAAAACATATGGTTGTACAAATTCCGTGACATAATTGTGTGGAAGGAAAGTCAATTATAAAAAGTGGGATGAACATCTGGTAGAAGCATAGTATACCAGAAATGCTCGTATCATTAGACAATAATTTTAAGTGGAAAATGATGGATTACAGCAATTAATGTAAAAACTATGTTATTCAGTACTTGTGATTCCTTGATCTTGAAACAGAGCAAAACTTTTCACAAACCCAACTGACCAAGATGTAATTCTTTAGCAGATTCAATCAGCGTGTTCGCGGAAGCGTATAATTTTCGTGATGAAAGGCCTCTCCTTTTGATAGCTGATCATAAAATTTATCATAGATAGAATTAGTCCATTAATAGAAGGGCACATTAAGTAAAATCTTTGTGCCCGTTTGCAAACACACACATATATACACATACATATAGATGCACATATACAGTCCAGATTTAAAAAGAACGGGTGTCCCATATAAAGTGGGAACGAATACACTTCTGTATCTAGCACAATACTCACTTTCCACTTTTGTTCATATAGCACATTACTCACTTTTCAATCTTTATCATATATAGCACACTACTGCATTCAGGAAGTGTACGTATTGCAATGAAGAAAAACTTTTTGAGAAATGTGACATCATTTTTAACTTAATGCATTTTTGACACATTTGAGCCATTATATCATAAATCTGATGAACCAAAGTTATTCTTATCTCTAATGAGGATGACCCTTTTTATTTGATCCAAAATCTACATGCACATACATAATACGGAGTACATGTTATAATATACACACAGACACATATGCATATAGATACACATAGATAGAGTCCAGTTTTAAGAAAACGGGTGTTCTCATGAAAAGTGCTAACAAATCCACTTTTAATTGTATCTAGCACACTACACACTACACACTTTTAATCATATATAGCACACTACTCACTTTCCACTTTTGATTATATATAGCACACTACTGCATTCAGGAAGAGTACTTTTTGCAACGAAGAAAATTTTTAAATTATTTTGAGAAATGTAACAGCATTTGTAATTTAACTTAATGCATTTTTGACATTTTTGAGCCATTATATCATAAATCTGATGCACCAATTTTATTCTTATCTCTAATGAGAATGACACTTTTCAATTGATCCAAAATGTAAATGTACATACATAGTACATATTTTAATATACACACACAAACAGACACATATATGCACACAGAATACATATATATATATATATGATTTAGGATCATATACAAACTAATCCTAATTTACAAAGTGCAAATTAATCCTGACCGTCCATATGAATGAGATAAGTGGTATGTAGTGGATGGGATTTATAAAAATCCCCACTAATACGGTTGAAGAGGATTCCGTATGTAGTGGATGGGATTTAAAAAAAGTCCTCCACTAATACGGCTGATTTTTAGGGTTGTAGACAATCTTGACTTTAGATTTTGTAAAATTGGAGGGGTGAGATGATTTTGCATTTTGTATGGGAAGCATACTTTGTATCTGATCTTAACCCTATATATATATATATATATATATACACACACACACACACACACAAATATTTACAAATTTATGCATGCATACACACACACACCCAAACATACATGCATGATGTGTATGTATACTCTTTCCCCAAAGATCTAGACTCAAACAGAAGAATTCACTGACATCCGATAAGAGAAAAAATGCATAAAAAGATACTCACATAACGAAAGCGGCCACAAGAAAACAGAATAAACCAAATGAGAAGTGAATGGTAAAGGTGGCCGAGAAGCTGTCTCGGTTAAGGTACATCCTTTCAACTATGAAGGTGGCTACTCCTGATAGCAACACAAATTCATAACCTCCAGGCATGCAAGCTCTAAACGCAAAGGATGATGATTCCTGTAACAATTCTAAAATGTCAAAGAAATAATCAAAACTACTACTATTATTTGTACGCATTAATAATATCAGAGCTATGCTACCTTGAAATACTCTTTGATGAAAACTGCCGAGTAAACTATCCTGAGGATCATATCTATTGCAGTCAAAGAAGGCAAAAAGCATAGACTATATGGACCGTCAATTAATCAACACATAACTTTTCAAATTTGAATAACCTCAATTAGAGAAATTTTGAAAAGGATACTCAGGGAGTTTGCCAAAATCAATCCAATTGCGCCTGCTGATCTGATAAGCAAGACGTTCGCGATCACATATATCAATGAGAAAACAAGCAATGAACCATTTGACCGTTTAAGTTTTTCCTTTGTTGCAACTGCCTGTAGAAATGCTTCAGACGTCCCTAATTGAAAATGTGATATCTTATATTTCCAAACAAGCAAAGAAGACATTTTTTTCTTGGAGACAATCAACATTACGATGTAGCATAAAATTCGGCAAAAGCCAAATTCAGGATATCTTAACTCACAAACAAAATACACCCAAGTTACATTTGCAAAAATTTACCATTCATGGCCAAAACTATCACATAAAGGCAATAGCATTGGAGTACTTTGGTAGCTTCTCCATCGCTCCATTTTCTACCATACAGCAATCTGATGAGGGAGTACGAATAGCTTGGACCAAACGCGATAACAACTAGACCTGTCCATCAAAATGATAAGCTTTAGGAGAGAAGGAAAGGAAAAGATGCATTTGCTAGCTAAAAAACCGCAACATCAAGGGACTAATACTACAATTCAAAGTCCATAATTGGACCTTATTATGGAATATTTCTTACTGCATGGAAGAACATTAAACTGAATTGCTCAAAGTACTACGGGGTATAAGATATTCTGTCAGTCCAAAAAGCCGGTTCTTAAGGTCAGCAAAAAAAATTGAACAAAATTTTTGTAAAGCTAAATTAGCAAGCAGTTATATAGTCAATGACTCAAAATAATCCTGGAAAAATGTTTGTGGTATAATTGACCATTAAAAAGCTGTACATTATCAAACATAACCGATTAATTTGTAAAATACCAATAAGCAAAACAAGCTTCAGTGCATCTGTCAGACTCCTTCCCAATTTCTCCTTTTTCCGTTCTTGATCTCCTGCAGGTGCACAACTCTTTTGTGATGAATGAATTCGCTCTAAATCTAAGATGAGAATAACTATTGGACCACATCAATTCCTAGATTGAAAACTTATGTCCCTTTACTTGAACACATCTAGGAGGATAAGTTTTCTAATCCTTATTTATTAAAGACTTAAAGATTTTAAAAATACTCCATCTGTCCCATTTGTAGGATTCACTTTCCTTTTTGGGTTTTCCCAAAAATATGAACACTTTCTTAAATTGGACTCCACTAACTTTTTATGTTCCCACTTTATGCCTTTATGTATCATTTCACCCTTTACTTTTTGTGGATCCATTTGTCTCTTTCTTAAAAAAGCACCAAACCCGCATGCATCTTACATTATGGAACAGAGGTAGTATTGTTTTATTTGTTATCTAGTGTTAAATTAATTGAAATTTTGTCCATGGACATTTTTATAATATGGAACCAAGCTAAATTCACTTGGATTCCTTTGTTGCTAAAACTTGGAGGGACCTTGATATGATGTGACTCGTCCTAAAGCAACACGGACCGAAAAGAGCAGAGTATTGCAGAAAGAGTCTTCCTATTTTTGTTGTTCTTGTGCATATTATTGTTGTTATTATCCTAAGATTATTATTATTAGAATATTAGGATGTTTTACTTCGACTGAATTTTTAAGCCCGGTCTGGTCTGAACTGGTCTAGTAGATGTCTGGTCTATGTGTCTTTACAATTGTCAAAGTCTGGTCTGGTTTAGGACTGAAACCAGTCCAAGTAAAAACACCCTTAGTTTCGATTTCCTAATATTGTTATTTGTAATTGTTTCCTATTAGATATTGATATTCTAATTTTGTAATATGTTCCTTATAGAAATATTCCAACAGGTTAGTATACTCCATTTAGTTGCTCTTCAAGATTTTTGAGTAGTAAAAAAAGGAGGTTTCTTTCATTAATAACATCATATAATTTCTAGCTTAGTTACACTGACAAAGTTGAGTCTCTCGACGAGTCCACCATATCAGGACCTTGCTCAAAGCATTCCAGTTCCTTTAGATTAATAGCATCTATATTCCTGTGTGATGGGTTATTTGTAAAATATAATCAAACAATTCATAGTTTGATCACCTGTAAGAAGTGATCTACTCCCTCCATCCCACTACCAATGGGACAAGAGGGAGTGACACGCAAACCAATAAAAAATGGTTTATATGGTTGATAGTGAATTGATAAAATAAGAATAAAGTAAGAATGATTTAGACCCACACAAACTTTACCAAATTTGGTATGAGACAATCTTAGTGGGAAGTACCAAAATGGTAAAATGGGACAATCTTAGCGGGGACGGAGGGAGTAATACTTTGGGTTGTTCCAGTCAGTGACTACAATGCTACATATAAAGTACTACTACCTCCGTCCCCCTAAAATTGTGACAGACGGAAAAGGAAAAATGGGACAATTATAATGGAACGGAGGGAGTATTATTTATAACTAGACAACAAAATCATTCTATTACATATTTTAAGGAAATAAACTTTTTAGGACATGAAAATTAACTTTTTAGGATGCGACGTAAGTGAAAAATATACCTACATATACATGTACATAAGGATGTGATAAAAACCTGATGCAGACCTTGCAAACGTTGCATATGAGCTTTCTTCAAAGGGAAGAAAAATCAGCCTCACCACTAGGCTCCCTGAAAAAGCAATATGTTATCTCTAGAGCACTGATTATACAGTGCAAGGGAGATTAAAAAAGATACACACGTGCATGCATAGTCTACATCAAACATCAGAAACTATACAAGGGTGGAGAGGGGGGAAAGGAATAAGTGAACAAAAGAAAACCCCCACCAAGTACATGGCCCAGGAATGATTTACCTAGTTTGTCTACAAGTCCATATACTGCTTGGTTATATGGTGTATCAAACCATACAAGGACCATCTTTTCACCTTCCTGGAGAATCAGCTTCTGAACGGATTGAAGATTAAGTATCATGCACATGTTCACAAGCCGTTGATCATAGCTTATTGTATTTCCCATCCTGCAACAACAACATTATCAGTACAATGAGAACTAAAAGAACTAGTCTCTTAATCTATTGAAGAACCCTATTCAACTCAAATTAGGAAGCTACATTAAAGTAATTTTTCAGAAAATGCCGGGCACACGTAAATACACACATGATCCGTGTAAGTGCACTAAGACCCATGGTTCTATTGGAAATATTATCTGAATGACATCTTTTTAGGATCTATAGGACAAATGGTTGACCAAAAACTGAAGTGCCTTGTGACTGGATAAAATACATAGAAAGGGGTTCAGAGAACTACCCATGTTTAGAAAAGCTAAAATGTGCGTTGAGGTGTTGTGAGCCTCGTCACAACGTACGATCATCAATCAAAGTGTAAGCCTCACCATATAAGATCATACCAATAGAAATTCAAACGCGAAAAGTATAAATACGTTATTTTGTAACTTCACATTTTGTATACAATAAATACTTATGTATAACTACTTCATCTTCCAATATCTTGGCACTCACTGTTTCATTATACATATCTAACAAGAATAAAAGATGGAAGTACTGTGGGCTATGGCAAATGAATTTTATCACAAGCACCTACTATAGACAATACTGATCTGGATGGCATCTATTGGAAACCAGCAGCAACATCTCTAAAAATAGTACACAGACACTTCTAAAAACAAGGGAATGGGAATTATGTGCATGGGACATGACGAAAACATTTCCCCTTTTTACTCATTATCTCCTATAATAGGAACATGGCAGGGACAATGCAGTGATGCAGCAAAGATTTTTTATTGATAGTCTGGAATAACTCCAAAATCCAAATATTGGACAGAAGTGTAAGAAAATATAGATTTATCGTTCCCGTATTTATAATCAGTGACTTCAACTCTTATTGATAGTCTGCATCTCTTATTATGAATAAACAGTGACTTCAACTCTACAGATATATTACAGCATTATTATTATTAACAATTATTATTTTGCTTAATACTCAACCGTGCACACATCACATCTTTGAACTTCATAGAGTTCAGAGAGCTATTAAACTACCAAGACTTCATGTGATGAATTGTTATCTAAGTAATCTAACAGGAGTCATTCACTGATAAGTGAACCTTCAACCGCGTTTGAATTCCATTCTTCATCATCATTATCATTACCCCAGTGCCGCAAAGGCTCCCACCTACGGTAGGGTAAGGGGGGTCGGATGTACGCAGTCTTACCCCTGTACTGAAGCACAGAGAGAGAGAGAGACTGTTAATGGATGACCCATAATGAAAATCGCGTCCAAAATTGCATAGATGTTGCTTCATAACCAAAAAGCGCAGACAGTTTAGTGAGCCATTTTTCTTTATTCCATCATATTTTCAAGCCAGAAAATAGTGAATCTTTGGCTCCATTGCAAATGATGGAAAGCGTGTTTGAATTCCTTTATGAAACAAAATCCCCCCCCCCCCCCTCCCCGCTTATATGTAGAAAGAATGTACAGCTGAAGATGATTGGAAAAATCGAAATCACTACCTGAATGGAAATAGAACACGAGTTGTATATAATTGCCACAGAAAAAAGTAAGCCCAGTAGCCTATGAAAATAGATGCTCCATACGCAACCTGTGACATTGAAAATACAATTGCTTTCTCCTGCAATTCATGTCATACGTGACTCATCAATTATCAGCAGGTGCAGTTAAACGGACTTGGAGACTACACAAACAGATAAATTCAGCAATACAATGGCCATTGGCCAAGCAAAACATGAATATAAATTTACAAGATATAAGACAGGTAAAAAGAAACCAGTCAGAATACAAGTGTGGTAACTGTTCTCTAGATCAAGATATGAGCACGTTATCATTACATATACCAAACAAAACAAAACATACCCAGTATGCCCCAGTTGAAAGTAAGGTCAAGGGAGGGTGACAAGTACATAGATCTTACCTCTAACCCTAGGAGATACTTAAGAGATTGAAGTATTATGTAGAAGGAAAGTTGCATTGAATTTATTATGAAGTGGAAAGTTGCATTGAAGTATTATGTAGTGGTAAGGAAGCTGAAATCTATGAAGAAATCCCAAATTTTCAGGTTAGGATGCATAAAGTTGTGAAATACATGGTTTGGCCTTTAGACAGCAAAGTTATCATACAAACAACTACAAGATGAACATCAAGTAGCGGAACTGTGAAAGGCAATATTTCTAAGAGAAGAAATTGAATCAGCCTTCGGACTTGACAGTTAAGATCTTAACTTGAAGCTTTACAAATATGGATGCAGTTACCACAGCCCTAGGGAATATGGTAATGAGGGGGAAATATTCTTCATAATTTTCAAGAACAAACTAAATATAAAGGGTAAGCTCTTTCTTTTTAGTCATTTAGTGACCCCAACATCAAATAACTCATCAAATATCCCCTTGATTCATTCTTCAGCGAAACTAATGCCTTTCTCCAACAGTAAGTTAACATTCTCTCCATCACTCGGGATTGCTTACTCTGTGCCCAAGGCATGACAGTGTAGCAAATAAAGATACCAGGGGCATCCAGCCGAAGACACTCATGGGTCTGGCTCAGTCTCCGTCCCAACCAACACAGGTCGGGCCACTTTAGTGCCGATCAAACACTATCTCCTTGGTTTTCCCACTATCAGACCAAATGCAGAGGGGTCAAGTTGCGCTTCAATTGGCCCTTCCACCTAACAGCCACATCCCCAACGTTTTTCATCTCTCGGTTATTTTGCACTTATCAAATTCAACGCCAAGGGGGTTAAGTTGTGTATCAATGTCCCTCCCACTGCAACCGCATTCACAATGACTTCCATGTCACATTGCCGCAGGAATTCTGAGGGAACGGCCTGCCAGTTCACTTCCACTGCCTCCGCTCTGGAATCTCTTCAAGGCTTCAACAACCTCACCCCATTCTTGGTTACCAATTACATCATGGAGCTAAAGAAGCACTAGTTAGACACCAATATCTATCCTTCAATCTTGAGGGTAAACTTGCTAGCAAGGAGGGGTGCATTGAACTCTTAACTATTAAGTGTTTCAGATTGCTTGGTTTGAAGTTTTGCACATTCAAATCTTGATTGTGGATTATTGTTTTGCTTTATAATAAGGCTCATGAGCATGCTTTTAAAAGGCAGGCGAGGCTTATGCCTCTGCGGCACTGAGGCACTGAGTAATAGGGACCTGGACTTATGGAAAGAGAATTAATAGATATAATACTGGATATTTTAATGAGTAAAAAGGAAGTGGGCTGGGCCAAGTAACTAGTTAGATTGAGGGGAAGCCTCATTAGAAAATAAAAAACAGAAGGAATAGAAAAGGGAGAGGGCTGGGCTAGAATTCATTTGAAATTGGGCTTGGGAGAGGGAGGCTGCTTGAAGTGTCTCATTGTTTCTTTTCTTTCTTATTACGCTAGACAATAGCTTCCTTGTACGCTTGTTTCCTGAAGTAGCTTAATGAATCCTGAGATTCTCTACTGATTATACGTATTGTTTCTACTGTAAGAATAGGTTCCTATCATTGGTATCAGAACATTGACGATCGCTGGAGAAAGTAAGTTTTACACGTGCGCAGATGGAGAATAACATTGGAAGTGTAGAACTCCATTTCACGAAGATGAGAACGATGCTGGATGAGATGTGCAACCATCTGCTGCAACAACGTCATCGACGAAGAGGGGGGTCAAGGACCGTGCGATGTTTCCGGAATTCTGAAAGCAAGGCTCCCCGCCAACGCAAACAGCTTCTCCTAATTCGCCAGCTTCGCCGCAAGCAGAAGTCCCCAGTTCATAGTCACTAACCACTCCGCAGGTTTCGCCGCGAGCAACTTGTAGCAGTTCGCCGGTGTCATCGATCCGTAGAAGAATTGTACCAGTCGATGCCAAACATCCACTGACGTCGACTCACATAGTCCTGACGGATCGATTGTGCTTCAGGACTATGTCAGTCTAACCAGATAGGACTATGTGAGTCTATAGATGTTCTAGCCCAATGTGATATGTAGAGGTTCCTTATTTATGGTAGTCTAGAAGAAACAAATTCAGTTATTTTTGTGTTTGTTAAGCCCCAAACTGAAAGAGAAAATATAAACTATTTACCACTGAATCAAAATCTTAACATCAAGCCAATAGATCATCGATTGCATTCTTCTACATAGTGCTTGTTGTTCGAATTAAATGAGACATTGAAGGAGACTGGAGGTGGTCTGTTTCAAATATCTTCTCCCCAGGATTTTTGCTATTGATTGCTATGTCCTGTTTCTTTTTGGTGTGTGCGGCTGATAAAAATGGCAGTTTTTTGAAGAAGAGAAGAAACTACCAAAAAGGAAGGTGCTTGGATTTGTAGATTTGCTAAGTGGGGTTAACTTTACTGGATGGGCCTAGTATGGGTTAGATCACATTTCAAGTGGTTTTAACACATTTTTAATTTATTAATCAAACTTTTATTTTTAATTTTTCTTTTCTTGTCACTAATTTTAGAACTTTTTAATTACTTTTAGAAAAAGTTCCGATTCATGATTGCGTGTTTTATTTAATTCACCAGTTCGATTAAAATTTACGATTTAGACATCCTTGGTGTCCACATTACGAAATACGAAAATTAATTCATCTAGGTCTTATTACTCTTATCATACTCACACGGGACCCACATAGGTTTATTACCATACTGATACACTTAATACCAGCATAGGCCCCGTAAGGAAACCACAAAACACATCTAGCATTACTACTTACCGAGCTTGGTTGCTTCAGGATGAGAGCATATGTTACTATACAACGTGAAAGAGTGGCAGCAGTTTCAACAATCAGCCGCAATTTGAGAAGAGCCAATTTTTGGGCCAAAATAAAAAATGGTTCTGCCAATAGCTCAAGAATGCATGCAAAACCTGCATGTGATTTTTTACATATTAAAACACAATTCACAACTATTGAACAAAAAATTGATGGAAGAAAACTTAATTACAGAGTATATACTAAACAACCATTCTCTTTTCTCTACCAGAAAATATGATCAGAAGGTAAAGAGCATGCATGCAAACCCATAGTCAACAATCCAGTCCCCACAATCAATTATTAATGAATAAGGTCAGGTGATTATAGTAAAAACCTTTGAACAATAATACAACACAACAGATGACACAGACAACAATTAAATGGCAACATCAATAAAATAAAAGGGACCAAAAAAATTTAGTTTGCCTTTTGGCCTCTTAGTGCCGTTAAAACTTTGTTAGGCATATGGTGCAAAGGCCTAGTCATTACTTTAAGAAAGTGTACAAGAGGAGAAATAAAAGGGCTGGGGTCAATTAATGAATCACTTTATCTATTTTAGTCCCTGCATGGACCTATTACTATATATAGCAAGGGGGTAACTAAATAAGGATAGGCTGTATTTTGATTTGGGTGTTGCCTTGGAGAGTGGGCATATCTAACAGTCCCGGTTGCCTTACGTTGAGATATTTTCTTATCAATAAACTTCATCTTCCCTATTTTCTTATCAGATCCATAGTGCTTGTTTACTGTTTTCACTTGGATTATTGCCAGATTCCTAACAAAGTTGAGCTGTCACTCCCGCAATATTTATTTTAGTTTTTCCCCAAAAATGCCTTCCGAATTCAGAATTACCTTTATCAACTTTGTCCCATTCTAACAATCTACAACCCTTAAGACATAGCTTGTGTGTTAATGCGCTAGGATAATTAATTTCGTGAATCATGTGATAGTGACATAGTGTTATTAGCTTCTTACCATTAATCAAGATAGCTCGTCCATAAGGACTGGAATAACCCAGATCTTGCCACCAGAATACAATCAAACAAGCAAAAAATGTGACCAGTACCCCTAATGGGAAGGTCATCCAGGCGACTTTCAAAAGCCTAGCTTCAGTTTCTCCTGCTGCTGAAGCACCATCCCTGCTAAATCAAATTTTCAGATTCATCATCATCATCATTTTCATTTACCCCAGTGCCGCAAAGGCTCCCACCTACGGTGGGGTGGGGGGGGGTCGGATGTACGCAGTCTTACCCCTGTACTAAAGCAGGGAGAGACTGTTTCCGGATGACCCATAGTGAAAATCGCGTCCAAAATTGCATGGACTGACTGCTGTTTCATAGCAAAGAAGCGCAGACAGTTTAGTGAGCCATTTTGCTTTATTCCATCATATTCTCAAGCCAAAAAATAATGAATCTTTGGCTCCATTGCAAATGATGGAAATTAAATCAAATTTTCAGATTACTTTAAAAAAACTGTACGAAGATGCAAAATTAACATTCATGTGTGCTTGATTTCAGTACATTCATCATCACCGCCTTAATATAAACAATGTTGGGTACTTGGGTCAGCGGCATGAAAGTGATGTCATATAATTCTTAAAACTATTCAATGCTAAAATGTTTGTGCTAAGGCAAAAGCATAGTGGCAACGTTTTACGCCTGATTCGTTAATATTATGGAAGGAATAATGTAAGAAATAATGAAATATTCAGAACCATCATCGATCATTGATAAAAGTCACTATTTACAGAGAAAGTATCATGAGACAGTTTGGGTTGAGATCGTTGATATAGTCATGTCTCATTGCAAAAATGTAATGTCAACATTTACATCTAATGCACCAGAGCACTAAGCAAAAAATTACCTTATATGAAACAAAATGAAAGGAGCTTTATGTATCCAGATATGCAGTCTATGCCATCTATATGAAAAATAATGAGAAAGAATCTTCAGGGTGCTATGACCATGTTCCATTAAAATTGCATCATTACATATCAACAATTAAAAGGAAGTAAATCACTCAGGCATACTGAAGGCAACCAACTGGGTGAGACAAGAATTGGGGGATCAACAAAATATGCATATTGAAGGCAATAACAATGCTCATTAACCTAATTGAAAATACCATGTGATATCTTCCCTCATGCACGCTCGCCTGAATCCCTCTCTACTCAAAAACAATATGCATGTCACAAACAGATGGAATTGTACAGCACAAACCTGCATAGTGAAAAAAAAAACTTTACATGGTACTTCAAGATACAAAAAAACAAGTAGCATTCACAGAAAAATAATAATTCTTCAAAAAGATTTGGGATACATTGAAACTAGAGTACTAGACACTGTTAAATCACATTCTTATTTGCCACACATTCATTGGGTAATGAAAAAATAGTTATGTGATCATCAACCAAACAGACGTGTGCCACATAAAAATGTCTATCAATAATGCATCTTTTTCATTTCCGCAAAATGACTCACGATGCTAACATACATATCCACTTCTACAGTGACAGAAATAAAAGGATCACTTGTATAAAATCATATGAATTAAAATGCATAATTTATATATAGTGAGGCTCCAAGACTCCAACTGTGCTCTTGATAGTTGATATCTTTGCAAATGCCCGTGTTAAATTTTGAAAGGGCCTGAATAAGTCCAGTGAAACCATTCTCAACCAATTTCAAGAAGACACGTGAATGTTCAAGATACCATTTTTATAGTAACTCGTGATGGACCTACATGTGTTTTTCTTTGAGTTCTGATTCAGCCAAACCATCACATTTAATTGATTCCAAACAAAGCATAAACCGATCCATGGGGACCCAATCACCCAATACTAGCTCTTTGCATCTGGAATCCATTGAATTCAAGAAATTGTTTCTAAATTCTCAATTGATGAAAAAAAATGTTTTCCATCAGCATGCTTCCATCATTTCTCATAAAGTTGATTATAAATTCTCAATCGCCAAGAAGAACAAATTCTTTTTCCTCTATACTACAATAACTTTTTTACATTGTCTCCCCCAAAACGAGGTTACTAAACCATAAGGAATTAGTGAAACTAATTATAAAAGCAATAGTTGGAGTTCAAAAAACTGTAATTTACCGCATAATCTTCTTCTGAGAGATGTCTAACAATCCAGGAATTGAATACGAACGGGATTCCCCTTGACAGAAATTGTGTGGCTGAAAATGAAGATCAGTATTATACATTTATACAGGTATGTATATAATACTGGACCACACAAGGAGGACATTCAACTTAATATTTAAATTGACAAACCTAGTAAGTATTTGAAAGTGTGGTGCAAACTCGAATCAACAGCTGTGTTTGGCATTTCTCTTTGAAAAGACTTGTTTTCTTTCCCTGCATCAGCATGGTAAGTGCATGGTTTTAAAAGGCGAAACACACCTACGCCTCAGAGGCGTAAAAGCGCAAAGGCGCTAACAAATCGCATGTAAGGCTTGAGCATCACCTTCCACTAACAAGGCTTACACCTTTTTTTTGCTGAGGCGGTGATGCGATCCCAGTGCGCAAGGCGTAATTGAGGCGTACGCATTTTACTAAAGGCAACTTGGGCTCTTTTTTTTGAACTAATTGGGGGCCTCGATTTAAAAATTAAAGAAAAAAACCTACACGTTTATCTCTTAGGATAAACATCCCTAGGTAACTATTTAATTACCTTCCGCACTACTATGATATTAAGAAACGACTTGAAAAACTCTCTCAGTTGAAGGCTTGAAGTGAGTACGTAGACTTCGATCTTTCTGCTTCCGTTTCAGGTATTATTAAGTAATTAAAACATATTAAAATACCCAACGACCACTTGTATAAAATATATTCCACCGTGTACAACCTACTTCTATAGTTTCTTGTTGTATTTATTGTTTAAGTTAATTTTTTTAACTTTTTAATTATTTAAAAGTTCAGCCAGCAAACTATAAAATATTCCACTGCCCCACTACTTCTTAGTTTGTTTTTATCGTCTACTTCTTAGTTGTTATGCACCTATGCTATAAAGTATTATGGTTGTCATTCAATATTATTATTTTATTAATTTATTACTGTACTATTGGCCTACAGTTTAAACTTTGAAGTGATCATAAAACTATCATATAGCTTATTTAATTGTTAAATATTACTACGTACGTATTTTACTAGTTTACTACTTTACTTGGATCAAGAACTACAATTTAAATTTAATCAGAAATATTATAATTAACTCCATTACAGTTTGGTTATATGACTTATATCTTCTTTATTAAAGTTGATTATTAATTAATTGATTATTTTGTGTTACTAGTTTATTTAAATTTATGTAAACAAATCATTTTATTTATAGTTTATTTAAATTCATGTAAACAAATCATTTCAATTTTATGTTATTCTGACTTGGATGTTTTATAGTTATGTTATTTTTACTTGATTTTGTTTAGATGGGATATTGTTTTAAACATTTAAGCAATTAATTTTGAGGCTTACGCCTCGTTACGCCTCGAGGCTTACGCCTCGTGAGGCTACCAGCAAACGCCTCGAGGCCCGATTTCGCCTTTCAAAACCTTGGGTAAGTGTTGTTGATAAGGACAGAAAATAACAATCAACGGTAGCAACCGTTGCCTAAAGCATATAGCTTAAACACACAAATTCTTATTGAAAAGCATAGTTTGAATAACCCTCTTAAGGGGTATAAATAGACTACATGTCCTAATTAAGGTAAAACTCCTAAACAACTCATACTAGGAAATAAACTCAATTTAGGAAACATACTAAAAATTAATAACTAATTTAATTAAGACCATAATAATTCAGCCACTAAGCTGGTCGCCCCCAGCCCACGGATGTGGGCCCATCCCGTCCACGCCGCCGGTAAACAATCCAGGGCCTAAGGCCCTGATCTTCCTCGATCGCTGGCTCCTCAGGAGCGATCCGCTGCTCTGTATCAACTTCATCCTCCCTCGGAAGAACCTTGTCCTCAAGGTTGAAGTCTGGAAATTGGCCCCGAAATCTTGCTTTATCCATCCATGTAGCATCATCAGTTGACTGCCCTGCCCATTTGACTAATAGCTCTTCTTCCTTGTCATTTTTCTTTCGTGTTGCCAGAATCTCTTCAGGCTCAAAAATTGGCCCAACTGGTAACTCTAAACTTTCTGGTAAGTTACTTTCAACCGGATGATCTCCAACTACCCTTCTCAACTGAGAAGTATGAAATACTGGGTGAATACGACTAGTTGGCGGTAGTGCAAGACGATAAGCAGTAGGTCCAATGCGTGCTTCAATTAGAAAAGGTCCATAAAACTTGGCCGAGAGCTTATTATGTGGCTGGCGGAAAAGAGTGGTTTGTCGGTGTGGTCTAACCTTTAAGAATACCTTGTCCCCTACCTGGAAAGTTACGTCTCGGCGATGCTTATTGGCCTGGGTCGCCATGCGTTGTTGTGCAATTTGCAGATTTTCTTTAAGGCGCTTTAACATGACGTCCCGACTTCCCAGTACATCTGCCACGGCTGCCACCTTGCCCTCTCCTGGAAGATATTGCCGAATTGTGGGGGGTGGCCGCCCATAAACCACCTCAAATGGGGATATTCCTGCTGCCGTTTGAAAAGCAGTGTTATACCAATATTCGGCCCACGGTAGCCAACGTATCCACTGCCTTGGTTGTTCGCAAGTAAAACACCGCAAATATGTCTCTAATACTCGATTCAATACCTCCGTTTGGCCATCGGTTTCCGGGTGGTATGCCGAACTAAACTTTAATTGTGTACCCGACAAGGCAAAAATCTCCTTCCAAAAAGCACTCACAAATAGAGAATCTCGGTCACTTACAATTGAGCGAGGAATGCCATGCAATCTAACTATCTCCTGGGCGAATGTTTCTGCCACCGAACGTGCTGTGATAGGGGCCTTGAGTGCAATGAAATGCCCATATTTGGATAGACGGTCTACCACCACCAGAATAGATGTGTGTCCTTTTGATTTTGGTAAACAAGTGATGAAGTCCATGGATATATCTTCCCAAACCAGGTTGGGAATCGGCAGGGGCTGCAGCAGTCCTGCTGGTGATGCGGCCTCGTATTTTACCTTTTGACAGACCAAACATTGAGCGACATAAGCTCGCACCCTACGGAACATTCCTCTCCATGTTACATTCATGGCCAGTCTTCGGTAGGTCCGATAAGCTCCTGCGTGGCCTCCCGTCGGCGTGTCATGGAATTCTTTTAAAAGGAGAGGAATCCATTTTGAGTCTGAAGCCAGCACCAACCGTCCTTCGAAGATCAGCCTTCGTCCTTTTAATTCATAGCCCGGCATACTATTCGGATCGGCCTCCACTGCCTGTATAATGTCCCGCAAGTTGGTATCATTCCGTTGCTCCTCCTCTATGTCAGCCAATCCTATCCATTCTGGTATGCTAATTGCTGCCAATTCTGCCTCTTCGCCTCTTCTAGACAAAGCATCCGCAGCCGCATTTGAAATTCCCGTTTTGTACTCGATGTCAAAGTCATAGCCAAGCAGCTTGGCAACCCAAACCTGCTGGGAAGGCGTTGCAATTCGTTGGGTGAGTAGATGCTTAAGGCTTCGATGATCCGTGCGCACGATAAATTTTCTTCCAATTAAATATGGCCTCCAATGTTGCACGGCTAAAGCTAGTCCCATCATCTCCCGCTCGTAGGCTGATTTAGACAGTGTTCTATCAGCCAATGATTTACTAAAATAAGCAATAGGCCTCCGTTCTTGCATAAGTACCGCCCCAACACCGATACCTGATGCATCACATTCTACCACAAATTGGCGGTCAAACTGGGGCATGGCAAGCACTGGTGCCTCGGTCAAGGCCTTCTGAAGTTGGCGGAAGGCTCTCTCGGCCTCTTCCGTCCATTGAAATCGGTGCAAGGCCTCCTTTTTTAAAAGGTTTGTAAGTGGACGTGCAATTAACCCATACTCTCTTACGAACCTTCGGTAATAACCAGTCAACCCCAGAAACCCCCGAATTTCCCGTACAGACTTCGGCCGGGGCCACTCTACCACCGCACTAACTTTGGCAGGATCCATAGCCACCCCTGCCTGAGATATGATGTGTCCCAAATACTCCACACGTGGCTGGCCGAAACTACACTTCTTCCTATTGGCTCTGAACTGATGCGCCTTCAAGATACTTAACACGTGATCCAACTGCTCCCGGTGTTCGGCCCATGTTTTGCTGTATACCAAAATGTCATCGAAAAATACCAGCACGAATTTTCTCAAATAGGGCCGGAACAAATCATTCATGATCGCTTGGAAAGTAGCCGGCGCGTTAGTTAACCCGAATGGCATCACTCGAAATTCATAGTGTCCGGTGTGAGTCCGAAAAGCGGTCTTATGCACATCAGTTTTAGCCACCCTGATTTGGTGATACCCGGAGCGCAAATCAATTTTAGAAAAAACCACAGCTCCTGCCAGCTCATCCAACATATCTTGAATCACCGGAATGGGGTATTTATCTGGTATAGTCGACTTATTTAGTTCCCTGTAATCCACACAAAAGCGCCAGCTGCCATCTTTCTTTTTTACTAACAATACCGGACTGGAGAATGGACTGGTACTGGGCTGAATGATGCCAGCCTGAAGCATCTCATCAACTAATCTCTCGATCTCATCCTTTTGTAAATGTCCGTATCTGTACGGCCGAACCGAAACTGGTTTCGCCCCGGGAACTAACTCGATCCGGTGGTCTCTTGAGCGTTGCGGTGGCAGCCCTTGTAGGTCGCTAAATATTTCTGCGTATGTTCCCAGAATATCCTCCAATGTATCTGCCGTAGCACCCACCATTTTGCTAGCTTCGCGGATGAGGACCACTGCACCAAACTCCTTATCGGTTGTTTTAAGAAGAGAACGTAAGCTCACTGCATTCTTACACATGGAAGGATCCCCTTTTAACTCGACTTGCTTGCCATTAACCTTGAACTGCATGGTTAACTTGTTCCAGTTTGTTCGCACTTCCCCTAGCGTTGCTAACCACGCAACCCCTAGTATGAGGTCCACTCCAGCTAATGGAAATACGAAACAATCTGTTTTGATAGCACATCCCGGCAAGCTTATGGGCAGCTGACGGCATACTCCTTCGGATTCTTGCCTGTGCCCGTCTCCCAATTGTACTCCAAATTTACCAGTCTTGTCCGGTGTGAGGTGCAGTAACGAAACTAATGAGGACGATACAAAATTATGGCTAGCCCCACTATCGATTAGCACTGTGACGGAGCACCCTTTGATGATCCCGCGAAGCCACATTGTCTGGGGACTAAAGATTCCAGCCATGGCATACACCGGAAAGTCACTGTTTTCGCCATCAGGGGGTTCTTCGTAAAGTGGCAGCTCTTCCTTCCCCGTTATTTCGCAATAGTCGTGCTGCTGAAAATCAAATTCTTCGTCCTCCTCTGCAAGCATTACCCTTAATTGTTTAAAAGGGCAATCGTGACCCGGAGTGAACGGCTTCCGGCATTTAAAACATAATCCCTTGGCGCGCAATTCGTCTAGTACCTTTGTGGGCAGTCGGGTAAATCGGGAACGTTCCGTGGTTTGCCCGGAAGAACCGGTAACTGCTGCGGCCCGCGCGTGATGTGGGTCCCATCGGCTGACCCGTGACCCTTGGTATGCTGCCACTGGGATTACGCGAGCTGCTGCTGCTGCCCGTACTCGGGAAAAACCCCGGGTTTGACCTTGGGTAAATACTGGGGCGTGATCCGGAAGAATATTGATTCGCTCCCCCTTTTCCACCATTCTGAATTAATAGCTTATGTTCCACTCCGTGGGCCAATTCCATAGCAGTTTCTAGACAATCTGGACGAAGTAAACGCAGTGAGCACTTTATTTCTTCCTTAAGCCCGTTCATATAGTACCCCATGTAGTGATCGTCGGTCAATCCGGGAACTTGGCTGGCTAGTTGGACAAAAAGAATATTGTAATCTTCCACTGTTCCGTCTTGTTTGACTCCAGAAAGACGTTCAAATCGGTTTCCTTGGTATCGGGAATCAAATCTAGTCACTAGGGCTTGTTTGAAGTCGTCCCAGCATAGATTGGGTTTGCGTGATCTCAGCCACGTCACCCAGTAAAGTGCTCCTCCTTCCATGGCCACCATAGCGGCAGCCACCTTTTTTTCCGGTAGGGTTGCCTGTAACTCAAACTGCTGCTCCACCCGGGCTAACCAACCGATCGGGTCCCCACCATCAAACGTGGGAAGTGGCGTCGGAGTGGAAGTGCGACCTTCCCCGTCGCTATGCGGCACGATCAGCGTGCTGATGTGGGCACCCACCTCGTCGCCGGTCGGTGATTTAGGCGGAATTAACGCCTTTGTTATCGCGGCCAGAGAGGACGCGATCTCCTCCAGTTTCGCCCCGTGTTCTCCGAGTGTTAGGTTCATCGTTTCTAGTTTCGTACCATGATCGGCGAGAGTCTGGTTCGTCCGGATCTGTTCGGCCCCCAAGCGGGCGACCTCTTCTCCTATGCGACTTTGTTCAGTTTCCAATTCTTGCAACCGTTCACTTTGAGATCTTGTCGTCATTGTGGCGGGACGGGATCCGGCAGGTCGGACCAAATTGATAAGGACAGAAAATAACAATCAACGGTAGCAACCGTTGCCTAAAGCATATAGCTTAAACACACAAATTCTTATTGAAAAGCATAGTTTGAATAACCCTCTTAAGGGGTATAAATAGACTACATGTCCTAATTAAGGTAAAACTCCTAAACAACTCATACTAGGAAATAAACTCAATTTAGGAAACATACTAAAAATTAATAACTAATTTAATTAAGACCATAATAATTCAGCCACTAAGCTGGTCGCCCCCAGCCCACGGATGTGGGCCCATCCCGTCCACGCCGCCGGTAAACAATCCAGGGCCTAAGGCCCTGATCTTCCTCGATCGCTGGCTCCTCAGGAGCGATCCGCTGCTCTGTATCAGTTGTTTTGGGTTAAAATATACTATCCTCCGTTCCAAATTAAGTGCAACATAGCCCAATGGTACACAAATTAAGAAAAATCCATAAAGTATTTTGTTCCCTATTCTACCCTTCTGCACGTATACTGATACACGGTGTTTTATCTGGTCTTGAGTCTTGACGGAAGCAAGAAAGGAGATTGAAAAGAAAGAAGAAAATGGAGGAAAGGGATCTCCAGCACAACAGTGGGCTTCAAGTAATATCAATACTCCATAAAGAAAAGTGAAAGGTATTTTTCTACAGCAATCCTAACAAAAGAGGTGTAAAACATGGAATGGACATTACACCATGAGATAACTTCTCCTTTAAACTGTTTAACAAACTCAATAAAAAAGAATAGCAAGCCAACTAGCCTACTTCCCGTTTTAAGTTGTACACAACATGTTAATTCAGACTGCAAATCCTGCCAGCTATATCTCGAGACATGTGTTAGACTAAGACAATACAATCAGTTTTTAAATACTTAAATATGAATGCAAAAAAAAAAAAAAAAAAAACTCAAACAAGCTGCCACAATAAAATAATTGAAATTTGAAAATAAAAAAAACAGCTGGCATTTCTGTGCAAAGCTTACCTATGCTTTACAACTATAATAACTTCTGATTTGTTTCCAATTCTCCTTACAAATCATTCATGACTTATAGTTCATTCTTTTTTATTTATGTAATTTATTCTTTCCAATGTAGTATTTGCAAAACATGTTAAAAATCGTGAAAAATTGTTGATCATCGGGAATGGGAATCACTATCAAGTTATGAACAATGAAGATTTGTGGAATATGTGTATAAGCCTACACTTATTATATGCTTTCTACGCAAAAGTACTCTTTCAAGTTATCAGACTCCTTTTGTTGTTTGTCTCTCATTCACAAATTCTGTTGGAGAAATTAATTCACCAATTGATATGGAACAAAGAAATGCTAAATGGAAATTCACTTGCTCACAAATCAAGAGGGCATGTTGATTTACAAATTTAAGAAGAGAGATGTAATGGTTATCTATTATATTCAGCTCGGACATATATATGGATCATTTTCCATATGATTTCTGTAGAGTACAAGAATGAAAAAAAACATGATTGTGAAATGGTAGAAGATGGGCCATTTGACTGCAAACTCTAAAAACTTGAATTGGGATAAAACTTACCCCTTAGAGCCTTGTGAATAAAAAACAAAAGTGTTTTCAATGTTCATATCTTTAACGCATCTCATTTCGTCTAAAGTTATACATTTACATTCATAATAGACGTACATGGTAATATGCTATTAGTTTAAATTATGCACATAAAGAGTGTTAATAGAAGCTATCTGAAGTTAAAAACTAAGGTTTGTACTTCTTGGAGGACTTTTCTCACACTTTAATTGCAACCAAGAATATTAAATTACCTTTTATATTACGTATCATTTACATAAACTTCTGAATTTATACACAAATGATCACAGTAAAAAGACATTTAAATGTTTGATCACTAACCAAAATCAGTTTTTGTAACTGTAGTTTTGGTTGTAAAACAATAACCATATTTCAATATTGCTAAAATTAAGAGAAAATAGTGATGGAGATATAATTCGCTTGAAACGGAAGAACATATTGCACGATATGAGTGTCACAAATACTTAGCATGTCCTCTGTGATTTAGAGATTTTAGCATAACTAGAGCATTTTTAGGGTAAACACAGTCTTGGATTCAAAATTCGGTTCATTAGGTAATCATCCCGTAATATTTTGAAACCTACGCCTGAATACGAGTTTAGAACTCTATAAGATCTTTCCAATGAGATAGAAAACGCTTTCAACTGAAAGAAATACAGCAATATGATCAGATCAAATTCAACATTGCAAAACCTACCGGGGGTGCTGGTTGCTGGAGAAGAGAATGAAAGTTGCTGCTGGATGAGGAATCAATGACGGAACCAGCTCGTGGATCTTGGAGAGCCACAGAATGGGAAAAGGAATGTCTCTGTCAAATCGGCAAGGCAGGGGGCTTGTTGCGTCCCTGAAATTCCGGTCTCTAACAAGACGAGCGGCGGGAGGAAGTGCAGAGAGGCTGCAGCGCTGGATACTTTGCCGCAGGTCGAATAGACAGCTCCACGCCGTATGAAACTCCGACCAAGTCGATCCCTCTGAATCTATGGCTTAAAAATTCTGATCGGCGGCTTAAGAAAAGGGATAATTGGAAGACGAGCAGGGCTCGGGGGCGGGGAGGGGTATAGGTGCACGGAGAAGTAGATAAGTAAAGAATTGTAGGGGCGAATTGACCGATTTGGAGAGCTCTCCGGCGAAGTGGTGAACCCAGACCGGTGTGAGCTGCAGCAGAGCTCTACTATCTCTTCTTTTTGTTCCTTATTAATTTAGGTATTTGATTTTCTTATTTAATTAGGTGAATGTGTCTACGCAAATTTAAGAAATTCTGAAAGAAGATGATTTATGAAAGAAAAATTATTAATTAAATATCTTATTATTTCAAAAATCAGGCATTCAGCACACAAAATCAAAAAACGAAAAACATGGTCACCAAGTAAACTCTCAATTTTGATTGTATTATGTGAAAATGAATTGTGCTTAAATGTGCATTAAAAAAAATTGAAATGTGAATAGTAAAAGATAAAACTCAAATGTGCGTCTACATCAGGTAAAATTGAAATGTGTAAAATAAAAGGTATAAAAATGACACTGCATCGTACATTATATTCTGCACATTTCAGTTTCACCTAATGCACGATTCATCTTCAAATAATGTCCCTGTGTTATACCCTTTGTGATGCATGTTTCAATTTTATCAAATGCACATTTCACTTTCATCTCATGCATTTAGGGGTAGGCTGTGGGCACGGTCCGGTCCGGTACAATATTTTGCCGAACCCGTACCCGTACCGTTACTATTGAAACGGTTCGGTTCGGTCTTAGACTTAAACCCGTTCGGTACAGTCCGTTTTTAAACGGGACGGTACCATGTCATACCAATACCAAACAATGTCACTTTTTTCAAGTGCTTAAGGAAAAATAAAGTTTAGTCATCCTCCAAAAATCCACACAATTTATCAAATTTCATATTTCATACTAGCTTCGTTCCAAATTGATTTGCAAAGTCAACCTTTTTTTGGTCAAATCATTTCTTTTTATTCACTTGATTAGGATTTCACTTTTTAATTATATTCTAATTTGTCTCTTCAGAAAAAGTACTTCGTATATTCTTATTTGAATTTGCAACTTTAAAGAGATTTTAATGTGGTTTGTAAATATGTAAATTTTAATTATTAAAAATTGTATTAATTATCACTATGTAAGACTTAACATTAACATTGACCAAAAAAGGTTGCCTTTGCAAATCAATTTGGGACAAATGAGGTAATTAATAAATTTCAGATAAACTATAGTAGTACAAATTCAAATAATTAAACTATACTTCGGTCCGGTTCGGTCCGGTACCGATTCTCATTTTATGAGAACCCTTCATGACATTGTTTGGAACCGGTCCGGTCCGGTTCAGGACAAAAAATTTTGAGATCTGTTACAAACCTCGTTTATCGGTCCGGTACCATACTGGTCCGGTTCGATATCATGCCAGTTCGGTATTTTTGCCCACCCCTATGCCCATTCAATTTCACATAACACAATCTAACAGTTCAGGTTCATTTTCGTTTCTTTTCTAAGATCATTTTCTCATTTGAACCGATTCTATATCTTTTCTTTATACAAAATAATAAGCATGAATAAGAGTAGGCCTATTTTAGATATAAAAAATTTGTAGGTGGTATAGTTTAGCTTACTTCGCATGTACTTTGTGCTAATTATTTGTGCATTTTTAAAGTGGGAATAAGGATGTTTTTACTTGGACTGTAATTTGTTGGTCTGGTTTAATAATGTGTGCTATCTTTGTATTTTTATAACTATCCTACTCTGGTCTGGGACAAATTACCGTCTAAGTAAAATCATCCCAACTCTGTTAAGAAACGCAGTTTGTAGCTGACTAACCCTTTTTGCCTTCGTCGTCGGCTCGTCGCTATTGGGAATTGCGGAATTAGAATCGAGACGTACGATGAAGAATCAAATAAAAGGAATCAAAAATTTGAAGTCCCTCTGCCTCTGCTCTTCGCTTCACCTTCCTATTTGCTCTTAGGAGTCTTCACCTGCTCTCGCAGAATCAATCAATCGGCTCTTTGCTTGAAATACAGGTTCCTCAATCGGCACTTCAGCGGTTTAGCCGCCTCCGCTTCACTACTATAAGAACACAAAATCCCCTATCACTCTTCTACACATCATGTTTGTTTGTTAACTCAGCATGAATCTTTAAATAAGAATATAAGATGAATTGAAATATTGAATAATGATTACTGGTTATCCATTCATCTACATTTCGGCTGTTTTAGTATTTCCCTTTTAATATGAAAGACTTATTTATTTATTTATTTATTTATTTATTTATTTATTTATTTACTGATACAGGCAAAAGGAGAAAATCTAATTTAATTGAAATTAGATTATTATCATTCACATTTTAGAACTTCATAATTACTTGATCACATTACCTCATCAGTGTTAGTCTATGTGATTAACTGATTATATATTTTCAAAGTTATTTGATTATTGGTAATTAATCATTTCATTGATAATAGATTATGATTCAGAATTTCAGGGTTTTATTGTTAATTTCATTTTTCAATTTATACTTAAATTTCGGGTTTTAGGGTTTAATCACTAGGTTATTGTTATCCTTCGCATTTAAGCTTCAAACCTGAATTGCTACTGAATTTTGAATCTTTAGCAGTTATATAGTTATGAACTTTGTGATATGTGATATTTTATTCAAAATATCATACAGAGTTGGCATATCTGATGTTACTCCTTGTCCTTCAACCTATTTTATTTTATGCCAGAAGGATCCTCACCGTTGTCGTTTATGAACGAGTTAATGTCATGCATCAAAGTTTATATTCACATCTTCCTTTATATAGCCGATTCATCTATATATACATATTCTAATTAAGATCGTGGATAATCCCTAAAAAGCGAGGCTATCAAGGTTGACCAATAACTCAAAAAGTGTTTTCCTAACAATTTAGGGTTTTCATCTTTTCCTCAACTTTGTTTTACCAGTAGTAGTGAATTGTTTCATTTTTTTATCCCGAAAGGCAAACCACTTGTTTTGTTTCTTCATTTTAATGTTTTTTCACATTTAGGAGTGAATTGAGGGGCTTTGATGATATCTATATTAATCAATTTAATTTAGTTGTAACTAAATGCTTCAATACAACTTTTACTATAATGAGCAGTTAGAAGCCTATTCATCATCTTTTTGTAATGGATCTCAAGAAGAATAAGTGGCTCTAATGTTGTATGTAAACTATTTTATTCGCACCATGCATATTTATCTTTTGTAATGGATCTCAAGATGAAATCTTGTGCTTCTTTTTTTGACACTAATGATAAAACCAGACTTCATTAGCCAGTAGGAATTTGTGACAATGGCAACATTTAACAGCATATGTAACAAATAAAACTTTTATTCATGATCATTATAACGAACTGTTTCTAACACACTTTGATCTTGACTACCACATGTCACACACCCATAATTTACATCAATGAAATCACTGTTTTTAAGGGCAGATCCAGGAATGAGAGGTGGGTGGGCTAAGCAGTAAAAGAACTTGTTACTACATATACAAGGTTTAGCATAGGGTTGTTAGTATGTTACCAAATCGAGCTTTTTTCGAACTATATACTCGAGTTCGAGCTTGATTTCAAATCTAATGTAATCACCCGAGCTAATCGAGCTTCGAACTTGAACACGGACTAGATATGAATAATTATTGAAATCAAGTTCGAACATATTGATGTTTGGTTCGACTCGGACAGTCAAAACATATTGATGTTTGGTTCGACTCGAACATAACCGAGCCTATTGTTCACTTATAAATTATAGAAATAAATTACATTACCTCGGTTCTTTTTTAGTTGCAACATTGGTAAATTTCACAGTATTCAAATACACTACTTTGACTTTT